>CM038671.1:620610815-621951800 GCA_021605145.1 Aegilops bicornis
ACTACGAGGACTGAAACCCTCAAACTATCAACTAGCTGGAGTCGGAGCCAGGTCACTAGGGTTTCCCTCTCCACCACCGATCTCTTGAGCGGCGCGTGGAGGGGAGGCGAATCCGCAAGCTCACGGCGAAGATCAATGGGAGGAAGGCTTTATGGTTGTTGCTTTGCTAGAGGGGAAAGAAAGATGCGTGGCACCAATTTTGATCGCTTAACCTTAGGCATGGGTGGCAAATAGTGGCAACTTAATCTAGTATATGAACCAAACACGCCCCTGGAAAATACATATTAAGAGCATGATGAGGAAAACAACTAATTTGTTTGTGGGGCTACCAATGATATTCCACTTGTAACCAAACCTGATACACAATAAGATCATATGCTATACCTGAAATAAGTTCAATGAAGCACTACTCAGTTCAATGGTTTTGTCATGGGGTTGGGGGGGGGGGGGGCTCCAAGAATCTTTGATTTTTCTTCCAATGGGGCTATACATGTTCATAAGCTCAATATAATTATTATCACCAAAACCCACATAGGGACTAACATGTCCTTTCAAGTATAAATTAGTAAAGGTAGAAGACATCACAGACGAGGTGAGACCATGGTATTAAGTCTTTCTATCTTTAAAGTTTTTAGAAAATAGTTTGGACTCTAACCTATATGGCCATTCTAATTTAGGGTCAAGTTCTATTGTCGGCTAGCCCATAATGGGGTTATTATCTTATACAAGGGGTGTGCTGATGATGGGCGGGTAGGTCTCGTGCGGCGGCTGTGTGGGCTGGAGAGGGCTGGGTTGCAAGGGATTTAAGGGTGGTGGCAAGCGCGGGTGGTGGTGAATAGGTGGGCTGAACCTGTCAATGAGCATGTGGGGTATGGCCAGCGGGAGAGAGGGCATGGATGTTGCTAGACTAGGGCGGGCCAAAAGCAAGTTGCAAACGACTCAGAGTGATGGGGGTCATCGGTGGTGGCGGGGGTGGGTGGCTAGTACGACGAGAGAAAATTTGATGAGACTTGTCATATTCAGAGTAAACTTTGTCCAAAGGGGTATGGTTTGAGGGATGAAAAGCTAAACCTTTGGGGAAATAAAGGTATAGGGGAAACCTTAGGTAGATCTTAATTCTAATTTTTTTGAAGGGATTAAAAAATTAGGGGAAGAACTGGATATGGTCTAGGCATGATGGTTACCAAAGCAAAATGCCCTTTAGCGTGGGACTAAGTTTATACTCCCAAAACTGCAGGTGGTCTTGACATTAAGAAGATAAATGTGCAACATATTTTCCTATTACTGAAATTTGCCTACAAATTCATTCATGCACCACCCCTACCTTGAAAAGTTGGGTCCTCCACCAATCTGCCTATCCCGTGAGCTCAGAGAACAGTGCCTCCTACGTAGGTAGGATAGTTCACAGAACCTTGCCACCCTTAGGTAGATCACACAATGCCTACTCAACGATGGTTGCCCCACCTTCTTTTGGTTAGATCGATGGTTGCTTCAGGAATCTCTTGCCATTGCTTTCCCTGCTATTTTCTAACACCACATAAAGCCCAATGCATTCGTAGCTATTATATTCCATGATGGGATCGACCATTCCTTGCGTAGCCGGCTAACCGTGGATGCGGCTCAGAAACTATACTCTTTGCATATTCTTGTGTTGCAGGTGAACCTACAAGATGCGGCTGATGTCCGTACAATTCTTGGGGTGAGTTCTCTTTACAACCAAAGGAGCTTATGAAGCGCTGTAGAATCAAATGATCCTCCAAGAGCTTCCCCGCAGATGGGATGCTAAAGTGTCGGCTTGAATCAAAATCTTTGGCTGGCTAGTGCACATGGATCGCATCAACACACGCCAAAACCTTAAGAAGAAAACGATTATTGACGATGAATCATGCCCCCATCCGCAACAACTTCTAGAAATATCAAGATTACCTAAGTTTTATAGAAGAAGCCCATCCGGGTGAGGAACTAGAAATTCGACCCTGATAGGATTCGAACCTTGGATGCAGGGTGCGCCACTGCCCACCCTTGCCACTAGGCTACAACCTAGTTCTCATATCACGCCTAATTACAAGACCATTAGTTCACCATGGGCTTCATCTGTGACACCGTGGTTGCCAACCTTTCTCAAACCGGCCGAGTTACTCACAATGGTGTGAGAGATTTGGAATTCTCGAAATGCTAAAATTTTCCGCAATGAGAACCTGCCCACTCATGTTGTAATGGTCAATATTGTAGCAGACTTAACTCTATGGACATATCAGCTTAAGAAGCCAGAACAAAAGGTCACACCCGGATGTGGCGTGATTTTCTACCATATTAAGCGAGGCCTTTGAAATACTCTCTACGTCTTATAATATAAGAGCGTTTTTGACACTAGTCAAAACTGTTATTATATTATAAGACGGAGGGAGTACAATTCACGTGGGTAACACAAACGTGGAGCGCGCCCAAAAGTGCAAGTAAAGTCTACGAAATGTCATTGCTATGTCCGTCCTCCGTTTGAACCATGCACACATTTTCAGTTTCCACGAGTAGAGTAGAGAGCGCGTCGGAACCGTGGGAACGCGTAGAGCATGCATGACGCGGCCTCAACCCTCACGAGCCTGACCATTTTCACGACGCTGGTTAGTGAATTAATTAACGCGGGCGGCAACCTGATCATGATCCTGGTCCTGGTCCTCCTTTGACGTCAATGCATAGCTGCGAACAAGTACGGGTGGACACCTCGAAATGCTCCACAGCTTACACGTACTAATAAAATAACGCCAGAAAGGGCTAATCCTGGTCATCCTTTCAGAACAGCTCAAGCTAAGTAATTAGCTTGAATCAATTAGAGAAGTACCAGTAGTTGGGAGAAACTGTTGAGTATGTATTTTGTATTGCACGTGTATTGGAGTTGTGGCTCACCTCCTAGTCTTGTATAGTTGAGATAGACGCCTTTCTTTGTATTATATATACGTGCATCAACACCCCATCAATATCACGTCTATTGTATTGCAAACTTTCCGTCTACATGGTATCAGTTTTTTAGATTTTCTTCTCGCTTCCGCCGCCGCCGCCACCGCCGCTCTTTTCACTGCCTCGCTCCCCTGCTTTTTCCTCTATGCTACCGTGCCTCGCTAGCTAGCCAAGATGCTTTTCTCAATCGCTAGCTAGACAAGCCAAGGTGCTCCGCTGACTTTTCTTGATCCCTAGCTAACCAAGGTGCATCGGGCTTGGTACGTGCTCGGCCACCGCCGTGGGGTGCTGCTGCTCTCGATCCCGCTAAGCAGCGCAACTGCACCTTGTCGGCATCACGCCGCCGTCCGTCTGCTTAATCATTGCCGCCTTTGCATACGTAAAAACCCTTTCACTTTGCGCCAGCGCCTCACTGCTGAAGGCCGCCGCCACCGCTTCCCCACGTCGCCGCCGCCGTCTGGCCTTCCATGTGCGCCCGCCGCCGCCGCTGGCTCCGCCGCCGCCCGTGCCGCCGCGCCCCTTCCTCTTCCCGCCGTTTCTGACGCCTTCTATAGACTCTCCAGGCTACTTCACCATCTGCGGTAGAACCGCTGTAGGACCTTAAAGTATGTCTAGAGGGGGGGTGATTAGATTACTTGACCAATTAAAAACTTAACTTTTTCCCAATTTTAGACTTTGGCAGATTTTGGCTATCTTTAAACAAGTCAAGCAATCTTCACGCAATTCAAGCAAGCATGCAAAGAGTATATAGGCAGCGGAAAATAAAGCATGCAACTTGCAAGAATGTAAAGGGAAGGGTTTGAAGGATTCAAACGCAATTGAAGACACGGATGTTTTTGTCGTGGTTCCGATAGGTGGTGCTATCGTACATCCACGTTGATGAAGACTTGAACCCACGAAGGGTAACGGTTGCGCGAGTCCACGGAGGGCTCCACCCACGAAGTGTCTACGAAGAAGCAACCTTGTCTATCCCGCCGTGGTCGTCGCCCACGAAGGACTTGCCTCACTAGCGGCAGATCTTCACGAAGTAGGCGATCTCCTTGCCCTTACAAACTCCCTGGTTCAACTCCACAATCTTGTCGGAGGCTCCCAAGTGACACCTAGCCAATCTAGGAGACACCACTCTCCAAGAAGTAACAAATGGTGTGTTGATGATGAACTCCTTGCTTTTGTGCTTCAAATGATAGTCTCCCCAACACTCAACTCTCTCTCACAGGATTTGGATTTGGTGGAAAGAAGATTTGAGTGGAAAGCAACTTGGGAAAGGCTAGAGATCAAGATTCATATGGTTGGAATGGAATATCTTGGCCTCAACACATGAGTAGGTGGTTCTCTCTCAGAACTGGTAAGTTGGAAGTGTAGGTTTGTTCTGATGGCTCTCTCCACGAATGAAGAGTAGGTGGAGGGGTATATATATAGCCTCCACACAAAATCTAACCGTTACACACAATTTACCAAAATCGGTGGGACCGAATCATCAAACTCGGTCGGACCGATTTAGTAAACCTAGCGACCGTTAGGGTTTTCGGTGGGACTGACATGCAACTTAGTAGGACCGATATGATTAGGGTTAGGGCATAACGTAATCTCGGTGAGACCGATTACACAAACTCGGTGAGACCGAATTTGGTAATTAGCTAACCGGAGAGTTGGTCGTGTAAACTCGGTGGGACCGATTAAACTCTTTCGGTGAGACCGAAAAAGTTACGAAAGGGAAACGAAGAGTTTACATTGCAATCTCGGTGGGACGGATCGCTCACTTCGGTTAGACCGAAACGTTACGAAGGGAAACAGAGAGATTACAATCTCATCTCGGTGAGACCGAGATCCCTATCGGTGAGACCGATTTGCCTAGGGTTTGTGGCGGTGGCTATGACATCTGAACTTCGGTGGCGCGGATAGAAAGAATCGGTAGGGCCGAGTTTGACTTTAGGTTTAGGTCATATGTGGATGTGAGAAAGTAGTGGAGGGTTTTGGAGCATATCACTAAGCACATGAAGCAAGAGGCTCACTAAGCAACACCTCATCCCTACTTGATAGTATTGGCTTTTCCTATAGACTCAATGTGATCTTGGATCACTAAAATGTAAAATGTAGAGTCTTGAGCTTTTGAGCTTGAGCCAATCCTTTGTCCTTAATATTTTGAGGGATCCACTTTCATCATCCATGCCATGCCATTCATTGAGCTTTCACGAAATATTTGTCTTGGAATAGTATTAGCTCAATGAGCTATATGTTGTTATGAATTACCAAAACCACCTAGGAATAGTTGCACTTTCAATCTCCCCTTTTTGGTAATTGATGACAACATATAGATCAAAGCTTCGACAAATAATAATAAGATTGAAAACATCGTCGCTTTGAGAAGTATGTGATAAGCAAGAGCTCCCCCTAAATTTGTGCATATTTTAAGATTTACTTTGGACTGCAAATGCACAAGGAATTAGGCTCATGGGTTACTCTTCCATGTCACATATATCTTGGTGGAGCGCTCAAAATAATAAAGATTGAATACATGCACTTATCACCAAGCAAAGTGAATGATCAATAAGGATAAGTAAGATAAAAACATATAACAAGCATAAGTGTAGCTTATGATCAAACACATGATCATCAATGTCTCACAGGTAAAAGCATAGTATCTCAAGCAATCAAAGCAAACAAAGTTCAACCAAGAAGACAAGAGAGAACAAAAGCAAATCTCTCTCTCTCTCTCTCTCTCTCTCGAAGCCTATGATCTATACATTTTTCTCCCCCTTTGGCAACAAGTTACCAAAAAGTTCCTAGAAAATGCATAGGACTATATCGTCTCTCAGGCTTGGTCTTCTGGAGGTGGTGTAGATAGAACTCCAAGGACGAAGGCATCAGTAGATGTGGAAGGAGCTGAAGGAGTTGGTGCTGGAGCTGGTTGTCTTGGAGCCGATGAAGTGACTCAGTGGCTCAGCTCTGCGGCTGATCTCCGAGCTCGTGGCACTCGGGCAAATGCATCGATCGTTGTTCTCGCCCTTCCTCTCCTGAGATGTCATCCCCAGTAGCTGCTCCACGGTGGATGAATCTCGATTACTTTGACATCAAGATCATAGAATTTTGTTCCATGATTCTTTCCAGGCTCTCCTAGTTTTGAGTTAGGGTGGCCAACCCCTTCTCAATTCGCAGAGTTGATGCTATCAAGTAACCAAGCTGCTCCTGCTTGTTCTTGAGAAAATGTCAGATGCCTCTGCTTGAGTTGGCATCTTGGCAGCCTTCTCTTTTCTTGCTTTCTCCTTCTTCTCTTGCGGTTGTACTGATGATGGTTCATTATCAGTCATGACAACTTGATTGTCCTCAAAGTCAGGATAGAGAACCATGTGTTCCTTATCCAATGAGATACTTTCCTCGTGCCCGTCTTTGAGTTAATCAACTCCACGAATGTGGGGCATATCCACAACTCCTCTTCTCGGTCTGCTTTGTCCTCTTGATAGTTTCAACTATGAGGCTCATGACTTTGAATTTGAGGCACGTCAAAAATGTGAAGCAAATTGATTGCATGCCCTCCGATCATGTTGTGGTCACTGATTTGGGCAACAGAGTGTGCCTTAGGATCCAGCTTGATCGTAGGCAGCCCCGATGAAGGAAATGAACTGATCCAAACTTGAAAGTCTCAAGTGCATCATCTGGGATCTCCTTGTACATATGTGACATTGAGTTGTGACCCATCTTCTTCTTGGCATAAATGTCCAAGTCATCTTCACTTTCCTTTGGGGCATTGATCAGACTTGCCCATTCCTCTATGGTTGATTGGTATCTCGTTCCTCGACATCCAAACTATCCCGCCATCTGGATAGAAATGTCCGTGGAGTAGAATTGCATAATGAGCTCGTCATTCCAGGTTTGTGAGCTTCGCCCAACAAAATCTGCAACTCCACACGACCTTGAAGCTATCATACACTCCAGGATAGTGTTACGCATTCTCCTGAATGTAGGTCCGGTCGACCCACCTCATATCACAAACTATGGGCTTCTTATCCAATAAGATGGTCTCATAGAAGTCCTACGCTCCTTGGTGTGGAACCCGTAATCTACAACAATCCTTCTTACGGTGGCATATGGATTGACTCTCTCCATAGCCTCAACCCTTGATTTCTCTGATCTTCATGTTCTCACCACAGGATGAGCATCATTGTGGTCTGGAATCTTGGGTTTGAGCTTCCTTAGGACCTGCCCTTCTTCATCTTCCTCAAGATCAACCTCGTGCATTGGGGCCTTGTTCTTCTCAAATTACCGGTATACTCGGTATTCCTCTTTGGTGCACTCTTGGGCTTAGGGGCAGCTTTGGGCTTTGAAGTTGCAGCCCTTGATTTTATGGCATCACCCATCAGCTTTTGTGTCTTGGGTGCTGGTTCAGCAACCTCTTCTTCTTCTTCTTCTTCTTCTTCCTCCATCATAGAAGGCTTCCCAATCACTCTGGCCATGGTCTTCTTGACCCTTTCCTTCCTTTTCTTTCCTTGTGACAGAGCTCTTTGGGTTGGGATTCCAAAGAAGCTTGAGTGGAGACTCTGGCTTTGGACATTGGTTGTCTACCTGCTGGCCTTTTGATTTTCATTCCAGTGCTTAATCTTTGTTGAGCTGTACTCCTTCTTGAGCACCTTCTTCTTTGAACTGGCCTCATCCTCAATCGGCACATAATCCTCATCCTCGGACTCTGAGGTCTTCTTCTTCTTGTCCTTGTGGCAGCCTTTGGGAAAATTCTTGGGAGTGCTTCGCTCCCCTCATCTCGAGCTGCTAGAGGGACTAGTGCCTTCACTCATGTGAATCTGCTCTTGACTGCTCGGCATTTGTCACTTTGGTCCGACATGCTGCTTCTCAATCTAGCTGACCAATTGAATAGTTATAGATGAGGTAGAGTGGATGAGCATCACAAATGCGTAGATTTTTGCAAAAGAATGATTCAAAAACTTAGTTTAAGTTTTCCACGTAGCATTTCGGATCTATCGGTTTTTAAACTCGGTGATACCGAAGCAGTTTTGGAACCTAAACTAGTGAACTCGGTCAGATCGAGTCACAGTTAGTGGCACCAGGACTGCTAGGGTTTCACAAAGTTCTAAAATCGGTCACACCGATTGTAATTCTCGGTTAGACCGAGACTTACTAGTGCAATGGCGTTATCCAAATCGGTGGGACCGAGTTTTTCAACTCGGTGGGTCCGAGATGGTATCGGCGGAAACCTAACCCTAAATTATCGAATCACAACTATTCTAAGGATTGTTTTGACTGGATAGAGGTGTTTCAATCGTGGCAAGATGCATTACGAACACAATGTGCTGAGAATCAGACGAGGATAGCACTATGATCGAGTTCATACCCTAGTTTGGCGGTGAACTCGCTACGGCGGCAACGGCGGAGAAGAATTCCGTTAATGGCCGGCGGAGACCAGCTGGGTTGAGGCGGCGGCATTTAAGTCGACGATCCGTAGACCTAGTAGGCAGAAGCGAAGCTATGCACGGCGAGGAGTTTCGGAGAAAGTTTTCCAAAATTTGCCCGTGTGAATATATAGCCCGACATTTGTTGGTGTGACCGAGTGAAACAACTCGGTGGCACCGAGATGCATAACTGTTAACAGTTACGACAAGTCGGTGTGACCGAAAAGTTCAAATCGATTGCACCGAGATTGAATACCTAGATCGACTTAGTAATCTCGGTATGACCGAAATGGAGGAATCGGTCAGACCGAAAATCACAAAGAAGTTTTGGAAGTTTAAGTCTATGACGAATCTGGGACTCGAAAGTGCTCCTCACGCAGTGGTTCGAATCTGACTTGATCAAATTTTGTGATGTAGCATGAATAGAGTTTGAGACGAGAAAAGCATAGATAGCTAGAGAAGGTTCTTAGGCATTCTTGTCCATCCACTTGGCCAAAGAGAAGGAAACCAATCAATCAAAACAACAAGTGGATGTCCTCGAATGAGTAAAATATGCAACCAACATGCTCACACAATAAAATGACTAATGAAATATGTGCCAAAGCATGCACAACCAATTCTAGCATCTATCAAACAATTGGCGATGACTAGGTCATCTATATATGAGTATATTGACTTAGGAGTCAAATGAGAACATTTGATCATAGGTCATACTCATCGTTTAAGCTCAAGTGGGGTTACCACTTTTACATAAAGCATTTATGTGTTCACATCATTAGAGTTGCTTTGACTCAATTCTTAGAGTTAAGCTCCCCTAGATGTGAGATCCCCCTTAGAGGGATAAACTAACCTTGGGTTTTGTCGATGATGAGTTCATGTAGGTGTTGAAGATGTGGATGCTCAATGTTGATGTAGATCTTTGGAGCAATCCTTTGGAGTGAGTTGCACTTTCAATACCTACATGGGTTAGTCCCACAAGGAACAAACAAGAATATCCATAGACATAGAGTGATGCACACACAAAATGATGTCCATGAAAACATTAGGTTACCTTGTCCACTGGCCTTACCAACATGAGGGTTTTGTGACTCCTTGAACTAGTGCAAGATATGGAAGTTGATTGCACTTGTCCTTGCCATAATGATATGAGTGAAAAATGTTGGTGGAGTCACCCTCAAGAACTCTCTAGTTCTTCTTCTGGATCCACATCATCTTGATGGGAATCCTTGGTGTAGTAGTTGTGCTTGATGAAGTAGAACTTGACGTAGTCTTGGGAACCCACTTGACCAAGGCCTTAGGTGCTTCTTGCTACGTCTCGAGCTTGCGTTGGTTTTCTCCGAAGAGGAGAGGATGATGCAGCACAGTAGCATAAGTATTTCCCTCAGTTTTTGAGAACAAAGGTATCAATCCAAAGAGGAGGCCACACGCAAGTCCCTCGTACCTGCACAAAACAATAGCTACTCGCAACCAACGCGATTAGGGGTTGTCAATCCCTTCACCGTCACTTACGAGAGTGAGATCTGATAGAGATAATATTTTTGGTATAAAGTGCAAAGTAAAAAGTAAAAGCAAAGCAAGTAAATAAAGTGATGGAGATTGATATGATGAGAATAGACCCGGGGGCCATAGGTTTCACTAGTGGCTTCTCTCAAGAGCATAAGTATTCTACGGTGGGTGAACAAATTCTGTTGAGCAATTGGCGATGAATTGAGCATAGTTATGAGGTTATCCAGGCGATGATCATGTATATAGGCATCACGTCTGTGACAAGTAGACCAAACGATTCTGCATCTACTACTATTACTCCACTCATCGACCGCTATCCAAAGATGCATCTAGAGTATTAAGTTAAAACAGAGTAATGCCTTAAGCAAGATGACATGATGTAGAGGAATAAATTCATGCAATATGATAAATACCCCATCTTGTTATCCTCGATGGCAACAATACAATACGTGCCTTGCAACCCTTTACATCCGGGTAAGGTCACCGCAAGATTGAACCTAAAGCTAAGCACTTCTCCCATTGCAAGAACTACCAATCTAGTTGGCCAAACCAAACCGATAATTCGAAGAGACTTGCAAAGATAACTTAATCATACATAAAAGAATTCAGAGAAGAATCAAATATTTTCCATAGATAATCTGGATCATAAACCCATAATTCATCGGTCTCAACAAACACACCACAAAAAGAAGATTACATCGAATAGATCTCCACGAGAGAGGGGGAGAACATTGTATTGAGATCCAAAAAGAGAGAAGAAGCCATCTAGCTACTAACTATGGACCAGTCTGAAGTAAACTACTCACACTTCATCGGAGGGGCTATGGTGATGATGTAGAAGCCCTCCGTGGTGGATGCCCCCTCACGTGAGCTCCTAACAGAGCCCCAAGATGGGATCTCGTGGATACATGAAGTTACTGGCGGTGGAATTAGGTTTTGGCTCCCTTCTCGATCTGTTGAAGTACGTAGGTATATATAGGAGGAAGGAGTACGTCGATGGAGCGCTGGGGCCCACGAGGCAGTGGCGCCCAGGGGAGGGCGCGCTTCACCCTCGTGACCGCCTGCACTCCTTGGAGTAGGGTCCAAGTCTCCTGGACCATGTTCGGTGAGAAGATCACGTTTCCGAAGGTTTCATTCCGTTTGGACTTCGTTTGATATTCCGTTTCTTCGAAACACTAAAATAGGCAAAAAACAACAATTCTGGGCTGGGCTTCCGGTTAATAGGTTAGTCCCAAAAATAATATAAAAGTGGAAAATAAAGCCCATTATAGTCCAAAACAATAGATAAAGTAGCATGGAGCAATCAAAAATTATAGATACGTTGGAGACGTATCAGCATCCCCAGCTTAATTCCTACTCGTCCTCGAGTAGGTAAATGATAAAAAAGAATTTTTGATGCGGAGTGATACTTTGGCATAATTTCAATGTAAATCTTCTTAATTGTGATATGAATATTCAGATCCGAAAGATTCAAGTTAAAAGTTCATATTGACACAAAAATAATAATACTTCAAGCATACTAATCAAAGCAATCATGTCTTCTCAAAATATCATGGCAAAAGGAAGTTCATCCCTACAAAATCATATAGTTCGGCTATGCTTCATTTTCACACACGAAGATGTTCCCAACTTCTATACCCCGATGACAAGCCAAGCAATTGTTTCATACTTAAATAATCTCAAACCTTTTCAACCTTCACGCAATACATGAGCGTGAGCCATGGATATAGCACTATGGGTGGAATAGAATATGATGACGGGGATTGTGTGGAGAAGACAAAAAAGAAGAAAGTCTCACATTGACGAGGATAATCAATGGGCTATGGAGATGCCCATCAATTGATGTCAACATGAGGAGTAGGGATTGCCATGCAACGGATGCACTAGAGCTATGAATACTCAACAAAAGAAAACTAGTGGGTGTGCATCCAACTTGCTTGCTCATGAAGACCTAGGGCATTTGAGGAAGCCCATCGAGGAATATACAAGCCAAGTTCTATAATGAAAAATTCCCACTAGTATGAAAAGACAACTTATGAGGCTCACTATATGAAAAACATGGTGCTACTTTGAAGCACAATATATGAGACTCACTACATGAAGAACGAGGTGCTACTTTGAAGCACAAAATATGAGACTCACTACATGAAGAACATGGTGCTACTTTGAAGCACAAGTGTGGAAAAAGAGATAGTAGCATTGCCCGTTTCTTTTCTCTTTTTTGGGCCTTTCTTTTTTGGCCTTTCTCTTTTTTTGGGCAATGCTCTAATAATGATGATCATCACACTTCTATTGACTACAACATGAGGATTACAACTCGAAACTAGAACAAGGTATGACTCTATATGAATGCCTCCCGTGATGTACTGGGATGGTGCAATGAATCAAGAGTGACATGTATGAAAAAATAATGCATGGTGGCTTTGCCACAAATACGGATGTCAACTACATGATCATGCAATGGCAATATGACAAAAGTAATGTATGTCATGATGATGATGGTGGAAGTTGCATGGCAATATATCTCGGAATGGCTATGGAAATGCCATAATAGGTAGGTATGGTGGCTGTTTTGAGGAAGATATAAGGAGGTTTATGTGTGATAGAGCGTATCATATCACAGAGTTTGGATGCACCGGCGAAGTTTGCGCCAACTCTCAATGTGAGAAAGGGCACTGCACTGCAGTGCCGAAGAGGCTAGCAATGGCGGAAAGATAAAAGTGCGTATAATCCATGGACTCAACATTAGTCAAAAGAACTCATATACTTATTGCAAAAATTTAGAAGTCATCAAAATTCAAGTACTCTGGCGCATGCTCCTAGGGGGATATATTGGTAGGAAAAGACCATCGCTCGTCCCCGATGACCACTCATAAGGATGCACAAGCCAGGTACACTTCATGCTTCAAATTTGTTACACAACTTTAACCATACGTGCATGCTACGGGACTTACAAACTTCAACACAAGTATTTCTCAAATTCACAACTACTCAACTAGCATGACTTTGATATTATTACCTCCATATCTCAAAACAATTATCAAGCATCAAACTTATCTTAGTATTCAACGCACTCAAAAGAAAGTTTCACATATCTTGAACACCAAGTATATTAACATTAAGCAAATTACCATGCTATTAACGACTCTCAAAATAATCTAAGTGAAGCATGAGAGATCAAGTTTCTTTTAAAACAAATCCACCACTGTGCTCTAAAAGATCTAAGTGAAGTACTAGAGCAAAAATTATCACGCTCAAAAAGATATAAGTGAAGCACTATGAGCAACTATCAAGCTCAAAAGATATAAGTGAAGCACATAGAGTATTCTATCAAATTCCAAATCATGTATGGCTCTCTCAAAAGGTGTGTACAGCAAGGATGATTGTGGTAAACTAACAAGCAAAGACTCAAATAATACAAGACGCTCCAAGCAAAACACATATCATGTTGGTGAATAAAAATATAGCTCCAAGTAAATTACCGATGGAAGTGGACGAAAGAGGGGATGCCTTCCGGGGCATCCCCAAGCTTTGACTTTTTGGTGTCCTTGGATTATCTTGGTGGTTCCATGGGAATCCCCAAGCTTAGGCTCTTGCCACTCCTTTTTCCATAATCCATCAAAAGAATTCACCCAAAACTTGAAAACTTCACAACACAAAACTCAATAGAAATCTCGCGAGCTCCGTTAGAGAAAGAAAACAAAAGACTACTTTAAGGTGCTGTAATGAACTCATTCTTTATTTATGTTGGTGTTAAACCTACTGTATTCCAACTTCTCTATGGACCATAAACTATTTTACTAGCCATAGATTCATCAAAATAAGCAAACAACACACGCAAAACAGAATCTGTCAAAAACAGAACAGTCTGTAGAAATCTGTAACTAACGCAAACTTCTGGAACCCAAAACATTCTACCAAAATTAGACGACCTAGACAATTTTTTTATTGATCAGCAGCAATTGGAATCAGTATTTTATCACGTTCTGGTGATTTTTAACAATTCGGGCACTGAGCACAAAGATTCTGGAAATTACAGCAAGATCAAATAACTATCATCCAAGAAGATCCAATAGGTCCAACTTGGCACAAAAACTAATTAAAAGATAAAACCACATCTAAACAGAGTCTAGATGGATTATTTATTACTAAGAAGCAAGGAAAAATATTGGGTTGTCTCCCAACGAGCGCTTTTCTTTAAAGCCTTTTAGCTAGGCATTGATAATTTTAATGATGCTCACATGAAAGACAAGAATTGAAGCACAAAGAGAGCATCATAAAACACGTGACAAACACATTTAAGTCTAACATACTTCCTATGCATAGGCATATTATAGGCAAACAAATTATCATAGCAAGCAAAAACTAGCATATGCAAGGAAGCGGAAAGGAACAATAGCAATCGCAACATAACGAGAGGTAATTTAGTAACATGAAAATTTCTATAACCATATTTTACTCTCTCATAATGATTACATGTAGGATCATAAGAAAATTTAACAATATAGCTATCACAAAACATATTCTCAACACGATCCACATGCATGCAAAATTGACACTCTTCCAAAATACTGGGTTTATCATCAAACAAGTGATGATCTCTCCAAACCCACTTTTATCAAAAAATTCATAAGGTTGATCATACTCCAAATATGTGGGATCTAAAGTTGACACTCTTAAAAACCCACTTTCAATATTATTGCAAACAATATTATCAATCTCATATTCATCATGGGGCTTAAATAAATTTTCAAGATCATAAGAAGAATCAACCCAATCATGATCATTGCAACAAGTAGTAGACATAGCAAAACTAGCATCCCCAAGCTTAGGGTTTTGCATCTTATTAGCACAATTTACATCAAAAGAATTTATAATAAAATCATTGCATTCATGCTTTTTATTCAAAGATCTATCATGAGTCACTTCACGGATTTCAGGCAAAACCTTATAAAGATAATCTAGTGCATCCAAATCACTAGGAATTGGTTCATCATAATTGGATCTCTTAAAAAGATTGGCAAGCGGATCAGGATCCATAGATATTGGCTTCTTTGTTTAGGAATAAATAAGCATCTAATCCAACCAAACAAGAAACGAAAGGGCAAGCAAAAGAGAGGAGATTGGGAAAGAGAGGGCGAATAAAGCGGCAAGGGTGAAGTGGGGAGAGGAAAAGCGAGAGGCAAATGGCAAATAATGTAATGCGAGAGATAGGGATTGTGATGGGTACTTGGTATGTTGACTTTTACGTAAGCCTCCCGACAGCGGCGCTTAGAAATCCTTCTTGCTACGTCTCGATCTTGGCGTTGGTTTTCCCGAAGAGGAGAGGATGATGCAGCCTGATGGCGTAAGTATTTCCCTCAGTTTTTGAGAACCAAGGTATCAATCCAAGAGGAGGCCACGCCAAGTCCCTCGTACACTGCACAAAGCGATAGCTACTTGCAACCAACACGATTAGGGGTTGTCAATCCCTTCACGGTCACTTACGAGTGAGATCGATAGAGATAATATTTTTGGTATTTTTGGTATAAAGATGCAAAGTAAAAAGTAAAAGCAAAGCAAGTAAATAAAGTGATGGAGATTGATATGATGAGAATAGACCGGGGCCATAGGTTTCACTAGTGGCTTCTCTCAAGAGCATAAGTATTCTACGATTGGGTGAACAAATTCTTTGTTGAGCAATTGGATGAATTGAGCATAGTTATGAGGTTATCCAGCAATGATCATGTATATAGGCATCACGTCTGTGACAAGTAGACCGAAGCTTGATTACGCATCTACTACTATTACTCCACTCATCGACCGCTATCCGGCATGCATCTAGAGTATTAAGTTAAAAGCAGTAACGCCTGTAAGCAAGATGACATGATGTAGAGGAATAAATTCATGCAATATGATAAATACCCCATCTTGTTATCCTCGATGGCAACAATACAATACGTGCCTTGCAACCCTTTACATCCTGGGTAAGGTCACCGCAAGATTGAACCCAAAGCTAAGCACTTCTCCCATTGCAAGAACTACCAACCTAGTTAGCCAAACCAAGCGGATAATTGAAGAGACTTGCAAAGATAACTTAATCATACATAAAAGAATTGAGAGAAGAATCAAATATTTTCCATAGATAATCTGGATCATAAACCCACAATTCATCGGTCTCAACAAACACACACATAAAAGAAGATTACATCGAATAGATCTCCACGAGAGGGGGAGAACATTGTATTGAGATCCAAAAGAGAGAAGAAGCCATCTAGCTACTAACTATGGACCCGAAGGTGCAAGTAAACTACTCACACTTCATCGGAGGGCTATGGTGATGATGTAGAAACCCTCCGTGGTGGATGCCCCTCGTGAACTCCGGAACATGCCCCAAGATGGGATCTCATGGATACAGGAAGTTCTGGCGGTGGAATTAGGTTTTTGGCTCCCCTCACGATCTATTGGGGTTACGAGGTATATATAGGAGGAAGAATGCGTCGGTGGAGCGTCGAGGGGCCCACGAGGCGGGGCGCGCCAGGGGGCGTGCCCGCCCTCATGACCGCCTCTGGCACTCCTTGGAGTAGGGTCCAGGTCTCCTGGATCACGTTCGGTGAGAAGATCACGTTTCCGAAGGTTTCATTCCGTTTGGACTCCGTTTGATATTCCGTTTCTTCGAAACACTGAAATAGGCAAAAAACAACAATTCTGGGCTGGGCTTCCGGTTAATAGGTTAGTCCCAAAAATAATATAAAAGTGGAAAATAAAGCCCATTATAGTCCAAAACAATAGATAAAGTAGCATGGAGCAATCAAAAATTATAGATACGTTGGAGATGTATCACTTCTTCAAATGCACCAATCTCCTCTTGAAGCTTGTCCTTGCCTTTGTTCTTGTGGTCTTGTGGTGGAAGATCATCTTGTGCTTGTGTTCCCTTGAAAGAAGTAGGATCATACTTCTCTTGTTGAGGAACAAACTTCGTCTTGGGGTATTGATCTTCTTCCCACTCAACTCCATTGGCATTGAACTTTCGTTCAAAACCAACACCTTGATTCTTCAGGTGCCTTCCTTGCTTGCGTACAATTTCCTCAAATTGCTTACTTCCGGCAAGGCTCTCGTATACACCTTTCTCTATAATTCCCTTCAATAAGCTGTTTTCTTGCTCAAGTGTAACTTGGCTAAGAGAATCATTAGTGGAATCAAGAGAGCTACTAGAAGCAACAATATTGGATTTAGCATTGTTATTGTTACTACTAGAAGAAGAATCTTTCTTGTTCTTGTTACTAGACTTGACTTGAGGCATGTAAGTAGATAAGAGTAAACGGCTTGGCAATGTAAGAAGAACTTTTCTTCTGAAGATCATCATTGATTGCCTTTAAGAACTCATGCTCTTGCTCAAGATTGAGCTTTTCAAAGCGTAACTTCTCATGAGCCCTTAAAAGTTCTCGATGATCTTGAAGATAGTTTCATGAGCTAACTTAAGAGTGTTTAGCTCTTTAGTTAGGCGCTCAATCTTCTCCTTATCATTGTCATTCGTTTCATCTTGATTAGCATGATTAATTGACGTTTCATCATAGTATTCATCACTAGAGTTGTCAATAAGTAAATCATCATCACCTAGCAAGTCATCTTCATCACTATTAAAATCAACATACTTTCGGGGTGTGTTACCTTAGGACCTTTGGCCATGAAGCATCTTCCAATTCCTTCATTTGGTGATTCAAATATGTCATAGGAGTTGGTTGACACAAGTGCTAAACCGGCAACACCTTCATCTTGAGTGTATTCGAGTCGAGTGATAGCTTCTCTCGGAGTGATTGTCGAGTCGGAATGGGATACCCATTCACCAACATGAGCTTGATGTCTTCGTTTTGTGTAGCTCTTTGATGACTTGTCCTTCCTTTCCGAATCCTTGCTTCTCCGTGAGGGTCTTCGTCCATAACGATCATCTCTACTCCTTCTCTCTCTTGGTGGTGATTCTTCTCTTCTACTTCTTCTCTTGGGAGAATCTTCTCTTCTTTTGTAGGGTGCCGTACACTCATTGGAATAGTGTCGGGTCTCCCACAATTGTAGCAATTTCGCTCTCGACTAGAAGATCTTTTGTCATTGTAGGACCTTGACTGGAGCTTCTTTCTTTGCTTCTACTCTTGTAGAATTTGTTGAAGTTCTTCACCATTAAGCTCAATTCTTCATTGAAGGTTTGTTTCTCACTTGATGATGTGGGGTCTTCGCATGAGGCTTTGTAAGCACCACTTGACTTGTTGTGAAGTTCCTCCTTATCCTTGAGTGACATCTCATGAGCAACAATTCTTCCAGTGACTTCCGTTGGCTTGAGATCTTTGTAATTTGGCATCATTTGAATCAATGTACACGGTATCATATTTTCCATCCAATGCTCTTAGGATCTTTTTGATGATGAGTACATCGGTCATTTCTTCACTTCCTAAGCCCGGCAATCTCATTTGTGATAAGAGCAAGCCTAGAGTACATTTCAGCGACACCTTCACCATCCTTCATTTTGAACTTGTCAAGCTGAATTTGGAGCACATCAACTTGGATTCCTTGACGAGTCGGTACCTTCATGCATATCAATCAAAGTATCCCAAATTTCCTTTGCATTCTCAAGACGGCTGATTTTGTTGAATTCTTCGGGGCACAAGACATTGAAGAGGATATCACAAGCTTGAGCGTTGTATTGCAACATCTTCAACTCTTCCGCACTAGCTTCACAGTTCAGTTCTCTCCCATCAAAGAATTCACCTTGCAAACCAATACACACAAAAGCCCAAATGGCGGGGTTATGTAGAGAATATGCATTTTCATCTTATGCTTCCAACTAGCAAAATTAGTGCCATCAAAGTAAGGACCTCTACGGTGATAATTTCCCTCGCTAGACGCCATACTCTCCTAGGTTATGAAACCAAGGCTATGACCACCAAAAGCTATGGAAATCAAAGTAAATGGAGACCAACGCTCTGATACCACTTGTAGGACCTTAAAGTATGTCTAGAGGGGGGGGGGGTGATTAGACTACTTGACCAATTAAAAAATTAACCTTTTTCCCAATTTTAGACTCTGGCAGATTTTAGCTATCTTTGAACAAGTCAAGCAATCTTCACATAATTCAAGCAAGCATGCAAAGAGTATATAGGCAGTGGAAAATAAAGCATGCAACTTGCAAGAATGTAAAGGGAAGGGTTTGGAGGATTCAAAGCGCAATTGGAACCACGGATGTTTTTGTCGTGGTTCCGATAGGTGGTGCTATCCTACATCCACGTTGATGGAGACTTCAACCCACGAAGGGTAGCAGTTGCTTGCGAGTCCACGGAGGGCTCCACCCACGAAGGGTCCACGAAGAAGCAAACTTGTCTATCCCACAATGGTCGTCGCCCACGAAGGACTTGCATCACTAGCGGAGTAGGCGATCTCCTTGCACTTACAAACTCCTTGGTTCAAATCCACAATCTTGTCTGAGGCTCCCAACTGACACCTAGCTAATCTAGGAGACACCACTCTCCAAGAAGTAACAAATGGTGTGTTGATGATGAACTCCTTGCTTTTGTGCTTCAAATGATAGTCTCCCCAACACTCAACTCTCTCTCACAGGATTTGGATTTGGTGGAAAGAAGATTTGAGTGGAAAGAAACTTGGGGAAGGCTAGAGATCAAGATTCATATGGTTGGAATGGAATATCTTGGCCTCAACACATGAGTAGGTGGTTCTCTCTCTCAAAAGCCCGGTAAGTTGGAAGTGTAGGTTTGTTACGATGGCTCTCTCCATGAATGAAGAGGAGGTGGAGGGGTATATATAGCCTCCACACAAAATCTAACCGTTACACACAATTTACCAAACTCGGTGGGACGAATCATCAAACTTCGGTCGGACCGATTTAGTAAACCTAGTGACCAAGTTAGGGTTTTGATTGGGGCCCGACATGCAACTCGGTAGGACCAATATGATTAGGGTTAGGGCATAACGTAATCTCGGTGAGACCGATTACACAAACTCGGTGAGACCGAATTTGGTAATTAGCTAACCAGAGAGTTGGTCAGGTAAACTCGGTGGGACCGATTCGCTCTTTCGGTGAGACCGAAAAGTTACGAAAAGGGAAGCAGAGAGTTTACATTGCAATCTCGGTGGGACTGATCGCTCACTTGGTTAGACGAAAACGTTACGAAGGGAAACAGAGAGATTACAATCCCATCTTGGTGAGACTGAGATCCCTATTGGTGAGACCGGTTTGCCTAGGGTTTGTGGCGGTGGCTATGACATCCCCGAACTTCGGTGGCGCCGGATAGAAAGAATCGGTAGGGCCGAGTTTGACTTTAGGTTTAGGTCATATGTGGATGTGAGAAAGTAGTGGAGGGTTTTGGAGCATATCACTAAGCACATGAAGCAAGAGGCTCACTAAGCAACACCTCATCCCTACTTGATAGTATTGGCTTTTCCTATAGACTCAATGTGATCTTGGATCACTAAAATGTAAAATGTAGAGTCTTGAGCTTTTGAGCTTGAGCCAATCCTTTGTCCTTAATATTTTGAGGGATCCACTTTCATCATCCATGCCATGCCATTCATTGAGCTTTCCTGAAATATTTGTCTTGGAATAGTATTAGCTCAATGAGCTATATGTTGTTATGAATTACCAAAACCACCTAGGGATAGTTGCACTTTCAACCGCTCCACCGGCCGCGCCGATCCAGTCGCGTCCTCCCGCACCCACCGGGTGTTACCCGTTGTCGCCACCCGCCCCTTCCCCGCAGCACCCGCAAGGGGGAGGGGGCCGACGCAACGGGCATGGTGGCGGCGACCGCCGCCTGCAGCAGCAGCGGGCCCAGGACGCCCGGGGGGCGCCGCACTATCAGCAGGCTCTCCCCGCTGGCCACCAGGCGTTCATTGGCACGCCCTTCTAGCCGACTAGCGCCGGCTACGGCGCCCTCCTTGCGCCGCCGCACCTCGGTGGTTATGGCCCGCCCGTCCTGGTGCCACCCTACGGGGGCCTTCCGCCGCCGCCGGTACCTATGCCATGGGACCCCACCCTCCTCGCCGCCCAGCACTCTGCGCCGTCGCCGAGTAGTTATATCGGTGGAGGTGACTGGTACATGGACTCAGGTGCTACTGCGCACATGGAAGCTCATCCCGGTAACCTAACCTCCTCCACTCCCATTCACACACCCTCGTATCACTTTGTCAATAGCGGCTCCTCCCTACCTATCACTCATATCGGTAGCACTAGTTTCCCTTCTAGTTCCACACCTATCACTATGTCTAATGTTCTTGTTTCACCTGACTTAGTCACTAGCTTAGTTTCCGTTCGTTGTCTTACTCGTGAGAACCCACTTACTGTTGAATTTGGCGGTGTTGGTTTTTCTGTGAAAGACGCCCGTACCCGGATGGTACTTCACCGATGTGACAGCCCCGATGAGCTTTATCCCGTGCACGCCGACGCCTCCACCTCCACACCCATCGCCCTTGCTGCCGGCATTGACCTTTGGCACGCTCTCTTGGGTCACCCCAACCACACCGTCTTACGTCAAATTCTGAGGAGTTTCTCTTTCTCATGTGATAAGCTCGACGAGCACTCTTGTGAGGCTTGTCGCTTAGGCAAGCACGTTCGTCTTCCTTTTAGTGCGTCTTCTTCAGTTTCCACTTTTCCGTTTCAATTACTTCATAGTGATGTTTGGACATCTCCCGTTGCGAGTAACACGGGCTATCTTTACTATTTGGTGATTTTAGATGATTACTCTCATTATGTGTGGACTTTTCCACTTCGTCATAAATCCGATGCTTTAGCCACACTCATCGCCTTTTACTCCTATGTCACCACCCAGTTTGGTCGCCCCATACTCGCACTCCAAACTGATAACGGAAAAGAGTTTGACAACGTCGCTCTTCGCACACTTCTCGCCTCTCACGGCACCACCTTCCGTATGACTTGCCCCTACACTTCCCAAGCAGAACGGCGGCCACGAGCGATTCTCCGCACTCTTAATGGCTGCGTTAGACGTTACTCTTTCACTCTAACGTGCCCGCTTCGGTTCGCCCGATGCCCTCGCTACCGCCACTCTCTTAGTTAACAGTCGTCCGTATCGCCCTCGGTGGAACTACGCCCCTCATCACCTTCTCTTCAGCACACCACCGTCCTATGATGGTCTCCGCATCTTCGGGTGTCTCTATTATCCTAGCACCGCGTCCACCACGCCACACAAGCTCGCACCACGATCCATCCCATGCGTCTTCCTTGGCTACCCTCCTAACACCAAAGGTTACCGGTGCTATGATCCTGTCACTCATCGTGTGTACACCTCGAGGCATGTGTACTTTGTCGAGACGGTGTTCCCTTTTTTTCAGGTTCCTCGGATTCGCCCCTTCAGCGCCCGGCCCCGTGCCTTCATGGAGCGTCTTGTGGCCAGCCCAAGACCTGGCGCTTATGCCGCCACCACCTTCGTGACTCCCTCCCCGAGGTCGAGTCGGCGGGCCCCAGGTCCCGTCTCCCTCATACGAGGTTGAGCCCGGCACCCGCCCGCCACCACCTCTGCTGACAGGCTCGGCGTCACCCTCGCCCGTCGCCTTTCACTTGCATGCCCGCCGCCCCTCACACCGGGTGCCCCGCCGCCCAGCCCCTACCGCGGCACCCGCACCCTGTTGCCCGTCATGGCGTGACTACTCGTGCCCAGTAGGAGTGCTTTGGCCAACAGCGCTTACTCCACCAGCAGTATCATGCGCCGCCTCGACGTCAACGCCATCACCCGTCCCCACCTCCGGCTTGTCTTTGCCCTTTGGGATCCCCACTAGCTAGCTGCGATCTTTGGAGGAGTTCGACGCCTATACTGGCGCAACCGACGCGTGGCAGCTTGTTCCGCGACCCTCTCGTGCCAACATCATCTACGGCAAGTGGGTGTTTCGCCACAAGACTTCGGCAGACGGTTCTCTCGAGCGCTACAAGGCTCGGTGGGTGGTTCGTGGTTTCGGCGTATACGGGCGTGGAGTTCATCGACACCTTCGCCCGGTTGTGAAACCGGCACGATTCGCGTCGTGCTTCGGTTTGGCGGTCTCGCCTGGCACGTACACCCGCTTGGATGACTCCAACGCCTTCTTGCACGGCCATCTCGCCGAGCAGGTGTTCTGTGAGCAGCCCACTGGTTTCGTGGACGCCGAGCACCCTGACTTCGTGTGCTTGCTCTCCCGTTCTCTTTACGGGTTGAAGCAGGCACCTCGGGCTTGGTACCAGCGTATCGCAGCCTTTCTGCAGTCTCTCAGATTTCGGTCCACTCGCTCCGATGCTTCACTCTTCGTGTATCATCAGGGAGTTGACCCTTTGCATATCTGCTTGCTCGTCGACGACATCATCCTCACGGCGTCGCCCCGACCTCATTCGATGGCCGATCGCTGCGTCTTCGTGATGAGTTCGCCCTCAAGACTTGGGGCCCCTGCACTACTTCCTCGGCATCGAGGTGGTCCGACGGTGACGGCTTCTTTCATCGCCAGGCGCACGCCCACGAGCTCCTGGAGCGTGCCGGTATGCTTAACTGCAAGCGGACGCCCACCCCCGTCGACACGAAGGCGAAGGTCTCTGCTCTCCAGGGGTCTCTTGCGTCCGATGGAGCGTTTTATCGCTCTATTGTCGGTGCTTTACAGTACCTGACGCTGACTCGCCCCGACCTGCAGTACGCTGTCCAGCAGGTGTGCCTCCATATGCACGCCCCGCGTGACTCTCACTGGACTCTGGTGAAGCGTATTCTCCGTTACATACGCGGCACCATGTCCTTGGGACTCACCTGACGGCCTCCGCCTCCACCGACCTCGTGGCCTACTCCGATGCCGACTGGTCTGGCTGCCCCGACACGCGATGCTCTACGTCAGGCTACTGCGTATACCTTGGGCCCTCGTTGATCTCTTGGTCATCAAAGAGGCAGCCCACGGTCTCCCGCTCCAGCGCCGAGGCAGAGTATCGCGCCGTGGCTAATGCCGTGGCCGAGTGCTCTTGGATACGTAAGCTGCTCCAGGAGTTGCTTTGTGATGTTCACAGGGCCACTCTTGTCTATTGTGATAACGTCAGCGCGGTCTACCTCTGCGCCAACCCGGTGCACCATCGACGGACGAAGCATATTGAGCTCGATATTCACTTCGTGCGCGAGCAGGTTGCCCTTGGCCGCGTTCGGGTTCTCCACGTGCCGACGACGCAACAATTTCTTGATGTGATGACTAAAGGATTGCCTACTTCCGTCTTCGAGGAGTTTCGGTCCGATCTCTATGTCTCGTGACGCTTATTTGCGGGGATGTTGAGTATGTATTTTGTATTGCACGTGTATTGGAGTTGTGGCCCACCTCCTAGTCTTGTTTAGTTGAGGTAGAGGCCTTCCTTTGTATTATATATAGGTGCATCAGCACCCCATCAATACCACGTCTATTGTATTGCAAACTTTCCCGTCTACAGAAACGTTCTGCACAAAGCGTCTGTAAGGGTATCTTTAATATCATGATCAATGAATAGATTAAAAATTTCTCTCGGAAAAAAGATAGCTCTAATATCCATCAAAACAGACAACCTAAATGTCTACAAGATACATCTAGATACGTCCACGAACAACGGATGAAGGTGGTCATCCAACGTTATACAGTAAATTTCTTTCTTTTTTATCCTGTATTTGAAACACTTAAAATAAGTAAGATACCCTTCGTCATAGTAATGTGTAGCAAATATTCCAATGCAACAATAATTCAAACATAGAGTGTTGCAATAAAATAGTTAAAATTTGAATTCAACTTATTTGAACATATTTTTTAGTCCCTCCCTCGAATCGGCCACAAATGCTCAATCAGATCATTCTGAAGTTACTCATGAATTGCTCGATTGTGAATCTTGATGCATTTGGATATATTTCTCGAACGTCGCTGAATTCTACTCAGGAAGTTCGATAGGATCACCCATTTGCTCAAATTTCAAACCATGGCATGCTCCCCACCCTCATAGTGCACACTCATGTTGTGCATGATCACACACGTTGTCATCGGCTCCCACAATATCTCTGGATCCCATGTTTTTGTACGTCCCCGAACAACTGCAAAACAGGTTTGGAGCACTCTAAATGCCCTCTCGACATCCTTTCTCGCTCCTTCTTGTCCACTGCTAGTGCATAATTCAGGGATTCGGCCATACCTGACCACCTTCTTGCTTCCGACAATGCCATGAGTGGTGCGGTGTCTTGGTTCTTACAAGTACTCCGCTCCAAACACCTTGACCACCACAGTAGCAAACCACCATGGTTTCGGGATATGTGATTTTGGACATCCAGAGGTACTCGTCCCATGAATCGACGGTCGTGTCTTAGGCAAGCATCCTTAAGGCAGCCGTTACCTTCTAGTAACCAGAGAGTACAATTTTTCCATCGACATCCTTCTTCATGATAAAATAGTCATCATATGCCGAACACCATTGTAGAGGCGACTGAACACAGTTCGGCTCATCCGAAACCAACGACAGAAAAAGGACTCGATTTGCACATTGGGGACAAAGTAGTCAGCCATCAACATCGTATGCTTATGCGCCATCTTACGATTCAGCACTCAATGCCCCTTGATTGATCCCTTAAAATTGAGAACATGCTCCTCCACACGTTGGACATCGTAGGTAACTGTGCGCTTCATCGTCGTTTCATCCTCATATTCATCATCATCTGACGATGATGAATCCATGAAGAACTTGGCGTAGAAGTATTCCGAGGCCAAATTCATAGTGTTTGCTTCAAAGTAAACAATGAAAAAGTCAATAAATTTGGCTATGGCATTTGGCAGTGTCGAGTGTGGTTTGCGACATGGTCGGCAATGTGCAAGTGCAGAGGTTCCTGCGCGGCGGCCGGACTGTGGAAGGGAGGTGTAGGCAAGTCGGCTTGCATCCGGGTGGAGAGGCGGAGGTCCAGTAAGGCCTGGGTGGCGGAGGGGTAGTACAGCGGCGACGGCTGTCTCAAATCACACCGGTATACAACAAGGACGGAGGAACGGGATGAGAAAAGCGGGACTCCGGTGAGTTTTTTGTGTGGGCGGGGGTGTCGGAGTCCGACGTGGCGGCTATCCGGACGCCCCCAAACCTTCTCAAGATTTGTTTCTAGCGTTCAAATTTGCTTCTAGTTTGCAAAAATTCAAACATACGAACGGGTGTTGAAGGGCTTAAAGTGTCGGGACATTTATGGGTGGTTTGATGCACGTGGTTAGATGCCCTGGTCTGTACCACTCCCAGGATCCAAGCAGCACTTGTCGCCTTCTGAATTCTTCAGGGAGAGGGGGAGCGCTCGCAGGCAGGACCGGGTCCCCTACTACTCTTCGCTTTCAACGCCAGTGCACCTACCGTATGAATTCACTCGTTGCTCTAACGCGCCCGTCAACGTGGGTTTGGAAGCAGCGATCCGCGCTCCGGCTCCGGCCCCTTCCTTTCCTAAACGTGTGGCGTGGCCTCCTCTTAATTGGCATCGTTGAGAATTGTCATCCTCACATCTCTTCTCCCCGCTGGCTGCTTCCTGGCTCGCTGTCACGGGAGCTGGAGGGAGACTTTTCTGCTGCTTCGCTTCCTCGCTCGGTCGTCCGGCACCTACTGGTTGCTTGCTTGCTTTGGGATCCGCGTTGCAGAACAGAAAATCAAATACCCCGAGCGATTTTATCTTTGCTCTGCCGGTGGGAGATCGGGCCGTAGAGACGAGGAATCCGATACTGAGAATTTGGCTGGCATCGATCGAGGTAAACCCACTATCAGTTCTTGGTCCTGCCCATGAATTCTCGCCCTGTTCTTGCCGACTAGGGTATGTTGGATAACAGAGGACGCGATCATGTAGAATTCTCGATGCATATGGTCTCTCCAACCCTAGCTGCCCACTGATTCCACATGCCAGATGCTTTGCAGTGGTGGAGGACTAATTTGAGAGACGAATCCCCAATCCAACACGGAGGAGGGCATTGCTATTTGTTAACCCAACTCGTTTCCTGCAGCTACTGAGAAGAGGAGGCCGGAGACGACGGGGGCCATGGAGAGCGAGCAGGTGAAGCGGCGGTTCGGGCGGTGCCCCTACTGCCGCGCCATGATCTACCAGGACCCGCAGGCCGTCATCTACTACTGCAGCAAGTGCCGCACGCCCATCCGAGGCAAGAACCCGGAGCCCACGGACGACACCGAGTACTCGCTCGCGCAGCTCGAGATCCTCTCCTTCGACACCATGTCCACCTACTCCGACGAGACGGATCCGCCCAATGGCGGAGACCTGGAGCCCAGCAGCCGGGACAACGGGGTCGCGTCCTCCTCGTCCGCGTACCGGCCCTACAGCGCGATCAGGACCGGTCCAAGGAGCGGCGATCTGGGCCGGCACGACGAAGCGGATCAGGTTCGGCGAAGCGGGTCGCCGCTGCACAGTCGCGTGAGCGAGCTCCGGCCGGCGTCGCGGAGGACCAGGCGGCCGGCGAGTGCTGACCTCGACGCGCCCAAGGACGGGGCGGGGAGTTCGACGTGCCGCGGACGAGGTCGGCCTCGTCCTACGGCCGCCGAGCGTCGCCGCTGAGCTCGCAGGAACTGGACGCCGCGATGGCCTTGGCGGGGGATGGACCGGCCGCTGGTGTGGCTGCGAGATCGCCGCTGGCTGACCCGGGGTTCCAGCAGAACCTCCTGCACGCTCTCGAGAACCTCCGGAAGCTCATCGTCGCCGTCGAGGAGCCGCTCAGGCTCGACGCGCCCCGGCTCGCTCCCGGCGTGCCTCCCAAGAGCGCGTCTGGCAGCAACAGCGCCCCTCAGAAAGTCACGCGGCGCGACTCCCGCATCCTGCGCCGCCTCGAGTCGCAGCTCGCCCAGGCATTGCCGGCCACCGACAGCGGCCGGCGCCTTGCGCAAGCCACCACCTCATCGTCATTGTCTTCGTGGATGTCCGCGTCGGCGTCGGCATTGGCACCGGTGTCGGAACCGGCATCGGCATCGAGCAGCCGGCGCGGGGCGTCGGCGAGGCACCAAATCTGCCGCCCGGTGATGGGCGGCACGCCGTTCGTCCTCTGCGACAAGTGCGAGGAGATACTGCTGCTACCGGCCGGCCTATCTGTAGACAAATTCGCCAGGAAATTCGCCAGGCTGCAGTGCGGCGGCTGCGACGAAATGCTCGAGGTGACGCTGCCGGCGAGGGGCGGCGGCTCGACGACGGACCGGCCGAGGAAGATATTCTCCGCGCCGCAGCCAGCTGGTTTTGGCGCCGACGACGCGGAGGAGCAGAACACGCGTGCAACTGCGAGGAGCCGTTTGAGCGGCGAGCAGCTACGGCAGGGCCCCGACCATGGGCTACTCCACCACGTGCTCGGCTACAGCTCGGTGAGCTCGGTTCTCCGGAGCCGTCGGTACGACGACGAGGACAGCTGAGCAAACATTTGCCTTCCGCTTCTCCTGGCGCGTAAAGATGCAATTGAATTGTAGATATTTACAACCATTCTTCATTTTTTTGTTATTGTGTAAGAGATCTGATTCTTTTGAGGCGATGAGTAGTTTTTCTCTCTTCTTTTTTGGAAGCTAGGATGAATAGTTATTTGATTCATCAAAATACTGCTATTTTAGTGTACATACTACTAAATCAAACTTGAAAAGTTATATGAGATTTGTTTCTATACACGGTGTGGAGATTACAAATTATCCCCTTTTAGGTACTCCCTCTATAAACAAATGCAGAACGTTTTAGAGCAATAAGGGCTAATTCTTTTGGGCGGCTTAAAAATAAGTTGTCTCTCTTCAGCTTAAAAAATAGGGAAGTGCTACGCGTCGGCCGGTGGATCTTTTTAAAAGATCCACTGTCTCGCGAGCCGTCCGATATAAGATGCTCAACATACTATCCCATTTCGCAACAAGAGTGTTGTTTCAGAAACAACAGTGACTATTGCAACAAAGAGCTTTGTTTCGTGAACATCGTTGATTTATTGCAAAAAGAGCTTTGTTTCAGAAACATTGATGACGTTGTCAAAAGCATCTCTGTGTATGGTTCCTCTTTGCAACAAGAGCATTGTTTCAGAAACACAGCTTACTATCGCAACAAGAGCTTTGTTCAGAAAACATGCTCTGCTGAAGGAGCACCTTGAGCCGCTGCCTTTGCAGGTCCTTGCTATGACGCTCGCCGTCAACCCCACCGGACCTCGACGAGACGAGCCCCCGCCGCTCCCGGGCGTCCCCACCTCCGACCCGCGGCTCATCCTCGTTGAATCCGACAAGATCCGGCTGGAATCCTCGCCATCGTCGCCTTCCTAGCCGCATGTGTCGCCAACCTCATGGCTCCCGGACGTCCTCGCCTCCCCGCCGCGCCCCATCCTCGTCGTATCCGACGAGATTCCTCGCCTCCATAGCCCTCTAGCCGCAAGTCACCGCCGCTGCAAAAAGGGCTGTGAAGTTGCAAATTCTCCTTTCAAACAAGCGCTCAATTGCGAAGCGGTGTGTACACAGAGGTGGGAGTGGGGTTGCTCTCGGCCGATACGATCGGTGACGATCTGCCGGACGGACCGCATAATCCGCCGGTTGAAGGTAAGCTTTTCCCTAAAAAATAAGCCGTCCTCTAAATTCGTTGAGACTTCTAAATTAGTTATCCATAACTAGTTTAGAAGCCTCAATGAATAAGAGACGCAGCTGGGGAGGAGGCGGCTTATTTCTTAAGTTGCCCGAAGAACTGGCCCTACATAATACCCCCTCTGTAAAGAAATATAAAAGCGTTCGACTGCTTTTGTAACTAAATATATAATAGTCTACTACCTTTGTAACTAAATATAAGACATCTTTGGCTCTGGATTGCAAATGCTCCCTAATGAACAATAAATTCAAAATAAATAGCAAATAAAATTTTAAAATTCTGATTTTTTTAGATGTTCTTGTTAGGTAACAAGCGTGTTTGACAATTTTCATGCGAAACGGGATGACGGTGCTTTGTCGGTGAAAAAGACAAAAATCAGTGTAACATTTGAAGATAACATTTGTCGTTCGACTTTGTTTTTTTTTTTCACTTATCAAAATACTTATGCTTTCCTCCAAAAAACTTGCAGGTAGCATTTTGGTGTGACAACGGACACATTTATTTTTTAAAAAATTTGACATTTGCAAAAAAACATTTTTGACAGGCAGGAGCACATGCTCCCAACAGCCGAATTGGATTTCCGGTTTTTGTTGTTAATCTTATATTTAGTTACAAAGGATTTTTAGCGGTACCATCTCTCTCTCTCTCTGTGCGCGCGCGCCTCGTGGTTTCTTCTTTCCTCATCGTGTTGGCGTGCATATGGTCGTTGCAAATTTCTCTAACGAAACCTACAAAGTTTGTTTTCCCTTTTGCAACACTCATTCCTCAACCCTAACTGTCATCAAGGTCTCCTCAACATCGCTGTCTCAGCCCCGCTCATCTCTTTCGCTCGACGGTTTATCGGCAATTAGAGGAGTGGAAATCCGCCCCTTTCAATTTTTGTAGGTCTAATAGGTTCTTATTTTCCTTCGGCGAGGTGGTGTTTGCGATGCCACGTTGGAATAGGATCGACGCCTACGAGAGGCATATGCAAGTAGATGTTGTCAAATATACTGGCTCTCTTCAGTCGGAGCAATTGGCTGGCTCTTGGCACGACGACTTATTCTTTCTAGTTGTTTTGTGGCACGGCCCGGTTTCTCCAACATTCTAGACAGATGTTGAAGTATTGCAAGCCTACGCTGCATTGGGTAGTGCCCTAACTGATATTTCTTCAACAGTTGCTACATCTTGTTTCTGCCGCCAGTGATTATTGAGGTCTTCAAATCCTAGTATAACGAGGCGTTTGCAGGTGTCTCTTTCTCCTGATGCCAGTTAAGTTTATTCTCAAGTTCTGGTGGACGACGTGTAGTGGAAGGAAGGACAATGTAATTTTCGATGTAATGTATTTTTTGTTGGTCGTTTTGTGTCATATCGTATTTCATTTTAATGTCTATTGTTTCGCTTCATAATTATCAAATGCTCCTTCGTCCACAAATGTAACATGTTTTGCATATTTTAATATGGACTACAGACGAACTGAAATGAATGAACAAACACACTAAACATATCTTTCTCTGGAAAATGTGTTTTCTTTAGTATGGTGAGTTACTTATTTAACAATGCCAGGAGTTTTTTTTTCACATCGTCGTCTGATCCTCTCGCTAGACCTCTTTTTTTTTTTTAACGTCTCGCTAGACCTCTCCCCTGTTCACTTGGCAGCACTAAAGAATGAATATCTCTGTCTGGGTGAGATTTATCTTGAAAATATAGATCGAACCGTTTGTATGCTTAGAATCAAGCCTTCACGTTTGATTCAGTATCAAAACATGCAGAAGCATACAGCCGTGGATGTCATTTGAAAATGAGGATGAGAATGATGCTTTGGTGCATCGATCGTATGCAATAAAAATTGAAAGAACTGTTTTTTTTTTTCTAAATTGCCTATATACTTAGCGAGGGCAATTTCTTGAAAGCCATGTTCAAGAGCCCACCATCATCTTTGAAACCATGACACCTATTTGAAGGTATACTTGAAAATTATTTTATGGGCTCAAATTACATTATTGGGCCATCATTGTTACTGGTTAAACACCTCAGCTCATTCAAGATGGCATTTTCTTGCATTTTCTTGATGGCATTTTTCTCTTAAAAAAAGTTGTTTTTTTACTTTCCTTCAAGATGGCATTTTCTTGGTGCTTCTGCACCTGCTCCATCAAAGATTTTACTTGATCCTTCTTCTGAATCTGCTCCTTCAAAGATTTTATTTGATCCTTCAAGATGGCATTTTCTTGGTCCTTCTTCTGTATCTGCTCCTTCAAAGACGCAATCCCTTGCATCTGAGTCTGCATCTGCTCCTTCAAGGCAGCTTTCTCCTCTATCATCTTCTGCAGCTGCTCCTTCAGGACAGCTTCGTCTTGCATCTTCTGCTGAAGCTGCTCTTTCTGACTGGTGTGTTCCCTAAATGTGTTTTCGGCCGCGGTGATCAACTCTGAAGCCATTCGAGATTGTTCCACGAGCTTGTTCATCTGAAACAAGAAACAAACTAAGCATAGGGTGCAAAAGCCGGACCTCTATCTGTGAGATGTACTATATGTAAGACGTACTGTTTGCAGAAACCGTTCAAGATTATCCAACCCTCCAGCAACGCGGTCGTGGGCTGTCCTCAGTTCATTCACACACTCACGCGTTAGCAGCCCCATCGTCTCAACCTGCATAACCAGAATTATAAATTGGACTGTTTTCAGTTGATTACAAACTCAACCGTTAGCAGCTCCATCGCCACGTACTGATCGGGACGCGGCGGCGATGGGCGGGAACGATCGGATCGGGAGGCGGCGGCGGGATCGGGAGGAGGAGGGGGACGGTCAGGGTCAGGATCGATATATACTGTTGTTTTCGGAAGATATACCAAAATATGGACTGGGCCAGGGCCCAACCTGACCCTCCCTCCCTTTCCGCCAGCGACCAGTGGTGATTCTTCTTTTTCTTTCTTCTGAAACTAACACAAAAACGATGAACTCTTCAGAGCTACTCCGGCATGCTAAAGAAACACCCGAAACCCAATTGGACATCGGGCAGAAGAACGAACCCGCAGGGCAATATCAATCCTTTAACCCTGGGATCGCAGGAGGCCAAGGAGGCGACGAGGGTTTCCTGCGCGCCGCCGGTTCCCTCTCTCCGTCGGCCGCTCCGGCCACAGGAGGGAGGAACCTCGGTCCGTCACATTAGGTGTGTGTGGTAGGGTTAGGGTTGAGGTGGCCGCCGAGGCCGTTCTGCGGTGGTGTCGCGTCGGAATAAGTTTCTCCGGGCTCCGTTCATGATCGAGGCTTTGGCCTTCGTCTAGGAACCAGCGGGGTGGGGGATCCCCGGATCTCGTCGAGGTCGTGGGCTATGGTGACTGGAGGTCCATTGACACTGGCCGTTTGGGTACTCAGATGGGCGATGGATGCGGGGAGACGAAGACCCTTCTTCTTCCTTGTCGGTATGATTTGTTCTTTGTTGTTCTTCTCCTTCCTCTGGCCGATCTTTGGAGGAGATTCTGCTTGCTCGACGAATGGCCCGGCGCGATCTTGGACCGGTCGGATGACTCGAGTTCTCTTCCTTTCGGAAGGGACATTTTTCATGCAGACTCAAAGCCAAAGATGGCGGCCATTTTATTCTGCAGGTGTGTTGGATTGATGTCCATGCCCTCTTAGGGCTGGTGTCAAGAAAGGAGGAAGCAGCGTGATGGCAATTGTTCCGTGGTTGAAGATGATGACCTGCTTGCGTCTGGTTGCATATCGTTTTTCTGCGGTCTTCTCTCAAGATTCGTGAATGATTATTACGAGAACTCCGGAGATCTTCTTATGTTATGGTTGTCTTAGGATACTGTAGGTGTTTATGGTCCTTTGTGTTTGCGTGCTTGTAAGGGTCAACTATTTTGTATTGTTTTGTGATCTGAATGCAAATAATTCTCAAAAAGAAAACCCTGGGCAAATAAGCAAGTAGGAGGATGAGGCGGCGGCGGCGCAAGGGAAGGTCGTTCAGCGGACGAGTTAGCCCGGAGACAATGTGGCCTTCTAGCCCCGCTCCTGTCGGACTAAATATGTGTGCGCGGTTGACGAGAGCCAAAACGTAAAGCGGTGAATACATCTTTGAAAAGACCCAGCCTCTCGCAACGTGGACCGTCGATAGACCCAGCCTCTCGTGTCAGCGACCTCGGCCTTGTTGGGCCTCCAACAGCTGACCAGCCCAGCCAGAAGACGCAAGAGATTATATGTATAGACGGAGCCCCTCAAAAAAATGTAGAGGTACTGATTCACAACTAGGCTGGGATCAAAAGGACGGCTTCGACCGAGGCTTGTGTTGGGTAGAGATGGTCTAAATGGCCAAATTTAGTGTTTTGACCCTTTTGGCAAAGTTATGCCGGATATGTCATCGGTTTAAAAAAAAATCAGGATTTGACATTTTTCTACCGCCGGGGTCGATGACGGTAGGTTATCACAGCCTACCACCAAGGTCCCTGGCGGTAGGGTTGACGGCAGAGCCAGACGATCATCGGTTGTTGCTGACGTGGCCAGAGTGTCTACCGCCAAAGAGGGGAGCGGTAGGTTGAAGTACTATACCTCCATAGTCTCTGTCGGTAGGCCTCAACCCTCCCCCCAAACCCTGACCTCGGGCATATCTGTTCCTAAAACAGGGTTTTATTTTGCAGTAGGGTATGCAACCCTGCCGCCAGCTACCTCGGCAGTAGGTGTCGAAGAGGGGAAATTGGTTTTGTTCTTGAAACTGGATTTTCATTTGCGGTAGGGTACGTAAACCTACCGCCAGTCTCTGGCAGTAGGTATCTACCCCCCTTTAAACTTTAATTCCTTTCCTGCAAAATTTGATCATTCAATATAAATAGCATAACCTCACACATCATAATATCATCTGGAAATAAAATTAGTATCTCACACATCATAATATGCATCACACATTGAAATAGTTCAACATACCCAACATTGCAAATAGGTTTACATGTCTAACATAGCAAATAGTTCAACAAATTCACGATAGCAAGTACTTGAACATAGCCAACAAGTTCTCGTTCAGCTCAACACAAAGCGAGTAGTTCAACATGACCATATCACTTGGTCTTCCTCCCCCTCTTGGCGGTACGCTCCTCGTTTCTCTTCAAGCGGGTCTCTTGCGTAATTGTTGCTGTACGACAAGAAGTACGCTCCCTTGGAACGGGGATGGACTCTTCCATTGCGTATTTGGTTGTTTCCCCATTTTGTCCTGGGTTGGCTAAGTGGGTGGTGGTCCGTCTTCCTCATCATACTCCTCCTCGTCATCCCCTTCTTCTTCTCCCTCGACTTGTTCCTCATCCTCTTCTTCCTCATCTTCCTCGTCCTACTCAACAATGTGAGACGACGAGGCGGCATTGCTAGAGGAACCTCTACCGGCATGGCTCGACGAAGCGAGGGTACGTGTCGACGGTCCAGGAACATGCACATTAACCGAGCTAGCACACCCAAGCATGCCCACTAGCTTGCGACAATGGTTCCTGAACTTCGCAATAACTAATAAGCGAAACATGATCTGGATCAAGTTTATGGTTATGGATCTAGCAGTGACAAATACTATAGTAGATTATGATTATGCCTAGTATGCTCAAAGTAAGTGACAAAAACATGACATGGACCAGTGTTGTGGTTTGCTACTTCTTGAGCTTGCGTTGGTTTTTCCCTTGAAGAGGAAATGGGTGAAGCAACACAATAAAGGTAAGTATTTCCATCAGTTAAGAACCAAGGTATCAATCCACTAGGAGAAGAACGCACAAATCACCAACACCTGCACAAACAATCAAACACTTGCACCCAACGCGATAAAGGGGTTGTTAATCCCTTCACGGTCACTTGCAAAGGTGAGATCTGATAGAGATAGATAAATAAAAGATAAAATATTTTTGGGTTTTTTGGTATACAAAACTGAAAATAAAAGATTGCAAAATAGTGGATGGGAAAGTAATATGATGAAAAATAGACCCGGGGGGCATAGGTTTCACTAGAGGCTTCTCTCGTGAAGGCAAATAATACGGTGGGTGAACAAATTACTGTCGAGCAATTGATAAAAAAATGCAAAGTTATGATGATATCCAAGGTAATGATTATGCATATAGGCATCACGTCTGTGTCAAGTAGACCGACTCCTGCCTGCATCTACTACTATTACTCCACACATCGACCGCTATCCAGCATGCATCTAGAGTATTAAGTTCATAAAGAACGGAGTTACGTCTTAAGTAAGATGACATGATGTAGAGGCATTAATGATATGTCTCCGACGTATTTATAATTTATGGAGTATTCATGTCATGTTTACAACAATTCTATATGATTTTGGTATGATTTGATTAGAACTAGCCCGCACTGACGTTGTTTGCAGCGCAACTACTGTGGTGTTGTTTTTGTGCACAAATAAAAGTTCTCAGAACAAGCTGAAAATTAACGGAGAATTTTTCTGGAAAATATAAAAAATACTGGAAGAAAAAGATGTGAAATAAGAGTCTCGGGCTAACCACAAGAGTGGAGGGCGCCCCCACCCCCCTAGGGCGCGCCCTCCGACCTTGTGATCACCTCGTGGGGCCCCCTGACGTGAAACCGACGCCAACCCCTCCTATAAATCCTAAAAACCCCAAAACAGAAGAGAGATCGGAAGTTACACCGCCGTAAGCCTTTGTAGCCACGAAAAACCAATCTAGGTCCTCTCTGGCACCCTGCCGAAGGGGGCCATCATTACCGGTGGCCATGGAGGAGGATCCTGGAGAGGCCATCATCGCCATGGAAGCCAAGGACAAGAGGGAGAACCTTTCCCCATCTAGGGGAAAGCCATGGAGGAGGAAGCACAAGGGGGAGATCATCTCCCCCTCTCTCTCGGTGGCGCCGGAGTGCCATCGGGGAACCATCGCTGCGGTGATCGTCTTCATCAACATCACCATCATCATCACCATCCTCATCTCTTTTACGCGGTCCACTCTCCCGCACTTTACTCGTAATCCCCTACTTGAACACGGTGTGCTTTATGCCACATATTATGATCCAATGATGTGTTGCCGTTCTATGATGTTTTGAGTAGATTTCTTTTGTCCTTTGGGTTGATTGATGATATATGTTGGTTTGAGTTGTATGTGCTTACTTTGGTGCTATCCTATGGTTCCTTCCGTGCCACGCACACGTGGGGGATTCCCGTTGTAGGGTGTTGCAATACGTTAATGATTCGCTTATAGCAGGTTGCTAGAGTGACATAAGCTTAAATCCGAGTAAGGGGGTTGTTGCGTATGGGATAAAGGGGACTTGATACTTTAATGCTATAGTTCGGTTTTTACCTTAATGATCTTCAGTAGTTGTGGATGCTTGCTAGAGTTCCAATCACAAGTGCATACGATCCAAGAAGAGAAAGTATGTTAGCTTATGCCTCTCCCTCATATGAAATTGCAATAATGATTACTGATCTTGTTAACAATTGCCTAGGACAATTCTGCACACCGACCCATCATTATTCCACATTCGCTATTTATAATATATATTAATATATTCTAACTTTATGATAACAGCACCTACTTTTATATTTTAATTCTTCGATATCATGCAAAGTTATCCTCTTCATACCCACAACGTAGTTTTATTTCTCGTTTCTAGTTGAAAGCAAACGTTCGATTGTGCGTGAAATTAAATATCCGTGGCAGATAGGACTTGAGAGAATATTGATCTTACCTACAGCTCCTTGTGGGTTCAACACTCCATACTGATCACTCTTTGGAAATTGCTATGATGATTCCTTGCACTTGGGGATTATCAAGCTCTTTTCTGGCGCCGTTGCCGGGGAGCAATAGCGTGGGGTTGATATTTTCGTGTATGCTTGTTTGCTTTCTTCACTAAGTAGTTTTTGTTTCCCCTTTTGTTTTTGCTTAGTTGTGGGTGAAACAAACAAAAAAATTACAAAATGAAAATACCAAAAAGAAAATTTACTTGCCTCTTTTGCCTAAAAACTTTTTCAAAAAGAGAAGCGATTGGAAGGTTGTGCATTGGAGAAGTGAGGGTCGACCTTGAACACTTGTGTTCATGCTCATGGAAACAATGTAGAATTTTTCATGGAAGTTTCCCAAAAATAAGTAGCCCCTTGTATATATCATTGTATTATAAAAATAATGTGCCAAGTTTTGGTTGTAGGATGATTAGATTGTTTGTCTGCTGTGTGCAGTGCAAAAACAGAAACTTTGGTTGTAGTGCGTGAACTCTCATTTTTTTACTGGAACATCGAATGCCTATGAAACTTTTTGCACAGTACTTCTATACAAATTGTTTAAATTGTCCTATTTTTAGAATTTTTGGAGTTACATAAGTATAAGAAAGTTACAGAATACTACAGACTGTCCTGTTTTTGGCAGATTACATTTTCTACGTGTTGTTCACTTATTTTGATGAATCTATGGGTAGTATCGGGGGGTATGAACCATGGTGAAGTTGGAATACAGTAGATATAATGCTAATATGAAATTGGAATGAGTTTACAACAGTACACGAGGGTAGTGATTTGTTTTATTATACTAACGGATCTCACAAGATTGTTTGTTAAGTTTTGTGTGGATGAAGTGTTCGAAGAACGAGGAGTTACCGATATGAGAACAATAAGGAGAGGCAAGAGCTCAAGCTTGGGGATGCCCAAGGCACCCCAAGTAAATATTTCAAGGATACTCAAGCATCTAAGCTTGGGGTGTTGGAAATATGCCCTAGAGACAATAATAAATTAGTTATTATTATATTTCCTTGTTCATGATAATCGTTTATTATCCATGCTATAATTGTATTGATAGGAAACTCAGATACATGTGTGGGTACATAGACAACACCATGTCCCTAGTAAGCCTCTAGTTGACTAGCTCGTTAATCAATAGATGGTTACGGTTTCCTGACCATAGACATTGGATGTCGCTGATAACGGGATCACATCATTAGGAGAATGATGTGATGGACAAGACCCAATCCTAAGCCTAGCACAAAGATCGTAGTTCGTATGCTAAAGCTTTTCTAATGTCAAGTATCATTTCCTTAGACCATGAGATTGTGAAACTCCGGATACCTTAGTAGGAATGCTTTGGGTGTACCAAACGTCACAACGAATCGGGTGGCTATAAAGGTGCATTACAGGTATCTCCGAAAGTGTCTGTTGGGTTGGCACGAATCGAGACTGGGATTTGTCACTCCGTGTAAGCGGAGAGGTATCTCTGGGCCCACTCGGTAGGACATCATCATAATGTGCACAATGTGACCAAGGGGTTGATCACGGGATGATGTGTTACGGAACGAGTAAAGAGACTTGCCGCAACGAGATTGAACAAGGTATCGGGATACCGACGATCGAATCTCGGGCAAGTACAATACCGCTAGACAAAGGGAATTGTATACGGGATCGATTGAGTCCTTGACATCGTGGTTCATCCGATGAGATCATCGTGGAACATGTGGGAGCCAACATGGGTATCCAGATCCCGCTGTGGGTTATTGACCGGAGAACGTCTCGGTCATGTCTACATGTCTCCCGAACCCGTAGGGTCTACACACTTGGTTCGATGACGCTAGGGTTATAAAGGAAGTTTGTATGTGGTTACCGAATGTTGTTCGGAGTCCCGGATGAGATCCCGGACGTCACGAGGAGTTCCGGAATGGTCCGGAGGTAAATATTTATATATGGGAAGTCCTGTTTTGGTAACAGGAAAAGTTTCGGGCGATATCGGTAATGTCTTGGGACCAAGGGAGGGTCCTGGGGTCCACCAAGTGGGGCCACCTGCCCGAGAAGGCTGCGTGGGCCAAGTGTGGGAGGGACCAGCCCCTAGGAGGGCTAGTGCGCCCCACAAGGGGCCCAAGGCGAGGGAAGAGTGGGAGGGCAAACCCTAGGGCGGATGGGCCTAAGGCCCATCTAGTGGGCGCCTCCCTCTCTCCCTCTTGGCCGCCTCCCAAAACCCATCTAGGGCTGGCCGCCACCCCTAGGGGTGGAAACCCTAGAGGCGCAGCCCTCCCTTCCCTATATATATAGAGGCCTAGGGCTGCCCAAAACACAGGGAGAACCTCTCCTCTCGTTGGTGCAGCCACTGCATCTCTCTTCTCCTCTCCTCTCTGTGGTGCTTGGCGAAGCCTGCAAGATTGCCACGCTCCTCCATCATCACCACGCCGTTGTGCTGCTGTTGGATGGTGTCTTCCTCAACCTCTCCCTCTCTCCTTGCTGGATCAAGGCGTGGGAGGCGTCCTTGGGCTGTACGCGTGTGTTGAACGCGGAGGTGCCGTCCGTTCGGCACTAGGATCTCCGGTGATTTGGATCACGATTTAGCACGTCTCCTTCAACCCCGTTCTCATGAACGCTTCCGCTTAGCGATCTACAAGGGGTATGTAGATGCACTCTCCTCCCCTCGTTGCTAGTTTCTCCATAGATAGATCTTGGTGACACGTAGGAAAATTTTGAATTTCGCCACGTTCCCCAACAAAGTGGCATCATGAGCTAGGTCTATTGCGTAGATTCTTTGCACGAGTAGAACACAAAGTAGTTGTGGGCGTTGATGTTGTTCAATATGCTTACCGTTACTAGTCCAATCTTGTTTCGACGGTATTGTGGGATGAAGCGGCCGGACCGACCTTACGTGCTCTTACGTGAGACAGGTTCCACCGACTGACATGCACTTGGTGCATAAGGTGGCTAGCGGGTGCCAGTCTCTCCCACTTTAGTCGGAACGGATTCGATGAAAAGGGTCCTTATGAAGGGTAAATAGCAATTGGCATATCACGTTGTGGGTTTTGCATAGGTAAGAAACGTTCTTGCTAGAAACCCATAGCAGCCACGTAAAACATGCAAACAACAATTAGAGGACGTCTAACTTGTTTTTTGCGAGGTATGCTATGTGATGTGATATGGCCAAGAATAATGTGATGAATGATATGTGATGTATGAGAGTGATCATGTTCTTGTAATAGGATTCACGACTTGCATGTCGATGAGTATGACAACGGCAGGAGCCATAGGAGTTGTCTTTATTTATTGTATGACCTGCGTGTCATTAAACAACGCCATGTAATTACTTTACTTTATTGCTAACGGTAGCCATAGTAGTAGAAGTAATAGTTGGCGAGACAACTTCATGAAGACACAATGATGGAGATCATGATGATGGAGATCATGGTGTCATGGGTGTGACGATGATGATCATGGAGCCCGAAGATGGAGATCAATGGAGCTATATGATATTGGCCATATCATGTCACTACTATATAATTGCATGTGATGTTTATTATGTTTATGCATCTTGTTTACTTAGAACGACGGTAGTAAATAAGATGATCCCTTACAACAATTTCAAGAAGTGTTCTCCGCTAAGCGTGCATCGTTGCTAAAGTTCGTCAGCTTCTAAGCACCACGTGATGATCGGGTGTGATGGATTCTTACGTTCACATACAACGGGTGTAAGACAGATTTACACGCGAAACACTTAGGGTTAACTTGTGAGCCTAGCATATGCAGACATGGCCTCGGAACACGTAGACCGAAAGGTCGAGCATGAGTCGTATAGTAGAATCGATCAACATGAAGATGTTCACCGATGATGACTAGTCCGTCTCACGTGATGATCAGACACGGCCTAGTTGACTTGGATCAGGTAATCACTTAGATGACCAGAGGGAGGTCTATCTGAGTGGGAGTTCAGAAGATGAACTTAATTATCTTGAACATAGTCAAAAGACCTTTGCAAATTATGTAAATGGCTCGGCGCTTTAGTTCCTTGTTTAGATATGTTCCTAGAGAAAATATAGTTGAAAGTTGAAAGTAGCGATTATGCGGACAGTGAAAGCTTATGTCCTTAATGCACCGCTTTCGGTGTCTTTGGACCTCGAGCATTAGTGCGTGGATGTTGCGAGCATCGACACACGCGTTTTGATGACTACGTGATAGTTCGGTAATGTTAAACGGCTTAGAATTGAGGCACCAAAGGCGTTTTGAAACGTCGCGGAACATATGAGATGTTTCGAGGGCTGAAATTGGGATTTCAGGCTCGTGCCCACATCAAGAGGTATGAGACCTCCGACGATTTTCTTAGCCTACAAACTAAGGGAGAAAAGCTCAATCGTTGAGCTTGTGCTCAGATTGTCAGAGTACAACAATCACTTGAATCGAGTGGGAGTTGATCTTCCAGATGAGATAGTGATGTTTCTCCAAAATCATTGCCACCAAGCTGCTAGAGCTTCGTGATGAACTATAACATATCAAGGATAGAGATGATGATCCTTGAGGTATTCGCTTTGTTTGACATCGCGAAAGTAAAAATCAAGAAGGAGCATCAATTGTTGATGGTTGGTGAAACCACTAGTTTCAAGAAGGGCAAGGGCAAGAAGGGACACTTCATGAAGCGGCAAATCGATTCTTGCTCCTTGAAGAAACCCAAGGTTGAACCCAAACCCGAGACTAAGTGCTTCGCAATAAGGGGAACAGCCAACTTTGGAGCAGAATTACCCTAGATACTTGGTAGATAAGAAGGTGGCAAGGTCGATAGAAGTATATTGGATATACATTAAGTTATTGTGTATTTTACTAGTACTCCTAGTAGCATCGGGGTATTAGATACGGGTTCGGTTGCTAAGTGTTAGTAACGGAAATAAAAGGCTACGGAATAAGCGGAGACTAGCTAAAGGAGAGTCGACGGTATGTGTTGGAAGTGTTTCCAATTTTGATGTGATCAAACATCGCATGCTCCTCTACCATCAAGATTAGTATTAAACCAGAATAATTATCATTTGGTGTTTATGCGTTGAGCATAGACATGATTGGATTATGTCTATCATGCACGGTTATTCATTTAAGGAGAATAATGGTTACTCTATTTATTTGAATAATACCTTCGATGGTCTTGCACCTAAATAAATGGTTTATTGAATCTCGATCGTAGTGATACACATTTTCATGCCAAAAGATATAAGATAGTAATGATAGTACCACTTACTTGTGGCACTTTGCCATGTAAGTCATATTGGTATAAAAGCATGAAGAAGTTCCATGTTGATGGATCTTTGGACTCACTCGTTTTGAAAAGTTTGAGACATCACGAACCACGTCTATTGGTGTATACGCATGAAGAAACTCCATGGGGATGGATCGTTTGGACTCACTTGATTTTGAATCACTTGAGATATGCAGATCATACCACATGGGCAAGATGATTGAAAAGCCTCGGTTTCATGAAGATGGAACAAGATAGCAACTTGTTGGAAGTAACACATTTTGATATTAGTGCGGTCCAATGAGTGCCGAGGCATGCACCGATGAATATCGTTATGTTCTTACTTCACGGATAATTTAAGTAGATCTTGAGTGTATTTACTTGATGAAACACAAGTCTGAATTATTGAATGGTTCAAGTAATTTCAGAGTGAAGTTAAAGATCATCGTGACAAGAGGATAAAATGTCTATGATATGATCATAGAGATGAGTATCTGAGTTCTGAGCTTTGGCACGCTTATTAAGACATTGTGGAAATTGTTTCACAATTAATACACTGGAACACCATAGTGTGATGGTGTGTCCGAACATCATAGTTGCACCCTATTGGATATCGTGCGTACCATGATGTCTCTTATCGAATTACCACTATCGTTCATGGGTTAGGCATTAGAGACAACCGCACTCACTTTAAATAGGGCACCACGTAATTCCGTTGAGACGACACCGTATGAACTATGGTTTAAGAGAAACCTAAGTTGTCGTTTCTTAAGAGTTTGGGGCTGCGACGGCTTATGTGAAAAAAGTTTCATCGTGATAAGCTCGAACCCAAAGCGGATAAATACATCTTCATAGGACACCCAAAACAGTTGGGTATACCTCCTATCTCAAGATCCAGGAAGCAAAAGTAATTGTTTCTAGAAAGCGGGTCCTTTCTCGAGAAAAGTTTGTCTCGGAAGTTGAGTGGGAGGATGGTGGAGACTTGATGAGGTTATTGAACCGTCACTTTCAACAAGTGTGTAGCGAGGGCACGTGAAGTTGTTCTGTGGCACCTACACCAATTGAAGTCGAGAAGCTTATGATAGTGATCATGAAGTTTTGGATCAAGTCACTACCGTACCTCGTAGGGTGACAAGGATGCGGACTGCCTGAGAGTGGTACGGTGATCCTGTCTTGAAGGTCATGTTGCTAGACAACAATGAACCTACGAGCTATGGGGAAGCGATGGTGGGCTCATATTGGAGCAAATGGTTAAAAGCCATGAAATCCGAGATAGGATCCATGTATCGTAACAAAGCATGGACTTTGGTGGACTTGCCCGATGATCGGCAAGCCATTGAGATAAATGGATCTTTAAGAAGAATTCGGACGTGGACGGTAATGTCACCGTCTATGAAGTTCGACTTGTGGCGAAGAGTTTTTCACAAGTTCAAGGAGTTGACTGTGATGAGATTTTCTCATCCCGTAGCGATGCTTAAGTCCGTCGAATCATGTTAGCATAAGCTGCATTTATGAAATCTGGCGGATGGATGTCAAAGCAGTTTCCTTACCGGTCTTCGTAAGGAAAGGTTGTATGTGATACAATCGTAAAGTTTTTGTCGATCCTAAGGATGCTAAAAGTTATGCCGGCTCCAATCCTTCTAAGGACCGGAGTAAGCATCTCGGAGTTGGAATGTGCGCTTTGATGAGATGATCAAAGATTTTGGGTTTATACAAAGTTTATGAGAAACTTGTATTTCCAAAGAAGTGAGTAGGAGCACTATAGAATTTACGGTGAGTATATGTTGTTGACATATTGATGATCGAAATGATGTAGAATTCTGGAAAGCATATAGGGTTATTTGAAAGATGTTTTCAATAGAAAACCTGGATTAAGCTACTTGAACATTGAGCATCGAGATCTATAAGGATAGATCAAAATGCTTAATAATACTTTCAAATGAGCATATACCTTGACATGATCTTGAAGGTGTTCAAGATGGATCGACCAAAGAAGGAGTTCTTGGCTGAGTTGTAAGGTATGAAGTTAAGACTTAAAGCTCGACCACGGCGTAAAGAGAGAAAGGACGAAGGTCGCCCCTATGCTATAGACGTAGGCTCTACGGGTATGCTATCTTTGTGTACCGCTTTGATGTGTGCCTTGCTACATATCGGCAAGAGAGTACAAAGGTGATCAAGGAGTGGATCACCAAATAGCGGTCAAAATTATCCTTAGAGGAATAAGGACATGTTTCTCGATTATGGAGGTGATAAAGGTTGGCGTAAAGGGTTACGTCGATGCAAGCTTTAACACCTATCCGGAAGTGACTACGAGTAGCAAACCGGATCACGTATAGTGGAAGCAACCATTTGGAATAGCTTCAAGTGGAGCGTAGAAACAGCATTTACAATATGACATAGAATTGCGAAGTACATACGGATCACGATATTCTGAACCGTTGACTAAGACTTCTCTCACAAGCAAAACATGATCAAACCTCGAGAACTCATTGAGTCTTAATCACATGATGATGTGAACTAGTTTACAGACACTAGTAAACTCTTTGGATGTTGGTCACATGGCGATGTGACCTATCGCTGTTAATCACATGGCGATGTGAACTAGATTATTGACTCTAGTGCAAGTGGGAGACCTGTTGGAAATATGCCTAGAGACAATAATAAATTAGTTATTATTATATTTCCTTGTTCATGATAATCGTTTATTATCCATGCTATAATTGTATTGATAGGAAACTCGAGATACATGTGTGGGTACATAGACAACACCATGTCCTAGTAAGCCTCTAGTTGACTAGCTCGTTAATCAATAGATGGTTACGGTTTCGACCATGGACATTGGATGTCGTTGATAACGGGATCACATCATTAGGAGAATGATGTGATGGACAAGACAATCCTAAGCCTAGCACAAAGATCGTAGATTGGTATGCTAAAGCTTTTCTAATGTCAAGTATCATTTCCTTAGACCATGAGATTGTGAAACTCCCGGATCTTAGTAGGAATGCTTTGGGTGTACCAAGCGTCACAACGTAGCTGGGTGGCTATAAAGGTGCATTACTGGTATCTCCGAAAGTGTCTCATTGGGTTGGCGCGAATCGGGGGTAGGATTTGTCACTCCGATGTAAGCGGAGAGGTATCTCTGGGCCCCTCGGTAGGACATCATCATAATGTGCACAATGTGACCAAGGGGTTGATCACGGGATGATGTGTTACGAACGAGTAAAGAGACTTGCCGGTAATGAGATTGAACAAGGTATCGGGATACCGAAGCGATCGAATCTCGAGCAAGTACAATACCGCTAGCTAGACAAAGGGAATTGTATACTGGGATCGATTGAGTCCTTGACATCATGGTTCATCCGATGAGATCATCGTGGAACATGTGGGAGCCAACATGGGTATCCAGATCCCTTGTTGGTTATTGACGGAGAACGTCTCGGTCATGTCTACATGTCTCCCGAACCGTAGGGTCTACACACTTAAGGTTCGATGACGCTTAGGGTTATAAAGGAAGTTTGTATGTGGTTACCGAATGTTGTTCGAGTCCGGATGAGATCCGGGGCGTCACGAGGAGTTCCGGAATGGTGGGAGGTAAAGATTTATATATGGGAAGTCCTGTTTTGGTAGCAGGAAAAGTTTGGGCGATATCGGTAATGTCTGGGACCATAGGGAGGGTCCGGGGGTCCTCAAGTGGGGCCACCTGCCCGAAGGCTCGCGTGGGCCAAGTGTGGGAGGACCAGCCCCTAGGAGGGCTGGTGCGCCTTCTAAAGGGCCCAAGCGCGGGGAAGAGTGGGAGGGCAAACCCTAGAGGCGAGATGGGCCCTAAGGCCCATCTAGTGGGCGCCTCCCCTCTCTCCCCTCTTGGCGCCTCCCAAAACCCATCTAGGGGCTGGCCACCACCCCTAGGGGTGGAAACCTAGAGGGGCGCAGCCCTCCCCTTCCCCTATATATATAGAGGCCTAGGGCTGCCCAAAACACAGGAGAACCTCTCCTCTCGTTGGTGCAGCCACACATCTCTTCTTTCTCCTCTCCTGTGGTGCTTGGCGAAGCCTGCCAAGATTGCCACGCTCCTCCATCATCCTGCCCGTTGTGCTGCTGTTGGATGGTGTCTTCCTCAACCTCTCCCTCTCTCCTTGCTGGATCAAGGCGTGGGAGGCGTCCACGGGCTCATGCGTGTGTTGAGCAGCGGAGGTGTCATCCGTTCGGCACTAGGATCTCGGTGATTTGGATCTGACGAAATGCGACTCCTTCAACCACGTTCTCATGAACGCTTCCGCTTAGCGATAGGGTATGTAGATGCACTCTCCCTCCCTCGTTGCTAGTTTCTCCATAGATAGATCTTGGTGACACGTAGGAAAATTTTGAATTTCTGCTACGTTCCCCAACATGTGGATGCCCCGGTTGGCATCCCATCTTTCTTCTTCAAACAATTATCGGTATACCTCGGTTTTTTGTTTTGTTCACATGCCATGCATCTTTTTTGTTTATTTTTCCTTTATTTTCCTTTATGATCCATGCTAGTATGAGATAGCCCTTCATTGATTTGTAGAATGCTCTTTGTGCTTCACTTAAATTCTTTGAGTATGGCTTTATAGAATGCTCTTTGTGCTTCACTTAAATCTTTTGAGTATAACTTTATAGAATGCTTCGTGTGCTTAACTTATATATTTTGAGCTTGGATATTGGTAAATTTATATTATTTGTAGAATGCTCTATGAACTTCACCTATATCTTTTAGAGTATGAATAAAATGATTACCGGAATTGGGCTTGGAAGAGTATCATTGGAATATCATGCCTAGCTAAAACGGCATTAAAGAAAAGCGCTTGTTGGGAGACAACCCAACATTTATCCTTACTATTTTTGTGTGTTAACATGATTATGCTACTGTATTAATCATTTTTATAGCTTTTGTTTCAATAAAGTGCCAAGTAAGACCTTTGGGATAGCTTACAGTGATAGTTGATTTGATCTTGCTGAAAAATAGAAACTTTTGCGCTCATTGCCAGAATTGTAATAAATCACAGAAGCATGATTTTGATCTGAATTTTTTAAACTAGATTGATACACAAATTTCCTTGGTTTTCCTAATTTTTCAGAATTTTTGGAGTGGCAAAAGTATGGTTGTTGTTCAGATCATTACATCGCTGATTACATTTCGGCAGATTCTGTTTTTCAATGCATAATTTGCTTGTTTTCTAGTTTCCATGGCTTATATTGCTCAATGTAAATTGTAGAAATGAAATGGCACAGATGGGCATTACTGTGAGAACAATTATGAATCTTGTCTTTGATAGTAGCAAAGTGAATGATTTACTCTTTATCATGCTAACCCATCTCACAAAGTCCAGTTAAGTTTTGTGTGATTGAAGTTTTCAAGTTTTGGGTGACAGGTCGATATGAGGAGAATAAGGAGTGTAAAGACCCTAAGCTTGGGGATGCCCAAGGCACCCCAATGTAATATTCAAGGAAGACTCAAGCGCCTAAGCTTGGGGATGCCCCGGAAGGCATCCCTATTTCGTCTTCAAAACCATCGGTATACCTTACTTGGAGCTATATTTTTATTCGTCACATGATATGTGTTTTGCTTGGAGCGTATTTTCATTTTACTTGATGTTTGAATAAATTCATTGGATCTGAAATCTTGAAAAAGAGAGAGTCCTCCCATGGCTAGTTAATTATTTGACTACTCATTGTCCTTCACTTATATCTTTTTGGAGTAGTTTGTCATTTACTCACGTGCTTCACTTATATCTTATGAGTAAATGGGTGAATGAATTGAATATCATAGATATGAAATTTTATATGATTAATATGCTTATCCCATGGGGAGTAATGACTTCACTTATAAAAGTATAGGTGGTAAAATTTATTGAAAGTTAGCAAACTCAACATCGGTCACTTGAACAATTCATGAAAGAATATTGAAGGAAGAGAGATTTCGCATATATATATACTATATCTTGGACATCTTTTGTAATTGTGAGCACTCATTAAAATATGACATGCTACAAAATTGACGTTGTACAAGGAAGACAACATAATGAGTTATGTTTTCTTATATCCGAATAGAGTTATATTGTCATGGATCATCCAACATGTTGAGATTGGCTTTCCCCCTCATGCTAGCCAAATTCTTTGCACCAAGTAGGGATACTACTTGTGCTTCCAAACATCCCTTAAACCAGTTTTGCCATGAGAGTCCACCATACCTGTTGGGGATATTGCTACTGGGTGTAAACCGGCCAGGACAGGCCTGGTTAATGTCGTCAGTAGTTGAGTATGTTAAAGCCCATGTAGGCAGATGAGGGCTCAAGGCCCATAGTTGGTTCAAGGCACATGGCAGTAAACCGGCGTCGGTATGTAACTTGTATTGTAAGTTAGGAATAGTGGAGACCGAAGCCGGATACATCTATGAACCGGCGTTGACTCATGTAAACCGACAGGCGCCACCATGTATATAAAGGGAGACTCCACCCGGCGGTTCAAGAGACGGACAACAACTCGAGACTTAGCGTAAGCTTGCTTGCTCCTAGTCATGAGAAACCCCATCAATTCCATCACAACTAGGCGTAGGCTTTTACCTTCATCAAAGGGGCGAACTAGTATAAACTCCTTGCGTCCACAGTGTCCGCTTTAACCCCTTCAAGCTAACCCGTAGCGATGGCTCCACGACTAAGTCCTTTCATGAGGACATCCGCCGTGACAAAACCACGACAGTTAGGCGCCCACCGTAAGGGCTATCGCACGATGGTTTCAAGTTCTTGGAGGGCAACTTTGAAGGACTCAAGGGCTACGCTGTGGGCGGATGACCAAGAGTCGCCAGGCAAGCTCTACATCGACGATGCAGGGTGGGGCCAGGCCGGCTCGATTGAGTAATGCACGGGTCCCCTTTGGTGGCATACACGTCTTCATCGGCAAGATCGGTGGGCAAGACCCTAGGCCAGGACATCTGCACCGACCTCGCCGAAACAGCTCGATGTCGCGCGATCCGCCTGTGTTAAACCGGCCGTGAAGCGTGCCTTCGTGGGAGTCATCCACGGAGGAGAATATGAGGATGGATCGGAATCTGGTGGCGAGATCGTCGTTTACTCCGGCGACGAGTCCTCAACCGGAGAAACCGAATCGTTGTATCAGCTACAAGACGGCATGATTGGGGGCTGTTAGATGGCGGCATGACGATTCTGGACCCTCGATCTGCCCAACCGGGTTGGAATATTCATGGCGGTACAGCGGCGATCCACTCTTGAACGCAGCAGCAATGATCTTCGGTCAAGAAGCTAATGACGCATTGCCGGGTGAGGCCCCGTGCACCCGCCGCTCAAGTTTTATCTCGATCCGTTTGATGCGTTGGCTGCGCTTATGGCAGAGGCTAACCGGCGGATCGTGACGCTCAACGCAGAAATTGTGAAGGTGAGGAACAGATCACTCGGGCCAAAGGCCGACCTAGCAGCCGAGAACGCCAGGATGGTCGCAGAGCGGAGCCACTTTGGATCTTGCGCAGCCTATAGGCTTATGCTGGATCAGATCGCGTCGCATGAAGTCCTCGAAGAGGAAGCACCGATCTCGCTTGCCTCCGGTTTCGAAGCCAAATCTCTTTAACACCCTCAGAGCGTGAACTCAGCAACCCGCCGTGGTAAGCCGGGCGGAAGCACACAGGGGCCGGTGCGCTGGGAGTTCAGCCTACCGATGGATCCGCCTCGACAGAACAACATCGTGCCTCAGCCTGCCCCGACACCTCCGGGTCATTATTCCAATCCAATGGACATTCTTGTCGCCGCCGCTTCACGACTGGAGGCCATTCCGATTGAAGGCGATTCTCCGCAGGCGGTGGAGACGCGCCGGGTTAAGGAGCTTCTTGGGACAACTTTGATTCAACAGGAAGCATATTCGCCTGGCCGTGTGGGATTCACTCCATCCCCGGCCCAAGCCGGAGCTACAGCGAGACGTATGGATGAACCGGCCGTATCAAGTAATGCACGGGACGTGAAGCGCCCGTGGCAATAACCCGGCGGTGGTATTGGTGATGCTCAGAAGTGGTGGACGGGCCCGAAGCGCGCGAGAGAGGCCGAGTTAGCGGCTTGAGATGAGGCTTTCGTCGACCACGCCGGTTCGTCCAACCACCTCGGTCGAGCGAGGGTTACTTCTAGTTCTTGGGGGTGCCTGTCTTGTCCCCGCTTTACGTAATGTGCGCCTGCCCAAGGATTTCAAGGGCCCGCGCAAGGTGCCAAATTACACTGCCGATTTGTCTCCAGAAACATGGGTGGAGAGTTATGAGATGACAATTGAGGGAGTCCCGGATTAGGGGGTGTCCGGATAGCCGGACTATAACCTTTGGCCGGACTCCTGGACTATGAAGATACAAGATTGCAGACTTCGTCCCGTGTCCGGATGGGACTTTCCTTGGCGTGGAAGGCAAGCTTGGCGATACTGGATATGTAGATCTCCTCCCATTGTAACCGACTGTGTAATCCTAGCCCTCTCCGGTGTCTATATAAACCGAAGGGTTTTAGTCCGTAGGGACAAACAACAATCATACCATAGGCTAGCTTCTAGGGTTTAGCCTCTACGATCTCGTGGTAGATCTACTCTTGTACTACCCGTATCATCAATATTAATCAAGGTGAGTAGGGTTTTACCTCCATCGAGAGGGCCCGAACCTGGGTAAAACATCGTGTCCCTTGTCTCCTGTTACCATCCGCCTAGACGCGCGATTAAGGGACCCCTACCGAGATCCGCGGTTTGACACCGACATTGGTGCTTTCATTGAGAGTTCCATTTGTCGCCGCCATCGGGAAGGATGCCTCATCCCGTCTTTAAAGACGACACTATTGCTAAAGGAGCTTTGGCTATCGGCCAAACTCTCTGGCTAGGAGGTTTTATTATGACCGCTGCTCGTAGCCAGCCCGACGATGACTTCTCGGGTCATCGAAAGCAATCTTCACGCTAACTCGGAACTTCGCCGAGCGGTTAGATCCGATGGAGCTCTCTTCCTTAAACGAGCTCTTGGATCGCACGCCGCTCGAGTCGCTACCGACTACGATCAGATTGGGCCTAAACCCGATCCGAGAGAGATTAACTCCCCTGTGTCACCCATCACGTTGCGGTGGTGGAGGAACAATGCGACAAGTCTTCATCTATCTTAAGGACTAGTTATGTCCGGATTCACGATCCCTCCAAGCCGGATACCCATGAGAGGAGGACGTCACTCAAGCCCTAAACCTAAAGTCGCAGCGGGCTAGATTCATGGGGCAACATCCAAGAACCCAAGCTTACGAAGTTCGGAAACTCCTTGGCCCTCGAGTCTCAGTTAGGCGAGGTTCGGATTTAATTCACCCGCCCACCCAAACATAAGCGATCTATCCCAAATTCGGCAAGAGCCCGCAGAACGAGACACCATTCTTGGGCGATTCCTCCTAGTCATGAACAGGATAAAGGACTACCGCGAGGAGGATGCAATTTCATTCTTACGCAATAATTGCACGGACAACGGAATCCTCAACGCCATAAGTCACCGTGGAAATTACATCGCTTGACACCAAGGCGTCCATAGTACGAAAGTATTGTGCGATGGAAAGCGCCTGGAAAACCGAAACAAAATTTTGGGACAATCCGACCCTGAATACAACCCCAGTCCGAAATAAAAGGGTGCATTATCGCCAGGCACATGGGTTAAATACCAAAAAGCGAAAAACCCTCTATAGGGCATGGAACCGTCTTTGGAGGGATGGCTCAATGGACCTGTAAAATTCATAGTACAGAGGGCGCCCACACCAACTCACAGCCTTAGAGCATGTTGGATACTCCATCGGTGGCGAAGTGGCGAAGAGCTTCTAACTCCGAGAATCCACAGAGCACCAGCCCAAGGATACCAAGACGGTATTATTAACAGTCTTGAGACTTTCGCATCAAATAATATCTTTGTCACGGCCCAGTTCAGCCTTGCTTGCCTTTGCATTAGCATCCATGCATCATGTTTAAATTTCATGAAACTTGAAATGGGGATTGATCAAACCCTAGCACCGCATCAAATCAAATAGGTCCAACATAAAAACATTTTCAATGAACACGAAATGCCCTTCTAAAATGTTCATCACTTCGCTTTGGTCTTAAAACCACTGCCAAAAAGTGATGCACAAATTTCTAGGTCACTCTAAGGTCACTGGATTAAATCTTTAGTTATTTGACTTTGGGCATTTAAACGCTATAAATAATTTAAATGCTCAAATAATGTTGGAATTATTTGTGGGACACTGAAATAATTCAGAAAGTGCTCATGAATATTTTCAGGATTTATAAAATTGTTTTGGTTGTTAAAACTGGATCAAAACAAACTACAAAATAGAAAACAAAATGTAAGAAGAGAGAGGAAGCTCACACGGTCCACTTATTCTGCCGCCCACCGGCAGCTCCAGCTAACTGTGCCCAAATTTCACCAGTGGGCAGCGCCGTCTTCTTCCTCTGTCGAGAGGAGAAGCAGCTGCGTGCTCGGCCTCGCCGCGCCACCTCCCTGCTTCACCCTTTCGCTGGCCTCCCTGACAACAAGCATTTCGGATGCCACGCACCCCTCAGGCCTCTCTCGACTCCTTCCCCATGCTTCTCCCCTCCCTCGCTTTCTCTCAAGCACCGCTTCCCCTAAACGCCTGCCCGTCGCCGCCGCTCAAGCCGTTGCCCGCGACCACAGCCCTCTCGCTTCCCGGCCCGGTCCACGAGCTCCATGACGTCGTGCTCGACCCCCTCACCGAACCACGCCCGTCGGAAGCCCTGCGTCGCTTTCGAAGTTCTTCTTCAACCTTGACCCGGCGACCTCGCCTTCGATTTGCCGCCGTCCGTGCTTCCCCGGCCTCAACCTCGACTCCGTTCGACCCCTCTGTGAGCCTCCGTCGTTTCCCCCTTGTTTTCCCTCTCCAACCCTTCCTCTAGCCGTGCTTTTCGCCCGGTGAATCGGCGCGCCGCTGAGCTCCTCACCGCGTGCGTGCACGTCCACCGTAGCCTCCAACCGAGCTCTTACGTGCATTTCGCCAGGCTTGATGTAGGTGCCGTGGAAGCCAAGCACGCAACTCCACGGCCACCATAGCCTCGTCCCGAGCTCGGCCCGAACTCCGGCCGCCGCAGCCGTTGCCACCGCCCGTCGTCTTAGACCACCCGGCCCAAGCTAACCCCACTGGTCGATGTCGTGAGCCTCGGCTCCCTCGTAGATGGGCTCGGCCGTCGATTTGGTCACGGGAGAGTAAACCGCACCTCTCCGCCGTCCTGGCCTTGCCGGTGACGAGTCAGCGGTCAACTCGGCGAGTTGACCCGGTTTGACCTCCCTGCATCGGCGACAAGTGGGCCCAGGCCCCAGCTAATCCTAGTTAGCTTTTAATTAAGTCTAATTACTTCACTGACATTTTTAGTTAGTAGTAGTTTAACACTAATTAATTTAGATTAGTTAGTTAGTCACTGACGTGTGGACCCCACACGTCAGGTTTGACCTGGACCGAGCCGTTGACCTGCTGACATCACCGTGAGGCCATGCTGACGCATTAATTCCTTTCTGGAATTTAAATAAATCTTAAATGATTTATTATTTTCAGAAAATAGCCAAAACTTCTAAAATTCATAGAAAATCAACCGTAGCTCCAAATCAAACAAGTTATATATGAAAAATGATCAGAAAAATATGAAGAATCTGTTTATGCCATGACCATGCATGTTTGAGCAAGTTAACCTCACTGAATAGAACAAATGATGATTAGGGCAACTTATGAAATAACATTTGGAGTTGGGACTTGATCTTGTTGAGTTACACCCAATTAACTTGGCTAGATATTGCATTAGGTGAATTCAGTACCTTAACATGACATGTCATTCATGTGAATGTGCATTGCATTGATTGTGTTCCTTCTTTGCTAGTCGGGTGGTTGTTCCCCTCTCGGTGAAGCGATGTCACCAGGCGATGTGATCGATGACACCGATGAAGAGATATACTATCTTCGAAGTGCCGTGCAAGCAAAACCCCTTGTTCATTCCGATACAATCCCACTCTCTCGCCTCCTGCTCTCTTTTACTGCATTAGGACAACAACGATTCATACATTTACTTGCTGCGGTAGCTGAACCCCTTTATCCTCTGCATGACCTGTCATTCCACAGTAAATAGATGAAACCCACTAGCATGAGTAGGAGTTGTTTGAGCCCTGTTGAGCCTACTCATTCATGCTTGTTTTCTCATGCCTGCTATTGCTTAGAGTTGAGTCAGGTCTGATTCATCGGGGATGAATCAGAGGTGTGTGAACATGTCCTACTATGTGTGAGCTAAGTGTGTGAACACGATTTGGTAAAGGTAGCGGTGAGAGGCCATGTAGGAGTACATGGTGGGTTGTCTCATTGAAGCCGTCCTCAGGAACTGAGTTACAGGTTACTGCATACAGTTCATAGACAAGTGAAAGTGGATACTCTAAAATACGCAAGATAAGCGTGAGTGCTATGGATGGCGTTCGAGGGGAGACAGGGAGCGGATCCATAGTGGTGTATTGATATGGTGAATATGTGGACTCGTGCGCCACCTCAAAGAGTTACTTGCGATTCGTAGTTCAGAATAGCCACCGAGTCAAAGCTGGCTTCTGCAAATCAAACTCCACCACCCCTTTATTGATACCGATGCATGTGTAGATAGTTACGATGTAAGTCTTCTTTGGTACATTTGTACTCACGTTTGCCTATTTTATGTTTTTGCGAGAGAGACGCTGGTCTCGCTAGTAGTTCCGCGTGGACTTGACGTTTAGCTTGATACCTCAGCTACGATCTTGTGCCCCGGCGAGATCTGGTAGATAGTTAGGCTTCTCGGCCTTTTTCATTTATAGTTATACGTACTCGAGACATGTTAACCGCTTGTGCTTTGACTTGTATGTTTCAATGTTGGGTCGTGAGACCCATGTTTGTAATATCTCGCCTCCTCGGGGCCTAATGAATAAATACTACGAGTCGTAGAGTTATGTTGTGATGCCATGTTGTATTTACACATATTGAGCATATTGTGTGTATGTTTGAAATGCTTGGTATGTGGGATCCGACAATCTAGTTGTTTATCCTTGGCAGCCTCTCTTATGGGGAAATGTAGTCTAGTGCTTCTCGAGCGATAGTACTCCATTCTGACCGTTCACCGAGTCCTCGCTAGCCCAACACGATCGCTTTCTGGACACTTGACTGGCCGGCATGTGTTTCACTTCGCTCTCGTGTTCCGTCCCTTCGAGGAAATGTCACGCGGTGACATCCGGAGTCCTCGCTTAGCTCGCTACAACCTGCGGGTTACCGGAGTCCTGTTAGCTCAGTGCTGTTGGGGTAACGTGGCAGAATTCAAAATTTTCCCACGTGTCACCAAGATCTATCTATGGAGAAACTAGCAACGAGGGAAGGAGAGTGCATCTACATACCCTTGTAGATCGCTAAGCGGAAGCGTTCAAGAGAACGGGGTTGAAGGAGTCGCATTACTGCCGTGATCCAAATCACCGGAGATCCTAGTGCCGAACGGATGGCACCTCCGCGTCAACACACGTGACAGCCGGTGTGACGTCTCCCACGCCTTGATCCAGCAAGGAGAGAGGGAGAGGTTGAGGAAGACTCCATCCAACAGCAGCACAACGGCGTGGTGGTGGTGGAGGAGCATGGCAATCTTGCAGGGCTTCGCCAAGCATCACAAGAGAGGAGGAGGAGGAAGAAGAGACGCAGGGCTGCACCAACGAGAGATAGAATTGCGTGTATTGGGCAGCCCCTAGGCCTCATATATATAGGGGAAGGGAGGAGGGTGCGCCTCTAGGGTTCCCACCCCTAGAGGGGCGGCAGCCTCAAAACCCATCTATGGGTGGCGGCCACAAGGGGGAGGAGAGGGAGGCGCAGGAGTATGGGCCTTAGGGCCCATCTCGCCTTAGGGTTTGCCCCTCTCCCTTTCTAGCCGCATGGGCCATGGTGGGAGGCGCCCTAGCCCACCTAGGGGCTGGTGCCCTCTCATACTTGGCCCATGTATGCCTCGAGCATGTGGCCCCACTTGGTGGACCCAGGACCCTCCCGGTGGTCCCAAGACGTTACCGATAAAACCCAAAACTTTTAGGTTACCAAAATGTAACTTCCCATATATAAATATTTACCTCCGGACCATTCCGGAACTCCTCGTGACGTCCGGGATCTCATCCGGGACTCAACAACATTCGCAACCACATACAAGCTTCCTTTATAACCCTAAAGCGCCATCGAACCTTATGTGTAGACCCTACGGGTTCGGGAGACATGTAGACATGACCGAGACGTTTCTCCGTCAATAACCAACAGCGGATCCGGATACCCATGTTGGCTCCTACATGTTCCATGATGATCTCATCGGATGAACCACGATGTCAAGGACTCAATCGATCCCGTATACAATTCCCTTTGTCTAGCGGTATTGTACTTGCCCGAGATTCGATCGTCAGATACCTGATACCTTGTTCAATCTCAAGCTATCGCAAGTCTCTTTACTCGTTCCGTAACACATCATCCCGTGATCAACTCCTTGATCACATTGTGCACATTATGATGATGTCCTACCGAGTGGGCCCAGAGATACCTCTCCGCTTTTACACAGAGTGACAAATCCCAGCCTCGATTCGTTGCCAACCCAATGTATACACTTTCGGATATACCAGTAGTGCACCTTTATAGCCACCCGATTACGTTAGGACGTTTGGTACACCCAAAGCATTCCTACGGTATCCGGGAGTTGCACAATCTCATGGTCTAAGGAAAAGATACTTGACATTAGAAAAGCTTTAGCATACGAACTACGCATCTTTGTGCTAGGCTTAGGATTGTCTTGGTCCATCACATCATTCTCCTAATGATGTGATCCCGCCATCAACGACATCCAATGTCCATGGTCGAAACCGTAACCATCTCGTTGATCAACGAGCTAGTCAACTAGAGGCTTACTAGGGACATGGTGTTGTCTATGTATCGACACATGTATCTCGAAGTTTCCTATCAATACAATTATAGCATGGATAATAAACGATTATCATGAACAAGGAAATATAATAATAACTAATTTATTATTGCCTCTAGGGCATATTTCCAACAGTCTCCCACTGGCACTAGAGTCAATAAGCTAGTTCACATCGTCATGTGATTAATCACGATAGGTCACATCGCCATGTGACCAACATCCAAAGAGTTTACTAGTGTCTCAGAACTAGTTCACATCATCATGTGATTAAGACTCAATGAGTTCTCAGGTTTGATCATGTTTTGCTTGTGAGAGAGGTTTTAGTCATCGGGTCCGAACCTTTCAGATCCGTGTGTGCTTTGCAAATTTCTAAGTCATATTGTAAACGCTGCTTCCACGCTTCCATTTGAAACTATTCCAAATGGTTGCTCCACTATACGTATCCGGTTTGCTATTCGAGTCATTCGGATAGGTGTTAAAGCTTGCATCGAGGTAACCCTTTACGCGAACTCTTTATCACCTCCATAATCGAGAAACATGTCCTTATTTACTCCAAGGACAATTTTGACCGCTGTCCAATGATCCCCATTCACGGATCATTCTTGTACCCCTTGATCGACTCATGGCAAGGCACACTTCGGCGGTACACAAAGATAGCATACTATAGAGCCTACGTCTAAAGCATAGGGACGACGACCTTCGTCCTTTCTCTCTTTTCTCGCCGTTAATTAGAGCTTTAACTCTTAACTTCATACCTTACAACTCAGGCAAGAACTCCTTCTTTGACTGATCTATCTTGAACACCTTCAAGATTATGTCAAGGTATGTGCTCATTTGAAAAATACCATTTAGCGTTTTTGATCTATCCTCATAGATCTTGATGCTCAATGTTCAAGTAGCTTAATCCAGGTTTTCCATTGAAAAACACCTTTCAAATAACCCTGTATGCTTTCCAGAATTCTACATCATTTCTGATCAACAACTCATCAGAAATTCTATAGTGCTCCCACTCACTTCTTTGGAAATACAAGTTTCTCATAAACTTGGTATAAACCCAAAATCTTTGATCATCTCATCAAAGCGCATATTCCAACTCCGAGATGCTTACTCCAGTCCTTAGAAGGATAGCTGGAGCTTCGCATACTTGTTAGCATCTTTCAGGATTGACAAAACCTTCCGGTTGTATCACATACAACCTTTCCTCAAGTATAACGCCGAGGAAACAATGTTTTGACATCCTATCTCGCAAGATTTCATCAATCATGCAAGAATCGCTAATCCAATTCCAACAGACTCTTAGCATCGCCATCTGAAAGTGAGAAAACCTCACCGTAATCAACTCCTTGAACTTGTCGGAAAACATCTTAACGACAAGTCGAGCTTTCTTAATGGTAATTCTTACCATCATTGTCTGTCTTCCTTTTAAAATCCATCCGTACCCAATGGCCTTACGACCATCAAGTATTTCTTCCAAAGTCATGGATCCGTTCTCGTATTTTATGGCCTCGAGCCATTCGTCGGAATCCGGGCCCACCATCGCTTCTCCATAGCTCGTAGGTTCATTGTTGTCTAGCAACATGACCTCTAAGACAGGATTGCGTACCACTCTGAAGCAGTCCGCATCCTTGTCACCCTACGAGGTACGGTAGTGACTTGATCCAAAACTTCATGATCACTATCATAAGCTTCGACTTCAATTGGTGTAGGTGCCACAGGAACAACTTCACTGCGTGCCCTGCTACACACTTGTTGAAGTGACGGTTCAATAACCTCATCAAGTCTCCACCATCCTCCCACTCAACTTTCCGAGACAAACTTTTCCTCGAGAAAGGACCCGATTCAAGAAACAATCCCTATTGCTTTCGGATCTGAATTAGGAGGTATACCCAACCGCTTTTGGGTGTCCTATGAAGATGCATTTTATCCGCTTTGGGTTCGAGCTTATCAACCTTGAAACTTTTTCACATAAGCGCCGCAGCCCCAAACCTTTAAGAAATGACAGCTTAGGTTTCTCTAAACCATAGTTCATACGGTGTCATCTCAACGGAATTACGTGGTGCCCTATTAAAGTGAGTGCGGTTGTCTCTAATGCCTAACCCATGAACGATAGTGGTAATTCGATAAGAGACATCATGGTACGCACCATATCCAATAGGGTGCAACTATGATGTTCGGACACACCATCACACTATGGTGTTCCTGGCGGTATTAATTGTGAAACAATTTCAACGGTGTCTTAATTGCGTGCCAAAGCTCAGAACTCGGATACTTATCTCTATGATCATATCATAGACATTTTATCCTCTTGTCACGATGATCTTCAACTTCACTCTGAAATTACTTGAACCATTCAATAATTCAGACTTGTGTTTCATCAAGTAAATATACTCAACATCTACTCGAATCATCTGTGAAGTCAGAACATAACGATATTCACTTTGCATGCCTCAAAGGCACTCATTGGACTGCACACATCAAAATGTGTTACTTCCAACAGGTTGCTACCTTATTCCATCTTCTCAAAGCGAGGCTTTTAGTCATCTTGCCCATGTGGTTTGATTTGCATATCTCAAGTGATTCAAAATCAAGTGAGTCCAAGCGATCCATCTGCATGGAGTTTCTTCATGCGTATACACCAATAGACATGGTTTGCATGCCTCAAACTTTTCAAAACGAGTGAGTCCAAAGATCCATCAACATGGAGCTTCTTCATGCGTTTATACCAATATGACTTACATGGCAAAGGCCACAAGTACGATGGTACTATCATTACTATCTTATATCTTTTGGCATGAAAATGTGTATCACTACGATCGAGATTCAATAAACCATTCCTTTGAGGTGCTAGACCATTAAAGGTTTTATTCAAATTAACAAGAGTAACCATTATTCTCCTTAAATGAATAAATCAGACAAGTGCATGCAGACATAATCCAATCATGTCTATGCTCAACGCAAACACCAAATGACAATTATTCAGGTTTAATTCTAATCTTGATGGTAGAGGGAAGCGTATGTTTGATCACATCAAACTTGGAAACTCTTCCAACACATATCGTCGACTCACCTTTAGCTAGTCTCCGCTTATTCCGTAGCTCTTTTATTTCGAAAGTTACTAACACTTAGCAACCGAACGGGTATCTTAATACCACGGTGCTACTAGGAGTACTAGTAAAGTACACATTAACATAATGTATATCCAATATACTTCTATCGACCTTGCCAGCCTTCTTATCTACCAAGTATCTAGGGTAATGCTGCTCGGTGGCTGTTCCCCTTATTGCGTAAGCACTTAGTCTCGGGTTTGGGTTCAACCTTGGGTTTCTTCAATCGGAGTAGCAAGAATCGACGGTTGCTTCATGAAGTGTCCCTTCTTGCCCTTGCCCTTCTTGAAACTAGTGGTTTCACCAACCATCAACAATTGATGCTCCTTCTTGATTTTTACTTTGCGATGTCAAACAACGCGAATACCTCAAGGATCATCATCTCTATCCTTGATATGTTATAGTTCATCACGAAGCTCTAGCAGCTTGGTGGCAATGACTTTGGAGAAACATCACTATCTCATCCGGAAGATCAACTCCCACTCGATTCAAGTGATTGTTGTACTCGGACAATCCGAGCACAAGCTCAACGATTGAGCTTTTCTCCCTTAGTTTGTAGGCTAAGAAAATCGCCGGAGGTCTCATACCTCTTGGCGTAAGCACGAGCCTGAAATCCTAATTTCAGCCCTCAAACATCTCATATGTTCCGCGACATTTCAAAACGCCTTTCGTGCCTCAACTCTAAACCGTTTAACTGAACTATCACGTAGTTATCAAAACGTGTTTGTCCGATGTTCGCAACATCCACAAACGATGTTTGGGGTTCAACACACTGAGCGGTGCATTAAGGACATAAGCTTTCTACTGTCCGCATAATCGCTACTTTCAACTTTCAACTATATTTTCTCTAGGAACATATCTAAACAGTGGAACTAAAGCGCAAGCTTACGACATAATTTGCAAAAGGTCTTTTGACTATGTTCAAGCTAATTAAGTTCTTCTTATGAACTCCCACTCGAGATAGACATCCCTCCGGTCATCTAAGTGATTACATGATCCGAGTCAACTAGGCCGTGGTCCGATCATCACGTGAGACGGACTAGTCATCATCGGTGAACATCTTCATGTTGATGCATTATCTACTATCGACTCATGCTCGACCTTTCGGTCTCTCGTGTTCCGAGGCCATGTTTGTACATGCTAGGCTCGTCAAGTTAACCCTAAGTGTTTCGCGTGTAAATCTGTCTTACACCCGTTGTATGTGAACGTAAGAATCCATCACACCCGATCATCACGTGGTGCTTAGAAGCTTACGAACTTTAGCAACGGTGTACGCAGTTAGGGGAGAACACTTCTTGAAATTGTTGTAAGGGATCATCTTATTTACTACCGTCGTTCTAAGTAAACAAGATGCATAAACATAATAAACATCACATGCAATTATATAGTAGTGACATGATATGGCCAATATCATATAGCTCCATTGATCTCCATCTTCGGGCTCCATGATCATCATCGTCACCGGCATGACACCATGATCTCCATCATCATGATCTCCATCATCGTGTCTTCATGAAGTTGTCTCGCCAACTATTACTTCTACTACTATGGCTACCGGTTAGCAATAAAGTAAAGTAATTACATGGCGTTGTTTAATGACACGCAGGTCATACAATAAATAAAGACAACTCCTATGGCTCCTGCCGGTTGTCATACTCATCGACATGCAAGTCGTGAATCCTATTACAAGAACATGATCAATCTCATACATCACATATCATTCATCACATTCTTCTTGGCCATATCACATCACATAGCATACCACCGCAAAAACAAGTTAGACGCCCTCTAATTGTTGTTTGCATGTTTCTGATGGCTGCTATGGGTTTCTAGCAAGAACGCTTTCTTACCTACGCAAAACCACAACGTGATATGCCAATTGCTACTGACCCTTCATAAGGACCCTTTTCATCGAATCCGTTCGACTAAAGTGGGAGAGGCGGCACCCGCTAGCCACCTTATGCACCAAGTGCATGTCGATTAGTGGAACCTGTCTCACGTAAGAGTACGTGTAAGGTCGGTCCAGGCCTCTTCATCCCACAATACCTTCGAAACAAGATTGGACTAGTAACGGTAAGCATATTGAACAACATCAACGCCCACAACTACTTTGTGTTCTACTCGTGCAAAGAATCTACGCAATAGACCTAGCTCATGATGCCTTTGTTGGGTAACGAGCGTAAATTAAAATTTTTCCCACGTGTCACCAAGATCTATCTATGGAGAAACTAGCAACGAGGGAAGGAGAGTGCATCTACATACCCTTGTAGATCGCTAAGCGGGAAGCGTGCTCAAGAGAACGGGGTTGAAGGAGTCGATTTGCCGTGATCCAAATCACCGGAGATCCTAGTGCCGAACGGACGGCACCTCCGCGTTCAACACACGTGACAGCCAGTGGCGCCTCCCACGCCTTGATCCAGCAAGGAGAGAGGGAGAGGTTGAGGAAGACTCCATCCAACAGCAGCACAACGGCGTGGTGGTGGTGGAGGAGCGTGGCAATCTTGCAGGGCTTCGCCAAGCATCACAAGAGAGGAGGAGGAGGAAGAAGAGACGCAGGGCTGCACCAACAAGAGATAGAATTGCGTGTATTGGGCAGGCCCTAGGCCTCAGATATATAGGGGAAGGGGAGGAGGGTGCGCCCCCTCTAGGGTTCCCACCCCTAGAGGGGCGGCAGCCCCCAAAACCCATCTATGGGTGGCGGCCACAAGGGGGGGAGGAGAGGGAGGCGCAGGGAGTATGGGCCTTAGGGCCCATCCGCCCTTAGGGTTTGCCCCCTCTCCCCTTCTAGCCGCATGGGCCATGGTGGGAGGTGCCCTAGCCCACCTAGGGGCTGGTGCCCTCTCATACTTGGCCCATGTATGCCTTCTCGAGCATGTGGCTCCACTTGGTGGACCTCGACCCTCCGGTGGTCCCAAGACGCTACCGATAAACCCCAAACTTTTCCGGTTACCAAAACAGAACTTCCCATATATAAATATTTACCTCCGGACCATTCCGGAACTCCTCGTGACGCCCGGATCTCATCCGGGACTCAGAACAACATTCGGTAACCACATACAAGCTTCCTTTATAACCCTAGCGCCATCGAACCTTATGTGTAGACCCTACGGGTTCGGGAGACATGTAGACATGACCGAGACGTTCTCCGGTCAATAACCAACAGCGGGATCTGGATACCCATGTTGGCTCCTACATGTTCCGCGATGATCTCATCGGATGAACCACGATGTCAAGGACTCAATCGATCCCGTATATAATTCCCTTTGTCTAGCGGTATTGTACTTCTGCCCGAGATTCGATCGTCGGTATACCGATACCTTGTTCAATCTGCTATCGCAAGTCTCTTTACTCGTTCCGTAACACATCATCCGTGATCAACTCCTTGATCACATTGTGCACATTATGATGATGTCCTACCGAGTGGGCGGAGATACCTCTCCGCTTTACACAGAGTGACAAATCCCAGTCTCGATTCGCGCCAACCCAATGCATACACTTTCGGATATACCTGTAGTGCACCTTTATAGCCACCCGATTACGTTGTGACGCTTTGGTACACCCAAAGCATTCCTACGGTATCCGGGAGTTGCACAATCTCATGGTCTAAGGAAAAGATACTTGACATTAGAAAAGCTTTAGCATACGAACTACGCATCTTTGTGCTAGGCTTAGGATTGGGTCTTGTCCATCACATCATTCTCCTAATGATGTGATCCCGTCATCAACGACATCCAATGTCCATGGTCAGGAAACTGTAACCATCTGTTGATCAACGAGCTAGTCAACTAGAGGCTTACTAGGGACATGGTGTTGTCTATGTATCCACACATGTATTTGAGTTTCCTATCAATACAATTATAGCATGGATAATAAACGATTATCATGAACAAGGAAATATAATAATAACTAATTTATTATTGCCTCTAGGGCATATTTCCAACAAGTGCTACAGCCCGGATTCATACGTTGATGACCGACATGCTCGATGTGATTCATGTATGCCTGTCCCCATGGGTTAGTGCCGCTTTGGGTTCACGACTAGCCATGTCGGCCCGGGTTCTTCTGTCATATGGATGCTAGCGACGCTTATCATATCGTGAGCCAAAAGGCGTAAACGGTGCCGGGCCATGGTAAGGCGACACCCGTGGGAATACCGTGCGTGAGGCCGCAAAGTGATATGAGGTGTTACCAGCTAGATCGATGTGACTTGGAATCGGGGTCCTGACATATGTGGAAACGAACACTCTGCAGCCTTGCCGAAATCTACCAAGTAGCAACAACAAACCCATGGAGTGACACGGCTATTACCTTTAATGCCAGTGATGAACCTAAATTCCGAACAGCCTGAGCACCAGCCGCATTGGTCCTCGATCCGATGGTGGACGGCTTTTGCCTTACCAAGGTACTCATGGACGGTGGCAGCGGATTGAACCTCATTTACGAGGAAACTCTTGAAAAATGGAAATAGGCGGAGCCGCATTGAGCGAAGCAACACAACCTTTAGAGGGATAATCTTCGTCGGGAAGCGCTTTGTATAGGACAAATCACACTTTGGATGTGGTGTTCGCATGCGGATAATTACAGGTCCGAGGAGGTCACGTTCCAAGTGACCCGTTCGCCAGCGGATACCATGCTCTATTAGGGCGAGAGGCATTTACAATTTTCAAGCTATACCCCATTACGGGTACATGAAGCTCAAAATGCCCGCCCAACGGAATCATCACTCTTGCTAGTGACCCGACATAGCACTCCGGCTAGCGAAAATAAGACAACCGCATCGGCCCTTGAGGCACTATCCAGAAGCCCTAGCGGCCGAGGAACTGATCGCTACGGCGCCCACAGTGAACAGGGATGACGTGATACTCGATAAAAGATCCAAGTCCACCTCTTTTAAACCAGCGGACGAAATAGTCAAATTCCAAGTCCATCCAACGGACCCTACAAAAACGGCCTCCATCGGGGCGCAATTAAACCCTGATGTAGACGCCGCACTACGGGAATTCCTACGCGAAAATTGAGACATTTTTGCCTGGCACCCTTCAGACATGCCAGGAATCCCACGCTGGCCGAAAGCACGTACCCTAAACATCCTAAAAGGATTCAAGCCGATCAGCAGGCCCTTGGCGTTTCTCCGAACCTAAGAGACAAACCATGGGAGAGGAGCTAGATTCATTAGAGATATAAAACATCCCGGACTGGCTAGCAAACCTGGTGATGGTACCAAAGAAGGACAAATCTGGCGCCTATGCATCGATTTCAAGGACGTCAACAAGGCTTGCCCAAAGGATCCCTTCCCCCTCCCCCGCATCGATCAAATTATCGACGCTACCGCAGGACATGATTCATTGTGTTTCCTCGACGCATACTCCGGCTACCATCAAATTAAGATGGCGAGAGCCAGACCAAGCATAACGACATTCATCACCCCATACGGCCCATTCTGCTTCAACACAATGCCCTTCGGGCTCAAAAACGCCGGCGCAACATATCAGCGCATGATTTAGACATGTCTGGCAAACCAGATCGGCAAAATAGTGGAGGCATACGTAGATGACGCGGTCGTCAAAACCAAGCATGTCGAAACTCTAGTAGACGACTTGAAGCTCACATTCGACAACCTCCGAACATTTGACATCAAGCTTAACCCGGAAAAATGCGTTTCGGGCGTACCAGCCCGGAAAAGCTCTTGGGCTTCATTGTATCCGGTAGAGGAATTGAAGCAAACCCGCCAAGATCCGAGCTCTGTCACAATTGGATATCCCAAAGGACCTCAAACAAATACAAAAATTATTTGGATGCATGGCGGCTCTAAGCCGCTTTATCTCCGCTTGGGAGAAAAGGCATTACCCTTTATCGCCTCCTCCGCGCGACCGAACACTTCGAGTGGGCGGATGCCGCCATATGGCCGGACTCGAAGAAATAAAAGCCATATTGGCAACAAACCCGGTCCTGGCCGCGCTTAACATCGGCGAACCAATGCTATTATACATTGTGGCAACTCATCAAGTTGTAAGCGCAGTTGCTCGTTCGTTGTCGAGCGAGAAACGGAATGGACACAAATTCCCCTTCAAAAGCCGGTTTACTACGTGTCCCTTGTCCTCACTCCATGCAAGTCGCGGTACCCACATTATCAAAAGATAGCGTCTGTGACGCAGTATTTATGGCATCTCGGAAGCTGCGACACTACTTTCAAGAGTGTTCGATAACAGTAGCCTCTGAAGTACCTCTTAAAAACAACCGCGACGCGACGAGCCGGATTGCCAAATGGGCCATTGAGCTCCTCCCGTTCGACATAACCTATAAGCCACGGTGAGCTATTAAGTCACAAGTTTTGGCCGAGTTCGTCGCCGAATGGACTGAAGCCGAACTCCCTAAAGAGTACGACACATATTCCAACTGGATCATGCACTTCGACGGCTGCAAAATGTTGGCTGGTCTGGGGACTGGCGTCGTTCTGACGTCCCCAACAGAGATCTGATTCAATACGTACTCCGGATAATGTATACGGACTCCAACAACGCAGCCGAATATGAGGCCCTTCTACATGGTCTCCGGATGGCAGTCTCCATGGGCATTCAATGCCTAGAGGTGCGCGGATTCGAACCTCGCGATATCCCAAATAAATGGAGACTTTGATGCCAAGGATCCGAAAATGGCAGCTTATCGCAACGCCCGTCCTAAAATGTCATTTCGGTTCGAGGGGCTCAATTTCACCATATAGCCCGGGAAAATAATCAGCAAACAGATGTCTTGGCACGCATTGGCGCAAAAGCGCGATGCCGTCCCCCAACATCTTCTTGGAAAGGCTATTCAAGCCATCCGTATTATGGGAAGGGAATCCGGAAATAACAGCCGGACCCAACCACACCGCCTCGACACCGAACATTACGACACAACAGAGGCTACGCCAGCGAGGTAATATCTTCAGCCCACGTAATAATGGCAGTCATTGCCCCGTGGGATGTAATCCATTCCTAGCCTACCTAACCAGGCAGGAACTCCCCGAGGACCAAAATGAGGCACGCTGCATAGTGCGGCGATCTAAAGCCTATAAAGTCCATGAGGAAGAGCTTTATAAGGGAAGCACCACCGGAGTCCTTCAAAGGTGTATCTCAAGAGGAAGGCGGAATCTTCCGGCTGAAATTCATCTTGCGGACTCGGCGGGCACCACGCCGCAGCCGGGCCCTTGTAAGCAAGGCCTTCCGTACAGGATTTTATTGGCCGACGGCCCGAGGCAGAATGCTCGAGGACTTAGTCCAACGATGCGTTGGTTGCCAGCTCTTTGCTAACCAAAGCCATATGCCACCCACCGCCTCCAAACTATACCCATCACCTGGCCCTTGGCGGTGCAGGGGCTTGACATGGTTGGACCCCTTAAAGGAGGAACCCACAAGCAAAAATACCTACTAGTCATGGTGGATAAATTCACCAAATGGATAGAGGCCAAGCTCGTTAAGACGGCGAATCTGGACCGGTGATAGACTTCATATCGTGGGTCGATTATCCGTTCTACGGCGTCCCCACGCATCATCACCGATAACGGCATGAACTTTATGGTCGCATTTAGGTAAAACTACGGTGCAAAAACATGGGCATCAAGCTCGACTATGCTTGATCTATCACCCACAAACTAACGGTCAAGTCGAGCGAGCAAATGGTCTAATCATGAGCGGCATCAAACCCAGATTAATGCGGTCCCTCAAGGAATCTAACACGCCGGGTAGAGGAGCTCGACTCCGACTGGGGGCTGCGGACCACGTCGAATCGCACCACCGGATACACACCATTCTTTATGGTATACGGCGCAGAGGCGGTTCTGCCCTGCGACATAATTCTACATTTTATCAACAGCAGGCTCGAAGATACCAAAGCAGAGAAGTACCGGCCAAAACTTACAATGTTGGCGAGTTAGTTCTACGCCTGTCGGACAAGAAAAAGGAAAAACTCAAGCCCAAATGGGAAGGTCCCTTTATTATTGACCAAGTACTGACTGGTGGATTGTACCGTCTGCGAGATGCATCGGATAACCGACTCGAGCCGAACCCATGGAACGCAGCCCGTCTCCGAAGATCCTACGCCTAGCGCCGGACTCTGTGTTCGTCTCCTTCCGTGTCTATTTTTACACATTAGCTGTCTTTTATTTCTCTCCTTCTCCCTCCTTTTCTCTTACAGCCTTTAAGGGCCTGCTCACGCCTTTGTTCAAGACATTACAATTGACGCGCTATCCGCTACCATTATTCCTGGGGGCTTCTTTAACAGAAGCTTATTTATACGGGCTTCATGCCCAACACATGTGTCACACTTCCGCATGTACCTTTTATTCACCATTATATGCATCGATATGACTTAAGTTTTGCCCAAGCTGGGTTGCTGGCTCTGTGCTTACCCCTCACGCTCCCGATTATTCGGCTAGGCGGTAAAGGGAGCACCTCTGCGATTGTTACTGCCGGGTCAGCCGGATGTGTACCTCAGACTGGGTGAAGCCGAAAGCTAGCGTTCTTAAGGGAATATTCGGTCGGTGAACTAAAGATGATTTCTCACTTGTTTATTTATCCGCCCCCAGATGCTTTTCTGCTCTTTTCGCATGATCCGGACATGCACTTTAGGGCATGCCTCCTGTGGAAAGGAACCCCTAACGGAACTATTCTCCTGGAAGATGTTTCTTACTAACCATGTAATATAACATAACTAGTTGGGCACTTGTCTGTTCAAGCACTAATGACCCCTATGCCTGGTCTCCACGCATGCCCCGGTTCTTACATAACCGAGAGGGTATTCAGACACACTCCAGACTATCGGGTCCTGAGGTTGAAGCGAAAAGGTCCGCCATGACAAACGATCTACAATCCGGCTAGAAGGCATTTTTACATGTCATCTTAAATTACATAGACAATTTGACTGGGTATATTCCTCTTCAATACCATCCAACAGGCTGTCTAGTTTACAGTCCTGTTGGGAATATTTGGCGGCCAGCTCTACCTGGCCGTACACTAAGCTCACAGGGATCTCCTTCCCGCCGGGCCCCACAGTCCGACCTCGGCCATGTGGTTTGGGTCAGCCGTGTACCGTGTCTTCACCATGGCCCAGCCTCCACGGTGCCTTGACGGCAGGCCGATATCTTCCATAATCTAAGCGCCGCCGTGCTCCCTTAAGCCTCTCTCTCGCAAGCTCTCCAAGGCCTTCGGGCATTGAGACAGATGGCCACAAGGCACAGGCGACGCCTTTCATCACCTGCCGAACTTCGTTCGTGCAGTTGTAAACTTCGGGAAGAAGGTCACCAGAGAACCGGGCATTTCCTTTGCAGGATGACCTGTGAGCATACCTACTGAGACATAACTCGTTAGTCGACTTCCTTCCCGAACTCATTTTCAAAGTTCGTTCAAGCACTTACTAAACATGTCGCATCGAAGCCCGATTCTCCTTAACGGAGTCCGGCGGTTGGGCACGAACATCCTTTAGTTCCTCGCCCGGCTGGGTATTGGCATCTTGGAGATTATTCTTCTCTGCCTCACCTTCGTAAGCACACTCTCGCCGGCCTTTTAATCGGGCGCAAGAGTTGTTGCTTATGCGGATCTACTCGGCGCCATCTACAATGTTATTGTCGATTTGCACACATGCCGCACTTTACAACATACTTATCTTTCAAGCATATATTACCGTAGAGGGTCCTTTGGCCTCCCCGCCGCGGCTAGTGCGGCCTCAAGTCGGGCTTTGCACTCTTCCAGCTCCTGGGACAGTTGGGTATTCTTTTCTGAAAGATCCTGCATAACAAATGATCCTTAAATCAGTTATTCTAACTGTTTCAAGTCTCGGGCTCTTGACATATATAACCATCAAATTTTCTCACCCATATGTCTTTTACATACTTTGCTCGTGGCCCCTGGTTAGACCATTTTGAGCGGCATTGAGGCACGATCTCCCGAGTTGAAGGCATCCAGCGCCTCTTGGGAGAAACAAGCGCTATGAAGAACTGTCCGTGGCTACGCTTTGTGATTCATGGCACTCTCCACCTCGGAATTGGTGGCGGACAGTCTGTCCGCATCCTCTGTCGGAGGAGCGTCCGACGCACGCCTCGTGTTCGCCTCTGCTTCTGGACCTGGCTTTGGAGCCTGGTTGGTGGAGGCGCGATTGGCAACCTCTCCGGATATAGTCCGGCGAGCCCTCTTTCTCCTAAAAGGAGCACGAGCGTTAGTATGCATCGTAAGAATAATACCTTGGGATAAAGACGGCGCGCCTTCTTTGCTCTTGCGCGGTGCCTCGACCGGACTGCGTGTCTTTTAGCCTTCCGCCCTCGCGGTCCCTTGTTAGCTAGTCGCCGCAGGCTACGCATTCCGCCTCGAGATCCTCCTCTGCGAAACACCATTGGTATACGGTGATCAAAATAAGCACGGACGGATCATCTTGAAGTATTGAGACTTCGGTCTCTTAAGCACTGTGGAGGCGGGAGCAGTCCGGGATAATCGGCTGTAATAGCCACCAAGGCATTATCGATGCTCAGTTGGTAAAATACCCCATCGTTCAGCTCCATGGATATGTCCAGATCCTCTTGGGAGGCCGGATCGAGGGACCGTTCCGGATCCTCGGGTTGTGGAGGAAGGTTGTTTATATCCTTTAAGGTCTGGCGCAGTTCCTGCGTCGGAATCACAATATGAGATACTTAACCATGGGACTATGGAACGGATGGGTAAAAAGAAGCGTCCACTTAGCCAGTTTGGGGGATTGTACATAGAAAATCCGCCCTGTGGATTGGCGCGGAGAAATTCCTCCTCTTCTCCCTTGTACAATGCGGACAAGGTCTTCGTCAGAGCGGCAAGAATCGATCCTGCCCCTTACGGCCGCAGCGTGGCATCATCCTCCCCGTTGAAATCCCACATGGGTGGCCTCTATCTTTGACGGCTGCACCCCGCATAATACATGTGGCCATGACCTCAATCATGGTCAGTCCGGAATGAGCTAACAATCTTATCCGGCCAGTCTTTGGTAGCCTTCTTTGGGGTTCCGGATAGATATCCGGTCCCGGCGATGCGCCATAGTTCGGCTCCGCCCACTCGATATATCAATCCCTCCTGAGAACCGGGCACAAGGCAGAACAACTTCTTCCACAGCGCGAAATGAGCCTTGATGCCCAAAAACAGCTCGCAAAGGGCTACGAAGCCCGCGATATGCAATATGGAGGCGGGCATAAGGTTGTGCAACTGGAGGCCGTAGAACTCCAGGAGCCCCCGGAGAAACGGATGAATTGGAAATCCGAGCCCTCTTATCAAATAAGGGACAATGCATACCCGCTCTCCTTTGGAGGGATTGGGACGCTCTCCGCTTGCTCTCCACCATTATAGGTGGCAAGCCCGGCTCGAACCGGGACCATGTAGGCTGGGGGGAGAAACCCTTGGCTTGAGCGTCACTAGCTCATTTGTATGGGATGGAGCATCTCTCCCAATCTCTAGGCTGAGAGCTGGGAGGCGAGAGGAGGAGCTGCATCGATCGCCATGATGGAATGGATCTCTGTCCGGATGCGCTCCGATGAATGCTCATGAAGGGAGGATGGTGTGATTTGGATATAAATCCTCGTCTCTTTAATAGACAGCTCATTTGGCGCAGCTAGGGGGTAAATGTAAAACACCACGGCCTTTCGCATTCGTTTGACACGTGGAAGATGGCCATTATTGGGCGGAAGCCAAGGAGCGCAATACTCACGAGTAGCCGGACACTATTCAGCAGGTGTATGGAATTGGAGAAGAACCCGCCTTGCAATGCCGAAGACAATCTGCGCCCGGACTGGTGTCATTGAAGCCAGTGTCTAAGGGCTCTTTGAGGGAGTCCCGGATTAGGGGGTGTCCAGGATAGCGGACTATAACCTTTGGCGGACTCTGGACTATGAAGATACAAGATTGAAGACATCGTCCCGTGTCCGGATGGGACTTTCCTTGGCGTGGAAGGCAAGCTTGGCGATCTGGATATGTAGATCTCCTCCCATTGTAACCGACTACGTGTAACCCTAGCCCTCTCCGGTGTCTATATAAACTGGAGGGTTTTAGTCCGTGAGGACGAACAACAATCATACCATAGGCTAGCTTCTAGGGTTTAGCCTCTCACGATCTTGTGGTAGATCTACTCTTGTACTACCCGTATCATCAATATTAATCAAGCAGGAGTAGGGTTTTACCTCCATCGAGAGGGCCCGAACCTGGGTAAAAACATCGTGTCCCTTGTCTCCTGTTACCATCCGCCTAGATGCACAGTTCGGGACCCCCTACCCGAGATCCGCCGGTTTTGACATCGACAGCCATGGAGATGCTTGATGTGGACGATGCGGCGTGTGCGAAGTATTTCACCATGATGCTTGAAGGGACAGCCCGTACTTGGTTAAAAAGCTTACCGGCCAACTCTATCAGTTCATGGGCCCAGTTGCGAGCCCGGTTTATCCAAAATTTCAAGGATACATGTAAGCAGCCCATGTCGATAGTGGACTTAGCGGCCTGTGTCCAGGAGGAAGGAGAGTCAACAACCCGTTGGGTGCGGCGGATCTCGGAAATTTTGCATTCATCAGACCGTATCAACGCCGATACTGCGGTTATAACCTTAGAAGGCAACTGCCGGTTTACGCCTCTGAAGTTGAAATTGGGATGGATGAAGCGCCATTGCAACGATATGGGGACCCTCATGGCTGCATTAGTGAAGTATGCTGATTCTGATAGTACCAAGGATCCCGAGTCTGATGATGACAAGATAGGGAAGGGAAAGAAGAGCAGCAACTCCAAAGGGCAGCAACACAACACGGCAGGTCATGGAAACGGAGGCAAGCGTAAAGCGGATAGCAGCATGGACTTTGTGGCTAATACCGGCGCCACAGAGACAGGGGCGGCTGACGAAAGGGTAAGCCGCGAATCGCAGCGGAGCGCCAAATCCTAATCCGGACCGCTGACCTATCTCGTTAAACCAGCCCTGCCCAAAGCATCGATTTAAGGAGATGCCAACCAACCACCTTTGGAAGGATTGCTACATTATGCAGGAGTTCAAGAATTCTAATGCTTTCCGATATGATCACGGCTCGGTGGTGGCTCGGGATCCGGATCCCATGGGCAGACTACGGTGGAGGAAATTCAGTTCAGCTTCAATAGTAATCAGGGCAGACATAACAATCAAAGTAATCAGAGTAGCCAGGGTGGTTACAACCAGCAGCAGCAGCAGTCAGGTTATCAGAGCAATCCGAAGCAGTTGAATAGCGGGCAATATCATGTTTTCACCACTAGCTTGGACAAGCGAGACCGGAAGCTTCACAAGCGAAGCGGTGAATTACGATGAACCGCCGTACCTCGTTATTTATGCTGGTCTGAACAGCCAATCGTATGGAGCATAGAGGATCACCCTCCCGGGGTTGTCTATCCGGGTCAGCTAGCGTTGGTGGTGGCACCTCAGGCGGGAGGCTATAAATTCACCAAGGTGCTCATGGATGGAGGGAGCAGCATTAATATCCTATACTATGAGACCTTCCGCCGTATGGGGCTAACAGACAAAAATCTTAAACCGTCCAATACGATATTCCATGGTGTGGTACCTGGTAAGTCAGCATATCCTGTTGGCAAGATAGCTCTGGAAGTGGCCTTTGGTGACGATCATGATTCCAGGTCAGAGACATTGACTTTTGAGGTGGTGAAGATCCAGAGCCCATATCACGCCCTATTTGGGCGGCCGGCTTATGCCAAATTTATGGCACGGCCTTGTTGTGTTTATTTGCAGCTCAAGATGTCGGGTCACAAGGGAACAATAACTGTTCATGAAAGTCGCAAGATTGCTTTGGAGTGTGAAGAAGGTGATGCGGCCTATCGCGAGTCGGTTTGTGCCACGGAGGAGTTGAAATACTACAAGGATAATGTTGATCCGTGGACATGACTCCATTCAAGAAGCCAACCACAGAGCATCATTCGGCCCTAAAGTTCAAATCGGCAACCGAGACTAAGCTTGTTGACTTCAGACCGGCGATTCATCCAAGCAGTTCAAGATCGTGATCAACTTGGATCCGAAATAGGAAAGCGCTCATCGAGTTCATCCGTGAGAATCGGGACATTTTTGCATGGAAGCCTTCTGACATGCCAGGTGTACCGAGGCAACTCGCTGAGCACACTCTTAATGTCGATCCTAAGTACAAACCGGTGAAACAGTTTCTCCGCCGGTTTAACGAAGAAAGGCGCAAAGCTATTGGAGAGGAGGTGGCCAGGCTCTTAGCGGCTGGTTTTATTGTTGAAGTGTTCCATCCTGATCGGCTGGCTAATCCGGTGCTGGTCCTTAAGAAAAAGCGGCACCTAAGCGATGTGTGTGGATTACACAGACCTTAACAAGGCTTGTCCAAGAGATCCTTTTGCCCTCCCCACATCGATCAGATTATTGATGCTACCGGGTTGTGAGCATTTGAGTTTTCTGGATGCATATTCTGGTTATCATCAGATCAAGATGGTAGTTAAGGACCAGGAGAAGACGGCGTTCATAACTCCCTTTGGAGCCTTCTGCTATGTATCTATGCCCTTTGGGTTCAAGAGTGCCCAGGCAACTTATCAACGGTGTGTACATAATTTCCTTCCTAAGCAAATCGGCCGTAATGTACATGCCTATGTGGATGATATTGTGGTTAAGTCAAGGGAGAAGGAGACACTGGTTGACGATTTGAAGGAAACCTTTGATAACCTGCGGACATACAAGATGATGCTCAACCCGGCCAAGTGTGTTTTTGTGTACCTAGCAAGTTATTGGGTTTTACGGTATCCAACAGGGGAATTGAGGCTAATCCGAGAAGATCACAGCTATCACCTCCTGGCTAAACTGAAGTGTATCAATGACGCTCAACGCTTGGCAGGCGAATTGCAGCGTTGAGACGGTTTATCGCCCGCCTTGGTGAGAAGGCGATCCCTTTGTATCGAATCTTTGAAGAAAAGCGGATCAATTCGTCTAGAGTTCAACCGCTGATAAAGCGCTTTGAGGATTTAAAGCAGCAACTAGCCAATCCGCTTTGTTCTTCTTGCTGCCCGATTGACAAGGAACCATTACATCTGTATGTGGCAGCTAATGCTCGTGCGATCGGCGTAGCTATTGTGGTGGAGCGCAAAGAGGCGGGCAAGGAATATCGGTTCAGCGTCCGGTTTACTATATCGGCGAGGTGCTTATTGAGTCCAAGCAAAGGTACCCGCATTGGCGAAATTTGGTGTATGGAGTTTTCGTAGCAAGTCGGAAGCTTAAGCAATACTTCGAGGACATCCCATCACGTTGGTCAACTCTTCTCCTTTGGGAGATATAATTGAAACGAGGAGGCAACTGGCGGATTGCCAAGTGGGCTATAGAGTTTGGGCATACGGACTAAAATACGTGCCTCGAACGGCGGTCAAATCTCAAGCACTTGTAGATTTCATCAATGATTGGACGGAACTACAAGCACCTGAAGAAAAGCCGGATCACACTTATTCATTTTGATGGGTCCAGGCAATTGGAGGGCTCGAGAGTTTTGGAGTCGTGTTAACTTCCCCACGAGGTGATAAGTTCGTTATGTTCTCTCGCTTAATGTTCCTTGTACTAACAATGCAGCTTGAGTACGGCTTTACTCCATGGTCTCCGGATGGCTAAGGAGATCAATCTCAGCTGAGTTAAGTGCTTGGTGACTGGACTGGTGGCCCAACAAGTGTCCGCACTTGGGATTCCAAGGATCCGCTCATGGCAGCATATCGTCGTGAGGTGGATATTGTTGCAGGTCACTTCAAAAGGATATCAGGTGGATCACGTGGATGCGAAAGAATGAAGCGGCGGACGCTTTAAGCGGTTGGGCTCTCAACGTAAACCGGTCCCGCCTAATGTCTTCTTGGATGTTACGCATAACCCGTATGTCAAGCTCCCTGGTGAAGAGGATTTGGCTATTCCTGATCCGGAGGCTCAATTGGTGGCGGCTCTTCATGTCATTCCAGATTGGACGGTTCCTTATCTTGCGTACATGAACCGGGGTGAGTAACCAGAGGATGAGACTCTGGCCAGGCAGATAATCTGGCGATCCAAGTCCATGACTATTGTCAATGGCGAGTTGCATCATTGCGATGTGTCGTGGGGTGTTTCAACGTTGTGTGTCTCTGAGGAAGGCTGTGAAATCTTGCGTGAATTCCACTAGGGGATTGTGGTCACCACGCCGGTTCAAAGTCTTTGGTGGCTAAAGCGTTTAAATCCGGCTTCTATTGGTTGATTGCTCATGCTGATGCGGAGGACTGGTTAGGCGATGTGATGGGCTGTCGAAGTTCTCAAGACGCGCTCATGTGCGGGCTCAAGAATTGAGGATGTTTCCAATTACTTGGCCGTTTGCGACTTGGGGGCTGGATATGGTTGGGCCTTTCAAAAGGTCCAAGGACAAGAAGACCCACCTTTTGGTGGCGGTTGACAAGTTTACAAAGTGGGTGGAGGCGGAGCCTGTTAGTAAGTGTGATGCAGCCACGGCGGTTCAATTCATCAAAAAGGTGATTTTCCGGTTTGGCTTTCCACACAGCATCATTACTGATAATGGTACCAACCTGTCCAAGGGTGCTATGAAGGAGTTCTGTGAACGTGAGCACATCCGGCTTGACGTTTCATCAGTGGCTCACCCGCAGTCCAATGGCCAAGCAGAGAGGGCTAACCAAGAGATATTACGAGGCATCAAACCCGGCTTGTGGTTCCTTTACTTGTGGGGACGTCGGGTTGTTGGGTTGAGGATTTACCATCTGTATTATGGAGCATCAATACTACACCCAACAGATCGACAGGATACACACCGTTCTTCATGGTGTATGGAGCAGAGGCGGTTCTCCCCAGTGACATCCGTCATGATTCACCTCGTGTAGCAACTTATGTTGAAGCGGACAACGAGGTAGCACGGCAAGATGCTTTGGACCTGTTGGACGAGGAGCGTGACATCGCAGCTGCCCGTTCGGTGATTTACCAGCAGGATCTTCGTCGCTATTGCAGTCGCCGAGTTAGAACCAGAACCTTTCAAGAAGGAGATTTGGTGCTTCGGCTCATCCAAGACTAGACTGATATGCACAAGCTATCCCCACCTTGGGAGGGACCTTTCGTGGTCAGTAAGAATCTACACAACGGGTCATACTATCTGATCAATATTCGAGAGCATAAAGACTCACGTACATCAGAGGAGGAGACCAACAGGCCGTGGAACATAGCTCATCTTCGGCCTTACTATACTTGAGCCATAGGCTCTACTTATGTACATATTATGACAAGTGTATATGTTATGATCAATACAATAAACCGGAGCCTTAGCTAAAGCGGGGTCTCTGTTATTTTTACATCATGTGTGGTTACATGGAGTTTTTGTCTTAAAGCGGCCTCCGGTTTACCCTTTGGGTTAGCTTTTTCAAAAAGCTTTATATCATATCACTTGGGGGCTTGGTCGTGTCCGAACCAATGCAACACCTTTTGTTAGGCGAAAGCCACAGAATCACCTGGGGACTTGGTCACGTCTGAACCAGTCACGCCTCTTGATCGGCCTAAGGCCACAGAATCACTTGGGGGCTTTGGTCGAACCCGAACCATCGCTACACCTCTTGATCGGGCGTAATGCCACTTTGCATCATTTGGGGACTGGCAGACTTGAACCATAGCTACGCCTTATTGGGGGCTTGGTTGTGTCCGACCATGGTAATGCCACTTGATCAGCTCAACAGACCTCTTTTGCAAATGATTTTATCTTTGTCTTTGTTTGAATTTTGTCTCTCTTCGATGCATATTTCTTTTGTTGTGTTTTTAAACCGACAATTATTAAACCGTTCGATTGTCACCGATTTTAACACGGTCCACTCTTAATCCGGAGACTCTTTGCCCGGTTTGATTTTTTTGTTAACATCCTATTACGGAGTAATACCGGTGTTCATCGTAACCCGGAACGGTTTACCTGGTAAACCGACCTTATATACACAGGAGCTGTTTTCTCCTCCAGCAGAGTGGGTTTTTTAAAACTCCGTTTCAAGATTGGCACAGCCAACTTCATGCCCTACGATGGCAGATATTATGACCCGCCTGGTGATACAACCACGGCGGCGTTTTAAGCTTTTTGGCTGCAGGCAACAGGTTAAGATTGATGATTCAACGGAAGCATAAGTTGCAATAATTATGCACGAAGGCATATCAAAACCAAGTATGGCGGCTAGCCTATTACAAGGCAACGCGGTGCCCAGATAAGATCATTGTTTTCTGCGTAACATAAAGGAGCAGTAATTTAAACCGGCTTCCGGTTCATGCTTGGTCACTAGCTTGGCCTGATGGTGGCGGGTCATCTCGCGCCGCTTCAACCTCTGCGTCCCTACCCAGCGGCTGGAAATCAACAGCTGTCCAGTCGATTCCCGTTAATGCTTGAAAGACAACTTCATCATTGATCGACAACGACGGTTCAATGTCAGGAGCATAAGTATGCTTACGGATTGGAGGTATAAGGTTCTCCGCTTCAGGAATTGGTGCAACCACTCGTTTGTTTTGTCCATCATATTGAGCTTGATAGTGAGACAAATCTGCCTCTTCAACCAATTGACAAGCCAGAGGGTGCACTTCCCGGTTTATAGCTCGGAGATCCTCTTCGCTGAACTCTGTCCTGTCTTCCTTCAAGCTTGGGAAGCCCTGGGCCGCTTCAACAGGATCAAAATCCGGCACCCATGCTTTTGCCCAGATTAAGGCGTTTATAGCACCGGTTCTAGCAGCAGATTTCTTTAACTCTTCAACCCGGGCAGGAAGCATCGACAACCTTTTAATAGCATCCTGGATCAAGGTGGGCGCTGGGTTGTTGTGAGAAGCAGTACAGATGATCCGTTGCGCACCAGTATACAGTTGTTCTATCAATGTATAGGCGGCTTTCAATTTCTTCCGCACATCTGATCCCAAGTGACCAATACGTGTCCCCTCAGATCATTCAAAGGGTTAGTAAACCGCAGTTTCATGAGAAGGCCTCATTACTTCAGAAATCAAGAAGGCTTACCAAAAGGCAAGAGCGGTCATGGCATGCACTTGCCGCTTTACACCGGTCAATTCATCCACCACCGGTTTGAGTGTAGCCTCGCTTTCTCCGCTTTCGCTGAGTTAAAGCGGCTTTTTCAAAGGGCCCAATCCGCCCACTCCTTGTTGAAACCCTCCTTAAGATTTTCCATGACGCTTAAAGCGCTGGTTAATTCCTTTTTTGTCTTAGAGGTTTCAGCTTGCTGGGACTTCAGATTTTCTTGCAGATCGGCGATTTGACTTTCTCTCTTGCTCAGATCAGCCTACATACAGATAATCATTTGATAAAGATTGCGGTACAGAGTTGAAGTACCAACCACATAACAAGTTATGCCCTTGGTACTTGGGGGTTAATGCATATTTGCTTTTCATCATACAATTTCTATATAAGTCCCAAGCTCAATACAAATATTCAACTTGGCACTTGGGGGCTAATGCCTATTTGCTCTGTCCTTTAGTGACACTGGATTTCTTACTGTATAAAGTCCCGGTTTAACTACATTAAGTTAAACCGGCCCTTCGGGGTTACATTCCCAAAGTACAAATTGCATTAAAATTGGAAAGTCCCGGTTTAAGTTGATATCTTAAAACCATCACTTGGGGGCTATTGGAGTTGACAGATTGAAATATACAAGCAGATAGTCATATGGAAATTACCTCATATTTGTCCTTCATCATATTTACCAGACCGGCTTCATAATCACGGCTGGTGTATAGCCGATTCAGATAGCCGGAATGAAGATCTTGGGTGTTCAGAGCGGCATAAGTGGCCAAATCGGCATTCCATTTGCCTTTGCCAAATGCAGCAAGTTCATCTTTGGCAGTGTGCTTAGATAAAGCGACAGGATTGCTTGGCTCGGAACGACCAACGCCAGTAATAACAACATCATCATCTTTGGCTTCGCCGGTCCATACTGGGGTCGCCGGTTTATCAGTATGCTTTGATGAGCTCGTTGTTTTGTAAGTCTGGACAGGACTTGTGGGTTGATTTAAAGGGCCTGTGGCATCAACATGCGCCTCTTCAGCAATAACATCACGATCTGGCGATGGTGGGTTGTTCAGCACATCATCGCGGATGTGTCTTCGGGATCTGGTATTTTGTCCGGTTCAGGAGCGACATTTTCTTCTACCGCTTTGTCTGCATTTAGCTTTCTTGCTTGGCCTAGGCTTGGCCCCTGAAAGGAAGAAGACGGATCAGTCCAAAGAATATTGAAAATAATATATCAAAAAACATTATAAGGAATATGACTCACCCAAGCACCGTTCTGAGTGGTGGAAGCTGGGTGGCTGATGACTCGCCGGAAGAAGAATGAGAAGTGCCCTGATAATCGGAATCAGATGGATTAAGAGGTTGGCGAAAACAGCCCGCTTTAGGACAAGCATTGACAAAAGAGTTAGAGACCTCTGAACGGCGTTTCCGAACGGGGCTGTTTGGTAAACCGGCGGAGGTAACTACCTGGCCGCCGTAAGCCGGGTTGTAAAGCGGCGAAACTTCATCTTTGTTGTGTTTTCATAAGAAAGTTTGGGTCCAAATAAGCAAGAGGATGAGAAAATTTAACTTTCCGGTTTGCCCGACGGATTTTTAGTGAAGGCAAAGGGTTTGAATCGGAAGAAAGAGTGATTACCTCTACAACATCAGCATGACTGACTTCAGCGTCAGCCCCGGCAATAATCATTATCAATAAGGCGTGTGAAAAATAAACCAAGTGAGTCAAGCTCTACCTCAAGGTCCGGGTTACCCACGTCATCGTCAGCTGGTGGATCGGAGGATGCAGTGGTTCTCTTCCTGTTAGCTGGTTTCTTCACAACTCTGGTTTTGGGCCGGGTTGGTTTCTCCGGTTTCTCTTGTGGAGGCTTCTTGCTCCAAAATGGATCATCACCCTGTTTGAAAGATGTTAATGTCAACAAAGGGTGCTTAAACATAGTCAGATTTCATGAAAGCATAAGATATGAGTCTTACGGCTGGCGGTTTGTTAATGGCACAAAAGGGAGGCAGGCCGGTTTGAGCGCAAGCAGCTTCCGATTCATTTAATATCTTCTTCACAGCCTCAGTAACTTCGTCATCTGTCAGCTGGATATCAATATGCCCTAGAGGGTCTTTTACACTTCCTGTGTATTCAAGACATCAAACCGGAGCCTTGTGCTTAAGGGCGGTATACTCCAAGATATCCAACAATGAGCAAGGTCAACTCCTCACAACCCGTTAGCCATGAAGGCCACGAGCTTGGATAATTGAGGAGCATATTTGCTTCTCTCCTTAGCGATCGATCTCGGGGAAGGGATGTGTGTTGCTTAGCCGCTCGGACGGTAACCCGGCAAGGGGTTTTCTCCATCAGGAGAGGTATCTTTGCAGTAAAACCATGTTTGATTCCATTCTTTGGGATGGCTGTGCAGTTTGGCGTGAGGGTAAGTGACCTCTTTCCTCTTTTGAATTGCCATACCACCTAACTCTGTATTGGGACCATCAGTAAATTCGGCGCGGCGGTTCAGATGGAAGCAATCTCTGAATAATTCAACTGTGGGCTCCTCTTGAAAGGACACCTCACAGAGCACTTGAAAGTGACAGATGTTGGTTACGGAGTTGGGGCCAATATCTTGTGGGCCTTGATTGGAAGCTGGCCAAGACATCCCGATAAAACTTTGAACCGGGCGGACTAAAGCCCCGGGCTAGATGGTCAGCAAAGACAACAACCTCTCCATCTTTGGGTTCTGGAGGACATTCCGGGCTAGGGACCCTCCAGTGAACGACATCTTTTTTGCTTAACGCTCCGGTTTGGACTAGGTTATTCAGTTGAATCTCGGTCACTCGAGAAGGGACCCAGTTGCACTCGTACACTTGTTTGGCCATGGTGCAATCTTCAAAGCAGTAATACTGGTTCAAGAATATGTTGGAAGGGTATACATTGATGCATTCATTGCTAAACCGAAGCGATTACTTTACAAATCGGAGTTCTGCAAAGTGGCAATGCTTAGCTAAGGAATTCTGGCGGTTCAACAAGGGGACTAATGGTATATACCGAGTTGCCAATTTTTCTACAAAGTTAAACCGCCTGGTCTAAAACATTGAAGAGTCAAGATTGCAGATGAGTAGGTGTGCAAAAACAGGTTTCACAAAATTACATCACAGTTTTGGATCTGGAACATGTTCAGAAAAAGAGATAAATATTCAAGGTCCAAAAGGGAGCAATACCGAATCAATGAGCAAGGATACAGGGAGATCTATGGCTTTGAGATGCGCAAGTGATGACGGATGATAAAAACTACTGCTACGCAGAACAAAGATTTACAGACTTGTCCAAGATTTATCATATGAACAAGAAGCAAGCGATGAACGCTGAAGAACATGGAAACCCTAGAAAAGATCTATGATAAAAAGATAGAAGACTTACCTGAGCTGAGGAAGAAATGGAAGATCGCCGCGATGCTCTGGTATATTCAGGGTGATGCAATGCCAAGGTTGGTGCAGAAGTCGACGGCAGCGGAGCTCGAAGCCGGGCGACGTGAGGAAGACGAAGCGAAGGGCACGAAGGGGAAAATAAATGACCCTTCGGTCTTATTTATAAAGCAAGGGACATGTGTCGGTAGCGAAAATCAAGGGGCTGCGAAGTTTGGAAACAGAGTATCGCCTCGATTGTCGCAGATCTATTAAACAAAAAAGGTATCGTGGATAGCTTTTATGACAGGTGACGCCACGCCCGGTTTACAACGACCGCAGAAGATGACATCATGACGGTTCACCAAACTACACAAAGATCTTTGAAGATGAAGTTTTTGCTAAGGATTGACATGAACCTGCTCAAATCAACTGGGGCCTAATGTTGGAGATATTGCATCGGGTGTAAACCGGCCAGACAGCCGGGTTAACATCATCGATAATTGAGTATGTTAAAGCCCATGTAGGCGGATGAGGGCTCAAGGCCCATAGTCGGTTCAAGGCACATGGCCGTAAACCGGCGTCGGTATGTAACTTGTATTGTAAGTTAGGAATAGTGGAGACCGAGCCGGATACATCTATGAACCGGCGCCGGACTCTGTAAACCGACGGGTGCCACCCATGTATATAAAGGGACGAATTCGCGGGCGGTTCTGGGGATGACAACAACTTCGAGACTTAGGCGAAGCTTGCTTGCTCCCTAGTCATCGAAACCCCATCAATTCCATCACAACTAGGCGTAGGCTTTTACCTTCATCGAAGGGGCGGACTAGTATAAACTCCCTTTGCGCCCTCAGGTGTCCGCTTTAACCCTTCAAGCTAACCCATAGCAATGGTTCCACGACTAAGTCCTTTCATGAGGACATCTGCCGTGACAAAACCACGACAATACCTACCTATGGATTGAGTAAGATCCTTCAAGTAAGTTTTCATCGGTGCAAGCAATAAAAGTTGCTCTCTAAATATGTATGATCTATTAGTGTGAAGTAAATAAGATTTATACGAACTTGTGATATGGAAGAAATAAAAGCGACGGACTGCATAATAAAGGTCTTTATCACAAGCGGCAACATAAAGTGACGTTCTTTTGCATTAAGATTTTGTGCATCCAACCATAAAAGCGCATGACAACCTCTGCTTCCCTCTGTGAAGGGTCTATCTTTTACTTTTATCTTCAACCCTTATACAAGAGTCATGGTGATCATCATCTTTCCTTTTTACACTTTTTCCTTTGGCAAGCACTATGTGTTGGAGTGATCCGAATATTTATATCCACTTGGATGTAGGTTTTCATAGAGTATTATTGTTGACATTACCCTTGAGGTAAAAGGTTGGAAGGCAAAACTATAGGCCCCTATCTTTCTCTGTGTCCGATTGAAACTTTGAACCAATAAATATCACGTGAGTGTTAGCAATTGTGAAAGATTAAATGATAGTTGAGTATGTGGGATTTGCTAAATCAAAGCTCTTACATAGACCCTTCCTGAAAATAAGATGAATTGCAATTGTTTGATGACTAAGAACATGGTTTGTTAATTTTCAAGAAAGTTTATGGTCCATAGTTTAACATGTGAGTAGCTCGTTACTTGATCATGAGAAATTTTATGAAGATGAGCTACTGTTTATAATAAAGAATAATGCTAGAAAAGATGCTTGGAACTTTCATTGATCAAACTTGTGCAATTTGATAGCATTCACACTTCATAAATTATTTCTTTTATCATTTACCTACTCGAGGACGAGCAAGAATTAAGCTTAGATGCTGATACGCCTCGTCGTATCTATAATTTATGAAGTATTCATGCCATGTTTACAACAATTCTATATGATTTTGGTATGATTTGATTAGAACTAACCCAGACTGACGTTGTTTTCAGCAAAACTACCGTGGTGTTGTTTTTGTGCAGAAATAAAAGTTCTCGAAACGAGCTGAAAATTAACAGAGAATTTTTCTGGAAAATATAAAAATACTAGAAGAAAAAGATATGGAAGAAGAGTCCTGGGCTAACCACAAGGGTGGAGGGCGCCCCCACCCCCCTAGGGCACGCCCTCCGACCTTGTGATCGCCTCGTGGAGCCCCTGACGTGAAACCGACGCCAACCCCTCCTGTAAATCCTAAAAACCCCAAAACAGAAGAGAGATCCGAAGTACCACCGCTGTAAGCCTCTGTAGCCACGAAAAGCCAATCTAGGCCCTTTCTGGCACCCTGCAGGAGGGGGCCATCATCACCGGTGGCCATGGAGGAGGATCCCGGAGAGGCCATCATCGCCATGGAGGCAAGGACCAGTGGGAGAACCTTTCTCCATCTAGGGGGAAGGCCATGGAGGAGGAAGCACAAGGGGAAGATCCTCTCCCCCTCTCTCTCGGTGGAGCCGGAGTGCCATCGGGGGAACCATCGCCGCGGTGATCGTCTACATCATCATCACCATCCTCATCTCTTTTACGCGGTCCACTCTCCCACACCCCGCTGTAATCCCCTACTTGAACATGGTGCTTTATGCCACATATTATGATCCAATGATGTGTTGCCATCCTATGATGTTTTGAGTAGATTTCTTGTCCTTTGGGTTGATTGATGATATATATTGGTTTGAGTTGTATGTGTTTACTTTGGTGAAGTCCTATGGTGCCTTCCGTGCCACGCACACATGGGGGTTTCCCGCTATAGGGTGTTGCAATACATTAATGATTCGCTTATAGTGGGTTGCTAGAGTGACAGAAGCTTAAACCCGAGTAAGGGGGTTGTTGCTATGGGATAAAGGGGACTTCATAGTTTAATGCTATGGTTGGTTTTACCTTAATGATCTTTAGTAGTTGCGGATGCTTGCTAGAGTTCCAATCATAAGTGCATATGATCCAAGAAGAGAAAGTATGTTAGCTTATGCCTCTCCCTCATATGAAATTGCAATAATGATTACCAATCTTGTTAACAATTGCCTAGGACAATTCCGCACACCGACCCATCATTATTCCACACTCGCTATTTATAATATATATAAATATATTCTAACTTTATGATAACAACACCTACTTTTATATTTTAGTTCTCGATATCATGCAAAATTATCCTCTTTATACCCACAACGTAGTTTTATTTCTCGTTTGTAGTTGAAAGCAAACGTTCGGTGTACGTATGGTCATATTAGTGGCAGATAGGACTTGAGAGAATATTGATCTCACCTTTAGCTCCTTGTGGGTTCGACACTCTATACTTATCACTTCCACCTTTGGAAATTGCTACGATGATTCCTTGCACTTGGGGATTATCAATTAACTCAAGCAATATGGTGAAAACCCCATATTTTTATCCTCGATGGCAACAATGCAATACGTGTCTTGCTACCCCTACTTTGTCACTCGGTGAAATCACGCAAGATTGAACCCAATGTTAAGCACCTCTCCCATTGCAAGAAAACCAATCTAGTTGGCCAAACCAAGTCGATAATTCGAAGAGAAATACAAAGATATTAAAACATGCATAAAAGAATTGAGAGAAGATTCAAATAATATTCATAGACAAGCTGATCATAAATCCACAATTCATCGGATCTCGACAAACGCACCGCAAAAGAAGATTACATCGGATAGATCTCCAAGAACATCAAGGAGAACGTGGTATTGAGAATCAAAGAGAGAGAAGAAGCCATCTAGCTACTAGCTATGGACCCGTAGGTCTGAGGTAAACTACTCACGCTTCATCGGAAGGGCAATGGAGTTGATGTAGAAGCCCTCCGTGATCGATTCCCCCTCCTGCAGGATGCCGGGAAAGACCCAAGATGGGATCTCACGGGAACAGAAGGTTGTGGCGGTGGAAAAGTGTTTTCGTGGATGCCTCTGGTGGTTTTGGAATATATGTGAATTTATAGGAGAAAGATCTAGGTCAGGGGAGTCCCGCGGGGCCCACAAGGTAGGGGGCACTGAGGGAGTCCGGGATTAGGGGGTATCCGGACAGCCGGACTGTGTACATCGTCCGGACTATTGAAGCGTGAAGATACAAGACTCAAGACTTCGGCCCGTGTCCGGATGGGACTTTCCTTGGCGTGGAAGGCAAGCTTACGATCCGGATATTATATTTCCTTCCTTGTCACCGACTCCATGTAAACCCTAGCCCTCTCCGGTGCCTATATAAACCGGAGAGGTTGGTCCTTAGAAGGCCGATCACAATTACAATCATACCATCATAGGCTAGCTCTTAGGGTTTAGCCTCTACGATCTCATGGTAGATCTACTCTTGTACTACCCATATCATCAATATTAATCAAGGTGAAGTAGGGTTTTACCTCCATCGAGAGGGCCCAACCCGGTAAACATCTGTGTCCCTTGCTTCCTATTACCATCGCCTTGACGCATGACGGGACCCCTACCCGAGATCCGCCGGTTTTGATAATCGACATTGGTGCTTTCATTGAGAGTTCTTCTGCTTGCCGTCAGCTGTCGTGCTCGATGGCTCCTTCAATCATCATCAACGATGCTGTCCTGTATGTAGACTTTCCTCCCCGGATGAACTTCGTGTTCGGCGGCCAGATCAAGGGCCAACTCATGGCCATTATCCGGAGCAGATCGACAAATACACCCTCGGCCACCGTGTCAGGTTCGAAACCTGAACTACACGGGCGGACATCCGCAGGGACTTGATCTTTGATGGATTTGGGACTATGCCAGAGCACTGTGACAGTCACCACGAGCACGGCTTAGACCCGGCCGTGGCCGATGCTCGGGTATCACCCCCGTAGTATCCCCGACCTAGATCCGAAGCGGTGTCAGGTTGCCTTTAAGGACGGAGGGATGGACTCCGCCCCGTGTCGCGACACTCATCGGCGGTGGAGCCGAATATGGGTCTTACTCTCGCGATGGCTCAGGATCGAACCCCGGATTCAGATCCGGACGTTGGTTCCAATCACAAGACTCCCGAGCCCGCCGGGCCAGTGATGGGCTTCGGTAATGGAGTTCGCCGTTGCAGGATATCTTTCCAGCACTCGCCCTTTGGCGACATGTCGACTCATTAAAGTCTCTCTCTTTGTCAGAGGCTCTTCACGAACTATGTCCGGCTCGAGTGGGAGGCAGGCGACGAAGGAATTCGTTGCCCACCCACCACCCACTTCATTACCACAGTTGATGATTTAACCGAGGTACTGAACTTCAACTCCGAAGACATCGACGGTATGGACGACGATGCAGGAGAAGAACATGAACCACCACTCACTGGTCGATGGACAACCACCTCTTCTTATGATATATATGGTGGATACTCCGAAGGAAACAAATGGCGATGAGGCAACGGAGGGTAAAACCTCAGGAAAAAAAAGCAAAGAATGGGCGTCGTCGGCGCCACTCCAAGCCCCGCCATAGCAATACCGGCCCAGGAGACGAAAACAATCCAAATGGTGCCGAAGAATACAACTCCTGATCAGCCCGCCTTCGAAAGCAGTGCCGAACAGAGGATGAGCAGTCAGCCCGTAAGAACAAAGTGACGAATACCCGTGAGGAGGATAGCTACATGCCCCCTCCGAAGACGAGATTAGCCTCGGCGACGACGAAGTTCGGGCGTGCTCGAGGATCCCGTGAGGAGGAGCGCTTGCCGCCGGGCTTATAGCCACCGCGAGGAGCCCGAAAAGAAGCAACAACAATTCCAAGCTGATCAAGACCTGCTCACGCATGATGGATCAAGTCCCGCAGCCGAGGAATACGAACTCGTGCACCACACGGCCGATCGCCACCTCATGGCCGGATAAAACGACATACCAGTCCGCGATACTAATAGCCAACACCCCCACGCCAACATACTACGGCCCGGGGCAACAAAGCAAGACAGCCAAGATCGATCTACGGATCGCGGGGGCGCGCCTCGGCACGCGACGAGGACCGTCATGCCGGATACACCTTCAACAAGTCCAACCGGGCCGAACATAGCCACCCAAAGCAATTCGACCACAGAGCTACATAGCCCCGCATGCAGGCGCCACAGACCCCCTCTGCTTCACTAACGAAGTAATGGATCATGAATTCCCAGAGAGGTTCAAACCCGTAAACATCGAATCATATGATGGCACAACAGACCCCGTAGTATGGATCGAAGATTTTCTTCTCCACATCCACATGGCCCGCGGAGACGATCTGCACGCCATCAAGTATCTTCCCCTTAAGCTCAAAGGACCAGCCCGACACTGGCTAAACAGCCTGCCAAAGAAATTCCATTGGCAGCTGGGAAAACCGGAAGACGATTCTCGACAACTTCTGTGGCACATACGCATGCGACCACCGACGCCGATGACTTGAGCCACATTACTCAACAGCCCGGAGAGTCAGCCAGAAATTTCGGACTCGGTTCCTAACTAAAAAGAACCAAATAGTTGATCGTCCGGACGCCAAGCCTGGCGGCTTTTAAGCATAATATCCGTGACGAGTGGCTCGCCGACACCTCGGCCGTGAAAAGCCCTAGTCCATGGCAGCTCTCACAACACTAATGACCGCTTTTGCTGGCGAGGACAGCTTGGTTGGCTCGCAGAAGAAGCACTACGCCACATTCTGCAATTCGGATGGCCGCGATAATAACGGCAAGCCACGGTGTAATGTACATAAGAGAAGGAACAACGGCGATAAAGATCAAGACACGGGCAATAACGCCGGATTCAGCGGATCCAAGCCCGTCAGCGGAAGAAGCCGCTCAAAAAGAAATAATTGTGGACTGTCCAAATTGACCGTGACATCGAGCGCCGTAAGCAAATTCATGGCACCTGACAAGCCAGCCAACCACACCAATAGAGATTGGTTGGGTATTCAAACAGCCGGCAAGATAAACGCCAAGACAAGGACAAGGGGCTGACAGGACGATGACGAGGAGCCCCGACGCTCGAACACGGGGGATGTAAGAAATCCCCCCATGTGAAAACGGTCAACATGATCTACGCCACGCACATCCCCAAGCCGGAACGAAGCGGGCACTAAGGGACGCCTATGCGATGGAGCCACGCCTCAAATTCAACCCATGGTCAGCTTGTCCGATCACCTTTGATCGTAGGGATCACCCTACTAGCATCCGTCACGGCGGCTCGCCGCATTGGTCCTAGACCCAATCATTGACGGATTCCACCTCACACGCGTCCTTATGGACGGTGGCAGCAGCCTGAACCTGCTTTATCAGGACACAGTGTGCAAAATGGGCATTGACCCTTCAAGGATCAAGCCCACTAAAACCACCTTTAAAGGTGTAATTCCTGGAGTAGAGGCCCGCTGTACGGGCTCTATAACATTGGAAGTGGTCTTCGGATCTCCTGATAACTTCCGGCTTAAGAGTTAATCTTCGATATCGTCCCTTTCCGCATGATGGTTACCATGCACCGCCGGACGAACCGCATTCGCTAGATTCAATGCGGTACCACATTACGCATACCTCAAGCTCAAGATGCCAGGACCACGGGGGTCATAACGGTGAACGGAAATATGGACCGCTTTCTACGAATCAGAAGAACATACCGCAGCCCCGGGCGCGGCGGAAGTACAATGCGGCCTTCTCCGACAAACCAACCCGGGCGACAACAACTTCACAAGACAAATAAGCGAAGTCCGGAGCACCCGCAACAGATCATCAGCACGCCAAGAGCGCGACTAGCAGTCCGCCTCTTCTTAAGCCCCATCAAAGCAGCATTCGCAAGCACGCGCATACAATTACGCACTTAAAATACCATGGGCATAGGCGGAGGCGCATCAACGACTCACCAATAGTGCGGTAACCGCCAAATACTTTCATACTCTTTCCTCTTACCTTTCAGACACCGCGTTGGCAGATCCTCAAAAGAGCCGAATTGCCGGACCTATAGGGGAGAGACATCCAAGGAGGCAACAGACGTTGTGCACAGAAGGTAATACCCAGGTGGAATCTATTTACAATCATTATACCTGCTTTATCTATCTGAACACAGCCTGCCCCTGGAGAGGACATGTCAAATAGTCCTATTTTTTCTCTGCTTATCGCATCCATTGTAAATGTACGCTTAAACGTATTTTTCGTCAATGGGAGATTATATATAGCGTCAGCTTATTATTCTTATCTGAGCATTTTTTTCTCTTATAAATGTTTATTTGATATTGCATCCGTACACCTTGGTGCGGCCGGTTTGCCAGGGGCTTCCCATGGCGCCCCGTAATATGGCAAATAAAGTCCGAACACTTTCAACAGTGCGGCACCCCGAACTTATAGCACTATATGCATCAGCTCGAATCATGTCTTGGGTCTAGCTGGGATAGCCCGCCCCTTGTTCTCGGTGCCTTACGTTCCGTTATATCGGCTAAGGTAGCGCAGGAGAACTACTGCGATTGTGTCCTGGTTCTTCGGACGAGCACCTCAAGAGAGAAAGCCAAACCGACCGCATGATGTGGCGAGAGCTGGTCGCTGCTCGAGAGGTTTTAAAATCCTTAAAGATTTTCCGCTTTAGGCGATAAATCGGCTTCGTCACGATCTAGGCGGTATAGCGCCTTTATCTGCCCTTCCGGATTCTAGGGGCTTCACGTAAATTTAAAATTGTAGACTTCTATGGCTAAGTGAAAGTTATAAAGCCGCATAGTCCGATTGGTGCCTTGTTCGCTGCACGGACACCTCCATAAGGGACCAAACATTTGGATAAAGAGTGTCCGGTTTTCCACTTAACACCCCAGTACTAGTTACGTGGGGGAGGAAGCCGACGACTGGCCTACTTTCAGAATTTTATAAACAGCCACACAGAAGGTAATATTTTAAATAACAAAAGCGCTATATAGCGCAAGTAACTTCGTCTTTAAATTACAAACATGACAGAAGTGAATTCATTCCAAAATGGCGTCCTTGGTACACTCATCAGCGACGAGACGAGCACCCTTCATCACGCCATCGTAGTACATCTTGGGATGGCGATGCGCCTTGCCCTCCGGCGGCCCGGCCTTGACCAGCTTCTCCGCATCCAGCTTGCTCCAATGCACCTTGACGCGGGCAAAGGCTCGGCGGGCACCTTCGATGCAAACGGATCGCTTGATCAGCTCAAGCCGCGGGCAGGCATCCACCATCCGCTTGATCATGCCAAAGTAGTTACTGGGCAGGAGCTCACTAGGCCACATCCTGACTATGAAGTCCTTAATAGCCAGTTCGGCCGCCCTGTGGAGTTCGATCAACTACTTCAGTTGGTCACTCAGAGGCATCGGATGATCGGCCCCAGCATACTGGGACCAGAATAGCTTCTCCGTTGAGCTCCCCTCCTGGGCACGGTAGAACTCCGTAGCGTCTGAGAAGCTGCGTGGCAGATCTGTAAATGCCCTTGGAGAGCTCCGTATTCGAGTAAGTAAAAGAAACGCCTCCTCCACATGTTTGCTTTGCATAAAGAATTTCTTACCCGCTGCTATCTTTTTGGCCTAGTGGATCTCCTGCTGTGCTTTCTTGGCTTCGGCCTTGGCATCTTTCAAACTTACAAGGGCCTTCGCAAGCTCGGCCTCCTTCATCTTCAGATTATGCTCCACGGACTCGCACTTCTTGCCGAGGTCCTGGAGCTCTTGCTGTACCTCGCCCACTCTAGCAATTTGCTTTTCGCGCTCCTTGCATTCCACGGCCGCTTTATCTTCGGCCTCGGATAGCGCTTTCTTCAGGGACGCCACTTCGGCGGTGGCCCCTGTTACACAGGCACGACGCTTTGGCGTTAGACTGACAAATTTTGCCTATCTTTAAAATACATACGAACGGGGAATCGCTTACCTTTATGCTCCTCGACTTGCCTCTTCATGAGGCCGAACTCTCCTCGTGCTCGCTTCCAGATCCCGCCTTCACCAAAGAACTTCGCAAGTGCGGGAAAGAACAAAGAAGAAGATGACCTCGCTTATTCACATAAACGCTTCTTAGACTTCTGGATTGTCATTGACCCTCCGCTTGGCTTTTCTTCCTAACACCAACCAGAGTATCGGGGGCTACTACCTATCGGGTGGTAATTTCATACATTTTTATTACTTACATCAAAGCCCGCCAGAGGCTTGTGCAGTGCTTCGGTTAGTCCGTTTTTGGCGGACAGAATCACTGTTGAACCACCGCACTCATAAGAGTACGGTGTTTTCTTCCATGGAAGCGCCTCGAAGCGCTTCCATTAGACTATCCGGCGCCGTTGATGCGACGGAAGTCCTCGGCACGGGCGGCTCACCCTCCCTAACGAGGGGCTGCCCGCCTAAGTCCAGAACCGTCGGAGGTTCTAGAGCAGTGTTCAGTCAACAGTCCGCCTTGTTGCGGCTCCCATCGACGCGATCCGCGGGGATTTTCAACCTCGCATGTCCGACATTTGGAGGTCCGCCTTGGGGCGCCTCTGTGGTCACCTCCCCTGCTCGGGGAACCTTTGGGACAACACCTTCGTGTCATCCGCAGTCGAGGAGTGGTGGCCGTCGGAGAAGTTCATCTCAAGCGCCGAGAGATCCATCCGAAGACGACACCTACGGATGAGCCTGGGCCGGACTGCATCAATGTTCGGCGTCATTAAACAATTATGAAGTGAAAATCACGGTAGAGTGCGGACACTTACGATCGCGCCAAGGGCTTCCCCCTGGGCAGCCACCCTTCCTCGCTATGAGCGGCCGTGGTGGAGTAGTCTAGAAGGGACGTCTTTCCCTTCTTGGACGTCCCAGCCTCCCCTTCCGGGGCGGCTTTCCTCTTTTTCTCCTCCCAAAGACGGGAAGGTGGAGTTTCTTCTGCTTCCCCCGCCTCTGCGGAAGAATCTGTCGTCGTCGTCCGGATGACGTGGGTATGATCGCCTTTGCGTTGAGGGCCTCTCCGCCCCACGGCCCGTCCCCTCAGGCCTCTCATCCTTTCCGGATGGGGCGGCTTCTTCTTCTTCTTCCTCCTCTTCGGGGGAGGAGTGCGCCTCGTCGTCTTCGGACGAGGCTTCTGGCACAACCTTACGACGGAGACCCTTTCGGGTCCCCGGGGCCTTCTTCTCGGCCTTCTTCTCCGGCACCTTATGACGGTGCCGGACCAAGATCTCTCGAGGAGAGAGCATCCACTGGCCTTGGCAGCGGAGCCGGACAAAGACCTGCTCAGCTGTCTCCACGAGTCCTCAAGCAAATATGCATGATTACTTAAGGACTCCCATGAATATATTGGGAAAAACTGGGTCCGATGGCATTCGAGAACTCACTGACTAGGAGTTCGCAAGGGCGTGAAGCCCATGGTCCTCGGATGTGGGAGGAGGTACTGGAGGCCTTGAACAACACTTTCCATGCACCTTCGCGGCGTCATGTCAGAGAGCTTCCGGAGCTGCCCGTGTTCGGGCCGGACGAACTCCCACAGATTAATCGGCCGCCTTTGGCAGTGGCAGGATCCGGCAACGAGCATGACTCGGATCATGTTGACAAGCTTGATGTTCTTGTCCTTCATGCTTTTGATGCATGTCTAGAGTCCGCCAGCTCCGCGGAATCGCCCCAGACAGGCCCTTCTTTTCCCTGTGGAGGTGAGCCGCATGGGGTTCCCGGTCGAACTTCGGGGCACGGCCACTTGACTAGCGCTGCTTGGTGATGTAGAACCACCCGATTGCCATCCTTTACGGCTTCCACGAAGGAACCGTCCAGCCAGTGGACGTTAGGCATCTTGCCCACCATAGCTCCTCCAAGACCGCTTGTTGGTTGCCATAACCTTCGGCTTCACGCAGAAGGTTTGCAGCCATAGGCCGAAATGAGGCCGGATTCGGAGGACGGCCTCGCAAATGACGATGAACGCCGAGATGTTGAGGACGAAATTCGGGGCTAGATCATCGAAATCTAGCCCATAGTAGAACATGAGCCTACGGACGAAGGGATGGAGTGGAAATCACCACCTGACGAAGTGGGCGACGTAACACGACTCTCTCGTGGGGTCCCGGTCGGAATGACCTACCCAGCGTCCATTGGCCGGCGCTATGTCTCATGGCCAAGGCATCCGTCACCAAGATTTGTGATGTGCTTCTCCTTGACGATGGAAGCCACCCACTTGCCTCTCCCTTCCCGGACATGTCTAGTCAGGCAGAGGGAGACTTGGGCTTGGGCGTACTGGAGCTCGAGGGGGCAAGAATGGGCAAAGAAGGAAGAAGGCGTGGGTCAAAATGAGGAAATCTTATCCCCATACAGAGGCGCATTTAAAGCGGTGCGCCTCCCCACTCTGCTCTGTTGGGGAATCGCTTGTTTCCCAAGCGCCACGATTGATGATGTGGAGGGATTACCCATACCCGTATTGATGAGAATCCCGTGATAAGGGGGGCACGATCTCCGCTTTGACAAGACATGTCAAGGAAACCGCCTCGCAATATGCGTTGTGGCCTCCCACCCTTGCCACCGCCTTGTGGCTCTTCTGACTTGGACTCCAAGTCCCGTGGCTGTCTTCTAGTCCAAGAAAAATCATCGTGAAGTTTTATTTTGTTTGGACTCCGTATGATATTCCTTTTCTGCGAGGCTCAAATGTTGGGAAACGTTGCATGGAAAACAAAAAATTTCTACGCACACGCAATGATCTATCCATGGAGATACATAGCAACGAGGGGGAGAGTATGTCCTTGTGCCATCGTAGACTGAAAGCGAAAGCGTTTCGCTGATGTAGTCGAACTTTCTTTGCGCTCCACCGATCGAGTACCGAACGTACGACACCTCCGAGTTCTCACACGAGGTTTCCTCTCAGCCTGCGCTCTTCTTGAACGCGATGCGACCATGCACCGGCTCCTCCTTTCAGCTTGTATGCGACCAAAGGAACTCTACGATCTTCCGGAACCTACATGACCTCAAAGAAATTCTCCACTTCATATAACCAATCTAGGCACCCTTCAATATCAACTTTTACATTAAAACTCGGGATCTCAGTTTTCACCTTGTATGTATCTCTAGCATATGTAGGATTGGGTGCTCTCTGATATGCGTAGAGATTTGGTTCTTCAAGGGCATCATCATATTCTTCACCTTCAGAAGCTTCAACATAAATTGGTGAAAGCACAAGTGCTCCCTGGGTGATTTTGGTAATTAATGTCAACATATCTCTTGTTGGACTAACACTTTTACCTAGTATGTTTCAGACGAGTTCAACAATGGAGTGGCATGGACTAAAGGATGTGGAACCCCTTCAAGATGCTAAGGACAAAGGATTGGCTCAAGCTCCAAGCTCAAGACTCTACATTTTATATTTTAGTGATCCAAGATCACATTGAGTCTATAGGAAAAGCCAATACTATCAAGAGGGGATGAGGTGTTGCTTAATGGCTTTCTTGCTCCAAGTGCTTAGTGATATGCTCCAAAGCCTTCAACTACTTTCTCACATCCACATATGTCCTAAACCAAAAGTCTAACTCGGCCCCACCGATTCTTTCTATCCGGCGCCACCGAAGTTTAGATGTCTTAGCCAACGCCACAAACCCTAGGCAAATCGGTCTCACTTATAGGGATCTCGGTCTCACCGAGATGGGATTGTAATCTCTATGTATGTCCATTACCAAAATCGGTCTCAATTTAGTTTGAGCAATCGGTACTACCGAGATTACAATGCAAACTCTCTGGTTAACTTATTACCAAAATCGGTCCTACCGAGTTTGTGTAATCGGTCAAACGAGTTTGCCTGACCAACTCTCTGGTTAGCTTTTTACCAAAATCGGTCCCACCGAGTTTGTGTAACGGTCTCACCGAGATTACGTTATGCCCTAACCCTAATCACATCGGTCCTACCGAGTTGCATGTCGGTCCCACCGAAAATCCTAACGGTCACTAGATTTCTTGAATCGGTCCGGACCGAAGCTTACCAATTCGGTCCCACCGAGTTTGGCAAGTTGTGTGTAACGGTTAGATTTTGTGTGAAGGCTATATATACCCCTCCACCCACTCTTCATTCATGGAGAGAGCCATTAGAACAAACCTACAGTTCCAGCATCTATTTTCTGACAGAGAACCACCTACTCATGTGTTGAGACCAAGATATTCCATTCCTACCATATGAATCTTGATCTCTAGCCTTCCCCAAGTTGCTTTCCACTCAAATCTTCTTTCCACCAAATCCAAATCCTGTGAGAGAGAGAGAGTTGAGTGTTGGAGAGACTATCATTTGAAGCACAAGAGCAAGGAGTTCATCATCAACACACCATTTGTTACTTCTTGGAGAGTGGTGTCTCCTAGATTGGCTAGGTGTCACTTGGGAGCCTCCCGACAAGATTGTGGAGTTGAACCAAGGAGTTTGTAAGGGCAAGGAGATCGCCTACTTCGTGAAGATCTACCGCTAGTGAGGCAAGTCCTTCGTGGGCCACGGCCATGGTGGGATAGACAAGGTTGCTTCTTCAGGACCCTTCGGTGGGCGGAGCCCTCCGTGGACTCGCCAAGGCAACTGCTAACTCCTTCGTGGGTTGAAGTCTCCATCAACGTGGATGTACGATAGCACCACCTATCGAAACCACGACAAAAACATTCGTGTCTCCAATTGCGTTTGAATCCTCCAAACCCTTCCCTTTACATTCTTGCAAGTTGCATGCTTTACTTTCCTCTGCTTATATACTCTTTGCATGCTTGCTTGGTATGTATTGTGAGTGTTAAATTTGTGCCTAAACTCCACCTAAACTTAAAGAACTTAAAAACTGCAACTTTTGGTACTTAGTGTCTAATCACCCCCCCCCTCTAGACACCTCTTCTCGATCCCCTTTCAATTGGCATCAGAGCTTTGGTCTTTGCTTTGGTTTAAACACCATTGGAGGAATATGGATGAGTCTACTATTGGGAGTCTGAGACATAGAGTGCATATACTTGATGGAGAGTATTTTCATGAGTGGAAAAATGAGATGCTTGTGATTTTCAATCAATATCATTTGAACAAGTACATTGCTAGCCCCTGTGCACCTCATGTTGATCCTATGCATCCTACTCTTGATGAGTCAATTGACATGATTTGCAATCTTAGAACCATCAATCTTATCATAAGAGGATTGCCCAAAAATTTGATTGCTAGTTTGCCTACTCTTGATTGTGCCTATACTATATGGAAATTTCTTGAGGAACGATTTCCAAATTATTCCTTGAAAAATTTAGATGAAATTCTCCATAAGTCTATTGCCCTGAGTAAGATGAATTCTAGCGATCCTAGCTTTGGTGATTGTCTATTTGAGCTTACAAATCTCATGCGTGCCAAAGGAGATGTTGGAATTATTAGTGATATTATTTCCGAAGCTATAAAAATTCATAAGCAAGATCATTGCCAAACTCACTCTAACGAATCACCCTCTCTAGGATTTGATCCACCACATGATGATGTTGAACATGGATACTATGATGAAGATGATGATAGTGACTTCGATCTTGATGATGCAATGAGACACCTTGGTCTTATGGCAAATCTTCGGGGATATATGGTAGGAGGAAAGGAATGGGTTCTTGATAGTGGATGTACCGATCACATGACCGGAGATAAAGACATGTTTCGTGAGCTTGTTGAAAACGATGGTCCTCAAAAGTATGTCACTTTCGGTGACAACTCAAAGGGTAAGGTGGTTGGCCTCGGTAAGGTGGCCATATCACATGATAGCTCCATACAAAATGTCATGCTCGTTGAATCAGTTGGATACAACTTACTTTCAGTATCTAGACTTGCTGATTTCGGTTTCAATGTATTATTTACTGAAGTAGATTGCCAAGTGTTTCGTAGAGATAATCATAAAATGGTCTTTACCGGTGTACGTAGAGGTGATCTATACATTGTTGATTTCACTAAAAGGCTCAACCTAGAACTTTCTTTATTGCTAAATCCTCTAAAGGTTGGTTATGGCATAGAAGACTAGGTCATGTTGGTATGCGAAACCTTGACAAGCTTATTAAAGGAAATCATATCCTTGGCGTTAACGATGTCATATTTGATAAGGATAGACTTTGTAGCGCTTGTCAAGCAGGTAAACGGTTTGGAGGAAGGCATCCCGTGAAGAACATCATGACCACAAGGAGGCCACTCGAGCTACTTCACATGGACCTCTTTGGTCCCAACGCCTACAAAAGTCTCAGTGGAAATTCTTTTGGTCTAGTTATAGTTGATGATTTTTCAAGATTTACGTGGGTGTTCTTTCTCGATGATAAATCGCAGGTCCAAAAGATCTTCAAAAACTTCGCTAGGAAGGCTCAAAATCAATTTGAAGTGAAGATCAAGAAAGTTCGCAACGACAACGGAACGGAGTTCAAGAACGCAAATGTGGACACCTTTCTTGAGTTCTCGGCTACGTACACACCTCAACAAAATGGAGTTGTTGAGAGGAAGAACCGGACACTCATCGAAATGGCGAGAACGATGCTTGATGAGTACAAGATCAAGCACTTTTGGGCGGAAGCGGTTGAGACAGCTTGTCATGCAATAAATCGCTTGTATCTTCACAAGCTACTCGGCAAGACAAAGATACGAGCTCCTCAAGCGGTAACAAACCCCAAGTTGGATACTTTCGAGTATTCGCCTCAAAGTGCTACATTCTTGATAAGCATAAATGGTTCTAAATTTGCTCCTAAGTCTCATGAAGGTTTCCTACTTGGTTATGGCTTCAAACTCTCACACATACCGTCTCTACAACAATTTCACCCGAAAGGTTGAAGAAAGCGGTAGATGTGAAGTTTGATGAATCTAACGGCTCATAAGTAGAGCAATTGCCAATTGATGTAGGAGACAAAGATCCCCTGGAAGCAATCCAAGACTTGTCTATTGGCAAGATTCGGCCCAACGGAGGTGAAGGAGAGTACCTCGTCTCATTCAAGTGGAAGCCTCTACCTCACGACAAGGTGAACCAAGAGTTGATATAGAAGCATCCACAAGTGGGACACACCAAGATGAAGAAAACGAGGAAGTGCACCAAGACGAACGTCAACAACCTCCTTCCCCACCACAACAATTGAACGACAACGCCAATAATGAAGAAGGCCAAGAAGAAGAACAAGATGAAGAAGATGTTCAACCAAGACCCAAGCAAAAGCTGACATGAGTTCGAGCAAGAATTGCTAAAGATCATCCCGTCGAGCAAATCTACAATGATATCCAAACCGGGAGAATCACTCGCTCTAAAACTCGTTTAGCTAACTTTTGTGAACACTATTCATTCATCTCTAGCATTGAACCTATGAAGGTTGAAGAAGCATTGGAAGATCCGGATTGGATAAATGCTATGCATGAAGAGCTACACAACTTTGAGAGAAATCAAGTTTGGACATTGGTTGAGAAGCCCGACAACAACCACAACATCATTGATACCAAATGGGTGTTTCAAGAACAAGCAAGATGAAGATGGACAAGTAGTTCGCAACAAAGCACGCCTCGTCGCCCAAGGCTACACACAAGTCGAAGGTATGGACTATGGTGAGACTTATGCTCACTTTGCCAGACTTGAGTCCATTCGCATCTTACTTGCCTATGCTAATCACCATGATATCACCTTGTACCAAATGGACATTAAAAGTTCTTTTCTTAATGGTGAAATAGAGGAGGAAGTTTATGTTAAGCAACCTCCCGGCTTTGTCAATCCTAAGAAACCTAATCATGTTTACAAACTTGACAAAGCTCTTTATGGTCTTAAACAAGCTCCTAGAGCGTGGTATAAATGCTTGACCAAGTTCCTTATTGAAAAAGGCTTTGAAATTGGAAAAATAGATTCTACTCTTTTTACTAAAAGGGTTAATGGAGAACTATTTGTATGCCAAATCTATGTTGATGATATTATATTTGGTTCTACTAACCCTCATTTTAGTAAAAAGTTTGGAAAGCTAATGTCGGAGAAGTTTGAGATGTCTATGATGAGTGAACTCAAATTCTTTCTCGGTTTGCAAATCAAGCAAACTAAGGAAGGTACCTTTTGTCTCTCAAACAAAGTACACCAAGGACTTATTCAAGAAGTTCAATATGCAAGAATGCAAAGGTATGACTACACCCATGCCTACTAGTGGACATCTTGATTTGACCAAAGATGGTGAACCGGTCGATCAAAAGGTTTATCGCTCTATGATTGGTTCATTGTTATATCTATGTGCTTCACGTCCGTACATGCTAAGTGTGTGCATGTGTGCACGATATCAAGCTGCTCCTAAAGAATGTCATCTTAAGGCCGTGAAAAGGATAGTGAGATACTTAATCCATACACCAAATTTTGGCATTTGGTATCCTAAGAGGGCCTCTTTCGATTTTGTTGGCTACTCCGACTCGGACTATGTCGGTGACAAGGTTGATAGAAAGTCCACTTCGGGTACTTGTCAATTTCTTGGTAGATCTCTTGTGTCTTGGTCTTCCAAGAAACAAAACTTGGTATCCTTATCCACCGCTAAAGCGAAATACATTGCCGCTGGTTCATGTTGTGCTCAATTACTTTGGATGACCCAAACTCTTAAAGATTATGGGATATATGTGAAACATGTTCCATTAATTTTTGACAATGAAAGTGCTATCAAGATTGCTCACAATCCCGTGCTACACTCTCGAACTAAGCATATTGAAGTTCGTCATCATTTCATTCGAGATCACGTTGCTAAGGGTGACATTAATCTTAAGCATGTTCGCACTGAAAAGCAATTAGCGGATATATTCACTAAACCACTTGATGAGAAAGTGTTTTGCAGGTTAAGAGGTGAATAAAACATCATTGATGCTTCAAACTTGGAGTAGGAACTCCATTGGATACATGCAAGACATGAGCTTATGACTAATCCTTGATATTTCTCTTATGATGATAATCTTATATCTTGGATATATTTGCATCTTGCATGTTATCTAACCCTTGTAGGTACTTGGATGAATCTAAGTCTATCAGATTGCAACTCACTCACGTCTTGAACAATCTCTACATCACCAAGTCTCTACACAATGGTGGTTGAAGACAAGGAAACACGAAACCATTCAAACATATCCTTTGACAAATTCTATATTGAATTTCATGATTGTCATTTTTGATACACAAGTGCTCTTCCTTGCAAGAACTAACCCATGTAGGTAGATGAACTCAAATTCCAAGTGGTGCTCCCAACTCTAGATGAGCTACATCAACCTTGAGCAACCCACACAAGTTCAACTACATGATCACGATCAACACCACCACCCAAGGTATGTTATTCCATCTTAGAGAAGCTTTACTCCAAGACATGAGTCAAAGCAACTCGACAAGATGTGAATACATCAAGATGCTTAAACGAAAAATGGTAACCCCATTTTGAGCTTAAACGATGAGTATGACCTATGATCAAGTCATCTCACTTGACTCCTAAGTCAATATACTCTAACATAGGTGACTTTGTCGCCAACCATTTCTAGATGAAGTTCTCTTGAGTCTTTTCTGTGCTCTTGCATTTGTCTCTTGCATATTTGTTTCCCCTTCCAAAAAAAACTTCATCTAGATTTCTTTTCTTTTCTATTTGTTCTGCATTCCCTGCATCCAATTCATTGCAAATCTTTCAGTTAATTCCTTGCAAATCCTTGTGAGATCTTACTTGTCTAGTGAGCTGAGGTGACAAGTGTTTTCTCTGTGCTGAACTCGGTCACACCGGTTTCTTGTTTTCGGTCTAACCGAAATCATTCGGTGCAACCGAAGCATCCAACTCGGTGCCACCGATTTCACAACAGGAAAAACATTTTGCCATTTATTCCTGCATTACTTTTGATCCAGCTCCACTCAATGAATCTTGTCCTCTACAAGCATCACATTTTTATCAGTGCTTTGTGCTGTGACTCAAGGACCAAACCCATTCACGACAAATTCCGTAAGACCCTTCTTGGAAATTGATGTCAAAGGGGGAGAGAGAGATCACATCAAAGCTTATCACTTCAACAAGGGGAGAGAGATATCTCCAGGGGGAGAGAATACTCAAGAAGAGAGTATTCTTCAAGGATCCCAGATGCTTGGTGTTCAAGAGGAGAGATGCCACATGTCTTCTTGAGGGGAAAGACATGTTCATATGTGCTTATTTGCATTAGCTCTGTTCATTTGTTTCTTTGAGCTCTGATTTTGAATTTTCCTCTGATTTTCTGTTCCCTATCTTCTCCCAAAGATCCCATGTTAGATTCAGGGGAGCAAGACATCTAAGGGAAAGAATTTCTTTAAATTCTTTGCACATCTTTATCCTTGGGGACATGTCAATATCTATTGTGATACTTAGTACTCACTCTACATGTCATCCCAGTCTTGGTACTCTTGTGGTTTCTTTTGTTTGCTCTGGCTAGTAGGTGTATCTGTGTTATCTAACCTTGTTTACGCAGGTTCATTCCATCCAAGCCACAAGGTAAGTATATGCATCACAATCATGCGTATGAGGAATTCTTGCTGATGTATATATTGTTTGCAAGAAGGACTCTTGAGCATGAAGGTACATTTCCCATATTCACATCATTTGCTCTGATGCATATAGCCAAGATACATGTAACACATTGCTTACTCTGTCATGGTTATGCTCTCATGCTTCTAATTTCCATATTCACATGATTGCATACATGTAGGGGGAGCCTATGCTTGTTACATGTCTTTACAAAGCTTTACTTGCTATTCTCTATATCTTTATCTAGAGCTTTGATGTATGTTGTCATCAATTACCAAAAGGGGAGATTGAAAGCACAAGTGCTCACAGGTGATTTTGGTAATTAATGTCAACATATCTTTGTTGGACTAACACTTTTACCTAGTATGTTTTAGACGAGTTCAACAATGGAGTGGCATGGACTAAAGGATGTGGAACCCCTTCAAGATGCTAAGGACAAAGGATTGGCTCAAGCTCCAAGCTCAAGACTCTACATTTTATATTTTAGTGATCCAAGATCACATTGAGTCTATAGGAAAAGCCAATACTATCAAGAGGGGATGAGGTGTTTCTTAATGGCTTTCTTGCTCAAAGTGCTTAGTGATATGCTCCAAAGCCTTCAACTACTTTCTCACATCCACATATATCCTAAACCAAAAGTCTAACTCGGCCCCACCTATTCTTTCTATCCGGCGCCATCGAGTTTAGATGTCTTAGCCACAGCCACAAACCCTAGGCGAATCGGTCTCACCGATAGGGATCTCGATCTCACCGAGATGGGATTGTAATCACTCTGTGCATGTCCATTACCAAAATCAGTCTCACCAAGTTTGAGCAATCGGTACTACCGAGATTACAATGCAAACTCTCTCGTTAACTTATTACCAAAATTGGTCCTACCGAGTTTGTGTAATCGGTCAAACCGAGTTTGCGTGACCAACTCTCTGGTTAGCTTTTTACCAAAATCGGTCCCACCGAGTTTGTGTAATCGGTCTCACCGAGATTACATTATGCCCTAACCCTAATCACATCGGTCCTACCGAGTTGCATGTCGGTCCCACCGAAAATCCTAACGGTCACTAGATTTGCTGAACCGGTCTGACCGAGTTACCAATTCGGTCCCACCGAGTTTGGCAAGTTGTGTGTAATGGTTAGATTTTGTGTGGAGGCTATATATACCCCTCCACCCACTCTTCATTCATGGAAAGAGCCATTAGAACGAACCTACACTTCCAACATCTATTTTCCGAGAGAGAACCACCTACTCATGTGTTGAGACCAAGATATTCCATTCCTACCATATGAATCTTGATCTCTAGCCTTCCCCAAGTTGCTTTCCACTCAAATCTTCTTTCCACCAAATCCAAATCCTGTGAGAGAGAGTTGAGTGTTGGGGAAACTATCATTTGAAGCACAAGAGCAAGGAGTTCATCATCAACACACCATTTGTTACTTCTTGGAGAGTGGTGTCTCCTAGATTGGCTAGGTGTCACTTGGGAGCCTCCGACAAGATTGTGGGGTTGAACCAAGGAGTTTGTAAGGGCAAGGAGATCGCCTACTTCGTGAAGATCTACCGCTAGTGAGGCAAGTCCTTCGTGGGCGACGGCCATGGTGGGATAGACAAGGTTGCTTATTCATGGATCCTTCGTGGGTGGAGCCCTCCATGGACTCGCGCAACCGTTACCCTTCGTGGGTTGAAGTCTCCATCAACGTGGATGTACGATAGCACCACCTATTGGAACCACGACAAAAACATACGTGTCCTCAATTGCGTTTGAATCCTCCAAACCCTTCCCTTTACATTCTTGCAAGTTGCATGCTTTACTTTCCACTGCTCATGTACTCTTTGCATGTTTGCTTGATATGTTTTGTGAGTGTAAAATTTGTGCCTAAACTCCACCTAAACTTAAAGAACTTAAAAACTGCAACTTTTGGTACTTAGTGTCTAATCACCCCCCCCCCCCTCTAGACACCTCTTCTCGATCCCCTTTCAATTGGCCTTCTTGAAGCACATCGAACAACATGTTGTTGTGGCGGTCTTGCTCCAAGATTACCTCTCCTTCTTCTTTGATGAACATCTTCTTCTTCTTTAGATGAATCTCCTTCATTGGTAGCAGGGGGACACCTTTTTTTATCATCTAAACCAGCTGGTCAAATCTCCGATTAAGATCTTCACGCAGCTCTTTGATTTGTTGTTCTGCAACATCCATCCTCTTCTCCAATTGCTCCATTGCTTGCTGCAGCTTGCTCTCGAAGAGGACAACAAGAACTAGTATGGATCAACGAGGCTCTGGTACAACCTGAAACAACACAAAGGTTGTGGAGGAGCAACTCCACCTTGCTGCTACAATGTGTACAACACAAGTGTTGAAGGAACAACTTCAACGTGATGTGCTAGATATCGCACTAGTAGCGAATGTAGGCCGATATGGCAGCAAGAGTTCAATCCAGAACTCCTAGAGCACAAGATCTACTCCAAGATCTTAGATAAGAACAACAAGTTCTATTATAGGTAGTGGTGGGTACATAGTCTGGGTTACAAAGTAGAGGTGAGGACCTCTATTTATAGGGCTTTGGGAAGCCTTCACATACTTCTACTTATAGCTGGAATACTCTAGAAAATATTACTTAGGATTCACCATTGTACTCACAGACTACTTATAACTAGAGAACTCTAGAAACAGCAGGTAGGGTAGAAAAGAAAAGAAACACTACACTAGAGTGGAAGCATCTAGAAGTAGCCAAATGAATCGACATACGATATATATTTTTTCATCTAGTGTTCCTCACCACTCCACCACCAGATCCGGCATCTACTGTGGCAATCCCTGCCGGTTCCCTTCCAGAACACCACCCCGAAGTTGCATCCCCGCCCGCACCCGACGTTGCACCCCCACCGGCTGCAGAGTCGACCTCAATGCTGGTGCTGACATCGACGGACTCCGGCTGAACCCCCGAGCACCCCTCTCCGACGGCATCAACCCTAGGTGAGCTCCCTTGCTTCTTCCCCAAGGTCCTCCCATGGCAGCCATGGTGAATCTACTGTACATGTAAATGTGTAATACTTTTGCACATGTTTGCACATGTTTCAATTGTGATTACTGCTGTGTCCATGTGACATATGTATACATTGTTAGTTTGATATATGATTGTGCCTATGCAAAATTTCAGTTAGTGTGTTATGTATATTGTTCTGTTCATATGATCTATGCATAGACAATTCACAAGAGCTTCTGATTCGTGCATACACAAGTTACATGATCTTCTGATTTGTGCATACACAAGTCACATGAGCTTCATATTGTTTCTGCATACATGAGTACCAAAGTGATATGCATTTTCTTAGAGAAAAATCGAGCATGGAAAAGTGTTCAAGTTGCTAGAAAAATAAAGGTCAATTGAACTTTATTACTCCTTATTAGGTTGCCATACTTTGTTCCTTGACTACCAACCTTGCAGAGCTCAATATGTATGTATGGCAAAGTGTTCAAGTTGCTAAGAAAATAAAGTTGGGCATCATAATTTTAATTTATATATAACAGCACCTTCTTGGCCAGTAGGGGTTTAGGGTTTAGGGTGCAACCTTTGTACATTCAATCTGATAAATTCTTAGGTGCTAGTAAGTTTTTTTTGTATCAAAGAAGGGTTTCCCCCTCCGAATTCCATTAAGGGAAACCAAGCAGCAAGCTGCAAGTCATGAGAACCACAGACACAAGAAAAAACGCAGCAAACAGCTAACTAACTTGAAGCCCAAAGTAATAAGATCCAGCATCCAACGCAGGAGTTAAGCCCTCTAAACAAAAGCCAACGGAGGGAGGCGCAACAGTGAGTGTCATCTAAGCAAAACAGGCATCAACAAGCAGACTAGACCTATTACAAGGAGATCAACGCTCAGGAGACAAATCCGCACCACCAAAGCAGCCTCGTGCTTGAATCCTCGCAATGTTGATCCTCCATCCTTGTGATGCCCAAGAAACCTCACTTGCCACCTATTCGAGAAGTCTTGACCCCAGCTCCAAAGCATTCTTCTTGCTTGGTCCTTTGTGCGTAAAATAGACCAAGAAGTAATCCAATATGTCATAAATGAACAAGATTCATAGGATCATTACATTTTTGCCATCAAATATAACAGCATTGCGACATTTCCAAACAGTCCAGATCAAAGCACCCACGCCAATCATAGCAAGTTTACGATCATTTTAGCAAAAGTTTTAATCCACTGCCAAAACAGTTCACACCTGAACTGGGCATGATTGAAGATTAAAGCCACATTTAATTAAACTCCACATAAGAGAGGCAACAGAGCATGAAAAAAAATGGTCTACAGATTCATCTTTACCACACAATACACATTCTTTGGGCCCATTACACCACCTCTTGAGCAGAGAATCTTTTGTTAAGTAAACATAACATGTGGTCCAGAATATATTAAGCTACCATTACTTGTGACTGTTTGCTTCTTTTATCACTTCATGGTTGATACAGGAAGAAGTTTCCTGCCAAGATGCAGTTTCTACTCTCAGCTTGGCCGCTCGCTCGAGTCAAGTGGCCACTCAAGTGGCCAACTAACAATGCCGCAGATCGACGAGTGTTACAAGTTCAAAATGGCAGATGTTAACTTGTTTGCAGTTGCTAAAAGCTCCTCAAGGCCAACTCTTCTACACACCAACCGAATCCCGTGGTAGAGAAGCAGGATCGGCCCCAATGGAGTTTGAGCGCAGTTATTCTGAATTATATATCTTGTTGTTATTCTGAAATATATAACTTGTCTTAACTGGGATAATTTGTGATCATTCAAAAAAAAGGCAAACTTGTTGTTATTCTGAATTATATAACTTGTCTTAACTGGGATAATTTGTGATCATTCAAAAAATACAGCACATAAAACTCTCTGTACTAGAGGTCACAAATAACAAGTGCCATGGTGATAACACAGTATGTGATTGTAGGACTGGACATATTTTTTTACTCACCCAGAATTGGACTATGGTTGTACATTTTTTTTTGACGGTGCTACGGCGGGCTTACGCCGGCCTGAACCATTTTCATTATCATAAGAGGGACTGAGATACAACACAACGGCTACAGGAAGTAGCACCCAACACACACAAGAAGGAATAAGGAACAACAGAGAAGAACTAGAAACAAGCTATGACAATTAGCCAACACCAAGAACTTAGCACCCAACACCATTAAGCAGACCGAGAAGAAGCGGGAAACTAGCATTGTTGGATCGGTCAAAGGAGAATCAACACCGAGTAGACGTAGAGAAGAAGTTGCCTGCTGCTGCGATCACTCTGCACCTTGAAGAGCTAGGAGAGTCGCAACCACCGTCGAAGGGCTTCCCACCGCCGAGGCACGACGTAGCGATAGAGAGAGCCGCCGACCGCTACCGAAGGGCAATGTTTCACGAGACAGCCCTGCACCTCCTCCGAGCCACACCACGGCCACCATCACAAATAGAGAGAACGAGAACACTATGCGAGGCAACCAAACCTCATGCGTCGCGAAGGGCACCTGAGCTCGAGACTTCACCGACGCCCACGAGCCCCCAAAGAGAGGTCGACAGATAGCACTAGGATGACCAAGGCGGTGGCCATACCCATAGATCGCTTCCACCACCACCACCAGACACCCCACATCCCCAGCCTGACCAATCGTGCTCGAGCCAAGACTAGAAACGACCAACAACGGATCAATGGCTCCAAGACCGCGCCCCAAGGGGGTAACGACATCAAGGACATCATCGTAGTCCGATCCAACAGTGGATCTTAGGCTTTCGCCCGGAGCACATTGTAAGGATGAGCTGCGGGAGCTTCACAATGACTCCTCCAAGAAGGAAAAAATGGCGCCCAAAGGCGTCACCGTCACCGCTGTCGACACAAGGCCGACACCAGGCTTTCGCCTGAAGCATCGCACCTCGAACCTCACCGCTTACGCCGGCCGCCCAGTCTGGCAAAGCAAAGAGCACGAGACCTTACCACCTCCTGCAACTCGTCGACGAGCGTCCCCGCCGGAGCAAGCAAAAAGGTACCTCTGCTGACGCCACCGCTCACCGCGAGCACCAGCGTCGACCAAAGTGGAGATCCAGCCATGCCGTATCCTGACCATCTCACCCCGACCACCCCCAGCCAGATCCAACCCCGCCGCCACGCTCGCCTTGCCCGGACCACCAACGAGCGACGCCGCACGCTACTGGCAGCACCACCGGAGCATGGGCGGCCTGCACCGCGCCCCCATGGCCGTGGAGAGCCCCCAGCGCTGCCACGAACTCGCGCAGGGCGCCGCACCTTGAGGGATCCAGATCTAACCCCGCAGCCGGCCACAGGGCAACAACCGCCGAGCAGCACCGCCACCGACGCCCTGTGGCAGCCCTCCTCCCGCCAGACGAGGCGCCGCCCGAGCGGAGCGGATCTGGATCTAGAACCACCTGGCGGCTGCGACACCGGCACGGGAACAGAGCCGACGAAGAGAGCCCCGCCGCCGCCTTCCCTGGGTCACGCACGGCTTCGCCTGCGTTCCCTCCGGCGGCGGCGAAGCAGGGGGAGGGGTGGGGAGTGGCCGGCGGCGGCGCGACTAGGGTTTCCCCCGAGTCGCCAGAGGAGGCGACGCGGGGCTATGGCTGTACATTTTACCCAGCTAAACTACATCCTATAACAATTACGCACAGCCAATGGAACATCTTCAGGAAAGAAGTCATATACATGCAGTCCAAAGATACCAAGGCATGTCAGTTGCTTCTCACTAAAATAAAACAACATGCTTGACAAGTATTCAGCACTTCACAGTTCATCAGAAACTAGATTTTGCCAAAAGCCTAAGCACGCCATGTGGATACTTGCAATAGTAGCAAATGTGTGAAGCTAAACTACATCCTATAAGAATTAAGCACTACAGAAAAAAAACACGTACGAGTCAAAATAATTGTTTTAACCTGCTACTTTTAATTGTTGCTGGATGTGGCTGCGGCTGCGGATGAGGATCTAGTGCTTCCTGAACTTGGTGGCGCTGCAAAAGTTCAACAGGTTAAGTCGCATTGTGCGAAGACTAATGCAAGAAAATATAAGTGATACACAAGGGAACTACGTATCACCAGAAGAGGTTGAAGCTTCACGAGCAGCTAAGCGATCATCCCAAGCCTTCAAGACGCCTTGCATGCGCTCCCAGTTCAGCTTGTCTTCCTCATGCCTATCCATAAGAACACCAGTGAGCTTCCTTATCTCGTCTTGTAGCTTGGCCGCATCACTCTTGCTTTTCTTTGCTTCAGCTTGATTCCTCTGCATGAGAGTTGCTATCTACTGCTTGTACGTGGCTTCATCTTCGTTCTTCTTTCGAAGCTGCTCCTGGAAAAGAGCGTTGGCCTGCCTCTCCTTGACAAGCTCCTCCTCCAAGTGAGCTCTGGACTGGGCTTCTTGGTCAAGCTGCTCCATCAGCTGTTGCCTGTTGGAGCTATAACGTCGGGCTCTCGTGCTCGTTCAGGGTGTAGCGGGAATCAGTGATGAACGTCGGCAACTCTCGCGCTGCTTCAACGAGCTGGTTGATCTGAACCAGAAACAAAGTAAGCATAGAGTGGACACAAAGTAAGCATAGAGTGGAAGAGTCCTCCAGGGCCGGCCCTGTGTTTCGGGAGGCCCTAGGTAAACTCGACGACATGAGCCCCTGTGTTTCAGATCACTTTCTTTCTTTTTTCTCCCTTTTTCAGCACCCTACAAATGTTTTTTCTTAGGCAAGATGGCAGGCTAATGTCCTAAAATTATGAAGAAAAGAGGATACAATGAATAAGGATGATTGGAACACTAGGCATGTACACAGCACGGCAAAAAATTAGGATGGATCATGGATGAATAGTTGAATACGTACTAAAGAATCAAAGAAACTACTGAAGTTTAGCTGTGGATGGAATCGGGGGATGGAACAGGACATGGATGGATACGTTCATACGTACTGTATTGCCGCTTTGCCGGATGTCGGATGGCTGAGCAGCGCGCGCAGCGACGACAACCAGCGGCGGCCGAGGCACGAGAGGATGAAGTCACGAAGACGAACCGACGAGGGACCAAGGCACAATACCAGATCTTCGATTGATTTGTTTCACAGAAGCGAAGCCAGCGGCCGTGTGGGCGTGACGCTTCGCGATCGCTACCTAGGGCACCTAGCTAGGCCAGTAGCCCGTACTCTGCCCTGGCCCCAAATTTATTTGGGCCGGTCTGCTGCCGAGCGTTGGATCTGCAAAAGCGAACGGACGAGATTGTCGCTACCAAATCATCTTCTTCCTTCCATGCACGCGCAAACAGAAAAAATGGATCTACGCCGTCCAGCCTCTTCGTGCTCGCCCTTGGCTGCCGCGTCGGAGCTTGCTGGGGCCACTCGCTATTGCAGCTCGCCGGGGACGCTCGCCACCACAGCTCGCCGCGAACGCTCACCATATGCAGCTCCACCGGGCCGGTCACAAAGAAAAAGACGTCCCTAGTTCCGTCGGGCTGGGCATGTCTCCCTCCTCCTGGTTGCAGCACCGCCGGGTGAGGGTTCCAGCATCGTCGCAGCCCGCCGCCATACTCGCCACATGCCCATCACAGCAACGCCATGCAGCGCCGTCGCCGCCACTCGTGTCGCGACCGGTTTTCCGGGTATTAAGTTCCAGAAAATGGCCCTTGTGCTCACCAGCCCCAGGATAACTGTTAGCTGATGAGGCACCAACTTGATACAGAATTTCCAAGCAAAACACAAAAAATATGTAGTACAAGACCATTCTGGTCTGTGAGTACAACAAATGGTTTCTAGTGGTTGATGGCGGAAGCGGGTTGTGAATCATCATCGTCTATGGGACTCCATTTCCCACAGGAACAGCTGACCAGGTTAACTCCTATCTTCGCGAGGCTGCTATCACTGTTGCTTAAGTTCCGGGGCTGTCAACACGGTCGCTCCTCTCCGTGCAAGAAATCTGGCCAAGACAATAGCCAGGGACAAGCCTGTGAGTACTTTGAATGTACTCGCAAACATTATGAACACAGGAATAATATAACAATGATGTGCTGAAAATATTTTATGCTCATGACGTCAGTCACAAAAGATAACAAAAATCCTGATGCACGCAAGCATGTTATTTATGAATATGCCATAACATAGTAGTATTAAAAATTATGAAAATAAATAACAAGCATGCCACAGTCGGGCGTCTTAGCGACACCACATAAAGGGCTTTAAAAGAAATGCCACAGTCGGGCGTCTCAGCGACACCACATAAAGGGCTTTAAAAGAAATGCCACAGTCGGGCGTCTCAGCGACACCACATAAAGGGCTTATAAATAAACAGAAGCAATGCCACAGTCGGGCGTCTGAGCGACACCACATAAAGGGCTTATAAATAAACAGAAGCAATGCCACAGTCGGGCGTCTGAGCGACACCACATAAAGGGCTTATATAAAATGAATACGGTGAATATCCAGGAGGTAGAACCGTCCCAGGGACATTCGATAATACCAATAATAGCACGGGTTAGCCCACAGCAAAAATAATAATCATCATTATCACATGTCACAAGTCGTAATACCATTTCTGATTTAGCAGTTTCACCTCCGAAGAACGACACTAAGACCAACACTTGACCCTCCTCATGTAATCCTTAACCACGGACACGGCTATTCGAATAGGTCTTAATCTCTGCAGAGAGTGTACTCTTTACCCACGAGTAACGGATTCCTTTAGTCCATCGGGACTAATTCCGTCTACGGTCTTTTAAATGAAAATGCACCTGACTTGCACACACCAGCTTAACTTACCGGTGTCTGGAATCACCACGACACTCGTTAAGCAAAACTCTAAGTGGGGAGGCTACAACCTCGATTAGCATGGGATCACAAAATTTATACCGCGCGCAAATATGGGGAAGCTATCCCCTCGGCTACAACCGAAAACACCCATGCCTCCTGACCGGATGACTGGCTTTAATCCATGGCCGTGGTACCCTCATCCCGGCCCCTCTGTATGGTGTGTGCTAGAAAGGGGTTGACAGATTACTGAACCGTACTCTACTTGTTGTAGAGACGAGTGGTAGCACGAAACAAGTATGGGGGTTACTGGAACAAGACTCGATCTACGGTCGACTCAGGAGGTTTATAAATTTCCCTGCATGACATGTATAACAAAAATATTTCAATCAACATAATCACCGCTCACTATACCTCACTATGCCATACCAGACAAAACCGTCCCGACGGAGACCAGCGACAAACTCATGCCTACCCAAGGCAGAGGTTTTCCCGGATTCCTTCCGGCATGCATGCAAGGCACATGAGGATGATTATCATCACCAGTGTGTTCATTTCCAACAGCATGGAAATCACTATAGGCATTCATGCATATGATCATATCACATGAAATAACAAGTTCTCCGAAATGAGGTGGTGTTGTAAACGTGTCAACGAACACACCAAAAATATCATGCCGGGGTTCAGAATGCTTGCCTTCAATGTGTGGAAAGGCAGGGTGCACTCCAAAACTTTTGAAAGTTTGCTTCTCTCTCTCCAAAGTCCTATTTAAATAAAATTTGAATTAACACACAAATTCAAAACAGCACAAAAAGTTGTTTGAATTTTTTTTCAAATAAATCCTAAAATAAACTAGGTTTAATTTGAGAGAGGTAGGAAAAAGAATCAATTCATTTGGAGTTGTATTTAAAAAGTTATAGCCAGTCAAAGTTGTGGTCAAAAATCTGTTATTTAAAAATATAAAACATAATAAAAAGAAAACGATTGAATAAGCATTACACGTCGAAGGCGTATTCCGACTATCGCCTCCACTTACTCCAGCGTGGATGCTGGCGTGGGTCATTGACGATGGGTCGGGGGCCCACTAGTCAGTTTGACTATTCTCCCTTCCTCTTCTTCCTCTGGCCGAACAGAGGCGGGGGCTCCGGCGATCGTCGCCGGCGCTAGGCGGCTCCTCGCGGGCCCCCGAAGGTGGGGATGGATCCGCAAGACTGGGGCGATTCTTCCGGTGGTCGAGGGAGTGATGGGGATGGAGGGAGTCGTCGGCGACGAGCTTCGCGGCGGCCGGCGGCCTCGGGAGTAAAGTGGTTTTGTGGTTGTGGTGGTTCCTGATCAAAATCGAGCAGGGGGAAGGGTTCACGGGAGGAACGGAGAGCTTCTGGTGGAGAGAGTGTAGAGGGGAGGCCTGGTGGCGCCCGGAATGGCGAGGCGATGGCGGCTGCTGCGGTTGCGGAGATGGGGAAGGAAGCCTCCCGAGTTGATTGGCGCCAACGGGGTCCTAGGGAGATGGCTTGAGACTGCTGCGTCGCGAGGATGAGCTCGGGGGCTCCTTATATAGGCGATCGGAGTCGGTTCATGGGCGTGCCGTGGATAAGGTCGCCGGCGCATCGCTTCTGTAGCGAAGCGGCAACGTGGCGGCGACGCAGCTGCCAGAGGACGTAGGCTGTGGATGAGCTTGAGATGCTCAAAGGGGGCAGCCGGCAGCGCCAGTAGCTTGGGCGGCACCGATTTGGCCGAGACGCTGCGGACGCCGCGGCGTGCCGCCAAGAGCTCTGACGGCGGTCTTGTAGGCTGCGAGGCGGCTTAAGCGTTCTTGAGGGGAGAAAGGAGCGCGTGGCGTGGCTCGAAGTGAGTGGCAAAACCAGGCGCGACAGCGGCGGTTTGATGTGTGGCTGCGGTTGGCGCTCTGGGCGCCGGTCTGCACTGACCACCAACTGCTTTCGGTGAAATGCCACGGCACTCCAGGCGCTCGGGCGAGGTTGGCAAGCAACAAGATAAGGTTAGTGATAGAGGGAAGATCAAGGGACAAGGTGGTTTGGTCAGAGACCAAGTTCACAATGTAGACTTGAAATCATGCCGTCTGGCTATGCACTCGTGGTGTTTGTCAAAATGCCAATGGCATCTAGGCAAAACTTGGGGTGGCCAAATTCTCCAGATCAGTGTCTCTTTAGATGGAAGAGAGGGTGGTGAGGTTAGTTTGTGAAAAGCACAAACTTGCTAGTGCAAGTTTTGCAGAACTTCAAATCTGGACAGGAGGTAAATGGCATCATTTCATGAACCAAAAGTATTCCAATGGTTGCATGTTCCTGGACTTAGGGGTTTTGTAGGGTGTTCTACAAGCTGGGGAAAGAATCAAGGGCCTAAGAGCAAGTAAGAATATGGATCTTGTACAAACCATCATGTTGGACCAGAATGAAGATGAGGTTGATTCACTCAAAATTTTCAAAGAACAACACTGGGTTTTTGCATAAAGTTGAATCATATGCTACTACCAACACCCCATAATTTTGGTGGAAGCCACTGGACCAGAGAAGAAAATTGGGTGTAGAGCTCAAAATATTTCATGAATAAAAGATATTTTTGCATAAAAGTGATTTTGAAACATCACCTGACATCTCCAAATTTTGGTTGGAATTTTAAGTGAATTTATCAAATGGTTGTAGTTCAAATATGGACATATAATCTTGGAAAAACTATTTTTCAAGAAAATAAAGATCAAGCAAATTAATTATGTAATTAGTTCTACTAATAGAAGAAAGTTTTTCTTAAGAGGTTAAACAAGTCCAATAACATATTTGAAAAGTTTTCTTTTTGGGGAAAACTCCATAATAACAAGAGAGAAAAGGTCCAAAAATCAAAAGGAGCCCAGAAAATAAAAATTTTAATTTCTTGGCAAAATTTTAATTAACAAAACAAGGTTAAAATTTTGGGGTGTCACAGCTCACCATTGTTAGCTAGCCGTTCTCCGTTTGAAGCTTTTTCAGAAGCACGTTGCAGCCTTTCTCGACGCCGGTTGTAGCAAAATCGACCTCAACGGCTCCCAAAGAAACGCCCACTGGTCGTAACATGGCTGTATGGTTGTAGCATTACGTATGGCGGTTGTACCAAAAGTGTACGCCGGTAGTAGCAAAAATCCATCGACGGTTGCAGCAAAAATTCATCTCATCGACGGTCGCAGCTCCGCCATGATGGATGTAGCAAAATCCATCGCCGGTAGTACCAACATCCAACAATGGTTGCAACAAAAAAGCCCTTGCCGTAGTAGGTATTAGCTCCGCCGCAATGGATGTAGCAAATCCAGCGGCGGTAGTAGCAAAAAATGGCGACGGTTGTAACAAAAAACTTGGCCGTTTCCAGCAAAGTTCTTGTCGTCGGTTGCCTCACTTAGTTTGCTTTCTCCTTCGCCACCGTTGACGTGGGGTTGCAACTTTTCTGCACACGGTTCCAGTGCCATCATTGGCGGGTTGTAGCTTATTTGCGCTCCTCGCCAGCCGGTAGAGTGAAGCGAGTTGTAACATCTCGCCGGCCGGTGTTAGCACTTCATCGCCGGTGACAGAGCTTGCGAAGTTGCAAGAGGCATGGGCGAAGGCTGTGTGCGTGAAGAAAGCGAGCCCATGGGCGGCTAGGGAGTTGAAGAAAGAGGAAAGGAGAAGGGCAGTTTCACGCACGGGCCCTCCCATGTACACGTGGCTCCCGCGGGGACGGTTGTTTCGTGGGTGCATGCGCTAGCGTGGCATGCGAGACGGCCCAAAGTTCGGCCGGACTGCCGGCTCAAAACGTTTTCCACCTAGCTATGGGTCTAGCCTATGTCCTTTCGTTTCTCTGTTATAGTTTTTTCTTACCTATTTTTTGCTGGGCTGTATAAGATATGCATCCTACATCATGAGCCCCCTCCCGGCCTGGGCCCTGGGCCATTGCCCCTCCCGCCATACCCCAGGGCCGCTCCTGGAGTCCACCATCGGTGAGATGTATGTTTGTAAGACATACGGTCTGTAGAGTCTGTTGAAGGACGTCCAAGCCAGGGGCAAAGCCGTCGTTGAGTTGTTGCATATGATACACGAAAAAACGAGTTAGCAGTGCCATCGCCGCAACCTGCATAACCAGAATTATAAATTGTAATAAACATATTGATCGGTAGGCGAAGCGGCGCTGGGATCGGGAGGCAATGGGATCTGATCGGTAGGCGACGGGGCTGGGCGGGATGGGAGGAGGAGCGGCTGGGCAAGAAGGGGATTGGAGCAGGAGACGACGGTGGCGGCGGGATGGGAGGGAGGGGGATGGGGGGGAGAATGGCTTTGCCATAAAGATATATACTAGTTGTTTTCGGAAGATATACCAAAATATGGATTGAGCCACGGCCCAACCTGACCCTCCCCTCCCTCTCCGCCAGCGACCAAGAGGTGAAAAAAAATCTGAAAAAAAAGTATGAACTCCTCAGAGCTACTTCGGCATGCTAGAGAACCATCGGCACAATTACTCACGATCGGCAGCAGAGCAAACTCTAGGCTAACAACGACTAGCAGAAGGGCAAACCCTAAGCTACCAAAAAGTGAGGACGGCGACGGCGAGGAGGCGGTGGCGGCGCAAGGAGTTGTTCGCCCGACAAGCTGGCTGAGGTTGGAGACAGTGCGTTCTTCTAGAGCCGATCCTGCCGGACTATATGTAAGGGTGCGGTGGACGAGAGCCAAAACGTAAAGGCATCGACTGCGTGTTTGAGATTTTTTTTGGGAGAGCTACACCTAGCCTCTCGCAAGATGCATCGTCGATAGAATAACAAACCGCTCGGATGCCATGTGGTCCCGTTTAGCCGACCTGGGCCTTGTTGGGTCGCCAAAAGCTAACCAGCGACCTGGGCCCTGGGAGGGAGGCACCGTCTCGCAACTAGCCGGGATCATCTCGTCCCCTCAAAATTTACACTTCCGCTTTAGTAGACCCCTCCAATACAAGGATGGCCAGGATTGCCCAATACCCCTTCATAACGAAGGGCACGATGGGCATTATTTGGAAAAGATACCGCCCGCCCGCGTCTTGTACGTATACAAATACACATAGTGTTGTTCTTTTTTTCGTTTGGTCATCATGCCTGCCCGCGCATATATATTTATTAGTCCAACCGACCCGGCCGGCCGATGCGCACAAGCCTGCAATCGTGGTCTATCCAGAAGGAAATATGCCCTAGAGGCAATAATAAAGTTGTTACTTATATTTCCTTATATCATGATAAATGTTTATTATTCATGCTAGAATTGTATTAACAAAAAAATCATACATGTTTGAATACATAGACAAAACAAAGTGTCCCTAGTATGCCTCTACTAGACTAGCTCGTTAATCAAAGATGGTTAAGTTTCCTGACCATAGACATGTGTTGTCATTTGATGAACGGGATCACATCATTAGAAGAATGATGTGATGGAGAAGACCCATCTGTTAGCTTAGCATAATGATCGTTAAGTTTTATTGCTACTACTTTATTCATGACTTATACATATTCCTCTGACTATGAGATTATGAAACTCCTGAATACTAGAGGAACACCTTGTGTGCTATCAAACGTCACAACGTAACTGGGTGATTATAAATATGCTCTACAGGTGTCTCCGAAGGTGTTTGTTGGGTTGGCATAGATCGAGATTAGGATTTGTCACTCCGAGTATCGGGGAGGTATCTCTGGGCCCTCTCAGTAATGCACATCACGATAAGCCTTGCAAGCAATGTGACTAATGAGTTAGTTGCGGGATGATGCATTATGGAACGAGTAAAGAGACTTGCCGGTAACGAGATTGAACTAGGTATGAGGATACCGACGATCGAATCTCAGGCAAGTAACATACTGATGACAAAGGGAATAACGTATGTTGTTATTGTGTTTTGACCGATAAAGATCTCCGTATAATATGTAGGAACAAATATGAGCATCCAGGTTCCGCTGTTGGTTATTGATCGGAGATGTGTCTCGGTCATGTCTACATAGTTCTCGAACCCGTAGGGTCCGCACGCTTAACGTTAGATGACGATTTGTATTATGAGTTATGTGTTTTGGTGACCGAAGATTGTTCAGAGTCCCGAATGAGATCATGGACATGACGAGGAGTCATGAAATGGTCGAGAGGTAAAGATTAATATATTGGACGAAGGTATTAGGACCCCGGAACGGTTTCGGGACGTTTTGGATATTTATTGGGGTACCGAGGTTACCGGAACCCCCCAGGGAAGTAATGGGCCTTCATGGGCCATAGGGGAGAAAGAGAGGGGAGCCCGCAGGGTGGCGCCCTCCCCAGGGAGTCCGAATTAAGGGGGAGGGGCGCGGCCCCTTTCCTCTTTCCCTCTCCCTCTCCCTCTCCTTCCCTCTTTCCCCTCCATGAGAAACGAAAAAAGGGGGGCGAATCCTACTAGGAGTGGAGTCCTAGTAGGACTCCACCCCCCCCCCTTGGTGCACCCCTTGGTGGCCGGCCTCCTCCTTCCCTCCTTTATATACGGGGGCAGGGAGGCACCCCAAAGCACAACAGTAATTCTCTTAGCCGTGTGTGGTGCCCACTCCACAGTTTACTCCTCCGGTCATATCGTCGTAGTGCTTAGGCGAAGCCTGCGCGGATCACATCACTATCACCGTCACCATGCCATCATGCTGACGAAACTCTCCCTCGACCCTCTGCTGGATCAAGAGTTCGAGGGACGTCATCGAGCTGAACGTGTGTTGAACTCGGAGGTGTCGTACGTTCGGTACTAGATCAGTTGAATCGTGAAGACGTTCGACTACATCAACCGCGTTAACCTAACGCTTTCGCTTTTGGTCTACGAGGGTACGTGGAAACACTCTCCCCCTCTCATTGCTATGCATCTCCTAGATAGATCTTGCGTGATCGTAGGAAATTTTTTGAAATTGAATGCTACGTTCCCCAATAGTGGTATCAGAGCCAGGTCTATGCGTAGATTATATGCATGAGTAGAACACAAAGAGTTGTGGCGATAATAGTCATATTGCTTACCACCAACGTCTTATTTTAATTCGGCGGTATTGTTGGATGAAGCAGCCCGGACCAACCTTACATGACCACGTTCATGAGACCGGGTTCCACCGGATGCACATGGAACTTGTTTTGCATAAAGGTGGCTGGCGGGTGTCTGTTTCTCCAACTTTAGTTGAATCGAGTTTGACTACGGCCGGTCCTTGTTGATGGTTAAAACAACATACTTGACAAAAAATCATTGTGGTTTTGATGCGTAGGTAAGAACGGTTCTTGCTAGAAGCCCGTAGCAGCCACGTAAAACTTGCAACAACAAAGTAGAGGACGTCTAACTTGTTTTCGCAGGGCATGTTGTGATGTGATATGGTCAATGAATGATGTTATGTAATTTGTTGTATGAGATGATCATGTTTTGTAAAAGTTATCGGCAACTGGCAGGGGCCTTATGGCTGTCGCTTTATTGTATGAAATGCAATCGCCATGTAATTGCTTTACTTTATCACTATGCGGTAGCGATAGTCGTAGAAGCAATAGTTGGCGAGACGACAACGACGCTACAATGGAGATCAAGGTGTCAAGCCGGTGACGATGGATATCATGACGGTGCTTTGGAGATGGAGATCAAAGGCACAAGATGATGATGTCCATATCATGTCACATATTTTGATTGCATGTGATGTTTATCTTTATGCATCTTATTTTGCTTAGTACGGCGGTAGCATTATAAGATGATCCCTCACTAAATTTCAAGGTATAAGTGTTCTCCCTGAGTATGCACCGTTGCGATAGTTCGTCGTGCCGAGACACCACGTCATGATCGGGTATGATAAGCTCTACGTTCACATACAATGGGCGCAAGCCAGTTTTGCACGTGCATAATACTTGGGTTAAACTTGAAGAGCCTAGCATACGTAGATATGGCCTCAGAACACTGAGACCGAAAGGTCGAACGTGAATCATATAGTAGATATGATCAACATAGAAATGTTCACCATTGAAAACTACTCCATCTCACGTGATGATCGGACATGGTTTAGTTGCTTTGGATCACGTGATCATTTAGATGAATAGAGGGATGTCTATCTAAGTGGGAGTTCTTAAGTAATATGATTAATTGAACTTTAATTTATCATGAACTTAGTCCTGATAGTTTTTGCATATGTTGTTGTAGATCAATGGCCCGTGCTACCGTTCCCTTGAATTTTAATGCGTTCCTAGAGAAAGCTAAGTTGAAAGATGATGGTAGCAACTACACGGACTGGGTCCGTAACTTGAGGATTATCCTCATTGTTGCACAGAAGAATTACGTCCTTGAAGCACCGCTAGGTGCAAGGCCTGCTGTAGGAGCAACTCCGAACGTTATGAACGTCTGGCAAACTAAAGCTGATGACTACTCGATAGTTCAGTGTGCCATGCTTTACGTCTTAGAATTGGGACTTGAAAGACGTTTTGAATGTCATGGAACATATGAGATGTTCCACGAGTTGAAGTTAATATTTCAAACAAATGCCTGAGTTGAGAGATATGAAGTCTCCAACAAGTTCTATAGCTGCAAGATGGAGGAGAATAGTTCTGTCAGTGAACACATACTCAGAATGTCTGGGTACCATAACCACTTGACTCAGTTGGGAGTTAATCTTCCTGATGATAGTGTCATTGACAGAGTTCTTCAATCACTGTCACCAAGCTATAAAGGCTTCGTGATGAACTATAATATGCAAGGGATGAACAAAATGATTCCTGAGCTATTCACAATGCTAAAGGCTGCGGATGTACAAATCAAGAAGGAGCATCAAGTGTTGATGGTTAACAAGACCACTAGTTTCAAGAAAAGGGCAAAGGGAAGAAGGGGAACTTCAAGAAGAATAGCAAGCAAGTTTCTGCTCCTGGGAAGAAGCCCAAGTCTGGACCTAAGCCTGAAACTGTGTGCTTCTACTACAAAGGGACTGGTCACTGGAAGCGGAACTGCCGTAAGTATTTGGCGGATAAGAAGGATGGCAAAGTGAAAGGTATATTTGATATATATGTTATTGATGTGTACCTCACTAATGCTTGTAGTAGCGCCTGGGTATTTGATACTATTTCTGTTGCTCATATTTGCAACTCGAAACAGGGGCTACGGATTAAACGAAGATTGGCTAAGGATGAGGCGACGATGCGCGTCGGAAATGGTTCCAAGGTCGATGTGATCGCCGTCGGCACGCTACCTCTACATCTACCTTCGGGATTAGTTTTAGACCTGAATAATTGTTATTTGGTGCCAACGTTGAGCATGAACATTATATCTGGATCTTTTTTAATACGAGAGGGTTATTCATTTAAATCAGATAATAATGGTAGTTCTATTTATATGAGTAATATCTTTTATGGTCATGCACCCTTGATGAGTGGTCTATTTTTGTTGAATCTCGATCGTAGTGATACACATATTCATAATATTGAAGCCAAAATATGCAAAGTTAATAACGATAGTGCACCTTATTTGTGGCACTGCCGTTTAGGTCATATTGGTGTAAAGCGCATGAAGAAACTCCATGCTGATGGGCTTTTGGAATCACTTGATTATGAATCGCTTGATGCTTGCGAACCATGCCTCATGGGCAAGATGACTAAGACTTCGTTCTTCGGAACAATGGAGCGAACCACTGACTTATTGGCAATAATACATGCGGATGTATGCGGTCCGATGAGTGTTGAGGCTCACGGCGGGTATCGTTATCTTCTAACCTTCACAGATGATTTAAGTAGATATGGGTATATCTACTTAATGAAACATAAGTCTGAAACATTTGAAAAGTTCAAAGAATTTTAGAATGAAGTGGAAAATCATCATAACAAGAAAATAAAGTTTCTACGATCTGATCGCGGAGGTGAATTTTTGAGTTAGGATTTTGGTCTTCATTTGAAACAATGTGTAATAGTTTCATAACTCGCGCCACCGAACACCACAACAGTAATGGTGTGTCCGAACGTCAGAATCGCATTATTTTATTAGATATGGTGCGATCTATGATGTCTCTTACCGATTTACCACTATCGTTTAGGGGTTATGCTTTAGATACGGCTGCATTCACGTTAAATAGGACACCATCTAAATCTGTTGAGACGACACCATATGAACTGTGGTTTGGCAAGAAACCTAAGCTGTCGTTTCTTAAAATTTGGGGTTGCGATGCATATGTGAAAAAGCTTCAGCCTGATAATCTCGAACCCAAACCGGAGAAATGCGTCTTCATAGGACACCCAAAGGAAACTATTGGATCCACCTTCTATCACGGATCCGAAGGCAAGATATTCGTTGCTAAGAATGGATCCTTTCTAGAGAAGGAGTTTCTCTCGAAAGAAGTGAGTGGGAGGAAAGTACAACTTGATGAGGTAGTTGTACCTTCTCTCGAATTGGAAAATGGTTCATCACAGAAATCAGTTCGAGTGATGCCTGCACCAATTAGTGAGGAAGCTAATGATGATGATCATGAAACTTTAGATCAAGTTACTACCGAACCTCGTAGGTCAACCAGAGTACGGTCCGCACCAGAGTGGTACGGTGATCTTGTTCTGGAAGTCATGTTACTAGACCATGACGAACCTATGAACTATGAGGAAGCGATGATGAGCCCAAATGCCGCAAAATGGCTTGAGGCCATGAAATCTGAGATGGGATCCATGTATGAGAATAAAGTGTGGACTTTGGTTGACTTGCCCGATGATTGGCAAGCCGTAGAAAATAAATGGATCTTCAAGAAGAAGACTGACGCCGACGGTAATGTTACTATCTACAAAGCTCGACTTGTTGTGAAAGGTTTTTGACAAGTTCAAGGAGTTGACTACAATGAGACCTTCTCACCCGTAGTGATGCTTAAGTCTGTCCGAATCATGTTAGCAATTGCCGCATTTTATGATTATGAAATTTGGCGAATGGATGTCAAAACTGCATTCCTTAATGGATTTCTTAAAGAAGAGTTGTATATGATGCAACCAGAAGGTTTTGTCGATCCTAAAGGTGCTAACAAAGTGTGCAAGCTCCAACGATCCATTTATGGACTGGTGCAAGCCTCTCGGAGTTGGAATATACATTTTGATAGTGTGATCAAAGCATATGGTTTTATCTGAGACTTTTGGAGAAGCTTTGTATTGACAAGAAAGTGAGTGGGAGCTCTGTAGCATTTCTAACATTATATGTGGATGACATATTGTTGATTGGAAATGATATGAATTTCTAGATAGCATAAAAGGATACTTGAATAAGAATTTTTCAATGAAAGACCTCGGTGAAGCTGCTTATATATTGGGCATCAAGATCTATAGAGATAGATCAAGACGCTTAATTGGACTTTCACAAAGCACATAACTTGATAAAGTTTTGAAGAAGTTCAAAATGGACCAGTCAAAGAAAGGGTTCTTGCCTGTCTTACAAGGTGTGAAGTTGAGTCAGACTCAATGCCCGACCATTGCAAAAGATAGAGAGAAAATGAAAGTCATTACCTATTCTTCAGCCATAGGTTCTATCATGTATGCAATGTTGTGTACCAGACCTGATGTGTGCCTTGCTATAAGTTTAGGAGGGAGGTACCAAAGTAATCCAGGAGTGGATCACTGAACGTGATCAAGAACATCTGAAATACCGAAAAGGACTAAGGATATGTTTCTCGTTTATGGACATGACAAAGAGCTTGTCGTGAAATGGTTACGTCGATGCTAGCTTTGACAATCGATCCGGATGACTCTAAGTCGCAAACCGGATACGTATTTATATTGAATGGTGGAGCCGCTTTGGTGCAGTTCCAAGAAGAGCGTCGTGGCAGGATCTACATGTGAAGCGGAGTACATAGCTGTTTCGGAAGCAGCAAATGAAGGAGTCTGGATGAAAGAGTTCATATCCGATCTAGGTGTAATACCTAGTGCATCGGGTCCAATGAAAATCTTTTGTGACAATACTAGAGCAATTGCCTTAGCGAAGGAATTCAGATTTCACAAGAGAACCAAACACATCAAGAGACGCTTCAACTCCATCCGCAATCAAGTCAAGGAGGGACACATAGAGATTTGCACAATACATACGGATCTGAATGTTGCAGACCCGTTGACTAAGCCTCTTCCACGAGCAAAACATGATCAGCACCAAGACTCCATGGGTGTTCGAATCAGTACAATGTAATCTAGATTATTGACTCTAGTGCAAGTGGGAGACTGAAGGAAATATGCCCTAGAGGCAATAATAAAGTTGTTATTTATATTTTCGTATATCATGATAAATGTTTATTATTCATGCTAGAATTGTATTAACCGGAAATTTGATACATGTGTGAATACATAGACAAAACAAAGTGTCCCTAGTATGCCTCTACTAGACTAGCTCGTTAATCAAAGATGGTTAAGTTTCCTGACCATAGACATGTGTTGTCATTTGATGAATGGGATCACATCATTAGGAGAATGATGTGATGGAGAAGACTCATCTGTTAAATTAGCATAATGATCGTTAAGTTTTATTGCTACTGCTTTCTTCATGACTTATATATATTCCTCTGACTATGAGATTATGCAACTCCCGAATACCAAAGGAACACCTTGTCTGCTATCAAACGTCACAATGTAACTGGGTGATTATAAAGATGCTCTACAGGTGTCTCCGAAGGTGTTTGTTGGGTGGCATAGATCGAGATTAGGATTTGTCACTCCAGTATCGGGAGGTATCTGGGCCCTTCCGGTAATGCACATCACGATAAGCCTTGCAAGCAATGTGACTAATGAGTTAGTTGTGGGATGATGCATTACGGAACGAGTAAAGAGACTTGCCGTGCTTGAGATTGAACTAGGTATGAGGATACCGACGATGAATCTCGGCAAGTAACATACCGATGACAAAGGGAATAACGTATGTTATCTTTGCGGTTTGACCGATAAAGATCTTCGTAGAATATGTAGGAACCAATATGAGCATCCAGTTTCCGCTGTTGGTTATTGATCAGAGATGTGTCTCGGTCATCTCTACATAGTTCTCGAACCCGTAGGGTCTGCACGCTTAACGTTCGATGACGATTTGTATTATGAGTTATGTGTTTTGCTGACCGAAGATTGTTTGGAGTCCCGGATGAGATCACGGACATGACGAGGAGTCTCAGAATGGTCGAGAGGTAAAGATTGATATATTGGACGAAGGTATTCGGACACCGGAATGGTTTCGGGACGTTTCAAATATTTATCGAGGTACCGAGGGGTTACTGGAACCCCCGGGGAAGTAATGGGCCTTCATGGGCCATAGGGGAGAAAGAGAGGGAGCCAGCAGGTGGCGCCCCCTGTGGAGTCCGAATTGGACAAGGGGGAGGGTGCGACCCCTTTCCTCTTTCCCTCTCCCTCTCCTCTCCCTTCCTCTTTCCCTCCATGAGAAAGGAAAAAAAGGGAGGGGGCCGAATCCTACTAGGAGTGGAGTCCTAGTAGGACTCCCCCCCTTGGCGCGCCCCTTGGTGGCCAACCTCCTCCTCCCCTCCTTTATATACGGGGGCAGGGCGCACCCCAAAGCACAACAGTTATTCTCTTAGCATTGTGCGGTGCCCCCCTCCACAGTTTACTCCTCCGGTCATAGCGTCATAGTGCTTAGGCGAAGCCCTGCGCGGATCACGTCATCATCACCGTCACCACACCATCGTGCTGACGAAACTATCCCTCGACCCTCTGCTGGATCAAGAGTCCGAGGGACGTCATCGAGCTGAACGTGTGCTGAACTCGGAGGTGCCATACATTCGGTACTAGGTCGGTTGGATCGTGAAGACATTCGTCTACATCAACCGCATTAACCTAACACTTCCGCTTTCGGTCTACGAGGGTACGTGGACACACTCTCCCCCTCTCGTTGCTATGCATCTCCTAGATAGATCTTGCGTGATCGTAGGGAATTTTTTGAAGTTGCATGCTACGTTCCCCAACATATCCACCGCCCGCGATCAACGCGGCTGCATCGGACAACCGGGACCTCGTCTTCCGCATGCCGCCCCGTACCGTCTCACGCTGCTGCCAGCCGACAGCACCTCGCCTACCGCCTGCGTCACACTGACCGTGCAGCCGTTGCCGTGACGCCATCGCTTCTCGCGCCCGCGCCTTCCGCACGCCACCGCTGCTGCGGTTTAACGCCCTGCCCTGCCACGGCGCCTCACCTGCTGCGCATTAATTCCCCGCCCTATAAAACCCGCCCTGGCCGGCGAGTTTGCTCACACCGCTTGTCCATCCATCCTCTCACTCTCCCCACGCACCATTCTCTCCACCGATATGCGCGGGATGGCGTCCAGCGACTGGGACAGCGACGACGCGGCACCGGGCAGCGTCTGGCCGTCGAGCCTCACGTTGGGGCAGACGAGGGACCTCGCTCGGTTCGGCTTCTACGTGCCGTCGGCGATGAAAGTGCCGCGTCCGTGTAGGATCTCCGTGGATGGATGAAGGAAATATTCCCTAGAGGCAATAATAAAGTTATTATTTATTTCCTTATATCATGATAAATGTTTATTATTCATGCTAGAATTGTATTAACCGGAAACATGATACATGTGTGAATACATAGACAAACAGAGTGTCACTAGTATGCCTCTACTTGACTAGCTCGTTGATCAGAGATGGTTGTGTTTCCTAGCCATAGACAAGAGTTGTCATTTGATTAGCAGGATCACATCATTAGGAGAATGATGTGATTGACTTGAACCCATTCCGTTAGTTTAGCTTTTCGATTGTTTAGTATGTTGCTATTGCTTTCTTCATGACTTATACATGTTACTATGACTATGAGATTATGCAACTCCGTTTACGAAGGAACACTTTGTGTGCTACCAAAGCGTCTACAACGTAACTGGGTGATTATAAAGGTGCTCTACAGGTGTCTCCAAAGGTACTTGTTGGGTTGGCGTATTTCGAGATTAGGATTTGTCACTCCGATTGCCTGGAGAGGTATCTCTGGGCCCACTTTAATGCACATCACTATAAGCCTTGCAAGCATTGCAACTAATGAGTTAGTTGTGGGATGATGTATTACGGAACGAGTAAAGAGACTTGCACGTAATGAGATTGAACTAGGTATTGAGATACCGATGATCGAATCTCGGGCAAGTAACATACCGATAACAAAGGGAACAACGTATGTTGTTATGCGGTCCGGACCGATAAAGATCTTCGTAGAATATGTGGGAGCCAATAGGAGCATCCAGGGTCCGCGATTGGTAATTAACCGGAGACGGGTCGCGGTCATGTCTACATAGTTCGCAAACCCGGAGGGTCCGCACGCTTAACGTTCACGATGATGCTTATATTATGAGTTTACATGTTTTGATGTATCAAGGTTGTTCGAGTCCTGGATGTGATCACGAACATGACGAGGAGTCTCCAAATGGTCGAGACATGAAGATTGATATATTGGAAGCCTATGTTTGGATATCGGAAGTGTTCCGGGTGACATCGGGATTTTACCGGAGTACCGGGAGGTTATCGGAACCCCCCGAGAACTGAATGGGCCTTAGTGGGCCTAGGTGGAAGAGAGGAGAGGCGGCTAGGGCTGGGCCGCGCGCCCCTCCCCCTAGTCCGAATAGGACAAGGAGAGGGGGGCGGCGCCCCCCTTCCTTCTTCTCCTCCACTCCTTCCCCCTCCCAAGTCCTAATCCAACTAGGAAAGGGGGGGGAGTCCTACTCCCGGTGGGAGTAGGACTCCTCCCGGCGCGCCCTCTCCCTGGCCGGCCGCACCCCCCCTTTTCTCCTTTATATACGGTGGCAGGGGGGCACCCTAGAGACACAACATTGATCAGTTGATCTTTTAGCCGTGTGCGGTGCCCCCCTCCACCATAGTCCACCTCGATAATACTTTAGTTGTGCTTAGGCGAAGCCCTGCGTCAGAGAACATCAACATCGTCACCACGCCATCGCGGCCGACGTAAACTCTCCCTCAACACTCGGCTGGATCGGAGTTCGAGGGACGCCATCGAAGCTGAACGTGTGCTGAACTCGGAGGTGTCGTGACGTTCGGTACTTGATCGGTCGGATCGTGAAGACGACGACTACATCAACCGCGTTGTGCTAACACTTCCGCTATGCGGTCTACGAGGGTACGTGGACAACACTCTCCCTCTCGTTGCTAAGCATCACCATGATCTTGGCGTGCGGCGAAATTTTTGAAATTACTACGTTCCCAAACAGTGGCATCCGAGCCAGGTTTTATGCGTTGATGTTATTTGCATGAGTAGAACACAAGTGAGTTGTGGGCGATACAAGTCATACTGCTTACCAGCATGTCACACTTTGGTTCGGCGGTATTGTTGGATGAAGCGGCCCGGACCGACATTACGCCAGACGCTTCGCGAGACTGGTTTTACCACAGTGCTATGCACACAGGTGACTAGCGGGTGTCAGTTTCTCCAACTTTAGTTGAACCGAGTGTGGCTATGCCCAGTCCTTGCGAAGGTTAAAACAGCACCAACTTGACAAACTATCATTGTGGTTTTGATGCGTAGGTAAGAACGGTTCTTGCTAAGCCCGTAGCAGCCACGTAAAACTTGCAACAACAAAGTCGAGGACGTCTAACTTGTTTTTGCAGGGCATGTTGTGATGTGTTATGGTCAAGACGTGATGAGATATAAATTGTTTTATGAGATGATCATGTTTTGTTGAAGTTATCGGCAACTGGCAGAAGCCTTGTGGTTGTATCTTTATTTCGTAAGATGCAAGCGCCATATAAGAGCTTTACCTTATCGCTATCAGATAGCAATAGTTGCAAGAGCAATAGTTGGCGAGACGACCATGTGATGACACATTGATATATATCAAGATGATGGAGATCATGGTGTCATGCCGGTGACGATGGAGATCATGACGATGCTTTGGAGATGGAGATCAAAGGCACAAGATGATGATGGCCATATCATGTCACATATTATGATTGCATGTGATCTTTATCTTGTATACATCTTATTTTGCTTAGTTTGGCGGTAGCTTTATAAGATGATCTCTCACTAAATTATCAAGGTATAAGTGTTCTCCCTGAGTATGCACCATTGCGAAAATTCTTCGTCTTTGAGACACCACGCGTGATGATCGGGTGTGATAGGCTCTACGCTCAAATACAACGGGTGCAAAACAGTTGCACATGCTGAATACTCGAGTTAAACTTGACGCAGCCTAGCATATAACAGATATGGCCTCGGAACACCGAGACCGAAAGGTCGAGCGTGAATCATATAGCGAGATATGATCAACATAGTGATGTTCACCATTGAAACTACTCCATCTCACGTGATGATCGGACATGGTTTAGTTGATATGGATCACGTGATCACTTAGAGGATTAGAGGATGTCTATCTAAGTGGGAGTTCTTAAGTAATATGATTAATTGAACTTTAATTTATCATTAACTTAGTCTGGTAGTATTAGCATATCTATGTTGTAGATCAATAGCTCGCGTCGTTGCTCCCGTTTATATTTTGATATGTTCCTAGAGAAAAATAAGTTGAAAAATGTTAGTAGCAATGATGCGGACTTGGTCCGTGATCTGAGGATAAACCTCATTGCTGCACAGAAGAATTATGTCCTTGATGCACCGCTAGGTGACATGAGATTGCATTATCACCCAGGAAAGGCTAATGTTGTAGCAGATGCCTTGAGCCGTAAGAGTTATGTGAATACTCTTATAGCAGGAGGATTACCCCAGGAGTTAGTCGATGACCTCAGAGATCTCCGACTGGAGATAGTTCCGAGAGGATATGTTGAAACTCTGGAAGTTCAGTCCACTTTGGCCGAAAAGGATTCGTGAAGCCCGAGGAAGTCGGACAAGGAAATTGATGAGATAAAGCAAAAGATGGAGGAAGGAAAAGCTAAAGGATTTCAGAAGGATGAATCTTGAGCTATATGGTTCGAGGATCGCATTTATGTGCCCAATGATCCCGAACTCGTGAAGCTAATTCTTCAGGAGGCTCATGATTCACCGTACTTTCGATTCACCCAGTAACACCAAGATGTACCGGATTTGAAGGAAAGTTTACGGTGGACGGTATGAAGAGGGATATTGCCGAATACATAGCAAGATGCGATGTTTGTCAACAGTAAAGGCGTAACATCGAAGCCAGCAGGTTACTTCAACCTTTGCCGATTCCCGATTGGAAATGGGAAAAACTTGGAATGGATTTCATCCGCAGTGATTGCCCAGGACCCGTTCAGGTTATGATTCCATCCGGGTAGTGGTTGATCGTTTGACCAAGGTAGCTCACTTCATTCCCGTGAAAACTACCTATACCGGTGCTAAGTTGGCCAAGATATACATGACCAGGATCGTATGTCCGCATGGAGTTCCGAGGAGTATCGGTAATGCGATAGAGGAACACAGTTTACCTCAAAGTTTTGGAAGCGGTTGCATGAAACTTTGGGTACGAGGCTGGAATTGAGTACAGCTTTTCATCCATGACAGATGGGCCAGACCGAGAGAGTCAATCAGATTCGGAGGACATGTTGAGAGCTTGTGTGCTAGACTATGGGTCTAGCTGGGATGATAATTTGCCGTGCGTAGAGTTCTCATACAACAACGATTTATCAATCCAGTTTGAAGATGGCCCCTTCGAAGCTCTATCACGGAAGGAGGTGCGAGAACACCATTCTTTGTGGGATAGTGTTGGAGATCGATCACTTTTAGGTTCCGACCTTATCAGTGGATTCGAAGAGAAAGTCAAGCTGATTCGAGACAGACTCAAGATAGCCTGATCGAGGCGGAAGAGTTATGCCGACGATGGCGCCAAGGAGGTAACTTACGAAGCCTGGAGACCGAGCATATCTTCGTGTGTCTCACTTCGTGGGATCAAGAGGTTTGGAGTCAAAGGAAAGTTAGCACCCCGATTCATTGGCCCATACAAAATCCTCGAACGTCGTGGAGAGGTTAGCGACAAGTTGGAATTGCCGGAAGGATTGTCCGGAGTTCATGATGTCTTCCATGTTTCTCAACTGAAGAAGTGTCATGCCGACATGGCCGATGTTCCGATGAGAGATACAGTGCCCCTAGAGGCCATACAGCTTGACAGTGATCTGACCTACAAGGAGAAACCCGTCAGAATTCTCGAGACCGCATAGCAGAGTCACCAGCGGCAAGGTCATCAAATTTTGCAAGGTCTTTGTGGAGTCACCACACCGAGGAAGAAGCCACACAGGAGCGCCAAGAAGACCTTCTTCGAGATCACCCGCACCTATTGCTAGCTAACCCGAATCTCGAGGACGAGATTCACCTTAAAGGTAGAGGTTTGTAACATCCCAAATTTCCTATTTGGAATGTTTTACAATTATAGCTAAGCATCCTATGCATCCTGTTTGAATTTGAATGCCATTTTGAAGTTTGAGCAATTTGAGTTTTGAATTTGAATTCAAACTTTGGCATGTGGGAAACATTTCAAAAACTATGCACGATAAATACTTGATCAAAAGTATGAGAGGAGCAAACATGACACTCCAAAAATATCGGAGGAAACAATGCCAAAAGATTTGGATTCAAATCTGAATTTTATTTGAATTTGAAAAAATTGATTTTTATAAAGTTTGGATTTTGCCTTTGGAAAAATGTTCAAATGAAAGGGAATATTCCCCTGATCATTTTGGTATATATATACCCTATATAAAATATTTACAGATATTGTTTTATTTCTGTTTTAGTTTAATTTAAAAAAATAAATTTTAAAAAAAAGAAAAAAAATCCCCCGGGGCGCCAGCCAGGCCACCCTGTGCCCAGGCCAGCGCGCCCAGTGCAGCCCGAGCCACGGCCAGCAAGAGCCCACTGCATGCCCGGCCACCAAAACCCGGCCCGACCGACCGAGCGAGCCCCAAGGCCACAACCACCTCACGCGGCCGCCTGGCCCGATCCCCTCTCCCTCTCTCACCGACGGGTGGACCCCACCCTCCTTCCTCCTCCCAAGACACGCACGGATCGCGCCGCTCACGGATCCCGAGATCCCGGATCTCATCCCGATCCGTTCTCGATCGCCTCGCCCAAGTCGGCGCCTCCCCTATAAATACCCCCTCAACCCCGTTCCCCCTCGCCCCTCGCCGACCCTCTCTCCCTCGCCGCATCGCTCACGGAGCCGAGTGCGCCTGCCATTGTCGCCGCCTCGACCGCCCGGCCACCTCGAGATTCCCGACTCCACCAACCGAACCCTCGCCACGCCAAGACTTTCGCCGGGACCTCTCCGCCGTCGTCCCCGACCACCGGAGACGTCGGGACACTCGCCGCCCGAGCCGCCGCCGCCGTCCAACGCCGGTAAGCCACCGGACTTCGCCCCCGCCGTCCGATCTCGCGTAGACGGCGTAGATTAGAACACCCCCGAAGGGGTAAGTTCTTTTATATAAACCGGTTGCCCGGTTCGTTACAGTTTATTTTTAAGTTAGGGTTTTATTTTTAGTACCGCCCGATTCGTTTTAACCCTAGGCGCGTTTTAGTTATTTGACGCCTGAGCGTTAGATAGGCCCGTTTAGCGCTAGTTTTCTTTTTTAGTTATTTTTTTCGTTTCTGTTTTTAACAGAATAGTTTCAGTTTTGTAAAATCCATATCTTTTAGGTTACTTAATATTTTTAGTTGATTCTTTTTTGTTGGTTTGAAAATTTATTGTAGTTTCTGCAGAAAATATAATTAGTCATGTTAAAATTATTTAAAATCGCTTTATTTTAGTTTTAGTCAGAATAGTAAATCTGCTATAATTTGAGTTAGAAAAATTATTTTTGCATGATTCTTTTTGTCCCAACTTTATTTTGACATTGCCAAACCATAGAAACTAACTTGGGTATTTTAGGATCAATAAATAATTAGTTTTAAGCAAAATCCTATTAATCCTAATTAATTAACTAGTTCTGTTTTCCTATTACATTAATTAGTAAATTAATTTATTTTTAACTTGTGATTAGTTATTCTAGGTTAGTTTTTGTCATTCTAGTAGATGAACTTTTATTTATAATTAATAAAAGTTTTTAAATTATTTTCTTAATAGAAATTGGATTAGGCCTAAAATGAGTTTTATAATAGCTTTTTAATTAATTCTTTTTGCTCCTAGTTGCTTAGTGAAACCTTTTCTGTTAAGTTAACTTAAAAACATGATTAGGTTATATTAAGGAATTTTTGTTATATAAAAACTATTTTAGTTATTGTTTGGAGTAGGAAAAACTTTGAGTGGATTTTCTTTGAGATTTTCTTTTTGGATTTGGTTTTGATTGTTTTGTTGTGTTATGTTACTTTTGTTATGTTGTGTGATCCTATTACTTTGTGCTTATTGTGTTATTGTTTGTCTCGGTAGAGTTTGGAGTCTGAAGCTTGCTACTTAACTCCTTAGCTTACGAGGATCATCAGCAAGGCAAGTCTTGATCATGTTATTTCTATACCTATGTTTTTGTGCATTAGAATTGTCACCACCCCACCATGCATGCAGTAGTGAAATCTTGAAGTCATTAAACTTGAGTAGTATCATGTGGTAGGATGAACCAATCCCCTTGTTACCATGACCCCGGGACGAAGTAGTTTATTTTGCTATGCTCGTAGATGGGTTTTGGGTATGAGTGATATTCATAAGCAAGATGTGAGAGTCAATGATGAAGACAACCCCATGAACTACAATGATCAAGATGGACTTCTGAAAATCACTACAGGGTGGAGGACGGTTGACGGGCACCATGGAGCACTCCAGTGGTGGCGGGATGCATGGAGAAGCGCCATGACATCCTGCGGAAAGCTTCACCCAGCCACAAAGAGAAGGATGGATGCCCCATGACGGAAGCTTACATGCGGCCGCAAGCCATTATGGGCTCTGGCTGGGTTGACCCTAGTAGTGACGTATTTGGCTGGGCCGGTACTACGAGATGTAGAAGAAACGGTAGGATTGGATGGGTACGGCGGTGGCGGAAGAACTCTTTGGAAGACCCTGTTTCATTCGTCCCGTCTTCAAACACCATGAAGTGCGAAGACTTTAAAGGAGGGAATGATTCTTGCTTGGGAAAGTCGCCAAACCTCTGCAGAGTTAAAGATCTAATCGATTAGCCGTGTCCCGATTCACGGACATTTGAGCCTCTGGACCTTGGAAGTATTCGAATTCTCAACACTAAGACTAATGAATTAATTTGAGGGGTTTATGACTTAATAATTTGGGAGCGAGATTTTGGTTGGCGGAACCATCTCAATAACTACCAACAATTTGTAGTAAATTGCAAACAAGTCCACTGTAGTAGGATAAAATTGGCTACATAAAATGATGAAACTTAGAGCTCCACACCAAAATGCATATAGTGTAGTAACTTTATTATTGTTATTCTTCATGACTTGCGAGCTTATTCCAAAAGTCGACCTACATGGCTGCAACGTCTTATGTTGCAGTAGGTATATTCCGATCAGAGTGAGGCTACGCCCGCCGCTTGGCGATTGCCCTTTGGAGTCGGATGGACTCGCTTTACTTGACGCTTCCGCAGCATTAGCAGTTTATTTCTCATGAGTTGGCCTTGAGCCGAATTTATTCTCTTGTAATAAAGACTCTATATGAGAATCGTGTAATAAAATTCAGGTGTGATTGAACTTTGATTACTTTATCGATGTACTTCGTGAGTACCGGCATGATCTTGGGATGAATGCAGATACGTAGATTTGACCGATTTTGGGTCAGGTCGCTCTGAGAGATGGTATCGAGCACACGCTGACCGTAGGATCGTAACCCCTAGGATCGGAAAGCCATTAGCGAGAGACCATTTACTTTAAATCCTTTTTCATTCCGTAAATTCTCCCTGTTCAATTCGACTCTTCTCCTAATTTTCAACATTCTAGATGGCCGTCGAAGTTCACCCAGTTTTGCTACGGAGTTACGCCAGCCGATGTGGCGATGCCCTTGGAAGAAAGCTGGTCCAGATGGTGAAGAAGCAGCTGAAGATTGCTCTACCCTCGATCACCGGGAAGCCAACCAATGCACTTCCGCGGATACCCGCTCTGATTGAAGTGCATATCCCAGGAGAACCTTGAGGTCACACGGAGCCTATTGACTTTGAGTTCACCGACTTCAAGCTGGATCATCGGAAGGACATGGCGATCTATCGTGCCCTTGGACATCTCCGAGAGGAGTACAGGGCGAACTCGATCACTCGAGACCTCGCCATGGTTTCTCGCAGGGCAAGGAATGGAGATATCATCCGTACCATTGAGGGCGATTCCACTCTCTCGTACATCCAGGACTTGGAGTGTCTTCTCGGGAAACGGGAGATTCGGACTCGCCGTAACTTCGAAGACACACTGGAAGCTTTTGTTCCTTGAATCGAATCGGAGGAGAAGGCACGCAGACTTCCTTAATCATGAGGAAGAAGTCGCGGACTTCATGGAGAGAGTCGACGACCTGAAGATGAAACTTGCCGCAATAGAGGAAAAGATGGACTTGGGAGAGGACCTTTTTCCGAGTGGAGATGATGGACCTCTCGTGAGCAATGATCAGGATTATGAAGGGAGTTCCACTGGAGGAAGCCGCAAGAGGAGACGCCGCAACAGAGAACACCACACCGGAGGACATCACACCAGAGGACGCAAGGATTATTGATGAAGACATTTAGTCGACCACCATGTTATTTTACTTTCTCGTCGATCAGTTAGGCCGATATTTTCGATTAGTCATGAGCTTTTGTAATCGAGATTGAACCATGTTTGAGTGGAATGAATAAATGATTGGTGTGTTTATGTTTGTGCATTCATATGGGTAGTGTTATTTCTCATTAGACCATTGTTCTATTCTAAATTTCTCATCCACTCCAAAACACCGATGCCTCCGAGACGTGACACCGGTTTTCCACGGAGCTCACCCGGCTACTCCGGCAGCAGAATGCCCTCATGCGGATACTCATTGAGAATCGAACAACAACAACAATCCACCGCCACCACCCCTCGTTGACAACTTGACTCGATTTACGAGGCTGAATCCGCCATGATGTTCTCTAGCAAAGACCGAGCCGATTGTGGCCGATGATTGGCTCCGCAAAGTCGGAAGAGAGCTAATCACTGTTGGATGCACTGATGCAGAGAAGGTGCGCTTTGCCGCACATCAACTTGATGGACCTGCAGCTTCTTGGTGGGAGAACTACACCACCACTTTTCCCATTGGTGCCATCACATGGGACCAATTCCAGCAGGCCTTTCGCACCGCTCATGTCTCAGCTGGAGCCATGAGTGCGAAGAAGCGTGAGTTCCGCAACTTACGCCAGGGAACCGTCTTGTGGCACAAGACGTGGATGAATTCAGCAAGCTTGCTCGCTATGCCCTGATGATGTGGCCACAGATGCCGCCAAGCGGAGAAGTTCCTTGAGGGACTCAATGATGAACCCGAGCATGCAGCTCATTGTGGCTACCTTCAACAACTACCGAGGAGCTGGTAGACAAGGCCACCATTCTTGAAGGCAAGCAAAGAGCAGATAGAAAGCCGCATAGCGGAAGTACAGCCAGGGAAACACAACTCGGAGCTCAGCAGGCCCCGCTATGCACCATACTCGTGGAGGGCACACCCATCATAACCATGGAGGTCATAACCATGGAGGAAATGGGAACAACCGCAGCCAGGACAACAAGTCGGGCCATGGCAATGGCAATGGCAACGGTAATGGCAATCAGCATCGTTCTGCCCGGCTCAAGGATCTGAGCCACATCACCTGCTTCAAGTGCGGAAGGCAGGCACTATGCCACCGATTGCCCGGAGGCCAAGCGGAGGAATGGAAACGGCAATGGAAGCTTCGGCGAGGAAGCCTAACCCGTTCCCTCGTGCTCGGTGAACCACATCGACGTGGAGGGCGTCTATGATCAGCCGGAACCTTTGTGGTTGGTAAGTTTTTATTGAATTCACGTTCGGTTTTGGTTCTCTTTGATTCGGTGCAACGCATTCATTTCATATCAAGGGTAGTTGTGGAAAAGTACGGGTTGCCCACTAAAACCCTTAGAAGCCCCTTCGAGTTAGTTCCAGGAGGAGAAATGATGGCGAGGCTTAGGGCTGTCATGCAACCCTCAACATCGGGAACCATAAATTTCCGCAGACCTCATAGTGTTGGAAACCCGGACCTTGGATGTAATCCTAGGCATGGATTGGTTGACGAAGTTTGAAGGAACATAGATCGCGTTCAAGAAGTCTATTCTGCTCACCACCCCGAGCGTAAGAGGATCAAGTATGTAGCCGAGCATAGCGGATGAAGAATCAGTACATTCCCTCACGGGAGTTGTTCAGGAGGAAGTGCCGATGGTGAAAGACTTTCCCGATGTTTTTAGGAGGAATTACCAGAATGCCACCGGACGAGGGACATTGAATTTCTGATTGAGTTGTTGCCGGCGCAGCCCCAATATCCAAGAGACCTTATCGGATGCCACCGAACGATTTGAAGGAGATCAAGAACCAAATTAATGAGCTATTGGAGAAGGGATATATTCGCCAAGCTCATCACCTTGGGGAGCCCAGTTCTTTTGGTAGAGAAGAAGGATGGAACCTTGAGAATGGTTGTTGATTATCGCTCGTTGAACGACGTGACCATCAAGAACAAGTACCCTCTACCGATGATTAATGATTTATTTGATCAACTAGTTGGAGCCAAGGTATTCTCCAAGATCGATCTTGATCGAGGGTATCATCGATTGAAGATCCGTGAAAAGGATATACCCAAAACAGCATTCACTACGGTATGGTTTATATGAGTATACCCGTCATGTCGTTTGGATTGACTAATGCTCCTGCATACTTCATGAGTTTGATGAACAAGGTATTTATGGAATATCTGGACAAGTTTGTCGTGGTGTTCATCGATGATATACTGATTTTCTCCAAGAGCGAGGAAGAGCATAAGGAACATTTGCGTCTAGTTGTGGAGAAACTTCGAGAACATCAGTTGTATGCCAAGTTCAGTAAATGTGAATTATGGATGAAGCAAGTCCGATTCCTCGGACAGGTTATTTCAGGAGAAGGACTATCAGTTGACCCCACCAAGGTTGGATCAGTCACCGATTGGCGGTCACCCACCGATCAAGGAGATCCAGCAGATTTTCGGACTCGCAGGATATTATCGAAGGTTCATTGAGAATTTCTCGAAGATTGCCAAGCCCATGGTGAGCTGTTGAAGAAGGAAGCCAAGTATGTTTGGACCGAGGCTTGTGAAGCCAGTTTTCAGGAATTGAAGAAACGTTTGGTTACAGCCCGATGCTGATTTTGCGGACATACACAAGGATTACCAGGTATATTGTGACGCTTCTCGTCAGGGACTCGGAGGAGTACTCATGCAGGAAGGAAAAGTTGTAGCTTATACCTCCAGACAGCTATGACCACACGAGCTGAATTATGCCACACATGATTTGGAGTTAGCAGCCGTAGTGCATGCACTCAAGACACAGAGACATTTCCTTATCTAAACCATTGTGATGTTTACACAGATCATAAGAGCTTGAAGTATATTTTCACGCAGAAAGAGCTGAACCTCGAGCAGAGGAGATGGCTAGAGTTAATCAAGGACTATGACATGAGATTGCATTATCACCCGGAAAGGCTAATGTTGTAGCAGATGCCTTGAGCCGTAAGAGTTATGTGAATACTCTTATAGCGGGAGGATTACCCAGTGAGTTAGTCGATGACCTCGAGAGATCTCCGGATCGAGATAGTTCCGAGAGGATATGTTGCAACTCTGGAAGTTCAGTCCACTTTGGCCGAAAGGATTCGTGAAGCCCAGAAGTCGGACAAGGAAATTGATGAGATAAAGCAAAAGATGGAGGAAGGAAAAGCTAAAGGATTTCGTAAGGATGAATACGGAGCTATATGGTTCGAGGATCGCATTTATGTGCCCAATGATCCCGAACTCAGGAAGCTAATTCTTCAGGAGGCTCATGATTCACCGTACTCGATTCACCGGTAACACCAAGATGTACACAGATTTGAAGGAAAGTTTACGGTGGGCGGTATGAAGAGGGATATTGCGAATACATAGCAGTATCACGATGTTTGTCAACAGTAAAGCGAGAACATCGAAGCCAGCGGTTACTTCAACCTTTGCCGATTCGATTGGAAATGGGAAAAACTTGGAATGGATTTCATCACAGGATTGCCCGGGACCCGTTCGTGTTATGATTCCATCTGGGTAGTGGTTGATCGTTTGACCAAGGTAGCTCACTTCATTCCCGTGAAAACTACCTATACCGGTGCTAAGTTGGCCAAGATATACATGACCAGGATCGTATGTACGCATGGAGTTCGAGGAGTATCGTGGTTCCGATAGAGGAACACGGTTTACCTCAAAGTTTTGGAAGCGATTGCATGAAACTTTGGAGTGCGAGGCTGGAATTGATCTGACTTTTCATCCGCATGAACCAGATGGACAGACCGAGAGAGTCAATCAGATTACGGAGGACATGTTGAGAGCTTGTGTGCTAGACTATGGGTCTAGCTGGGATGATAATTTGTCAGACGCAGAGTTCTCATACAACAACGATTATCAATCCGGTTTGAAGATGGCCCCTTCGAAGCTCTATACGGAAGGAGGTGCAGAACACCATTCTTTGTGGGATAGTGTTGGAGATCGATCACTTTTCGGTTCCGACCTTATCAGGATTCGAAGAGAAAGTCAAGCTGATTCGAGACAGGACTCAAGATAGCACGATCGAGGCGGAAGAGTTATGCAGCGATGGCGCAAGGAGGTAACTTACGAAGTCGGAGACCGAGCATATCTTCGTGTGTCTCCACCGTGGGATCAAGAGGTTTGGAGTCAAAGGAAAGTTAGCACCCGATTCATTGGCCCATACAAAATCCTCGAGCGTCGTGGAGAGGTTGCGTACAAGTTGGAATTGCGGAAGGATTGTCCGGAGTTCATGATGTCTTCCATGTTTCTCGGTGAAGAAGTGTCATGCCGACATGGCCGATGTTCCGTTGAGAGATCTGATGCCCTAGAGGCCATACTGACAGCGGTGATCTGACCTACAAGGAGAAACCCGTCCGGATTCTCGAGACCGCATAGCAGAGTCACCCTTGGCAAGGTCATCAAATTTTGCAAGGTCTTGTGGAGTCACCACACCGAGGAAGAAGCCACTGGGAGCTGAAGAAGACCTTCTTGAGATCACCCGCACCTATTGCTAGCCAACCCGAATCTCGAGGGGCCAGATTCACCTTAAAATGAGTAGGTTTGTAACATCCCAAATTTCCTATTTGGAATGTTTTACAATTATAGCTAAGCATCCTATGCATCTGTTTGAATTTGAATGCCATTTGAAGTTTCAGAGCAATTTGAGTTTTGAATTTGAATTCAAACTTTGGCATGTGGGAAACATTTCAAAAACTATGCACGATAAATACTTGATCAAAAGTATGAGAGGAGCAAACATGACACTCCAAAAATATCGGAGGAAACAATGCCAAAAGATTTGGATTCAAATCTGAATTTTATTTGAATTTGAAAAAATGGATTTTTATAAAGTTTGGATTTTGCCTTTGGAAAAATGTTCAAATGAAAGGGAATATTCCCCTGATCATTTTGGTATATATATACCCTATATAAAATATTTACAGATATTGTTTTATTTCTGTTTTAGTTTAATTTAAAAAAATAAATTTTAAAAAAAAGAAAAAATCCCAGGCGCCCGGCCAGCCACCCGAACCCTGTGCCAGCCTGACCCGAACCCGGCGAGCCAGCCAAAGGCCTTGACCCGGCCAGCCCGAAACCCGGTTGACTACGGCCGAGCCCCCAGCGCGAACCACCTCCGCCGGTCGCCCGCCCGATCCCCTCTCCCTCTCTCACCGACGGTGGACCCCACCTCCTTCCTCCTCCATAAGACATGCGACCGGATCGCGCCCGCTGGGGATCCCGAGATCCCAGGATCTCATCCCGATCCGTTCTCGATCGCCCTCGCCCAAGTCGACGCCTCCCCTATAAATACCCCTCGACCCGTTCCCCCTCGCCCCGCCTGAGCCCTCTCTCCCTCGCCCGCGCCATTTCGCTTGGGAGCCAGTGCGCCGCCCATTGTCGCCGCCCGGCCGCCCAGCCACCCTCGAGATTCCCCGACTCCACCAACCGAACCCCCTCGCCACGCCGCACTCGTCGGACCTCTCCGCCGTCGTCCCCGACCACCGGAGACGTCGGGACACTCGCCGCCCGAGCCGCCGCCGCCGTCCAACGCCGGTAAGCCACCGGACTTCGCCCCCGCCGTCCGATCTCGCGTGAAGCGGCGTGGAATTAGAACACCCAGAAGAATAAGTTCTTTATATAAACCGGTTCGCCCGGTTCGTTACGGTTTATTTTTAAGTTAGGGTTTTATTTTTAGTACCGGCCCGATTCGTTTAACCCTAGGCGCGTTTTAGTTATTTGACGCCTGAGCGTTAGATAGGCCCGTTTAGCGCTAGTTTTCTTTTTAGTTATTTTTTTCGTTTCTGTTTTTAACAGAATAGTTTCAGTTTTGTAAAATCCATATCTTTTAGGTTACTTAATATTTTTAGTTGATTCTTTTTTTGTTGCTTTGAAAATTTATTGTAGTTTCTGCAGAAAATATAATTAGTCATGTTAAAATTATTTAAAAATTGCTTTATTTTAGTTTTAGTCAGAATAGTAAATCTGCTATAATTTGAGTTAGAAAAATTATTTTTGCATGATTCTTTTGTCCCAACTTTATTTTGACATTGCCAAACCATAGAAACTAACTTGGGTATTTTAGGATCAATAAATAATTAGTTTTAAGCAAAATCCTATTAATCCTAATTAATTAACTAGTTCCTGTTTTCCTATTAAATTAATTAGTAAATTAATTTATTTTTAACTTGTGATTAGTTATTCTAGGTTAGTTTCTGTCATTCTAGTAGATGAACTTTTATTTATAATTAATAAAAGTTTTTAAATTATTTTCTTAATAGAAATTGGATTAGGCCTAAAATGAGTTTTATAATAGCTTTTTAATTAATTCTTTTTGCTCCTAGTTGCTTAGTGAAACCTTTTCTGTTAAGTTAACTTAAAACCATGATTAGGTTATATTAAAGGAATTTTTGTTATATAAAAACTATTTTAGTTATTGTTTGGAGTAGGAAAAACTTTGAGTGGATTTTCTTTGAGATTTTCTTTTGGATTTGGTTTTGATTGTTTTGTTGTGTTATGTTACTTTTGTTATGTTGTGTGATCCTATTACTTTGTGCTTATTGTGTTATTGTTTGTCTCGGTAGAGTTTAGAGTCTGAAGCTTGCTACTACGACTCTTTAGCTTACGAGGATCATCAAGAAGGCAAGTCTTGATCATGTTATTTCTATACCTATGTTTTGTGCATTAGAATTGTCACCACCCCACCATGCATGCAGTAGTGAAATCTTGAAGTCATTAAACTTGAGTAGTATCATGTGGTAGGATGAACCAATCCCTTGTTACCATGACCGGGACGAAGTAGTTTATTTTGCTATGCTCGTGAGACGGGTTTTGGGTATGAGTGATATTCATAAGCAAGATGTGAGAGTCAATGATGAAGACAACCCCATGAACTACAATGATCAAGATGGACTTGGAAAATCACTCTGGGTGGAGGACGGTTGTGGGCACCTGGAGCACCAGTGGTGGCGGGATGCATGGAGAAGCGCCATGACATCTGCAAGGAAAGCTTCACCCAGCCACAAAGAGAAGGATGGATGCCCCATGACCGGAAGCTTACTGTGCAGCCGCAAGACAGTATGGGCTCTGGCTGGGTTGACCCTAGTAGGGACGCGGGCTGGCCGGTACTTCGAGTTGTAGAAGAACGGTAGGATTGGATGGGGTCCGGCAGTGGCCAGAAGAACTCTTTGGAAGACACTGTTTCATTCGTCCAGTCTTCAAACACCATGAAGTGCGAAGACTTTAAAGGAGGGAATGATTCTTGCGGGGAAAGTGCGCAAACCTCTGCAGAGTTAAAGATCTAATCGATTAGCCGTGTCCCCGGTTACGGACATTTGAGCCTCTGGAACTTGGAAGTATTCGGAATTCTCAACACTAAGACTAATGAATTAATTTGAGGGGTTTATGACTTAATAATTTGGGAGCGAGATTTTGGTTGGCGGAACCATCTCAATAACTACCAACAATTTGTAGTAAATTGCAAACAAGTCCTTTGTAGTAGGATAAAATTGGCTTTACATAAAATGATGAAACTTAGAGCTCCACAGCCAAAATGCATATAGTGTAGTAACTTCATTATTGTTGTTCTTCATGACTTGCAGCTTATTCCAAAAGCTGACCTACAGGGCTGCAACGTCTTAGGTTGCAGAGGTCTATTCCGATCAGGAGTGAGGCTACGCTCAAGGCTGGCGATTGCCCTTTGAGTCGGATGGACTCGCTTTACTTGACGCTTCCAAGCATTAGTAGTTTATTTCTCATGAGTTGGCCTTGAGCGAATTTATTCTCTTGTAATAAAGACTCTATATGAGAATCGTGTAATAAAATTCAGGTGTGATTGAACTTTGATTACTTTATCGATGTACTGTGAGTACCAGCATGATCTTGGGATGGTACAGACACAGAGATTTGACCGATTTTGGGTCAGGTCGCTACAGTACTACAATCACTTGAATCAAGTGGAAGTTAATCTTCCAGATAAGATAGTGATTGACAGAGTTCTCTAGTTACTAGAACTTTGTGATGAACTATAATATGCAAGGGATAACGAAAACGATTCCCAAGCTCTTCGTGATGCTGAAATCGACGAAGGTAGAAATCAAGAAAAACATCAAGTGTTGATGGTTGACAAGACCACTAGTTTCAAGAAAAGGGCAAAGGGAAGAAGGGGAACTTCAAGAAGAACGGCAAGCGAGTTGCTGCTCAAGTGGAGAAGCCCAAGTCTGGACCTAAGCCTGAGAGTGAGTGCTTCTACTGCAAAGGAACTGGTCACTCGAAGTGGAACTGCCCCAAGTATTTGGTGGATAAGAAGGATGGCAAAGTGAGCAAAGGTATATTTGATATACATGTTATTGATGTGTACTTTACTAGTGTTTATAGCAACCCCTAGTATTTGATACTAGTTCGGTTGCTAAGATTAGTAACTTTCAAACGGGGAGTTGCGAGAATAAAACAGAGACTAGTTAAGGGTGAAGTGATGATGTGTGTTGGAAGTGGTTCCAAGATTGATATGATCATCATCGCAGACTCCCTATACTTTTGGGATTAGTATTGAACCTAAATAAGTGTTATTTGGTGTTTGCGTTGAGCATGAATATGATTTGATCATGTTTATTGCAATCTGATTTATTCATTTAAGTTAGAGAACAATTGTTGTTACATTTACATGAATAAAAACCTTCTATGGTCATACACACCAACGAAAATGGTTTGTTGGATCTCGATCGTAGTGATACACATATTCAAAATATTGAAGCCAAAAGATGCAAAGTTAATAATGATAGTGCAACTTATTTGTGGCACTGCCGTTTAGGTCATATTGGTGTAAAGCGCATGAAGAAACTCCATGCTGATGGGATTTTAGAATCACTTGATTATTAATCACTTGATGCTTGCGAACCATGCCTTATGGGCAAGATGACTAAAACTCCGTTCTGCGGAACAATGGAGCAAGCAAGCGGCTTATTGGAAATAATACATCTTGATGTATGCGATCCGATGAGTGTTGAGGCTTGAGGCGTGTATCGTTATTTTCTGACCTTCACAGATGATTTGAGCAGATATGGGTATATCTACTTGATGAAACATAAGTCTGAAACATTTGAAAAGTTCAAAGAATTTCAGAGTGAAGTGGAAAATCATCGTGACAAGAAAATAAAGTTTCTACGATCTGATCGCGGAGACAAATATTTGAGTTACGAGTTTGGTCTTCAATTAAAACAATGTGGAATAGTTTCACAAATTCGTGCCACAGGACACCACAAAGATAATGGTGTGTCCGAACGTCAGAATCCGTACTTTATTGGATATAGTGCAATCTATGATGTCTCTTACCGATTTACCACACTATCGCTTTTTGGGGTTATGCATTAGAGACAGCTACATTCACGTTAAATAGGGCACCATCAAAATCCGTTGAGACGACGCCTTATGAACTGTGGTTTGGCAAGAAACCAAAGTTGTCATTTCTTAAAGTTTGGGGCTACAATGCTTATATGAAAAAGTTCCATCCTGATAAGCTCAAACCCAAATCGGAGAAATGCGTCTTCATAGGATACCCAAAGGAGACTGTTGGGTACACCTTCTATCACAGATCCGAAGGCAAATTCGTTGCTAAGAATGGATCCTTTCTAGAGAAGGAGTTTCTCTCGAAAGAAGTGAGTGGGAGGAAAGTGGAACTTGATAAGGTAATTGTTCCTTCTCTTGAATTGGAAAATAGTTCATCACAGAAATCAGTTCCAGTGATGTCTACACCAACAAGAGAGGAAGTTAATGATGATGATCATGAAACTTCGGATCAAGTTACTACAGAACTTCGTAGATCAACCAGAGCACGATCCGCACCAGAGTAGTACGGTAATCCTGTTCTGGAGGTCATGTTACTTGACCATGACGAACCTACAAACTATGAAGAAGCGATGGTGAGCCTAGATTCCGCAAAATGGCTTGAGGCCATGAAATCTGAGATGAGATCCATGTATGAGAACAAAGTATGGACTTTGATTGACTTGCCCAATGATCGGTGAGCCATTGAGATTAAATGGATCTTCAAGAGGAAGACGAACGCTGATAGTAGTGTTACTATCTACAAAGCTAGAATTGTCGCAAAAGGTTTTCGACAAGTTCAAGGTGTTGACTACGATGAGAGTTTCTCACTCGTGTTAGCAAGTGCCGCATTTTATGAAATCTGGCAAATGGATAAACAAAACTGCATTCCTTAATGGATTTATTAAAGAAGAGTTGTATATGACGCAACCAGAAGGTTTTGTCAATCCTAAAGGTGCTAACAAACTATGCAAGCTCCAACGATCCATCTATGGACTGGTGCAAGCATCTCGGAGTTGGAATATACGCTTTGATGAGTTGATCAAAGCATATAGTTTTATATAGACTTATGGTGAAGCCTGTATTTACAAGAAAGTGAGTGGGAGCACTACAACCTTTCTGATAAGTATATGTGAATGACATATTGTTGGTTGGAAATAATGTAGAATTTTCTGAAAAGCATAAAGGAGTATTTGAAAGGAGTTTTTCAAAGAAATACCTCGGTGGAGCTTCTTACATATTGAGCATCAAGATCTATAGAGATAGATCAAGACGCTTGATAAGTTTTTTCAATGAGTACATTCCTTGACAAGATTTTGAAGTAGTTCAAAATGAAACAGTCAAAGAAAGAGTTCTTGCCTGTGTTACAAGGTGTGAGATTAAGTAAGACTCAAAAGCCGACCACGGTAGAAGATAGAAAGAGAATGAAAGTCATTCCCTATGCCTCAGCCATAGGTTCTATAAAGTATGCCATGATGTGTACCAGATCTATTGCATACCCTACCACTAAGTTTGGCAAGGGAGTGCAATAGTGATCTAGGAGTAGATCAATGGACAGCGGTCAAAATTATCCTTAGTGGAATAAGGATATGTTTCTCGATTATGGAAGTGTCAAAAGGTTCGTCATAAAGAGTTACGTCGATGCAAGCTTTGACACCGATTTGGATGACTCTAAGTCTCGATCTAGATACATATTGAAAGTGGGAGAAATTAGCTAGAGTAGCTCCGTGCAGAGCATTGTAGACATAGAAAATTGCAAAATACATAACGGATCTGAATGCGAAAGACTCGTTGACTAAGATTCTCTCACAAGCAAAACATGATCACACCTTAGTACTCTTTGGGTGTTAATCACATAGCAATGTGAACTAGATTACTAAATCTAGTAAACCCTTTGGGTGTTGGTCACATGGCAATGTGAACTATGGGTGTTAATCACATGATGATGTGAACTACCGATGTTAATCACATGGTGATGTGATCTAGATTATTGACTCTAGTGCAAGTGGGAGACTGAAGGAAATATGCCCTAGAGGCAATAATAAAGTTATTATTTATTTCCTTATATCACGATAAATGTTTATTATTCATGCTAGAATTGTAGTAACCGGAAACATGATACATGTGTGAATACATAGACAAACAGAGTGTCACAAGTATGCCTCTACTTGACTAGCTCGTTGATCAAAGATGGTTGTGTTTCCTAGCCATAGACATGAGTTGTCATTTGATTAATGGGATCACATCATTAGGAGAATGATGTGATTGACTTGACCCATTCCGTTAGCTTATCACTCGATCGTTTAGTATGTTGCTATTGATTTCTTCATGACTTATACATGTTCCTATGACTATGAGATTATGCAACTCCGTTTACGGAGGAACACTTTGTGTGCTACCAAGCGTCCACAACGTAATGCTGGGTGATTATAAAGGTGCTCTATAGGTGTCTCCAAAGGTACTTGTTGGGTTGGCGATGATTTGAGATTAGGATTTGTCCTCCGATTGTCGGAGAGGTATCTCTGGGCCCACTCGGTAATGCACATCACTATAAGCCTTGCAAGCATTACAACTAATGAGTTAGTTGTGGGATGATGTATTACGGAACGAGTAAAGAGACTTGCTGGTAATGAGATTGAACTAGGTATTGAGATACCGACGATCGAATCTCGGGCAAGTAACATACCGATGACAAAGGGAACAACGTATGTTGTTATGCGATCTGACCGATAAAGATCTTCGTGAGAATATGGGAGCCGATATGAGCATCCAGGTTCCGCTTATTGGTTATTGACCGGAGACGTGTCTCGGTCATGTCTACATAATTCTCGAACCCATAGGGTCCGCACGCTTAACGTTACGATGGCGGTTATATTATGAGTTTATATGTTTTGATGTACGAAGGTTGTTCGAGTCCGGATGTGATCACGGACATGATGAGGAGTCTCAAAATGGTCGAGACATGAAGATTGATATATTGGAAGCCTATGTTTGGATATCGGAAGTGTTCCGGGTGAAATCGGGATTTTCTGAGTGCAAGGGAGGTTACCGGAACCCCCGGGAACATAATGGGCCTTAGTGGGCCTAGGTGGAAGAGAGGAGAGGCGGCTAGGGCTGGGCCGTGCCCCCCCAGTCCGAATAGGACAAGGAGAGGGGGCGGCGCCCCCCCTTCCTTCTTCTCCTCCACTCCTTCCCCCTCCCAAGTCCTAATCCAACTAGGAAGGGGAGTCCTACTCGGTGGGAGTAGGACTCCTCAGCCGCCTCTCCTGGCGGTCGCCCCCTTTTTTTCCTTTATATCTGAGGGGCAGCGGGCACCCTAGATACACAACATTGATCGGTTGATCTTTAGCCGTGCGGTGCCCCTCCACCATAGTCCACCTCGATAATACTGTAGCAGTGCTTAGGCGAAGCCACGTCGGTAGAACATCAACATCGTCACCACGCCGTCGTCGTCTTGTGAAACTCTCCCTCAACACTCGATTGGATCGGAGTTCGAGGGACATCATCGAAGCGAGCGTGTGCTGAACTCGGAGGTGCCGTGACGTTCGTACTTGATCGGTCGGATCATGAAGACGCATACAACTACATCAACCGTGTTGTGCTAATGCTTCCGCTTTCGGTCTAGGAGGGTACGTGGACAACACTCTCCCCTCTCGTTGCTATGCATCACCATGATCTTGCGTGTGCGTAGGAAACTTTTTGAAATTACTACATTCCCCAACAATGGATACCCCACGATGGGCCTGCCGGCGACCAACGCAGAGCTTCGCGCGCACCCCGGGGGACGCTACAACCGGAAGACCGCCGCCATTTTTGGACGGGCAAGCGATTCAACGACGCCATCGGCGCTTCAGCCAGCGCCGAGGGCTCCCGTCGGTTATCTCATTGGTGGAGCTGGCCCTCGATCATGGTGCGCCGCCCCGCCCCGCCCCAAAGAGCCCATGGCCAACGTTGTAATCCCATCAGAGCAGGCGCTCCAAAGCAGACGGCGACCGGAGGACACGCCTGGCTCCTCGCGATCCTGGGCACAATGGAGGAGGCTGCCCGGCGGCTGGAGGCCCAGAGGAGGCGGGCGGCCTTGGCGGCCGTTCAGGCGGCGGTTGTGGCGGAGCAAAGCGAGGAAAGCTCGGACGATGACGACGATGGTGACGGCGGTGACGGCAGCATGGTGCAGGTCATCGACCTCGTGATGGAGAGCGATGAGGGATAGTTAGTTTGGGGGGCAGTGTTGTTTAGGTTGTTTTTATGTTTAATTTTAAATTTCATTCAAGTTTATGTAAAATATCCTAAAAATATGAATGGAATTTGAAATGTTTGAATCAAAATAAAAAATTGTGCTTTCTTAAGATACCTATGAATTATAATATGCAACAAAGAAAATAAAGTTTTCCTTGAACGGTTGTCTAAAACATAAATGTTCATCCAAACAGACCCTTCCATCCTAACCGAAGGATGTACATTTAATTTCATCGAGAAAATGGAAAACCTTATGCGATTAGCCATACCAAAGAGCCGAATGTGTGAAAACAAGTTAGGAATAATTTGATTGAGTTGGAAAAAATGTGGAACAAACACATGAAATACCGACACACGCAAGATATGGATGGTGCTGGTTGCACTAAGGGTGCATGATCGCATGCATGAAATGAAACCATTTTTGTGAGGGTGTGTGCATGCCCAATGTAGACCCTTACGCAAGATAAACGAAATCGGACACGGAACGCATGTCGCGTCACGTCCGGGCAGTGTTTTAGGGTATTTTCTCCTGAAAAACCCTAGAAAATGCTTTGGATGTCAAAAAATAACGAAAATTGTCGTGTGTGCTCCTGATGGTGCCTGGACTACGTGGAAAAAGTTGGGAGTCATTCGGTCGAGGTGAAAAAAACCTGGCTTTGAGACTAGCCTGACCGGCACACCGGAACGGTGCTGGTTGCACTAGGGGTGCGTGATCGCATGCATGAACTGAATCCATTTTTTGCGAGGGTGTGTGCATACCCAATGTAGGCCCCCACGCAAGATATGAACAAATTGGACACCAAACGCACGTCGCGTCACGTCCGGGCAGTGTTTTAGGGTATTTTCGCTTGAAAAACCCTAGAAAATGCATCGAACGTCAAAGAATAAGGAAAATTGTCGTGTGCTACGTCTTGAGCTTGTGTTGGTTTTCCCCGAAGAGGAGAGGATTATGCAGCAGAGTAGCGTAAGTATTTCCCTCAGTTTTTGAGAACCAAGGTATCAATCCAGTAGGAGGCCACGCCAAGAAGTCCCTCGTGCCTACACAAAGCAAATAGCTCCTCGCAACCAACGCGAATAGGGGTTGTCAATCCCTTCACGGTCACTTACGAGTGAGATCTGATAGAGATGATAGATAATATTTTTGGTATTTTTGGTGTAAAGATGCAAAGTAAAATAAAAGGCAAAGTAAAAAAGCAAAGCAATAATAAAGCGTAGGAAGATTAATATGATGAAAGTAGACTCGGGGGCCATAGATTTCACTAGTGGCTTCTCTCAAGAGCATAGGTATTTTATGGCGGGTGACGAATTACTGTTGAGCAATTGCCAGAATTGAGCATAGTTATGAGAATATCTAGGTATGATCATGTATATAGGCATCACGTCCGAGACAAGTAGACCGACTCCTGCCTGCATCTACTACTATTACTCCACTCATCGACCGCTATCCAAAGCATGCATCTAGAGTATTAAGTTAATGAAAACAGAGTAACGCCTGTAAGCAAGATGACATGATGTAGAGGAATAAATTCATGCAATATGATAAATACCCCATCTTGTTATCCTCGATGGCAACAATACAATACGTGCCTTGCAACCCTTTACATCTGCAGGTAAGGACACCGCAAGATTGAACCCAAAGCTAAGCACTTCTCCCATTGCAAGAACTACCAATCTAGTTGGCCAAACCAAACGGATAATTAAGAGACTTGCAAAGATAACTCAATCATACATAAAAGAATTCAGAGAAGATTCAAATATTGATCATAGACATAAACCCACAATTCATCGGTCTCAACAAACACACCGCAAAAAGAAGATTACATCGAATAGATCTCCACGAGAGAGGGAGAACATTGTATTGAGATCCAAAAGAGAGAAGAAGCCATCTAGCTACTAACTATGGACCCGAAGGTCCTAAGTAAACTACTCACACTTCATCGGAGAGGCTATGATGATGATGTAGAAGCCCTCCATGGTGGAATCCTTCGGGCGGAGCCCCTAACAGAGCTCCAAGATGGGATCTCGTGGATCTGAGAAGTTGCGGCGGTGGAATTAGGTTTTTGGCTCCGTGTCGATCTATTGGGTGTACGTAGGTATATATAGGAGGAAGGAGTACGTGGGTGGAGCTTGGGGCCCACGAGGTGGACGCGCCCTCCACCCTCGTGGCCTCCTCCCTCCTTTCTTGACCGAGGGTCCAAGTCTCCTGGATCTTATCTGATGAGAAAATCACGTTCCCGCAGATTTCGTTCCGTTTGGACTCCGTTTGATATTCCGTTTCTTCGAAATACTGAAATAGGAAAAAAAAAATAGCAATTCTGAGCTGGGCCTCCGGTTTATAGGTTAGTCCCAAAAGTAATATAAAAGTGGAAAATAAAGCCCAATATAGTCCAAAACAATAGATAATATAGCATGGAGCAATCAAAAAGTATAGATACGTTGGAGACGTATCAGGCATCCCCAAGCTTAATTCCTGCTCGTCCTCGAGTAGGTAAATGATAAAAAGAGAATTTTTGATGCGGGCTGCTACTTGGCATAATTTCAATGTAATTATTCTTAATTGTGGTATGAATATTTAGATCCGAAATATTCAAGACAAAAGTTCATATTGACATAAAAATAATAATACTTCAAGCATACTAACTAAGCAATTATGTTTTCTCAAAATAATATGGCCAAAGAAAGTTCATCCCTACAAAATCATATAGTTTAGTCATGCTCCATTTTCGTCACACAAGAATGCTCTCATCATGCACAACCCGATGACAAGCCAAGCAATTGTTTCATACTTTAGTAATCTCAAACCTAGAAACTTTCACGCAATATATGAGCGTGAGCCATGGACATAGCATATGGGTGGAATAGAATATAATGATGGGGGTTATGTGGAGAAGACAAAAAGGAGAAGGTCTCACATCAACGAGGCTAATCAACGGGCTATGTAGATGCCCATCAATTGATGTTAATGGAAGGAGTAGGGATTGCCATGCAACGGATGCACTAGAGCTATAAATGTATGAAAGCTCAACAAAAGAAACTAAGTGGGTGTGCATCCAACTTGCTTGCTCACGAAGACCTAGGGCATTTGAGGAAGCCCATCGTTGGAATATACAAGCCAAGTTCTATAATGAAAAATTCCCACTAGTATATGTAAGTGACAACATATGAAACTCTTTATATGAAAAACATGGTGATACTTTGAAGCACAAGTGTGGAAAAAGAGATAGTAACATTGCCCCTTTTTGTTTGTTGTTTTTTGGGCCCCTTTTTTTGGCCTTTCTTTTTTTTTGGGACAATGCTGTAGAAAATGATGATCATCACACTTCTATTTATTTACAACTCAATGATTACAACTCGTTACTAGAACAAAGTATGACTCTATATGAATGCCTTCATGTGTGTACGGGATATGCACTTTGAATCAAGAGTGACATGTATGAAAGAATTATGAATGGTGGCTTTGCCACAAATACTATGCCAACTACATGATCATGCTAAGCAATATGACAATGATGAATGTGTCATGAAGAACGATATGGTGGAAAGTTGCATGGCAATATATCTCGGAATGGCTATGGAAATGCCATAATAGGTAGGTATGGTGGCTGTTTTGAGGAAGATATAAGGAGGTTTATGTGTGAAAGAGCGTATCATATCACGGGGTTTGGATGCACCGCTAAGTTTGCACCAACTCTCAATGTGAGAAAGGGCAATGCACCTGCATCAAGAGGCTGGCAATGATGGAAGGTGAGAGTGCGTATAATCCATGGACTCAACATTAGTCATGAAGAACTCACATACTTATTGCAAAAATCTACAAGCCATCAAAAACCAAAGCACTACGCGCATGCTCCTAGAGGGATAGATTGGTAGGAAAAGACCATCGCTCGTCCCCGACCGCCACTCATAAGGAGGACAATCAAATAACACCTAATGTTTCAAATTTGTTACATAACGTTTACCATACGTGCATTCTACGGCACTTGCAAACTTCAACACAAGCATTTCTCAAATTCACAACTACTCAACTAGCACGACTTTGATATTATCACCTCCATATCTCAAAACAATTATCAAGCATCAAACTTTTCTTAGTATTCAACGCACTCAAAAGAAAGTTTTACAAATCTTGAATACCAAGCATATTATTATTTTAAGAAAATTACCATGCTATTTAAGACTCTCAAAATAATCTAAGTGAAGCATGAGAGATCAATAGTTTCTTTAAAACAAATTCACCACCGTGCTCTAAAAGATATAAGTGAAGTACTAGAGCAAACTATAAAGCTCAAAAGATATAAGTGAAGCACATAGAGTATTCTAACAAATTCCAATTCATGGATGGCTCTCCCAAAAGGTGTGTAAAGCAAGGATGATTGTGGTAAACTAACAAGCAAAGACGCAAATAATACAAGACGGTCCAAGCAAAACACATATCATGTGGTGAATAAAAATATAGCTCCAAGTAAAGTTACCGATGGAAGTGGATTTAAAGAGGGATGCCTTCCGGGCATCCCCAAGCTTTGAATTTTTGGTGTCCTTGGATTATCATGGGGTGCCATGGGCATCCCCAAGCTTAGGCTCTTGCCACTCCTTGTTCCATAATCCATCAAAAAATTCACCCAAAACTTGAAAACTTCACAACACAAAACTCAACAGAAATCTCGTGAGCTCCATTAGCGAAAAGAAAACAAAAGACCACTTCAAGGTACTGTAATGAACTCATTCTTTATTTATATTGGTGTTAAACCTACTGTATTCCAACTTCTCTATGGATTATAAACTATTTTACTAGCCATAGATTCATCAAAATAAGAAAACAACACACGAAAAACAGAACCTGTCAAAAACATAACAGTCTGTATTAATCTGTAACTGACGCAAACTTCTGGAACTCCAAAAATTCAGCCAGAATAGGAAGACCTAGGCAATTTCTTTATTGATCAGAATCAATTGGAATCACTATTTTATCACGTTCTGGTGATTTTTGACAATTATTTTCGTGAACCAAAAGTTTCTGGAAATTACAGCAAGATCAAATAACTATTATCCAAGAAGATCCTATAGGTTTAAGTTGGCACAAACACTAATTAAAACATAAAACCACATATAAATAGAAGGTAGATGGATTATTTATTCCTAAAAAGAAACAAAAAGCAAAAAACTAAAAATAAAATTGGGTTGCCTCCCAACAAGCGCTATCGTTTAACGCCCCTAACTAGGCGTTGATAATTTTAATGATGCTCACAAGAGAGACAAGAATTGAAGCACAAAGAGAGCATCACGAAACACGTGACAAACACATCTAAGTCTAACATACTTCCTATGCATAGGCATCTTATAGGCAAACAAATTATCATAGCAAGCAAAAACTAGCATATGCAAGGAAGCGGAAAGAAACAATAGCAATCTCAACATGACGAGAGGTAATTTATTATTATGAAAATTTCTACAACTATATTTTCCTCTCTCATAATAATTACATGTGGGATCGTAAGCAAACTAAACAAAATAGCTATCCAATAAAATATTTCCAACATGATCCACATGCATGCAAAGTTGACAGTCTTCCAAAATATTGGGATTAACATTAACTAAAGTCATGACCTCTCCAAACCCACTTTTATCAAAAATTCCACAAGATTGAATATTCTCCAAATATGTGGGAACTAAAGTTGACACTCTTCCAAGCCCACTTTCAATATTATTGCAAACAATATTATCAATCTCATATTCATCATGGGAATTAAATAAATTTTCAGGATCATAAGAAGAATCACCCCAATCATGATCATTGCAACAAGTAGTAGACATAGCAAAACTAGCATCCCCAAGCTTAGGGTTTTGCATATTATTAGCACAATTGGCATCAAGAGAATTTATAGTAAAATCATTGCGATCATGCTTTTCATCGAAGGAAATATAAAGTATGGGTGTAATAGCAACGATCTCATGTTTAACATACGGAACTATAGCAAATTCATCTTCATAAATATTGGCATCATACCCACAAGAATAGCAAGCATCATGTTCATCAAGGGATATTTCAACCAAATCATCGGAATCATCATTATCTATAGATTCATGCATATCATTATTTTCTTCCAAAGCAACGGTCATTCTTTCAATAAATTCTTGGACATAGACATTATGAGCAAGGTTTTCATTGCAATATTTAAGTATGATGGAATTTTCAGATTTGTTGAGAGTGAAATCATACTTCTCAATCAAAGAAGCAACTTCATGAGCACCCTTAAAATGACAAATTCTTCAATTTGTTCGATATCATAGTAACTATAAACACCCTTTGCATAAGAAGATAAGATTTCATTATCATTGAACTCACATAGGTAGGGAAGGTGTTTTTAGGGTTCTTAGAGCAACAAGTAAAATCACACATCACAAAGATTCCAAGCATAGCATAGCAAACTATTTATATGATACCGTAAGAGTCTCCCTTTTTCAGAAAAACGATGACGCACAAAATGAGCATGCTCATCTAAAGATTTCCCATCAACTAGGCTAGTTGGGGTTTCAGCACGAGCGCATAAGGATCGAAGATGATCCAAGTAGAACACTTTAAGTGGATCCATATCAATAGATTTTTAGCAAGCAAAGATGCAAGCATATAGAAGGCACAAGGAAACACAAACAAAGATACATACGGGAAGAAGGCGAACGAAAAATAGAGGGCGAATAAAACGGCAAGGGTGAAGTGGGGGAGATGAAAACGAGAGGCAAATGGCAAATAATGTAATGCGAGAGATAAGGGATTGTGATGGGTACTTGGTATGTTGACTTTTGCGTAAACTCCCCAAGAACGGGCCGTAAATCCTTCTTGCTACGCCTTGAGCTTGCGTTGGTTTTCCCCAAGAGGAGAGGATGATGCAAAGAGAGTAGCGTAAGTATTTCCCTCAGCTTTTTGAGAACCAAGGTATCAATCCAGAGGAGGCCACGACAAGTCCCTCGTACCTACACAAAGCAAATAACTCCTCGCAACCAACGCGAATAGGGGTTGTCAATCCCTTCACGGTCACTTACGAGAGTGAGATCTGATAGAGATGATAGATAATATTTTTGGTATTTTTGGTGTAAAGATGCAAAGTAAAATAAAAGGCAAAGTAAAAAAGCAAAGCAATAATAAAGCGAGGGATGATTAATATGATGAAAATAGACCCGGAGCCATAGATTTCACTAGTGGCTTCTCTCAAGAGCATAGGTATTTTACGGTATGGTGACGAATTACTGTTGAGCAATTGATGTAATTGAGCATAGTTATGAGAATATCTAGGTATGATCATGTATATAGGCATCACGTCCGAGACATGTAGACCGACTCACACTTTGCATCTACTACTATTACTCCATTCATCGACCGGTATCCAGCATGCATCTAGAGTATTAAGGTAATGAAAACAGAGTAACGCCTTAAGCAAGATGACATGATGTAGAGGAATAAATTCATGCAATATGATAAATACCCCATCTTGTTATCCTCGATGGCAACAATACAATACGTGCCTTGCAACCCTTTCTCACATCCTTTGGGTAAGGACACCGCAAGATTGAACCCAAAGCTAAGCACTTCTCCCATTGCAAGAACTACCAATCTAGTTAGCCAAACCAAACGGATAATTCGAAGAGACTTGCAAAGATAACTCAATCATACATAAAAGAATTCAGAGAAGATTCAAATATTGCTCATAGATAATCTTGATCATAAACCCACAATTCATCGGTGTCAACAAACGCACCGCAAAAAGAAGATTACATCAAGAGATCTCCACGAGAGAGGGGAGAACATTGTATTGAGATCCAAAAAGAGAGAAGAAGCCTTCTAGCTACTAACTATGGACCCGAAGGTGCAAGTAAACTACTCATACTTCATCGGAGAGGCTATGATGATGATGTAGAAGCCTCCATGGTGGAATCCTTCCCATGTGAGTTCCTAACAGGCCCCAAGATGGGATCTCGTGGATACAGAAAGTTGCGGCGGTGGAATTAGGTTTTTGGCTTCGTATCTGATCTGTTGGGGGTACGTAGGTATATATAGGAGGAAGGAGTACGTCGGTGGAGCTTCGGGGAGCCCATGAGGCAGATGGCACGCCCTAGGGGGGGCGCGCCCTCCACCCTCGTGGCCGCCTCCCTCCTTTCTTGACCGAGGGTCCAAGTCTCCTGGATCTTATATGATGAGAAAATCACGTTCCCGAAGATTTCATTCCGCTTTGGACTCCGCTTTGATATTCCGCTTTCTTCAAATACTGAAATAGGCAAAAAACAGCAATCCTGGGCTAGGCCTCCGGTTAATAGGTTAGTCTCAAAAGTAATATAAAAGTGGAAAATAAAGCCCAATATAGTCCAAAACAATAGATAATATAGCATGGAGCAATCAAAAATTATAGATACGTTGGAGACGTATCATCGTGCGTGCTCCCCATGGTGCCTGGAGTACATGGAAAAAGTTGGGGGTCATTCGGTCAAGGTAAAAAACATCTTTGAGAGTAGCACGACCGGCACACCGGAACGGTGCTGGTCGCACTAGGGGTGCGTGATCGCATGCATGAAGTGAAATCAATTTTTGCGAGGGTGTGTGCATGACCAATGTAGGCCCTACGCAAGATATGCACGAGATCGGCCACCGAACGCACGTCGCGTCACATCCGGGCAGTGTTTTAGGGTATTTTCGCCTGAAAACCCCTAGAAAATGCATCGGACGTCAAAAAATTACGAAAATTGTCGTCCGTGTTACCCATGGTGCCTGGAGTACGTGGAAAAAGTTGGGGGTCATTCGGTCGAGGTGAAAAAAAAACGTCTTTGAGAGTAGCCCGATCGGCACACCGAAACGGTGCTGGTTGCACTAGGGGTACGTGATCGCATGCATGAAATGACACTAATTTTTGTGAGGGTGTGTGCATGCCCAATGTAGGCCCCCACGCAAGATATGAACAAAATCGGACACCGAACGCACGTCGCGTCATGTCCGGCGAGTGTTTTAGGGTATTTTTGTTGGGGAATGTAGTAATTTCAAAAAAAATCCTACGCACACGCAAGATCATGGTGATGCATAGCAACGAGAGGGAGAGTGTGTCCACGCACCTCGTGAGACCCGAAAGTGGAAGCGTTAGCACAACGTGGTTGATGTAGTCAGACGCCTTCACGATCCGACCGATCCAAGTACCGAACGCACGGCACCTCCGAGTTCAGCACACGTTCAGCTCGATGACGTCCCGCGAACTCCGATCCAGCAGAGCTTCACGGGAGAGTTCTGTCAGCATGACGGCGTGATGACGGTGATGATGTTGCTACCGACGCAGGGCTTCGCCTAAGCACTGCAACGATATGACCGAGGTGGATTATGGTGGAGGGGGCATCGCACATGGCTGGGAGAGATCAACAGATCAACTTGTGTGTCTATGGGGTGCCCCTAGCCACGTATATAAAGGAGTGGAGGAGGGGGAGAGGGCTGGCCCCTATGGGGCGCCCTGGAGGAGTCCTACTCCCACCGGGAGTAGGATTCCTCCCCTTCCAAGTAGTAGGAGTAGGAGACAAGGAAGGGGAAGAGGGAAGAGAAGGAAGGAGGGGGCGCCGCCCCTCCCCCTAGTCCAATTCGGACTAGTCATTGGGGGGCGCGGCCTGCCTCTCTCTCTCCCCTAAAGCCCAATAAGGCCCATATACTTCTTCCCCCATATTCCCGTAACTCCCCGATACTCCGAAAAATAGCCGAACCAGTCGGAACCTTTCCGACGTCCGAATATAGTCGTCCAATATATCAATCTTTACGTCTCGACCATTTCGAGACTCCTCGTCATGTCCCCGATCTCATCTGGACTCCAAACTACCTTCGTACATCAAATCACATAAACTCATAATACAAATGCGTCACCGAACGTTAAGCGTGTGGACCCTACGGGTTCGAGAACTATGTAGACATGACCGAGACACGCCTCCGTCAATAACCAATAGCGGAACCTGGATGCTCATATTGGCTACATATTCTACTTAAGATCTTTATCAATAAACCGCATAACAACATACGTTGTTCCCTTTGTCATCGGTATGTTACTTGCCCGAGATTCGATCGTCGGTATCTCAATACCTAGTTCAATCTCGTTACCGGCAAGTCTCTTTACTCGTTCTGTAATACATCATCCCGCAACTAACTCATTAGTCACATTGCTTGCAAGGCATATATGATGTGCATTACCGAGAGGGCACAAAGATACCTCTCTGACAATCGGAGTGACAAATCCTAATCTCGAAATACGCTAACCCAACAAGTACCTTTGGAGACACCTGTAGCGCACCTTTATAATCACCCAGTTACGTTGTGACGTTTGGTAGCACACAAAATGTTCCTCCGTAAACGGAGTTGCATAATCTCATAGTCATAGGAACATGTATAAGTCATGAAGAAAGCAATAGCAACATACTAAATGATCAAGTGCTAAGCTAACGGAATGGGTCAAGCCAATCACATCATTCTCCTAATGATGTGATCCCGTTAATCAAATCACAACTCATGTCTATGGTTAGGAAACTTAACCATCTTTGATTAACGAGCTAGTCAAGTAGAGGCATACTAGTGACACTATGTTTGTCTATGTATTCACACATGTATTATGTTTCGGTTAATACAATTCTAGCATGAATAATAAACATTTATCATGAAATAAGGAAATACATAATAACTTTATTATTGCCTCTAGGGCATATTTCCTTCAGTCTCCCACTTGCACTAGACTCAATAATCTAGTTCACATCGGCATGTGATTTAACATCAATAGTTCACATCTTCATGTGGTTAACACCCATAGTTCACATCGATATGTGACCAACACCCAAAGGGTTTACTAGAGTCAATAATCTAGTTCACATCGTTATGTGATTAACACCCAAAGAGTACTAAGGTGTGATCATGTTTTGCTTATGAGAGATCATTTTAGTTGGCCAGATCTGTCACATTCAGATCTGTAAGTATTTTGCAAATTTCTATGTCTACAATGCTCTGCACGGAGCTACTCTAGCTAATAGCTCCCACTTTCAGTATGTATCCAGATTGAGGCTTAGAGTCATCTGGATCAGTGTCAAAACTTGCATCGACGTAACCCTTTATGACGATCCTTTTGTCACTTCCATAATCGAGAAACATATCCTTATTCCACTATGGATAATTTTGACCGCTGTCCAGTGATCTACTCCTAGATCACTATTGTACTCCATTGCCAAACTCAGTGGTAGGGTATACAATAGATCTGGTACACAAAGATGGCATACTTTATAGAACCTATGGCTGAGGCATAGGGAATGACTTTCATTCTCTTTCTATCTTCTGCCGTGGTCGGGCTTTGAGTCTTACTCAATTTCACACCTTGTAACACAGGCAAGAACTCTTTCTTTGACTACTCCATTTTGAACAATTTCAAAATCTTGTCAAGGTATGTACTTATTGAAAAAACTTATCAAGCGTCTTGATCTATCTCTATAGATCTTGATGCTCAATATATAAGCAGCTTCACCGAGGTCTTTCTATGAAAAACGTCTTTCAAATACTCCTTTATGCTTTCCAGAAAATTCTACATTATTTCTGATCAACAATATGTCATTCACATATATTTATCACAAATGATGTAGTGCTCCCACTCACTTTCTTGTAAATATAGGCTTCACCGCAAGTCTGTATAAAACTATATGCTTTGATCAACTCATCAAAGCGTGTACTCCAACTCCGAGAAGCTTGCACCAGTCCATAGATGGATCGCTGGAGCTTGCAATTTTTTGTTAGCACCTTTAGGATCGACAAAACCTTCTGGTTGCATCATATACAACTCTTCTTTAAGAAATCCATTAAGGAATGTAGTTTTGACATCCATTTGCTAGATTTCATAAAATGTGGAAATTTGCTAACATGATTCGAATAGACTTAAGCGTCGCTTCGAGTGAGAAAATCTCATCGTAGTCAACACCTTGAACTTTGTCAAAAACCTTTTTTCGACAAGTCTAGCTTTGTAGATAGTAACACTACTATCAGCATCCGTCTTCCTCTTGAAGATCCATTTATTTTCTATGGCTTGCCAATCATCAGGCAAGTCAACCAAAGTCCACACTTTGTTCTCATACATGGATCCCATCTCAGATTTTATAGCATCAAGCCATTTTTGTGGAATCTGGGCTCATCATCGCTTTCTCATAGTTCGTAGGTTCGTCATGGTCAAGTAGCATGACCTCCAGAACAGGATTACCGTACCACTCTGGTGCGGATCTCACTCTGGTTTACCTAGGAGGTTCGGTAGTAACTTGATCTGAAGTTACATGATCATCATCATTTTCTTCCTCACTAGTTGGTGTAGTAGTCACAGGAACAGATTTCTATGATGAACTACTTTCCAATAAGGGAGCAGGTACAGTTACCTCATCAAGTTCTACTTTCCTCCCACTCACTTCTTTCGAGAGAAACTCCTTCTCTAGAAAGGATCCAATCTTAGCAACGAATATCTTGCCTTCGGATCTATGATAGAAGGTGTACCCAACTGTCTCCTTTGGGTATCCTATGAAGACACATTTCTCCGATTTGGGTTTGAGCTTGTCAGGATGAAACTTTTTCTTATAAGCATCGCAACCCCAAACTTTAAGAAACGCATAACTTTGGTTTCTTGCCAAACCACAGTTCATACAGTGTCGTCTCAACGGATTTAGATGGTGCCCTTTTTTCGTGAATGCAGTTGTCTCTAATGCATAACCCCAAAACTATAGTGGTAAATCGGTAAGAAACATCATAGATTGCACTATATCCAATAAAGTACGGTTATGACGTTCGAACACACCATTATGTTGTGGTGTTCCAGGTGGCATGAATTTGTGAAACTATTCCACATTATTTTAATTGAAGACCAAACTTGTAACTCAAATATTTGTCTCTGCGATCAGATCGTAGAAATTTTATTTTCTTGTCACGATGATTTTCCACTTCACTCTGAAATTCTTTGAACGTTTCAAATGTTTCAGACTTATGTTTCATGAAGTAGATATACACATATCTGCTCAAATCATCTATGAAGGTCAGAAAATAACGATACCGCCATGTAGCCTCAACACTCATCGGACCACATACATCAAGATGTATTATTTCCAATAAGTCATTGCTCGCCCATTGCTCCGGAGAAACGAGTCTTAGTCATCTTGCCCATGAGGCATGGTTCGCAAGCATCAAGTGATTCCAAAAACCCATCAACATGGAGTTTCTTCATGCGCTTTACACCAATATGACCTAAACGGCAGTGCCACAAATAAGTTGCACTATCATTATTAACTTTGCATCTTTTAGCTTCAATATTATGAATATGTGTATCACTGCAATCGAGATCCAACAAACCATTTTCATTGGGTGTAGACCATAGAAGGTTTTATTCATGTAAACAGAACAACAATTATTCTCTAATTTAAATGAATAACCGTATTGCAATAAACATGATCAAATCATATTCATGCTCAACGCAAACACCAAATAACAGTTATTTAGGGTTCAACACTAATGCCGAAAGTATAGGGAGTGTGCGATGATGATCATATCGATCTTGGAACTTCTTTCAACACACATCGTCACTTCACTCTTGACTAGTTTCTGTTCATTCTGCAAATCCCTTTTCGAGTTACTACTCTTAGCAACTGAACTAGTATCAAATACCGCGGGGTTGCTATAAACACTAGTAAAGTACACATCAATAACATGTATATCAAATATACCTTTGTTCATTTTGCCATCTTTCTTATCCGCCAAATACTTGGGGCAGTTCCGCTTCCAGTGACTAGTCCCTTTGCAGTAGAAGCACTTAGTCTCAGGCTTAGATCCAGACTTGGGCTTCTTCACTTGAGCAGCAACTTGCTTGTCGTTCTTCTTGAAGTTCCCCTTCTTCCATTTGCCCTTTTCTTGAAACTAGTGGTATTGTTAACCATCAACACTTGATGTTTTTCTTGATTTCTACCATCATCGATTTCAGCATCACGAAGAGCTTGGGAATCGTTTCCGTTATCCCTTGCATATTATAGTTCATCACGAAGTTCTAGCAACTTGGTATAGTGACTATAGAACTTTGTCAATCACTATCTTATCTGGAAGATTAGCTCCCACTTGATTCAAGTGATTGTAGTACTCAGACAATCTGAGCACATGCTTACTGGTTGAGCTATTCTCCTCCATCTTGTAGGCAAAGTACTGTCAGAGGTCTCATACCTCTTGACATGGGCATGAGTATGAAATACCAATTTCAACTCTTGGAACATCTTATATGCTCCGTGGCGTTCAAAACATTTTTGAAGTCCCGGTTCTAAGCCGTAAAGCATGGTGCACTAAACTATCAAGTAGTTATCATACCGATCTTTTGTCAAAATGTTCAAAACATATGCATCCGCTTCCCTGCAATAGTTACATCACCTAGCGGTGCATCAAGGACATAATACTTCTATGCAGCAATGAGGATAATCCTCGAGATCACGAGCTAGTCCGCATCTTTGCTACTAACATCTTTCAACTTATTTTTCTCTAGGAACATATCAACAATAAAACAAGGGAGCTAAACGCGAGCTATTGATCTACAACATAGACATGCTAATACTACCAGGACTAAGTTCATGATAAATTAAAGTTCAATTAATCATATTACTTAAGAACTCCCACTTAGATAGACATCCTCTAATCATCTAAGTGATCACGTGATCCAAATCAACTAAACCATGTACGCATCATCACGTGAGATGGAGTAGTTTCAATGGTGAACATCACTATGTTGATCATATCTACTATATGATTCATGCTCGACCTTTCGGTCTCGGTGTTCCGAGGCCATATCTCGCATATGCTAGGCTCGCCAAGTTTAACTCGAGTATTCCACGTGTGCAACTGTTTTGCACCCATTATATTTGAATGTAGAGCCTATCACACCCGATCATCACATGGTGTCTCAGCACGAAGAACTTTCGCAACGGTGCATACTCAGGGAGAACACTTATACCTTGATAATTTAGTGAGAGATACCTTGATAATTTAGTGAGAGATCATCTTATAATGCTACCGTCAATCAAAGCAAGATAAGATGCATAAAAGATAAACATCACATGCAATCAATATAAGTGATATGAGATGGCCATCATCATCTTGTGCTTGTGATCTACATCTTCAAGCACCGCCATGATCACCATCGTCACCGGCGCGACACCTTGATCTCCATCGTAGCATCGTTGTCGTCTCGCCAACTTATGCTTCTACGACTATCGCTACTGCTTAGTGATAAAGTAAAGCATTACAGGGCGATATCATTGCATACAATAAAGCGACAACCATATGGCTCCTGCCAGTTGTCGATAACTCGGTCAAAACATGATCATCTCATACAATAAAATATAGCATCATGTCTTGACCATATCACATCACAACATGCCCTGCAAAAACAAGTTAGACGCCCTCTACTTTGTTGTTGCAAGTTTTACGTGGCTACTACGGGCTGAGCAAGAACCGCTTCTTACCACGCATCAAAACCACAACGATAGTTTGTCAAGTTAGTGTTGTTTAACCTTTTCAAGGACCGGGCGAGCCACACTCGGTTCAACTAAAGTTGGAGAAACCGACATCGCCAGCCACCGTGTGCAAAAGCACATCGGTAGAAGCAGTCTCGCGTAAGCGTACGCGTAATGTCGATCCGGGCCGCTTCATCCAACAATACCGCCGAACCAAAGTATGACATGCCGGTAAGAAGTATGACTTGTATCGCCCACAACTCACTTGTGTTCTACTCGCGGCATATAACATCTACGCAGAAAAACCTGGCTCGGATGTCATTGTTGGGGATCTTAGTAATTTCAAAAATACTCCTACGCACACGCAAGATCATGGTGATGCATAGCAACGAGAGGGGAGAGTGTTGTCCACGTACCCTCGTAGACCGAAAGCGGAAGCGTTAGCACAACGCGGTTGACGTAGTCGTACATCTTCACGATCTGACCGATCCAAGTACCGAACGCACGGCACCTCCGAGTTCAGCACACGTTCAGCTTGATGACGTCCCGCGAACTCCGATCCAGCAGAGCTTCACGGAGAGTTTCGTCAGCATGACGGCGTGATGACGGTGATGATGTTGCTACCGACACAGGGCTTCGCCTAAGCACCGCTACGATATGACCGAGGTGGATTATGGTGGAGGGGGGCACCGCACACAGCTGGGAGAGAATAACAGATCAACTTGTGTGTCTATGGGGTGCCCCCTGGCAACGTATACACTACTAGGAAAAGGGCTATAGATGATATGGCCACTAATGGCGCACCAGACATGTGGTGCGCCACTACTATATAGCAGTGGTGCACCATGTGTTGGTGCGCCATTAGTGTGATAGACACTAATGGCGCACCAGACCCACGGTGCGCCACTAGTAACATTTTTTCCAAAAATACTAATGGCGCACCAGGGCACAGTGCGCCATTTCTAGTTTAACTATTAATGGCGCACGTGCCACACAGTGCGCCACTACTATAAAATTTTTTTTGCAAAACTACTAATGGCGCACCACTCACAAATGCGCCATTAGTAACCGCCATTAGTAACCAGGGTTACTAATGGCGCATTTGTGAGTGGTGCGCCATTAGTAACCTGGGACCAGCTAGATATTTTGGACAGCCACACCTACACACTCACTTTCCCCACTTCATTCTCTCCACCTCCTCCTCCAAGCTTATCTCGGCTGCCTCCTCCTCCTCACCTCATTTGCACCATAGATTCATCCAAATTAAGTGGTTAAATTACATTTTTTTATATGTAAGTAAGGGGAAATATATCTTTATGTTGTAGATCTACTTTTTTTCTCCCTCCAACAACGTGCACATGCACTTTTTATGGCCTTGCTAGATCTATGTATGTTTGTGGTGTTGCATATGTTTGTGGGGTTGCATATATGTTTGTGTTTGCAGGTACCAAGATTTGAAATGCGATATTTGCCAATATTTTGCCGAATGTTGATTCATTTCGCTTTCAAGTAGAATTTTGGCACTACGCATTCCTTTTGGTCCTATTTTTAGGGAAAGTCGTGCCAAATTTTTCTTGGTTCTAAAATATCGCTTTTGCTCTACTCGCAGCGACCATGGTCCGCACGATGACCGAAGGCATCATGAATAGGTTTTTGAGCTCTGAAAGGCCGAGATGCTTCAATGTAACGAGACGGAGATAAGATGTCCGCGTCGAAGATGCAAGCTGAAGAGCCTTATTATGGGGCCGGATTCCGGCAGGTGCGACCACTTGCTCTTGCGTGGTTTCATGGATGGCTATCGGTGGCAAGGTGATGAAGATGACTATGAAGTCGCCCATGGGGGCCGGGCAAGAAATGAGGAAGGGCACAAGACAACCACCGCGGCTCTAAGCGGGCGAGAAGACGAAGAATCTCCAGGACATGATCACGATGGTGATGTTGTACACAGTCATCATGTAGAAGATGCAGTACATGACGATGAGGAAGATCAAGACGAAGGGCATGATCATGAAGATGAAGATGCCGGAGCAGACGACGATGGACCATCGATGGGCTGGGTGCAGGACCCTCATATTCAAGAGTTGCTTCTCAAGCAGACGAATAACACAAGAGCTGCCGCCCGAGAGAAAGCCAAGCTGGATCAACTGGAGATAGACACGGTTACTCCATTGTATGAAGGATGCAGGCCTGAGGATACCCGCCTGAAAGTAACGCTCATGGCTCTGGAGATGAAGGTAAAACACAAAATGACCGACGCATGCTTCGATGAGAACATGTCATTCTGGCACGAACGTCTTCCCAAGGGGAACAAGTGCCCGATCAGTATCGAGGAGGCGAAGAAAATCGTGTGTCATCTGGATTTACCGCACGTGAAATACCATGTGTGCATGAACAATTGCATCATTTATCGGGACGAGCACGCGGAGTCTACCATATGTCCGGTGTCTTGGCGTCACTCGATACAAGAAGAGGAAGAAAGCTCCTCGAAAAGTGGTGTGGTACTTTCGATCACTCCTCGCTGCAGTGGTATTTAGCGGACCCTAAGGTAGCAAAGCTCCTGCGTTGGCACGCCGGATAGGGAGGAGAAGAAGCGGAAGATGACGCAAATGATCCGGAGATAAATAAAAAGACAAGATGCTGAGTCACCCTAAGGATGGGAGCCAGTGGCAAGCGTTGAACTTCGAACACCCAGAATTTGGGAAGGATCCTAGGAACATCGTGCTGGGTGCGAGCAACGATGGAGTCAATCCATTTGGTAGCCAGCAACGGCACACATAGCACCGGCATGTGTTTGTGTGGATGTACAACCTTCCCCTGGTTGTGCATGAAGAGGAAGTACATTCACATGAGTATGCTAATTGAAGGGCCGAAACAACCAGGGAACGACATCAATCATTCTGGGCTGTTGAAAGAGGAGCTAGACACGCTATGGAAAACGCCAGCCAATACGTGGGACGCCGCAGAGAAAGAATATTTCCCTATGAGAGCCGCACTGCTCACGACGATGCATGACTATCTCGGTTACGGATATGTCGCGAGGCAGGTGGTCCACGGATTTTCTGGATGCGTCAGGTGCATAGATGACACAACGTATCGCCAGCTAGATAGAGATCCCGGGTCTTCGAAAACTGTGTTCATGGGACATCGAAGGTGGCTTCGCGACGATGACCCATGGAGAAAACGCAAGGATCTGTTCGATGGTGAAACCGAACCCCGAAGATGCCCGCGTACGAGGAGCGGCGGGGAAATAGACGAGCTGTTGAAAAATTGGAAAGATTGCCCACCGCCGGAAAGAAGCAAAAGGCGCCAGAGCCAGGAAAGAAGCGAAAGGCGCCAGAGTCCGCCTGAAGGTATGGAAAACGAGGTCTGCTTTTCCGGGACTTGCCGTCTTGGAAGATCCACCGTGTGCCTCACAGCCTTGATGTCATGCATATCACGAAGAACGTGCGTAGAGTCTGCTTGGTACCCTGCTCAACATGCCGAGAGGACCAAAGATGGGCCGAAAGCAAGGGCAGACTTGAAATCAATGGGCATCGTGGAGGAGCTTCACGCTAATGATGATGATGATGAGGCGGCAGACACGGAAAGTCGTCGCAAAGGCAAAAAGGCCAAGAAGACCGGAAATGACTTCCCTCGCGTGTGCTTCACTCTAAGTCAGGAGGAGATCGATCAGTTTTTCACCTGCCTCGTAGAGTAAAACTTCCTTACGGTTACGCTGGGAACATAAGCAGATACCTAGACTCAGCGAAGCAGAAGTTCAGCGGGATGAAGTCTCACGACTGTCACATGCTGATGACGCAGATACTTCCAGTTGCAATCCGTGGGATCATGGATGCGCACGTCCGTGAAACGCTATTTGGCCTATGCAACTTTTTCGACGTCATCTCTCGGAAGTCGGTTGGTGTGAAGCAACTCAGAAGGCTACGAAGAGATCGTGGTGATACTATGTGAGCTTGAGATGTACTTCCTACCGCATTCTTTGACGTTATGGTGCATCTGCTGGTCCATATCGTGGAGGATATCATCCAACTCGGGCCAACGTTCCTGCACAGCATGATGTCGTTCGAAAGGATGAATGGTGTCATCAAAGGATATGTCCGCAACATGTCACGTCTAGAGGGAAGCATAGCCAGGGGCTTTTCAATCAAGAGTGCATCTCCCATCGCATCTAATTATCTAGTCATCGAGAACCCCGTTGGTCTGCCCGTCAATAGGCACCTCGACAGGCTCACTTGATGGGGTCACCGCGAGGGTCGCCGCGAAATGCATGTCGACTTCGAGGGTCGACTCGCCGACTTTGAAAGAGCAAACCTAGTCGTGCTACAACACATAGATGTGGTCGATCCTTGGGTGGTAGAGCACAAAACCTTTATTGAGAAGGCGATACAATGACCGAGGCCAACAGAGGACGGACGGAGATATAATCAAAGAGCACAACTCATGTTTCACGCGTTGGTTCAAGGCGAAGCTTCATCGTACCCTTTACATGAGGATTCTTCAGCGGAAGAACAACTCATATTCGCCTTTGTCACAGGCTACCGAGCACAACTCGATGACGTATGAGGCGTCACGATATCAACGGCTACACATTCTACACGAGGAAAGGACATGAAGAGCGATGGTTATCAGAACTCCGAGGTAAAGATGGAATCCTACACCGGTAACAACAAGGACAGATACTACGGAAGGATCGAGGAGATCTGGGAGCTGAGCTACGCTGGAGAGAAGGTCCCGATGTTCCGTGTCAGATGGGCCAAGAGCATCATAAAAGAAGACCGGTATTTCACCACCATGGTTATACCCGAAGCCAAATCAAGACCATGGGCGCAAAGCGTCACCGGCGAAAAATGAGCCATGGGTACTGGCTTCCCAAGTGGACCAATGCTTCTTCATTACCAATTGTCAAAGCCTAGTCGTGTTGTCGTGAGGAGAGGCAAAAGGAAGATCATCGGAATGGATGGAGTCACCAATGAGCAAGACTTTGACAAGTACGGGCAATTCAAGATGGAACATGACGGCGACGATGAAGTACCAGCATACACCACAAGAAGAAGTAGGACCACCCTACCTAAAGGACGTCTGTTCAAGAGAAGAACTCCATTTATGAAAAATAAGGGCAAGAAGATTGTGAACAGATAGCTAGCTAAGATCGATTGTATTTAAATTGTAGCCTTCATTTCTCGATTGTATTTCATGGGCACTTTTTGAACTCATGAATATTTTTAAATTTCATGGGCACTTTTTGAATTCATCCATATTTTACAAATTTGATGATATTTTTTCATATTCAATATGAAAAATATTGAATATTCATGAGGACACTCGATCTCGATCCCCCTCCATCTCGATCGCTATCCCCTCGCTAGATCCCCTCACGCCGAGCACCCCCGCACCTCCCCCACTCCACCGCCACGACGACCTCAAGACCCTCCCGGCTCCACCGCCATCGACGACCCACCGCACCCTCCCCCGCTCCACCGCCGCCGATGACCCACCGCACCCTCCCCCGCTCCACCGCCGCCCGACGACCCCAAGACCTCCCTCCCCGCCTCCACCTGCAGCGACCCCCGCACCCTCCCGCTCCACCGTCACAAATGAATGCAACTAAAATCCAAATAACAAATTTGATTATATTTTCAAATAACAAATTTGATGATATTTTCAAATAATAAATTTGATGATATTTTTTCATATTCATAAATATTTTCAAATAACAAATTTGATGATATTTTAAAAAAAATTATTACTGTTTTTATAAAAAATTATTCTTGTTTCATATTCATATTCATTTTCTAAAAGATTATTAGATGCAACAAAAATAAAAAAATTACTTATGGCGTTAATCATTATTTGGTGCGCCATTGCTATGCAAAAAAAAGGTTACTTATGGCGCACCGCTGGGTGGTGCGCCATTGCTATCTAAAAAAAGATTACTTATGGCGCACCGCTCGGGGGTGCGCCATTGATATAAAAAACATACTAATGGCGCACCGCCAGGGGGTGCGCCATTAGTAATCTTCCCCTAGCTAATGCGCCCGATCCTTCGTCCCTCCCTCGCCAGATCCACTCCCCCCTCGCCACACCTCACGCACGCCCATCCTTCCGCTGCCGGTCGTCATCCCCGACGCCATAGTCAGCGCCACCGTGCTCGCCCTCTCGCCCTCTCCCCGCCGCCTTCTCCGCCAGATCCCGAGCTCGCCGACGTGTTAGCGCGACCATCGCCGTCCCCTCAAGACCTCGGCGGCAAGTCCACGAGCTCCGCTTCGTCCTCCCCGACCCCGGCCTCGAGCTCGTGTCCGCTGCATCGCCCTCGTCTTCCCCCTCGCCGCCATGTTGGCCGCGGCCATCGCCGTCCCCGCACCTCGGCGGCAAGTCCACGAGCTCCGCTTCGTCCTCCCGACCCGGCCTCGAAGCTCGTCTCTGCTGCATCGCCTCGTCTTCCCCTCGGGCACCGCCACCCTCTGCTGCTACTAAGCTCTACTTGACCTCCTTGACCACCCGGTGAGCTTCCCTCTCCCCTCGCTGCTCTCCGTGCCCATAGCCGTGTCTTCAAAGATCGACATCGCCGCGACGGTTTCTTGTTCTGGTTGAAACTCCATGGCGCATATGAACTGTTCGATTAAAATCCACTAAGGCGGACAAGTAGAAATGCCCTTTGGGTAGTGGATACCATGATTTTGCAGATAAATATGAAAATATTCATGAAGACGTCCGGACTTGTCAGCAAAATTGGACCTAAACAACATTTGTTGCATAGCCCTTGAAGATGCTCTAGGAGCGTGGTGGCGTCGCTCCCCGGGGCAATCTGAATGTGTTGGGTATTTGCATAGGCATCGTAGAGCTACGTGTAGCTAGGCCAGCGACTCACTTTACCAGTGAACGTATGTATGCACGAAACTCTATATATGCACTATGTACGAAACTCGAACACGGGCGAACAAGAGTGTGGGCATGAATTTATCCCATGGCTGGCCTTATGAAAAGAAACCATATGCACATCACTAGTCGATCGATGGGAGGGGAGAACTAATTGTAAGTACTAGTACAACTAAAGAAGATTACATGAATCGCAGCTGGCCCATGCCAAGTGACCAATGCGCCTCCTCTTTCTCTGTAACATATTGCATGTTTAACAAAAACAACATGTGTAGTACTTCTATAGAAATATAATGCCCCATAGTAAAATTTTGAAATTCTGTGGTGCCCATAAATATGAAAGTACTACACATTTTAGATGAAAAACGGTGATATGCATAATCAGAACTAAAATTTCAAAATTTAGAAAATCTAGTTACATATTAAGTGCCCCATAAAGCAGCACATTGACATACTACAAATTAATCTTGTGGTGTTTGATGTAGTGGGGATTCTTCTAGATCTGGTGGTTTCATTCGATTCCCTGGTGTTTGATGTAGGTGTATGTGTGGTCTTAGCGGTGGATTTTGCTGGCAATTATGTTGCAGCTCTAGTGGTCGGTGCGTGGATGTAGCGCTGGACTCAAAACTCAATTGCCCTGTCGATTTACTAGCTGATGGCCTGGAGGCTAGAGCCCTTGACTTGTGGTTTCTGATTCTGCTGGCTTTTTTCCTATATGGTGTGTGTTTTTAGGTAGTAACTGCATCTAAGTTACAACAGCTTCATAACTCTAGTTCCTCTGAAATTATAGAGCAGTGACACTACAGTGTTGTTACAGTATAATTCCATGGGTAATAACATTGCAACTTTTACTGTAACTCTAAGATTGCTAGTTTTATAATCATTACAATTGTAGTGCAATTTCAGGTTAATTACATTATTTTTTCAGTGTATTTACACTAAATCACAATAAAATTTTCAATCCAATTTTTTCCCTAGGGGTTTCTCTATGTTGGATCTGCAAGCATTTTGGAACCCTATTCTTTGTGGTTTGTCTTTCTTGGGTAGTATTTGCATCCATTTTTAAACCATTTCTTCTGCTTTTTTCTATGTTTTGTGCGATGTGCATCTAAGTTTACAGCAGCTTCATGAATGTAATTCCATTTTATTTACTGATGTAATTTTAGAGTAATCACAGTGTTATTTTCAGAGTAATTACATTGTAAATCACTGTGCTATTTTGTTGTAAGGGAAAAGTATATTTAGATCGCATCAATTTGTAGTTTGTGTTTTTATTTGTTCCTGATTTGAGGTTGTGGCTTTGGCATTGTTTTTCTCCTTACATCTATCACTATTGTATATGTCAAACTTGAGATCAAGCAAATAACTATTCTGGATACTCCTGTTTACTTCATCTTTGAGAACTTCAGCTTTTTCAACTTGCTGGACTATATGTTCATTGGTACTACTTGTGATGCTACTCCTGTACTACTTGGGAATTTTGTCAACTTGTGATGCTGCTGCTGTACCCCGAGAGGCCCTTGAGTTTGCCGGAATGTCAATTAACTTCCGCTCTGGCAAATTCGGGTACTCCATATGTCCTATTTTCAGCAAAGGTCATGCCGAAATTTTCCGTGAATTTTAGCATGACTTTGCTAAAAATAGGACATATGGGGTACTTGCGACTAATGCATGGGCCGGGGTATCTTAGTACTTAAATTAAGTAGGATCAACTGCTCCTTTATTCTTGCTGCATTAAACACATATGATGAATTCATGTGTGACAGATTTAAAAAGCAAGCGCCATAGGTGGCAATAGAGCCAAGTGATTAGGCCCAACTTAGAATTCTCCTTCCCTTTTCTTGATAGGGTATATTATTAGAAGATACCCATATATATCAGTCAACCTAGGATGCCTCGGCATCGAAAAACCCTAAATGATGAAAACTTAACTTAGCATTTAGGGTGCCTCAGCGTCGACAAACCCTAAATGATAAAACATTGGCTTTTAGGGTGCCTCGGTGTCGATAAGAACCTAAATGATGAAAGCTTAGGCTTTTAGGGTGCCTCGACGTCGACAAACCCTAAATGATAAAACCTTAGCTTTTAGGATGCCTCGTGTCGACAAACCCTAAATGATGAGACCATGATCATTCCTCACAAACCCTAAATGATGAGATCTTGTTCCTTGACAATAACCAACTTTTTGACCAAACTTTTTTCCTATTTAGAGTGAAACATGGCCCACAACGATGAGGCCGGCGGTTCAGGCAAGGCATTCTGGGAGCTGTCCCAGGAGATGGAGGAAGAACCTCACCGCTATGAGGACGCCACGGAAGACACCGATCCTGACTACACAACCCCTAGTGGCGTCGGGGATAAAACCACTGATGGTGCTGCCGAGGATGCCACCACTGATGATGGCAGCGCATGCACAGATGGTAGCCAACCGAAGAGGCAATGGAAGGACCGGCGCCCGAACGTGCTAGGCACCGTCAAGGAGGAATTTACTGAAGTGAACTCTGACGGGCATCCAACGACGCCCAAAGAAATAGTCAAGGGGTACTCAGTTCAGCTCGGGTGCATTCTCCGGAGCACCATCTCGATCAACACCGAGAACCTAAGGCATAAGGACCGAGGGAATTTAAGCAACCTCCTCTTCCCGAAGCTGCACGAACGATACAAGTTCCCCGCTGAATTTGAAAACACACGCCTCTCAGGGAATAAATTGAACAGTGCCGCCCTCACGAGGATGAGCACAGCCCTGTCTACTTGGAGAAGCGCGGTGAAGAGAATGATTGACAAAGGCGATAGTTATGAGAAGATCAAGGCGAAAAATCCTTCGATCAGCGAAGATGACTACAAGGAGTTCAAGATCAAGTGCGAGAGCAGCGCAACCTCCGAATCAAGTCAGTGGGGGAAAGAAATGCGGGAGTTGAACTTAGGGGTCCACCAACTCGGTCCCGGCGGTTACAGAGTGGCGGAGCCTATATGGGACAAGGAGGACGCGGAGCGTGCCGAGCAAGGCCTACCGCCCCGCTTCGAGAAATACCATGACAAGCAGACCAGGAACTATGTCAGGGCCCGGTACAAGGAGGACCCGGTAACAAAGGAGCTTACCACGGATCTGAAGACCAGGGCGCTTGAGCTTGTTCTAGTAAGGAATACACCCCCGCAAAATTAGCTCCATATGGTTGCATTCTAATTAATGAAGCCAAATTTCTAAATGGTTCACATTCCTTCCGCAGAGACCGAAAGCGTAGCTGGGTCGGCTCGAGCTCCCTTGGGACAGCACTCTAAATAGGGCGTTGAACGTAATGAAAAACAAGGATAAGCTCAAGAAGTCGTCGTCACTGGTCGTGGTGGCCGGCAAAGGCTTGTCCACAAAATGGTCGTCATACTATAACGCTGGTGGGCGAAATGAGAGAAAGACCAGCTCGGAAAGCCAGTCGCACGAGGTTCAAGAACTCAAGGCACAAGTGGCGCGGATTCCGGAGATTGTCCAAGAGCAAGTGCAACAACAACTGGGAACGACGCTCACCGCCATTGTGCCTACCTTGATTGAGGGGCTGCAGGCGTGGATTGCGGGTGGCCAACAGGGGCCGCCCCCGGTTCCCAGCTTCACGGCTAGCAACTCGCACAACATGCAGGTGGCGCCATTGGTGTCTCCGGCGGAGGCGATATTGGTGTCTCCGACGCCGGCACGGGCATTGGAGCTTAATGCACCCGGGTGTACGCCGGCCGGCACCTCGGCAGCAAGCGGCCCCTCCGTCGATTACGCCCGCCATTGGCGGTGCTCGACATTAGCCGAGCTCGACGCCATCACGGTAACTAATTAAGCCTCTCGCCGAGGACTTCATCTCATTGCCTTTTGACTGGGCATCCCCGACGCCCTACATGTTTTCGCAGGGCGCCGCCGACGTTCCGTGCACTCTCCTCGCACCGTGAACGACGAGTTGGTCGACATCGCCAAGGGCAGAATCGTTCAATCGGGCAACCCCATGTTCCACGGTAATCCGATGCCACCCACCGTGTATAGGGTTGAAGCTGGTTCGAGTCTTTGCCGAGCTGCGACGAGTTGTTACCTCCGATTCGACCCGCCGGGGCCGACGAAGATGATGTGATGACCCTCAGCGCCTGCGTAAGCTGGCCCCTGCTTTGGCAGAAGAGCCAGATTCGTTTGGGGTGGGGGACACCGCTCCAAAGACAACACCGCCAGTCGTGCCGGCGCCAAGCCATGGCAAGACCGCCGCAACGCTACAGGACATGCCGGACATCCTTATGGCACAGGATCCGAACATGCATATGGCACAGGATCCGAACGACGACGACAATGACGACGGTACATTTACCAGCGTCGATAACTACTTTGCCGAACATGGGTACGATGACGAATTCTTGGGGCCTCCTTCTCAAGAACCCAACCCTGCAAAAGACGATCGCGATCTAGCCGGGTACCGCTGGAGAAACCCATTTGCAACAAAGGCCGCTCGGCGTGCTCAGTTCTCGGGAGACGCCCACCGCCGACTTCACCGAGCCTCAGATAGCCGAGGTGCGAAATATTATCAGCCCCAACACACACAAGAAGGCGGCCTGTGAGTAGAACTCGGTCCCATTACAGCAGAAGAAGAAGGGACGGAAAAGAAAGAGTAACAAGGGTGCGAGCCAGCCGGCACCGAGTACGATCTGTGCTCAAGACGGGCCACCTTCACCTAAGGATATCTCAAGGAGGGTGCACGTGGCGGGTAGGCTGATGCAGCCGACTAATATGCTCAATGCTGCAACCGGTGCTATGCGGAGTCTGCATGACAGTGTTCTTTCTTTGGAGAAGCGGCGTCTCAGAGAGAATGATGTGGCATACCCGGTTTTTGTGACCAAGGTGCCAGAGGGCAAGGGCTTTGTGGATAACGGCATCGGGGGTACGATCGTCCTGCGGTTTGATGACATCTTCGCTATGTTTAACCTTCATCCGCTGCACTACACCTTCGTTCGGCTATTTTCGCTGAGTATGGAGATGCGGATCATTAGAGACAAGACCCCGGACATCGTGATAGTCGACCCCTTCTACATGCGTGCCAAGATCTTGGGCAGCGCTGGGGACCGGCAAGTTGCAAGTTCTTACCTCGAAGGTGTCATTCTGGCAAACCCAGATAAGGATAACTTCCTCGTGCCTTACTTTCCCGAGTAAGTCATCCCCTCACCGCCCCGTAACATATGATTTCTTAGATTTTGATTGTTTTTTTTCTAACATTCCGTGTTTTGTGCAGTGACACACATTGCACATTCATCCTCTTAAGCCCGAAATATTCCATGGCCACGTATTTCCACTCGGACCGTCAGTCGAAGAAAGACTACACAAATATCAAGAAAGTTCTTGATGATGTTCTCCCAGCCACGCCTAAATATGGAGGCACCTTCACCAGGCCAGTTCGTAGGTATAGCAAGCACGTGTTCACCCAATAATACGACGTTCTCTGCGTCAAGCAGTCACCGGGCGGTCGAATGATGCCTACTACGCTCGCATCACATGCGAGGCGATCGACGTGACCATAATCACCTTCGCTACCAAATAATCTCAAAGATTGGGCCGCAAGCTTGTCGGCAATCCAGACGCGGACATCGACAAGAATTCTTTCGCATCCAATGGAGTTTGCTGAAATCATCCATCAAGATGTCGCTTCGTACCTCGGGCAGTTCTACCACAGATATCAACCGTCCAACAAAGGTGATAGACACAACGCTACAAATGCAGGCTGACAACGCCCGCGATTTCATGACCATCACGAGAGACGGCGGCTTCATCCACGCTCTGGTCCCTTGAGTCGAGTCAAAAGTAGTGATGCTATGTGTAGTTCTGAAACATCGATTAGCTCATGTTGTAATTAAACTTTAATGAACTTGTATGTCTCTTTGGTTTGGACAGTCGTTCAACTTAGATGTAATCGATGCTATTAATGTGTTGCTTTTCTCTTCCGATCCTTTTGTTGCATACTTATATATTGCTTATGTATTGTCTGTGAATTGTTACTAACGTTTTGTTTGGCTAGTGCATAGAGATGTCGTTGTATGGGGTAAGGTTCCTGGAGTCTACGACGACTGGGAGCAGTGTCGGAGACAGGTTCACCATTTCAGCGGTAACAGTTACAAAGGGTACACCACTAGGGCGGAGGCGGAAGTTAGATACGCGCGCTATCTAGCGGGAGAGAGGAGGGAGCATTGGAGGAACCGGCTGAAGACCAGTTTCATCACGATTATGCTCATCGTGATGACCGCCGCTCTCTTCTATGTGATGGTAGTTTAGATGATCGATATCGACTTGTAATGTGAAGACAAACTCGCCACTCATGGTTTGAGACTTGTAATGTTCTAACTTTGTTCGGTATTTTAAATTCGGAGACTAATATGATGAATTGTATTCGGAGACTAATCTTCTATTGTATTCGATAAATCTGCTATTTATATGTTGTGCTCTCTATATTCTGTGCAGTAATATGTTTTGTAACCTGTGCAAATATCGTAAAAGAAAAAATCCATAATATTCATACTAGTGGCGCACCACTCAGCACACTAATGGCGCACTGCAAAAAGGACTCTAATGGCGCATCATCCACTAGTGCGCCATTAGTATGCCAAAGCACATGGGTAAATATGGCCCCCTGGGAGGCATACTAATGGCGCACCATGGGCTATACTAATGGCGCGCTGCATAGTGCGCCATTAGTATACCAGATACTAATGGCGCACCAGTGGTGCGCCATTAGTAAAAAATTCTAACGGCGTGGTGCTAGTGGCGCACCTGTAGTGCGTCATTAGTAGTCAAAACAGGTGCGCCACTAGTAGGCCTTTTCCTAGTAGTGATATAAAGGAGTGGAGGAGGGGGAGCGGTCCGGCCCCTATGGCGCGCCCTGGAGGAGTCCTACTCCCACCGGGAGTAGGATTCCTCCCCTTCCAAATAGTAGGAGTAGGAGACAAGGAAGGGGAAGAGGGAAGAGAACGAAGGAGGGGGCGCCGCCCCTCCTCCTAGTCCAATTCGGACTAGTCATTGGGGGGGGCGCGGCCTGCCTCTCTTTCTCCCCTAAAGCCCAATAAGGCCCATATACTTCTTCCCCATTATTCCCGTAACTCCTCGGTACTCCGAAAAATACCCGAACCACTCGGAACCTTTCCAATGTCCGAATATAGTCGTCCAATATATCGATTTTTACGTCTCGACCATTTCGAGATCCTCGTCATGTCCCCGATCTCATCCGGGACTCCGAACTACCTTCGGTACATCAAATCACATAAAATCATAATACAAATCGTCACCGAACGTTAAGCGTGCGGACCCTACGGGTTTGAGAACTATGTAGACATGACCAAGACACGCGTCTTGGTCAATAACCAATAGCGGAACCCGGATGCTCATATTGGCTCCTACATATTCTACGAAGATCTTTATCGGTTAAACCGCATAACAACATACGTTGTTCCCTTTGTCATCGGTATGTTACTTGCCCGAGATTCGATCGTCGGTATCTCAATAGCTAGTTCAATCTCATTACCGGCAAGTCTCTTTACTCGTTCTTTAATACATCATCCCACAACTAACTCATTAGTCACATTGCTTGCAAGGCTTATAGTGATGTGCATTACCGAGAGGGCCCAGAGATACCTCTCCGACAATCGGAGTGACAAATCCTAATCTCGAAATACGCCAACCCAACAAGTACCTTTGGAGATACTCAGAGAGCACCTTTATAATCACCCAGTTATGTTGTGACGTTTGGTAGCACACAAAGTGTTCCTCCGTAAACGGAGTTGCATAATCTCATAGTCATAGGAACATGTATAAGTCATGAAGAAAGCAATAGCAACATATTAAACGATCAAGTGTTAACCTAACGGAATGGGTCAAGTCAATCACATCATTCTCCTAATCATGTGATCCCGTTAATCAAATCACAACTCATGTCTATGGTTCTTTAAACTTAACCATCTTTGATTAACGAGCTAGTCAAGTAGAGGCATACTAGTGACACTATGTTTGTCTATTTATTCACACATGTATTATGTTTCCGGTTAATACAATTCTAGCATGAATAATAAACATTTATCATGAAATAAGGAAATAAATAATAACTTTATTATTGCCTCTAGGGCATATTTCCTTCAATTTTCGCCTGAAAAACCCTAGAAAATGCATCGGGCGTAAACAAAATAACTAAAATTGTCATGCGTTCTCCCCATGGTGCCTGGAGTACGTGGAAAAGGTTGGGGGTCATTCGGTCGAGGTGAAAAAAAACCCGTCTTTGAGAGTAGCCCGACCGGCACACCGGAACGGTGCTGGTTGCACTAGGAGAGTGTGATCGCATGCATGAAATGAAACCAATTTTATGAGGGTGTGTGCATGCCCAATGTAGGCCCTCACGCCAGATATGAACGAAATCGGACACCGGACGCATGTCGCGTCACGTCCGGGCAGTGTTTTAGGGTATTTTTGCCTGAAAAACCCTAGAAAATGCATCGGACGTCAAAAAATAATGAAAATTATCATGTTTTCTCCCCATGGTGCGTGGAGTACGTGGAAAAATTTGGGGGTCATTCGGTCGAGGTGAAAAAAAACGTCTTTGAGAGTAGCCCGACCGGCACACCAGAACGGTGTCGCTTGCACTGTGGGTGCGTGATCACATGCATGAAATGAAACCAATTTTTGCGAGGGTGTGTGCATGCCCAATGTAGGCCCGCACGCAAGATATGAACGAAATCGGATACCGAACGCACGTCGCGTCATGTCCGTCGAGTGTTTTAGGGTATTTTCGCCTGGAAAATCCTAGGAAATGCATCGAGCGTAAGAAAAATATGCAAATTGGCGTGGGTGCTTTCGACAATGATGCCAACGTGTGGAAAAAGTTTCAGGCCATTTGGCGGAGTAAAAGAAATGTAGTTGGGAACCCCTCCGGCTGCATCGAACAGAGCTTGTTGCCTTTGAGGGCTACGTGGTCGCATGCATGCAATTACACCAGAGTGTGCATACATGTGGGCACGGCCAACGTAGGCCCCCACGCAAGGTTGGAACGAAAACGGACACAAAACGAACGTCGTGTCATGTCCGGGAAGTGTTTTAGGGCTTTTTCACCGGGAAAATCCTAGGAAATGCATCGAGCGTCGGAAAAATATGCAATTTGGTGTGGGTGCTGTCGACGGTGATGCCAACGTAGGAAAAAGGTTTCGGTCATTTAGGCGGAGTCAAACAAAACATAGTTGGGAACCCCTCCCCCCTCCGACAGACCGAAACGGAGCTTGTTGCACTGGGGCAACGTGATCGCATGCATGTAATTGCACCAGAGTGTGCATACATGTGGGCACGTCCAATGTAGGCCCCACGCAAGGTTGGAACGAAAACGAACACAAAACGAACGTTGCGTCACGTCCGGGAAGTGTTTTAGGGCTTTTTCACCGGGAAAATCTTAGGAAATGCATCGAGCGTTGGAAAAATATGCAAGTTGGCATGGGTGTTGTCGACGGTGATGCCAACATGTGGAAAAAGTTTCGGGCCATTTGGCATGGCGAAAAACGTAGTTGGGAAACCCCCCGCATCCGGCTGCACCGACACGAAGCTTGTTGCACTGGGGCTACGTGATCGCATGCATGCAATTGCACCAGAGTGTGCACACATGTGGGCACGGTCAACGTAGGCCCCCACGCAAGGTTGGAACAAAAACTGACAGAAAACGAACATCGTGTCACTTTTGGGCAGTGTTTTAGGGCTTTTTCACCAGGAAAATCTTAGGAAATGCATCGACCGTCGGAAAAATATGCAAGTTGGCCTGGGCGCAGTCAACGGTGATGCCAACGTGTGGAGAAAGTTTCGAGCCATTTGGCGGAGTAAAAAAACGTAGTTGGGAACCCCCATCCGGCTGCATCAAACGGAGCTTGTTGCACTGGGGCTACGTGATCGCATACATGCAGTTGCACCAGACTGTGCATACATGTGGACACGGCCAACATAGGCCCCCACGCAAGGTTGGAATGAAAACGGACACAAAATGAACGTCGCGTTACGTCCGGGCAGTGTTTTAGGGCTTTTTCACCGGGAAAATCCTAGGAAATGCATCGAGCGTCGAAAAAATATGCAAGTTGGCGTGGGTGCTGTCGACGGTGATACCAACGTGTGGAAAAAGTTCGGGCCATTTGGCAGAGTAAAAAAACATAGTTACGAACCCCCTCCGGCTGCATCGAAAGCGGAGCTTGTTGCACTGGGGCTACGTGATCGCATGCATGCAATTGCACCAGAGTGTGCATACATGTGGGCATGGCCAATGTAGGCCCCCACGCAAGGTTGGAACAAAAACGGACACAAAACGAACGTCGCCTCACATTCGGGCAGTGTTTAGGGCTTTTTCACCAAGAAAATCCTAGGAAATGCATTGAGCGTCGGAAAAATATGCACGTTGGCGTGGGTGCTATCGACGGTGATGCCAACGTGCGAAAAAGTTTCAGGCCATTTGGCAGAATCAAATAAAAAATTAGTTGGGAACCCCACCCTCCGGCTGCATCGAACGGAGCTTGTTGCACTGGGGCTACGTGACCACTTGCATGCAATTGCACCAAAGTGTGCAAACATGTGGGCACGGCCAACGTAGGCCCTCAGGCAAGGTTGGAACAAAATGGACACAAAACGAACGTCGTGTCATGTCCGGGCAGTGTTTTAGGGCTTTTTCATCGGGAAAATCCTAGGAAATGCATCGAGCGTCGAAAAATATGCAAGTTGGCGTGGGTGCTGTCAACGGTGATGCCAACGTGTGGAAAAAGTTTCGGGCCATTTGGAGGAGTCAAAAAAACATAGTCGCGTCATGTCCGGTTAGTGTTTGTCTTTCGTCTGAGGTTAAAAAAAATACACGAAGTGGCAAAATTGTACGAAAAAAATAAGAAAACATATTTAATAGTGTGATGTGACTTTACACAACTACCCGGGTAGTACCCGGACAGTGCACTGCCCGGATAGTTGAGTAAAGTCAAATCACATTGTTAAATATGACCACGCATGGGTTAACCGACGCGGCTATTTAAGCCGGTCGGGGCGTCCTTCCGTGGCCGAGGTGGGACTAAAATGCATGGCACCGCCCGCCCGACCCTCATCCACCCGCATACTTAATAGATGGGCCCGACGTATACATGCATGTCCATCGGGGGTCAAATCCCTAGTCCACGATCGCCACCACGCCGCCTCCACGATCGCCACTCCACGCCGAACCTAGCCATCTGCGCCGCCGCTTCAAAGGCACCATTCGCGTCGACGCCGCCCCGGACGCCATCTGACGCCGACGCCCCCATCGCCACGTAACGCCTTCGCCCCTGACGCGGCCCCCGACGCCACCCATCACGCACGCCGCCGTTCCCCAGCGCGTCGTCTGTGACGCCGGCGTCCACCATCTCTGACTTCGTCGTCCGCCATCTCTGAAGTAGCCATCCGTCGTTCCCCAGCGTGTCGTCGTCCCACACGGCTGGCCCTGATCCCATGGCACGAGGTAAAACTTTTTCCACACGTAGTCTGCATTCATCATGTTTATCATGTACCCATGTAAAGTAGCTAATATTTTGTTGCTTCTATTCGTAGTGATGGAGGAGTACGGAGAGATATATTGTTGTGTTGAGAAGTGGTGTTTGTTGGTCACAAACTTAACTCTAGGCATAAAAAGCGTTTTGCAAGCACTAGATTGGAAAAAATGTTGATGATTCCTAGTGTGCTCATGCGAAAATGTTTGCTCAAATTTATAATTAAATCATATGCCTTGGACAGAAAAAAGTTCATTATGCCATCAAAAAACGGTGCGATATCGTTGCCACTGAAGATGTGTTTGACATTTTCGGGCTACAGAATAAGGGCAAAGATGCCATGAAAGTGTTAGGTAAAGGGGGTATAAAGGCGAAGGTGAAGGTGCCTAGTCGTTTTCTAGATTCCGGTATGGGTGAAATGATGATAGACTAGCTGATTGAGAACATCGCTGCCAGCGGCACGTATGATGATGATTTCCTCCGTAGAATTGTTCTGGTTCTTCTAGGCACGGTTCTTATACCGCATTCCACGAAAGAAGTTCCTAATGCTTATTACAAGTTAGTGGAGGATGTGGAGCCATCAAAGCATTTAATTGAAACGTGTTTACTTTACGCGTTTGTGTTGATGGCATCACAAAGACCGTATCAGATCTTACAAAATTTACTTGGCGGAAACCTTGCCCTCATACAGGTAAATCTTACGTTATATTTGTTTCTTTCCAACTATAGTTTGTAAAGAAAAGTTTGCTAATATAATTCATGTTCATGCAGTACTTGTTTTGGGAGAAAGTGCAGCCACTAGATGAAGAGACATTTGATACACTGGCTCATGAATATCCGTTGATGCTTAATTGGACAGAAGATGAGGCTAAGAAGCGTGACACGTACGACACATCATACGGCCTAGTAACGGGACGGTAAGTATTAATGGTTCAGATCTGCATGCACTTATGTTACTATTTAAATGTTGAGCAATTTAAATTGATTTGACGTGTCACAGATTGATGATGTAATAAGTGAGAAGTACAGACGGACACTAATTGCTCAACAAGGAAAAAAGGCGGAGGAAGAATTTGAGCCAGAAGATCGAACAAGTCGTGCCCAAAAAAGGAAAGATAATAGAGACGAGGCTTCATCGAGTAGGGACAGTACATTAGATCAAGTGATGAAATGCATCAAAGATATGCAAAAAATAAATTAGCCTTCTCCCTAAAAAATGTGCTGAGGTAATGAGTGATGTGTACTTCAATTTACATGGGATTATTCATAATGTTTGCATGTAGTTAATGCTTTCGATGTGTCATTGCAGATAGTAGTGGACAAGCTGGAGAAGAAAGGTCTTGTCTTCAAGACAAACAGGGGGTTTCGTGATGATGTTGAGTTTGTGGAGCATGGTGAAGATTGGGTGGGGAAGTATGGTCCATCAAAATATTGGACAGATGTAAAATCAACTCCTGCAAAAGAAGATATGGACAACAGGGTGGAGGCATCCTTCACCACTGGGAACGGGAAGAAGTTGGCGCGTGAGAAAGGTGTGCATCACAACACACCCGGTATAGGAGATGAAGGCGACCCCTTCGTTATTGAGGAGAATGGTAATTCACCCAACCCATCTCTAGCAACTGTAGACACGAATGACTTTCCAGCTCTTACTACAACCCCCAAGAATATAAATACAATGTCAGATGGGTCTAGCGCCAATAAATCTGAGGAGATTAGTATGGATAGTCTGAACACCCGTATTAAAAATGCGAAAGAAAGTGGCACTAAGGAGAATGATGGGAAACGCAAGAGGAAACAGTCAAAATACTATCGATCAACGGTGGATGTAAACGCCCAAAGAAAAGTAAGTGCTAAGTAACTTATTCTTGCAAGATATTTCTGTCCTTGCATGCACACTTTATTAACTCATTGTTTGTTACTATTTTAGATCTGTTTGATATAAGAGCTGCTATGATTAGTGCCGATTACATTAATGAGGAACACATAGAGGCCGCGAAGGTTTATATCCAGACACTAGCAGACTCGGAGAAGCTTTGTAGGAAAATTGTCGTGCACATGACGGGAATTGGTGGGGAAACATGTACACCTGATATGCTTCAAACCATCATTTCGAAAAAGTGGTTGCATGGCGCTGTAAGTATTAGCATTAATTTATTAATTTGTGCATGTCATTTATATAAATTATCTAATAGGAGTATTGTTGTTATGTTATTTTCAGGTCATCAATAGTTATTGCAACCATATGCAGACCCATAATCCTCGTGCTGACCGTCACATATTATCATCTTGGGTGTCCCACTGGCTTATTCTTCGTGCTGATGGAAAGGTTAAGAACTCTAAGAAGCATTTTATGGAACATTTCACAAACCAAAGTAAAATGGTGTCTAGAGTTGTTGAACAGTATTTCATCAAAGATAAGGTACTTCAGTTTAGTATGATCCTTCGTACTACGTAACTATCTCTGTAGGTACAATCGATACGCTCCCGACATATCTATAATTTTTTATTGTTCCATGTTATTATATTATCTGTTTTGGATGTTTAATGGGATTTAATATGCTCTTTTATATTATTTTTGGGACTAACCTATTAACCGAAGGCCTAGTGCCAGTTTCTGTATTTTTGCCTATTTCAGTGTTTTGCAGAAAAGGAATACCAAACGGAATGAAACCTTCGCGAGGATCTTTCTTGGAACAAACGCAATCCAGAAGACTTCGAGTTGAAGTCTAGAACTCCGCGAGGCGGCCACGAGGCAGGAGGACGCGCCCAGGGGGGTAGGTGCACCCCCACCCTGGTGGGCCCCACGGAGCTCCACCGACATACTTCTTTCGCCTATATATACTCTTATACCCTAAAAACATCAGGGGGAGCCACGAAACCACTTTTCCACCGCCACAACCTTCCTGCACCTGTGAGATCCCATCTTAGCCTTTTTCCGCGATCTCACGGAGGGGGGAATCAATCACGGAGGGCTTCTACATCAACACCATAGCCTCTCTCGATGAAGCCGCCAAGAGTTTACCACAGACCTTCGGGTCCATAGTTATTAGCTAGATGGCTTCTTCTCTCTCTTTGATTCTAAATACAAAGTTCTCCTCGATGTTCTTGGAGATCTATTCGATGTAATACTTTTTGCGGTGTGTTTGCCGAGATCCGATGAATTGTGGATTTGTGATCAAGATTATCTATGAATAATATTTACTTCTTCTCTGAATTCTTATATGCATGATTTGATATCTATGCAAGTCTCTTCGAATTATCGGTTTAGTTTGGCCTACTAGATTGATGTTTCTTGCAATGGGAGAAGTGCTTAGCTTTGGGTTCAATCTTGCGGTGTCCTTTCCCAAAGGATGAGGGACAGCAAGGCACGTATTGTATTGTTGCCATCGAGGATAAAAATATGGGGTTTATATCATATTGCTTGAGTTTATCCCTCTACATCATGTCATCTTGCTTAATGCGTTACTCTGTTCTTATGAACTTAATACTCTAGATGCATGTTGGATGGCGGTCGGTGTGTGGAGTAATAGTAGTAGATGCAGAATCATTTTGGTCTACTTGGCACGGACGTGATGTCTATATTCATGATCATTGCCTAGATATTCTCATAACTATGCGCTTTTCTATCAATTGCTCGGCAGTAATTTGTTCACCCACCGTAATATATGCTATCATGAGAGAAGCCACTAGTGAAACCTATGGCCCCGGGTCTATTTTACATCATATAAGTTTCCGATCTATAGTTCTAGTTTCCTATTTATTTTATTTTGCAATTTTACTTTCCAATCTATACAACAAAAATATCAAAAATATTTACTTTACTATCTTTATTAAATCTCACTTTTGCGAGTGACCGTGAAGGGATTGACAACCCCTTTATTGTGTTGGTTGCAAGGTTCTTGATTGTTTGTGCAGGTACTAGGTGACTTGCGTGTAATCTCCTATTGGATTAATACCTTGGTTCTCAAAAACTGAGGGAAATACTTACGCTACTTTGTTGCATCACCCTTTCCTCTTCAAGGGAAAACCAACGCATGCTCAAGAGGTAGCAAGAAGGATTTCAAGGCTGTTGCCGGGAGATCTACGCTCAAGTCAAGACATACCAAGTACCCATCATAAGCTCTTCTCCTCGCATTACATTATTTGCCATTCGCCTCTCGTTTTCCTCTCCCGCACTTCTAAAACAATTTTCAAAAACCTTTGCCTTTTCTTCGCCTCTTTTCGTTCGCTTTTTCGCTTTTTCTTGTGTGCTTGTCTGTTGGATTGATTGTTTGTCACGATGGCTCAAGATAATACTAAATTATGTGACTTTTCCAATACCAACAACAATGATTTTATTAGTACTTCGATTGCTCCTATTACCGATGTTGAATCTTGTGAAATTAATGCCGCTTTGTTGAATCTTGTTATGAAAGATCAATTTTCTGGCCTTCCTATTGAAGATGTCGCTACCCATCTAAACAACTTTGTTGATTTGTGTGATATGCAAAAGAAGAAGGATGTGAATAATGATATTGTTAAATTGAAGCTATTTCCGTTTTCACTTAGAGATCGTATAAAACTTGGTTCTCTTCATTGCCTAAAAATAGTATTGATTCATGGAATAAGTGCAAAGATGCTTTTATCTCTAAGTATTTTCCTCCCGCTAAGATCATCTCTCTTAGGAACGATATTATGAATTTTAAGCAACTTGATCATGAGCATGTTGCACAAGCTTGGGAGAGGATGAAATTAATGATACGTAATTGCCCTACACATGGTTTGAATTTGTGGATGATTATACAAAAAAATATGCCGATTGAATTTTGCTTCTAGAAATCTTTTTAGATTCGGCCGCTGGAGGCGCTTTTATGGAAATCACTTTAGGAGAAGCTACTAAACTCCTAGATAATATTATAGTTAATTATTCTCAATGGCACACCGAAAGATCCACTAGTAAAAAGGTTCATGCAATTGAAGAGATTAATGTTTTGAGTGGAAAGATGGATGAACTTATGAATTTGTTTGCTAATAAGAGTGTTTCTTCTGATCCTAATGATATTCCTTTGTCCACTTTGATTGAGAATAATAATGAATCTATGGATGTGAATTTTGTTGGTAGGAACAATTTTGGTAACAACGCGTATAGAGGAAACTTCAATTCTAGGCCGTTCCCTAGTAATTCCTCTAATAATTATGGTAATTCCTACAACAACTCTTATGGAAATTTTAATAAGATGCCTTCTGATTTTTAGACTAGTGTTAAAGAACTTATGAATTCCCAAAAGAATTTCAATGCTTTGATTGAAGAAAAATTGCTTAAGATTAATGAGTTGGCTAGGAACGTGGATAGAATATATCTTGATGTTGATTCTTGAAACTTAGATCTATTCCACCTAAGCATGATATCAATGAGTCTCTCAAAGCCATGAGAATTTCCATTGATGAGTGCAAAGAAAGAACCGCTAGGATGCGTATAAAAAGATTGCTTTGTGAAAGCGTGTTCTTCTAGTTTTCATGATAATAATGATGAAGATCTAAAAGTGATTGATGTGACTCCTATTAAATCTTTGTTTTCCAATATGAATCTTGATAAAGAAGGGACTGTAGATGAGTCAACATTAGTTAAAAGGCGTCCCGATGATTCGGAGTTTTTAGATCTTGATGCTAAAATTAATAAAAGTGGGATTGAAGAGGTCAAAACTTTACGTAGCAATGAACCCGCTATTTTGGATTTCAAGGAATTTAATTATGATAATTGATCTTTGATAGATTGTATTTCCTTGTTGCAATCTGTATTGAATTCTCCTCATGCTTATAATCAGAATAAAGCTTTCACTAAACATATCGTTGATGCTTTAATGCAATCTTATGAATAAAAGCTTGAACTAGAAGTTTCTATCCCTAGAAAACTTTATGATAAGTGGGAACCTACTATTAAAATTAAGATTAAAGATCATGAATGCTATGCTTTATGTGACTTGGGTGCCAGTGTTTCCACGATCCCAAAAACTTTGTGCGATGTGCTAGGTCTCCATGAATTTGATGATTGTTCTTTAAATTTGCATCTTGCGGATTCCACCATTAAGTAACCTATGGGGAGGATTAATGATGTTCTTATTGTTGCAAATAGAAATTATGTGCCCGTAGATTTCATTGTTCTTGATATAGATTGCAATCCTACATTCCTATTATTCTTGGTAGACCTTTCCTTAGAACGATTGGTGCAATTATTGACATGAAAGAAGGAAATATTAGATTCCAATTTCCATTAAGTAAAGGCATGGAACACTTCCCTAGAAAGAAAATTAAATTGCCTTATGAATCAATTATGAGAGCCACTTATGGATTGCATACCGAAGATGACAATACCTAGATCTCTTCTTGTTTTTATGCCTAGCTAGGGGCGTTAAACGATAGCGCTTGTTGGGAGGCAACCCAATTTTATTTTTGTTCTTTGCTTTTTGTTCTTGTTTAGTAATAAATAATTCATCTAGCCTCTGTTTATATGTGGTTTATGTTTTAATTAGTGTTTGTGCCAAGTAGAACCTTTGGGAAGACATGGGTGAAGTCTTTGCAATCTTGCTGTAAAAAATAGAAACTTTTGCGCTCACGAGATTAGATGCCAGTTTTTTATTGGTGAGTGCTTTTAGGTTGATTCTTTTTGCAGATGATTAATAGACAAATTCCTCACGTCCAACAATTTATTTAAGAATTTTTGGAGTTCCAGAAGTATTCGTTTGATACAGATTGCTACAGACTGTTCTGTTTTGACAGATTCTGTTTTTCGTGTGTTGTTTGCTTATTTTGATGAATCTATGAGTAGTATCGGGGGGTATGAACCATAGATAAGTTGGAATACAGTAGGTTTAACACCAATATAAATAAATAATTAGTTCATTACAGTACCTTAAATTGGTGGCTTATTTTCTTATACTAACGGAGCTCATGAGATTTTCTATTTAAGTTTCGTGTTGTGAAGTTTTCAAGTTTTGAGTAAATATTTGATGGATTTTGGAATAAGGAGTGGCAAGAGCCTAAGCTTGGGTATGACCAAGGCACCCCAAGGTAAAATTCAAGGACAACCAAAAGCCTAAGCTTGGGGATGCCCCGGAAGGCATCCCCTCTTTCGTCTTCGTCTATCGGTAACTTTACTTGAGGCTATATTTTTATTCACCACATGATATGTGTTTTGCTTGGAGAGTCTTGTATGATTTGAGTCTTTGCTTTTTAGTTTACCACAATCATCCTTGATGTACACACCTTTTTGAGAGACACGCATGAATCGGAATTTATTAGAATACTCTATGTGCTTCACTTATATCTTTTGAGCTAGATAATTTTGCTCTAGTGCTTCACTTATATCTTTTTAGAGCGCGGTGGTGGTTTTATTTCATAGAAATTATTAATCTCTCATTCTTCACTTATATTATTTTGAGAGTCTTTTAGAACAACATGGTAATTTGCTTTGGCTATAAAATTAGTCCTAATATGATGAGCATCCAAGATGGGTATAACAAAAACTATCATATAAAGTGCATTGAATACTATGAGAAGTTTGATTCATTATGATTAATTTGAGATATGAAGATGGTGATATTAGAGTCATGCTAGTGAGTAGTTGTGAATTTGAGAAATATTTGTGTTGAAGTTTGTGAGTCCCGTAGCATGCACGTATGGTGAACCGTTATGTAATGAAGTTGGAGCATGAGATATTTTTTGATTGTCTTCTTTATGAGTGGCGGTCAGGGACGAGCGATGGTCTTTTCCTACCAATCTATCCTCCTAGGAGCACATAGTACTTTTTTCGATGACTAATAGATTTTTGCAATAAGTATGTGAGTGCTTTATGACTAATGTTGAGTCTGTGGACTATACACACTCTCACCCTTCTACCATTTCTAGTCTCTCTAGTACCACGCAACTTTCACCGGCATCATACACCCACCATATCCCTTCCTCAAAACAGCCACCATACCTACCTATTATGGCATTTCCATAGCCATTCCGAGATATATTTCCATGCAACTTTCCACCGTTCCGTTTATTATGACACGCTTCATCATTGTCATATTGCTTTGCATGATCATGTAGTTGACATCGTATTTGTGGCAAAGCCACCGTTCATAATTTTTCATACATGTCACTCTTGAATCATTGCACATCCCGATACACCGTCGGAGGCATTCACGTAGAGTCATATTTTGTTCCAAGTATTGAGTTGTAATTCTTGAGTTATAAGTAAATAAAAGTGTGATGATCATCATTATTAGAGCATTGTCCCAGTTAGGAAAGGATGATGGAGATTATGATTCCCCCACAAGTCGGGATGATACTCCGGACAAAACAAAAAGAGGCCACAAAAAAAGAGACACTTGTGCTTCAAAGTAGCACTATGATCTTCATGATAGAGAGTCTCCTATGTTGTCACTTTCATATACTAGTGGGAAATTTTTCATTATAGAAGGCTTGTATATTCCAATGATGTGCTTCCTCAAATTGCCCTAGGTCTTCGTGAACAAGCAAGTTGGATGCACACCCACTTAGTTTCTTTTGTTGAGCTTTCATACACTTATAGCTCTAGTGCATCTGTTTCATGGCAATCCCTACTCACTCACATTGATATATATGGGCATCTCCATAGCCCGTTGATACGCCTAGTTGATGTGAGACTATCTTCTCCTTTTATTTGTCTTCTCCACAACCACCATTCTATTCCACCTATAGTGCTATGTCCATGGCTCACTGTCATGTATTGCGTGAAGATTAAAAAAGTTTGAGAACATCAAAAGTATGAAACAATTGCTTGGCTTGTCATCGGGGTTGTGCATGATTAAATACTTTGTGTGATGAAGATAGAGCATAGCCATACTATATGATTTTGTTGGGATAACTTTCTTTGGCCATGTTATTTTGAGAAGACATGATTGCTTTGTTAGTATGCTTGAAGTATTATTGTTTTTATGTCAATATTAAACTTTTATTTTGAATCTTATGGATCTTAACATTCATGCCACAATAAAGAGAATTACATTGAAAATTATGTTAGATAGCATTCCACATCAAAAATTCTATTTTTATCATTTACCTACTCGACGACGAGCAGGAATTAAGCTTGGGGATGCTTGATATGTCTCCAACGTATCTACAATTTTTATTGTTCCATGCTATTATATTACCTGTTTTGGATGTTTAATGGGCTTTAATATGCTCTTTTATATTATTTTTGGGACTAACCTATTAATCGAAGGCCCAGTGCCAGTTTCTGTTTTTTTGCCTCTTTCAGTGTTTTGCAGAAAAGGAATACCAAACGGAATCTAAACGGAATGAAACCTTCGCGAGGATCTTTCTTGGAACAAACGTAGTCCAGAAGACTTGGAGTTGAAGTATGGACCTCCGCGAGGCGGCCACGAGACAGGGCGCCTTCACCCTCGTGCGCCCCATGGAGCTCCACCGACGTACGTCTTTCGCCTATATATACTCTTATACCCTAAAAATATCAGGGGAGCCACGAAACCACTTTTCCACCGCCGCAACCTTACAGACCCGTGAGATCCCATCTTGGGGCCTTTTCCCGTCTGACCATTGAGGGGGGGAATCGATCACGGAGGGCTTCTATATCAACACCATAGCCTCTCCGATGAAGCGTGAGTAGTTTACCATGAGACCTTCGGGTCCATAGTTATTAGCTAGATGGCTTCTTCTCTCTCTTTGATTCTCAATACAAAGTTCTCCTTGATGTTCTTGGAGATCTGTTCGATGTAATACTTTTTGCGGTGTGTTTGCCGAGATCCGAGGAATTGTGGATTTATGATCAAGATTATCTATCAATAATATTTGGTTCTTCTCTGAATTCTTATATGCATGATTTGATATCTTTGCAAGTCTCTTCGAATTATCGGTTTAGTTTGGCATACTAAATTGATCTTTCTTGCAATGGGAGAAGTGCTTAGCTTTGGGTTCAATCTTGCGGTGTCCTTTCCCAGTGACAGTAGGGGCAGCAAGGCATGTATTGTATTGTTGCCATCGACGATAAAAAGATGGGGTTTATATCATCTTGCTTGATTTTATCCCTCTACATCATGTCATCTTGCTAAATGCGTTACTCTGTTCTTATGAACTTAATACTCTAGATGCATGATGGATAGCGGTCGATGTGTGGAGTAATAGTAGTAGATGCAGAATCATTTCAGTCTACTTGACACGGACGTGATGCCTATATTCATGATCATTGCCTAGATATTCTCATAACTATGCACTTTTCTATCAATTGCTCGGCAGTAATTTGTTCACCCACCGTAATATATGCTATCATGAGAGAAGCCACTAGTGAAACCTATGGCCCCCGGGTCTATTTTACATCATATAAGTTTCCGATCTATAGTTCTAGTTTCCTATTTATTTTATTTTGCAATCTTTACTTTCCAATCTATACAACAAAATTACAAAAAATATTTACTTTACTATTTTTAGTATATCTCACTTTTGCGAGTGACCGTGAAGGGATTGACAACCCCTTTATCACGTGGTTGCAAGGTTCTTGATTGTTTGTGCAGGTACTAGGTGACTTGCGTGTAATCTCCTACTGGACTGATACCTTGGTTCTCAAAAACTGAGGGAAATATTTACGCTACTTTGCTGCATCACCCTTTCCTCTTCAAGGAAAAACCAACGCATGCTCAAGAGGTAGCATACACCAACATGAATAAACTTTGTTGTAGGCATACTTTCCTTCGCATGTGGAAGAAAATCATTGGATAACAGTTCTTATGCACAACAAGAAAAAAGAGTTTCAAGTTTTAAACTCTACTGGTGAATGCAGCAACAGAGTTCTTGCAATGATTACTAAGCTGGTAAGCTTACAACTTTACATAAAACAAGATATAGTTATTCGGAACGTACTTCATATGGATTTCACATTTTTATTTCAGAGGGCAGAAATAGCTAAAGATACAACAGAGGTGAACTCGATTATTGGAACGGAACATCCTGATATATCTTCCTGACCAATAAGGGAGTACGATATGCCATTACAAACGGACGGGTATGTTGCAAATGTTGAATTAGTATGTACTTCTCTGATCCATCAATACTTGACTCGTGGTTTCTTGCAGAGTCTCTTATGGTCTTTTTGTGGTGAAATGAGTTGAAAACTGGGCCGGAGATGATTGCATATTTGAGTTTGACCAGGCAGAGGTTAATTCTTCAAGGGGACGCATTCTAGCTGAAATACTTTTTTCAGAATGCAACACGATGGAAGTAGTGAAAGAGAAGATTCTCAAGATCACGGAGAAGAAATGAGTCGTAGGATGGGGTGTTTGCTATTATCTCCACTAAATAAATGTGCCGTTGTTGGTAGTTGATACAATTTTCATATTAAGACATCTCTTTATTGTAATGCGGCATGGTTTTGCGTGTTTCGCAACTAAATAAATGTGCCGTGGTCGGTATTTGCTACAATATCTATTTTTCAATGTCACTCTTACTTGCATCATTGTGGGTGATGATTTTTCAACATGTTATATTCACTGTTTTTATGATGTATATGTTGTGATGAATACGCAGCCGTACCCGACCTGCCGCTGCTATTTTGTACTGTTTTGTAAATGCGGTCGGCCGGCCACTCCTTTCTGTCAAAAAAGTTAAGTTAGAAAAATAAAATTCCCAACCACCGTTGTTGGGCCCATAGTAGCTTACAGAACGTACCCAAATCAAGCCAGAAGGTGACTCGGGCGGCTGATTGATGTTAGGTTCCATGGTAGGGTGCGTCGACTGCAAATCGAAATTTTCCTATGCGCAGAACAACCAGGAACATGCTACAGGAATGGATCACAGATCATTACCACTAGACGCCAGCGCAGGTCAGGCAAATGAAGAAGAGTTGGGGCAGTGCGTCCGCGTGGATCGTCTCCTCCTCGTCCGATCTCCCTCGAACAGTCGGTCGTCGGATCCCACGTACAAGTTCGTCGGAGCGGCGCAGGTGCACCGCCTCTAACGATATCCGCGCGTGCAGGAGGAACACCGCGCGGCGGACTGCTAGGTCCGATCACACAGTCGGCAGCGAGTGGAGGTGTCTATTCGCAACACATGCAAACCCTAGTGACAGTGCCGAAGCGATCAATCGCATGAGTGTATGGCACCTCCACTTTATATAGGCGTCCATCGCGGGCTCAACACTTGGGCCTCGCACAGACCCTAAAGCCCAAAATATGTCCGGCCGGGATCCGAGTCTGAGTGGGATCACATCTGACTCGTGGAGTCTGATCCGGCCTCATAGGTTCCTTCCCTTAAGTGTGCGGCCCCTTAGGTTCAAGTCTGCTTGGTCGCAGGTGGGATCACCTCCGACCTGCTCGGCTGGTAGCGGCCTCTAGCAAGGCATGCCGACCACCAAGTAGACAATGAAGCCGGTTGGCAAACCTGTACGTCATATTTTTGTTCCCTTTGCCACACAATATATGTTGTCGTGCTCAAGGCGAGTCTGTCATCCTTGTGCTAGCCCGACCTCTTTCTCGTTCCAGTGATGCCGACCGCGAACCGGGTTATTCATAATCCTAATCGCATGGCCATGCTTATCTTGGTCGGATCACACGAGGGGCCCAGAGTATATCTCTCCTGATCGGAGGGGCAAATCCCATCTTGCTCGACCATGTCTCGCAGCATGGGTCTGGATAGGCCCGAAACCTACCTTTGTAACTACCCAGTCACGGAGTAGCGTTTGGTCAGCCCAAAGCAGGTCTATCACCATCCCGAGTACATGCGCCAGCTCAGGTCTTAGGATATATATATAGAACGTATGTTGTGCTAGAGACTCACAGATGACATATCGCTGCGTCTCATAGTTGGGTCTGTCCAACTCGGATCCGACTACGTCAAATCCGACCAGATCCTTCCAAGTCCATATTATCCGGTTAGCATCCAATGCTCCATGGCTAGTGAGACCAAGCCATCGACCGTGTCATATGCTAGTCTAGTTGGCTTGGCGTCCACACAGCCCTTTCGACTAGGGACCTTTAAGACGGTCATCATACAATGCATAGTCCCACAAACAAGTCACGCACTTGCTGCTACACACATCATTGATAATGTCCAAGGACTATCTTTATTTATAAACACATAGGAAATATCATCATACATAATTGCCTCTAGGGCATATCTCCAACAATTGGGTCCACTAATGGGCCCAGAAACGGGGTCCAACGGGGCAGTGGGGAGTAATAACAGAGGAGTTTGAGAGAGGGGGTGGAGGCAGATATTTAAGTCGCTCCTCGCGCCCCCGACTTCAGGTGGGACTAAAGATTGCGCGCAGATCGTGCCTCAAGACTGCACGCGGCCGCCGCAGGGCTCACGAGGTTGTATTCTGCGCTGTCACTGGTCGGCCTAGTTCGGCCCAATAGAGTCAGGCCGCCACTCACCCCATCCTCGCCCACGCCTTTCTCCGCCCGCCACAGGGCAAGCCTCACTGCGTTAGTCCCACCTCGAAAGTGGGGGCGAGTGAGGAGCGGCTTAAATAGCCAGGCGTGCATTAGCCGTTGAACTCCTTTGAATGCTCCTAGCCCCGTTGGACCCAGCTTGTCGGTCCGCTTATGCACATGTTTGTTGCCGTCCCGATCGCGCCGCCCGTCTTGATTTGGGTCGGAAAAACACCTTCTCTCGGTCCAGTAGCGCGGTCGGGCAAATTTTTTTATGTGCAATGTGTGGGGGCTGAATGGGCACAACACGTTGCGGGAGACGTGGTGGAGGCGTGCGTGGGGGCAGGGAGATCGAGGAGGATGCGGTGGGGCTAGCGTCAGGTGGGGCAGAGGCACGGGGAGCGAGGCTGATCCGGTTGCAGTGGAACTGGCAGACGCGGAGGGGTCGGGGTGAGGCGATTGGGTGGATCGGCTGGTGCGCGTACGAGGTTTCCGGAGTGGCTGGTTGGCCAACTGGGAGGGTAGGTGCGATTCGGTGGGTGGGATCTTCTGTGAATGTGCGGGTTTGTGGCGGCGTGTATGGGAAGGACGTCTCATAAAAAACATGGCATGAGACAATAACATGGCGCGAGTCTAAATCAAAGCATTGGTAATCCTTGTGCTCGAGAGGTCTCAACTTTAGTAATACCGTAGACTTATTTTCGAACAGAGAGAGTACACCATGAGACAACAGCAAACAAAATCGCCGCGTCGGTCAGCCCAGGTAGTATAACATATACAATGTCATCATCATGAAATAACAAAGCAGAATCACCAAGACGGTCAATGGGTACAGTGATCATCACCAAACAAAATAAATAGAACTTTCAAACTGCAGACTATTTCACATAGGACAGTACAAAATACAAATTTATTACATAAATATTTTGAGAAAACATAAACAAATCACTTATCAAGTTTTCTGGCACACACGTACGAATAAAAAATAGCATAGGTTATTCAGACATGACTCGTGCGACCACTTTTATTCTTCCAACAAACCAACCTGCTTCTCTACGCCCGATTCCTGAACAAAATATAAAAAAATGGGGAGAAAATATAGTCGTAGAAATCAAATTGGCAACATAACAAAAATAAGAAGGTAGCAACTCACTTCTCGTTCAGACTACATGTAGCCTTGTTATGACCTGGGAGACTACATGCATCGCATAAAGGACCACTTTTCTTCTATGTAAAATCTTTTGGCCTACCAATCTTTGTAACGTCAGGGCCCCCTTTGACCGCCCCTTCTTAGGTGCACCCTTCGTCGAAACTTTCTGAGGATCACCAATACCAGGCCCAACTTGTTGCGCCTGACTTGCCTCCTTCTTAAGCATAGCATACCTTCTACTTCGTATAAGTTCCTCCTCTGAAATCTTTTTCTGCGCTATTATGTTGTCGAGACACTTCATCAACTCGTCGAACAAGAAGGGATCATTTGCTGCAACATGAGCAGCTTCTGCGGTTTTAATGGTTATTGCACACCGTTCTCTCTCCAATGGCTCTGACCAACCCCATCCAAACATATCACTCTTTCGCTGCACAGGCAACCCATCTCTCGCATGTTTGGACAACCGATGAAGGACACAACACTTTGGTATTTCAGTTAAGTTCAGATGATGGAGAACAAAGAGAATGTGTTTGCATGGTAGCCCTTTCCGAACCATCCTAAGACAACTGCATGTAATAGTTTCTTCGAGTTACTGGTTCATAAACAACATTGTACCTGAACTTGTGGTTATCCTTCCATGTCACCATGAATGTCCGACGCTCAATTATCACGAAGCGTCTCAAATATCTCGGTGACCCATCTTATGCAAATCATCTTGCGGGATGTAGAAATTAGCAGGTGTGAATACTTTGGCGGCATGCTCCTCAAGGGCCTTATATTCAATAACCGACGATGGTTCTTTTTGGTGTGCCTCGCAGTCATCGTACGCCTCATTCTCACGCAGGCGAACTATACACTTCTCATAATGCACTACCAAATCAACTATTGTCATACCGTAGTCCAGGTGAAGGTGAAGGTGAAGGCAGGAGTTGAGGCTTTCACTCCTTTCGTTACTTCGCATACCAAGAAAAAAACCATCGAAAAGATATGAAGTTGCCCAAAGTCTCCTCTTCCTGTACATCCTGTCAAGCCACTCTTCAGTTCTATCCGTCTTCCACTTATCATAGAAAGCGGTCCATCTCTGCTCAAAGTTCGCTTGAGAGGTGGCATAGTACAAGAGCGATCTGAACTCATCCAGTGACTTGTAATGCAGGTGCCTCTGCATATTTTTCTCGATATGCCAGGAGTAAAGACGATGGAACACATCTGAAAGGACAATCCGAATAGCCTGGATCATTGCAGCGTCACCGTCTGTGATTATTGACTTTGGCTTCATCTGACAGTTTGCCTTCATAAATGTCTGCAACAGCCACACGTATGTCCCTTCCGTCTCGTCAACAATGATGGCACAACCAAACACTATGGTGCAACGGTGGTTGTTAACTCCGACAAAGGGGACGAACGGCATACCATATTTGTTCATCTTATACGTGCTATCAAACACGACCACATCTCCGTAGTCCTGATAGTCCCTCCGCGACTGTGCATCACACCAGAACATACTCTTCAGTCGCCCTTCCTTGTCAAGCACATACTCAAAAAAACTCGTGGTCCTTCTCCTTCCTGCTCCTCATAATGCCAAGCTGCCGCCTCAAAGATCACCCTTTGCAATGAGCTTCATTTTTTCTCTGCAACAAAGATTGTAAATGTCCCTCCTGATAAGCCCACACTTATCATACGAACCGTATCTGTTGATGAAGTTGTCCATTATTATATGCTTTCTTATCCCGACCGCTTCCATCGCCAATATCTCGGCCCTCTTGCCATCTCCAATCCGTCTGTGTGACCATAAAAAACAAACCTCGTCGGGCCGAGCCATCGCGTGGTTGTGATCATCCACGAATGATGCGACGAACCAAACTCCACGTTCTCTGTCCAACTTCACCACCATATGTGCACCTTGATCGCAACGAAGTCTCGGTCTAAGCCTGCGCTTGTGGCCCTCCATGGTTATGAACTTGCTCGCCTTCTCCCTGCCCTGGAGCAAAGAAAACGCCGTATCAGTATCATTCTCAAGCACCTCGTTTCACCTTACATTTCACGATGCTAAACCTGTGCTCTTTAGGCGTGATTGTTGTAGAATATATATGCATCCTTATAATCGAAAGGTCATAGCCATGACCTTCCAATGTGTCTCCAAAGATCTGCTATTGCCTTCGAGGCTCCTCAATGTCGATCTCTCCCTCATCGTGATCACCGCTAGGACCATCTGACTCCTCCTACAAAATTCATTTGAAAATATATATGTCAATTACTATCATTTAATTCATACTATTGATCGATGTACAACATCTATCAACTAACCTGGCTCAAGTTATCTGCGAATGATTCTTGCCAACTATTTTGCACATTGTCAACATCCACATCTTCCTGCAAATTTGTATACATAGATAAATAGTTAGCCATGCCATACTTTTGCAAATTAAAAAATAAAATCAAAATATACGCCACTTTACGTTTTCACTATTTGCGCCATGTTTATTATTATCAAAATCCTCCGGAGGTAAGATACCATATGATGAGACGGAATCGTTGTCGCTGTTGTCATCATCTTCGTTAAAATTATCGTTATCAGTCTTAGTCACCTTATCAGTATCATTCTCAACCCTCGTGAATGTCGGTTCTTCATCCATGTCAACACGCTAACTCACAGAACTGCAAAACATCGTGTGTTAGGTTTAGTACACTGCATCATGCCCAAAGCAACACTAGTTCTCTAAATCATGTGGTAGTCCGTAGAGGCGGCGCTACGGCGGGAGGTTTTGATGAACCCTAAACCCTAAATCAGTACATGCACGAACTAGCGCTCACTTCTATCCATCATGCCCGCCCAATGCCCGCTAGGTTTAGATGACAAACCTTGGCCCGCGGTGTAGACGTCGCCAGCGTTCGATGACGGTCTTCACGCGGCGGCGATACCTGACGAACAGCCGGTCGGATGCTTGGCGAAGCCGCTGTGGCGAAGTGAAAGCGGCGATATGCGGAGGCGGCGGCGGACGTCGAGCCCTTCACGTCCGCGGCGTCCAGACGGCAACGGTGAGATGTGGCGGCAGACTGACGTTGGGACGACGGCGGCGAAGTGACGGGTTCGGACGGCGGCGATCCGCGGTGGCGGCGATCGCCACTTGAACTACCGTGATCGCCGAGCGGCAACCAGATGGGGCGGCGAGTAGATCGCGTAACCGGCAGTTTTTTTGGCATGCGTGGCGGTATCATCGCCCGCACAACTAACCTGTCTGAGGTGGGCATACGCTTTTCTCTATGACCATTCTGCCCTTCTACGTTTTGTTGGGGGTCTACCGAAGCAAGGCCCCAATTTTTTTTTAAAAAAAAAAACCCGGCTTGTGCTGGCTAAAGATGACCACCGAGCCTTCCACCTCCGCGGCGACTTCCACCGCCGCCGCCTTAGCAGGCGACGCTAATTGCACGGAGCCATGGAGCGCCCGGGTGCGCACCTTGGCGCACCTCGGCCGGCACCTGGAGGTCATGGAGCAGCACATCCAGAGCATGGCCTTGAATAATTTATTATTTGCCTGTCTTGAGGAGGAAGCGGGCGAGCGCTTGGCCTGCTCACGCGCCTCGCCTCCTGCTCCATGGGAGGGCGCCTTCTCGTTCCCACCGGTGGACGCATCACCTCCGCTGCTTTTGTCCGCTCCTCTAAATAGGGTAGCACGGTTGGATGCGGAGCAAACTCAGTCAATAGCAATTCTGTTAGACAACCCTACCGTGCGTTCCAACCAGATGATTGTATCCTGCAAACATCAGCATGGATATACTGTTCTAGGCCCTTCAACCACAAACATTAACAGCCTTAAAAAAACTCGACACCTGAGGATGAGCATGAGCACATAAAAACTAGCAACAGCGAGTCAACATATATTAGGACAGCCATGTTCAAATCTGATACTGGAAAATAGGTAGATCCTCTACAATTTTGAGTCTTAAGTAGATAACTAAGCAATCTAAGGCTATGTAGCTCAAATGCCAAGCACCAGGGCCATCGCCGACGCCAGCTGGACCCCCACCGACGCCACCAGGGCAAGGAGCTTGGCCCTCAGCTGGCCTTGCCTCCTGCAAAATGAAACTACAGTATCAGCCACATGCCACAATAGCATTACACCAACACTTCACAGTTCATCAAAAACTAGATGGGTGATCACCAAAAAGATGGACCATAAGCACACATTATGCAAGGAAGATGCAACTAACTAAGGGCCTGTTCTGATCTCCTTCCGCTTCTAACTTCTCAGATTTCAGATGTGAAGCTGTACCGAACATTTTTGGTACTAGAAGTTGGATTCGAGAAGCTCAGCCCGCTCGTAGTGTAAAAACGTGAAGCCCGGTCAGCCCAACTCCAGAAAAACGATAAAAGGAAGTTGCTCACAATTACAACCAAACGCCGGTCGTGACATCAACGGACCCCAGCTGAACCCCCGAGTACCCCTCTCCGACGGCATCAACCCTAAACTCCCTTGCTTCTTCCCCAAGGTCCTCCCATGGCAGCAATGGTGAATCAACTGTACATGTAAATGGGTAATACTTTTGCACATGTTTGCAGATGTTTCAATTGTGATTACTGCTGTGTCCATGTGACTTCTGTATACATTGTTAGTTTGATATATGATTGTGCCTATGCAAAAATACAAAGTGTTCAAGTTGCTAGAAAAATAAAGGTCAATTGAACTTTATTAGGTTGCCATACTTTTGTTACTTGACTACCAACCTTGCAGAGCTCAATATGTATGTATGGCAAAGTGTTCAAGTTGCTAGAAAAATAAAGCTGGGATCATTATTTTAATTTATATATAACAGCACCTTCTTGGCCAGTAGGGGTTTAGGGTTTAGGGTGCAATCTGTGTATATTCAGATCTGATAAATTCTTAGGTGCTAGTAAGTTTTTTTTATCAAAGAAGGGTTTCCCCCTCCGAATTCCATTAAGGGAAACCACAAGCAGCAAGCTGCAAGTCATGAGAACTACATACACAAACGAAAAACGCAGCAAACAGCTAACTAAAGAAGCCCAAAGTAATAAGATCCAGCATCGAACGCAGGAGTTAAGCCCTCTAAACAAAAGCCAACAGGAGGGAGGCGCACAACAGGAGTGTCACCTAAGCAAAACAGGCATCAACAAGCAGACTAGACCTATTACAAGGAGATCAACGCCTGTGGAGACAAATCCACACCACCAAAGCAGCCTCAGGCTTGAATCCTCGCAACGTTGATCCTCCATCCTTGTGATGCCCTGTAAACCTCACTTGCCACCTGTTCGAGAAGTCTTGACCCCAGCTCCAGCATTCTTCTTGCTTGGTCCTTTGTCTGTAAAATAGACCAAGAAGTAATCCAGTATGTCATAGACTGAACAAGATTCATAGGATCATTATGTTTTTTGCCATCAAATATAACAGCATTGCGACATTTCCAAACAGTCCACATCAAAGCACCCACGCCAATCATAGCAAGTTTCTGATCATTTTTAGCAAAAGTTTTAATCCACCTACCAAAACAGTTCACACCTGAACTGGGCACAGATCAAAGATTGAAGGCACATTTAATTAAACTCCACAGAAGAGAGGCAGCAGAGCATGAAAAAAAAACAAATGGTCTACAGATTCATCTTTACCACACAATACACATTCTTTGGGCCCTTTCCACCCCCTCTTGAGCAAAGAATCTTTGTTAAGTAAACAGAACATGTGGTCCAGAATATATTAAGCTACCATTACTTGTGACTGTTTGCTTCTTTTATCACTTCATGGTTGATACAGGAAGAAGTTTCCTGCCAAGATGCAGTTTCTACTCTCAGCTTGGCCGCTCGCTCAAGTAAAGTGGCCACTCAAGTGGCTAACGAACAATGCCGCAGATCCATGAGTGTTACAAGTTTCAAAAGGGCAGATGTTAACTTGTCTGCAGTTGCTAAAAGCTCCTCAAGGCCAGTTCTTCTACACACCAACCGAATCCCGTGGTAGAGAAGCAGGATCAGCCCCAATGGAGTTTGAGCACAGTTATTCTGAATTATATCACTTGTTGTTATTCTGAAATATATAACTTGTCTTAACTGGGATAATTTGTGATCATTCAAAAAAAAAGGGCAAACTTGTTGTTATTCTGAATTATATAACTTGTTTAACTGGGATAATTTGTGATCATTCAAAAAAATACAGCACATAAAACTCTCTGTACTAGAGGTCACAAATAACAAGTGCCATGGTGATAGCACAGTATGTGATTGTAGGACTGGACATATTTTTTTACTCACCCAGAATCGGACTATGGCTGTACATTTTACCCAGCTAAACTACATCCTGTAACAATTACGCACAGCCAATGGAACATCTTCAGGAAAGAAGTCATATACATGCAGTCCAAAGATAGCAAGGCATGTCAGTTGCTTCTCACTAAAATAAAACAACATGCTTGACAAGTATTCAGCACTTCACAGTTCATCAGAAAGTAGATTTTGCCAAAAGCCTAAGCACGCCCATGTGGATACTTGCAATAGTAGCAAATGTGTGAAGCTAAACTACATCCTATAAGAATTAAGCACTACAGAAAAAAAACACGTACGAGTCAAAATAATTGTTTTAACCTGCTGCTTTTAATTGTTGCTGGATGCGGCTGCTGTCTGCTTCAAATAGTGGCCATAACACTCTTCCTTTTCTTCGCTTCAGTTTGGTTCTTTGCTATCTGCTGCTTGTACGTGGCCTTGGCCTTCCTCTCCTTGTCAAGCTCCTCCTCCACAAGAGCCTTGGCCTTCCTCTCCTTGTCAACCTCCTCCTCCACAAGAGCCTTGGCCTTCCTCTCCTTGTCAAGCTCCTCCTCCACAAGAGCCTTGGCCTTCCTCTCCTTGTCAAGCTCCTTCTCCAAGTCAGCTCTGGACTGGGCTTCTCTTTCAAGCTTCTCCGTCAGCTGTTGGAGCTGTAACGTCAGGCTCTGGTGCTCCTCCATGGTGTATCGGGCCTTAGCAACGAACGTCGGCCACTCTTGTGCCGCTTCAACGAGCTTGTTGATCTGAAACCAGAAACAAATTAAGCATAGAGTGGACAAAAAGTAAGAATATAGAGTGGAAGAGTCGGACATACGGTATGCAGAGCTTGCTGAAGGACGTCCAATCCAGGGGCAAAACCCTCATTGAGCTGTTCCATTTGATCCACAGAAACATTGGTTAGCAGCACCTTCGTCGCAACCTGCATAACCAGAGTTGTTATAGATTGTAACACACATACTTAGGCCGCGGGGCTGGGCGGGATGGGAGGAGGGCTGGGCGGATGGGATCGGGAGGCGACAGCGGCGGCGGGATGGGGAGGACGGGAGGGGGCGGGGGATCCCTGGGGAGGCCGGCGTGGAGGAGGCGGCGGCGGCGGCGCGAGGAGTTGCTGAGGTTGGAGAAAATGCGCTGTTCTAGAGCCGACGAGAGCCAAAACATAAAGGAAGCACGTGTTTAGGCGACCTGGGCCTTGTTGGGCCTCCAACAGCTAACCAGCGACCTGGGCCCTGGGAGGGAGGCACCGTTTCGCAACTAGGCCGGGATAATCTCGTCCCCTCATCTGCTCAAAAAAAAAAAATCTCGTCCCCTCAAAATTTACTCAAAAAAAAACCTCCCGGCTTGTGCTGGCTAAAGATGACCACGGAGCCTTCCACCTCCGCGGCGACCTCCGCCGCCGCCGCCTTAGCAGGCGACGCTAACGGCACGGAGCCATGGAGCGCCCGCGTGCGCACCTTGTCGCGCCTCGGCCGGCACCGGGAGGTCCTGGCCCTGCTCCGCGACGGCGACCCCTCTTTGCCGCCGCACGTCCTTGCGCTCCCAGCCGCGGTCATCTCCTGCACGGCGCTATCCCTGGTCTCCGGCGTCGCCCAGATACAGGCTCTCGGTTGCAAGCGCGGCCTGCTCCCTTCCTCCGACGCCTACCTCCTCTCCTCGCTGCTCTCCTCCTACTCCCGCCTCGGCCTCCTCCCGCGCGCCCACCAACTCCTCGACGAAATGCCCCTCGCGTCCACGCCTCCCACCACGCTCCGCACCGCCTTCAACTCCCTCATCTCCGGATGCGCGATGCACGCGCTCCCGGCCGCCTGCTTCGCCCTCTTCCGCCGCATGCGGGCGGCCGGCGCCCCCTTCGACGCCGTCACACTCATGACGCTGCTCCCGCCGCTCCTCAGAGCGTCGTGCCACAGCTCCATGCCCTCGCGGGAAAGCAGGGCTCGCCGCCGAGACAAACGTGGCCAACTGCCTCATATCAGTGTACGCACGCCGGGGCGCTGGCCTTGCCCGGCAGGTGTTTGACGAGATGCCACTGACCTCCCGTGACATCGTCTCGTGGAACGCCGTGCTCTCAGCCCACGCGCAGAATGGCCTCGCGGTGGACGCCCTTGATCTCTACAGCCGCATGTGTGGCCACGATGGCGGTGGCGTGGAGCGGACGCCGTGACGCTCGTCGGCGTGCTCTCCTCGTGTGCCCACCATGGAGCCCGCAGTGTAGGCCTGGGTGTCGAACGCTACATGCAGGAGAGACTCCCAGGCTTCCGCGCCAACGTGCAGCTTTGCAACTCTCTCATCAACTTCCATGCACGCTGTGGCAGTTTGCCCCAGGCACAGCAGCTGTTCAACGAAATGCCCAGGAAGAGCATTGTGTCTTGGACGGCGCTGATCACTGGGTACGGCATGCACGGGCATGGAGATGTTGCTGTAAATCTCTTCCAGGCGATGGTGTCAGAAGGCATCCGGCCAGATAATGTCGCAATGGTCGGCCTCTTGTCGGCGTGCAGCCACGCTGGAATGTACGAGGAGGGGCGCAAGTACTTCTCAGCAATGGAGAGTACATACCAGTTGCGACCTACACTGGAGCACTACACCTGCATGGTGGACCTCCTTGGACGGGCCGCCCGTCTCAAGGAGGCGCAAGAACTCATTTCTTCAATGCCCATGCCAGCCGACGGTGCCGTGTGGGGTGCCCTTCTTGGGGCATGCAAGATACATAAGAATGTGGAGATAGGGGAGGAGGCTTTCGAGCATGTCATCAAGCTCGAACCGAGCAATGTGGGCTACTATGTGCTCATGGCGAACATATACACAGACACGGAACAACCAGATGGTGTAGTGAGGGTGCGGGCGATGATGAGGGAGCGCGGGCTCAAGAAGGAGCCTGGGTGCAGCTATGTCGAACACAAGGGGAGAGTACATCTATTCATGGCTGATGACCACTCACATCCACAGGCAAATAGGATTTACGAGCTCGTGATTAGGCTTGAACAAATGGTGAAGGAGAAAACAGATGGCACTGCGGAAATGGGGCAAGGCAGAGTGGACAAGGGACACTCCGAGAAGATGGCTGCGCCGTTGATCGGCTTTCACAGCGAGAAGCTCGCTGTGGCTTTTGGTATGCTGAACACTGATGACAGTGAGATTGTGGTGATCAAGAACCTAAGGGTATGCGGGGACTGCCACTCTTTCCTAAAGGTAGTCTCTGCAATTGCCAACCGGGCATTTCTCGTCAGGGACGCGAGCCGCTTCCATCGCTTCGAAGGTGGAGCATGCTCCTGCAAAGATTATTGGTGAAGAATTTGGTGCTCGCTGTTAGGAGAAGGAAGAATTCACTCCAGATCTTCAGTGCTCACTGGAACAGGCTTGGTGACTATGCTACTACTATCCTTCCACTCCAGCTATGAGAAAAGTGGAGGGCTGGATCAACAGCGGGCATAATGGACTCGCTGTTAGGTTGACCAGTAGTCTCAGATCGAAATGCTCAACTCCCTGAAGATCAGGCTCCCATTTGTTTTGCAGAATCCGAGGTGCGGACCCGATTCATGGATGGTTATCCTGGTGCTGGACAGCCAGTAGAACAAACTGCGAACTTTCTCGAGGCTTGCATTCTACCCCTGATCAATTGGCATTGCTCATGTAATTGCTTGTGGAAATGCAATGCTCCACCCACGCCCTATGGACCTTCTACGGAGGAATTACCCGGCCCTGTTTGAGACAATGGTGTGACAATGCCAGATTTTTTACCAGATGTGGTTCAGAGTGCACCAGCGATGGTCAGCATGTTCTGCATCGTTGGCATGGTTCAGGTCGGTTGTTTACTGTTCAGTCAAATATAAAGAATAAACCGCCATCTTTTGCATCAGGAAAGGGCTGATGGAAGGGCAAAGGAAAATTTTGACCGTGATGCTGAGCCGTATGTTCATGGGTGCGCGTAAATTTTAGAGTTTATTAGATTCCACTGGTGTTGGTCGATTTTGAAGGCAATTTTGTATTCTTGTCATTGCATTCCTGCTGCTATCAACTATTTTTGCCATTCTAGTGCACTTATTCGTTGCCAGGATAGCAAGATCAGGCACACCAGGAATGCAGCGGCGTCAGGTTGCGATATATACTGTCCGTTGTTGGTTGAGCTCAGTGTGATCTATGCTTTGTTGCAACAGCACCCCCTGGCTTCATACTGGGTGCTGCGCTTACTGACGGCTACTGTAAACAATTTCCTAACCCACAAATTGTTGCGGAGTATACTTCTTAATACGTTGAACAATTTTGTGCCGTGTTGTAAGCTGAGATCTGTGGTTGCTTGCAACTGGCTGATGATGGTTTCGGGCGGTTTTCCAACATGGAAGCTAGAGCTGCATGTTAATCCCCAGTTCATCATAGAAACCAAGAGTGGTAGCTCCTGACGGTACATATCATCATAAAAATTGCACAATCCTGGTCATAGGCTATCGACATGCATACAACATGCAACACCAAAATTTTAGAACGATTCTTAGATGAATCCAGACGATCATTTAGAAGATCTGTAGAAACCTTGTCTGGTTCGTCCAAACAAATCTAAGCCCATGAAAACAAAAGCAAAATCATATATTGATGGCACAGTTCAAGCACTGTACCTGTGATGTACATAAATTTCCTGAGCTACCACCATATTACACGATTGTGATATTATACAACGGGCAGAGTTCAAGCAATGTTCATGTCGTATAAATGATTGGGCTAGTTTACAAAGAGGATCTCCTAGACACATCAAGGACAAAAGAAAAGGAGAAAAAGGTTGCATCCTTGTACAACAACTGTATCATGGCACTCTACATGCCAGTTGAGGAGGTCCTTCCTATTCTTTGAGCACCAAGTTTTGGTTGTGCTGGCTTTGCTCCTCGGCCCCTACGGATGACGCCAGAGGCCTAGCTTTGGTTGCGGCGGGGGTGCTGCAATGGCACCCATAGGTCATCATTATTCGCTGCTGCTGGTTTCAAAGCCTTCCCAGATGATTTCGGCTGAGGTGCAGCTATTGAACCCCAGAGATCATCATCATCATTGTGCGATACCGAGGGTTTGATGCCTGCAGACTTCGGTGCAATTTTGGGTGCTGGAACAGCCGTAGGGCCCCATAGAGCATCCTCCTCTGCTTTTGGTGCCGCTGGCTGATTTGATCTTGATGAACTTGGAACTGTGGTTGAAATTTTTGAATTGAGAAAATAAATTAGCCAATAAGTGTTTTAACAGAGATGCATATGTCCTTCATTGAGATACAAATGCACCACGACAGAAAGGTAGAACTTACTTGGTTGCTTCGGTTGCACCACCGGACGTTTCTGGGCAGCTTGTATGTTAGAAAGAAGAGATGGCGGTGACTTTTCTTCAAATGGATCTACATCATCCCATCCTTCGTTATCACTACCATTCTCTTCCTGGTTACCGTTCTCGAGCTCACCCCATCCATCCATAGATGAGCTTGCTGATGCTGGTGCAGTTTGATCAAAAGAGTTGGAAGTGGCTGCTGGTGCATATGCTGCTGGGGCAGAGTGAGTATCTGTGACAATATAATACCCAACATAAGGACTCACATGCAATGTAACACATCTATAACTTCTGTTAATCCTCATTCCACAAAATTACACCTTGACACCTTTATAAGCCCTCCAGGCTTATGGAAGAGATGAAAACTGAGACCAAAACTCCCAAGGATTTAAGAAATTTAGAAAATGAATAATACCTGATGTGGTACTTGGGGGTGCTGAAACTTGAGAGTTACTGGCATTTGCAGTAGATACTGGACCATGGTCGGAAGGTTTTCCCTTCTGAGTAATAGAACTCATGGCCCACCTGTATATGTACGCTTTCTAGTAAGTAATAAATCAACTGCATACAAAACCAGAAAATTCTAAAGATAAACTGAAAAGGCATAAAGATAGCTCCAGTACAACTGTAGATGCATACATCATTCAGGCTTCATTTGGCCAAGTAAAAAAGGGAAGTAGCTAAGTTTTTGCTCTTGTATACACTAACTAGTTAGTTTCAAGCAAAAAAAATATCAGTGTCATAGTTTTCAAAGGTTAATGGGCGTTATTAGATCCCAGAGCACAATGCAGCACAAAATCGACACGGCTGCCTTAAGAAATGGGTGTTTCCTAGCAAGCATGCTAGCATCAGACATATTCAGCAGCATCTGCTACATGAGTTGATATGTACTCCCTCTGTTCACTATTAGTTGACGCATCCCTCTGATCCGAATTAATTGACGCATCCTCTATACAATGTAAAATTTACATTGTATAGAGGATGCGTCAATTAATTCGGATCAGAGGGAGTAACTTTTTTTCTGAATCGGATGTATATAGACGCATTTTAGTGTGTTTATTCACTCATTTCAGTATGTATCTAGTCCATACTAAAATATCCAAAACATCTTATAATAGTGAACAGAGAGAGTACTAAATAACTACATTCACCAAGGGCCTTTACAGCATGGTTCCCACAATCAATTTTTTTTGCATGTTTCCTTTGTTTATGAAAGTTCAGTTTGATATTAATATGTCCAAAATTTAAGTTTTCAAATAGATAAGAAATCTTGTAGTCTAAGACTGTTTTAAGTTCTAAACACATACTAGACACAATTCTAAGCATTCAAGTAGAGATACTGTTTTAAAATGAGGTTAGTTAGGAAAACTCTACTTTGCAGTATATGTAGGACCTTGAAAGACATAAGCAAGCTTGCATATGATGATTGGGACATATGACAACTTACCCAAGTAAACTAGCATTTCCAGGCTTTAACTGAACACCAGTACCTTCGGCTGCCCTGCTGTCTCCTGTGTTAAGCTATAAAACACAACAAAGTAAACAAATAATCACAATATAAGAAGAGCAACACTGATAAAACAAAAGGGTAGAGGTACATATGTTGTACTAAGGTTAAGACACTTATTTTGGGACGGAGGAGTATACATGAATGTATTTTTGGAACAATTAGGCTAGTATACTAGATCTGGTACCTTCACCAGCCAACATCCGGGCAGATCAAGGAAATAATAAATGTAAGAAAGAGTTAATGATAATAAACATGCATAGGACATGGATACACCTAAGCATATGTGTTCTTTCTATTTTGAAATTTTAAAAAGTGGGTTTCAAAATAAAATAAAATATCACATGTACATATTAGATTTGGAATAAAGAAAACAAAAGGACATGTTGCAACACTAAGTTAACAGCCAGCATATTGTGCCACAATCCACAGTTAGTGTAATAAAACAGTCGATTTATAGTAGGCATATAAACTAGATATGCTACCTTTTCATGATGTTGTTTTGCTATTTGCAAGAATTGGTCAGTAGCCTGGAAAGCCTTGGTCCTCACATCACTATAAATAAAATAAGAATGGATTAGCTGAAAGACCAAGTCAAAAAAGTACAGTAAGAACAAATGAAAAAGGCCTTAACGTGATGCACATCACATTTTGCCATCTTGGCATTGACCACTTTGGTTGTTAAAACTTTGTATTCAGGTATATATCAACTTTTGTCAAAAGTGGAATATGCCAGTTCTTTAAAACTAATGATGCATCTAGTGCTCAAATGATGTCTTTTAATTGTGAGATCACAAGATTCACTCGTGTCACGGGAGGATAGCTAGTTAATAACCAAGGCTTGCTTTTAAAGGAGACATGTGTGAATACTAACATATTGATACACATGGCTATGGAGGTCTGGGTAAGAAGAAAGGCTGCAGTGAGACAGTGAATAAAATAGGACAGAACATCCACTCAGATGGAATTTGGGAGCTCAAATTTGCATCAATAATAAAATTAGGCGGGTTTACAGCTGTTCTCCTCAGTCGATGGATGGGATAAATGCCTATATCGCTTTTTAATTTTGATGCTAAATGGCTTAAAGTCCCTAAACGCATAATCCTAAAAGGAAAACCATCACTTTATTGTGAGTGCAGTTCAAACAAAAGGGAGTTAAATAGGGACAGTATTGTAACAAAAACTACTAATTAACCACAAATTGCTAGTCCGTAAGAGTGCAATTCCAGCTAAAGGGAGTGATTAGGGACAGCCTCATAATAAACACCACTAACCACAACATGGTATTTTGCAAACATGTCTAAAAACAACATATGTAACAACTGGAGGCAGTAGTGATTAGGCCAGCACAGTCTTCTATTTCAGCAATGACACACTAGAGAGAGCTAGAGCTAAAGGTTCCAACTTACCTGTCTGGGTCAAATGTAAGGACAACAATGTTAGGCAGTATACGGGTTGCAATCTCTGTCATTTCGTAGTATGAACTAGTGACACTCAGTGCCATGATTCCTGGCAAGGTAAAATAATGATTCATACTTTGTCACAATAATCAGTGGAAGAATGCTCTATCAATAGTACAACAACACATCTGCTCAGGTTAATGTACCAGCTGCTCGAGCAGGCGGGGAAGGTATCACGTAATGCACGGACTGTGAATGCATTGATCAATACTCGCTTCCTAGTCTGTAAAAATAACAGAGCTGCATTAACAAAGATTATAAATAAGGTTGAACTGTAAAAAAATCAAATGAAGTCCATATCCAGGACACAGAAGAAAAAGCAGAAGTTGCACTTGCATTGCACAATCAAACAAGAAAAGATCTTAAGCTTGCCCCTAGACATTGCTATCTTTCCATTTTGTGACAAATCGTGGCCAACTAGTACTCTTTTCTTCCGGTCTTCATTCATTATTGTATGTGTTTGCCGCCAGCAACCAGCTAGTTTTCAACAAAAAATAGAACCTTACTGATGGAGAATATCTAGGATTCAAGCCTTAAAAACAATTGTGGTCAAGATCTCCCCAGATATGCCAATTGGCACATCTAGAATTCCGCAGCATCACTAGTGCAGCATATCTAAGCAACACTTCAAAGGAAAACTAGCAATAAGAGCAACGAAAAAGGTAGAGCATCTTTGGAACAAACCCCATCATTCATGTAAGTTGAAATATTCCCAAGAAGAATTGTAGTGTTTGTCCGGATTGCAGGTTCTTCATCCACCTGAAGACAAACAACAATGCTTTTACTCAACTGTACAACCCTTCTCATATCCAACAACGCATCACTGGGTTGAAACCAATTTTAACTAGAATGAAACATCACCTGAAGCTTAGAGAGATACTTCAAGAGAGATCCTGAGATTATGCGCTGAGATAACTACAGTAACAGATCAGCCAATTAGCACAAAAGACAAAAAAAAACTCTCATGTAATAGAGGAGGACCATGAAACAAACTTAAGTCCCTGGATTGTTCTTTAAAACCATAATTATGACTAAAGGGAACACAAAAATCAAAATTCCGAAGCAAGAATGGTTATAGTTCCAAAATCTTCAAATGAACTAAGCCTAAAATAGTAGACCTAGTCAAATAAAACTTAGGCCCAGCATTGGAAATACGTGCAACTCACTTTTGGTGCCAATACAAGCATCGACTTCAGTGTCAGTTCACGGAGCAAAGAAGAAGTATCAGAGAACCCAGTGGCAACATGAGGAAAAACCTGCAAATCCAGAATTATCCTGTCAAATGTGAACACTCAGAAACAAACATACGACCATATAAAAATAGAGTGCATACTTGTTCATCAACTGTTTGAGATGCCAATGACTCTCCAAACTGATCTATGTGCTGCAAAAGACTAACTCGGATAGCTCGGTCATTCGAGGCAAAAAGCTTCACAATAGTTGGCAAAACCTGAAAAGGGCCAGTATTCTCAACATGAGTGACAAGCCCACAAACCATCTTTACTGGATGGTCAAGAACCAAAATATACATTGAGCAAAAGCAAAATAAATGATGACAAACCTTAGTACTAAACTGATCAGCTGGAAGCCAGGAACCCATCTTTAACAGAACAGTCAAGGCTGGAGCAGCAGCAGAACCAAATTCAAGAGCAGATGCCAATACAGGGAGCAACTATTCACAAAGTAGACAAGATATAAACATAAACAAGGAACTCCAGTTAGTTGCACAGAAAATTAACAAAGTCCAAACTCAGGCCTCATGGGTTCTAACTGGGAGTTTCACGGTACCTTTTCAGAACTATCTCACGGGAAGTTGTTCTGCTATATTTGGGAGTTTCGGAAAAAGCTATCTTTCTCAACACTGTCCTTTAAATTAAGAACTTCCATGAACTGGATGGTCTCTACCAACTTGTTCTGGAAAAACTCTGAAATTAAAAGCCAAATTGTTAATTACAGCATTAAGAACAAAGGCTGAAGAAGATGGGTGTTAATAAAAGACAGAGAAAATGAAAAAAATAGTGCTTGAATGACAATGAAAAACTATTGAACTTGCCGCTGTTGTCAATAAGTTTTGAAGGATTCATTCTACGAGAAGGTGTAGAACTTAAGAGCTTCTGGTAATCTGGAAGCAGAGACTGCAACAAAACAAAACGAAATCAATAACATTAGAAGTCAGAGAAACCATATCAATAATGTTCTCACGGTACAGACAATGGAGAATCTGATGTGTTCACAAGATAGCTCAAGAACAAACCAAACCCCAGCACACAGTCATGCAAGCTAACCTTTGGGATTGAAGCAATGTTGCGAAGGTCCTCTGTCCTGCTCAACTTTCCACCAGAAAAGAGCTCATGAATTAAACACCCTGCAATGAGTGACGTATGTTGTGTCATATGTTCTCATTATTTCGTTGTGCATAAGGAACAACATTGAAGAAAGAAGAGGGATGGTGCACCAAACAGAAGTATCACCATACAGAAGAGTGGATATCATCTGATTTTCTTAGTTTAGACTTGACAAGTTTTTCATTAGTCAATCTCACCGTTGACTTGGTCTAGAATTCAAAATGGGTAAAATTACCATGAAAGACTTCCATGCATTCACGCACAGAGAAAATACCCATTGCGAAATAACTGAACAACTTCGATAGGTTAAGTAAAGAAGAGTGAGTGCGCAACTGGTAGTGGTGAGAACCGTTTGAAAAAGAAGTTTTCCCCATTTTTAAACAGGAAGAATAAACAGAATCACCACATAAGAATGCAATTGAGGAAAGGGAACCCTATTACAATGCAGTGAGTTAGGTCAGCTCACCCAATCCCCATGAATCAATTGCCCACGGAGGTGATTTTCTAATTGAAGCCCAATCTGACTTTGTCAGCTCCAGTGGCTTGTACTGTGCTCCAACTAACCATTCAAATTGCTGCAGATGAACATAAAATGAGAAGATCTTGACATAGATTCAAACATCTATATCATGTAATCACGGAAAATAATATATATTTCTGAACGAGCTTGACATAAAAGCTGGTTTGAACAGTCACCAAAACATAGCTGAAAGAGAACTGTATGTAGTGCTACATCTGTCTAGCATAAATAAAGGTATCGATTGAGAGGCATTACCAACATAGGGCTACTAGCGATTTCGTTATTGGCATCAAATTCTGAGAGAACATCAAAAGCATGAAGCTTCCAGTCCAGAGTTTGAGTAACAACTACACTAGCCAAGCACACATTTCCATGAACCTGAAATTGATAAAGGGACAGCAATCAGCTCATTTAAGATTGAAATACTGACAGTACTTGTTATTTTCAACAATAAAGTTATGAATTATCACAATATCAGGTCAAATATGACCCCATAAAACATCCTCCAACATGATTTTACCGTCACCAAGACATATCTGTACGTTCAACAAGTATATCTACTACATGTGCATTATATAGTCCTCTAATTATCGGTTAACAAGTAATGTCAACTAACAAGGTTGGCTTGACACAGTTCACAGACATAAATATAAATTGCAGTGAAGCAAGAGAAACATGGTATTTTATGATCCGTGAGAACCTCTCAAAAAGGCAGTGCATAGTAAAGGAGTAACTTAAAGCAGAAATCAAATGCTCAATGAAGTAACACAGTATAAGCCGTTTGACAGCGGAATAATACTTGGCCTCATCTGCATCAAGGGTTTGGAGTGTAAGGCTTGCAACAGATTTTGGTGTTAGGTTGAACGCATGATCTAATGCCAAAGTTATATGTCCCACATTAATCTTTTAATAAGGATGAAAGTTTTTTTTAAGAGCTAGGCGTTAATTGTTCGGTTTGCCACAGCCTTGCGCTTTTCTTTGCTATTGCCTAGAGCCTAGGCATGCCTTTTTTAACTACGAAAAAGGTGAAGAAATTAAGGATCTCACAGAAAATAATTTGTTCCGGTGAAAAAAGTCTGTATGCTCAAGTGGCAGCCATGTAATAACTAGAAAAAGCTCTGTCAAAAGCCATAGAACCAAATAAACAAAGAAGTTCTGAAAATGGCTTGGGCTTCAAGCATGATGCAACAAATCGATTGGCACAATATACATATAAAATTTGCTTCAGTGTCTGGAACAATATAGAACGATATAATGAGCAAGCAGCAATCCAGCAACATTAGCAGTAATCAAATCTACAAGCGGATATGAGATAGCAACAAATAAAGGATTTTTTTTTATAAACAGCTTGCGTGGAAAAGAAATAGAAGATAAGGTTTCATATTAAGGCAGGAACTTACGAGCTTGCAATCATTGTTGAGAAAGCTCACAGCTTTTGATATCTGGTGAAGACCCCAAGCAAAATACTCATCTCTGGAACAACTTACTGATGAGAATAAAGTTTATACTGAACAAAAATGAAAATAAAAATGGAATAAAAATATAAAATCTTGAGGACAAAAGAAGATAGCCAGCCAACTGCAAAATTTTGATCTCAAGAAATGGGTAACAATGGCACAGTAAGCTAACATATCAATGACTCTTGACTAGAATTTGTGCAGTACCATGTAAACTGCTGTCTACAGTCTACTATGAAGTATACCCATTCATATACAATGATTTTGTGCCCCTATCAGTGCAATTACCGATCAGGCCGCATGATCGAGTTGGTTAGGTCATGTGATAACTACTGGGTGTGTGAACAGTCAGAAGGCGAGCACTGGTTACAAGGTAGTACCATGTAAACTGCTGTCTACAGTCTACTATGAAGTATACCCATTCATATACAATGATTTTGTGCCCCTATCAGTGCAATTACCGATCAGGCCGCATGATCGAGTTGGTTAGGTCGTGTGATAACTACTGGGTGTGTGAACAGTCAGAGGCGAGCACTGGTTACAAGGTAGCACCACGGTGAACACTGAAAAGAACTCTTTATCTCTAGACTTCTCAGACACAACGCCACTGGTTTGCCTACCAGCAGATTCCAACCTGGTTATTAGATATTTTCACACAGGAATGTTATTACAGATCCTCAGCGTTATGGAATCACTGTTCAGTTAGTGTGGATCAAATATAATCTAGTTAAAACAAATCATATCGCTCAGCTAGCCTTACGGTGAACAAATGCGCTTTTATGCATGCCAAGTTTTGTTAAACACGAGAAGACAAGAGAAGCGCATTGTACCTCTGTGTACCTCCCAGGTTCAGCTCTTTGATCTTTTCAGAAAGTGGTGTAACAGGCTCTGTGACTATATATATTGTGTGTTTTATAGCAGGTCCATCAGGAACTTCTGCTTCTGTACTGTGAAGAAAGGATAATATATTTGGATGGCGTACCTGCATTACAAACAACACTCAACTGACTTAGCACTTAGCAGGTGCCAATACAAAAATGATAAACATTGACTGAAGTATATTAGAACATCATGTTATCAATACTGAGATATAGCACCATTATAAAATATATGATGTCTACAGTTGTTTGCCTCGAAGTATATTAGAAAATCATGTTTGCAAAGCTGAGATAAAGCACCATTATTAAATATATGCTGTCTACAGTTGTTTCCCAACTTTTGTGTTGGTCGTAATGTTTTTAAGACTAATTGTTTACCATCACTCACTTTGCTCTAATATGTCGTAGTAATAGCACTCCTAGTTATCAATAATCTTATAGATAAAAATGAGAAACTTACTGTTCGTAATCTCTTAACACCATTACGGCCAGCAACCATGTGCCTGTCCTGAGGGTTGCTCCCTGACAGTGAGAAAATAGACACAGGCGATCCATCATCCTGGAGAAGACAAGGGAACGGTTATGTTGGAAACAGAATTACGGTGAAAATAACCTGGGTGATCAGCGGGAACATTATGCACAAACGTTTCACACTTCAATACATCGGATCACAATGGAGGGCCTCCACAAATTATGCAATCCATTTCAAGTTCAACCATCCACTAACCGAGATTATCAAGTATCAACTAAGCACTGGATCCACGAATTCTACTTCCTAAGGGCACTGAACTCAGCCATTTGACTTCCTACAGCGTTGCCGAAGCTAGCACCAGCCTAACACGAACTAGAAAACTGTACCCTGCCCTGACACTGTTACAGAGCACAGGCGCATACACGGTCCAGCGCGCACGAGGCCTCGAAGCACCGAAAGCCCAGGCTAGAATCCCCGTAGAAAAGCGCACGCAATCAGCTCCAGCTCCCGGATCACCAGTTCAGCACGACATCGAGAAGCTCGCGTGCCCTACGGGGATCCAATCGGCCCGCCCACGGTGGGGAGGCAGGAGGCGGGGAGGACGCGAGCGTGAAGTACCTTGGAGGCGCCGCGGTGGTGCGTCCAGGAGCCCCAGGCGGAGGCGTGGGGCTCGCCGATGGTGTAGGGGAAGTCCTTGAGGCCCGATCCGGATCCCGCGACCACGTCCTTGAGGAACTTGAACATTTTGCTCTGCTCCCTCGGCGCGTTCCCCCTCGATTCTCCGGGTGACGACCGGGCTCCCTCGGTCGCCTCCCCCGGCGGTGGGTGGCTGTGCGGGAGGAGGAGGAGGCGTCGGGGTAGATCCGGGGAGGACGAGGGGGTGGAGGCCGCTTCCAGGGAGGTAGACGGGGAGGGGGGGAACCGGCACGTGGGGACCTACCTGCAAGGGGGCGAAGATGGGTGCGGTGTTTTGCATATCCCCCCTTGCCTGTCAGAATCTCCAACTGTGATTGGTGGACAGGCAGGATGACAGCTCATGCTTACACGATGCGATTAGTATATTTCTTTTCCATGTCAAATTGCGTAATTTGTATTGTTTTTTACACTGTGATGGACTCTAAAAACGTCTTATAAAATGTTGCGGTAGACAAGTACGCACATGCATGCCAAGTTTAAGTTCTTTTTTATGTGAATCTTAAGTTCCAACATCATTATGAAAATTTTACCATCATTAGAAGTATATGGAACTTTATGAAATATAATTTTGTATTGCATATTTTATTTAAAATAGCTTTTTTTTTAAATAACATGTTTCATAGTTTATTTGCAAAAAGAAAAATTGAGTCCAAGTTCTACTTTTCCAAGCTGTGCCGATGACCAAACCGAGTTACATCTACGATTAAAATAAGTAGCATGTAGTCATAGTATGTCCAATCATATATACCGACGCAACCTCTTGACTTCACACTCTTGCGTTAATAAATCGACGGCCTTCTCCTCCGTCGGCCGCCCGATGGAAGGTGTGCAAGGAGGCCCGATCTATTAATGGAAGTTGTAGTTTCCTCTGTCATGGTGCATTAGGTGCGTCTCCATTTGTCCGTCACTTGACCCTTAGATGGTGATGGTGGCGGGTGTTCAATATTGGTTCCTTTAGCTTCTTCATCGGTCCACGATTATGCGTGTTCAATCGCATCCATTGACGAGATTGGGTGGATAGGTAGGTCTTGATGTTCATGATGGCTCGAGAATTTGTGACATTTTATAAGAGGTTTTGACATGGTTTTCATCGGGTTTTCGCTATCTAGGTCATTTTAACGCTAATCCTTGAGGAGAAGAAAACTTGTTTTTCCATTGTTTGGTAGGAAAAATCATTTATGAAAGGAAACCAAGGAGGATTACTCGAAATCAAGCCAAAAGGAGCAACTTCCATGCACCAGACGCACCAGAGCGCAAGACGGCCAACCATATGAGCGCAAGCGCTCGTATGAGAGGTCGTGCCAGGCGCCAAGTGCTTCCCCTCATCTATGGGAACAACTTTTGTGAAGGCAGGGGGACGCATCAGAGAAACCTAGCCGCCCCCACTCCATCCAGAACAGAGGGATAAGAGATCCGGAGAAGAAGAACCACCGGAGATCCTTCTCGTTTAGTTTTCCCAGCACCATATTCATTTGATATCATCACCATTGTAAGAGGAATTTCAAGTTGTAAGATCAGGGTGTATAACTCTATTCACACTCATCCGGAGATTGAGACTTGTTGAATCAATCATCCTATTGTGGATCTTCACGGTATTATTGATATGGTTTCCACAAAATTATTCTCTATGATGATTGGTTATTCACTTTCGATGTGTGAGTAATTCCCCTCGGCGTGGGAGATGTAGGTGAATTGTAAGATTTATACATGCCTAATCTATATGTCATCATTGAAGGAAATATGCCCTAGAGGCAATAATAAAGTTATTATTTATTTCCTTATATCATGATAAATGTTTATTATTCATGCTAGAATTGTATTAGCAGGAAACATGATACATGTGTGAATACATAGACAAGCAGTGTCACTAGTATGCCTCTACTTGACTAGCTCGTTGATCAAAGATGGTTATGTTTCCTAGCCATTGACAAAGAGTTGTCATTTGATTAACGAGATCACATCATTAGGAGAATGATGTGATTGACATGACCCATTCCGTTAGCTTAGCACTTGATCGTTTAATATGTTACTATTGCTTTCTTCATGACTTATACATGTTCCTATGACTATGAGATTATGCAACTCCCATTTCTGGGAGGAACACTTTGTGTGCTACCAAAGCGTCCTAGCGTAACTGGGTGATTATAAAGATTCTCTACAGGTGTCTCCGAAGGTATTTATTGGGTTGGCATATTTTGAGATTAGGATTTGTCACTCCGATTGTCGGAGAGGTATCTCTGGGCCCACTCGGTAATGCACATCACTATAAGCCTTGCAAGCATTGTAACTAATGAGTTAGTTGCGGGATGATGTATTACGGAACGAGTAAAGAGACTTGCCGAACGAGATTGAACTAGGTATTGAGATCTGAAGCGATCGAATCTCGGGCAAGTAACATACCGATGACAAAGGGAACAACGTATGTTGTTATGCGGTTTGACCGATAAAGAACTTCGTAGAATATGTGGGAGCCAATATGAGCATCCAGGTTCCGCTATTGGTTATTGATGGAGACGTGTCTCGGTCATGTCTACATAGTTCTCGAACCCGTAGGGTCCGCACGCTTAAAGTTCGATGACGGTTATATTATGAGTTTATGTGTTTTGATGTACCGAAGGTAGTTCGGAGTCCTAGATGTGATCACGGACATGACGAGGAGTCTCTAAATGGTCGAGACATAAAGATTGATATATTGGACGACCATGTTCGGACACCGGAATGGTTTCGGAGAGTATCGGGCATATACCGGAGTACCGGGGTTACGGAACCCCGGGGAGACTAATGGGCCTTTGGGCCCTAGTGGAGAAAGGAGGGCGGCCAAGGGGCAGGCCGCCCTCTCCCCAATCCGAATTGGACGAGGAGGCGCCCCCTCCTTTCCTTTCCCCTCTCTCCTTCCCTCTCCTCTCCTACTCCCACATGGAAGGGGGAGTCCTACTCCAGTGGGAGTAAGACTCCTCATGGGGCGCGCACAGGGTGGCCGGCCCCCTCCCCCTCCTCCACGCCTTATATCTACGGGGAGGGAGGCACCCTTGGAGATACAACATTTGATGCCTTGGAACTCTTAGCCGTGTGCGTTGCCTCCCTCCACCATAATCCACCTCGATAATATCGTAGCGGTGCTTAGGCGAAGCCCTGCATCGGTAGAACATCATCATCGTCACCACACCGTCGTCTTGGCGGAACTCTCCCTCAAAGCTCGGTGGATCGGAGTTCGAGGGGCGCCATCGAGTTGAGCGTGTCTGAACTTCCGGAGGTGTCGTGCGTTCGGTACTTGATCGGTCGAATCGTGAAGGCGTACAACTACATCAACGCGTTGTGCTAACGCTCGCTTTCCGCTCACAGTGCGTGGACACACTCTCCCTCTCGTTGCTATGCATCGCCATGATCTTGCGTGTGCGTAGGAACTTTTAAAATTACTACGTTCCCCAACGGTGGCATCGAGCCTGCTTTTAAGCGTAGATGTTATATGCACGAGTAGAACACAAGTGAGTTGTGGGCGATACAAGTCATACTGCTTACCAACATGTCATACTTTGGTTCGGCGGTATTGTTGGATGAAGCGGCCCGGACCGACATTACACGTACGCTTGCGCGAGACTGGTTCTACCGACGTGCTTTGTACACAGGTGGCTGGCGGGTGTCAGTTTCTCCAACTTTAGTTGAACCGAGTGTGGCTACGCCCGGTCCTTGAAAAGTTTAAAAAAAACACTAACTTGACGAACTATCATTGTGGTTTTGATGCGTAGGTAAGAATGGTTCTTGCTCAGCCCATAGCAGCCACGTAAAACTTGCAACAACAAAGTAGAGGACGTCTAACTTATTTTTGCAGGGCATGTTGTGATGTGATATGGTCAAGGCATGATGCTATATTTATTGTATGAGATGATCATGTTTTGTAACCGAGTTATCGGCAACTGGCAGGAGCCATATGGTTGTCGCTTTTATTGTATGCAATGCAATCGCCCTGTAATTGCTTTACTTTATCACTAAGCGGTAGTGATAGTCGTAGAAGCAATAATTGGCGAGACGACAACAATGCTACGATGGAGATCAAGGTGTCGCGCCGGTGATGATGGTGATCATGGCGGTGCCGAGATGGAGATCACAAGCACAAGATGATGATGGCCATATCATATCACTTATATTGATTGCATGTGATGTTTATCTTTTATGCATCTTATTTTGCTTTGATTGACGGTAGCATTATAAGATGATCTCTCACTAAATTTCAAGATAGAAGTGTTCTCCCTGAGTATGCACCGTTGCCAAAGTTCATCGAGCCCAGACACCACGTGATGATCGGGTGTGATAAGCTCTACGTCCATCTACAACGGGTGCAAGCCAGTTTTTGCACACGCACAATACTCAGGTTAAACTTGACGAGCCTAGCATATGCAGATATGGCCTCGGAACACCGAGGCCGAAAAGTCGGCGTGAATCATATAGTAGATATGATCAACATAGTGATGTTCACCATTGAAAACTACTCCATTTTACGTGATGATCGGTTATGGTTTAGTTGATTTGGATCACGTGATCACTTAGATGATTAGAGGGATGTCTATCTAAGTGGAAATTCTTAAGTAATATGATTAATTGAACTTAAATTTATCATGAACTTAGTACCTGATAGTATTTTGCATGTCTATGTTTGTTGTAGATAGATGGCTCGTGTTTGTTGTTCCGTTGAATTTTAATGTGTTCCTTGAGAAAGCAAAGTTGAAAGATGATGGTAGCAATTACACGGACCGGGTCCGTAACTTGAGGATTATCCTCATTCTTTACGGAAGAATTACGTCATGAAAGCACCGCTAGGTGCCAAACCTACTCTGAGCAACACGGATGTTATGAGCGTCTGCAAAGCAAAGCTGATGACTACTCGATAGTTCGGTGTGCCATGCTTTACGGCTTAGAACCGGGACTTCAACAATGTTTTGAGCGTCATGGAGCATATGAGATGTTCCAGAGTTGAAGTTAATATTTCAAGCAAATGCGGATTGAGAGATATGAAGTCTCCAATAAGTTCTCTGATTTGCAAGATGGAAGAGAATAGTTACATCGGTGAGCATATACTCGAATATGCGGGTATAACAATCACTTGATTCAAGCGGGAGTTAATCTTAGGATGATAAGCGTCATTGATGAAATTCTTCAATCATCGCCACCAAGCTACAAGAGCTTCGTGATGAACTATAACATGCAAGGGATGGATAAGGCGATTCCCAAGCTCTTCGCAATGCTAAAGGATGCGGAGGTAGAAATCAAGAAGGAGCATCAAGTGTTGATGGTCAATAAGACCACAAGTTTCAAAAAAAGGGCAAAGGGAAAAAGAAGGGGAACTTCAAGAAGAACAGCAAACAAGTTGCTGCTCAAGAGAAGAAACTCAAATCTGGACATAAGCTTGAGACTGAGTGCTTCTACTGCAAGCAGACTGGTCACTGAAAGCGGAACTGCCCCAAGTATTTGGCGGATAAGAAGGATGGCAAGGTGAACAAAGGTATATGTGAATATGTGATATACATGTTATTGATGTGTACCTTACCAAAGCTCATGTAGCACACAGGTATTTGATCTTTGGTTACATTGCTAATATTTGCAACTCAAAAGCGAGGACTACGGATTAGCGAACAGCAGCTAAGGGCGAGGTGACGATGCGCGTGGGAAATGGTTCCAAAGTCGATCACGATCGCCGTCGACGCTACCTCTACATCTACCTTCGGGATTAGTTTTAGACCTAAATAATTGTTATTTGGTGCCGCGTTAAGCATGGACATTATATTTTGATCTTGTTTGATGCGAGGCGGTTATTCATTTAAATGTGAGAATAATGGTTGTTCTATTTATATGAGTAATAGGAGTACTTTTATGGTCATGCACCCTTGAAGAGTTGTCTATTTTTTATGAATCTCGATAGTAGTGATACACATATTCATAATGTTGAAGCCAAAAGATGCAGAGTTGATAATGATAGTGCAACTTATTTGTGGCACTGCCGTTTGGGTCATATTGGTGTAAAGCACATGAAAAAACTCCATACTGATGGACTTTTGGAATCACTTGATTATGAATCACTTGGTACTTACGAACCATGCCTCATGGGCAAGATGACTAAAACACCGTTCTTCGGAACTATTGAAGCGAGCAATTGATTTGTTGGAGATCATACATGCTTGATGTATGTGGTCCAATGAATGTTGAGGCTTCATGGTGGGTATCATTATTTTCTCACCTTCACAGATGATTTAAGCAGATATTGATATATCTATTTAATGAAACATAAGTCTGAAACATTTGAAAAGTTCAAAGAATTTCATAGTGAAGTTGAAAATCATCGTAACAAGAAAATAAAGTTTCTGCGATCTGATCGTGGAGGAGAATATTTGAGTTACGAGTTTGGTCTACATTTGAAACAATGCGGAATAGTTTCGCAACTCACGCCACCCGGAACACCACAGCGTAATGGTGTGTCCGAACGTCGTGTCGTGCTTTACTAGATATGGTGCGATCTATGATGTCTCTTACTGATTTACCGCTATCGTTTTGGGGTCATGCTTTAGAGACGGCCGCATTCACGTTAAATAGGGCACCATCAAAATCCGTTGAGACGACGCCTTATGAACTGTGGTTTGGCAAGAAATTAAAGTTGTCGTTTCTTAAAGTTTGGGGCTACGATGCTTATGTGAAAAAGCTTCAACTTTGATAAGCTCGAACCCAAATCGAATGTGTCTTTTCATAGGATACCCAAAGGAAGCTGTTGGGTACACCTTCTATCACAGATCTGAAGGCAAGACATTCGTTGCCAAGAATGGATCCTTTCTAGAGAAGGAGTTTCTCTCGAAAGAAGTGAGTGGGAGGAAAGTAGAACTTGATGAGGTATGATGCACTGCTCCCTTATTGGAAAATAGTTCATCACGAAACCGGTTCTGTGGCGTCTACACCAATTAGTGAGGAAGTTAATGATGATGATCATGAAACTTGAGATCAAGTTATTCTTGAACCTCGTGGAGTCGACGAGTAAGATCCGCGCAGTGAGTGAATGCGGTAATCCTGTTACGGAGGTTATGTTACTAGACCATGATGAACCTACGAGCTATGAAGAAGCGAGGGTGAGCCCAGATTCGCAAAATGGCTTGAGGCCATGAAATGCGAGATGGTATCCATGTATGAGAACAAAGTATGGACTTTGGTTGACTTGCCCGATGATCGGCAAGCCATCGAGAATAAATGGATCTTCAAGAAGAAGACGGCCGACGGTAATATTCATCTATAAAGCTCAACTTGTTGCAAAAGGTTTTCGACAAGTTCAAGGGATTGACTACGATGAGACCTTCTCACCCGTAGCGATGCTTAAGTCTGTCAGAATCATGTTAGCAATTGCCGCATTTTATGATTATGAAATTTGGCAAATGGATGTCAAAACTGTATTCTGAATGGATTTACGGAAGAAGAGTTGTATATGATGCAGGAAGGTTTTGTCAATCCAAAGGGAGCTAACAAAGTGTGCAAGCTCCAGCGATCCATTTATGGACTGGTGCAAGCCTCTCGGAGTTGGAATAAATGTTTTGATAGTGTGATCAAAGCATATGGTACAGACTTTTGGAGAAGCCTGTATTTACAAGAAAGTGAGTGGGAGCTCTGTAGCATTTCTGATATTATATGTGGATGACATATTGTTGATTGGAAATGATATAGAATTTCTGGATAGCATAAAAGGACATTTGAATAAGAGTTTTTCAATGAAGGACCTCGGTGAAGCTGCTTATATATTGGGCATCAAGATCTATAGAGATAGATCGATACGCTTAATTGGACTTTCACAAAGCACATACCTTGACAAAGTTTTGAAGAAGTTCAAAATGGATCAAGCAAAGAATGGGTTCTTGCCTGTGTTACAATGTGTGAAGTTGAGTAAGACTCAATGCCTGACCACTTCAGAAGATAGAGAGAAAATGAAAGATGTTCCCTATTGACGGTGTCCTAGACTAGGGGGTACTCACCACGTCGTCTCCCGATCAGTTGGATTGGGCCGAGGATCCCCATGGCCGTATACTCATGGGCGATCCGGGACGATTGCCGCATATAAGGAAGATTCCACAAGACTTGGCGATCAAGACAAGGACTCCTCCCCACCGGCGTATTCGGCTAGGACTCTTGTTATCCTAGGCCTACGGTGCACTATATAAACCGAGGCCGAGCTAGTCGATAGACAATCTCATATACAACAATCATACCATAGGCTAGCTTCTAGGGTTTAGCCTCTACGATCTCGTGGTAGATCTACTCTTGTACTACCCATATCATCAATATTAATCAAGCGAGGAATAGGGTTTTACCTCCATAGAGAGGGCCCGAACACAGGTAAACATCGTGTCCCTTGTCTCCTGTTACCATTGATCCTAAGACGCACGATTCGGGACCCCCTACCGAGATCCGCCGGTTTGACACGACATTGGTGCTTTCATTGAGATTTCCACCGTGGGATCGTGAAAGGATCAATGGCTCGGCTCAGGTCAGCTATGACGTCGGCTTCTTCCTCACCGGCTTCATTGGTCACCTTGGCTTGACCGAGGACTGTGCCCTACCTCCGATCGTCATGTTCGGATGAGGGCCTTCATCAACACCAACTCCGATCTCTATCAAGATCATGGAGGAGTCATCCATGGAGCTCGGGGGCTCTACGTCAACATTGCCCTCAGGCGACCGTGCTGTTTTTCTGGACAGCAAACTTGTATTCGCCGCCGCCTCCTCCTCAAGCGTCGTTTTAATGATTGCTTCGGTGGAATTGTGCGGAATTAAGTCTACAACAAACCCTAGAAAATTTAAATGGCCGAGTTCCGATGGAGGAATCTCTAGCAATCTCCGATATACCGGAGCCGCATTGAATCTGGACGAGAATCCGGACGAGTTTATGGCGTAGTGTCCAGCTTCTAGCTCGGACTTCCTTTGGAAGATCCAACCGTTGATCGGCTGCGGAATTCCTATATCTACCATCCCTCAAAATTTCAGCTCGATCTGACCGTCCAAACTCCGGGAACCTTCCGACCCGAGTTCGTCTTTTTTATGAACGGGATTTCGGACATCCTTTTTGAAGGAAGTTTTGTATGGGGTATTGTGTTTTGTTCGAACACATCCCACTAACTTTAAGATCTTTTGAACATGATCTTCAACATCGCGGCCGGTGTTAAACCAGTCCGGCAATATTGCTCCACGATTGCCAACTGCGCTTAGACACGTCGTCACTTTGTTGAGCCGAGCTCAACTTCTTGAGATCATCATCTCGGCAAGCGAACAAGAGTCGGCATCGCGAAGGATAAATCATCACCAACATCGCCGCCCCACGGATTACGGGCGGGCATACTGGCATCGCCGCACGGTCGCTTCATCAAGCCGGCATCGACCACGCCACGACACGCATCGGCGGGGCCGCACTATTGCTTCTTCAAGCTAGTGTCCATCACGCCGACCTACTTCGACATCTCTATTGGACCGGGGCTTCGCCATATCTTCATCAACCTACTCCGGACACTTGGCGTCACTAGCCGACCAGGTCCGTCACGTTAAACTGGACCGAGGGCTTTGCCTCGGCGAGCCAACCTTGCCCGACATTGTCATGCCGTCGTTTTATCGCCCATCGAGCAATGGAGTGCGCGGATCGAGTCCCAATTTTGGAAATCACCTCCTTCGGATTGCTACAACAAATAAACGGTGCTATTAATCCCGGTATTTTTGCTTGTTTGGGTTCATTTTCCCAAGGAATTATTACTCTGGTTTGTCCATCATATGTACACAGGTCTATCAAATGGTGGCCGCATTATCGGCGGTCGCATGATGGTTCGGTCGGTTTCGTACATAGTCCGTGAACGCCGCATCCTAACTTCGGACCGACGTGAATTCAGGCCTTGCCATGCCTTTACCGCATCACGCCGCATACCGCATCGACATTGACTTGGCGCCAGGCCATATTTCTTTTATTACTCACTTTGCATAAATTATTTATTATGCAACGATTTTTTACTATTATCTCTGGTTTGCACTATTTTTTGTGCACGGAAAATGATCCACCGGACTATATCCTTTAGCGTCACCTCGGCTGGACGGGGGCTTCGTCAACACTTCATTACCCCATGCCGGGACTTGGCATCACTCTGCCGTCCTGCATTGACCGTGCTATGTCACCACTTCACGATGTCGAGCTCTTTGCTCCGCCACCTCGGGACCGGCTTGGGGATGGAACCTTGTCGACATCAAGCTCGGACCGCATCGTCAATCTTGAACACATTAACCAGCTAAGTTGCCTTCATGCTCAAAGTTTTAAATTTCTAACTTGTGTTCGGTTCGACCAAGCATTATACTTTTTGGAAAAAGTTGCTTGTAAAAATTTTCCTTGTCGAAAATTTGTTACTTTACACTGACGCGCTACCAGCGCTCATTATACAGGGGCTTCTTTAATGAAGCTTATTAATTCGGGCTTTATGCCCAACACATGTGTCACACTTCGCATGTACCTTTTATTCACCATTATATGCATCGATATGACTTAAGTTTTGGCCAAGCTGGGTTGCTGGCTCTGTGCTTACCCCTACGTTCCCGATTGTTCGGCTAGGTGGTAAAGGAGCACCTCTGCGATTATTCTTGCCGGTCACCGGATGTGTACCTCGACCGGGTGAAGCCGAAAGCTAAGCGTTCTTAAGGGAATACTCGGTCGGTGAACTAAAAGATGATTTCTTACCTATTCATTTACCTGCCCCCAGATGTTTTACTGCTCTTTTTTGATCTGGACATGCACTTTAGGGCATGCCTCCCAGGAAAGGAACCCTTAACGGAACTATTCTCCTGGAAGATGTTTCTTACTAACCATGTAATATAACATAACTAGTTGGGCACTTATGCGATAAAACACTAATGACCCTACGCTTTGGTCTCCACGCATGCCGGGTTTTTATAACCGCGAGGGTATTCGGATACACTCCGGACTATTGGGTCCAGAGGTTGAAGCGAAAAGGTCCGCTACGACAAACAATCTACAATCCGGCTAGAAGGCATTTTACATGTCACCTTACATTATATAGTCAACTTTTACCCAAGTCACTTGGGGGCTCTTATGTTTATTTGAGTCGTTTTATACTAAGTGTTTTTCTTCTTAGTTGTTGCAAAGTTTTTTATTTATCACTCCTTTTTTCGACACGAAAAAGTGTCACTAGCCGAGGAGCCTAATTTCTCTCTCAAAACCGCTAAAGTTTAGTTTTCTAAACTGGCCTAATGAGAAGTACTCCGCCTTGGGATGGGAGGCTGAAGCCGTAGGGTGACCAAGAAGTCTTGAGATAGGATGTGTCATGTTAAAGCACGTGAAGCACTTTTTTTCTAAAGTCCAATTTTCGGATTGGCATCGAACACTTGATCTTGTTCGGACGTCATGTTTTTATCGACGTTTTTGGTTTTCAAGCTTTTGGCACTTTTAAACTATTTGTGTGTTTTGGACAAGTCTCATGCAACGCCGGACACCTTTAGAGATTCGGCAAAAACATTCTCGGATATTGCTATATATGCATCAGTTTTGAATTGTGTCTTGGTCAATAGTTGGGTTGTCGGGCTCGCGCTTGCCTCCTACGTTCCGCTTTGTTCGGCTAGGTGTGCAAAGGAGAACCATCGCGATTGCGCTTCCATTCGCATGGTCAAGCACCTCAATGGAGAAAGCTGAAAACCGATGTCACAATAGGTGTAAACTGGTCAGCGGTCCGATGACTATATTAAACGACGGGCCATTCATAACATTGGCGAAGTGTTTCCGGCTTGACCTCATTGTGGCCCGAACACTCTGGGGCTAGTAATGGCCTCTCAAACTAAATCCTCAATATTTTGCTCTTACATTGGAGCCGAGGTTTCATGATCATGCTTAGCATGACAACCCAAAAGAAAGGAACCGATAAGCGGGACTATTTTCTTTGGAAGACATTTCTTACATTAAATAGTAATATAACATATCTCTCTGCGTACCTTTGTTTATAAAACCGTATGGCGGATTGCCTTGTTTGTTGTAAATCTTTGCCCTCATAAAGGCTTTATAAAGTAGGACAAACACTCCTCGACTCTTGGCCGAGGAGGTTGAAGCCGATGGTCGGTCAACAAAGTTTTGTACAATGCGGATCCGAGCATTAATGACATAAAGTACTTGGATACATTGAGTCATTACACATAATTTGTGATTTTACTATGGATATCGATCCTTAATTCGCCACCCGTGCCGCATTAAGGCTCGGGGGCTAGTGGGCTTCGGGCTTATTATTTACAAATATTAAAGGGCACATCAATCCTCGATGCGGTGTTGCCACCGACCGGTGTCTCGGGGCTCTTGCATTGCTGTTCTATGCGAGAAAATTTTAAGTGCTGTCTGAGTTTCCGAGAAGATTTTGATCCTCGGGTTGGTCGGCCGCACCCAACACGAGTCTTGAGGATCGAGCACGCCGCTTTTGTGTCGAAGTATTACGCGAGTTAGGACTTGATCCTCGGACCGATTTTGCAAATCAACACGAGTCTCGGCAGCCTACGGGATCGGCCGGTATTATGTCATCCTTCATGTGCATCTCGAGTTTTAGACCGATACACACCTTGTGGGCTACTGGCTATGTATCTCGGCAGAGAATAAATTGCACCAATCAAAAATATTGACAAACATCAACCCACATTCGGGGTGGTGCACCACCTCGGAAGCAGTCCGGCATAAAGCTCGGATGCTAGTGGCTGGCTCCATAGAGGGCATTTCCGGCATTAAGCTTGGCTAAACTCCTTCAAACTTCTTTGAACCAAGGTGATTTACGACACCTCGGATACAGTCCGGCGTTGGAGCTCGGATACATAATCCGGAATTGGAGCTCAGATACAATCCGGCGTTGGAGCTCGGATACATAGTCCGGCGTTGGAGCTCGGATACATTTCGGCACTAGAGCTGGGAAGCGGTCCGGCGTTGGTGCTCGGCTGCAAAAGATAACTCGAATGCAGTCCGGCGTTGGAGCTCGGACGCAAGAGGACGCTGCCACCCGGGGACAACTTCAAACCCGAGGTGTGGCATAAAAATAACAAGGCATTGATAAAGGTCGTAAACTTAAAGGGGCTCCTCGGATACCCGACGTGTAAACTCGTCGAATGCATTTCGGCGATCCTCAAGATCGAAGATGAGAAGATTTGTTGAACCAGTTTTCAAGACCGACGACCGAAGATGAAGAAACGATTCGGAAGAATCGAGGCGTCCCCAACTTGAAGACCGGTTAGGGGCTACCGATGGTGTCTGGACTAGGGGTACTCACCACGTCGTCTCCCGATCAGTTGGATTGGGCCGAGGATCCCCATGGCCGTATACTCATGGGCCGGGCCCCAGACAGTGGCCGCATACAAGGAAGATTCCACAAGACTTGGCGATCAAGTCAAGGACTCCTCCCCCACCGACGTATTCGGCTAGGACTCTTGTTATCCTAGGCCTCTGGTGCACTATATAAACCGAGGTGAGGCTAGTCGATAGACAATCTCATATACAACAATCATACCACAGGCTAGCTTCTAGGGTTTAGCCTATCTGATCTCGTGGTAGATCTACTCTTGTACTACCCATATCATCAATATTAATCAAGCAGGAGTAGGGTATTACCTCCATCGAGAGGGCCCGAACACAGGTAAACATCGTGTCCGTTGTCTCATGTTACCATTGATCCTAAGGCCGCGATTCGGGACCCCTACCCGAGATCCGCGGTTTTGACACCGACACCCATGCTTGACCATAGGCTCTATCATGTATGCAATCTTGTGTACCGGACCCGATGTGTGCTTTGCTATTAGTTTAGCAGTGGAGGTACCAAAGTAATCCAGAGTGGATCATCGGACAACGGTCAAGAACATCCTGAAATACACGAAAAGGACTAAGGATATGTTTCTCATTTATGAAGATGACAAAGAGCTCGTCGTAAATGGTACGTCGATGCAAGCTTTGACACTGATCCGGACAATTCTAAATCGCAAACCAGATACGTGTTTTTATTGAACGGTGGAGCTGTCAGTTGGTGCAGTTCTAAACAAAGCGTCGTATCGGGATCTACATCCTTATCACCAGTTCGGAAGCAACAAATGAAGGAGTCTGGATGAAGGAGTTCATATCCGATCTAGGTATCATACCTAGTGCATCGGGTCCAATGAAATTTTTTTGTGACAATACTGGTGCAATTGCTTTGGCAAAGGAATTCAGATTTCACAAGAGAACCAAGCACATCAAGAGACGCTTCAACTCAGTCCAGGATCAAGTCCAGGTGGGTTACATAGAGATTTGCAAAATACATACGGATCTGAAGGCTAGAATTCCTCTTAAAATTATAGTCTTTACGTGGCAGACCATGTGTGGCAGATTGTTGGCTGCTGACCAAATCCAGAAACATAATGGGCCAGGCTCTGAGTTTTGTGCGTTGTGTGGGGCTCTTGAAGATTCTGGTCATATTATTCTTGTTGCCCTCTGGCTAGCTTGTTTTGGAGTTGCACCTGATCGTGGATGGGTGTGTCTTGGGCCCCTTCATCATTCAATGATCTTACGCCTTTGACAACATAAAAGTTTGTTTTGATTTGTTTTTTGGGCCATGTGTTTGGTCCTGTGGACTATCATGAACAGGTTTATCACTGAGCACTACTTTCTAGTAAAGTCGGTTGACTGTATTTCCAAAATGCCATTTCTTTTGCAGCAGTGGAAATCATTGACTAAGAGGGCAATAAGGATGTCGCGGAGCTGCTGGTCTGTCATATAAGGGCTACGACAAACTCTATCTCGAGTGGGGATCAAGCTCAACATACAGGAGGGTCATTTGGTAGGACTAGGGTTCCTACCGGGGCCTCTGGCGAGATTGTATGGGCAAGGAGGAGGGACGAGGGCTGGAGCCAGGCTGGCCGTGAGCGGCGCCGTCGCGGCTAGGGTTAGGTGCGGCGGCTAGGGTTCCGGCTTCTTCGGGAGCCAGGCAATAGAAGATTATAATATCTTTATTGCTTGATCTCAAACGGTGTCTTACAACTAGTATTTATAACTTTAGCCTAAGATAACTTGCCTAAGATAACTTGCCTAAGATAACTTGTGTGCCAAGCCCCTAATACTAATGCACGGTGGGCCTCTTTATGGTATAGACCAAACCGGTCATAACATCTCTCCCCGCTGCATAAACAACTCGTCCTCGAGCTGAAAGTCTGGATAGTGTTGGCGGAATTAAATCACGCTGCTCCCAAGTAGCCTCCTCCTCTGGAAGGCCCGCCATCGAACAAGGACGAACCAGACGCCACGACGGAGCTACCGCAACACCTTTGCCCGGCTCGGGAAGAATGCGACCATCGGCGATTGGAGGAAGCGCCGAGGAGCCGCCGGTGGCTCGCCACGGAAAGGCTTGAGCAGCCCAACATGGAAGACGTCGTGGATGCGAGCACGGCCGGAAGTCAAGACGATAGGCCACCTTCCCAATGCGCTCCAAGATAGGGAAGGGCCCGGCGAAGCGAGGGTTTAGCTTGCGCCGCTGTGGTCGAGTGATCGCAGAGAGCGGTGGAGAAGACGCAGCCACACCCAATCACCCACCGCAAACTACGCCTCGCGATGATGATCGTCGTAGTAGTGCTTGGCCACCGATGTGCTGAAGGAGACGCCGACGAACCTCGGCAAGCATCTCGTCAAAAAGTCGCGGATAAGGTCACCCGCAACCTCCATCCGAGCCGTCTCGGGTCCACCGGAAGTATAGGCGGGGTGGTCGACCATAGACCACCTCAAATGGCGTCGCGCGTATGGAGTGATAAGAGGTGTTGTAGCGATACTCCGCCCAAGAGAGCCAATCCCCCAAGCGCGAGGCCGATCACTGTCACACAACGCAAATACATGGCAATGACCTTATTAACCACCTCGGATGACCATCCGATGCGAGGATGGAACGCCATACTCAAAGTGAGCTGGACACCGCCATCTCGAAGAGGTCGCGCCAGACATGGCCCGTGAACACTTTGGGTCCCGATCGCGACGATCAAAGCGGGGAACCCGTGGAGACGGATGATGCCGTCGAAGAAGGTCCGACCATCGCCCGCCGTGTACGGATGGCCGAGCGCGATGAAATGGGCGTATTTGGAGAAGCGGTCAACCACCGTGAGAATAACCGACTTGCCGCCCACCTTGGGAAGGCCCTCGATGAAGTCCATGGATATATCCGCCCAAACCTGAGACAACACCTCCAAGGGCTGAAGTAACCCAGCCGGCCTCAGGGTCTCCGTCTTGTTGCGCTGGCATGTCTGACAAGACCGAACCCAGTCGCGGACCAGGGCGCGATCGCCAGGGATGTAGAAGTCGGCGCGAAGACAATGGAGTGTTTTCTGCACACCCTCATGACCCGCCGAGTGGGCGAAGCCAGAACACCTGGTGACGGAGATCATCATGCGCCGGAACAAAGATCCGGCGCCCATGGAGAAGCAGTCCGTCAGAGAAGCGCCAAGGCTCCTCCAGGTCGTCGGCCGTGAGCTGCTGCTGAAGAAGGACGACATCGTCGGCCGTCGTAGTGGCGCGGCGAATGTCGGTGAAGAGACCGAACGTCGGCCCGGAGCGGATGCACAGGGCCGCCCCGGCGGACTCGTCGGTGGAGGGAGCGAGGTCGGAGTCGCGACGGACAGCGTCGGCCCACGATGTTAAGGCGGCCCGGCCGATACTCGACGGAGAAGTCGGGCCGAAGAGCTTGCCGATCCACTGGTCTTTGCGGCACGGTCGACAGCCGTTGGTCCAGCAAGAACTTCAGGCTGTAGTGGTCTGTGCGAATGTGGAAGGACCGTCCCCACAAGTACGGCCGCCAATGACGAACGGCCTGTACAAGGCCAATGAGCTCCCGCTCGTATGCCGCCAGCTTAAGATGGCGCGGAGCGAAAGGCCGGCTGAAGAAAGCGAGGGGCCCATCGCCCTGATGAAGCACGGCGCCGAACCCTGCGCCCGAGGCGTCACAGTCCACCACGAACGGGCGGTCGAAGTCGGGCATCTGGAGGACGGGGCCCGTCGTGAGGCCCCCCTTGAGGGCCTCGAATGTCGTCATCGCCTCGTCGTCCCAGGCGAAGACGTCGCGGCGAAGCAACCGCGTGAGGGGCGCCGCGATGAGCCCAAACTCCCGGATAAATTTCCGGTAGTAGCCGGCGAGGCCGAGGAACCCGCGGAGAGCCCGCGGCGAGTGAGGCGTCGGCCATGCAGAGACGGCCGCCACCTTGTCGGCGTCCATAGCCACCCCGTCGGCCGAGATGACATGGCCGAGGTAGGCGACGATAGGTGTCCCGAACGAGCACTTCGAACGCTTAAGGTGGAGGTGGTGCACCCGAAGCTCGTTGAAGACGATGGCGACGTGCTGGAGGTGCTCGGCCCAGGTGGCGTTGTAGATAAGAATGTCATCAAAGAAAACAAGCACAAACCGCCGTAAGTAGGGTTGAAGGACGTCGTTCATCAGGGCCTGGAAAGTTGCTGGAGCGTTGGCGAGACCGAAGGGCATCACCAAGAACTTGAAGTGGCCATGGTGGGTGCGAAACGCCGTCTTGGCGATGTCGTCTGGATGCATGCGCACCTGATGATAGCCCGACCTGAGATCGAGCTTGGTGAAGAAGCGCGCCCCATGGAGCTCATCCAAGAGCTCGTCGACCACCGGTATAGGGAACTTGTCCTTGAGCGTGAGCGCGTTCAGGGCGCGGTAGTCGATGCAGAAACACCACGTGCCGTCCGACTTGCGGACGAGAAGCATCGGCACGGAGAAGGGCGGCGTGGAGATCCGGATGATGCCTGCCGCGAGCATAAGGGCACACTATTGCTCCAACTCATCCTTCTGCAGCTGAGGGTAGCGGTAGGGCCGAACCGCCACGGGTGGAGCACAGTACAAGGTGAATATGATGGTCGTACACCCGGCAAAGGCGGAAGACCCGTGGCTCGTCGAAGGGTCATTTGTCTTCTGCGAAGGGATCGGCAGGGGTGCTTGGCCTCTGGGGACGACGGCGGCGGTGGAGGTGTGTACGGCGGCGCGTGGCGCCCCAAGGCCGTCCCCGGATGCGGCGTGACCGCCCGAGAAACGTCATCGTGCGCGCGTCGAAGTCCCACAGGATGGGCCCGAGGGTCCGGAGAAAATCCACCCCGAGGATGAAGTCGAAGCAGCCGAGGTCGATCCCTACACAGGTAATGAAGAAGTGCTCACCACCGATGGAGATGGGAACATCGCGGGCGAGCCCATGACACCGGAGGCGATCGCCGTTTGCCACCATGATCCGCAGGCGCTCCCCGCCCGTGGTCGGCAGTGCTAGCCGACGTATGGTCGCCACGGGCAGAAAGTTGTGGGTGGAGCCGATATCAGCCAGGCCACGATGCGCTTCGCCATGGACCGTCACGGGAACGGCATGGTCCGCTTCGCCGGATGCGGCAAGGGGTGAAGGAGAGCGTCGCCCATGAGATCCGCGGCCGTGTCCTCGATCGCCGCCGCAGTGGTGGTGGCGCGTCAGGCGAGTCATCCGCCTCGGTGTAGTCGACCGTCTCCAAGTAAAAGAGGCGGGGCGAACATGGGTCGGCGTGTAGGGCTCATCGCGATTGAAGCGAGACCACGGCGGCGATGCTCGCCTGCTTTCGGTGGTGACAACCGGCGGAAGGACCGTGTGGTGGCGAAGTGCGGCTGGAGGAGGCCCGAGGCTGGTGGAGTCGGTCTTTGGCGACTAGGCCGGCGGCCGCCCGTCCGAAGCGGTTCTTCTGATGCTGGGCTTTCTTTGCTCGAAGGCAGGCGTAATACATGGCCGTCTGAAGGTCGGGGGGATCTCGGAGCTCGACGTCCACGCGAATATGGTCCGGCAGACCGCCCACAAATAACTCGGCGCCCTGAGTCGCGGAGACGCCCGGCGCGTGGCACGCCAGGGCCTGGAAACGGTCGGCGTAGTCCTGCACTGTGGATGTGAAAGGTAAGCGGCCGAGGGCCGCCAGTCGGCTCCCGCGGATAGGAGGCCGAAGAGGAGGAGGCGAGCTCCGAAGCGCTCCCATGGTGGCATGCCTCCCTCGTCACCTGCCGAGGCGTAGTACAGGTCTGCGCCCGGCGCCTCGAAGATGATAGGGCCTTGAGCAGTGCGACCCGAAGCGAGCATCCGCTGCCCTCGAAAGAACTGCCGCCTTTGGTTGAGCTAGTTGAGGGGTCCTCTGCGTGCCGTAAGTGGCGAAGTCCAGTTTGGCGAAGCGAGGGGGTGTCGGACCATCGTGCCCGGGGGCTGCAGTCAACGGTAGCGCGTGTGCGGGGTCGGTGATCTCTGGGGCGTAGTTCGCCGAGCTGGAGGGACGATCAAAGCGGAGGGAGGGCATCGGGTGTTCCGGCACCGTAGTATACACCGGGTCCGGAGACGAGCCGCCCTCCCATGCGGGAATCGGCGATGGCGAGGGCGGAAATTGCACCTGGTGCGAGGTCGGCGATGGGCGGACGCGAGTGGTGGTCTTTGTCGATGGCGTGGCGCTGGTCTCACCGTCGCGTCGCGTCGTGGGGGCGGCGGTGGCGCCGGAGGAAGCTGGCGGGGCCCCAGCGATGCGGTGGCGGTCGCCACGCCGCAAAAGCGTTCCGCGGCCGGGTAGTGCGGCACCAGGAGCGGCGACGGAGGTGCCCCTCCGTAGGGCGCCTGGAAGGCCGAGGCGGGCCACTGTAGCGGCGGCGGCTCATAGGCGGTGGTGGCGGCGCTCGGCGGCGGGCTGGTTCCGGCGGTAGAGGTTGATGCCGGACGGCTTGGACGAGCTCGCAGGTGCCCGACACCTCCTCGGGTGTGAGGAGCGGGCGGATCCGCCGTGGTGGTGATCGGGCGCTGGTGATGGTGGTGATGGTCCGGACGTGATCGCCGTCATCGGCGAGGAGGTGGCCGACGGCAGCAGTGGTGGAGCGGAGGTGGATGGCAGCGGCGGCGGTGATGGAGGAAGCGACATGATCGGCCTGGTGTTCCTACTAGGCCTCCGGCGTAGATTGTATGGGCAAGGAGGAGGGGGACGAGGGTTGGAGCGGGCGCGCCGGTGGGCAGGCGCCGTCGCGGCTAGGGTTAGGTGCGGCGGCTAGGGTTCCGGCTCCTTCGGGAGCCGGGCAACAGAAGATTATAATATCTTTATTGCTTGATCTCAAACGGTGTCTTACAACTAGTATTTATAACTTTAGCCTAAGATAACTTGTCTAAGATAACTTGCCTAAGATAATTTGTGAACCAAGCTCCTAATATTAATGCCCGGTGGACCTCTTTCTGGTATAGACCAAACCGGTCATAACAGTCGCGGTGTTCTGCTTATTCTTATTTTTGTTGTCTCATATGGTAGTTGGTCTGTGTGCCATGAACTCCTGTTGGCGGTTGTGGCAGTCTGTACTGACTAGGTTAACTTGCCTAGTTGGTTGTTTATGTGGGTTGTATGAACCTTATGTTTGGTTTCTGGTGGCTTTATTAATATAAAGTCATGTGTATGCTTTTTATCTATGAACATCAGGATTTGAAACTTAGTGCATAAAATTGTCCATAACTATTTTACTACACTATGAAGAGGTGGTTCTCTTTTTTCATTTGTCTCGAACATCTCCTATTCACGTATAACAATTATGGGTACCATGAGCACCTTGTCTAGTAATGGTGGAATATTGAGTCAAGTGGTTATGAACTTCCCATGTCTTAATTTGTTGGTGCACCGAATAGATTGGATTATCGATTTCATTCATGAAACCACCTATAACAAATGTTTGAGGAAAAAATAGAGGTGCCATTCAACCATTTTTGTAAGGATCTGGCATCTAAAGTCGATAATATAGAACATATATAATCCAGTAGGACAATGCTAAACAATATTTATAAAAAGGGATAATGAGAAGTTCACAGATATCTTCTTCAACTATTTTTGATCTTGATGATCGTGATGATACACCAGCAATTTATGCTACACGTGCTTAACAATTTTATACTATTATACGGCGGTGAGGCAAGTTTACTGTGGAACTCTGCCTATTTTGGAGACAAGTTTTAGTAGTTTATTTAAATTTTGTAGGTGATTTTGTTGGAGCATATGCATCATATAACCACACAAGCATTTCAATACTATAAATAGTCACATGTCGATACACGCCCTCGCTCCACCATCAACAACTGTCACTTTTTACTATAAGTAGACGTATGAGATCATTCTCATAAAGAAGATGAATAATTGGATTTGAATAATTAGAGGATTTCAAATACCAGAGTGATTGAATGGAGTTACAATTTGTATGTTCTCAGGAAAACTACTGCTAAAACATGGATGCACACAAAACTTACACCCAATCCAAGCAGAGCCTAAGGGGTTAAGCATTGTCGTTTTAAAATGTTTGGGGGTTTAAGTGAATGGTTATAATTTTCATATAGGTAATCTACCTTCTTTCTTTCCGTACAACAACTCCTATACAAACTGTAATGTTTTCAGACCATACGAAAAGAAACGTGATTCTTTAAAAAAATTGACATCATAATTTATCTATTTTAGACAACAAGATTTTAGAAAACCGAGTGGTAGATTTGGCACTTTACTTTTCATGACGCCTACTCTATATAGACAGACTTTATATCCTATCGATCCTGGACCAAATTGGTTTGGTTAAGCACCAAAAGGTTGGTGCAACAACCAACTGGGGAACAAGCAGAAGCAAAAAGGTAGAGTTAGTGGAAACTGAAGCATCACAACCAATGCAACCTATGCCTGCAATAGCTTTGCTTGAACCAAAAGCAATTTGCAATGCAGAAATAGTCAGTACTATGGAATTTTCCGGGGAAAACGAAAATGAAGAGGACGGCGTCGCTTCCCATAGGGTTGTGTTAGAGTAGACAAGTTTTCCACAGAAGTGATCGTTACAAATGAATCCAGAAGTTTACAGGAAACAAACTGAGGATTATTTCGTTTGTGAAAAATCATCAATATTTCAAGAATTTAATTTATCGCAGCATCAGGAGTACATCTGATGGAAGTCGTCCAGTCTTTTCCTCCCCGTTCGACATTTCTCCAGCTCCTCTGTTTCTTGCGGATAACATTAACCAAACGTGTGTCTACTCTGTGACAGATATACTATAATCAAGTATACTTAGACGAGCGAACAATTATGAAAGTACAACACCAACACCAAACCAAAATGCTGGAAGTCCAAACTCCAGAGCACGTACGTCACTGCTCTAGAAGACCCTGGGCTTGGCGACGATGGTGGAGTGCTTGAGGATGTGGAGGCTGAACTGGCCGCCCTTCTCGGTGGTGTCGAGCTTGTCCTGGCCGGGCGGCGGCGAGAGCACGAAGTTCTGGACGAGGCGGCCGATGGTGATGCCGAGGATGGGGAGCGCGAGGATGATGCCGGGGCAGCTCCGGCGGCCGACGCCGAAGGGCAGGTACCTGAAGTCGTTGCCGTTGGCCTCCACGTGCTTCTCCTCCTCGAGGAACCTCTCGGGGCGGAACTCGTCGGGCCGCTTCCACTGCTCGGGGTTGTTGGCGAGGAACCAGGCGTTGACGAGGATCTTGCTCTCGGCGGGGATGTTGTAGCCGGCGAGCTTGGCGTCGTGGAGGTTCATGTGGGGCACCAGCAGCGGGATGGCCATGCGCAGCCGCAGCGTCTCCTTGATCACCGCCTGCAGGTAGGGCAGCCTGTGCGTGTCCGGCTCCGTGATCTGGTGCCCCGCGCCCAGCACCGCGTCCATCTCGTCCCGCAGCTTCTGCTGGATCTCCGGGTGGTTCACCAGCTCCGCCAGCCCCCACTCGATCGACCACAGCGTCGTCTCGATCGCTGCATAGTTCACGAGCAAACGGATTAGAGGAATGGGAAACGCCGTCACCTGAACATTTCAACAATCATCATTTCTACTGGCAATCAGGTCGCAGTACTGATCGGTCGCTACCGCCTACTCAATGAGAGCAGATGGGATGGCACTGTGCCACAGTCGGCATGGACAGAAATAGTTTCACGGACATGGTGGTGCGTTGCCGTCTGACCGTCCTACACGAGGACGGCCCCCTGCAATGGATGGGGCCAAATCCACGAGGGCCAATTGAAGACCACTCTGGGTTTTCAGATAATTGGTGGCACTACTGCTGAGTGCTGAAGAAGCGACTGGTACAGTACAGGGTTTGGTGCTGGTGCTATTAGGTTGGTGTAATAAGTTTCGGGAGGAAAAAAAGGCTGGTGTAGTTTGGAACACCGAATTGAGGTTAGGTGAGTATTTTTGACCAGTGCACAGTGACAACTGACAAATGCTCCTATAGTCCTGGTGCTTCTGGACCAAACACTTCACCAACCTTCCAGCCCCGCACTATACTCCAACCCCAGATGTGACGCGATGGTGAAGTGTTGCTATCTCACAAACGTAAATGCCAATGCAACGCAATCTCTGCCAGAAACAAAGAAAATTTGAAGAGAAACTAAGCGTACCAGCGACGTTGATGTTCTCGATGATGTAGAGGACGTTGTCCTCGTTGATCTCTCCCTTCTGCTCAGCCTCCAGGATGTGATCAATGGCGCACTTGAGCCCACCGTTGTTCTCCACAGACTTGGTGCTCACCAGCTTCCTGCACACACACAAACAGGCACGCACAAGGCGCCTCACCATGTCAGCAATCTATCATGCCATCCCTAGATTTCTCATGGTTGGCCTTTCGCTTTCAGCCAAATGGCCCAGCTAATCATGGACAGTTAGGAAGACAGGGGTCAAGAAAGATGTCTCAATTAATTAAGACTAGTAAAGAGCTTACTTCCTCTCGTCCAGGAAGTAATCCTTGAAGAGCTTGAGGCGGGTCTCCTTGACCTCCTTGCAGAGCCGGAGGTAGCCGCGGAGGAAGGGGCGGAGGATGGGGATGAAGTCGCCGTAGTTGTACTCGAAGCTCTGCGCGAGCCGGCTGCGCTCGCCGTTGAGCGCCCGGAGGCGGAGGAACAGCGGGTCGTCCATGCTCTCGAACCGCCGGTCGAACATGATGCGGTACATGTTGTTGTACATCATGAGCTGCAGGTGGCGGCGGAGCACGACGCCGTCGGTGGCGGCCCTGGGGTCGGCGCGGACGTTGTCGACGACGAAGGCCGCCTCGGCCTCCCACCCGGGGCGGTACTGCTGGACCACCTTGTTGGTGAAGAAGGGCACCGTCATGATCCGCCGCATCTTGCGCCAGTGGTCGCCGTACACGGTGAACACCATGTCCTGGCCCTCGCCGGTGAAGATGTCGAACACCACGTTGCGGGTGCGGGACCCGAACTCCACGCCCTGCGTGTGGAGCACCTCGCGGGCGAGCGGCGGGGAGGAGACCACCACCAGGTTGCGCTGGCCCATGCGGAGGAGGAAGACCTCGCCGAACTTGCGCGCCATCGCCGCCAGGTTGCGGTGGTTCAGGTCGTCGCCGACCTGCAGCCAGTTGCCGAAGATGGGCACCGGGAAGGGGCCCGGCGGCAGCCTCAGCTTGCGGCCCCGGATCTTGGACACCACGATGGCGCCCACCACGGCCGCGAGGAGCCCCACGAGGAGCTTCTCCACGAAGACGAAGTCCATGGCGCCGGCCGGGGCGGGAACGGCCCGGAAACTGCTGCCGCTCTGTTGTGTGATCGCGCTCTGGAAGGGTGGGGTTGGTTGTTCTCTTTTGTCCCTGGGGAGATGACCGTGCCACCGTGCGCTTAAATAAGGACGGGCGCGGTAGAGTTCGAGTGCCCGGCCGCCGTTAGAGTTGACGGCGGTGGGTAGGTAGGGAAGGAGACGGAGTGAGTTTGGTGAGAGGAGAGGAGAGGAGAGGCTCTTCCGTCCTTTCTTGGTCGAGATCACTCCTACTCACTTTCGCCTCTGCCTTCTGCGACTTAGTACAAAGTTATATTAAATCTGTGATAATAAGTCTAATTTAGGCCGGAGGGAGTAGTGCATATAATTGGTGTAGCCATAATTTTTTTTTGCGTGGAAGTGGAACTATATAACACACATATGTTCGACATTTCCTAAAAATAATATGAAAAAATAGCTACCGTGATATGTACAAACAGTCCAACCGCTAATCAAAGTGATTGAATGGTTGAAGTGCAATGATACTTTCAACACACTAGGAATCAAGCCCTAGTTCAATGTTTTGGTGTTTCATTAATACTCCCTTCACACGTAAATATAAAATGTTTTAGATATTTCAGCGTAGACTACCTATAGACCGAAATGATCGAACAAACACACTAAATTTTTATATATACATTTGTATTAGAAAAAAAGTTAAAACATATTATATTTGTGGACGGAGGGAGTACAAAATATTTTTCAGTAAGAAACATCAATCTCGATACTCTGCAACTTCGATCCGGGCGCGAACCACCCATGGTTGGATGTTTAGAAGAACAGTGGTATCTCCAGCCTAAAAGGATTCAAATCCAGGTTCTCGTATTTATTCTGAATTTATTTTAGGATTTTTGACGATATGCGTTCAGTGAGAGAAGACATTCTTCTAAATTACGAGAGGCCTATGATGATTTCTTCTATGGATAGTGTGTGAGTGCACGTGTGTGATGATGCGAGTGTGTATGTCTACGTTTTTATCAATGTTTAAGAAACGATTCGATTAAATAATGAAGAGCAGCGCGGATGTAAAACATTGTTTGACTTTGTCGAACAGGAGCACGTGCAAAAGAACCACGAGTAGTGACGGCGTTAGGTGAGTCCGGGACTGCGGCCCGCAGGCAGTGTCTGATCTCATGGTGGTCTGAACTTTGAAGAGTGGGTGTGCTGTGTGCGTAGACGTGCGCTTGCGTGGAGGCTTCTGCGGCCGCCATGTCTTCGGGGCGTTTGTTGAGCGGAGAGAAAAAACGCGGGATTCGCTGGTGGTGCTCTGGGTAGGTGAGGTTGGGAGTTGATTTTTGACCATTTCCCCCGCATGTTTGGTGTATCTATCCTGCAAACCTTACTTTAGCTTTTAATTGATAGATATATCATGTGTGTATAAATTGACATTGTGAACATGTGTTTTTCCTCTGCGAGAAGTCAAAAAATGAAGGTAGTGAGTGCTGTGTCGTCACTGACAAGGTAAGCAGGTGGGTGTGGTTAACATACTGTACAACATATACTCCCTTCAATTCACTCCATCCTGTTTTGAGAGCATACATTTGTGTATTTTTTCCGACGTGAATTTTGAGGACATGCGGCCACGCGAGGTCGTTATCTGGTGCGTCTGCAGCGCATCGTGATCAGCAGCTAATATAGCATCTCCTGCCCACGCGCAAATACCGCACAGTGTTTTCCTTTTTCACAACGGGGATACGCCCGCTATATGCTCTCGCATGTGGGCCAACACGCATTTATTTGCGTACAAATACAGCCTTGTCCGTTAGCGACTCGACACGCTGGGACGGCCGTTCGATGGTGTGGTCATAAATGCCCTGACGTTGGGTGCACCATCATTTAGCAAGCGGGCGAACCGTCCCTCGATCTGTAGCACTGTACATCTTCTTGAAGCCTCGAGCTGGTGGAGGCGCAATGGGGGAAGAGGGCATGGCTTCAGCAGAAACAGAGAAATCCAGGTTAGCCTGTCAGGATCCATATGAATCCTCTTGTTTCCTCAACATGATAGTACTAGACGAGCTCTAATCGATCCCTCCTGTCTTCCATAGCATGTATACGATTATGGGGGAAAGCAACGGATCTGTGTGCTCAGGAGTATCGTCGGGGACTGCTAATTACCCCAATTTTGTTGTTTCCGGCATCGATTCGGAGAGGCTGAGCATGCTGCGAGAGGTTACTGAGGACGACCCCAGTGGCATCGATTCGGAGAGGCTGATCAGGCTGTGTTTATTGGAGCAATCAATTCATCATGGGTGTGGTTATTTCGGTGCAGGGGGCTGGGCGTATTGATGGTGCGCAGCGCCCTCTCTTATTGGTGCATTCAAGTGAATGGCGGCCGACGACTGGGTGATGACTTCACTCTCTCTAACAAAGTACGTGTTTGCATCTGTTCCTGATTAGAGACACGCTAATTACGGTAGGGCGCCCGCTCAAGACGGGTGCTAGATAATTTATTGGACATACAGCTCCCGCCCCTGCATGGGCAAGCTGGACATACTAGCTGATACATGCAGATCGGCTATATATATATATATATATATATATATATATATATATATATATATATATATATATATATATATATATATATATATATATATATAGATAAATTATTTGGGGCACCTAGGTGCCTGGGCATCTTGATTGGGTCCAACCCATTAGTACAACATTTGGTTTATTTCCTAATGTATTTGCATGCAAGACATTCCATCTATGAAACAACATGAAGCATTTCCTTTTATTGTTTTTTCTCTCATCCTTTCCACATAGAAGATTTAGACCGCGTATTTGTGAATATCTACAAAAGTAGAATATGCATGGTGCGCACACGTTTACGTGGACATATATTCATAAAACAATTGAGTATCATACCCACGTATCTATGACTGTGTATTTTAGATAACAGTTAGGTATAATACCTCCATATATTACCATGCAAAAAAAGGTATAATACCTCCATATTATTGGGCTATGTACTTATATATTTCACGCTGGGGTATGTAGCAAAATATGCAAAAACAATTAGGTATAATACCTATATATTATTATAGTCGTATATTTTATGCTGGGGTATGTAGTTGTAGAGAATGGGTATATATGGTGGTATAGAAATATTGGGTATGTACGCATATATTTCAATTTCGCATACCCACTTATTTTTGGAGTATGTACTTTAAAAAACAATTAGGTATAATACCTACGTATTATTGGGGTATATATTCATATATTTCAAGCATGGGTATGTAGATGTAGGGAAATATGGAAAAACAATGAGGCATAATATCTACGTATATATCATTGAGGTATGAACTCGTATATTTCACATCGGGCTATGTAGCTATAAAAAAATGTTGGGATATATACATACACAAAAAACTAATGAGTACATACTTAGATAAAAATCCCTACGTACGCAATGCTAAAAGTTCTTACTATATTTTACATGGTAATAGTATGGAATCTTTTCTATTGCCTGATCTCACTAATGGACAATTGATGACGCACATTAAATAATTAGATTTGACTATTTCCATATAAGGTACGCCATGCAAACATCTATGGAAGGAAATTCATTGACATAATTGACACGCATTAGAGCCATGCAAACAAGTATGGAAAGTTTTTTTCTGACAAAAATATAAATTAAAATATCACCTCATCTGTTAACGGATCAAATCCAATAACCCATATATCCATCATCACGACACAATCACGATGCAATCGAACGACATCTAGGCCAGGTGCCTGGGCACCTAGGTGTCCTATATATGACTACGGCAGGAAAAAGAAACGGCAGTCCCTACGCAGAGGGGATACAATACATATATGACTACGACAGTGCCCTGTTCATGGCCATGGCCGTGCGGTGGGTACATCAAACTGCACTGAGCACAGCAAGATGAAGACATGTATGAGTACGACACTACGTACGCAGACGGGATGATACTTCAGAACTTGAGGAGGAAGATGGAGGTGGTGTTGCATTCGGGCCAACGGATGAGCGGGAGTGGAGGCATCTGATTGCTCGTGTGATGAGATGGAGGTGGTGTTGCACTACTACGGGACATGGACGAACACATGCTTTGCAAGCCCAGCTAAGCTGAGAGGAATAGAGAAGGGGAGCAGCTTGGAATGGCCATCCGAAGCAAGCAAGCATGGCGTTTAAAAAGACAGAGAGGAGCGTCGCTTGGCTAGCCGTTGCGACTGAACGGTGACCAACACGCATCTAGTCGTTGTCACTACCACGCAGCAAATGCCTCCGCGCTGGTCGCTGCCGCTTGTTGCAGCTAGCCGTTGTCATTACCAGATGGCATGTGGGCCTTTACTGACGCACAGAGAGAAATACGAGCGCTATACAAGATGTTGTACGCTGCCCAGTGGAGTTTACACGCCAACGTTGTATTGGAGTTAGCATGAATCGCGTGGGGACGAGGGGTGCGGATAACAACCTCGCGTGGCCGCATGTGCACACGCGATTTATCGATTTTTCCCCTTTCTTTTGCACTGAATGCTGGCTAGTGTTGCTGTTATGTTATCATTGATGGTAGAACCCGGTCCATCCAGGATCACATGGTTTAATCTTTTCCATAAAATTACATGTATACCATACACCATGATATATGTGTTGTTCTTGTTCTACAAATTACATGTGAATGGTGATAAGTTAAAGATCGGTAACAACTTAACACAAGGGAGTCGAGAGAAGACAAGCGACAGGAAAACCTGTCAGCCGGCGGACTTGAAGGCATGACCGGAGGCCTATTCGGCACCAGGGGGCAATGAGAACCACCATCAAGATTGTGGTGTAGTTTAATTACCTTGTTCTTTCGTTAGATAAGTGAAATCTTCGACCACATATTGATAGTGAAGACATAGGTCACACATTGTAAGCGTCACATTACTCTAATTGTGTCCCAGTATGGTCGTCGTGGAGAACTCAAAAGTCATTGGGAGCCTACGATGCATTTGCCACAAGGCTAGTTACCTTTTGGTCGGTTTGTTGAACGCCAATGGCCGAGCTTGACAAAGTTCTTGGGGGGGGGGGAGGGGGGATAGGATGTTGGGGGGGGGGGCAAACACAAAAAAGAAAATAAACTAAGACCTCTCTCTCAAAAAAAATTATGATGTGCCAATCCGGGGGGTGGGGCAAACACAAAAAAATATAAGACCTCTCTAAAAATGCACACCTATGCCAATACACGCTGGGAGGGCACAACCACCCAGCAATGCACTAAGCTCCGCCGTTGTCCGACACTTTAGCCTATCTTGATGGTGGTGATGGTAATGATGATATGAGGTGTGTTTTGGTTACAAGTCACCTATATCTTTATTTTATGTTCTAGGTGTGTTTTCAACGATGGCAATGGCACAACGGTTCAAGTTTGTCTTGCAAGGGATGTGTCCCTAGCCATGCTACCTTCAACGACCTTAGGTTCTTCCATATTTGAGTGGATGGCTTATGCATTTTTTAGGTTAGTCCTTATACATGCTTAGTCTTCTGCATATTATTCGCCAAATCATGGTGGAGCGTTGAGATGTAAAGATGAAGCTAGAGATGACAACTTCGAATAACCTTGATGTAAGTGGATGTGAAGTTTTTGCACCTGAGCTCAAATCAACAGTAAAACTAAAAATATTTAAAAAATGTTCAAAAAATCTGAATTTTTATGGAAAACTTTGAAAAATGTTATAAGAGTTTGCAAAGTTTCACCATCAAATCACATTTGTGGGAGTCATGGCAAAAAAAAAAAAAAAAAAAATCGATACTCTGAAAATGCTACTTTCGAAATCATTTTGGAGCACTGATTTTGTTTTTTTTCCACGACTTCCACAAATGTGATTTCGTGATGAAATTTTGCAAGCTCTTAGAATATTTGTCAAAGTTTTCAATATAAAATCAGAACATTTTGAGCATTTTTTAAATGTTTTTTGAGTTACTGTTCATCCCGAGCTCATTGGAGCTCGGGTGTACAAAGGGACTTTCTGATGTAAGTTTTGAAAGAGCGTGGATGTAGCCTAGAGGGGGGGGGGGTGAATAGGCGCTTTAAAATAATTATGGTTTTGGCTTGAACAAATGCAGAATAAACCTAACGGTTAATTTGTCAAGCACAAAACCTAAAACAACTAGGCTCACCTATGTGCACCAACAACTTATGCTAAGCAAGATAAACAACTATGTGATAGCAAGATATATGACAAGAAACAATATGGCTATCACAAAGTATAGTGCGTAAGTAAAGAGCTCGGGTAAGAGATAACCGAGGCACGTGGAGACGACGATGTATCCCGAAGTTCACACCCTTGCGGATGCTAATCTCCGTTTGAAGCGGTGTGGAGGCACAATGCTCCCCAAGAAGCCACTAGGGCCACCAGTAATCTCCTCACGCCTCGCACAATGCAAGATGCCGTGATTCCACTAAGGGACCCTTGAGGCGGTCACCGAACCTGCATAAATGGCAACCCTTGGGGCGGTCACCGAACCCGTACACTTTGGAAACCCTTGAGGCGGTCACCGAACCCGTCAAATTGCTCGGGCGATCTCCACATCCTAATTGGAGACCCCGACGCTTGCCGAGCTTTACACCACAATGATTGAGCTCAGTACACCACCAACTGCCTAGGGCGCCCAAGCACCCAAGAGGAACAAGCTCAAGGGTACCAAGCACCCAAGAGTAATAAGCTTCTCAACTTGTAACTTCCACGTATCACATGGAGAACTCAAACCGATGCACCAAATGCAATGGCAAGGGCACACAGAGTGCCCAAGTCCTTCTCTCCCAAATCCCACCAAAGCAACTAATGCTAGGGAGAAAAATAAGAGGAAGAACGAAATAAGAACACGAAGAACTCCAAGATCTAGATCCAAGGGGTTCCCCTCACTTAGAGGAGAAAGTGATTGGTGGAAACGTGGATCTAGATCTCCTCTCTCTTTTTCCTCAAAAACTAGCAAGAATCATTGGAGGGATTGAGAGTTAGCAAGCTCGAAGAAGGTCAACAATGGGGAAGAACACGAGCTTAAGGGATAAGATCTCAATGGGAAGAAGACCCCTTTTATAGGAGAGGAGAAATCCAACCGTTATCCCTCACTCAGCTCAAGACGACGCGGTACTACCAAGACGGAGCTGCGGTACTACCGTGGTTGGCTGTGGTACTATCATGAGGGTTGCGGTACTACCGCAAGTGCAAGATCGGCCAGATGAAGGCTGCTGTACAGGGCAACGAGCGGTAGAACCACGTGAGCGAGATTACTGCTACGCTGGTCACTTTCACCGTAAGGCAGCAACACTAGGGCGTTAGAGAAAGCACGGAAGTAAAAAATTACTTAGTACCTACTTCACCGAGGGGAGGACTGCAAGAAAATCCGCACGACATTATCAAGACATGAAGAGCGGTATTATCAAGATAGGGCGCGGATGTAAAAATTACATCCGCCTTACTTCCGCTCATCTTGTAAGCTGGTTAGAGCCCACGGTACTACCCTCCCACAGAGCGGTACTACTGCGTGAGCACTCAGTAGATTACCGCAGAGGCTGCGGTACTACGGAAGGGCTCAGCGGTACTACCGCCCGAGAGCAGTACTACCGCATGCCCCATATCAGCAACTCTAGGAGTCCTTCATTTTGCAGAGAATACAACAGCGGGAAACAATAAAACCAGAACTGCCATAATTTCTGCAAATGAGCTCCGAATTGAGCAAACTCAAGCTTGTTGGATACAAGACAACGAGTAGCATCAAAACAGAGGCAGGGGAGGTGTGCCTAACAAAAGGAGGAGAGAAACCTCCAACAGAGAAGAACCGGCATACCCTCCAACATCGAAAACATCATAGAAGATGCAAGTGAACTCCGTTTTCGATGAATTCGAGCTTGTCATAAAAATGACCATAAGCTCCAAATCTCACAAGGAGAAGAACCAAACAAGAACCAATAAAGATGATGTAAGGATGCAATGGTTTGAGCTCTCTACGAACGATACGATCAAGCAACTCATCGAGAGCCCCCCTTGATAGTACGGCAATCGATCCTATAACCCGGTCTCCCACAACTACCATGAGACCGGTAAAATAGAAAACCTATCAAGGGCAAACCTTTGCCTTGCACAAAGTCCACTTGAGCTAGATGATGACGATCTTGACTCCCTCAAGTTGGACCACCTTTCTTGATTGCGTTGGCTCGATGAAGACTAGATGATTGCTCCCCCATAGTCCACTATGGGTGAGCCACTCTTTGGCTCATCTTCACAAGTCCATTGTCACCACAATGGACGACAAGCTTCAAGCACTTGATCTCTTCGTGATGCATCACTTAAACTTGCACACTGCATCCTAACCCCACAAAGAACTCTCACAAAGACCATGGGTTAGTACACAAAGCATAATTGACAATGCTTACCATACCATGGGATCACTTGATCCCTCTCGGTACATCTTCTACGCTTTGTGTGTTGATCAACTTGATTCACTCTTTGACTTAGTCTTGATCAACCTCTCACAAGACCAATCTTTTATGTAATTCCTTGAATAACACCTTGGTCGACACAAACTCTCCTTCAAACCAACACATGTACTCCAAGAAAAGCCTATGGACAAAACCTTCAAATATAACTCAAGGCAACCATTAGTCCATAGAGATTGTCATCAATTACCAAAACCAAACATGGGGGCACCGCATGTTCTTTCAAGTTTATTTTTATTTTAATTTTATTTAACTGGATGCACTATGTTCAGCTAATCAATTATGACATACTAGATTTTTTTCCAAATCTAGAATGTTTCAAAATTCCCAGGAAATAAAAAAATTCCTAGAAATTCTTGTGCATGCTAGCTATTTAGCTGGAATTGATCTAGGATTGCTTGAAATGTTTGAATGTGTGACCTTGTGCGATTGTTTAAATGGAAGTAAAATTCCAAAACCCCTAAATAATAAAACCCTAGCATTTTAAAGGAAACCTTAAATCAATCTAGATTTCAAAGGAGATCCTAAAGGGGCAAATCTGGAAACAAAACAATGCTCCAAAATGAATTGACAATGCAATTAATTAGGAATTGGCAGAAGTCCAAATTAAAATAGTAAAGAAAACTCATTTGGAAATGAGAATAATTCAGATGGAGTATTTAAAACAAGGCCATAACAAAATACTGGGAGAAAATAAAAGACCAAAGGCTCCAAATAAATGTCTAACAATTTACAGATATTTCAAAAGGAATTTAGAAATAGTTCGGTTTGGAAACTAAATTGAAATTCAAATCCAAAAATAATTTAGAAATAAAAACTAAATAAAAATAAAAAAAGGTTGTCCTCCTCTCGATGGTACGCTTGTCCTTAAATTAATGCGAATGTTGGATTCACCAAATAGGGGTATAAGAGATGAACTTTCAGGACATTTACGTGTAAGCAATTATGTATATGAGTGGGTTGGTGAGATGATTGATGGGGACTTGAAACTGATCCTTTCCTAAGTAGTTGGTGTGTTTTTACCTTGTCTCAATCATTTGCACATCACATATAGTAATTAACAGCCAAAAGTAGCGTGTATCCACTCCGTACATGTGTGGGTTGGTGTGGTGATTGTTGGGAAGTTGGATTTGACAATTTTTCTAGGGTAGTTGGTAACTTTTACCTTGTCTTGATCGTTTTACATGCCAGATATTATAAATTAACAACCAAAACTAGTGTTTCTACAATTTGACTTTTTTCTTTCTAAATTGACCATCATGCCCGTGTTTTTAGACACCAACAATTTTTTTAAGTTTCTATGTGCCCCTTCACAAATTTTTGTCATGTTCAATGAATAAAATTCTTAATTTGCCATGAGACCAGTACATATTTTTCATGCATTTGCCATGACCCATAGATCATTATTTTTAAAGTTGCCATGTCACTTGTACTCTGTTGTTTTCTAAATTTGCTATCAACCAGGGAACAAAAACAAATGTAAAGTACTTTCTGGTTTTGCCATGACCTATACAACAAATTCTTAAAAAGTTGCCACTCTGCACTATGTTTTTTTCTTCTAAATTTTCCATATTTAGTGAAGAAAAAGTTTACACTAGGATTTTTTGGTAATTGTGTACTACTGACATGACATATTTTACATAAAAATCTACAATCATGGCAAATTTTAGATAACATTTTTTGTAAAAAAAGTTCCCATGTGACCTTTTTAGAATTTTTATATATTTTGACCAGACATGCAACTAGTTGATCATGCCTTTTCTTTGTAGCCCCGTCGAGCGATCACATTTTTCTTAAATACGGAGAAGAAACACTTCCTCTTCATGCATTGTTGGTTGGAGTTGAATGTGTATCCCAGGTGGCTCAATGTCGTTGTCAATTCCGTCAAGACCGCCGCCATGCCCAGTATAGGTGAAGATGGTGATGCAACAAAAGGAGGTTTTGCTCCGGCCAAAAGGATAGCTAGGAACCGGGGGAGGAAGTGTAAGAAGAAGAAAGAGAAGCGAGAAGGGCAATGACCAAGATAAGGGAGATGTTCTAGGATATCATGACGAAGAAGTAGGAGACATGCGTCAAGTGTAATGACGTGAAGGAGGAAAAACGACTGAGAGGTTTGACAAGTTCAACGTGGTGCAAGAGAAGATGATCAGCTCCAAGAGAAGAAGTATGAGCTCGCGGTCGCTTCGGAGGACACCAAGATGTTGACCATGAAGATCTCGGACTTGGATCCTGATGCGGCAAAGATCCCGCAAGCCTACCGTGCTAGGATGTTGAAGCGCTTGGCGGCCAATTTAGACGAGCCGACGGCACAGTGAAGAATTTTACACGAACAACCGGTCTAGGAAACAATAAAACAAGGTTTTTGCACGACAATTAGACTGACAACTTTTGGGATCGACCACATGTACAATACTTACGAACATCCAACGCATTTTGGTTATGATTGCATATCTTCACATTGTACTATTGATCATATATGCATGTCAAATGGAAGAGGCCGAGCCCGGGACGGACATTTGAGGCACCAGGTTTGATGGCCGGCTCCGCTACCGCTGTCTGCGGACACGTCTGAACGTGTCCGTAGATGTTTGGGTGTTTGTTTCAATGTAGATATCCTCAACCACTAGTTCTATCTCCCCCCCTCACTCTTCCATATACCATGGCTTCGCTTCCTTCACATCACGCATGGTCCCTTTACCTCAAAATTAGATGGCAAATTTGCAAGATTTTGTATGGCAAATCACCACTTCATTGTTGGAAATATGAGCAAATTACTACGAGATCTAATCCAAATGAACAAAAGATAAATCATGACAGCAATAGCAGAGATTAAACTAATCATGCGAACTAGCATAGTACATGAACAGATCACATCTAGGGCACATACTAGAAACATGAATTTTACCACGATCTCGAACAGGAAGGATAGAATAACATACAGTGTAGCGGGAGCAGCACCGCCGACGTTGACGTTGTCGCCCATGTTGTCGAGGATGTGTTTGCCGAGCTCGGGGAAGAAGTCGTCGTTCGCGAAGTCATCGCTGCCAGCAGTCGCGCGAGTGCGTTCCCCAAAAACCTTATCGCCCCTCTCCCGTACAGGATCACGAGAGGCGGGGTTCCGGAGGCCTGCTGTCCCTTCTCTAGAGAAGACTTGCTTGGCGGCGCAATGATATGAAACGGTGGTGAGAAACCATACGAAGCGGCGGCCGCTAGGGTAGATGTCTGCCTGACTATATAGTGCGGGCCGGGTAGGTCGTGGGAGTAAACCCCACGTCCGAGTCGTCACGATCCAAAAAATCGAAAACGGTTCAGTAATTAACGCATCCGTTAATTATTAATTAATGACTCATTAATTTTTTTCGAGCAGCAAAAATATAGGCAACGTGCATAGCTCTGTCCTTAGCTCAATCCCGCGACGCGTCGTGGCGAGGGTGACGTGGCGAGGCGAGTGAGGAGGAGGAGCGCGCGTGTAGGTCTCCTCTTCTCATGCTTATACAAGTGGTAGAAGAGCTCACCTTATAAAGAGGTGTAACTCTCTCTCAACTTTCGGGGTGGGACTAAATTTTAGTCTCACTCACTCCACTCACATGTGTGCATGAATGGGCCAAGAGAATTTCAAAATTTTAGTTGGGCTTTGGCCCAAAGGCCTACTAGCAAAACTCCAACAATCCCCCACAAAGTCTCATTGGCACATCTCATCATTTAGTCCCAAAATATTGTTTATATACTGGTGCTTAGTGGAGACTGTGAAGTTGAACTTCCACTTAGAGTTTTATGCTACACTAGATCACAACTTGAATAGTGGACTATGCCTTGAACTACAAGTTTTCCGTGAAACTAGTTTCACATAAATTCTTGACCGATACTGGGCTGCCGCAAGGCTTCCCCGCGGGTGAAGCGTATACGTCGTACTCCAGGGCCTTTTAATGAATTTATTAGAGAACATCCAATTCTCACAGACTGCGACGTTAACAGTCAAATTCATATAGGTGTGTTCCTCAGAAGATGTTCTGCAGAACAACATCTCTGTTTACCCGAATAAGCCACTTGGAACACATTAAGATAAGTATCAACCTGCCATGCAGATCAGGAGAGTATTGCATCTTCATGGAGTGGGATAGTTAATATAGGGATACTCTCCTCCCAGTTGACCAACAACTTGTCTCCCACTTCTACTTCACGGGATCTCCGATCACATAGAGTGGGTTACCACTATGGACAACTCATGCGGTGGGTCTCAGACCCATCTCCATCCATGCATTATCTATCACATTACGTGATAGACCCTTTGTGAAGAGATCTGCCAAATTTTTCGACGTTTGGATATAATCCAACGTAATAACTCCAGAGTTCCTCAATTTTTTGACAGATTTTAGTCTCCTCTTCACATGCCTTGAGGACTTCATATTGTTCTTAGAATTGTTTATCTTGACGATCACAGTTTGATTATCACAGTTCATCAGGATAGGGGGTATTAGTTTTTCAACCATACGTAAGTCCATCAAGAGCTCTCGAAGCCACTCTGCTTCAACAGTGGCAGTGTCTAATGCTGTGGGTTCTGCTTCCATAGTTGACCTCGTTAAGATGGTCTACTTGCAAGACTTCCAAGAAACAGTGCCACCACCAAGTGTAAAAACATAACCACTTGTGGCCTTAATCTCATCAACATTAGATATCCAGTTTGAGTCACTATAACCCTCCAGTACCCTTGGATACCCGGTGTAGTGAATCCCATAGCTCATGTGCCTTTCAAATAGCGCATAACTCTCTCAAGCGCATGCCAATGATCATCTCCGGTTTTGACACAAACCGACTCCGCTTGCTCACAAAGAGCGAGATGTTAGGCCTCGTGGCACTCGCCAAATACATAAGCGAGCCAATAATCTGAGAATACCTCTATTGATCCCTAGCAATCCGTCGATTCTTTCGAAGCAACACACTAGCATCATATGGAGTTGGAGAAGGCGTGCAGTCGCTATACCCAAAATGACTCAAGACCTTTTCCACATAGTGAGACTGAAGCAGTGTGAGCCCACCATTCTCATCTCTCAGCAGCTTGATGTTTAAGATAACATCAGCTACTCCTAGATCCTTCATCTCAAAACAGCGAGATAAGAAATCCTTAACCTCCTTAATTAAATCAAATTTGGTTCCAAAGATCAATATGTCGTCGACATACAGACAAAGAACAACTACTTCGCCCCCACCATGGCGATAGTACACACACTTGTCACCATCGTTTACTACAAAGCCGACAGCAGTTAATGTTCTTTCAAACTTCTCATGCCACTTCTTAGGAGCTTGTTTAGGGCCATATAAAGACTTTAATAACTTGCACACCTTTCCTTCCTGACCAGGTACTACAAAACCATCTGGCTGATCCATGTAAATTTCCTCCTTCAACTCTCCATTGAGGAAAGACATCTTAACGTCCATTTGATGAACGAGAAGACCATGTGAGGCAGCCAGTGATAGTAGCACCCGAACTGTGGTCAGTCTAGCCACGGGTGAGTAAGTATCAAAGAAGTCTTCACCTTCTTTCTGTGTATAACCCTTAGCCACAAGTCGTGCCTTGTACTTTTCAATCGTACCATCAGGTCTAAGCTTTTTCTTGAACACCCACTTACATCCTACATGTTTGCACCCATAAGGACGGTTAGTGATCTCCCAGGTTCCGTTAGCTAAGATGGAACCCATCTCTCTACGTACATCTTCCTTCCATTAGTCAGCATCAGGAGATGCATAGGCTTCTGAAATAGTCCTGGGTGTGTCATCCACGAAGTACACAATGAAATCATCACCAAAGGACTTTGCAGTCCTCTGTCTCTTACTCCTTACAGGAGTTCCATTGTCACCCTCAACAGGATTCTCAACGTGTTCCATCGCAATGGTGGGTTCGGGAATTACAGTGAATTCCTCACTAGATGGAGTAGGTATCTCCTGATTTGATGAACTCGACATATCCTTCATAGGAAATATGTCCTCAAAAAAAGTTGCATCATTCGACTCCATAATCGTACCAACATGCATGTCGGATACCTCAGATTTTATTATCAAAAATCTATAGCCGATGCTATGAAAAGCATAGCCCAGAAGAACACAATCCATGGTTTTTGGTCCAAGCTTGCGCTTCTTGGGAATTGGTATGTTGACTTTGGCCAAACAACCTCAAGTACGTAGGTAAGAGAGTTTCAATCTTTTCCTTTCCCATTCCTCAAATGGAGTCATGGTATTATGCTTTGTGGGAAATCGGTTTAGGACATGACACGCAGTCATTAGCGCCTTCCCCCACAATTCCTTGGAGAGACCCGAAGTGTCTAACATGGTGTTAACCATAACAGTTAGAGTTCGGTTCTTTCTTTCGGCTACCCCATTTGACCGGGGTGAGTAGGGAGGCGTCCTCTCATGGATTATACCATGTTCCACACAAAACAAATCAAATTCATTGGAAAAATACTCTCCACCACGATCAAACCTAAGCCTTTTAATTTTTCCATCAAGTTGATTCTCTGCTTCAGCTTTATAGTTTTTGAAGAAAGTTAAAGCCTCATCTTTTGATTTCAGAAGATACACGTAACAATATCTAGTGGAGTCATCAATCAACGTCATGAAGTATCTCTTTCCACCTTTTGTCAACACGCCATTTATCTCACAAAGATCAGAATGTATAAGCTCTAGTGGCTTAAGTCTCTTGCCTCTGCAGTCTTATGGGACTTGCGAGGTTGCTTAGCTTGCACACATACTTGGCACTTGGAGCCTTTGACAGTAGAGATTTTCGGAATTAAATTCATATTGGCTAGCCGCGTCATGCAACCAAAGTTAATGTGACAAAGTCGTGAATGCCAAATATCAGACTCATTATTGTGGCAAAACATTATTAATAACTTTAGTGCAAATTTCTGACAAAGACAGGCGGAACAAGCCTCCGCTCTCATAGCCTTTTCCAATAAATTGTCCATACTTAGAAATTACAACTTTATTGGATTTGAAAACCAACTTAAAACCATCTCGACATAAACGGGAACCGCTAACGAGATTTTTATTGATGGACGACACATGATGAACGTTCTTCAGACGCACGGTCTTCCCCGAAGTAAATTTCAAATCGACCGTACCAACACCTCGAACGATGGCATGTGACCTGTTCCCCATCAGCACGGGAGAAGTCCCTGTGACCTGGTAAGAAGAAAACATGGAAGCATCAGCACAAACATGTACATTGGCACTGGTGTCAATTAACCAATCAGGAGATTGAAATACTGAAAAGATGGTAGGAAGAATACCGTACCCAGATTCCTTCATATCAGTATCACCGATGACAACATTAGCGGACTTGCCGCTCTTCTCATGTTCGCGCTCCTCAAAGCGGTTAGGACACTTTGGAGCCCAGTGATTAGGATCATCACAGACATGGCAAAGTCCCTTCCCCTTCTTATGAGAATTCTTCTTGAAGTTGGTAGAATGTGACGGCTTGTTCTTTGTGTCAAACTTGCCTTTGCCCTGAGTTTTGTTCTTGTTGTTTTTGAACTTGTTGGGCTGAAAGTTCTTCTTCTGTACCATGTGGGCACTAGAAGCTCCCTCAACAACTCGAGCACGTGTGTCCTTTGCTCTCGCCTTCTCTTCAACATCAAGAGTATCAGTGAGATCCGCAACAGAAAACTCCTGTCTCTTGTGTTTCAGGGAAGTAGCAAAATTGTTCCACGAAGGTGGAAGCTTGACAATGATGCCTCCGGTAACAAATTTGTCCGACAAACACTTGAAGTACTCAAGTTCTTTTGCGAGCGACTGTATCTCATGAGCCTGTTGTACAACAGAGCGCTCATCAGTCATCTTGTAGTCATAGAATTGCTCCATGACGTACAACTCGCTGCCGGTGTCCGAGGCACCAAACTTGGCCTCGAGCGCAGCCCACATGTCCTTGCCGTTTTCAAACGACATATACGAATCATGGAATCATCCAGAACACTCAGAAGAGCGCCTTTAAAGAGAGTATCGATCTTCTCAAAAGCTTCCAATTATGCTGGATTAAGATCGCCCTCAGGCTTGTCTTTGGTGGCGTCATAGCAGCCCATGGTCTGAAATCAGTAGACTGCTCTCGTGCGCCACCTCTTATATTGCGCCCCCTTAAAGGCAAAGCGGCTTCAGACAAGAACAAAACCACTCGGAGTAAATTGCCTATTATCAGGTTTTTGGATTGTTGGAAATATGAGCAAATTACTACGAGATTTAATCCGAATGAACAAAAAATAAATCATGACAACAATAGCAAAGATTAAACTAAGCATGCGAACTAGCATAGTAGATGAACAGATCACATCTAGGGCACATACTAGAAACATGAATTCTACCACGATCTCGAATAGAAGGATAGAATCACATACGGTGCAGCGGGAGCAGCACCGCTGGCGTTGACGTTGTCGCCCACGTCGTCGAGGATGAGGTTGCCGAGGTCGGGGAAGAAGTCGTCGTTCGCGAAGTCGTCGCTGCCAGCAGTCGCGCGAGTGTGCTCCCCAAAAACCTGATCGCCCCCCGGCTCGGCTCTCATGCTCATACAAGTGGTAGAAGAGTTCACCTTATAAAGAGGTGCAACTCTCTCTCAACTTTCAGGGCGGGACTAAACTTTAGTCTCACTCACTCCACTCACATGTGTGCATGAATGGGCCAAGAAAATTTCAAAATTTTAGTTGGGTTTGGGCCAAAAGCCTACTAGCAAAATTCCAACATTCATAACATCTTCAACATATTATCCAATTTTTTCGTCATGACAAATCTCTAAAATTTCATCTAAATCTGAGGCGAGAGAAGAAGGGTCACGCTGGGTCTGACGTAGAGCGAACGTTTTTTCCCTCGGATTTGTTCGCTTGCAACTTTGCCTCGTCCCTGTCCACGCAGCCCTTGGTTTCCTTTCCGAGTTGCGGCACGCGCGCATGGACCTGTAGATGGAAACACATAAACACTGTTGGCGGTGCGTCGTGCCGTGCCGTTCCCTGCTTCTCTGCCGCCGCAGCGAGGGATCGTCGACGCACACGTGCAGCTGAGTTGTGGAGCACGGCATGACGCATCACCGCCTACCCTACCTTTTCGTCACCCTCGCAATGCCCCGCACCTGAAGCAGTGGCCCGGGGCAGGCGGGATAAATTTGACAAATTTGACCTATAGACAGAATTAAATTACAGAATAAACTGTCCGTAAAACTATTTCACGCGGCTGACCCGTGGCGCTAGGCTCTCGGCGCTGCACTAGGTAACGCAGCGGGAGTTAGGCGCCAGACTAGTGCAACGCCAGGAGCTATATCAGTATAGTGTGGCGCTTAGCTCTCTCGTGCTGACACGACTTAGTAATTTTTGATCACGCGTGTGCGGCGACGCCGTGGCGCTTTATCTGAGGCGTTACAGATAGTGCGACGCCGTGTCAGGCGTCACACAAAAAGGTCAGCCGCGTGAAATAATTTCACGGATAGTTCATTATATGATTTGATTCCGTCTATAAATCAAATTTGTCAAATTTGCCCGCAGGCGGGTAGGCAGGCGCACGCAGATCGAGGCGATCCCCAGCGGTACACCACATGGCACGAGCCTGCCGCGCCAAGTAGCAGAGCCGCCAGCCACCAAGGTCTCTTTCTGCAGTTTAATTCGCTCGCCGCCGTCGTTTGTGTTTGCAGCCACACATACGTCTTCTCTCTGGCCCGTTTCGAGACCCTTTGCATGTACTACGTCGTGTGGCCGGCTAGCTGTGGTTGGTTTTGTGCATGAGCCAGCCGCTCTCACACACCGAGCTGGGCGTGCTTGTCGGTCGTTGCTACCATGATTTATGTTAGATTGTGACTGATCTCTTCCGGACTTTGACGTCGGTCACGTTGATGATTACGTTGATATTGGAGCTCTTTGGGTATGTTCTCGACGAACTCGTGTGATCTAGATCAGTTTGGCACTTTACCCGTCCATCATTTGTTGTGTTGCGTACGTGTATCACACGCACTCTCTGGCTTTTGCTTGGGTTAGAGCAACTCGAGCAGACTGTTTCGGAGCGCAGCCCTTAAATTTGAAAGTCACGGAGATGATGCGCAAACTCATAGTCCTCATAATCTGTGGACCCATCAATTGATGTCTTTGTTCTTTCCTCACACAAAGAAATTGCAATGGATTCACATTGCGTTGAACATTACATTCATTACATTGACATTGCGATTCGAAACTTACTTTCAACATCACCTAACCGAAATTGAAATTGAAATTGACCTAGATCGATGAAACACTTTTATTTCAGCGGCTTCCTCCTAGTGGAAGTGACCTCACATGAGGGGTGACTTCATCTGCTTCCACTTGCGTTTTGACGCGATTTACGTACCACTGGGCTTCTTGAATGTAGGCGACGACCACAACCTTGTAGTCCTTCATGACAATGACTTCTATTTCTGCCATAAGGAGGTACTGGAGAGGTACTGGCGGGTCTGACGACTGATTCAGCCTCTCAGAGCGCTTTGGCCTGGATTGTCTCGGAGTACCGCCATGTCCTCCCTTAGTACTTCCTTTCGACGGTTCCTCTCCAATCTCCCCGGGGAAGGGTCCATAAGGAGGGCCTGAGCGTGACAAGGCTCTAGAAAGGCGGGCCCGGAGTAAAGATAGTGGGCGGAGAGGAGGATGGCTAAGTGTGGCAGTGACGGGGATACTACGGTTTGTATGTGCACTCCGGCGGGACAAGGGGCCCAAAAAGGGCGCGCTCCAATGAAAAATGACACATACATGCAGGAAACAAACGCAGTCAGGTGGGACACGTGTCGGCGGCCATTAGTGGGTGTGTTTCTCCCCTGGAAATCACAGCTGCGGGATTGATACGGACGACTGCACCATTCCCAAAGAGAAGAAGAAAGACATATGTGACATAGGTTCCTCCCGCACTGGCAGTTGAGTTTGGAGTGTGCTCCGAACAACGCCCCAGTGTACAACCCACTATTTGAACCACGCTCCATTATTTTCGTCAAAAGCCACCTGGCGACTTTGTCATACCCTTTTTGGGCTCCGAACTTTATATTAATGGTTATTATGGAGTTCAACCCACTATTTTGAAGTTCTTATACAAACTGAGACGATTCACGGGTGCATATAAACCTATAAAGTAATAAAAAAATCATTAGCGAATATGTCACATATGTTCCATACAAAAGAAACATGGATCTCTCTTATCATTTTTGCACATGGCTTTCTATCCTTATGGCTTGTTGTTTGTAGCATTCACATAAGTGATATCTCTTGATTCCACATTGTGGCATGCACAAAGCCCCAAGTATTACAAAGTTTTTGCAGAACTCGACCTAAAATAGAAAACTAGACAAACATTAGCAAACTAAAAATTATACAAATTCATGTACAAGAGAATCTTGGGTGGCTCCCCCTTTCCCAATCAGTTTCTTGTATCGCGGGAGTTGTGCCAAAAAACGCGCTCCGGCACCTCCTTTTTGCCAATATTTTTTTGTGATCGCCATAAATTACCCAAATTCCCTTTATATAGGTGAAGTTGCCTCACCGACTCTACCCCAATACCTCCTCCAATACATGGTATGTCATCAAACTATCACCAATGCCCATCGGGCCGCCATCATTGTTGCTGCCGAGCAGTATGCCTCCATTGTCGTTCTCCATTGTGGTCTCGAGAGATATCTCACTGACAAGTGGGACCCATATGTCAGGTTTAGTATTGTGGATCAGTTTATTAGGGAATTGCAAAAGCACCACACCCTAAAAGCTCAACAAATTTATTGAGAGAGCTCAAATAACCATGTAGTGTTGGAGATTTATTGGGGGGCTCTTGAAGATACTCTAACATGATGCTAAAAGGTCGGCCGAGTCTACGGAAGATCTCCCTGCTAACGCATATAAGGACCGACATGTTGTCATACAATGCCTAGTTCTCGAGCCTCTTGACCATGCTAACCAGGATTGAAGCTAATGTCTCCACGCATAAATAACCCACGTGGGGATTGAAGAACATTTTCTTGTCAAATACAACAACGTCAACATGTATATACTTTACTTTGACTGTTCAAGTAGCTTTGAACTTTAACTTTTCAATTCTCAATACAATATTTTTTGAATTTGTCAACGGGGCGGGCGGGGGGTGGGGAGATTCCCACATGTATATTAATCTCAATTCAAAAAAACTTAAGCTAGTTTATTTGAGAAACCGGATCAAAAATCTTGATTGAGTTTATGTGGAAAACCGAACCAAAAATCTGAACAAATTGACTCCGTTACTCTCGTATGGTTCTTAGTACAATATGGATCAATACTTGTGCAATTATGATAAAAAATTGTTTTCTGGATCACTAGAGTCTTGCACAAAGAGAAAACAATAAAAGAATGTTTTTTTGATCAATACTTATACTTCCTCCGTCCCAATTTTTTTGTCTTAGATTTGTCTAAATACGAATGTATCTACTCCCTCCGTCTAAGTGTGTAAGTCATCTTACGTTGTGCACCGCAACCAAGGTGAAGACAAAAACAAGAAAACTTGATGTCTTTTTGCTAATTAATAGCATTGCATGCAATGAACTAACCACTGCATGTCATGTTTGATAATCTCAAGTCATTGAAAGAATGCACGGCCCACATCTTTTATTGATTAATATGTCACAAAACAAGAAACGAGGAGGGAGTTAATGTACCGTGCCTAAGTGTTTTGAGATTATTTGATTTTCATAAGGTGACTTACACACCTAGACGGAGGGAGTAGTTACGTTTTAGTGTTAGATACATCCGTATCTAGACAAATTTAAGACAAAAATTTTGAGACGGAGAGAGTATTAATTATGTAACATCTTTTAAAACAGCATGCAACATAACCGTTGTATGAATTCCTTATTGACCCAAGAGTTGGACCGTCGAACTATAGCACAATTACATTTTGAAATTCAATCATTTCATATGATAGTTACCGAGGTACTCCCTCCGTTTTAAAATAAATGACTCAACTTTGTACGAGTCATCTATTTTAGATCGGAGGGAGTACCTACCTAAAACTTCGTGCCGTGGTCAAGCAATTGTATCTTTGGTTGGTGACACCAACCAACGCCCGACCTGGTAGGTGTCCGAGCATGCAGTGCGGTCGTTCTTGGTTGGGCTGGCAAAGCTATTCGCCCACTACAGATCAGCTGCGAGCAGACCGATGCAGCACTAGGACTACCTCTCTAGGATTACTCCCTCTGTCCTTTAAAAAATGTATTTCTAATTTTGTTGGAAAGTTAAACTTTATTTATTTGACCATATTTATATAATAATAGATCAACATTTATGTCATTAAATTAGTAGTATTAGATACACGATAAAATATATTTTATCATATACTTATTTGATTTCATAAATATTAATATATTTTTGCATAAATTCGGTCAAACTTTGAGATAGTTTGACCCTTCAATAATGTTGGAAGTACACTTTTTAAAGGACGGAGGGAGTACCTCTGAAGGCAGCGGTTGCTGCTCAGATTTTCCCCGGCATGGAAAGACTTGTAGGTCGTGTTTGGTTGCCTATATGAGGCCCGGCCTGACTCGTGCTGGACGCAAACGGGTCGATTGGTTGCCTGCTTTTACTGTTCGGCCCGCATGGCACAATGTTTAAAGCACTCCTGGGCCCGTGACGATGACATGTACCTAGGGTAGGGTAATGGGCCTGACCTAGACACCCTTCCCAAGGACACTGCCCTAAAGTCAAAGACATTCAAGATACAACAACATCTATCGACTGTAATCACCTCAGAGTGCAACCCTCTCGACTAGAAGCATTTCACTCGGGTAACTCAATTCCATTCGACCAGGATATACTCACTCGACCACATCAGGAATCGCTCGGAAGATAGAAGATCTAAAGTCACTCAGAATGGCAACGGCCAGGCGTTCACTCCGTGGTCTTAATGATCATTTATATGGCTTTATTGCTGGCTTTACCAGTAACGTCCTACCTTTATGTACATTGAACCCCTTGTAACGTGGGCTGGCTGGGGTCCTGGCACACTCTATATAAGCCACCCCCCTTCTCTGGTATAAGGGTTCACACCCCCTGTAACTTCACGCATAATCCAATCGACCGAGCCTCCGGGCACCGAGACGTAGGGTTGTTACTTCTTCCGAGAAGGGCCTGAACTCGTAAATCCGGCGTGCACAACCTCACCGCAGCTAGGATCTTGCCTCCTCCTATCTATCCCCCATTCTACTGTCAGACTTATTCCCACGACAGTTGGGGCTCACCGTGGAGCAGGTGTCTTAGCGACTTTCCGGTGAGGTTGCGATTTTTTCCAATTCCCATCATCATGGTTTCTGGTGGCGGTTTGGTTGAGGGCCGCGAGATCCGTCTTGGCGCGCTCGTCTTCATCGCCGACGACTCCGCCTGGCTCCAGGAGGCCCCCCTCAACGTCGAGACGCTCCCCGTCCGCGGGGCAATGCACTTTCGCGCATGCGTTCGCGGCGTCCTTCTGCGGCTGCCGTCGACCCAATATTGGTCGGCTCCCGCAGCATCTTCGCTCCCCGCTGTTCACCGTCGCAAGCGATCCGGTCGGTCGCGGCTTCAGCGGTGGGTGAAGCATGCGGTGGCGCGTCAGTCGGCCACCCCTCAAGTCGCGGCAATCGAGCCCGACAAATCTCTCTACGGCCTGTTCGACTGGCTCCGTCGAGACCCTGTCCGAGTGCGACAGCAACGACCCTGCAGTGAAGGTCCTGATGGTCGACACGTCACGCAGCCCACCTGGTATGCGTCGCAACAGTGGCGGCGATCCGTCGCGTGTTCACGAGGAATATCATCCCGAAGTCCTCACTTCGCAGCAGAGGGAGGAGCTGCACCGTCGCAACATGGAGGCCCTCCATACTCTGATCGTCGGGGAGACCATCGAGGCCCGGGCCTTGGAGGCTGCGCGCCTGGCCACTTTGGCTGAGCGCGCACGGCTAGGGAACCTTCAACATTCACTCGACGAACGCGCTCGACAACAGGTCCCTGAATCCAGTCGACGGCGTCAGTTGTTCCCGCCTGAACCTCAGGTATACCGCACTCCGATTCATAATCTTACGGGTGCAGATCATATAGCAGAGTCCATCTAGCCGTCCTAGTCAGAGGCTGGACGAGGTTTGATGCAGATCCGGGCGTTGCTCCGGGCAGCAGGAGAGCAAAACACAACAATATCTCAGTCTCGTAACAGAAACCATAGCAGATCTGTGGTGGCTGACACAGTCCATTCGGCTCACAGCCCAAGATCGCCTCCGTGGCGTGAGGGACGTGGGCATCGCCAAGAGCAGTACTTGGGTCGGATCCACGAGCAATACGATCATCGGCTCGGCCGTGATGACCGCTGTCGTGTGCCTACGCCCCCTCCGAGGGGCGGATCATATGTGCCCCGGCATTATGATGACAGGCGCCCGTATTGAAGGAAATATGCCCTAGAGGCAATAATAAAGTTATTATTTATTTCCTTATTTCATGATAAATGTTTATTATTCATGCTAGAATTGTATTAACCGGAAACATAAATACATGTGTGAATACATAGACAAACAGAGTGTCACTAGTATGCCTCTACTAGACTAGCTTGTTAATCAAAGATGGTTAAGTTTCCTAACCATAGACAAAGGAGTTGTCATTTGATTAACAAGGTCACATCATTAGTTGAATGATCGATTGACATGACCCATTCCATTAGCTTAGCACCCGATCGTTTAGTATGTTGCTATTTCTTTTATCCATGACTTATACATGTTCCTATAACTATGAGATTATGCAACTCCGTTTACGGAGGAACACTTTGGGTACTACCAAGCGTCACAACGAATCTGGGTGATTATAAAGGAGTACTACAGGTGTCTCCAAAGGCAGATGTTGGGTTGGCGATTTCGAGATTAGGATTTGTCACTCCGATTGCCTGGGAGAGGTATCTCTGGGCCCTCTCGGTAATGCACATCACTAAGCCTTGCAAGCATTACAACTAATGAGTTAGCCGTGAGATGATGTATTACGGAGCAGTAAAGAGACTTGTCAAGAACGAGATTGAACTAGGTATTGGATACCGACGATCGAATCTCGGGCAAGTAACATACCGATGACAAAGGGAACAACGTATGTTGTTATGCGGTCTGACCGATAAAGATCTTCGTAGAATATGTAGGAACCAATATGGGCATCCAGGTTCCGCTATTGGTTATTGACCAAGAATAGTTCTCGGTCATGTCTACATAGTTCTCGAACCCGTAGGGTCCGCACGCTTAAGGTTTCGATGATGCTTATATTATGAGTTTACATGTTTTGATGTACCGAAGGAGTTCGAGTCCCGGATGAGATCGGGGACATGACGAGGAGTCTCGAAATGGTCGAGACGTAAAGATTCATATATTGGATGATATGTTTAGGCCAAGGGTCAAGCCCATGAGGCTTTAGGTCGGTGCAAAAAGAGTTTTATGGGAGGTTGGGGCCAAACGCCGGAGACCTGGCGTCGGCCTGGGCGACGCCGAGGCCCATGGCGTCTGGGCCGACGCCAAGGATTGTGGCGTTTGGTCCTGGAGTCCGAGTGGGACTCTTACCTTTCGGGCAAAACCGACTTTCAGGAGGCTTTTGCTCCAAGTTTCGACCAGGGCTCAACATATAAATAGAGGGGCAGGGCTAGCACCAAAGACACAACAATTGATCCCTTGGATCTCTTAGCCGTGTCGGTGCCCCCTCCACCATATTCCACCTCGGTCATATCGTCGCGGAGTTTAGGCGAAGCCCTGCGCCCGGTAGAGCATCATCATCGCCACCACGCCCGTCGTCTTGTGGAACTCATCCGACACTTTGCTTTGGATCGGAGTCCGGGATCGCCATCGAAATAAGCGTGTCTTGAACTCGAAGGTGCCGTCGTTCGGTACTTGGATCGGTCGGATCGTGAAGACGACGACTACATCAACAGCGTTGTCATAACGCTTCCGCTTCACGGTCTACGAGGGTGCGTGGACAATACTCTCCCTCTCGTTGCTATGCATCACCATGATCTTGCGTGTGCGTAGGGAAAATTTTGAAATTACTACGTTCCCCAATAGTGGTATCGAGCCAGGTTTTATGGTTTGATGTTTTGCACGAGTAGAACACAAGTGAGTTGTGGGCGATACAAGTCATACTGCCTACCAGCATGTCATACTTTGGTTCAGCGGTATTGTGAGATGAAGCGGCCCGGACCGACATTACGCGTACGCTTACACGAGACTGGTTTCACCGTTACGAGCACTCGTGCTTAAAGGTGGCTGGCGGGTGTCTGTCTCTCTCACTTTAGTGAACCGAGTGTGACTACGCCCGGTCCTTGCGAAGGTTAAAACGAAGTCTATTTGACAAACTATCGTTGTGGTTTTGATGCGTAGGTGAGAACGGTTCTTGCTAAGCCCGTAGCAGCCACGTAAAATTTGCAACAACAAAGTAGAGGGCGTCTAACTTGTTTTTGCGGGCATGTTGTGATGTGATATGGTCAAGACGTGATGAGATATAAGTTGTTGTATAAGATGATCATGTTTTGTTGAAGTTATCGGCAACTGGCAGAAGCCCTATGGTTGTCTCTTTGTTGCATAAGATGCAAGTGCCAAATAATTGCTTTACTTTATCGCTATGCGATAGCAATAGTTGCAAGAGCAATAGTTGGCGAGACAACCATGTGATGACACATTGATATAGATCAAGATGATGAAGATCATGGTGTCGTGCGGTGACGATTTATAAAGATCATGACAGTACTTTGGAGATGGAGATCAAAGGCGCGGATGATCATGGCCATATCATGTCACATATTTTGATTGCATATGATGTTTATCTATTATACATCTTATTCTTGCTTTGATTGACGGTAGCATTTTAAGATGATCTCTCACTAAAATTATCAAGTAGTGTTCTCCTGAGTATGCACCGTTGCCAAAGTTAAATCGTTCGAGACACCACGTGATGATCGGGTGTGATAAGCTCTACGTCCATCTACAACGGGTGCAAGCCAGTTTTGCACACGCGGAATACTCGAGTTAAACTTGACGAGCCTAGCATATGCGAGATATGGCCTCGAACACGGAGACCGAAGGTCGGCGTGAATCATATAGTAGATATGATCAACATAGTGATGTTCACCATTGAAAACTACTCCATCTCACGTGATGATCGGTTATGGTTTAGTTGATTTGGATCACGTGATCACTTAGATGACTAGAGAGATGTCATCTAAGTGGGAGTTCTTTAGTAATATGATTAATTGAACTTAAATTTATCATGAACTTAGTCCTGGTAGTATTTTGCAAATTATGTTGTAGATCAATAGCTCGCGTTGTTGCTTTCATATGTTTATTTTAATATGTTCCTAGAGAAAACTGTGTTGAAAGATGTTAGTAGCAATGATGCGGATTGGATCCGTGATCCGAGGTTTATCCTCATTGCTGCACGGAAGAATTATGTCCTTAATGCACCGCTAGGTGATGGACCTATTGCAGGAGCGGATGCACGAGGCGTTATGAGCGTTTGGCTAGCTCAATATGATGACTACTTGATAGTTTAGTGCACCATGCTTAACAGCTTAGAATCGGGACTTCAAAGTCGTTTTGAACGTCATGGACCATATGAGATGATCCAGGAATTGAAGTTAATATTTCAAGCAAATACCCGAGTTGAGAGATATGAAGTCTCCAACAAGTTCTATAGCTAAAAGATGGAGGAGAATCGCTCAACTAGTGAGCATGTGCTCAGATTGTGCAGGTACTACAATCGCTTGAATCAAGTGGGAGTTAATCTTCCAGATAAAATAGTGATTGACAGAATTCTCTAGTCACCATCACCAAGTTAGTAGAACTTCGTGATGAACTATAATATGCAAGGGATGACAAAAGTGATTCCTAAGCTCTTCGTGATGCTGAAATCAACGAAGGTAGAAATCAATAAAAACATCAAGTGTTGATAGTTAACAAGACCACTAGTTTCAAGAGAAGGGCAAAGGGAAAGAAAGGGAACTTCAAGTGGAAAGACAAGCAAGTTGTCACTCCTGCGAAGAAACCCAAAGCTGGACCATAGCCTGAAACTGAGTGTTTACACTGCAAAGGAAATGGTCACTTTGAGCGGAAATGCCCGAATATTTGGTGGATAAGAAGGATGGCAAAGTGAACAAGGGTATATTTGATATACAAATTATTGATGTGTGCATTACCGGTGTTTATAGTAGCCCCGAGTATTTGATACTTGTTCGGTTGCTAAGATTAGTAACTCGAAACAGGAGTTCTGAGAATAAACAGAGACTAGTTGAAGGGAAAGTGACGATGAGTGTTGGAAGTAGTTCCAAGATTGATATGATCATCATCGCACACTCCCTATATTTTCGGGATTAGTGTTAAACCTAAATAAATGTTATTTGGCGTTTGCGTTGAGCATGAATATGATTTGATCATGTTTATTGCAATACGGTTATTCATTTAAAATCGAGAGAATAATTGTTGTTACATTTACATGAATAAAACCTTCAATGGTCATACACCCAATGAAAATAGTTTGTTGGATCTCGATCGTAGTGATACACATATTCATAATATTGAGGCCAAAAGATGCAAAGTTAATAATGATAGTGCAACTTATTTGTGGCACTACCGTTTGGGTCATATCGGTGTAAAAGCGCATGAAGAAACTCCATAAAGATGGATTTTCGGAATCACTTGGTTATGAATCGTTTGATGCTTGCGAACCGTGCCTTTTGGGCAAGATGACTAAAACTCCGTTCTTGAACAATGGAACGAGCTACCGACTTATTGGAAATAATACATACCGATGTATGCGAGACCAATGAGTATGAAGGCTCGTGGCAAGTATCGTTATTTTCTGACCTTCACAAGATGATTTGAGCAGATATGTGTATATCTACTTGATGAAACATAAGTCTGAAATAGTTGAAAGGTTCAAAGAATTTCAGAGTGAAGCTGAAAATCATCGTAATAAGAAAATAAAGTTTCTGCGATCTGATCGCGGAGAGGAATATTTGAGTTACGAGTTTGGTCTTCAATTAAAACAATGTGGAATAGTTTCACAGCTCACGCCACCTGGAACACCACAACGTTATGGTGTGTCCGAACGTCGTAACCGCACTTTATTGGATATAGTGCGATCTATGATGTCTCTTACTGATTTACCAATATAGTTTTGGGGTTATGCATTAGAGACAGCTGCATTCACATTAAAAGGGCACCATCTAAATCCGTTGAGACAACAACATATGAACTGTGGTTTAGCAAGAAACCCAAGTTGACGTTTCTTAAAGTTTGGGGCTGCGATGCTTATGTGAAAAAGTTTCATCCTGATAAGCTCGAACCCAAATCGGAGAAGTGCGTCTTCATAGAATACCCAAAGGAAATAGTTGGGTACACCTTCTATCACAGATCCGAAGGCAAGATATTCGTTGCTTAAATGGATCCTTTCTAGAGAAGGAGTTTCTCTCGAAAGAAGTGAGTGGGAGGAAAGTAGAACTTGATGAGGTAACTGTACTGTACCCTTATTGGAAAATAGTTCATCACGTAAATCAGTTCTGTGACAAATACACCAATTAGTGAGGAAGCTAAATGATATTGATCATGAAACTTGAGATCAAGTTACTCTGAGAACCTCGTAGGTCTTCGAGTAAGATCCGCACTGAGTGGTGTAGTAATCATGTTCGGAAGTCATGTTACTAGACCATGATGAACCTACGAACTATGAGGAAGCGATGATGAGCCCAGATTCATGAAATGGCTCGAGGCCATAAAATCTGAGATATGATCCATGCAAGAGAACAAAGTATGGACTTTGATTGACTTGCTCGATGATCAGCAAGCCATGATAAATAAATGGATCTTCAAGAGGAAGACGGACACCGATAGTAGAGTTACTATCTACAAAGCTCGACTTGTCACCAAAAGGTATTCGACAAGTTCAAGGTGTTGACTACAATGAGATTTTCTCGATTGTAGCGATGCTTAAGTCTGTCCGAATCATGTTAGCAATTGCCACATTTTATGAAATCGGCAAATGGATGTCAAAACTACATTCTTTAATGGATTTATTAAAGAAGAGTTGTATATGATGCAACGAGAAGGTTTTGTCAATCCTAAAGGAGCTAACAAAATGTGCAAGCTCCAGCGATCCATCAATGGACTGGTGCAAGCATCTCGGAGTTGGAATATACGCTTTGATGTGTTGATCAAAGCATATGATTTTATCTGAGACTTTTGGAAAGGCCTGTATTTACAAGAAAGTGAGTGGGAGCACTACAGCCTTTACGATAAAGTATATGTGAATGACATATTGTTGATCGGAAATAATGTAGAATTATTCGCAAAGCATAAAGGAGTGTTTGAAAGGAGTTTTTTCAAAGAAAGACCTCGGTGAAGCTGCTTACATATTGAGCATCAAGATCTATAGAGATAGATCAAGGCGCTTGATAAGTTTTTTTCAATGAATACATACCTTGACAAGATTTTGAAGTAGTTCAAATGGAGCAGTCAAAGAAAGAGTTCTTACTGTGTTACAAGGTGTGAGATTGAGTAAGACTCAAAACCCGACCACGGCAGAAGATAGAAAGAGAATGAAAGTCATTCCCTATGCATCAGCCATAGGTTCTATAAAGTATGTCATCTTGTGTACGGATCTATTGCATACCCTACCACTAAGCTTGGCAAGGAGTGCAATAGTGATCTAGGAGTAGATCAATGGACAGCGGTCAAAATTATCCTTAGTAGAATAAGGATGTGTTTCTCGATTATGGAAGTGAAAAAGGTTAAATGCGTAAAAGGGTTACGTCGATGCAAGTTTTAAACACTAATCTAGATGACTCGAGTCTCAATCTGGATACATATTGAAAGTGGGAGCAATTATCTAGAGTAGCTCCGATGCGAGCATTGTAGACATAGAAATTTGCAAAATACATACGGATCTGAATGTGGCGGACCCGTTGACTAAACTTCTCTCACAAACAAAACATGATCACACCTTAGTACTCTTTGGGTGTTAATCACATAGCGATGTGAGCTAGATTACTGACTCTAGTAAACCCTTTGGGTGTTGGTCACATGTCGATGTGAACTATGGGTGTTAACCACATATAGATGTGAACTATTGATGTTAAATCACATGGCGATGTGAACTAGATTATTGACTCTAGTGCAAGTGGGAGGCTGAAGGAAATATGCCCTAGAGGCAATAATAAAGTTATTATTTATTTCCTTATTTCATGATAAATGTTTATTATTCATGCTAGAATTGTATTAACCGGAAACATAATACATGTGTGAATACATAGACAAACAGAGTGTCACTAGTATGCCTCTACTAGACTAGCTTGTTAATCAAAGATGGTTAAGTTTCCTAACCATAGACAAAGGAGTTGTCATTTGATTAACAAGGTCACATCATTAGTTGAATAATCGGATTGACATGACCCATTCCATTAGCTTAGCACCCGATCGTTTAGTATGTTGCTATTTCTTTTATCCATGACTTATACATGTTCCTATAACTATGAGATTATGCAACTCCGTTTACGGAGGAACACTTTGGGTACTACCAAAGCGTCACAACGTAATCGGGTGATTATAAAGGAGTACTACAGGTGTCTCCAAAGGCAGATGTTGGGTTGGCGTATTTCGAGATTAGGATTTGTCACTCCGATTGTCGGAGAGGTATCTCTGGGCCCTCTCGGTAATGCACATCACTAAGCCTTGCAAGCATTACAACTAATGAGTTAGCTGTGAGATGATGTATTACGGAACGAGTAAAGAGACATGTCGATGGCGAGATTGAACTAGGTATTGGATACCGACGATCGAATCTCGGGCAAGTAACATACCGATGACAAAGGGAACAACGTATGTTGTTATGCGGTCTCGACCGATAAAGATCTTCGTAGAATATGTAGGAACCAATATGGGCATCCAGGTTCCGCTATTGGTTATTGACCAAGAATAGTTCTCGGTCATGTCTACATAGTTCTCGAACCCGTAGGGTCCGCAACTTAAGGTTTCGATGGCGAGCTTATATTATGAGTTTACATGTTTTGATGTACCGAAGGAGTTCGAGTCCCGGATGAGATCGGGGACATGACGAGGAGTCTCGAAATGGTCGAGACGTAAAGATTCATATATTGGATGATATGTTTAGGCCAAGGGTCAAGCCCATGAGGCTTTAGGTCGGTGCAAAAGAGTTTTGCGGAGGCCGGGGCCAAACGCCGGAGACCTGGCGTCTGCCTCGGGCCGACGCCGAGGCCCATGGCGTTCGGGGCCGACGCCAAGGATTGTATGCGTTTGGTCCTGGAGTCCGAGTGGGACTCTTACCTTTCGGGCAAAACCGACTTTCAGAGGCTTTTGCTCCAAGTTCGACCGGGGCTCAACATATAAATAGAGGGCAGGGCTAGCACCAAAGACACAACAATTGATCCCTTGGATCTCTTAGCCGTGTCGGTGCCCCCTCCACCATATTCCACCTCGGTCATATTGTCGCGGAGTTTAGGTGAAGCCTGCGCCCGGTAGAGCATCATCATCGTCCTGCCACGCCGTCGTCTTGTGGAACTCATCCCGACACTTTCTTTGGATCGGAGTCCGGGGATCGTCATCGAGCTGAACGTGTGCTTTGAACTTCGGAGGTGCCGTCGTTCGGTACTTGGATCGGTCGGATCGTGAAGACGCACGACTACATCAACAGCGTTGTCATAACGCTTCGCCACGGTCTCTGAGTGCGTGGACAATACTCTCCCCTCTCGTTGCTATGCATCACCATGATCTTGCGTGTGCGTAGGAAAATTTTGAAATTACTACGTTCCCCAACACGTATAGCGATGAGCGGAGGATGCCAGTCGACCCAAGAGAGCCGGGTGTGATGCGAGGTCAATTTTTGTGCAAGGCCTGGTCGATAGGAACCGAGCACACAGAGAAGGGCATGACAGAGATCGCCCGACTGGAAGCAGAGTGCATGTTTCTAGTCTCGAGTGTTTTAGCAGAGCCATTAGAGCTGCATAGGTCCCTCCCAACTTCAGGTTGGCGACTGGAGTTAGTAAGCTCACTGGTGAGTCGAAGCCTGACACTTGTCTGGAAGACTACCGAGTGGCAGTGCAGATCGGTGGTGGAAATAATGATGTGGCCATGAAGCACCTCCCCCTGATGCTTGAAGGTTCAGGTAGATCTTGGCTGAATCAGTTAGCTCCTGGCAGTATCTTCAGCTGGGAAGAATTGGCTTGAGTGTTTGTCAGAACTTTTGAGGGCACTTGCAAACGGCCCATAGGGCTGACTGAGTTACAACATTGTGTGCAAAAATCGAATGAAACTCTGAGGGATTACATCCAGAGGTGGACCACTTTGCATCACATGGTGGAAAATGTATCTCAGCACCAAGCTGTTTGTGCTTTTAAAGAAGGTGTTCGGTACAGAGAGCTTAACCTGAAATTCGGCCGGACAGGAGATATGACTCTGGCCCGAATGATGGAAATAGCCACTCGGTATGCTAATGGTGAGGAAGAAGACCGACTCCGTAGTGGCAAGAGCAAACCAGTCGCCCAGGACACTGGAGGAGGTCGGAAACAGAAATGCAAGGCAGAACCTGCAGGCCCCGGTGAAGCTGCAGTTGTGACCCAGGGAAAGTTCAAGGGAAAGCCCAAAGGGCCCTGGATCCGTAAGAAGGTGAAAGATCAAGCAGGAAACGATGTGTTGGATTTGCCATGTCATATTCATACCAAGAAGGATGAAGAGGGGAACCTGATTTATCCCAAGCATACCACTCGACAGTGTAGACTCCTTATCCAGCAGTTCCGCGAGAGTCAGCCCAGCGAGAAAGAGAAGGAGTTTGACAAGGATGAGGACAAAGAGGACGATGATGGTTTTCCTAATGTCAATTCCACTTTGGTGAATTTTGCTGACATCGAAAGCAAAAGTCGACTGAAGGTCATCAACAAGGAAGTAAACATGGTAGCTCCGGCAACAACGACATATTTGAAGTGGTCAAAGACTCCCATCACATTCGACCAGTCCGACCACCCACCACACGTTGCTACCCCCGGGAGGCAAGCGTTGATGGTCGACCCAGTCGTTGGGGGCACCCGACTGACCAAAGTCTTGATGGATGGCGGCAGTGGTTTGAACATTTTGTATGCTGAGACCCTTAGAGGGATGGGCATTCCAATGTCCAAGCTCAGCGAAAGCAATATGCGATTCCACGGAGTCATCCCTGGAAAGAAAGCCGGTTCACTTGGCCAGATCACTCTTGATGTGGTTTTCGGTGATTCAAAGAATTACCGTAAGGAAAAGTTGACGTTTGAAGTTGTGGATTTTCACAGTGCTTATCATGCTATCCTGGGCAGAACTGCATATGCTCGTTTCATGGCTCGACCGTGTTACGTGTATCTCAAGCTGAAGATGCCTGGCCCTAAGGGTGTGATCACAGTCACTGGTAATCCGCAGCGAGCAGAAGAGTGCTTCGAAAAGGGCTCAAAGATCGCCGATGAACAAATGGCAGCAGTAGAAATGGAAGAATACAAGAAGACTGCAGATCCGAGTGATTTGTCGAGAGCTAAGAAGCTTGCTTGGACTACGCATTTCGATCGTCTGGTGAAACAAAATCAGTTCATATTCACCCGATCGATCCCAATGCTGCTCCGACTCATATCTCAACAACACTCGACGGCAAATTGGAAGAAGCGCTCATCCAGTTGCTCCGTGAGAACCGGGACATCTTTGCATGGAAACCTTCTGACATGCCAAGTGTACCCAGGGGACTAACTGAGCACCATTTGCAAGTCGATCCGAAAGCAAAACCTGTCAAGGAACATCTCCATCGGTCCGCCGTGGAGAAGAGAAAAGCAATTGGCAAAGAGGTGGCCCGGCTTCTGGCAGCTGAGTTCATTCGAGAGATATAGCACTCTGAGTGGCTTGCCAATGTGGTTATGGTCCCCAAGAAGGACGATTCACTTCATATGTGTATTGACTTCAAGCATATCAATCGGGCCTGCCCGAAAGATCACTTCCCTCTCCCCCGCATTGACCAAATAGTCGACTCAACTGCGGGGTGTGAGCGTTTGTCCTTTCTGGATGCATATTCCGGGTACCATCAGATCTGATTGTATGAACCCGATGAAATAAAAACAACTTTCATCATCTCATTCGGGTGCTTTTGCTATGTTACCATGCCCTTTGGTCTCAAGAATGCCTGTGCCACATTCATGCGCATGATTCAGAAGTGTCTGCTCACTCAAATCAATCGGAATGTGGAAGCATACATGGATGACATCGTGGTTAAGTCGCGTAAAGGTTCCGACCTACTGAATGACCTCGCGGAAACCTTTGCCAACCTGAGGAGATATGATATCAAGCTTAATCCGTCGAAGTGTACATTCAAAGTTCCGGGTGGGAAGTTACTCGGTTTCCTTGTTTCCGAACGAGGGATTGATGCAAACCCAGAGAAAGTTGGTGCAATACTCCGAATGAAATGCCCTGTGTGTGTGCACGACGTTCAGAAGCTTACTGGTTGTTTGGGCGCTCTGGGTCGATTCATTTCTCGTCTCGGTGAAAAGGCATTGCCTCTTTACTGACTGACGAAGAAATCTAACAAGTTCGAGTGGACTCCTGAAGCTGACGCAGCGTTTGCAGAGCTCAAAGCCCTACTTTCCACCCAGCCGGTGCTCGCTGCCCCAATCAGCAAAGAGCCTTTACTGCTTTATATTGCAGCCACTGGACAAGTTGTCAGTACAGTGCTCACGGTCGAGCGGGAAGAAGAAGGCAAAGCCTACAAAGTTCAACGCCCAGTGTACTACATTTCTGAAGTCTGAACTCCATCCAAGCAGAGATATCCGCATTATCAGAAGCTTGTTTATGGAATTTACCTGACCATGAAGAAGGTTGCACACTACTTCTTAGATCAATCGGTTTCGATTGTCAGTGCTGCTCCGTTGTCAGAAATTTTGAACAATAGAGATGCAACTGGTCGAGTGGAAAAGTGGGCGATTGAACTCCTTCCGCTAGATATCAAGTTTTAGGCAAAGAAAGCAATCAAATCCCAAGCAATAGCAGATTTCCTTGTCGAGTGGATTGAAAAGCAGGAACCGACTCAGATTCAGTCGGAACATTCGACTATGTTCTTTGATGGATCCAAGATGTTGAATGGTTCAGGTGCTGGGGTAGTCCTGGTATCCCCACGAGGCGACAAGCTCAATTATGTTCTCCAGATTCACTTTGACTCCTCCAACAATGAAGCTGAATATGAGGCACTTCTATACGGGTTGCGTATGGCCATTTCACTTGGCGTCCGACGCCTAATGGTTTATGGTGACTCAGACTTAGTGGTCAATCAAGTGATGAAGGAGTTGGACATCACGAGTCCGGCTATGATTGGTTATTGCAATGCAGTGAGAAAATTGGAAAAGAGGTTTGAGGGGTTAGAGCTCCACCACATACCCCGAGTCAAAAATCAAGCAGCTAATGACCTAGCGAAGATAGGTTCCAAGCGAGAGCCAATTCCTAGCAATGTGTTCTTGGAGCATCTCCGTATCCTGTCAGTTCAAGAAGATCCCTTCACAGAAGATCCCCCGCAACCTAAGAGTTCTACTGATCCGACTGAAGTTGAAATCCCAGCCGTGGTCGACTTGATCCTGGAGGTTTTGGCCGTGGACAACTTTACAGGGAGAGTGTCACTGGAGTTGCTCAGCGGTGCATCACGCCAGAAGAAGGTCGAATGATTCTCAATGACATCCACTCGAGGACCTGTGGTCACCATGCGTCCTCTCGGACCATTGTGGCCAAAGCATACCGAGCGGGATTCTATTGGCCACGAGCAAATGAAATGGCAAAGGACATAGTCGACAAATGTGAGGGTTGTCAGTTCTACTCCAACATGTCCCACAAGCCTGCATCAGCCTTGAAGACCATTCCACTCGTCTGGCCATTTGCTATTTGGGGATTGGACATGGTTGGACCTCTGAGGACCGGCTGGAGCGGCTTCACCCATCTGCTTGTAGCAGTCGACAAGTTCACTAAATGGATTGAAGCTAAGCCCATCAAAAATCTCGACTCGAGTACCGCCATCAGCTTCATCAGGGAATTAACATTCAGATATGGGGTCCCGCACAACATCATCACGGACAATAGTTCAAACTTTGATTCAGATGAGTTCAGAGCTTTCTGTGCTTCGCAAGGCACTCGGGTCGACTATGCTTCAGTCGCTCACCCACAGTCGAATGGACAAGCAGAAAGAGCAAATGGTTTGATCCTCCAAGGGCTGAAACCCCGATTGATGCGTGACCTCAAGCATGCAGCGGGCGCTTGGGTAGATGAGCTTCCATCAGTCCTTTGGGGATTAAGAACAACACCAAATCGGTCGACTGGTCGAACTCCCTTCTTCATGGTCTATAGGGATGAAGCTATGCTGCCGAGTGACTTGCTTCACAATGCACCCCGAGTAGAACTTTCCTCAGAAGCTAAAGCAGAATAAGCTCGACAAGATGCTGTTGATCTTCTGGAAGAGGAAAGAGAGATGGCCCTGATCAGGTCGATCATTTATCAGCAAGACCTCCGTCGATTTCATGCCAAAAACGTAAGAGGTTGAGCATTTAAAGAAGGAGACCTTGTGCTCCAAGTGGATTAGAAACGGCCTCACAAGCTTGCTCCTGCTTGGGAAGGCCCCTTCATCATCACCAAGGTGCTCCACAATGGAGCGTAACACCTGTATGATGTGGAACACAAGAAAGACGAGCCACACGCTTGGAATGCGGAGCTGCTCCGCCATTTTCATACTTAAACATGTAGACTGTTGAGATGTAATAAGAAGTACCTTTCAGTTTGTTTATCAAAGAAGCAGTTTTATAGTCTCCTAAATGATTGTTATTACATATGCATGTGTCCAAAAAACCCCAGCGGGTGGCTTAGCTACGAACCCGATTCTCCTAAGTTTCAAAAACAAAATCCTACCGAGTGAAGAGCAATCCTCTCACTCGGGGGCTTAGCCGCGAACCCGATTCGCCTAAGTTTTTAAAATCCTACCGAGTGAAGAGCAACCCTCTCACTTGGAGGCTTAGCTGCAGTTACGTTCTCGCCTAAGTTTTAAAAATCCTACCGAGTGAAGAGCAACCCTCTCACTCGAGGGCTTAGCTGCAGTTCCGTACTCGCCTAAGTTTCAAAAAATCCTACCGAGTGAAGAGCAATCCTCTCACTTGGGGGCTTAGCCGCGAACCCGATTCACCTAAAGTTTTAAAAATCCTACCGAGTGAAGAGCAACCCTCTCACTCGGAGGCTTAGCTGCAGTTCCGTACTCGCCTAAGTTTTAAAAATCTACCGAGTGAAGAGCAATCCTCTCACTCGGGGGCTTAGCCGCGAACCCGATTCGCCTAAGTTTCAAAAAATTCTACCGAGTGAAGAGCAACCCTCTCACTCGGAGGCTTAGCTGCAGTTCCGTACTCGCCTAAGTGTTAAAAATCCTACCGAGTGAAGAGCAACCCTCTCACTCTGAGGCTTAGCTGCAGTTCCGTACTCGCCTAAGTTTTAAAAATCCTACCGAGTGAAGAGCAGCCCTCTCACTCGGGGGCTTAGCTGCAGTCTCATACTCGCCTAAGTTTCAAAACCTCCGAGTGAAGAGCAATCCTCTCTGTCGGTGTCAAAACCGGCGGATCTCGGGTAGGGGGTCCCGAACTGTGCGTCTAGGCGGATGGTAACAGGAGACAAGGGACACGATGTTTTTACCCAGGTTCGGGCCCTCTCGATGGAGGTAATACCCTACTCTGCTTGATTAATACCGATGATATGGGTAGTACAAGAGTAGATCTACCACGAGATCAAGGAGGCTAAACCCTAGAAGCTAGCCTATGGTATGATTGTTGTTCGTCCTCTGAGACTAAAACCCTCCGGTTTATATAGACACCGGATAGGTTAGGGTTACACAGTCGGTTACAATGGTAGGAGATCTACATATCCGTATCGCCAAGCTTGCCTTCCACGCCAAGGAAAGTCCCATCCGGACACGGGACGAAGTCTTCAATCTTGTATCTTCATAGTCTTGGAGTCCGGCCGTGATGATAGTTCGACTATCCGGACACCCCCTAGTCCAGGACTCCCTCAGTAGCCCCTGAACCAGGCTTCAATGACGACGAGTCCGGCACGCATATTGTCTTCGGCATTGCAAGGCGGGTTCCTCCTCCGAATACTTCATAGAAGGTTTTGAACACCAGGATAGTGTCCGGCTCTGCAAAACAAGTTCCACATACCACCGTAGAGAGAATAACTTTTGCACAGATCTGCTGACGTATTCCGCGGCGTGACATCACACCACAGCCATGCCTTTTTATGAATCGTTTTTTACCGTTCTACCTTAGCGCGTTTAGCGAGGCGGTTTCCTTGGCACGTCTTATCAAAGCATAGACCGTGCCCCCTTATTCCGAGATTCTCATCAATACGGACGTGGGTAACCCATCCGCGCCATTGATTACGACGCTTGGGAGATAAGCGAGTTTTACCAGGCTGGTGGGGGACGCATAGCTTCGTCCGTCCATATAAGGGGATAAGGATCCACCTTTTACCTCGCCTTCTTCCTCCTTTGCTCATCCATTTCCGCCAAGACTCGAGCTCTAGCACCCAAGTCCGCACATTCCTCCTCAACCTTCTCCAACCATGTCGAGGCGGGAGGCAGATGGATGGCCTCCTCAAATCACGGAGGGGCACATCACAAGACTGGGAGGCCGAATACTTGTCCGGCGATATCGCGCAGACAGCTGCCCGACGCAGGGCAGCTCATTCCAACCCCAGTGCCCCATGAGAGGGTGGTGTTTCTCCCCACTTCCTCCGCGGACTAGGTTTTCCACTTCACCCATTTGTCAGGGGCTCATGTTCTACTACGGCCTGGATTTCCACGACCTGGCCCAATTTCGTCCTCAACATCTCGGCGTTTATCGTGGGTATGCGAAACCTTCCTCGCATCCAGCCCCACTTGGCCTATGGCTGAAGACCTTTAATGTCAGGCTGAAGGTTGTGGGCGGCCGTCAAGTGGAGTGCGGAGGCGCCATGGTCGGCAAGATGGCCAAAGTCCTATGGCTCGAGGGCTCCTTTGTGGAGACAATAAAGGGGTGGCAATCGGGGTGGTTCTACATCACTGAGCCCCGCGACCCTGAATGGGTGGCGGCCCCCGAATTCAGATCTGGATTCCCCACACGACTCTTGTCATGGAAAGAGACGGGCCTGAAGTGGGGGGATTCGGACGAGCTATCCGGACTCCAAACATGCGTCCGAAACCTGGTGGACAAGAATCTCAGGCTTGTCGACGTAATCCAGGTGATGCTCATCCGCCGGATTCTCCCATGCCAACAACGGGTGTCGGTGTCAAAACCGGCGGATCTCGGGTAGGGGGTCCCGAACTGTGCGTCTAGGCGGATGGTAACAGGAGACAAGGGACACGATGTTTTACCCAGGTTCGGGCCCTCTTGATGGAGGTAAAACCCTACGTCTGCTAGATTAATATTGATAATGTGTGTTACAAGAGTGGATCTACCACGAGATCAAGGAGGCTAAACCATAGAAGCTAGCCTATGGTATGATTGTTGTTAGATCCTACGGACTAAAACCCTCCGGTTTATATAGACACCGGATAGGGTTAGGGTTACCTGAGTCGGTTACAATGGTAGGAGATCTTCATATCCGTATCGCCAAGCTTGCCTTCCACGCCAAGGAAAGTCCCATCCGGACACGGGACAAAGTCTTCAATCTTGTATCTTCATAGTCTTGGAGTCCGGCCGATGATGATAGTTCGGCTATCCGGACACCCCTAGTCCGGAACTCCCTCAAGAGCCACGAACCAGGCTTCAATGACGATGAGTCCGGCACGCATGTTGTCTTCGGCATTGCAAGGCGGGTTCTCCTTCAGTCTTCATGTTCCCGTCGAATAGTGTCCGGCTTCTTCATAAATGTTGCGCTCCTTGGCTTCTACGCCCAAAGATGGCTTTCTTCCACGTGTCGTACGAATGCGAAAGGCTGGGATATTTTTACATTTTACCCCCTAGCCGTGCGAACGAGCCGCCTACAAGAGAGGCGAGGATCTAGATCCAGCTCACACCATCCTCCATCCGCAAGTTCTCATTGAAGCGCCTCGACAAAAATCCATTCCATCATGGATAGCCGACGGCTCCTCCTCTCGCGCTCCCAGCCCTAAGCCAGGAGATTGGGGAGATGCTCAGTTCCACAACGAGCTAGTGGTGCTTCAAACCGAGGGATATCTTCCCCAGCTTTCATGGTTCAGTTCGAGCCGGACTGGCCACCTACAAGGGTGGAAAGCAGGCGGAGAGCGTCTCCAACCCTTCCAAAGGGGAGCGGGTATGCTTTGTCCCCTATCTAATAAGGGGACTCGGATTTCCCATACACCCGTTTATCCGGGGGCTCCTAGAGTTCTACGGACTCCAACTTCACCACCTTACACCCGCCTCCATTTTGCACATCATGGGGTTCGTAGCTTTTTGCGAGCTGTTCTTGGGCATCGAGCCCCATTTTGCCCTGTGGAAGAGATTGTTTTGTCTCGTACCCCGTTCTCATGAGGGGTCAATATACCAAGTGGGCGGAGCCGAAATATGGCACATCGTCGGGACCGGATATCTATCTAGCACCCCAAAGAAGGCGTCCGAAGACTGGCCTTCGGAATGGTTCTACATGGAGGACGCCCCTCTGCCGGATCCAGTCCGGATCGGCCTCCCGGAGTTCAACAATGCTCCCTTGAAGAAACGCCTGAGTTGGCGCCCGCGGAGCCCTCAACGGGAAGATGACAGGAGCGTCCATTATCCGATGGGCGGATTAGGTTCTTGGCCCATTCCGGATTGACCATGATTGGAGTCATGGCCACGTGCATTATCACGAGGGTGCAGCCACTCCAATATAGGGGCCACCCTATGTGGGATTTCAACGGGAAGATGGCGCCACCCGTCATGGCCGCATGGCTGGGCTCGGCAGCCGATCCGCAAAGATCCTGGCTCGGCTTGTACAAGGGAGAGGAGGAGGACTTCCTCCGCAAGAATCCGTTGAATGGATTTTCTATGCATAACCCTCGAATTTGGGTAGCGGATGTTCATCTACCCGATCCATACCTTTTTAAAGTCAAGCATCTTACTGCGTGATTTCGACGGGGAGGCTGCGGGGACGTGGAGGGCATCTGAAGCCTAGCTCCACAGCCCGAGGATCCGGAGCGATCCCTTGATCCGACCTCGAAGAGGATCCGGACATAAAGGTGGAGCTGATTGACGGGGTGTTCCACCAACGTAGCATAGACAATGCCCTAGTCGCCATTATGGTGACTACCGGTTTGTTCACGGCTTCCCGGTGGCTTGTGACCAAGGTCTTGACACCATCATTTGATCCGCGCTCAATTCTAACCATCCCATACTTGATGGTGCATCGCAGAGGTGCCTTTAAGGTGGGAAGCCGAACTTGGCAACGGCGGACAACAAGGGTCGATCCGGCCCAGCAGGAGGAAGAGGAGCGCCTTGACGCGAAAGCGTCGCGCCATAGAACGGCACGGAGCACCGCTATTTTAAGGGAAGGATCCCAGAAGGTATATTAATGCTCATAACTTTTCCAGAAGAGCACTTTCGCCGGACGAAGGTCAGGAGAGGTTGCCAATCAAGCCTCCGCCGCCATGCTCCAATGCATGGTCCGGGAGGAGAATGAATACAAGGCGTAAACGGACGCTCCTCCGACGGAGGATGCCGACAGGCTGTCCGCCACCCGGTCCGAGGTGGAAGCGCCATGAATCACAAGCGTCGCGGACAGTTCTTCGTGTGGCGTGTTTCTCCCGGAGGCGTTAAATGCCTTTAAAGCGGAAACACGCACCTCCGTGCCGCTCAAGATGGGTTAACGAGCCACGGGCGGTATGTGAAAGACATACGGGTAAGTAATTTTAATAGTTATATATGCGGTAGCCCCGAGACTTAAAATAGTTGAAATAACTGATTTAAGGATCAATTATTATCTGCAGGTCTTGCGGAGAAGAATACCCAGCTGTCCCGGGGAGCTCCAAGAGTGCAAGGCCCAACTTGAAGCCACACTGCCGCCATGTGGGGAGCCACACGGACCCCGCTGGTAAGACGTACTTTGAAAAGATAATTATTTAGCAAAGTGTGGCGTGAATCGACAATAATATTGCGGAGGGCGCGGACTAGATCCGGACAAGCAACAGCTACTGCGTCGGCTAAAGGCGGCGAGAGGGTGCTTATGAAGGTTGTTGAGGAGAGAAACAAGCTCCAAGATGCCTACACTCAAAGAAGGAGAAGAGCTGAAAGGTGTTCGGGCCCGGTATGCAGCTCCGTGAAGGAGAATCAAGCGGCTTCGTCGCGGCATTTATAGTAAGTGCTTGAACAAATTCCTTTGAAAAGAAGAATTCCGCGAGGAAAGCGATTGGCAAATTATGTCTTTAGGTGTGCTCACAGTGTCGCCTGCGGAGGAAATGCCTGAGTCAACGGGTGACCAACTTCCCGAGCTAGTGCAATTGCTCGAGCGTGTTCGACAGCGATCGATGGCGTCGTTCATGCTTTATGGCCTTCCGTCTCCCTACCCGAGGGCCTTGGTGAGCTTGCTTGAGAAGCTTCAGGGAGCACGGCGGCGCCTCCGTTTGTGGAAGATATCGGCTGCCGTCAGGGCTCGAGGAGGCTGGGCCATGGTGAAGACACGTTACCGAAGTCGACCCAAACCACATGGCCGAGGTCGGACTGCGGGGCTGATGGGAAGGAGATCCTGTGAGCTTGATGTGCGGCCAAGTAGGCGGCGCGAAATATTCCCAACAGACTGTAAATTAGACAGCTGTTAGATCGGATTGAAGAGGAGTACAATCGATCGGTTTAGCGATGTAATTTGAAATGACATGTAAAATGCCTTCTAGCCGGATTGTAGATCGTTTGTCTTTGCGGACCGTTTCGCTTCAACCTCGGGACCCAATAGTCCGGAGTGTGTCGAATACCCTTACGGTTATAAAAAAACGGGGCATGCATGGAGACAAGGCGTCGGGGTCATAATTGCTTTATCAGACAAGTGCCCAACTAGTTATGTTATATTAAATGGTTAGTAAGAAACATCTTCCAGGGAGAATAGTTCCGTTAAGGATTCCTTTCCCTGGGAGGCATGCCCTAAAGTGCAATGCTGGACTGCAAAAATAGCAGAAAAAAGCATCTGGGGGCAGATAAATAAGTAAGTAATAAATCATCTTTCAAGTCACCGACCGAATATTCTCTTAAGAACGCTAGCTTTCGGCTTCACCCAGTCTGAGGTACACATCCGGCTGACCCGGCAGTAACAATCGCAGAGGTGCTCCCTTTACCTCCTAGCGAACAATCGGGAACGTAGGGGTATGCACAGGAGCCAGGCAACCCAGCTTGGCCAAAACTTAAGTCATATCGATGCATATAATGGTGAATAAAAGGTACACGCGGAAGTATGACACATGTATTGGGCATGAAGCCCGTATGAATAAGCACATTAAAGAAGCCCCAGGTATAATGAGTGCCGAGGCACATCAAGTGTAATGCGAACAAAGCGCAAATCAGCCCATAAAAGGTAAAAAAAAGGTGGGAAGAAGGAGGAGGAGGAGAGCGGTAAAAAACAAGGAGTGGACGGGGAGTAAGGCGAACACAGGAGTCGGCGTTAAGCGTAGAATCTTGAGGAGGCGGGCTGCGTTCCATGGGTCCGGCTCAAGTCGGTTGTCCAGATGCGTTCACGTGGGCAGTGCGCTCTGCGGTCAGGACTTGAGTGCGATGATGAAGGGACCTTCCCACTTGGGCTTGAGTTTGTCCTTTTCTTGTCCGGCAGCGTAGAACAAGTTCGCCAACATTGTAAGTTTTGGCCCGTACTTCTACTGCTTTGATATCTTCGAGCCTGCTGGCGATAAAATGCGAACGAGGCTTTGCCACGTCCGCTCCTCCTCTAAAGGCGTCCAGACTGTCCTGCCGATCTAGCTCGGCTTCTCTTTCTTCGTACATGCGCTACGAGGTGAGTCATGAATTATATCGCTTGAGGCAGGACTGCCTCTGCACCGTATACCATGAAAAATGGTGTGAATCCGTAGATTCGGTTTGCCGTGGTCCGCAGCCCAGTACGGAGTCGAGCTCCTCTACCCAAAGGCGTGTTAGATTCCTTGAGGGACCGCACTAGTGCAGGGTTTGATGCCGCTCATGATTAGACCATTTGCTCGCTCAACTTGACCGTTAGTTTGGGGGTGATAGACTGAAGCGTAATCGAGCTTAATGCCCATGTTTTTGCACGAGTTTAACCTCGTCGGCCGTGAAGTTCGTGCCATTGTCGGTGATGATGCTTTGTGGGGACACGAAGCGGTGTACTACCCCGGATATGAAGTCTATCACCGGTCCAGATTCTGCCGTTTTAACGGCTTGGCCTCAATCCATTTGGTGAATTTGTCCACCATGACCAATAAGTATTTGTGCTTGTGGGTTCCCCCTTTAAGGGTCCGACCATATCAAGCCCCTGACCGCATAAGCGGTCGGAGTAATGGGTATAGTTTTGAGGGCGGTGGGTGGCATATGGCTCGATTAGCAAAGAGGCGGCAACCGACGCATCGTTGGACTAAATCTGAGCATCTGCCGGGCTGTCGGCCAATAAAATCCTGTCGGAAGGCCTTGCCTACAAGGGCCCGGAGCTGCGACATGGTGCCCGCCGAGTCCGGCGTGAATTTCAGCCAGGAGATTTCGCCCTTCCTCTTGAGATACACCTTTGAAGGACTCGGTTGTGCTTTTCTTATAAAGCTCTCCCTCATGGACCTTGTAGGCTTTAGATCACCGAACTATGCAGCGGGCCTCATTTTGGTCTTCGGAAGTTCCTGCCGCATTAAGTAGGCTAGGAATGGTTACATCCGCAGGCAATGACTGCCATTATTTCGTGAGCTGAAGGTGTTATTTCGTTGGCTGAGCTACCGATTGTGTCGAGAATGGTGCGAGTTAGGTGATGCGGTGGCTCCGGATTGTTATTTCGGACTCCTCTTCCCATAAAGCGGATGGCTTAAAGAGCCGTTCGGGGAAGATGTTAGGAGGGGCGGCATCTCGTTTCGCTGATGCGTGCTAACACGTCTGCTGCCTGGTTATTATCCGGGCTACATGATGGAATTCTAGTCCTTGAACCGAGCTGACATTTTTAGGATGGCGTTGCGATGGCTGCCATTTTGGATCTTTGGCGTCGAAGTCTCCATTTACTTGGGATATTGTGAGGTTTGAATCGCGCACCTCTAGGCGTTGAATGCCCATGGAGATTGCCATCCGGAGGCCATGTAGGAGGGCCTCGTATTCGGCCGCGTTGTTGGAGTCCATGTACATTATTTGAAATGCGTATTGGACTGTGTCTCCGTTGGGAGACGCCAGACGATGCCACCCCAAGCCAGCCAACATTTTGGATCCGTCGAAATGCATGATCCGGTTAGATGGAGTACGCACCGTACTATTTAGGGAGTTCGGTCCATTCGGCGATGAAGTCCGCCCGGAACCTACGACTTTATAGCTCGCCGTGGTTTGTAGGTTATGTCAAATGGTAAGAGCTCGATAGCCCATTTGCAATCCTGCCCGTTCGCGTCGCGATTGTTTATAATATCGTTGAGAGGTACTTGGAGGCCACCGTTATTGAACACTCTTGAAAGTAGTGGCGCAGCTTCCGGGATGCCATGAACACCGCATACGCTATCTTTTGATAATGTGGGTACGGGATTTGCATGGAGTTAGAGCGGTGGATCGTAGTACACTTTGGTTTTTGAAGAGGAATTTGTGCCCTTACATTTCTCGTTCAACGACAGTACCCGCTAACAACTTGATGTGTTGCTGCGATATATAATAACATAGGCTCGCCCGGGTTGGGCGCGCGCCAGACCAGATTTGTTGCCGGTATGGCCTTTATTTCTTCGAGTCCAATTTGTGGCAGCATCCGTCCATTCGAAATGTTCGGTGCGCCGTAGGAGGAGGCGGTAGAAAGCGAGCCTTTTCTCCCAAATGGGAGATGAAGCGACTTAAGGCCGCCACGCATCCGGTTAGTTTTGTATCTGCTTGAGGTCTTTTGGAATATCCAATTGTGACAGAGCTTCGGATTTTGGCAGGTTTGCTTCAATTCCTCGACGGATCTGATGAAGCCCAAGAGCTTTCCGGCCGGGTACGCCAAGACACATTTTTCCGGATTGAGCTTAATGTCATATGCTCGAGAGGTTGTCGAATGTCACCCTCAAGTCTTCTACTAGAGTTCCGGCGTGTTTAGTCCGGACGACCACATAAATCACGATGCCTCTACTTGTTTTGCCTATCTGGGTAGCCGGACATGTTTGAATCATGCGGCGATATATTCTTGTGGCGTTTTTGAGTCCGAAGGGCATTGTGTTGAAGCGAGAATGGCCCATATGGAGTAATGAATGCTGTTGCGGCCTGGTCTTTCTCCGCCATCTTGATTTGATGGTATCCGGAGTATCGTCGAGGAAGCACAATGAATCGTGCCTGTGGTAGCATCGATGATTTGGTCGATCGCGAGGGAGGAAAGGGTCCTTTAGACAGGCCTTGTTAAGGTCTTTAAAATCGATGCAGAGGCGCCGAGGATTAGTCCTTTTTGGTACCATTACTAGATTGGCTAGCCAGTCCGGATGCTTTATATCTCACGATGAATCCGGCGAAGAGTTTGGCTAGCTCTTCTCCCATTGCCTGTCTTTTGGGCTCGAAAAATCGCCAAGAGCTTGTTTGTTGTATCTTGAATCCTTTTAGGATATTTAGGCTGTGCTTTCTGCCCGACTGCGTGGGATTCTGGCATGTCGAAGGATGCCGTGCAAAAAGTCCCAATTTTCGAAGGAATTCTCGTAGTGACCTCGACATCAGGACTTAATTGTGCCCCAATGGAGGCCGTCTTTGTGGGGTCCGTTGGATGGACCTGAAATTTGACTATCTCGTCTGCTGGTTTAAAGAGGTGGATTTGGACCTCTTATCGATTATCACATCGTCCCTATCCACCGTGGAGCCTAGCGTAGCTAGTTCCTCTACCGCTAGGGCTTCGGACAATGCCTCTAGGGCCGGTCATGGGTTGTCTTATTTTCGGTAGCAGTGCGTGCTCTGAATCCTTGGCGAGAGTGATTATCCTAGTTGGGTCGGTCATTCTGAGCTTCATGTACCGGTAGTGGGGTATAGCTTGGAAGATTGTGAATGCCTCTCGACCTAACTAAGCTTGAGTTCCGCTGCCGATTGAGGCCACTTGAAACGTGACCTCCTCGGACCTGTAATTGTCCGGTGAGCGAACACTACATCTAGTGTGATTTTTCCTGCAGCGTACTTCTCGACTAGGGATTATCCCTCTGAAGGTTGTCTGCTTCGCTCAATGCGGCTCGATCAATTTCCATTTTTGAAGGTTTCCTCATAGATGAGGTTTAATCCATTTGCCGCCATCCATGAGTACCTTAGTAAGACGAAAACCGTCCACTATCGGACTGAGGACCAATGCGGCTAGTGCTCTAGCTGTTCGGAATTTAGGTTCGTCGCTGGCGTTGAAGGTGATAGCCGTGTCGCTCCATGGATTTGTTGTTGCTACTTGGTAGACTTCGGCGAGGCTGCGGATTGTTCGTTTCCGCATGTTATTTGATCACGAAAGTCTCAAGACTGTTAATACCGTCTTTGGTACTGCTGGGTAGGTTGCCGGGGCTAAAAAGCCTACGCCACTTTTGGCCACTGTCAGTAGTATCCAACACGCCTCGAAGGCTGTGTGTGTTGGAGTGGCGCCCTCCGTGCTGTGGATTTTGCAGGGTCCGTTGAGCCAACCCTCCAGTACGGTTCCGTACCCTTTAGGGGTTTTTGGGTTTTTGGTATTCAACCCGGGTGCTTGATAATGATGCACCCTTTTGTTCCGGACTAGGGATGTATTCGGGGCGGATTATCCCAAAATTTACTTCGGTTTTCAGGCGTTCTCCATCGCACAATACTTTTGTACTATGGTCGCCAAGTCGATAAGCGTGTAATTTCGCGATGACTTATGGCGTTTAGGATTCCCTTGTCCGTGCAATTATTGCAGAAAATTGGGATTGCGTCCTCCTCTCGGCGATCCTTTATCCTGTTCTTAACCAGAGGAATCGGCCCGATAATGATGTCTTTGTTTCAGCGGGCTCTTGCCGAATTCGAGAGAGATTGCTAATGTTTGGGTGGGCGGGTGGAACTAGATCCGGAACCCTTTCCAATTCAGGACTCAAGGGCCGAGAAGTTTCCGAACTTGGAATTTTGGATTTTTGAGTGTTATCCAATGAGTCCAACCCGCCGCCTGACTTTAAGTTCAGGGCTTGGTGGACGTCCGTCCCTCTGCGGGAATCCGGCATGGAGGGATCGGGAATCAGACATAACTAGTTTTTAAGATACAAGAAGAATCGCCGCATTGCTGCTCTATCATAGCAACATGATGGGTAGCCTGGGGAGAGTTGATCTCTCTCAGATTGGTTTTCAGCCCGATCCGGTCGTAGTCTGTGGCGGCTCCCAGGGCAGCGATGCGATCCAAGAGCTCGTTTATGGAGGAGAGCTCGATCGGATCTAACTGTTCGGCAAGTTCCGAACTAACCTGGAGATTGGTTTCGATGACTCGAGAGGTCATCGTCGGTAGTGATGGCGGATGGCGGTCATAAGAAAACCACCTAGCGAAGAAGTCGGCCAACGCCAAGGCTCCCTTGGCGATAGTATCGTCTCTAAAGACGAGATGAGGCATCCTACCTGACGGCAACGACACCGAGGAACTCTCAATGAAAGCACCAATGTCGGTGTCACAATCAGCGGATCTCGGGTAGGGGGTCCCGAACTGTGCGTCTAGGCGGATGGTAACAGGAGACAAGGGACACGATGTTTTACCCAGGTTCGGGCCCTCTTGATGGAGGTAAAACCCTACGTCCTGCTAGATTAATATTGATAATGTGTGTTACAAGAGTGGATCTACCACGAGATCAAGGAGGCTAAACCCTAGAAGCTAGCCTATGGTATGATTGTTGTTAGTCCTACGAACTAAAACCCTCCGGTTTATATAGACACGGATAGGGTTAGGGTTACATGAGTCGGTTACAATGGTAGGATATCTACATATCCGTATCTCCAAGCTTGCCTTCCACGCCAAGGAAAGTCCCATCCAGGACACGGGGACGAAGTCTTCAATCTTGTATCTTCATAGTCTTGGAGTCCGCCGATGATGATAGTTGACTATCCGGACACCCCCTAGTCCGGAACTCCCTCAACGGGCCTTCAATTTGTGGGAGTTCGATCCAGCGCAGCACCGAACCTTGAGACGGCTCTTCGATACTACGTAAGAAGATGCCTGGAAGGTGCTGTTCAAGGGCGCCGAAGCCCCCGCATCCGCTAACAAAGATCGCGGATACAGCTCGCGGCGTCAAGCCGGCGAGGTAAGTTATTTTACCCTTTACGGGACTCTTTTTTCATAGATTGACTCTTCGTGGGATCTAAAAACTCCCTATTCTTTGACAGGACTGGCTGAAGACATCCGGACAGATTAACGTCCGGCTCCTTTGCCAGAAGACCCAGCGGACGCCTCGATTAGCGGGGCTCTGGCTCCGGCACCCATGTGGTGCCGGAGAAAAGGCCAAGAAGGAGGCCACGGGAACTCGAAGGAGCTCGGCGCCAGTCTTTGTCGGATTCTGAGCAGAATCTTCTCGAAGACGAGGAGGAGGAAGAAGAAGCCTCTCCCAGTGAAGAGGAGAGGAAAGGAAGGCCGCTCTAACCGGGGAGGCCGGAGGGTCCAAGAAGGGAAGAACCCTTCCTTCGGACTTCTCCACCAACGTCGACGACAACGAGGAGGATTGGCCTACAAGGGCCAAGCCCCTGGCAAGATCGTAAGTGTCCGGATACCCATGGCTTTTTATTATTGCAGAGTGTTCTCTAATGTCGAACAATCGTGCAGCCCGCCCAAGGGCGAGTTCGCCGATTCATCGAGCGGGTCCACAGGCTCGTCGGAAATGGAGAGTGCCGCTTCCGACCGCCTCCTCGCCTCACGCTGCGGACGCCGCCGCGGTGGGGCTCCAAGGGGGGCTTGGTCAAGAGGAGGTGGCGCAGGAGGTGCCACAAGGCAACCTCCCGAACTCCAGGCGCGTGGGGGGCAAGACCCCCAGGGGCTCTAAGCCCGACCCTTGTCCGGACTCCATGCCGGAACCTTGGTGTTCCGAGTCAAGCGGTCCTTATAAGAAAGAAGGTAAGACACCGGTGTCCTCCGTCCAACCCGGAGGCACCGGATAGCATCTTGGAGGCGCTTAACAGGCGCCTCCATCAGGAGGAGCACCGCACTATTATGAGTGCGGTGATCCGGACGATTCAGTCCGCCAAGAGCGGGCTGACTGAAGCTTCGTACCAGCCTTCTAACGGGCTTTGAGGTAAGTTTAGAATGTGTAAAAATATTACGCATAGACGGTAGCCCGTGATGCTTAGTTGGCGTTAGGAAGAAAAGCCGGACTAAGGATCTAAAAAGATATACATAGGAGTCTAACATAAATATGTCAATATGGGAATGCGAGGCTGCTGCTTGACCTCTGCCAGACCGATCATGGGAGGTCGATGCGTTAAAGCGAGAGCCTCGGCGGTCCGAGAACGAGCTCGGCCAAGCCAAGAAGCAGCTCGAGGACAAGGAATGTACGTAGTACCTTATTAAAGAAATACCATATAGAAAGGTTTGGTTGCAAAGATAACAGGAATAACATGGAGTGCTGCGGGGCCCGCGAACGAGGTGGCGACCTGAAGGAAGCGGTGTCCGTGGGTCGAAAACAAAGCGGCTGAACGCACCGAGCGAGAGAAGGGGAGGCGCAGCTGGCTAAGGTACGGCAAGAGCTCCAAGCTCTCGTGGAAAAAACACAAGAGTTTGGAGCGTGACTCGAAGACTCGAGAGCCCGAGCTCGCCTCGGCTCTTGAGAGTGCCAAAGCTGCTAAGGCCGAGGCCCAAAAAGCCCTCCAAGAAATTGAATCGCTAAAGAAGATAGCGGCGGGTAAGGCATTCTTTATGCAAAACAAGCATGTGAAAGTGAATTACCTATTACTTACCCGGATTCGAGCTCTCCGGGGAGCATTCACAGATTTGCCCGTAGTGTATGCGATCTTGCCGCATTCTACTGCGCCAAGGAGGGAGCTCGACGGAAAAGGTGCTCTGGTCTCGGTATCGAGGCCGAACATCCTAACGCATACAATGCGACCAGGTGAAGCTAGTCGAAGCTTCACAAGGTCGCCGAACAGGCCATGAAGGGCCTTGTAGCGCCGGTTGTGGCCATTGGAGGCCATGCCCAGAGCTACTTGGCTTGGTGCAGCCGTGGTGGATGCCTGTCCACGGATTGAAGTCATCAATCGCCTCCGTCTGCATTGAAGGTGTCCGTCGGGCCCTTGCCCGGCTAAAGTGCATTGGGGCAAGCTGGATGCGGAGAAGCTTGTGACAGACAGACCCTTAGAAGGGCCATGAGCATCGCATACGCCCGAAATGTACTATGAGGGCCTCTGAAGGGTGCCCACCGAATAAGCGGATGAGTGCTCCAAAGATGTAATTTTGAATAGGCTGCATTTGTTATCCTGTCGCTGAAAACTTGTTCATATCGCTAAGCAAGCAACGCTTGTTAATTTAAAATATTACCTTACGTGCGGCCGTTTATCAAATTTGAGAGATGGCAAGTCGTTGGCTTGAGCCCCCATGCCACGAGTGCTTTGGGGTGTTCGGGATAAACTTGAGCACTCTTGTTCCCATTCTTGGGTCCATCTAGGAGGCGCTCAACACAACGAACAAGGCAACCAGACTTATAATGCTTGAACACTCTCACTTAGCCATATAATTCTATAATTTTAAATTTTGGTGAAGCCCCTAGTATTCGGAAGACCGAGTTCGGGGCGCTATCCACGCCTTGGCCGGAAAATTCCGGTTCCTCGCTCTAAGCGGCATAAGTCTTTAGGGACCCAAAAAAACCTCTCGAACAGCGACCGGCTCTCGCCCTATCATGACGGTCAGTTTTAGCTTTCTCCACTGAGGTGCTCGACCCAGCTCAAGCTCAAGCTGGGCACAATCGCGATGGTTATCGGTGCTACCTTAGCCGATATAACGGAACGTAAGGTACCAAAACACGGGAGCCGGGCAAACCCAACTATTGACCCAAGACATGATTCAGAGCCGATTCATATAATGCTATAAGTTCGGGTGCCGACTTGTGAAAGTGTTTGGACTTATCACACCATAATTTTGGGATACTTAAGCCCCTGGTGTATTGGCCGTACCAAAGTGTACGGTTGCAACATGTCGTGAAATGAACATATGTATAGATAAAGGAAGTAGAGCAATAATAAGCAAAAGCTATGTATTGTTTATCCAAAAAGGTACTGCAATGAAAGCTGAATGATACAAATAGTGCGATAAGCAAGGGATGGGACTATCTAACATGTCCCCCTCCAGGGGTAAGCTGCGGGATGGTATGTAAAACAGGTATAATGCTCGTAATAGAGACCACCTGAACACTTCGACGTGGCTTACTGCTTCCCTGGCTGTTGCATCGTGAGTTCGGCGATTCGAGTGCCGGACAGGACTTCTGAAAGACGGATTCCTGATAGTAAGAAAAAGGAAGAAAAAAGGAAAAAAAGGAAAAGAATGACACAATCGGCAGCCCCTAGTGCGGTCGAGCCGCATTCTTGGCGTGCCGTGGTCTTACCCCTCCCCATATGCCCATGGTATCTCCAGAGCATAATTATGTACGCGTAACACTAGCTTCGCAATTTCGCGAGGGCTGGGGTTGGGGCCGGATTGCTACGCGTGCTTGAATCGTGCCAGCGGTCTTGTTGTAGGTTACTCCGGCGCCGCTGATGTTGTTTGACGCTTAATGGCCGGACTCGAGAGTTGCCGTGAGAGGCTGCTTTGTACCTCCGCCCGCGAGGCGCCGTGTGCTCCTCCATTCGGAGAGAGGCGTTCGGTGTTTCCATTGACCGTGATTACTCCTCGAGGGCTGGCATCTTGAGCTTGAGGTATGCGTAGTGCGACACCACATTGAACTTTGCAAATGCGGTTCGTCCGAGCAGTGCATGATAGCCGCTGCGGAATGGGACGATGTCGAAGATTAACTCTTCGCTTCGGAAGTTATCCGGGGATCCGAAGGCCACTTCGAGTGTAACCGAGCCTGTACAACTGGCCTCTACACCCGGTATGACGCCTTTAAAGGTCGTCTTTGTAGGTTTAATCCTTGAGGGGTCTATGCCTATTTTGGCGATTTGTATCCTCGATAAAGCGTGTTTAGGCTGCCGCCGCCGCCCATCGAGGACTCTGGTTAGGTGAAATCTGTCGATAATTGGGTCAAGAACCAATGCGGCGAAACCGCCGTGACGGATGCTAGTGGGGTGGTCCCCTCGATCGAAGGTGATCGGGCAGGAAGACCATGGGTTGAACTGGGCGATCGGCTCCATCGCATATACGTCCCTTAGTGCACGCTTACGCTCCTTTTGGGTATATGGGTTGCGTATATCATGTTCACCGTCCGCACTTGCGTGGAAAACCATACATCCTCTACTGTTTGGCGGCGGGGCTCTTCCTCGTCATTGCTATGCAGCCCGTGTCATTGAGTTCGGCACTTAACTTGCCTGCTTGCTTGAACACCCAACAGTCCCTCGTTGGTGTGATTGGCTGGTTTTCGGGGTGCCATGTATCGCACAAGCGATCGAGTATTCGGTCCAAGTTGGGCGGGCCACGGTGTTTCTTTTGAATGGCTTCTTCCGCTTACCGGGTTTAGAGCCTCACGAATCCGGCATTGACGGTCAGATTCTTCAGTGTTATCGCCGTTAACGCGGCGCTTTGTTCTTGTTGCGGCCGCGACCTGCCATTGCTATCCTTGGTATCCGAACTATCGTGATGTTTGGCCAAGTTGTTGCTTCGAGCTAGCCAGCCTGTCCTCTCCCGCACAAAAAGCAGGTCATGAGTGTTGTGAGGGCTGCCATGGATTTTGGCTTTTCTGTCCTAGGTGCCGGGCAAGCCACTCGTCGTGGATGTTATGTTTGAAGGCTGCAAGGGCCTCTGCATCCCGGACAGTCAACGATTTGATTTTTCTTTGTTAGGAACCGTGTCCGTAATTGTGCGGCCGATTCTTCCGGCTGCTGGATTATGTGGCTAAGGTCATCGGCGTCTGGTGGTCGCACATATGTGCCCGGAAGTTATCAAGGAATGCGGCTTCCGTGTCCTCCCAACAACCAATTGATTATCTTTGGCAAGCTGTTGAGCCAATGCCGAGCTGGTCCTTTAAGCTTGAGTGGGAGGTATTTGATGGCATGTAGATCATCACCAAGGGCCATGTGGATATGGAGGAGATAGTCCTCGATCCGCACCGCAGGATCTGTGGTACCATCGTATGATTCGATGTTTACGGGTTTGAAGCCCTCGAGGATTTGATGATCCATTACTTCATCTGTGAAGCATAGTGGGTGTCGGGCGCCCTTGTATTGGGCTATATCACGACGTAGCTCATATGAGCTTTGTCTACTGTGTTCGGCCCGGCCTAGTTTGCTGTATCCTGCGCGTCGGTAATCATCCCGCGTCGTTGGGCGCCCACGCGATCCGTAGATCGATCTTGTATGTTTTGCCTTATCCTCCAATATATCTGCGCAAGTCCGCGCGTTTCCCGTGCCTTGGTACTTTTGAGCGGCGCCGGGTGCTCATGTTCCAGATTCGCCACGACGATCTCGTCCGCGATACGGCGCTACGGCCTCGGACTCCTCCACCCGTTGGCAAAGAAGGAGCGCCTCGGCCTGAGAGGTGGTGGACTCCCTCTGCGCCACCTCGAGGGCGGCCCGAAGAGCATCGACCCGCCGCGTCGCCTCCTCCAGTTTGGCCCTCAAGGCAGCAGTCCTGCCCTCAGCCTCGGCCTGGATCAACCCCAACCACTCCTCAAACTCGCGCTCGAGGTTCGAGCGTGCCGCCGCCACTCGGCGTCCGACCTCCTCCATGACGCTGGCTTCCCGTGCTGCAACCTCATCCTCTGCCTGCCGCCAAGCGCTCCCTCCTCTCCAAGCGCCAGTACTCGCAGCGTTCAAGGCGGCTTCAAGCGTCAGCGCCTCCTCACGCTTCTGGAGCTCCGCCGATTTGCCGGAGGCCACCTTCATCGACGCAAGGGCTGCCTCGCGCAGCTCCACTTGCCCCTCCAACGAGTGACACCGGGCCAGGACTTCCCGTGCCCGCTCCTCCGCCGCCTCACGCCGCCTGTTAGCTGCCCGGGCCTCCTCGACGACCCGAGAGCAGGCCTCCCGAGAGGCTGCCAGCGACGCCTTGGCCTCTTCATCATCAAGATCGCGCTGGCGGCGCGCGCAAGGGGCGGCGCCCTCCATTTCAGCGCCTCTCTGCGGCGGCGCAGGGCCCTCGGCCTCAAGGCGCGTCCTCGTCGACAAGCTCTTCACCAAGAAGGCTCACCGCGTCGGCCGCCCTTGAAGAAATCCTTGGCGAAGGCGCGACGCTCCGGCAAGGCCACAAGACGTCCTCCACACCATCGACCGCCTGCACGGGCGGGAGCCGCGAATCAACACTCCTCCGGCAGGGGCTGGGGGCTGGCACCCTCGCGATGGCAGGCGCGCCACACCGTAAGCCCGGCCTAGAGCCAGCCCATCCCAGACGAGGGCGCAGGAAGCGCCACCAATCGCCGTCCACGACCAAAGCGAAGCCCACGGCAGGCTAGCTATGCCTCGGAAAGGCTCGCGAGGAAGGATCGCGAGGCGCGCAGGGCCACGACGCGCCTCGGGACGGCTCACCTCCCCGGTCGCCCTCACCACAAGAGCTCCACTGCTTGGAGCACTCGAGGACTGGGGAGGGGGGTCGACAAGGCGCAGAGAGAAGAAGTGGCGCAGCAAGGCAACCGAGGGAAGGATGCCCATCATTGCCTCACAAACGAAGGCGAAGACCGAGAGGAGAGTAATGGACTCGGGACCCGGATGCATCATGTGGATCCGATAATGGGAAATCACGGCATTGAAGAAATCAGAGAAGGGGAACCAGTCCGCCCACTATTGTATGCCAAATAAATACCGGACCTCGGTGACTATCCTGCCGATGGAGAAGTGGGACGCGGCCAAGCCGTCGTCCTCCGCATTCGTTGAAGGAGGTAGCGAGCCGAACCGACCTTGCCCAAGCCCTCTAGATTGAGTATGATTGACGGTCGACAATGAGAGCCGCCAGCCGGGCGGCGAAAGCGAGGCGAAACAGGTTTCTTCCCTTTCCCCTTCTTCGTTGGAGCCATGGCGATCGAAAGGGGGAAGGGGAGATTTGAGATTGGATTGGAAATGGAAGCTGGAGTTCGAGAGAGGGAAGGACTGGAGCGCACAAACAGCAGAGAGGAGAACAGATGTGTGCAGCAGCGTGTCCGCCTAGTAAGGCACGAAATAAGGAGGCATGGGGGAATAGTGCCGCCCACGTCCAATCAAACGCCACGCGTCGCCCAAGGCCGCAGGCTGTTAGGGCCCGCGACACTTTGCACTTGCCCTTTCGCCTCTCTGCACGGCCAAGTTCGGGCGCGCCGTGGGCCCGGGGGCTACTGTCGGCGTTCTGGGAACGGGGGTCCCCAGACTTGCCTGCCTGCGGCCTGCGGCGTGGCTCAAAGGAGGCCCATGACAGCCCATATTCATCAACACAAGCTCAAGACCCTCGCGGGGCGGACGACCAAGAGCTTCCTCAGGCGCAGCCTCGTCAGGCTGGCTCACGAGGAGGCGGAGAGTTCAAGGCAGGGTACCTCGCGAGGTGCCCGTGATGCAAGCCATGACGACCAAGGGCGCCAGTCGGGTGCCCGACCAGCCTGGCCCTCCTTTCCTCTTTGGTGCAAAGGAGCAAGCGCAAGCAAGAGCATCAAGCAAAGGCACCCGTTTGATTGCAACAAGACCAAGACCAGCCCCAACGGCTGGAATGCGATCACCGTGGAGCCCAAGCAAAGGCGTCATCACCAGAGCCTTTGGCGTGCAAGGACCAAATTTAGTCGGGATAAGTGTACCATTGTTCTGCTCAAAATGGCCAATTTTTGGCGCCCTTCCCGCTCAATATTTGGGAAGAGGCCCAGGGCCTTCGTCTATATAAGTAGAGCTAGCCACCATAGTAGAGTCTCTAAATCCCCCGGGCGGCATTTTGGGATCCAGAGATAGAGAGAGAGACCCGATCCTCAAGCTAGAGCGACGGAACACCACTTAGCAGTTCATCACACCCACCAAGAACAGACCCTCGCGAGGCTGTTCTTCCCCTCAGCATCTTATTCTTCATCAGCCCCAGAGGCAATCCACCACACCACAAACTAGAGTAGGGTATTACACCACAACAAAGGGCTCGAACTAGTATAAATCTTGCGTCTCTTGTGTTGTTCTTGCTAGTAGTTTAGGTCCCTCGCGATTCGGCGAGGTACGAGACGGTGGAGGGTTGGATCTCCGCCAGCACCAGAGTTCGAACCTTAAGGGTCTGCGGAACCCAAATCCGACACCGCTCTCGGGCCGCTGAAGAGGCTCGGGAAGCCGACCGGGCGGCAAGAGGCGGCGGAGGAGCGGGCTGGAACTCCTGGCCCGTTGCCGCTCACTGGAGGAGCAGGTGGAGCTGCGTGAGACGACCCTTGCGTCGATGAGGGTGGCATCAGGCGACCCAGCAGAGCTCCAGAAGCGGGAGGAGGCGCTAACGCTGGAAGCCGCCGAGCGCGCACGCGAGTACGAACGCCTGGAAACAAGGGAGCGCTTGGTGACGAGGGTGGAGGATGATGTCGCTGCGCGGGAGGCCCGCGTCCTGGAGGAGATCGGGCATCGAGTGGCGACGGCGCGCTTGAACCTCGAGCACGAGTTCGAGGAAAGGCTGGGGTTGATCCTTGCTGAGGCCGAAGGTAGGACCGCTGCCTTGAGGGCCAAGCAGGAGGAAGCGACGAGGCGGGCCGATGCTTTTTGGGTCGCCCTTGAGGTGGCGTAGGAGGAGTTAACTACCTCCCGTGCCGAGGTGCTTCTTCTTCGCCAATGTGTGGATGAGGCTGAGGTTCTTGGCGCCGGCTGAATCGCGGACGAGATGCGCCAGCCGGGCGGGTCTGGAGCATGAGCACGGCCCCATGCTCACCACGCCCGGAGAGAGCCAACACAGCCTTTGGGTAACATCTGCGAGGCGGCTGTTGGCGCAGCGACGCAATTAACTACGCCGGCAACCTTCAGTTCTTCACCAATGTGGTGACTCGGCTGGAGGAGCGGTCGGTCAGAGCCGACAGGTTGGTGGAGGAGAGAAGCCGCGCCCTACTCGGGCGCGCCTTTTCTCGCGTCTTCAGCCATCTCCGGAATATGGACCCTCACTTTGACTTCGACGCAGTTATCGCTTCGGTACCCTGTGCCGTCCGGGACGACCTGGCGCACTGGGTGGAGGACAACATGGACGCCCTTGTCAGGGCCTTTGTTTCAGACAACGATGGCTTGATCGTGGCTGCTGATGAAGGCGGCGTGGTGGACGGACCTGACGCCGCTGGTGATGACGCAGAGAGCGACTGCGAGGCCAGCGACGCCAGCAACAATTCAGGAGGTGCCCCTGAGGATGCATTGGGGGATTTATCCGACTGACCGCGCAACGTTCGTGTTTCCTGCACGAATCGAACTCAGGTTTTGCCCTGACGGCCGTGAGAGCATTTTGGGAGGGGGAGCCCCTCATGTAAAACTTGTGTTCTGCGTATTAGTAGATGCTATACCACCCGTACGCCTATGCCTAGTGGCTGGCTAGTTTACCTTTGTCCCGCGGGGGCCCCGAGGTAGCCAGCGGAGGGCTGTGGCGTTCCGAGCGTCTTTCGATCGAACCCATAGGATCTGCAGTAAAAGCCTCCTGAGAGGATGCGGCGGCGGCAGTCTGGGCTGCATGCAAGCTAGGCCCAACCTGGCTCGCGAGGGGCTCACGAGGGGAGGCAGCTGAAGCAAAGCGGTAACTGGAACGCTAGAGATTGCTCGAACGAGACTAAACACCCCCTTCCCCAAACACACGCAAATCTCGAATTCGAATCCAACTTAAATCCAGCGGGGGAAAGTGACAACCAAAGGGAAAAGCAATGAAATCAAACCAAAAAAGGCCGCATCCGGCACCTAGTCTAGTCTTGGACGTCTTCTCACCAGCGTGGAGCTAAGTGTTGCCACTGGGCGTGGCAGGGAGCCCCAGGGCCTGAGGCCGGCACCCCTGAGACTCTGGGACGTGTACAGCCCCACTCATTATTACGTGAGAGTGTCACGGGGCGGCGAGCTTCACAGGCACTGGGCCTTCTTCACAGGTACCGGCCTTGCTTCATATCGCCAGACGAGGGCCCCACCTTGCGCCACACTCTAGTGCCATCAACGACGACCGGAAACCAGGACGCCGCCGATGGGGTAGAGCGGTCGCCAGCGGTTCCCCCGACGACCACGGGTCCTCCGCCAGGGGCAGGCCCTGAGGCACCTCCCCAGCAGAGGGCCTACCTCCTGAGAACGCCTTGCTCCGAACACCGCGGTGGTGATGCCGGATCTCGGCCCCTCTCCTACAGCCCCCGACGCCCTCCTCCCGAGGGGTAGGAGACTGCGGGAGCGGGGCAGTCGCTTGCTGTGGCGACCTGCTCCTCCTGCGATTCATGATTAACGTATGCCTGCTCCTGAGGAATTAATGGTACCCGATAATCGTCGCCTCCAGCGTGGCCGGTGGGGCCTTCACGGGGCTCTTGGAAGAGCTCAGCTTCTGCCGCCTCGTCCCCCGACTGGTGAGGAGCGAGCCTTGTTCTCCTTCGTGGCCGGTGCCCTTGGTCCATCATGTGGGGCACATATTCTTCGGGGCCGTCATCCGAAGGTCCGTGCCATAGTGCTCCGCGTGCCATGCGGTTCGCTTGGAGCACCCACTGGGGTGAAGCGGCGGCCCACTGGGGAGCCGTGGGTCGCGACGAGTCCTTCTTCGCTGGGGAGCGGAGGCAGGCCGCCGCTGCCCGGCCGATAAGCCACGGGCGTTGGAGTAGCCTTGGGGCCCGTGGCCGCGTGTGGAGCCCTCGCGCGGGCCGCCCTGGACCTGAGGTGGGAGCTGGGTGCAGAAGGGATGAGCCCCCGAGGCGGCAAAGCCCAGGAGCTCTGCCACCCGCTCTAGCAGTACGTCGCGGCCGCCTTCTAGTAGCCTGCACCGCAGTAGCTCCCGGGCCACCGTGAGCGTGGCCCTCGAGTTCGCCTGCTCCCGGCGGGTGTACGGTGTCGCGGCCACGGCGTGGTTGGAGGCCCTCGCTGCCGACCGCGCCTGCCGGCGTGAGAGTTGTCGGCTCGTCGCTGCCGCTGCTGGCTTCGCAGCGCCTGCGGACCGCGAGCTGCCTGGGCATGGGGTCGCCCGAGGCGAAGCGGCTCTGCGTGGGTGGGCCAAGCCGCCAGGACCGGGGTTGCCACTGGTCGCCGGTCATGATGAGGACGATGCGACGGGATACAAAGTGGCAGGAGGTGGATCCCGGCGCACCCCTACCTGGCGCGCCAAATGTCGGATTTCGGGTTCCGGCAGACCCTTGAGGTTTGAACACTGGGGTGCGCGCAGAATCTCGCCCTCTACCTACCTGCACCCCGCCGCCTCGCTAGGATATAAACTACGAAAGGAACAACACAAGAGACACAGGGTTTATACTAGTTCGGGCCACCATTGTGGTGTAATACCCTACTCTAGTTTGTGGTGTGGTGGATTGCCTCTTGGGCTGATGGTGATGAACAATACAAGGAAGAACAACCTCGCGAGGGTCTGTTCTTGGCTGGTGCGACGAACTGCTAGGGGGAGTTCAGTCGCTTCTCTCTATATCTCTCGTTTGTTTTCTTGCTACTTTTTCCTTCTTCTCCCTACCCTGTGGGTGGCTAGCCCTATTTATAGGCAGAGGCCCTGGGCCTCTTCCCAAATATTGAACGGGAAGGGCGCCAACAATTGGCCATTTTGAAGGGGAACATCTGGTACACTTATCCTGACTAAAGTTGGTCCTCGCCTGTCAAAGGCTCTGGTGGTGACGCCGGCTTGGGCTCCACAATGATTTCCTTCCTGCCGTTGGACTGGTGTTGGGGATGCAACTACTGAATATAAACCGCCCTGAAGGGGCCGGTTTACCCTCGGCCATAATTGGGGCCCACGAAGACTCAGAAGGTGGCGATTGCTGTAGAGCTTAGAGGCCCGGAGCCCAGGGGCAAGTTAGGGCCCATAATGGTAAAACCGCCATAACCATGTAACTTGTGTTGTAAGATAAGAGAAAGAAGAGACCGAGCCGGACACTTGTATGAGCCGGCCTCGGAACTCAGAGACCGGCCGGACGTCAACCCGTGTATATAAGGGGACGATCCGGCGGCGGTTTAGGGACATACAACAACAATTCGAGGCTTAGGCGAAGCTATTGCTCCCTAGTCGCCGAAATCACATCAATCCCATCACAAACTAGACGTAGGCTTTTACCTTCATCGAAGGGGCCGAACTAGTATAAACTCTCGTGTATTTGCGTCCGCTTTAACCCCTTTAAGTTAACCCGTACGATGGCCCCGCGACTAAGTACTTTTCATGAGGACATCTGCCGTGACAATTCCACGACAGCTTGGCGCCACCGTGGGGCCATCGTGACGATGGTTTGATGATCTTAGAGGGCAAGTTCGAAGGACTCGAAGGTTATGTGGGCCGGATGACCAAGAGTCGTCGCGGCAAGCTCTACATCGACGATGCAGGTGGGCCCCGAGGCGGCTCGATTGAGTACGGGTACCGGGTCCCCTTTGGTGGCATACACGTGTTCATCGGCAAGATCGGTGAGCCAGGCCTCGGGCCGGACATCCGCACCGATCTCGCCGAGACGGCTCACGGGCGAAGAAGAATCCTGCCTGGCTAAACCGGTTGTCGCGTGCTTCGTGGGAGTCATCCACGGAGGAGACTATGAGGGCGAATCAGCATCCGGTGGCGAAACCGTTGTCTACTTCCGATGACGAAGTCGTCGATCGGGAAACCGAGTCTCCGTACCACCGCAAGATGGCGGATCGGGCTGTTCCGATGGTAACAGATTCCGGACCCTTTGATCTGCCCAACCGGGTTGGAATATTCATGGCCGGTACACAAGCGACGCTTCACTCCTCAACCGCCATGATAACGGTCGCCGGTTCGACAGCGGCGGTGGCAGCCGGGGCAGGAGGCCCTGTGCGCCCGCCGGCTCAAGTTTTATCAGAATTATTTGATGCGTTGGCTGTGCTCATGGCAGAGGCTAACCCGGCGGATCAAGATCTGCATAACGCAGAGATTGCAAAGGTGAAGGAGCAAATCACTCAGGCTAAAGCGGATCTGGCAGCTACAGACGCTAGGATGGTGGCAGAGCGGGCCGCTTTGGATGCGCAGGCTTATAGGCTCATGCTGGATCAGAATGCATCGCATGAAGTCATGAAAAGAAAGTACAGATCCCGTTTGCCCTCGGTTTTCGAGGGAAGAGACCTCTTCAACACCCGGTGAGCAGGGACCAGGTAATCCGCCGCGGTGGTGAACCGGGCGGAAGCACTGGACGGGCGCGCCGATTCAGCCTCGTGTGATAGATCTGCCGCCATCATGCCGGTAGCGCCTCAAGCTGTGCAAACACCTCCGTGTCACTACTCCAACCCGATGGATAACCTTGTTGCGGCTGCGGCACGGTTGGAGGCGATTCCAATCGGCGATTCACCACAAAGCGGTGGAAACACGCCGGGTCAAAGAGCTCCTTAGGACGGCTCTGGTCCAACAGGAAGCGTATTCAAACAGCCGCGATCGGATCCACTCCACGCCCCGCCCGAGCCGGAGCTATAGCAGGCATGCAGATGAACCGGGCGTGTCAAGTAATGCGCAGCGCGGTGCACCCCGCGGCAACAATCCGGCGGGTGGTTTCGAAAACGCTCAAGAGGTGGTGGATCGGGCCAGGCAACGAGGGGGGCCGAGTTAGCAAGACAAAGATCAAGATTATCAGCTTGCGCCCGGTTCGACCGACTATCTTCGAGCCCGGAGTTACATCTAGCTCTTTGGGGGTGCCTTGCCTCATCCCCGCTTTTACGCAATATACGCTTGCCCAAAGATTTCAAGGGGCCACGCATAAGGTAGCCAATTATACCGCCTAACTGCCTCCGTAAGCATGGATAGAAAGCTATGAGATGGCCATGGAGATGCCGGATGTGGATGAAGCTGCGTGTGCAAAGTATTTTACCATGATGCTTGAAGGTACGGCCCGTGCATTGGTTGAAAAACTTGCCACCCAATTCCATCAGTTCATGGACCCAGCTATGGACCCGGTTCATTCAGAATTTCAAAGACACCTGTAAGCAGCCCATGTCTATGGTGGACTTGGCGGCTTGTGTCCAGGCTGAGGGAGAATCCACAACCCATTGGGCGCGCCGCGCTTCAGAAGTTCTACATTCTTCAGACCGGATCAACACTGAATCTGCAATCTTAACCCTAGAGAGCAACTGCCGGTTCGAGCCTTTAAAATTGAAGCTGGGTCGCATGAAGCGTTTTTGCAATGACATGGGCACTCTCATGGGCGTTTTAGTGAAGTATGCTGATTCTGATTGTACCAAGGATCCCGAGTCCGAGGAGGATGATACAGGAAGGGAAAACAGAACAACAACTCCAGGCCAGCAGACATCGATCGGCGGGTAGTGCAGAAACAAGCGTAAAGGCGAATGGTAACATGGGCTTTGTAGCCAACACCAACGCTACAGCAGGACAAGGGCCAACGGCGCAAGGGTAAACATCCGAACCGAGGTGGTGCGCTTAATCACAATCCGGACCGGTTGAATTATCTGCTGAATCAACCCCGTCCAAGCATGGGACGAAGGAGGCGCGAGCAAACCACCTCTGGAAGGATTGTTACATTATGCAGGAGTTCAAAAGTTCCAACGCTTTCCGGTATGATGACTGGCGGCCCCGGGCGGTTCGTGGTCCGCCCGGTTACGGTGGAGGAAATTCGTCCGTAGTTTAATGGTAATCCGGGCGGGCAGAACAATCAGAACAATCAAAACAATCAGAACAACCAAGGTGGTTACAATCAGCAGCAGCAGCAGTCGGGTTACCAAAGCAATCCGAAGCAGTTGAATGGTGGACAGTATCACGTCTTCACCACTAGCTTGGACAAGCGAGACCGGAAACTTCGTAGGCAAATAACGTTGTTGAACCGGCCGTGCTGCGTTACTCTACGCTGGTCGAGCAGCCTATTGTGTGGAGTAGAGAGGATCATCCTCCCGGGTTGACAATCCGGGTCAGCTAGCCCTAGTGGTGGCGCCTCGGTGGGAGGATACAAGTTCACCAAGGTGCTTATGGACGGAGGGAGCAGCATCAACATCCTCAGTATTATGAGACCTTCCGTCGTATGGGGTTAACGGATAAACATCTCAAGCCGTCCAATACAGTGTTTCATGGTGTGGTGCCCGGCAAGTCGGCATATCCGGTCGGTAAAATAGCTCGAGGTGGCCTTTGGGGATGAACATGACTCAGATCGGAAACGTTGACATTTGAAGTGGTGAAAATTCAAAGCCCTTACCACGCCTGTTTGGGCGACCGGCTTATGCCAAGTTTATGGCGCGACCTTGTTATGTCTATTTGCAGCTAAAAATGCCGGGTCACAAAGGGACGATAACGGTTCATGGGAGCCTCAAGATCGCTTTAGAGTGTGAGGAAGGTGATGCGGCTTACGCAGAGTCGGTTTGTGCCACCGAAGAGCTAAAGTACTATAAAGACAATGTTGATCCGGCGGATATGACCCCGTTGAAGAAGCCAACTACAGAGCACGATCCGGATCTGAAGTTTAAATCGGCGGCTGAGACTAAACTTGTTGACTTTGTGCCCAGTGATTCGTCCAAGCAGTTCATCATCAGTGCTAACTTGGATCCTAAATAGGAAAGCGCTCATCGAAGTTCATCCGTGAGAATCGACATTTTTGCATGGAAGCCTTCGACATGCTGTGTACCGAGGAACTCGTGAGCACACTCTTAATGTTGATCCCAAGTACAAACCGTAAAGCAGTTCCTTCACGGTTTAACGAGGAAAGGCGCAAGGCCATTGGAGAAGAGGTTGCTAGGCTCTTAGCAAAGAGGTTTTATCGCTGAAGTTTTCCATCCAGAGTGGCTTGCTAATCCGGTGTTGGTCCTTAAGAAAACGGCACTTGGCGATGTGTGTGGATTACACAGATCTTAACAAGGCTTGTCCAGCAGATCCTTTCGCCCTCCCGCATTGACCAGATTATTGATGCTACGGCGGGTTGTGAGCGTTTGAGCTTTTTGGATGCGATTCGGATATCATCAGATCAAAATGGCGGTTAAGGACCAGGAGAAGACAGCGTTTATCACTCCCTTTGGAGCCTTCTGCTATGTGTCTATGCCTTTTGGGCTCAAGAGCGCCCAAGCAACTTATCAGCGTTGTGTACAGAACTGCTTGCACGAACAGATCGGCCGTAACGTACATGCTTATGTGGATGATATTGTGGTTAAGTCAAGGAAGAAGGAAACACTGATTGAGGATTTGAGAGAAACCTTTGACAACTTGCGGGTGTACAAGATGATGCTTAACCCGGCCAAATGTGTTTTTGGTGTTCCGGCAGGCAAGTTATTGGGTTTCCTTGTGTCCAACAGGGGGATTGAAGCTAATCCGGAGAAGATTACAGCTATCACCTCCTCGCTAAGCCAAAGTGTATCAATGATGTCCAGCGATTGGCGGGCCGGATTGCCGCGTTGAGCCGGTTTATCAGCCGCCTCGGAGAGAAGGCCATTCCTTTGTACCAGATGCTGAAGAAGACAGATCAGTTTGTCTGGAGCCCGGCTGCTGATGAAGCGTTGGAGGACTTGAAGCGGCAATTGGCCAACCCGCCTGTACTCGCCGCTCCCATTGACAAAGAGCCGCTTCTGCTATATGTTGTTGCTAATGCCAGGGCAGTTAGCGTAGCCGTTGTGGTAGAGCGGAAGGAGGCAGGGAAGGAGCATCCGGTTCAACGTCCGGTTTATTACATTAGCGGCGTGCTCATTGAGTCCAAGCAGATATCCGCATTGGCGTAAGCTGGTGTATGGAGTTTTTATGGCAAGTCGGAAGCAAGCAGTATTTTCAAGGGCATCCCATCATGGTGGTCGATTCAGCTCCTTGGGCGATATCATACGTAACCGGAAGCGATCGGCGGATTGCTAAGTGGGCCATAGAGCTTGGGCAAGACGGTTTAAGGTACGATGCCTCGGACGGCAGTAAAATCCTGTGCACTTGTGGATTTCATTAATGATTGGACGGAGTTACAAGCGCTGAAGAAAAGCCGGATCATACCTATTGGACCATCCACTTTGACGGGTCCAGCAGTTGGAGGGCTCGGGGCTGGAGTTGTGTTAACTTCCCCACGAGGTGAAAAGTTTTGTTACGTCCTCCGCTTAATGTTCCCTTGTACTAACAATGCAGATGAGTATGAAGCCTTGCTCCATGGTCTTCGGATGGCTAAGGAGATGAATCTAAGCCGGGTTAAGTGCTTCGGTGAGTCGGACTTGGTGGCCCAACAAGTGTCTGGCACTTGGGATTCCAAAGACCCACTCATGGCTGCATATTGTCGGGAGGTGGATGTTGTTGCAGGTCATTTTAAAGGCTATCAGGTGGACCATGTGGATCGTCAGAAGAACGAAGCGGCGGACGCTTTAAGCCGGTTGGGCTCTCAACGCAAACCGGTCCCGCCCATTGTCTTCCTTGATGTATCGCATAATCCGTCACCAAGCTTCTGATGAAGTAGATTTGGCTATTCCTGATCCGGAGGCTCGGTTGGTGGCAGCCCCGCATGTCATTCGGATTGACGCTCCCTTATTTGGCGACATGAGCCGGGCGAAGTTACCGTAAGATGAGACGCTGGCCCGGCAGATAGTTCGGGCGGTCTAAGTCTATGACCATTGTTAATGGCGAAGTTGCATCATTGCAGGTGTCGTGGGCGTTTCAACGCTGTGTGTCCCCGAGGAAGGCTGTGAAATATTGCGTGAGATCCACGAAGGGACTGTGGTCACCACGCCGGTTCAAAATCCTTGGTGGCTATAGGCGTTCCGCCATGGTTTTTATTGGTTGACCGCCCATGCCGATGCGGAAGATCCGGTCAAGCGATGTGATGGTTGCCGAAGTTTTCTAGGCGTGTTCATATACCGCCCAAGAATTGAGGATGATTCCAATTACTTGGCCATTTATGCATTTGGGGTTGGATATGGTTGGACCTTTCAAAAGGTCCAAGGACAAGAAGACCCACCTGTTGGTGGCGGTTGACGAATTTACAAAGTGGGTAGAGGCGTAACTCGTTAGCAAGTGTGATGCGCCACGGCGGTTCGATTCATCAAAACGTGATTTTCCGGTTTGGGTTTCCACACAAGATATCATCACGTATAATGGTACCAATTTGTCCAATGGTGCCATGAAGGGGTTCTGCGAACGTGAGCACATCCGGCTTGACGTTTCTTCAGTAGCTCACCCACAGTCCAATGGTCAAGAGGAAAGATCCAATCAAGAGATCCTGAGAGGTATCAAGCCCCGACTTATGGTCCCTTTACAGAGGACGCCGGGCTGTTGGGTAGAAGAGCTACCATCTGTGTTATGGAGTATAAATACTACCCCTAACAGATCCACTGGATACACACCGTTCTTTATGGTCTATGGAGCGGAGGCGGTTCTCCCCAGCGATATCCGTCATGACTCGCCTCGTGTGGCAGCCTATGTTGAGGCAGATAATGAGGCAGCACGGCAGACGCTTTGGATCGATCGATGAAGAACGAGATATGGCGGCTGCTCGCTCGGCGATTTACCAAAGAAGATCTTCGCTGGTATCACGCCGTGGGTCGTAACTAGAACCTTTCAAGAAGGAGACTTGGTGCTTCGCTCATTCAAGACCAGCAGATATGCACAAGCTATCCCCACCTTGGGAAGGGCCTTTGTGGTCAGCAAGAATGTGCACAACGGGTCATACTATCCGATTGATATTCGAGAGCATAAAGACTCACGCACGCCGAAGAGGAGACCAACAGCCGTGGAACATAGCTCATCTTCGGCCTTATTATACCGAGCCATCGGCTCTCCTTATGTACATATTATGACAATGTATATACTATGAATAAAAGCAATAAACCGGAGCCTCGGCTAAAGCGGGGTATCCGCTCGTAAAAAATCTGGCTTGGGTACATGGAGTTATTGTCTTAAAACAGCCTCCGGTTTATCCCTTGAGCTTGCTCGTCAGAAGCTTTTAGATATCACTTGGGGGCTTGGTCGTATCCGAACCAATGCCACACCTCTTGATAGGCGAAAGCCACCAGATCACTTGGGGACATGGTCAAGTTTGAACAAGTCACGCCTCTTGATCGGCCTAAGGCCATAGAGTCACTTGGGGGCTTGGTCGAACCCGAACCATTGCCACGCCACTTGATCGGCATAATGCCACGGTTTCAGTTGGGGACCTAGCTGACTTGAACCATAGCTACACCTTATTGGGAGCTTGGTCGTGTCCGACCATGGTAATACCATCTGATCGGCTCAGTAAAGCCTCTTTTTGCAAATTTCTATTTGATTTTTTGTTGCGTGTTTAAACCGATAACATTTTTTCAAACCGGTTCAACCAGTCAATCGACGGCTTTCAGTTTATGTGAATCCGGAAATAACTTACCCGGTTGAATTTTTCTGTTAACATCCCATTATGGAGTAACAGGGGGCTTAACATGACCCGGCATGGTTTACATGGTAAACCAGCATTATAAATACAGGAGCTGTTTTCTCCTTTGATGGTAATGGTTTATACAACCTCCACTTCTAGGTTGGCTAAGCCAACTGCATGCCCGATTTGGCAAGGTATTTTTGTATCACAAAATTTTGATCATATACCTCAATATTTCCTTACATATACATATGAGCGCCATTAAACCGGCCGGGCGACACAAGCCGCCGTGGCAGTTTAAGAATTTGTGATTGCAGGCAAAATAGATTGAAGGTTTCGATTATTCAATCAAAAGTATCAGCACCTCTCTGCGAAGGTTGCGCATCAAGGCATAAAAGGCATATTCAAAACAAAAGTGCTGGCTATTCTATTACTGTGGCCTTCCGAGGCCCAAAGCATTTCGAATGGCGTTATGACTAGCAGCTTATGATGCATCAACCGGCTTGACGGATTAAGCTTCCTCGCCGGGTTGACGTGAAGAAGATGGGTCGTCTGGCGCCGGTTTAGCTTCTTCCTCTTCATCACCCAATGGCGGAAGTCATTGGTAGACCGATCAATCCGGTTTAAAGCCCGAAGACAGCCTCTTCACTTATAAGCTCACCGGATCAACGCCAGGGGCATAAGTGTGCTTACGGATTGGAGGAACAAGGTTCTCGCACTTCGAATGACAAATTCCACCCGCTTGTTGTTTGCATCATAGAAAGAGCGGTAAACCGCCAGTTGGCTTCGCTGCCAGCTTGACTCGCCAGAGGACGCATCTCCTTTGTTATTCGCTTGAGGGCGTCATTATCAAAGGCTTCGCCGTTTTCTTGAGCCGGGAAGCCCTTGGCTATGTCACCGGATCAAGGTCCGCTTATCCACGCCTTGGCGCTGCGTTAAAAGCCAATAAAGTGCCAGCCGGGTCATGGATCGTTTCAACTCTCCAAGTTGTGCGGTATCATGGATAGCCGGTCCAACAGATATCTTTGATCAAGGACGGAGCTGTGTTATCATACGATGTAGCGCATATGACTTGCTTTGGGTGCGGTATACATCTCGCTTCAATCGGTGTGTATGCAGCCTTGAGCTTCTTCCGCATATCGAGCCCGTGATGAGCAATACGCTTCCCTATACCGGTTTAAGACAGCTCAAAGTTAAACTGGCGGAAATATCAAACGGAATAGTAATCGGTGAAAATCCTCTTACCAAAGATCGCAGAGGTCATGGCATTAATTTGGCGCTTTAGGCCGGTGAGCTCTTCATCACCGGTTTAAGAGCTGCTTCAAAGATCTTCAGCCCGTTTCAACAACCCGGCCTTCTCCGCCTCCCGCTTGGCTCGCTCGGATTTATACCACTCCTTGAGCTGCTCCATAGTGGTCAAGGCAGTTTTCAATTCGTCCTTGGCCTTGGTGGCTTCTGCTTGTTGAGTCTTCAGATTGGCACGAAGGTCCTTGAGTTGTACGGTTTGCTGGTCTATCTCACTCTGATAAAAAATGGATCACGTTAGTTGTTTCATTATGAAGTCCCAAGCTCAATACGTATTCAACTTGGCACTTGGGGGCTAATGGCTAATTGATCTCATCTTGCTATGGTGATACATGCTAAAGTCCCGGTTTAACTATGCTAAGTTGAACCGGCCCTTGGGGGCTACATCACTGAAGTTTGAGACGTATGAGTTTTATATTAAGTCCCGGTTTAACTATGCTCAGTTGAACCGGCCCTTGGGGGCCACTACACAACAAAAGTACAAGAGAGGCATAACTCCTTACCTCATAGCGTTCCTTCATACGATTCACTGCATCGGCTTCAAGTCACGACTTGTGTAGAGTCGGTTCAGAAGCCGGAGTGAAGTTCTTGGGCGAAGAAGTTATCATGTCGACAGATCAGTTTTTCCCTTCTCTTTACTCATGGCAGTAAACTCTTCCTTGGCGCTGTGTTTTGATAAGGCGACCGGATTGCCAGGGGCGGTATAGGCGGTGCCCATCACTACGACATCATCATCTTTGGCCGGGCTGGCCGGATTGGCATTCTTCCTTGGGCTTGGTGTTTTCATACCTGTGCTCGGCGTTTCAAAGAATCGCTACTGTTCCGCCGCAGGACTCGGTGGAGCAGGATGCGAGGTTTCCACTCGGGCATCCGGTTCAACCTCTGGCGGATTAGCATTGTCGCCTTGGTTCAACCCGCGTAACTGTTTTTGCAACTTCAGGCTTTTCGCCATGGTGCTCTGGAGTCTTCTCCGGATCAGCATCCACAGTAGGGTCAAGGGTTTTCGTCTCTTACTTAAGCGAGCCTTGGTGCTGCAATATTCAGAGTTAGAATGTGATGAACCGGCAAAAGCGAAGAAAACAAAAAAGAGCATTATGCTTACCCCGCAGCAACTTTGAGAGGAGGCAGTTGAGTGGTTGATGAACCGCCAGATGAGTTGGAAGAGGCCCGATAATTCGGATCAGACGGATTGAGAGGACATCGGAAGAAACCTTTCAAAGGATAACGCTTTTTAGGAGAACAAATCACCGACGGACGATGCTTCCGGGTTGGGGTGTCGTAAACCGGACGATGTAATTTGTTGACCGTCATGCCGGGTCGTGACGGGCGCTCTTCAAATTTGTGTCTTCAAAGAAAGGTTCGATTCAAATGAGCACGAGTGAGATTTTTTCACTTTCCGGACTGTCTGGCGTAATTCTTTTAACCGCACAAGATCAGATTCGGAAGAAAGAAGGATTACCTCAACAGGATCGGCATGATCGGCTTCAAAGATCATCCGGGAATTGAAACTGTCAATAGGATGAAGGATAAAAAGGGACAAAGTAAATCAAGCTTTACCTCAGCTTCTGAATCTTCTTCTTCCGGCGGATCAGAAGACTCGGCGGTTCTCCTCTTACCAACCTTCTTGGTGGTCTTGGACTTTACACGAGGAACCCGGGCCGGTTTGGTTCGTTTCCAGAAGGAGCTGTTAGCCTGAGAAGTAACACGGATTAATATATATCAATAAGGCATTAACATCAGAAGAGCGATGAGCGGAGCCTTACCGCAGGCGGTTTGTTGGAAACACAGAATGGGGCCAACCCGGTTGGCTGCAGACGGAGATCGGCTCATCGAGCATCTTCTTCACTGCCTCGGTGACTTCAAGCTCGCTTATTGCTAGCTCATGACGCCTTTGAGGGTCTTTGACGCTACCAAAGTGTATTCGTGCATCAATCCGGGCGGCGGCTTAATGGCAAGATGCCCCAAGAAACCCAACATCGAACAAGGTCAATACCGGTTAAGCCATTGGCCATTAGAGCCCGGAGTTTGATAATTTGAGGTGCAAAATTCTTCCGCTCTGCGGCAGTCAGCCGTAAAGGCAATGGGTGATGGTTGCTAAGCCGGTGAGGGCGGTAGCCCGCAAGGGGTTCTCGCTGTCGAGCGGTATTCGCAATAGAACCAGGTTTGGTTCCAATCTTTCGGATGGCTATGGTGTTTTGCGTGAGGAAAGTCTACTTCCTTCCTTTTCGGATTGAAACGCCACCCAGTTCCGTGTTAGGACCATCGAGAAAACTCAGACGGCGGTTCAAATGAAAGAAATCCCAGAACAGCTCCATAGATGGTTCTTCTTGAAGATAGACTTCACGTAAAACTTGAAATTGCATATATTGGACACAGAGTTCGGACCAATATCTTGTGGATGGAGTTGGAAACTTGCGAGGACATCCCGGAAGAATTTCGATCCGGGCGGGCTGAATCCCCGGTCTAAGTGCTGCATAAATACAATTACTTCGCCTTCTTGAGGTTCAGGAGGGCATTCGCATCCTAACACGCCAATGGAGGACATTTTGGAGGCTAAAGCGCGGTGGTGACATATCCATTGAGTTGCGTCTCGCTGATCTTGGACCGACCCAATTGCAAGTCGAGAATTGTTTGGCCATTCCGGAGGAAGAGATTGCGAAAGGAAAAGTAAAAACGGTTCACCGTTAACGGTTCGTAACATATTATACAATGCTAAACCAGCAATTTGGCGATCAGTTCCAACTTCCGGTTTAATCGAGGACTAATGGAGTATGGCGGATTAGCTATCAAAAAGTTAAACCGCCCTTAGGAGGAAGAGGCAGAACTGAAAAATCTGCTAAGTGTGGATAGAAACAGGTTTCACATATGAATGGAGTTAATTTGGATCTACCGAAGATTCAGCAAGGAAAAATTTCTGCGACCCATGCAAGCCTTAGAAAGGGCAGGGAAGTTCGTGCGTTCTAACAAGAGGGTCTGAACAAAAAGAAAGATGTGCAAAGTGCTAAACCGACGGCGTGAGCGCATTACACGTGATATATGCTACGGTTGGATTAAAAGCCATGACAGAGCAGGTATGAAGAGACTAGGGATGAACACCTATGAACGACGATATGAACAGGAGTCTCAAGATGCAGATCTAGGGCATGAGGAGGAGCCTTACCCGATGCACAGAACAGCGGAGGAGCGCCGGGAGTCTCTGGTACAACCAGGTTGATGCAACGGCCTTGCACTGACGCGGAGTTCGGAGGTCGGAGGCGACAGCGGAGCTTCAGAGCTGGAGCGTCGCGAGGAAGAAGAAGCACGGAAGGAGGAAGAAGAGAAAGGGCCTTCCGGTCTATTTATAATGAGACGGAGTAATTAACGGGCGCGAGAATGGAGGAGTTAAAAGCGGCAGACGGCGCAGCGGTCGCCTCGATTTCCGGGATAGTATTAAATGAAGGGAATCTTACTGTTTGGCTTCTTTAATAGAGATGACGTCAAGATGCTCTGTCGTGGTCGGAGGATGACGCCACGGCGGTTTAAGCAGATGGCGATTTACTTAAATATGAAGGAAGAGATTCAGAGTTTCCTAAGATGTTGAAGATTAACATGAACAGTTCAAGTCAATCGAGGCCTAATGTTGGGGATGTAATTCATCGAATATAAACCGCTCAAGGGGCGGTTTACCCTCGGCCATAATTGGGGCCCACGAAGACTCAGAAGGTGGCGATTGTTGTAGAGCTTAGAGGCCCGGAGCCCATGGGCAAGTTAGGGCCCATAATGGTAAAACCGCCATAACCATGTAACTTGTGTTGTAAGATAAGAGAAAGAAGAGACCGAGCCGGACACTTGTATGAGCCGGCCTTGAACTCAGAGACCGGCCGACGTCAACCCGTGTATATAAGGGGACGATCCGGCGGCGGTTTAGGGACACACAACAACAATTCGAGGCTTAGGCGAAGCTATTGCTCCCTAGTTGCCGAAATCACATCAATCCCATCACAAACTAGACGTAGGCTTTTACCTTCATCGAAGGGGCCGAACTAGTATAAACTCTCGTGTCTTTGCGTCCTCTTTAACCCCTTTAAGTTAACCCGTACGATGGCCCCGCGACTAAGTCCTTTCATGAGGACATCTGCCGTGACAATTCCACGACAACCGGTCTTGGTCTTGTTGCACCGAAATGGACGCCTTTGCTTGATGCTCTCGCCTGCGCTTGCTCCCTTTGCACCAAAGAGGAAAGGAGGACACTGCGCGGGCTGGCGCCCGCCTGGCGCCCTTGGTCGTCATGGCTTGCGTCACGGGCACCTCGTGAGGTACCCCGCCTTGATCTCTCCGCCTCCTCGCGAGCCACTCGATGAGGCTGCGTTCGAGGAAGCTCCCCGTCAGTCCGCCTGCGTGAGGCTTGGCCCCTCGCGAGGGTCTTGAGCTTGTGTTGATGAAGATGGGCAGTGATGGGCCCCCCTTTGAGCCACACCGCAGGCCGCAGGCAGGCAAGTCTGGGGACCCCCATTCCCAGAATGCCGACATGCTCCTTTGAAGAAACGCCTAAGATGGAAAATGACAGGGACGTCCTTTACCTGATGAGCCGAATAAGGTTGTTGGCTCATTCCGGACTAACCATGATCGGGGTCATGGCCACATGCATTATGCGGGGGGTGCAGCCGCTCCAGTATAAAGGCCACCCCATTTGGGATTTCAATGGGGAGGATGATGCCACCCGTCATGGCCGTAAGGGGCCGGGATCGGTCGCCGATCTGACGAAGACCTTGTCCGCATTTTACAAGGGAGAAGAGGAGGAATTTCTTCGCGTCAATCCACAGGACGGATTTTCTATGAACAATCCTCCAAGCTGGGTAAGCGGACATTTCTTTTTGCCCATCCGATCCATATTCCCATAGTCAAGTATCTCATTTTTGATTTCGACGCAGAACTGCGCCAGTCAGAAGCGATATAAACAGCCTGCCTCCACAACCCGAAGATCCGGAACGGTTCCTCGATCCGGCCTCCCAAGAGGTTCCGGACATATCGGTGGAGCTGATCGATGGGGTATTTTACCAACTGAGCATCGACAATGCCTTGGTCGCCGTTACAGCCGATTACCCCGGAATATTTCCAGCCTCACAGGTAACTGAGACCGAAGTCCCTAATACTTTGAAAATGATCCACCCGTGCTTATCTTTGATCACCATGTATTAATGGTGTTTTGCAGGGGGAGCCCTTGAGGCGGAAGGCCAAGCCTGCGGCGGCTAGCCGACAAGGGGCAGCAAGGCTTAGCAGGCTGAAAAGAAGTGCGGTCCGGATTGAGATGCCGACGCCACGGTATGGCGCGCCGCCTTATTCCCAGGTTTTATTCCTGGAAGGTATACTAACGCTCGTGCTCTCTTCAGGAAAAAGAGCGCCACGGACTGTTCTTCGTGGACGACATGTTTCTCCCAAGAGGCATTGGATGCCTTCAATTGGAGATGCGCACCTCCGTGCCGCTCAAAATGGTCTAGCCAGAGCTACGAAGCGGTATGTGAAAGACATACGGTGAGAAAATTTGATGGTTATATATACCAAGTAGTCCCCGAGACTTGAAATAGTTAGAATAACTGATTTAAGGATCATTTATTATGCGTGATCTTTCCACAAAGAATACCCAACTGTCCTGTGAGCCGGAAGAGTGCAAAGCCCAACTTGAGGTCAAGACTAGCCGCAAGTAGGGAGGCCAAGGAGACCCCTCCGGTAATATACGCTTGAAAGATAAGTATGTTGTGAAGTGCGGCGATGTGTAAATCGACAATATCATTGCAGATGGCGCCGGAGTAGATCCGGACAAGCAACAACTCTTGCGCCGGTTAAAAGCTGGGGAGAGCATGCTTACGAGGGTGAGGCAGGAGAAGAATAGTCTCCAAGATGCCAACACCCAGCTGGGAGAGGAACTCAAAGATGTTCGTGCCCAGCTGGCGGACTCCGTGAAGGAGAATCAACGGCTTTGACGCGGCATTTTTAGTAAGTGCTTGAACGAACTTTGAAAAAGAATTCGGCGAAGAAGTCGACTAACAGAGTTACGTATGTAGGTATGCTCACAGGTCATCCTGTAGAGGAAACGCCCGGTTCTACAGGTGACCTTCTTCCCGAAGTTTACAACCGCATCGAACGAAGTTCGGCAGTGATGAAAGGCGCCGCTGTGCCTTGTGGCCATCTATCTCCCTGCCCGAAGGCCTTGGAGAGCTTGCCGAGAGGTTTCAGGGAGCGCGGTGGCGCTTCCGATTATGGAAGATATCGGCCTGCCGTCAAGGCGCTAGGGAGGCCTGGGCCATGGTGAAGACGCGGTACACGAAGGCTGACCCAAACCACATGGCCGAGGTCGGACCTGTGGGGCCTGATGGGAAGGAGATCCCTGTGAGCTTAGTGTACCGCTGTGTAGAATTGGCCGCAAAGTATTCCCAAAGCAGGATTTGTAAACTAGAAAGCCCGTTAGATGGCATTGAAGAGGAATACAATCACCAAATTGACTATGTAATTTAAGGTGACCCGTGAAATGCCTTCTAGCCGGATTGTAGATCGCTTGTCATAGCGGACCTTTTCGCTTCAACCTCGGGACCAAGTAGTCCGAGTGTGTCCGAATACCCTCGCAGCTTATATAAAACCGGGCATGCATGGAGACCAGGCATAGGGGTCATTAGTGCTTTATCGGACAAGTGCCCAACTAGTTATGTTATATTACATGGTTAGTAAGAAACATCTTCCAGGAGAATAGTTCCGTTAGGGGTTCCTTTCTCGGGAGGCATGCCCTAAAGTGCATGTCCCATCGCGAAAAAAGCGTAAAAACATCCGGGGCAAATAAATAAATAGGTAAGAAGTATTCTTTTAGCTCACCGACCGATATTCTCTTAAGAACGCTTAGCTTTCGGCTTCACCTACCGAGGTACACATCCGCTGACCAGCGGCAAGAATAATCGGAGAGGTGCTCCCTTTACCACCTAGCCGAACAATCGGGAACGTAGGGGTAAGCACACGAGCCAGGCAACCCAGCTTGGCCAAAACTTAAGTCATATCGATGCATATAATGGTGGATAAAAGGTACACGCGGAAGTGTGACACATGTATTGAAGGAAATATGCCCTAGAGGCAATAATAAAGTTATTATTTATTTCCTTATATCATGATAAATGTTTATTATTCATGCTAGAATTGTATTAACTGGAAACATAATACATGTGTGAATACATAGACAAACAGAGTGTCACTAGTATGCCTCTACTTGACTAGCTTGTTAACTCAAAGATGGTTATGTTTCCTAAACCATAGACATGAGTTGTCATTTGATTAACGGGATCACATCATTAGGAGAATGATCTGATTGACATGACCCATTCCGTTAGCCTAGCACTTGATCGTTTAGTATGTTGCTATTGCTTTCTTCATGACTTATACATGTTCCTCGTAACTATGAGATTATGCAACTCCTGCTTTACGGAGGAACACTTTGGGTACTACCAAACGTCACAACGAATCGGGTGATCATAAAGGAGTACTACAGGTGTCTCCAAAGGTACTTGTTGGGTTGGCGATTTCGAGATTAGGTTTTGTCACTCCGATTGCTCTGGAGAGGTATCTCTGGGCCTTCTCGGTAATACACATCACATAAGCCTTGCAAGCATTACAACTAATGAGTTAGTTGTGAGATGATGTATTACGGAACGAGTAAAGAGACTTGCCAAGAATCTAGATTGAACTAGGTATTGGATACCGACGATCGAATCTCGGGTAAGTAACATACCGATGACAAAGGGAACAACGATGTTGTTATGCGTTCGACCGATAAAGATCTTCAGAAAATGTAGGAACCAATATGGGCATCCAGGTCCCGCTTATTGGTTATTGACCGGAGATGTGTCTCGGTCATGTCTACATTGTTCTCGAACCGTAGGGTCCGCACGCTTAAGGTTTCGATGACGGTTATATTATGAATTTGTGTATTTTGATGTACGGAAGGTTGTTCGGAGTCCCCGATATGATCACGGACATGACGAGGAGTCTCGAAATGGTCGAGACATAAAGATTAATATATTGGACGGATATATTTGGACACCGGAAAGGTTCCGGAGAAGTTTAGAGCTCCGGAGGTTACGGAACCCCCGGGAGGTATATGGGCCTTATTGGGCCCATGTAGGAGGAAGGAGAAGGAACAAGGAGGCGCCCCCAAGCCCAATCCGACTGGGGAGGGGGCCGCCCCCTTTCCTTTCTCCTTCCCCTCTTCCTATTCCTACTACTAGTACTACTTCCTAATACTAGTACTCCTTCCTTCCCTCCAAATAAGATAAGGAAAGAGAGGGAAACCTACTTGGAGTAGGTTTCCTCCCCTATGGTGCGCCCCCTTGTGGCCGGCCACCTCCTCCCTCCCTCCTTTATATACGGGGTGGGGGGCACCCTAGGACACACAAGTTGATCCTTGAGATCGCTCCTTAGCCGTGTGCGGTGCCCCCTCCACCATATTCCACCTCGGTCATATCGTAGCGGTGCTTAGGCGAAGCCTCGCCGGTGAAACATCAAGATCGCTACCACGCCGTCAGGCCGACGGAACTCCCTCTCCCGGAGCTTTGCTGGATCGGAGCCCGAGGAGCGCCATCGAGCTGAACGTGTGCCAAGAACTCGGGCGCCGGAGTAACGGGCGCTGGGATCGGCTGGATCGCGAGGAGAACGTGACGACTACTTCCTCTACGCCATCATCGACTCGGAGGTGCCGAGTAACGGCACCGGATCGGCAGGATCGCGAGGAGAACGACGACTACTTCCTCTACGTTGTGATCGCTTCCGCTTTGGTCTACGAGGGTACGTAGACAACACTCTCCCCTCTCGTTGCTATGCCATCACCATGGTCCTGTGTGTGCGTAGGAAAATTTTGAAATTACTACGTTCCCCAACAGTGGCATCAGAGCCAGGTTTTATGGTTTGATGTTATATGCACGAGTAGAACACAAGTGAGTTGTGGACGATATAAGTCATACTACCTACCAGCATGTCATACTTTGGTTCAGCGGTATTGTTGGATGAAGCTGCCCGGACCGACATTACGCCAGACGCTTACGCGAGACTGGTTCTACCGACGTGCTTTACACACGGTGGTCGGGCGGGTGTCAGCTTTCCAACTTTAGTTGAACCGAAAGTGTGACTACGCCCGGTCCTTGCGAAGGTTAAAACGGAGTCTATTTGACAAACTATCGCCGTGGTTTTGATGCGTAGGTGAGAACGGTTCTTGCTAAGCCCGTAGCAGCCACGTAAAATTTGCAACAACAAAGTAGAGGGCGTCTAACTTGTTTTTGCAGGGCATGTTGTGATGTGATATGGTCAAGACGTGATGAGATATAAGTTGTTGTATAAGATGATCATGTTTTGTTGAAGTTATCGGCAATCGGCGTAAGCCCTATGGTTGTCTCTTTGTTGCATAAGATGCAAGTGCCAAATAATTGCTTTACTTTATCACTATGCGATAGCAATAGTTGCAAGAGCAATAGTTGGCGAGACAACCATGTGATGACACATTGATATAGATCAAGATGATGAAGATCATGGTGTCGTGCGGTGACGATTTATAGAGATCATGACAGATTTCTTTGGAGATGGAGATCAAAGGCTAAGATGATCATGGCCATATCATGTCACATATTTTGATTGCATGTGATGTTTATCTATTATACATCTTATTCTTGCTTTGATTGACGGTAGCATTTTAAGATGATCTCTCACTAATTATCAAGAAGTGTTCTCCCGAGTATGCACCGCTGCCAAAGTTCGTCGTGCCTGCACACCACGTGATGATCGGGTGTGATAAGCTTCCACGTCCATCTACAACGGGTGCAAGCCAGTTTTGCACACGCGAATACTCAGTTAAACTTGACGAGCCTAGCATATGCAGATATGGCCTCGAGCACGGAGACCGAAAGGTCGAGCGTGAATCATATAGTAGATATGATCAACATAGTGATGTTCACCATTGAAAACTACTCCATCTCACGTGATGATCGGTTATGGTTTAGTTGATTTGGATCACGTGATCACTTAGATGACTAGAGAGATGTCTGCCTAAGTGGGAGTTCTTAAGTAATATGATTAATTGAACTTAAATTTATCATGAACTTAGTCCTGGTAGTATTTTGCAAATTATGTTGTAGATCAATAGCTCGCGTTGTTGCTTTCATATGTTCCTAGAGAAAATTGTGTTGAAAAATGTTAGTAGCAATGATGCGGATTGGATCCGCGATCTGAGGTTTATCCTCAATGCTGCACAGAAGAATTATGTCCTTAATGCACCGCTAGGTGACAGACCTATTGCAGAGCGTATGCGCATCGCTATTTAACGCTTGGCTAGCTCAATACGATGACTACTTGATAGTTTAGTGCACCATACTTAACGGCTTAGAATCGGGACTTCAAAGACGTTTTGAACGTCATGGGCCATATGAGATGTTCCAGAAATTGAAGGTAATATTTCAAGCAAATACCCGAGTTGAGAGATATGAAGTCTCCAACAAGTTCTATGGCTAAAAGATGGAGGAGAATCGCTCAACTAGTGAGCATGTGCTCAGATTGTCCGAATACTTCAATCGCTTGAATCAAGTGGGAGTTAATCTTCCAGATAAGATAGTGATTGACAGAATTCTCTAGTCACCATCACTAAGTTACTAGAACTTCGTGATGAACTATAGTATGCAGGGGATGACGAAAACGATTCCCGAGCTCTTCGTGATGTTGAAATCAACGAAGGTAGAAATCAAGAAAGAGCATCAAGTGTTGATGATTGACAAGACCACTAGTCTCAAGGAAAAGGGCAAAGGGAAGAAGGGGAACTTCAAAAGGAACGGCAAGCAAGTTGCTGCTCGAGTGAAGAAGCCCAAGTCAGGACCTAAGCCAGAGACTAAGTACTTTTTGCAATGGAACCGGTCACCGGAAGCGGAACTACCCCTGAATATTTGGTGGATAAGAAGGATGGCAAAGTGAACAAAGGTATATTTGATATACAAATTATTGATGTGTATTTTACTAGTGTTCATAGCAACCCCTCGGTATTTGATAATCGGTATAGTTGCTAAGAGTAGTAACTTGAAACGGGAGTTACAGAATGAACAGAAACTAGTTGAAGGGGAAGTGACGATGAGTGTTGGAAGTAGTTCCAAGATTGATATGATCATCATCGCACACTCCCTATACTTTCGGGATTAGTGTGGAACCTAAATAAGTGTTATTTGGTGTTGAGCATAAATATGATTTGATCATGTTTATTGCAATACGGTTATTCATTTAAGTAAGAGAATAAATTGTTGTTCTGCTTACATGAATAAAACCTTATATGGTTACACACCCAATGAAAATGGTTCATTGGATCTCGATCATAGTGATACACATATTCATAATATTGAAACCAAAAGATGCAAAGTTAATAATGATAGTGCAACTTATTTGTGGCACCGCCGCTTAGGTCATATTGGTGTAAAGCGCTTGAAGAAAACTCCATGCCGATGGACTTTTGGAATCACTTGACTATGAATCATTTGATGCTTGCGAACCGTGCCTTTTGGGCAAGATGACTAAAACTCCGCTTCTCCTAACAATGGAACAAGCTACCGACTTATTGGAAATAATACATACCGATGTATGCGATTCAATGAGTGTTGATGCTCGTGGCAAGTATCGTTATTTTCGACCTTCACAAAATGATTTGAGCAGATATGGGTATATCTACTTGATGAAACATAAGTCTGAAATAATTGAAAAGTTCAAAGAATTTCAGAGTGAAGTGGAAAATCATCGTAACAAGAAAATAAAGTTTCTGCGATCTGATCGTGGAGATAAATATTTGAGTTACGAGTTTGGTCTTCATTTGAAACAATGTGAAATAGTTTCTAAACTCACTCCATATGGAACACAACAACATAATGGTGTGTCCGAAAGTCGTAACCGCACTTTATTGGATATGGTGCGATCTATGATGTCTCTTATCAATTTACCACTATCGTTTTGGGGTTATGCATTAGAGACAGCTGCATTCACGTTTAATAGAACACCGTCAAAATCCGTTGAGACGACACCTTATGAACTGTGGTTTAGCAAGAAACCAAAGTTGTCGTTTCTTAAAGTTTGGGGATGCGATGCTTATGTGAAAAAGCTTCAACCTGATAAGCTCGAACCTAAATCGGAGAAATGTATCTTCATAGGATACCCAAAGGAGGCAGTTGGGTACACCTTCTATCACAGATCCGAAGGCAAGACATTTGTTGCTAAGAATGGATCCTTTCTAGAGAAGGAGTTTCTCTCGAAAGAAGTGAGTGGGAGGAAAGTGGAACTTGATGAGGTAATCTGTACCTTCTCCCTTATTTGAAAGTAGTTTATCACGTAAACCAGTTTCGCGATATCTACACCAAATAGTGAGGAAGTTGATGATGTTGATCATGAAACTTCAGATCAAGTTACTACGTAACCTCGTAGATCAACCAGAATAAAATCCGCACTAGAGTGGTACGGCAATCCTGTTCTGGAAGTCATGCTACTAGATCATGATGAACCTACGAACTATGAAGAAGCGATGGTGAGCCCAGATTCCGCAAAATGGCTTGAGGCCATGAAATCTGAGATGGGATCCATGTATGAAAACAAAGTGTGGACTTTGGTTGACTTGCCCGAGGGTCGGCAAGCAATAGAAAACAAGTGGATCTTCAAGAAGAAGACCGACGACGACGGTAATATTGCTGTCATTAAAGCTCGACTTGTCGCAAAGGGGTTTCGACAAGTTCAAGGGATTGACTACGATGAGACCTTCTCACCCGTAGCGATGCTTAAGTCTGTCCGAATCATGTTAGCAATTGCCGCATTTTATGATTATGAAATTTGGCAAATGGATGTAAAGACCGCATTCTGAATGGGTTTACGGAAGAAGAGTTGTATATGATGCAACCGTAAGGTTTTATCGATCCAAAGGGAGCTAACAAAGTGTGCAAGCTCCAATGATCCATTTATGGACTGGTGCAAGCATCTCGGAGTTGGAATAAACGCTTTGATAGTGTGATCAAAGTATTTGGGTTTATATGCACTTTTGGAGAAGCCTGTATTTACAAGAAAGTGAGTGGGAGCTCTGTAGCATTTCTGATATTATATGTAGATGACATATTACTGATCGGAAATGACATAGAATTTCTGGATAGCATAAAGGGATACTTGAACAAGAGTTTTCCGATGAAAGACCTTGGTGAAGCTGCTTACATATTGGGCATCAAGATCTATAGAGATAGATCAAGACGCTTAATTGGACTTTCACAAAGCACATACCTTGATAAAGTTTTGAAGAAGTTCAAAATGGATCGTGCAAAGAAAGGTTTTTACTCAGACATAAGGTGTGAGATTGAGTCGGACTCAATGCCCGACCACGGCAGAAGATAGAGAGAAAATGAAAGATGTTCCCTATGCTTCAGCCATAGGCTCTATCATGTATGCAATGTCTGTGTACCAGACTGACGTATGCTTAATGTAAGCTTGGCAGGAAGGTACCAAAGTAATCCAGAGTGGATCATCGGACAGCGGTCAAGAACATCCCGAAATACCCGAAAAGGACTAAGGATATGTTTCTCGATATGGAGGTGACAAAGAGCTAGTCGTAAATGGTTACGCCGATGTAAGCTTTGACACCGATCCTGACGATTCTAAATCGCAAACCGGATACGTGTTTTGTTAAGCGGTGCAAATTTGTCGATTGGTGTAGTTCTAAACAAAGCGTCGTGGCGGGATCTACCTGTGAAGCGGAGTACATAGCTGCTTCGGAAGCAGCAAATGAATGAGTCTGGATGAAAGAGTTCATTTCCGATCTAGGTGTTGTACCTAGTGCATCGGGACCAATGAAGATCTTCTGTGACAATCGGTGCAATTGCCTTGGCAAAGGAATCCAGATTTCACAAGAGGACCAAGCATATCAAGAGACGCCTAATTCCATTCGGGACCAAGTCCAAGTGGGAGACATAGAGATTTGCAAAATACATACGGATCTAAACGTTGTAGACCCGCTGACTAAGCCTCTTCCACGAGCAAAACATGATCAGCACCAAGACTCCATGGGTGTTAGAATCATTCTTGAGTGAACTAGATTATTGACTCTAGTGCAAGTGGGAGATCAAGGAAATATGCCCTAGAGGCAATAATAAAGTTATTATTTATTTCCTTATATCATGATAAATGTTTATTATTCATGCTAGAATTGTATTAACTGGAAACATAATACATGTGTGAATACATAGACAAACAGAGTGTCACTAGTATGCCTCTACTTGACTAGCTCGTTAACTCAAAGATGGTTATGTTTCCTAAACCATAGACATGAGTTGTCATTTGATTAACGGGATCACATCATTAGGAGAATGATCTGATTGACATGACCCATTCCGTTAGCCTAGCACTTGATCGTTTAGTATGTTGCTATTGCTTTCTTCATGACTTATACATGTTCCTGTAACTATGAGATTATGCAACTCTGTTTACGGAGGAACACTTTGGGTACTACCAAACGCCACAACGAATCGGGTGATCATAAAGGAGTACTACAGGTGTCTCCAAAGGTACTTGTTGGGTTGGCGATTTCGAGATTAGGTTTTGTCACTCCGATTGCCTGGAGAGGTATCTCTGGGCCTTCTCGGTAATACACATCACATAAGCCTTGCAAGCATTACAACTAATGAGTTAGTTGTGAGATGATGTATTACGGAACGAGTAAAGAGACTTGCCAAGAACGAGATTGAACTAGGTATTGGATACCGACGATCGAATCTCGGTAAGTAACATACCGATGACAAAGGGAACAACGTATGTTGTTATGCGGTCTCGACCGATAAAGATCTTCAGAGAAAATGTAGGAACCAATATGGGCATCCAGGTCCCGCTTATTGGTTATTGACCGGAGATGTGTCTCGGTCATGTCTACATTGTTCTTGAACCGTAGGGTCCGCACGCTTAAGGTTTCAAGGACGGTTATATTATGAATTTGTGTATTTTGATGTACCAAGGTTGTTCGAGTCCCGGATATGATCACGGACATGACGAGGAGTCTCGAAATGGTCGAGACATAAAGATTAATATATTGGACGGATATATTTGGACACCGGAAAGGTTCCGGAGAAGTTTGGAGCTCCGGAGGTTACCGGAACCCCCGGGAGGTATATGGGCCTTATTGGGCCCATGTAGGAGGAATGGAGAAGGAACAAGGGAGGCGCGCCTCAAGCCCAATCCGAATTGGGGAGGGGGGCCCCCCTTCCTTTCTCCTTCCCCCTCTTCCTATTCCTACTACTAGTACTACTTCCTAATACTAGTACTCCTTCCTTCCCCCTCCAAATAAGATAAGGAAAAGAGAGGGAAACCTACTTGGAGTAGGTTTCCCCCTCCCTATGGTGCGCCCCCCCTTGTGGCCGGCCACCTCCTCCCTCCCTCCTTTATATACGGGGGTGGGGGGGCACCCTAGGACACACAAGTTGATCCTTGAGATCGTTCCTTAGCCGTGTGCGGTGCCCCCCTCCACCATATTCCACCTCGGTCATATCGTAGCGGTGCTTAGGCGAAGCCTTGCGCCGGTGAAACATCAAGATCGCCACCACGCCGTCGCAGGTCGACGGAACTCCCTCTCCCGGAGCTTTGGCTGGATCGGAGCCCGAGGAGCGCCATCGAGCTGAACGTGTGCCAAGAACTCCTGAGGCGCCGGAGTAACAGCGCTGGGATCGCTGGATCGCGAGGAGAACGTACGACTACTTCCTCTACGCCATCATCGACTCGGAGGTGCCGGAGTAACCTTTGGGATCGGCAGGATCGCGAGGAGAACGTACGACTACTTCCTCTACGTTGTGATCGTTTCCGCTTTGGTCTACGAGGGTACGTAGACAACACTCTCCCCTCTCGTTGCTATGCCATCACCATGGTCCTGTGTGTGCGTAGGAAAATTTTGAAATTACTACATTCCCCAACATGTATTGGGCATGAAGCCCTTATAAATAAGCTTCGGTGAAAGAAGCCCCCAGGTACAATGAGCGCAGATAGCGCGTCAAGTGTGTGCGAACAATGCGCTAACGAGCCTTCAAAGGCTAGAAGGAAAAATGAGGGAGAAGGAGAAAAAATGAAACACAACTGAAGTGCAAAATATGGACAGAGGAAGGAAACGAACTCAGAATCCGGAGCTAGGCGTAGAATCTTTGGAGACGGGCTGCGTTCCATGGGTTCGGCTCGAGTCGGTTATCCGATGCATCTCGCAGACGGTACGCTCCACCGGTCAGGACTTGGTCGATGATAAAGGGACCTTCCCATTTGGGCTTGAGTTTGTCCTTTTTTTGTCCGTGCAGCGAGAACTAGCTTCGCCAACATTGTAAGTTTTGGCCCGCATTTCCGCTTTGATATCTTCGAGCCTGCTGTTGATAGAATGCGGAACGGGCTTTTGCTACGCCGCGCTCCTCCTCCAAGGCGTCCAAACTATCCCGCCGATCGAGCTCGGCTTCTCTTTCTTCGCATACATGCACGCCGAGGTGAGTCATGAATTATGTCGCAGGCGTAACTGCCTCTGCGCCAGATACCATAAAGAATGGTGTGAATCCGGTCGTGCGATTCGGAGTGGTCCGCAGCCCCAGAGTACGGAGTCGAGCTCCTCTACCCAAAGGCGTGTTAGATTCCTTGAGGACCGCACTAATCTGGGTTTGATGCCGCTCATAATTAGACCATTTGCTCGCCGACTTGATCGTTAGTTTGAGGGTGATAGATCAAGCGTAGTCGAGCTTGATGCCCATGTTTTGCACCAGAGTTTGACCTTGTCGGCCGTAAAGTTCGTGCTGCTATCGGTGATGATGCTGTGGGGGACACCGTAACGGTGTAATGCACCGATATGAAGTCTATCACCGGTCCGGATTCGCCGCCTTAACAGCCTTGGCCTCTATCCATTTGTTGAATTTATCCACCATGACCAGAGGGTATTTTTTCTTGTGGGCTCCCCTTTAAGGGGTCCAACCATGTCAAGCCCCTGCACCGCCAAGGGCCAGGTGATGGGTATAGTTTTGAGGGCTGTAGGTGGCATGTGGCTTTGATTAGCAAAGAGCTCGTGATCCGACGATCGTTGGACTAAGTCCTCGAAAGCATCTGCCCGGGCCGTCGGCCAATAAAATCCTGTACGGAAGGCCTTGCCTACAAGGGCCCGGGCTGCAGCGTGGTGCCCGCCGAGTCCGGCATGAATTTCAGCCAGAAGATTCCGCCCTTCCTCTTCGGAGATACACCTTTGAAGGACTCCGGTTGTGCTTTTCTTATAAAGCTCTCCCTCATGGACCCTATAGGCTTTAGATCGCCACACTATGCATTGGGCCTCGTATTGGTCCTCGGGAAGTTCCTGCCTGGTTAGGTAGGCTAGGAATGGTTCTGTCCACGGGGCAATGACTGCCATTATTACGTAATGAGGGTGTTATTTCGCTGGCGTAACCACCAACCGTGTCGAATCGTTCATTGTGGGGCAAGGCGGTTGGGTCCGGGTTGTTATTTCCGGACTCTCCTCCCATAATACGGATGGCTTGAACAGCCTCTCTAGGAAGATGTTGGGGGCGGGGACGGCATCGCGCTTATGCGCCGATGCGCGCTAACACGTCTGCTGCCCGGGTTGTTATCCCGGCTATATGGTGAAATTCGAGCCCTCAAACCGAGCTGACATTTTTAGGACGGCATTGCAATAAGCTGCCATTTTCGGATCCTTGGCATCAAAGTCTCCATTTATTTGGGATATCGCGAGGTTCGAATCCCGCGCACCTCTAGGCGTTGAATGCCCATGGAGACCGCCATCCGGAGACCATGTAGAAGGGCCTCAGATTCGGCTGCGTTGTTGGAGTCCGTATACATTATCTCGAGTACGTATTGAATCGTATCTCCGGTTGGGGACGCTGTAATGACGCCAGACTCCTGTGCCAGCCAACATTTTGGAGCCGTCAAGTGCATTATCCAATTGGAATATGCGCCTGCACTCTTTAGGGAGTTCGGCTTCGGTCCATTCGGCGACGAAGTCGGCCAAAACTTGCGACTTAATAGCTCTCCGTGGCTTATAGGTTATGTCGAACGGGAGGAGCTCAATGGCCCATTTGGCAATCCGGCCCGTCGCGTCGCGGTTGTTTATAATGTCGTTAAGAGGTACTTCGGAGGCTACTGTTATCGAACACTCTTGAAAGTAGTGTCGCAGCTTCCGGGATGCCATAAACACCGCCAGACGCTATCTTTTGATAATGCGGCACCGTGACTTGCATGGAGTTAGGACAAGGGCCGCGTAGTAAACTGGTTTTGAAGGGGAACTTGTGTCCGTCTCTCTCGCTCGACAACGAGCACCGCGCTTACAACTTGATGAGTTGCCGATATATAATAGCATTGGTTCGCCCATGTTGGGCGCGGCCAGGACCGGGTTTGTTGCCAATATGGCTTTTATTTCTTCGAGTCCGCCATGGCGGCATCCGCCCACTCAAGTGTTCGGTGCGTCGGAGGAGGCGATAAAGGGTAATGCCTTTTCTCCCAAACGGGAGATAAAGTGGCTTAGAGCCGCCATGCATCCAAATCAATTTTGTATTTGTTTGAGGTCTTTTGGGATATCCAATTGTGACAGAGCTCGGATCTTGGCTGGGTTTGCTTCAATTCCTCTACCGGATACAATGAAGCCTAAGAGCTTTCCACTGGTACAATCAAAACGATTTTTCCGGGTTGAGCTTGATGTCATATGTTCGGAGATTATCGAATGTGAGCCTCAAGTCGTCTACTAGAGTTTCGACATGCTTGCTTTTGACGACCACATCGCTCACGTATGCCTCCACTGCTTTTGCCGATCTGGTTTGCTGACATAATGTTTGAATCATGCGCTGATATGTTGCGCCGGTGTTTTTGAGCCCGAAGGGCATTGTGTTGAAGCAGAATGGGCCGAATGGAGTGATGAATGCCGTTGCGGCTTGGTCAGGCTCTGCCATCTTAATTCGGTGGTAGCCGGAGTATGCGTCGAGGAAGCACAATGAATCGTGTCCTGCGGTAGCGTCGATAATTTGATCGATGCGGGGGAGGGGGAAGGGATCCTTTGGGCAAACCTTGTTGAGGTCCTTGAAATCGACGCATAGGCGCCAGGATTTGTCCTTCTTTGGTACCATCACCAGGTTTGCTAGCCAGTCCAGATGTTTTATATCTACGATGAATCCGCCTCCAATAGTTTGGCTAGCTCCTCTCCCATGGCCTGTCTCTTGGGTTCGAGAAACGCCAAAGAGCCTGTTTGATCGCTTGAATCCTTTTAGGATGTTTAGGCTGTGCTCGGCCAGCCGGCGTGGGATTCTGGCATGTTCAAGGGTGCCAGCAAAAATGTCCCAATTTTCACGTAGGAATTCTCTTAGTGCGGCATCTCATCGATTTAATTGTGCCCGATGGAGGCCGTTTTGTAGGGTCCGTTGGGTGGACTTGGAATTTGACTATTTCGTCTGGTGGTTTAAAGGAGGTGGACTTGGATCTTTTATCGAGTATCACATCGTCCCTATTCACCATGGAGCGTAGCGCAGTCAGTTCCTCGGCCGCTAGGGCTTCGGATAGTGCCTCAAGGGCCAGTGCGGCTGTCTTATTTTCGACGCGGAGTGCTATGTCTGGGTCACTAGCAAGAGTGATGATTCCGTTGGGCCCGAGCATTTTGAGCTTCATGTACTCATAATGGGCTACAGCTTGAAACATTGTGAATGCCTCTCGCCCTAATAGAGCGTGGTATCCGCTGCTGAACTAGGCCACTTGGAACGTGACCTCCTCGGACCTGTAATTATCCGTGCGGTCAACACCACATCCAAAGTGTGATTTTTCCTCAGACAACAGTGCTTCCCGACTGGGGATTATTCCTCTAAAGGTTGTGCTGCTTCGCTCAATGCGGCTCCAGTCTATTTCCATTTTTCGGAGGGTTTCCTCGTAAATGAGGATTAGTCCGCTGCCACCGTCCATGAGTACCTTGGTAAGGTGAAAGCCGTCCACTATCAGACTGAGGACCAATGCGGCTGGTGCTCGGGCTGTTCGGAATTTAGGTTAAATCCGGGCATTAAAGGTAATAGCCGTGTCACTCCATTGGTTTATTGTTGCTACTTTGTAGACTTCGGCAAGGCTACGGAGTGTTCATTTCCACATATTATTTGATGCGAAAGTCTCAAAGACTGTTAATACCGTACTGGTATCCCTGGGCTGGTGCTCTAGAGCTAGAAGCTCTTCGCCACTTTTGGCCACCTGCCGTAGTATCCAACATGCTCTAAGGCTATGAGTTGGAGTGGCGCCCTCTGTACTATGAATTTTACAGGTCCATTGAGCCGTCCCTCCAAAGACGGTTCCATGCCCTATAGAGGGTTTTTGCTTTTTGGTATTTAACCCAGGTGCCTGGCGATGATGCACCCTTTTATTTCGGACTGGGGTTGTATTCAAGGCCGGATTGTCCCAAAATCTTGCTTTGATTTTCCAGGCGCTTTCCATTGCACAGTACTTTCATACTATGGACGCCAAGTCGGCAAAACGTGTAATGTCATCGTGACTTATAGCATTGAGGATCCCGTTGTTTGTGCAATTATTGCAAAAGAATGAGATTGCGTCCTCCTCGCGGCAGTCCTTTATCTTGTCCATAACCAAGAGGAATCTGGCCCAGTAATGGTGTACTGTTTCTGCGGGCTCTTGCCGAATTTGAGATAGGTCGCTTATGTTTGGGTGGGCGGGTGGAATTGAATCCGGAACCTCGCCCAATCTGAGACTTAAGGGCCAAGGAGCTTCCGAACTTGGAAGCTTGGATTCTTGGATGTTGTCCAATGAATCTAGCCCGCTGCCTCGACTTTAGGTTCAGGGCTTGAGGACGCCCTCTCCTCCAAGGAATCCGGCATGGAGGGATCGGGAATCCGGACGTAGCTAGTCCTAGATAGAAGAAGGGTCGCCGTATTGTTCCTCTACCAGAGCAACGTGGTGGGTAACCTGGGGAGAGTTAATCTCTCTCAGATCGGGTTTAGGCCCAATCTGATCATAGTCTGTAGCGACTCGATGCATGGCGCGATCCAAGAGCTCGTTTAAGGAAGAAAGCTCCATCGGATCTAACTGCTCGGCGAGTTCCGAGTTAATGGGAAGATTGCTTTCGATGACCCGAGAGGTCATCGTCGGCGCGGCGGCCGAACAGGCAGTCATAAGAAAACCGCCTAGCCGGAGAGTTTGGCCGACAGCCAAAGCTTCTTTAGCAACAGTGCCGTCTTTAAAGACGGGATGACGCATCCTTCCTAACGGCGACCACACAGAGGAACTCTCAATGAAAGCACCAATGTCGGTGTCAAAACCGGCGGATCTCGGGTAGGGGGTCCCGAACTGTGCATCTAGGCGGATGGTAACAGGAGAAAAGGGACACGATGTTTTTACCCAGGTTCGGGCCCTCTCGATGGAGGTAAAACCCTACTCCTGCTTGATTAATATTGATGATATGGGTAGTACAAGAGTAGATCTACCACGAGATGAGAGAGGCTAAACCCTAGAAGCTAGCCTATGGTATGATTGTTGTTCGCCCCACGGATTAAAACCCTCCGGTTTATATAGGCACCGGAGAGGGTTAGGGTTACACAGTAGTCGGTTACAATGGTAGGAGATCTACATATCCAGACGCCAAGCTTGCCTTCCACGCCAAGGAAAGTCCCATCCGGATACGGGACGAAGTCTTCAATCTTGTATCTTCATAGCCCAGGAGTCCGGCCAAAGGTCATAGTCCCGCTATCCGGACACCCCCTAATCCGGGACTCCTTCAGTTCCCATAAGTTGTTTGCTCACAAAATCCCTATGCATAGAAAGTGGGTTAGACTTAAATGTGCGAGTCATATTCTTCGTGATGCTCTCTTTATGTTTCAATTCTTATCTCTTATGTGAGCATCATTGAAATCATCATGCCTAGCTAGGGGCGTTAAACGATAGCGCTTGTTGGGAGGCAACCCAATTTTATTTTTTTCTTGATTTTTGGTTCTGTTTAGGAATAAATAATCCATCTAGCTTCTGTTTAGATGTTGTTTTGTGTTTTAATTAGTGTTTGTGCCAAGTAGAACCTTTGGGAAGACTTGGGTGAAGTCTTTATGATCATGCTGTAAAAAACAGAAACTTTAGCGCTCACGAGATTAGCTAAAACTTTTTACTGGAGAGTGCTATTTAGTTGATTCTTTTTGCATATGATTACTAGACAAATTCCTCAGGTCCACCAGTTTGTTTTAGAATTTTTGGAGTTACAGAAGTTTGCGTTAGTTACAGATTACTACAGACTGTTCTGTTTTTTGAAAGATTCTGTTTTTCGTGTGTTGTTTGCTTATTTTGATGACTCTATGGCTAGTAAAATAGTTTATAAACTATAGAGAAGTTGGAATACAGTAGTTTTAACACCAATATAAATAAATAATGAGTTAGTTACAGTACCATGAAGTGGTGTTTTGTTTTCTTTCGCTAACGGAGCTCACGAGATTTTTTGTTAAGTTTTGTGTTGTGAAGTTTTCAAGTTTTGGGTAAAGATTCGATGGACTATGGAATAAGGAGTGGCAAGAGCCTAATATTGGGGATGCCCAAGGCACCCCAAGGTAAAATTCAAGGATAACCAAGCGTCTAAGCTTTGGGATGCCCCGTAAGGCATCCCCTCTTTCGTCTTCGTTCATCGGTAACTTTACTTGGAGCTATATTTTTATTCACCACATGATATGTGTTTTGCTTGGAGCGTAATTTTATTTTCTTTAGCCTTTCTTGCTGTTTGAATAATATCACAAGATCTGAAATTCTTAAATGGGAGAGTCTTCACATAGTTGCATAATTATTAGGCTACTCATTTATCTTCACCTATATCTTTTGGAATAGTTTGTCATTTGCTCTAGTGCTTCACTTATATCTTTTAGAGCACGGTGGTGGTTTTATTTTGAAGAAATAGATGAACTATCATGCTTCACTTATATTATTTTGAGAGTCTTAAATAGCATGGTAATTTGCTTAAATAATCCTAATATGCTAAGCATACAAGATTTGTAAGAATTCTTATGAGTGTGTTGAATACTAAGAGAAGTTTGATGCTTGATGATTGTTTTGAGATATGAAGATGGTGATATTAGAGTCATGCTAGTTGAGTAGTTGTGAATTTGAGAAATACTTGTGTTAAAGTTTGTGATTCCCGTAGCATGCACGTATGGTGAACCGTTATGTGATGAAGTCAGAGCATGATTTATTTATTGATTGTCTTCCTTATGAGTGGCGGTCGGGGATGAGCGATGGTCTTTTCCTACCAATCTATCCCCTTAGGAGCATGCGCGTAATACTTTTTTTTGATAACTTGTAGATTTTTGCAATAAGTATATGAGTTATTTATGATTAATGTTGAGTCCATGGATTATACGCACTCTCATCCTTCCACCATTGCTAGCCTCTCTAATACCGCGCACCTTTCGCCGGTATCATACACCCACCATATATCTTCCTCAAAACAGCCACCATACCTAGCTATTATGGCATTTCCATAGCCATTCCGAGATATATTGCCATGCAACTTTCCACCGTTCCGTTTATTATGACACACTCCATCATTGTCATATTGCTAGCATGATCATGTAGTTGACATCGTATTTGTGGCAAATCCACCTTTCATAATTCTTTCATACATGTCACTCATGTTTCATTGCATATCCCGGTACACCACTGGAGGCATTCATAGAGAGTCATATTTTGTTCTAAGTATCGAGTTGTAATTGTTGAGTTGTAAGAAAAATAAAAGTGTGATGATCGTCATTATTAGAGCATTGTCCCAAGTGAGGAAAGGATGATGGAGACTATGATTCCCCCACAAGTCGGGATGAGACTCCGGACTAAGAATAAAAAAAATAAAAAATAAAAAGGAGGCCATAAAAAAAGAGAAGAGGCACAAAAAAATGAGAGAAAAAGAGAGAAGGGACAATGTTACTATCCTTTTACCACACTTGTGCTTCCAAGTAGCACCGTGATCTTCATGATAGAGAGTCTCTCATTTTGTCACTTTCATATACTAGTGGGAATCTTTTCATTATAGAACTTGGCTTGTATATTCCAATGATGGGCTTCCTCAAATGCCCTAGGTCTTCGTGAGCAAGCAAGTTGGATGCACACCCACTTAGTTTCTTTTGTTGAGCTTTCATATACTTATAGCTCTAGTGCATCCGTTGCATGGCAATCCCTACTCACTCACATTGATATCTATTGATGGGCATCTCCATAGCCCATTGATACACCTAGTTGATGTGAGACTATCTTCCCTCTTTTTGTCTTCTCCACAACCACCATTCTATTCCACCTATAGTGCTATATCCATGGCTCACGCTCATGTATTGCGTGAAGATTGAATTTTTTTTGAAAATGTTAAAGTATGAAACAATTGCTTGGATTGTCATCGGGGTTGTGCATGATTTAAATATTTTGTGTGGGGAAGATGGAGCATAGCCATACTATATGATTTTGTAGGGATAACTTTCTTTGGACATGTTATTTTGAGAAGACATAATTGCTTAGTTAGTATGCTTGAAGTATTATTATTTTTATGTCAATACGAACTTTTGTCTTGAATCTTATGGATATGAATATTCATACCACAATTAAGAAGATTTACATTGAAATTATGCCAAGTAGCACTCCGCATCAAAAAATATCTTTTTTTTTCATTTACCTACTCGAGGACGAGCAGGAATTAAGCTTGGGGATGCTTGATATGTCTCCAACGTATCTATAATCTTTGATTGCTCCATGCTATATTATCTACTGTTTTACGCAATATTGGGCTTTATTATCCACGTTTATATTACTTTTGGGACTAACCTATTAACCGGAGGCCCAGCCCAGATTTGTTGTTTTATGCCTATTTCAGTATTTCGAGGAAAAGGAATATCAAACGGAGTCAAAACGGAACGAAATCAACTGGAGAAGTTATTTTTGGAAGGAAAGCCACCCGATGGACTTGGAGTGCATGTCAGGAAAGAAGGGAGGTGCTCACGAGGGTGGGGGGCGCGCCCACCCCCCTGGGGCGCGCCCCCCTGCCTCGTGGCCCCCCCTTCGGTCCACCGACGTACCCCCTGCACCCATATATACCTACGTATCGTAAAACTTCCAGAACAGAGATTAGATCGGGAGTTCCGCCGCCGCAAGCCTCTGTAGCCACCAAAAACCTCTCGGGAGCCTGCTCCGCAAGACCTGCCGGGAGGGGGAACCCATCACCGGTGGCCATCTTCATCATCCCGGCGCTCTCCACGACGAGGAGGTAGTAGTTCACCCTCGGGGCTGAGGGTATGTACCAGTAGCTATGTGTTTGATCTCTTTCTCTCTCTCTCTCTCTCTCTCTCTCGTGTTCTTGATTTGGCACGATCTTGATGTATCACGAGCTTTTCTATTATAGTTGGATCTTATGTTTCTTCTCCCCCTCTACTCGCTTGTAATGGATTGAGTTTTCCCCTTGAAGTAATCTTATCGGATTGAGTCTTTAAAGATTTGAGAACACTTGATGTATGTCTTGCCGTGCGTATCTGTGGTGACAATGGGATATCACGTGATTCACTTGATATATGTTTTGGTGATCAACTTGCGGTTTCCGCCCATGAACCTATGCATAGGGGTTGGCACACGTTTTCGTCGTGATTCTCCGGTAGGAACTTTGGGGCACTCTTTTGAGGTTCTATGTGTTGGTTTGAATAGATGAATTGAGATTGTGTGATGCATATCGTATAATCATACCAATGGATACTTGAGGTGACATTGGAGTATCTAGGTGACATTAGGGTTTTGGTTGATTTGTGTCTTAAGGTGTTATTCTAGTATGAACTCTAGGGCTGTTTGTGACACTTATAGGAATAGCCCAACGGATTGATTGGAAAGAATAACTTTGAGGTGGTTCCGTACCCTACCATAATCTCTTTGTTTGTTCTCCACTATTAGTGACTTTGGAGTGACTCTTTGTTGCATGTTGAGGGATAGTTATGTGATCCAATTATGTTATTATTGTTGAGAGAACTTGCACTAGTGAAAGTATGAACCCTAGGCCTTGTTTCAACGCATTGCAATACCGTTTACGCTCACTTTTACCACTTGTTACCTTGCTGTTTTTATATTTTCAGATTACAAAACCTATATCTACCATCCATATTACACTTGTATCACCATCTCTTCATTAACTAGTGCACCTATACAATTTACCATTGTATTGGGTGTGTTGGGGACACAAGAGACTCTTTGTTATTTGGTTGCAGGGTTGTTTGAGAGAGACCATCTTCATCCTACGCCTCCCACGGATTGATAAACCTTAGGCCATCCACTTGAGGGAAATTTGCTACTGTCCTACAAACCTGTGCACTTGCAGGCCCAACAACGTCTACAAGAAGAAGGTTGCGTAGTAGACATCAGTGGTCACCCGCCTCCCACTGCAACGGATACTGCATAACCCAGATGCAACGGGGAGGATCGTGGAATGGGCCCTGTAGCTGTCAAGTTTTGGTTTAAAGTTCGAAAGTACCTCGACGATTCAGAGCAGAGTCTTGGCGGAGTTTGTTGCAGAATGGACCTCGACGCCCTGACGAAGAGGTACGAGAGACCACTCTCCCCGGCAAGGAAACGAGTCGCAAGTGGATCATGTACTTTGATGGTGCCTTCTTGTTGCAAGGCGCCGACGCTGGTGTGCTGTTTTTCGCGCTCACCGGAGAGCACCTCAAGTACTCGTCCAGATGCACTTCCCTCGGGAGATGTCAAGCAACAACATCGCCGAATACGAGGGTTTGCTTGCCGGTCTCAGGATCGCGGCGGACCTCGGGGTTAAAAAGCTCATCTTCAGGGGCGACTCACAGCTCATCGTCAGGAAGATCAACAAAGATTATCAAAGCCCGTTGATGGAAGCTTATGTAGATGAGGTGAGGAAACTGGAGTAACGCTTTGACTGTATACAAGCGGAGCATGTCCCTTGGGCGGAGAACGACATCGCCGACTACCTGTCAAACTGCGCTACTCTCAAGCTACCTATGGAACCAGGTACTTTTGTGCTTCAGTTAACTCAGCCATCCGTTGATCCGTCGACCGGGCAGAACAAGCGGAGGAAGCTAGGCCCCGTCAAGTACTTCCCCACCGAGCTCCCCGGAGCCGCCAGCGAAGATGTTGCCGTGGATGCCGATCCTGCCGCGGGGCGACCGACTCCGGCAGGACCTCAGGTCGCGGCCGTGGAGGCGGCCGCTCCCGTAGCAGAAGAAATGCCTTTGGTCCTTGACGTCGAGCCATAGGCTCCGGCATGGGCACAACACATCGTCTGATTCCTTCAGAAGGGAGAGCTTCCTGAGGAGCAGGAAGAGGTGGAAAGAGTAGGCCGCCATCGCCTGCATCAGCTTTGTTGATAACGAGCTATCTGTAAGAAGACCGAATGGGGTGAAATTGAAGTGCATCTCCGGGAGGAAGGACTAAAGCTATTGGCGAGAGATACATGGAGGCATATGTGGCTCCCACATAGGGTCGAGGGCCCTTGCCGCAAGGTTTTCCAGCAAGGTTTCTTCCGCCCACCACCCTCCGAGGATGCACGTGGCGCTTAGTAACCAAGTGTGAAGCGTGCCAGTTCCATTTGAAGAAGCTCCATCAACCAGCTCAAGCCCTTCAAACTATCCCTCTCTCCTGGCCCTTCTCGGTCTGGGGGCTCAAAAAATTGGGCCCTTTCCCCCGCGCTGTCGGGGGCTTTGAGTACTTGTACGTCGCAATCGACAAGTTCACAAAGTGGCCAGAAGTGGAAGCAGTGCGTAAGGTGACAGGCAGTCATCCATCAAGTTCTTCAAAGGACTAGTGTGCCGTTTTGGGGTGCCCAATAGGATCATCACCGACAACGGCACGCAGGTCACAAGCCATGCCTTCATGCAATACATTGAGGATCTCGGCAGCAAGGTCTGTTTTGCTTCCTTGGCACATCCACGGAGCAACGGCCAAGCGGAGAGAGCAAATGTTGAAGTCCTGCGAGGCTTAAGAATGAAGACTTTCGACAGGCTGCGCAAGAGTGGAAGGTGCTGGATTGACGAGTTGCCGGCGGTTCTTTGGTCGATCAGAACGACGCCAAATCGAGCCACCGGCCAGACACCCTTTGCCCTGGTTTACGGGGCAGAAGCAGTTCTCCCCACGGAACTCATATTCGGGTCACCTCGAGTGCTCACTTATGATGAGCTTGAGCAAGAGCGATTGCTGCACGATGACGCGATGCTCCTTGAGGAAGATCGTCTCCAGGCGGCTGTGAGAGCAGCATGCTACCAGCAAGCCTTGCGCCGCTATCATAGCCGCAAGGTCCATGCCCGGAGCTTTGAGGAAGGCGACCTTGTTCTTCGGCACGTTCAATCGGCAAGAATTCCAACAAGTTGACGCCGAAGTCGGAAGGCCCTTATCGGGTAACATGAGTCACCAGGCCCGGCGCAGTCAGGCTGGAGACCGAAGATGCCATTCCAGTGAGCAATTCCTGGAACATCGAGCATCTCCGCAAGTTTTACCCATAAGGCGCGGCTTGCCGGGCCTCCCGGCAAGCTACCCTTTTGTACAAGCCTTGCCGGCAAGGCATGTAACCCTTTGTACAAAGCCAGGCGCAGACCCTGAGCATAAATAAACGAAGCGCTGGCGCCCTTTATAGCATGCATGCTAGGTTGAGTCTCGTCCTTGGTTAGGGTCGATAGTGCTTAGCGGCGACTAACCCCTAGCCTAGAGGTCGAGTGAGCGTCTCTCTGTTCTTCTTTATCTTCTTTGGTTCGCAGGACACATGAGTATCCCTGCCGAGCTGCTTTGGAAGAAAGGGGACGGACCGGCATAAGGATCTTGGCAAGCCAATACTGCCGGGAGGCTACAAGGGCAAAGATCCACCCACGGCAAGCTAAAGTTGCCGGGGGCTGCAGATTCAGATAAGTTCTCTATCCCCTATCATGCATTTCGTTATGGACTGAGGGATGTGAAACCTCGTTTTATCCTTAGGCTACCGTGCTCTCCTCATTCCGGACCCTAGGACTCATTTCCTGGGACCAAATTTGATTGTAGTCGCGGCGGCAAGGAAATAAAACAAGGAGCCTAGGCCCACCTCATCCCTGCCTCCGCCAAGGGTGTGAGAAAGGTCGAGCGAAGTGGGGGTACGGCAAGGTTTGTTGCCGGACAAAAAAAAAACGTTTATCTTAAGGATAACGAGGATTCATTCCTTGTCGTGGGTTCCACCCATGAACGAAAATCCCGGCAAACATCCCTTTTTCGTTAAAAAACATCCCATACAGGTACAGTTCATACGAAATGAAAAACATGAGCAATGGGATTACAAGCTTTAAATTCTACTAAGGCCCGAAGGCTTACAAACTAAAAAGATAAGGTGCTCAGAATCCCTTTCTTGTCCCTCTCCTCAGGAAATGGAACAAGAAAAGCAGGAGGGCAAAAGGGGCGCCTAGGCGAGCTACGTGTGGCAGAAGACACCAAGGGAACATCTTGGTGGCCGTCCAAGGGCTGGATGGTGATGACAGCGTCGGAGGCAGAGCTTGAAGACGAGGCGGCAGGACGTCAGTACGCGACGAAGGCGTCGGTGCCCGTGTACTCCGACTTGATGGCCTTGCCACCCGCCCTCTTCCTCTTTCACAGCCTCCCAACGCTAGCCACCCAAGGAGACGACCCTGAGAAGTTCAAGGAGTCGGCGACACGGATGATGGGGTCACCGGCGCCGCCCGGAGCGGCGCCCGGCGCCTAGTCGGACCCATCATCTTGCCGTCCGCTGGCCTCGCCGTCGCTGCCGTTGTCCTCCTCGTCACTCTCGCTCGAGGAGGAATCTTCATCATCAGAAGAGATCTCCACGCAGCACCTTACGCGAGTCCCGAAGTGCCCAAAGATCTTGACGGAGAGGAGGCCACCCTCCATTAGCTTGAAATGGAGAGTGAGCCCATCCGTCAAGCTATGGAGGCGAGCGAAGGTCTTCCACCCTCGATGAAGATACATGACGCGAGGAGCGGGGAACTCGACGTCGGCCCATGTGCCGCTATTCCCGCAGCCCCTCATATGCAGCCGCAGCGCCTGCGGCGGATCTAGCTCCAGCTCCCGCGCGAATAGGGTCGGGAGGCGAAGGCGATGACGCGGTGACCGGCGCAGCCTGACGAAGAATTCGCAAGGGTTGTCCCTGCCGTGGCCCTCCTTCGGAGGAGGGGCCGCTGGCGGAGGCGAGGCAGATCTGCTGCCTCGTCCTCTTCTCCCTCGAGCACTGCGACGGCCTCGACCTCGCCCCCTCCCCCTTCCTCTGGCGGCCGGCTCCGCCGCTACAAGCTCTTGGGGAGGAGCGACGCGTTGTCTGGCCGAAACCCTCGCTGCCACCGATGGAATGTCGCCACGCCCCCTCGCCATGGTAGAAGGAAGGAAGAAACAAGAATGGGGAGAGGCAGATGGCGGAGAGTTGAGAGGCACCGTTCCTCCCGCTCCCCTCTTTATAAAGGAGTGGGGGCGAGACTCGACCGCCCCCTCTCAGCCAATCCGACCCGCTGAAGTGATAGCAAGCGGGGCCGTCGACCACCCTCCCCGCTCCATTGAAGGCGCGTGGGAATCGACCCACGCGCGCGCGCACGACTTCCCACGTCCTGCGCGCCTGTCATTTGCTCTGCATTATGCATGCAACAAACATGGTGGTAGGGACAGGCGTAGTGGGACGCATGGAGCGACGGTTCCCAAGCGGGGGCAGTAAATGGGAGGCGGCCCTGCAGTCCCAAAGAGACACGCAAGCCGCCTCTTTACTATCCACCGCAAGGTGACGCCAGCATGCTTCCGTCACACGTGCACGCATAACCCCCACATCACGCATTCAATGCAAGTCGTGGAGAAGCACAGCGGACAAACCAGTTACCACAGTAAAATCCGCCCCTAAAGCCCGCGCACCATTCTGGGCCTGGCCCAACAAACGTGTCACGCTTACGTATGGCCCAGGACCGGGGGCTCTTGTCGGTGTACAAAAGTAGGGGCTCTCCTTTTGACCCGTTTACTTGTGCACGGGCAGTCAGAGCCACTCGCCACGGCCACGCATCACACGGCAGAGAAGGGAGGCCGGAGAGAAGCCGAGGGCATAAGACAAATAAAGCAACGACAAGGACCAAGGCCACAAGGATCGGATGGCGAAGAAGGTTTTCCCGGCAAGACCCTTTCCGGGCAGCTCACGACGCCAATGAAAGCGAAGCACTTTGAGCCCACCAATGCTCAAACAGACGCATTGGGACAGGGCTCGGGAGGCACCTCCGTGATGGCATGCAGATCTTTGTGAAGACAAAGAATAATCAAGATCAAGTGAGGATAGGAAGGCAATCATCCTCAATGAAAAAACCCACAAGACCCTCGGCAAGACCCTTGCCGGGGACGCCTACGCGCTGCTGCCAGACCCGCACCAACCAAGTTTCCACCGCCGTTCGCATGCAGCTGCCGACCCAACCAGCTGGGCAGGAACCTCTGTGGCAGCATGCAAACCTTCCTGGAGGCTCCACCACCGCGCCACCTCAGCTGCCCGCCTGCCTACGTGGCACTGCATGCGTCGGTGGCCAGGGCGCGTGTCGAAGCAAGGAGGAGCGGCGACAGATGGGACGGGCCTCGCTCCTGTCCCCAATAAAGCAAGAGGACACCTAAGCGATGCATTAAATGCATCTTGTCCTGTAATACGAGGGATAACCTCGCGGCCTTTGTACCCTTTCCACCTCCCCTTGCCCTTTGTGGCGACCCATTTTCTTATAAAAGGAGGCCCGAGGCGACCAAGAGAAGGATTCGGCTTTTTGGAGCTCGTTACACCACGTAGCTAGCTCAAGAACTCAGAATACATCCATAAAAGCAGGACTAGGGTTTACGCATCCTCGCGGTCCGAACCTGGATAAACGAACCGCGTACTCGCTGTCAGATCCGCTCTTCTCTCAACCCCGCGCCCCGCAACCGCAGTAGGGATCCTTGTGGTCCCATAGGTGTTGTTCCCACCGACAGGCGTTCTGGGAACGGGGGTCCCCAGACTGGCCTGCCTGCGGCCCACGGCATGGCTATGCTAGCAGGCCAGTACGGCCCATCTTCGTCAACATGGTATTCAAGACCCTCGCGAGGGGCCAAGCCTCGCGAGGCGGACGACGCAAGACCTCCTCAGGAGCAGCCTCTCCAGGCAGGCTCACGAGGAGCGGAGATGTCAAGGCAGGGCAAACCTCGCGAGGCTCTCGTGACGTGAGCCATGACGATCGACACCAGGCGGGCGCCGGCGCATGCAGTGTCCTTGTTTCCTCTTTGGTGCTAAGGAGGCCAGCGCAGGCACGGAGTACCGAGGCATCAGGCAAATGTTTCCATATTAGTGCAACGAGACCAAGACCAGCAGGCCACTAGGACGGAGGTCACCATGGAGCCCAAGACGGCGTCATCACCAGATCCTATAGCAGGCGAAGACCACTTTTGTCAGGATAGCTTGTACTACCTGTCCCCTTTCAAATTGCCCGCTGTTGTTGGCTCCCTTCCCACTCAATATTCGGGAAGAGGACCAGGGCCTCTATAAATAGGTCTAGCCACCCCAGTAGGAGGCATCGAATCCTCAGACACACACAAGTTCGCCAAGCACAAGAACACCCCATCCTCAGGAGCCTGTTCTTCCCCTTGTATTGTTCATCATCAGCCCAAGAGGCAATCCACCACCACACACTGGAGTAGGGTATTACACCACAACGGTGGCCCGAACCAGTATAAATCTCGTGTCTTTCTGAGTTGCGAGTTCGTCGAGTTCATCCGCGAGATCTTAGCGAGCTTGGGCGTATATCGGTAGGAGGGAAAGAACTTTGCGCGCACCCCAGAGTTCGAACCTTAAGGGTTTCGCCGGAACCCGTGATCCGACATTTGGTGCGCCAGGTAGGGGTGCGCCGGAGCCTCTTCCCTGCCGATCGATCCACCGACGCTTCACGCTCTGATGTCCGGCAATCCAAGGCCAGACTCCGACCGTTGGGCAGCTTGGCCAGCCCGAGCGGTGTCACCTACCCATGAAGACCTCGACCCCGCGCTCCAGGCGGCGCGAGCACCGCCCAACGCTGCGGGGCGCGGGCGGCGTAGCCAGGTGTCATCCACCCCCACTCCACGGCAAGTGCGAGCCGCTGCAAGGGCAGCAAGCCACGCTGCGGCCACGGCGCTGCACTCACGGCGGGAGCAGGAAAACATGCGGGCAGTGCTCACAGTGGCGCGAGAGCTGCTGCGGTGCCGGCTGATGGAGAGCAATAGGGACGCACTGCTGGAATGCATTGCCGAGCTGCTAGATGCGGCAGCATCGGGAGTGCCGCCCTTCTGCTATCAGCTTCCTTCTCAGGACACTACGGGGGCGATGGCGGCGTCGAAATCAAAGTCTGGATTGGCGTTTAGGAGATGGCTGAAGACACGGGAGAAAGTGCGCTCGAGCAGGCCGCGACTCCTCTCTTCCACGAGCCTGCGAGCTTCGTCAGATCGGGCCTCCAGGCGTGGCACCACGTCGGTGAAGAAGCGGAGGTGGCTGGCGTAGTCATTCACCTGAGGATGGGGGGCGTTCGCGTCACAGACATGGCTCAGGGTAATATTGGCCCTGTTTCGAAGTTCCTGAAGCATGGGAGCGTGAACGCGCTCCAATGTCCGCCTCTCCAGCACCTCCTCCCGACTTTGCCGCGCGATGGACTCGGCGTCAACAACCCGCCTATGGAGGGAGAGCAATTTGGCGAGGGCGGAGGCCAGCTCCGCCTGCGCCACAGGCGAAGCGGCAGTGCGTGGCCTTGGCGCCTCTCTGCATCGGCCGAGCACTCGGGCACGAGGCGGTGGCCCTGCCCGCATCCTCCGTTCCTGCGAGCTTCAGCTTCATGTCATACCTACCCTCTAGATCTGCGCGAACCTCGGCCACCCGGCGGTCGACTTCCTCCTGGACCTTGGCGTCGCGAGCCCCAACGGCGACTTGTGCTTGAGCAACTTGACGTTCCCTCGTCTCCAGTTGCTCGAGCTTGAGGCTGCGTTCCACGGCTTCCAGAGCCAGCGCCTCCTCGCGCTTCCGGACCTCCTCTTCCTCGGCAGGAGCCCCTCTCAATGACGCAAGGGCGGCTCTGCGCGCCTCCACCTGCTGCTCAAGGGACGCACTCCAGGCCTGGGACTCCCACACGCGCTTCTCCGCAGCTTCGCGATGGCGGTCAGCCTCGCGAGCCTCCTCCAAGGCTCAGGAGCAAGCTTCGCGGGAAACCTTGAGTGACGTCTCGGCCTTCGCATTGTCAAGGTCACGCTGGTAGCGGTCTAGGTTGACAGCCACCCTCAGCTTACGTTACTCCTCCGCCAGTCAAAGACCTTCAGTCTCGAGACGCGAGTCGACACCCACGAGCTCTTCACCAAGTCGGCTCATCGCGCCCATCGCCTCCTGGAAGAGCTCATGGCGAACGATGCTTCGTCCGCGCTTGGACTCGAATGCGCGGCTCACCTCATCCTCCACCCTGGGGGCTGCAGGTAGGACATCAAGCGGCGCACCACCTCTCGGCAGGGGGCTGGGGCTGGTGCTGCTCCAGGCGCCAGCCAATTCTTTTGGGGGGCCCTGGCCGGACGGGACCCGCTGCTTGAAGAGGAACTGAAGACTGAAGCCAACCAGCTACTGTCCATGACCGGAGGAGGGGTCCTGGGCACGCCCTCCAGGCTCCATGCCAAGCCGTAGGGGAGGAACGACAAGGTCGCAGGATCAGCACACCACGAAGGCAAGGGTGCTCCTTCAACCAACCCTCTTCCAGGGGCAGCAAGCGGACTCGGAGCTCAAGGCCAATGGGGGAGTCGAGGAAGGAGGAGGCCGTTTCTCGGGAGGTGCAGCAGCCCTGGTGGAAGGGGTCCTGAAGAGCTAGCGTCAAGAAGGAAAGCAGCAATCAAGAAACCGCAAGGCACGATACTTACTCGTTGACAGCAAAGTACTTTCGTAGCATCAACGGCCCGAAGATGCTGTTGCAGCTCGGGGATCCTTTCCTCTTGCGGAGCTCCTCGAAGTCCATGCAAAGTCGACCGAAGCATTGGACGTGGCGGCCAGTGCGGGGCGAGGCCGAGGAAGAGCTTGGAGGGACCACTTCAGGGGTGCCCGACTGCGGTGAATAGTCGGGTGCCGTCTCACCATGACCTACCAAGGCTTCTGGGGCTCTGACCTTAGGAACCGCATGCTGCGTCGTCTCAGTAACCGATGCCCCAGGGGAGGAATCGTGAGCTCCCGAGGACGACGCCCCAGGATCGCCATGCGGCATGTGCTCCTCAGCACCTGGGCCCCCAGCACCCGTCGGAGCTCGCCTTCCTGCACCCACACTTGGGGTGAGCTCGGCACCGGCGGCGAGGAAGGAAACCACGTCGACGGGGTTCTCGCGGGGCCCCATCAGGCCGATTGGGCGCAGCCCCCACTCATCAAAGGAGGGCATGCTCTCGGCAAATTCGGCCTTGTTCTCGCAGCAGTACAGCAGACAGCTCTTCCTGGGCATATCGTCCGTCAGAGAGGCACCCGTCAGGACCGTGAGCACCGTTTGCTGAGTCTTAAGAGGAAGCCCCTCCTGCTGAAACATCATATGGTCCTGACTGCTGAGCAAAGCCCACATCAGGCGGGAATGGCGCTGAAGCGGAGTGACTCGGCGCTTGACGAACTCCTTCACCACCATAGGCACAGTCACGCCGCGGTCCTTCAACTTCCTCTACTTGAGCCAGACAGGAACAAGACGGGGGCTTGCGAGCTTCTGGTGGCCCCAACTGGAGTTAGGAACAGCAGGCCCTGGCGGAGCATGGAGCAGAGGGCTGAGCACACCAGCATCGACAAACACCCATCGTGTCCGAAACTTGCTCATGGATGGAGGAAGCTCAAAGTCGATCCCCGCGCCCGTTGTCGTGGCCACGGCCTGGAAGCTCACACACCCCGAGCTCTGCCGAGGGTTAGTCAGATGCAATGAGAAGAAATGGCAGGGGAGGGCCACGGAGGGAGCAATGCCCACCATGGCTTCGCACACAAAGGCGAAGACAGCGAGAAGAGTCACGGATTGAGGGTCGAGATGCAGCACGTGAATCTGATAATGCTCGAGCACTGCATTGAAGAAGGCGGAGAAGGGAGGAATCAAGCCAACCCAGAGGGTATCTATAAAGATTGGGATCTCAGTGGCTGCCCGGGCAATGTGAGTACAAGATGTGAGCCAAGCCACTATCTCTCCCCACTCGTTGAAACTATAGGCAAGCATGGGGCGCACCTTGTCCATGGCCTCGTCGTTGAGAACCAGGGGTCGGCCGAGAGCAGGAGGCGCACTTGGCGAAGGTAGGGGCTTCTTCCCCTTGTCTTCTCGTCCCGGCGCCATAGCGGCAAGGCAAGTAGGGCGCATAACAGATTGGAGGGGAGGAGCAGAGTCTCGAGAAAGCAGAGAGATTTGGGGGAGCCCGGCGTGGACAAGGGAATAATAACTGTGTAGGCTGCGAGGGCCGCATAGCCAGGCGGATTCAAAGGCAGCGGGGGGAAGTGGAGACACCCACGTCCAATCAACCGCCACGTGTTGACCAAGGCCGCAGGCTTTTGGGCCCCGCGGCACTCCGTACTTGACCTTTGGATTCGCCTCAAAGCCAAGCCCGAGCGCACCTTGGGCCCGGGGGCTACTGTCGGCGTTCTGGGAACGGGGGTCCCCAGAATTGCCTGCCTGTGGCCCACGGCGTGGCTATGCTAGCAGGCCAGTATGGCCCATCTTCGTCAACAAGGTATTCAAGACCCTCGCGAGGGGCCAAGCCTCGCGAGGCGGACGACGCAAGACCTCCTTAGGAGCGGCCTCTCCAGGCAGGCTCACGGGGAGCGGAGATGTCAAGGCGGGGCAAACCTCGCGAGGCTCTCGTGACGTGAGCCATGACGATCGACACCAGGCAGGCGCCAGGCGGGCGCTAGCGCATGCCGCGTCCTTGTTTCCTCTTTGGTGCTAAGGAGGCCAGCGCAGGCGTGGAGTACTGAGGCATCACACAAAGGTTTCCATATCAGTGCAACGAGACCAAGACCAGCAGGCCAGCAGGACAGAGGTCACCATGGAGCCCAAGACGGTGTCATCACCAGAGCCTTTAGCAGGAGAAGACCACTTTTGTCAGGATAGCTTGTACTAGCTATCCATTTCAAATAGCCCGCCGTTGTTGGCTCCCTTCCCGCTCAATATTCGGAAAGAGGACCAGGGCCTCTATGAATAGGTCTAGCCACCCCAGTAGGAGGCATCGAATCCTCAGACACACACAAGTTCGCCAAGCACAAGAACACCCCAACCTCAGGAGGCTGTTCTTCCCCTTGTACTGTTCATCATCAGCCCAAGAGGCAATGCACCACCACACACTGGAGTAGGGTATTACACCACAATGATGGCCCGAACCAGTATAAATCTCGTGTCTTTCTGTGTTGCGAGTTCGTCGAGTTCGTCCGCAAGATCTTAGCGAGCTTGGGCGTAGATCGGTAGGAGGGAAAGAACTTCGCGCACAACCTAGAGTTCGAACCTTAAGGGTTTCGCCGGAACCCGTGATCCGAGAATCCCCTCATCATCACCATCCTTGTAAATCAAAGTCCTAGAGGTAGCAGCACTGCAAATTTCAGAATTCACTCGGTTAAGCAAGAGAGTGAGTCGACTGGAGATCAAACTTTACAAAAGCAGAGGGATAAAGCACAATAAGTACCCAGAAGCGATGGGGACGTTCACTTTGATCTTAGGCAAGGCTTTCCGAGGCTTTGAGGGCGCAACCTTGGGCTGTTTCGGGGCCTTTTTAGTCGGAACAGGGGAGGAAGTCCGAGTGCGCTTTGAGGTCTGCGTAATTGGCGCAACCACTTTGCCGCGAACACTTGTTGGGTCGTGCTTCTGCTTGGAGCATCTTTCCGAGCGAGGTGGAGAGTCGACCTCCTCGCCGCTGCTTCAGTCTTCGTTTTCTCCATCACCTTCACCGTCAGAATTCCAGTCGCCGCTGTCGCCTCCGCTTTACTCTCCTTCCTGGACTTGTTCTATGTTGGGCATCGAGTACATCTCAGTGTAGATCTGTGAGGCAAAGAATTGCACAAAATGTCAATCCGGTTGACACACGGTTACAAATGAGAATATTCGGCAATAAAGACCAGACCATGTCTGGTTCATTGGCGTTGTCGAATGGTGGAACCCTCCTGGACCCACTGGGGTTGTCTTTGTTACCAGTGATGCCCTGCAGCCACTGCTCTACCACCTCCTCGTTGACTTCCTCCGGGTGGATCTGAGTGGTGTCATCAATACCCGAGTACATCCACATGGGATGATCGCGGGCCTGGAGTGGCTGAATGTGTCGACTGAGAAACACTTCAAGAAAGTCCATGCCAGTCACGCCGTCACGGACTAACTGGACTAATCGATCGACTAGCATGTTCACCTCTACCTTCTCCGTTGGAGTCACTTTCAATGGGGAGGGCGGCTGGACTCGGTCCATGGAGAAGGGAGGAAATCCAGTTGACTGACCAGGGGTTGGTTGGTCTTTGCAGTAAAACCAAGTCGACTACCACCGTCTAACTGAATCGGGAAGTGTCATAGCTGGAAATGAGCTCCTACCCCTCATCTGAATTCGTAGACCCCCGCACATCTGGATCACGTGCGTCCTCTCATCACTTGGATTGGCCTTTTTTACAGATTGAGAGCGACACGTTAATATGTGTTTAAAATGACCCAAGTGCGGTCGACAGCCCAAGAAATTCTCACACAGAGAAACAAACGCAGCGAGATATGTGATGGTGTTGGGGGAAAAGTGATGGAGTTGGGCTCCAAAGAAATTGAAGAAACCCCGGAAAAATGGATGTGGAGGCAGGGAGAAACCGCGGTCAACATGAGTCGCGAGGAGGACGCACTCACCCTCTTGTGGCCGCGGCTCAGTCTCGTTTCCCGGCAACCGCCAGGACCCGTGGGCAATCAAGCCCACTTCGACCAGATCCTCCATGTCCTCCTTCTGGATCATGGATCGGATCCAGTCACCCTGGATCCAGCCAGGCGGTAGGCCAGACCTGGACGACGACTGCCCTGACTCATCTTCTTGCCCTTCGCCGCCGTCGTTGCCTTCTTCGCGTGCTCCAGAGCCGCCGTCTTCTCCTTCCCCATCACAGCAGGCTGCACTCAGACAGGGCGGCGGCGTCGAGAGTGAGGGCGAATGCGGTGGAGAAGTAGAGGAAGAAGAAGGGGACGAGGCGCACTGTGCTAAACACGTCGGCCCGGATGCCTTATATAGACCCATTTCCGAGTGGCTGATGTCGTGGTTCTAAGCCTGACAGTAGAATGGGGGTAGGTATGAGGAGGCAAGATCCTAGCTATGGTGAAGTTGTGCATGCAAGATTTATGAGTTCAGGCCCTTCTCAGTGGAAGTAACAGCCCTACGTCTCGGTGCTCGGGAGCTCGTTCAATTGGATTATGCGTGAAGTTACAGGGGGTGCGAACCCTTGTGCCTGAGGAGGGGGGTGGCTTATATAGAGTTTGCCAGACCCCTCCGGCCCTCAGTTACACAGGGTTCAATGTACATAAAGATAGGACATTACTAGTAACGCCAGCATTAAAGTCATATAATGATCATTGAGACTACGGAGTGAACGCCTGACCATTGTCATTCAGAGTGACCTTAGATCTTCTATACTCCAAGTAGTTCCTGATATGGTCGAGTGAGCATACTCTTGTCGAATGGAATTGGGTCGTCCGAGTGGAACTCTCAGTCGAGTGGGTTGTATCATGTGGTGATTTTAGTCGGTAGAATCTGCTGTCCTTTGAATGTCCTGGACTGTAGGGCAGTGTCCTTAGGTAGGGTACTTAGATCAGGTCTATTGCCCTGCCCTAGGTACATGTCATCATCATTAGCCCCCGAATGGTTCTGGGTCTGAGTGGAATTGAAGTTGAAGGTGGTTCCGACCCAACTTTCCTGCTTCGGAAGCACTTTACTTGGATTGGTGAACCACGCAAAAAGCTTCGACTTCTTTTTCAGTCGCCTTGAGCCATTCAGAATTTGTCGAGTGAACTTTGTCGATAAGCTTCAAGTGTTTGATACGGTATAAAATCTTCGACCTGATTGACTGCTCTGCCGCTCCCGGATCTTGCGGGATTTGAAAATTGGGAAAGCGCGCGGGGCGGAGGAAGCCGCAGTAATCGAAGTGGATTAGGCAGGGGCGCCTCGATCCCCGCGCCACCTTTTTTGCCATAAACTGCGTGCGCGACTGTTGCGGGATTTGACAGGATTTCCCGGGCCCACGAGTCAGCCACTCGGGAGAAGGCTTTATATAAAGCGTCGTGGCTGGGGTTTTTTTTGCATAGTGCGCCCCATTCTCTCCCTTCCTCCTCTATTTCTCCATCGCATCCACCTCTGCCCTCGGCGCCACCGCCCTGCCTGAGCACCATCCACCACAATGGGGAAGGAGAAGACGGCGGCTCTGGAGCACGCGAAGAAGGCGACGAAAAGCGAAGGGGAAGAAGACGAGCCGGGAGGGTCTTCGTCGAGATCCGCCTGCCACCCGGCTGGATCAAGGCGATCGGATTCGGTCGACGATCGATGAGGAGGGCGTGGAGGATTTGGTCGAGGGGGACTGATCCCCACGGGTCTTGGCGGCTTCAGGAGGGCTAGTCCGAGCAGCGACGCAGGAGGGTGAGTCGTCCTTCTCGCCACTCACGCTGACCGTGGTTTTTCTTTGCCTCCCCATCCTTTCTTCCGAGGCTTTCAGAACTTCTTTGGAGCTCAACTTCACCACTTTTCCCCCAACACCCCCAGCTATGATTCTTCCCAAGTGAGTGAGAGGGTGGCAGTCGACCTGGTTCTACTGCAAAGACCAGCCGACTCCTGGTCAGTGGGCTGGGCTTTCCCCCTTTTCCATGGCTCGAGTCGAGAAGCCTTCTTCCTTGAAAGTGACTCCGGCGGAGAAAGTGGAGGTGAAGATGTTGGTCGAGCGAGTAGTCCAACTTGTCCGTGACGACATGACTGGCATGGATCTGCTAGAGGTCTTTCTCAGTCGACGCGTCCAACTGCTTCAAGCCCGTGATCATCCGATGTGGCTGTACTCGGGCATTGACGACTCCACCCGGATTCACCCGGAAGAAGTTGACGAGGAGACGGTGGCACAGTGGCTGCAGGGCATCACCGGCAACAAAGACAACCCCAGAGGGTCTAGGAGGGTTCCTCCGCTCGACAACACTTATGAACCAGACAAGGTCCAACTCTTTCTTTCCGAGTGTCTTCTTGATCCATCGTGTAATTGTTCTTGTAAACTGACTGTCATTTGTTCAACTTGTTGTCTTGCAGATCTACACTAAGATGTATTCAATGCCCAACGGAGAGCAGGTGCAGGAGCAGGAGTACGAGGGAGAGGTGAGCGGAGGAGAAAGCACCGACTGGCAGTCTGATGGAGGGAAGGACAAGGAGAGTGACGACCCGAGCGATGGTGAGGAGGTCGACTCTCCTCCTCGCACGGAAAGGCGATCCAAGCATACCCATGACCCAGCCAGCATCCGTGGGAAAGCAACTGCATAGACTGGTCAGTCTTCAAAGCGCACTCGGACGTCTTCTCCTGTGCCGACTGAGAAGGCTCCAAAGCAGCCCAAAGTCGTACCGCCAAAACCTCGGAAGGCCTTTCCCAAAATCAAAGTGGCTTCTGGGTAATTCCTGAATTTGACTTCTTAGTTTGGTACGACTTGCTCTTTGGTCGACTCATTTCTCTGTTCTGACCGAGTGAATTTTCAATCTGCAGTGCTGCTACTTCTGGGACTTCTGTATATAAAGATGATGAAGATGAGGAGATGGAGGACGCAGTCACTTCCAACCCGGGTACAACTCTTGTTATTTTGTCTTTACTTTATCAGCCATTTTGTCGGTCGACTGAACTCTTGTAATTGATTCCTTTGCAATTCCACCCAATGTTATTGAACTTCCAGACGACGGCAAGGATGTGCCACTGAGGCCCACGGGAAGGAGGAGCAGGACTTTGAGCAAGAAAGCACCAACTAACAAAACGCCTCAATCAACTCCAGCAATAGAACCAGTGATTCAGCAATCTGGAGACATCAACCGGGCCTCTGTTACTTTAGTCGTTCCTTTGTCGAGTGCACAGCCTTCAGCATCGACTGCACAGGCTCCGACTGATCCATCGTTGAGGGAGTCCCGGATTAGGGGGTGTCCGGATAGCCGGACTATGACCTTTGGCCGGAATCCTGGACTATGAAGATGCAAGATTGAAGACTTCGTCCCGTGTTCGGATGGGACTTTCCTTGGCGTGGAAGGCAAGCTTGGCGATACGGATATGTAGATCTCCTACCATTGTAACCAACTCTGTGTAACCCTAACCCTCTTCGATGCCTATATAAACCGGAGGGTTTTAGTCCGTAGCACGAACAACAATCATACCATAGGCTAGCTTCTAGGGTTTAGCCTCTCTGATCTCGTGGTAGATCTACTCTTGTACTACCCATATCATCAATATTAATCAAGCGGAGTAGGGTTTTACCTCCATCGAGAGGGCGAACACAGGTAAAAACATCGTATCCCTTGTCTCCTGTTACCATCCACCTGGACGCATAGTTCGGGACCCCCTACCCGAGATCCGCTGGTTTTGACACCGACATTGATGCTTTCATTGAGAGTTCCTCTGTGTCGTCGCCGTCAGGAAGGATGCCTCATCCCGTCTTTAAAGACGACACTGTTGCTAAAGAAGCTTTGGCTGTCGGCCAAACTCTCTGGCTAGGCGGTTTTCTTATGACCGCCTATTCGGCCCCCGCGCCGATGATGACTTCTCGGGTCATCGAAAGCAATCTTCACGTTAACTCGGAACTCGCCGAGCAGTTAGATCCAATGGAGCTCTCTTCCTTAAACGAGCTCTTGGATCGCATCGCCGCCCTGGGAGTCGCTACAGACTATGATCAGATTGGGCCTAAACCCGATCTGAGAGAGATTAACTCTCCCTAGGTTACCCACCACGTTGCTATGGTAGAAGAACAATACGACGACCCTTCTTCTATCTTAAGGACTAGCTACGTCCGGATTCCCGATCCCTCCATGCCGAATTCCCGCGGAGGAGAGGATGTCACTCAAGCCCTGAACCTAAAGTCAGGCAGCGGGCTAGATTCATTGGACAACATCCAAGAATCCAAGCTTCCAAGTTTGGAAGCTCTTTGGCCCTATAAGTCTCGAGATCGAGGCGAGGTTAGGATTTAATTCCACCTGCCCACCCAAACATAAGCGACCTATCTCAAATTCGGCAAGAGCCCTTGAAGCAGTACACCATTACTGGGCCAGATTCCTCCTGGTTATGGACAGGATAAAGGACTTCCGCGAGGAGGACGCAATCTCATCCTTCTGCAATAATTGCACGGACAACGGGATCCTCAACGCTATAAGTCGCCATGACATTACACGCTTTGCCGACTTGGCGTCCATAGTATGAAAGTACTGTGCGATAGAAAGCGCCTAGAAAACCGAAGCAAGATTTTGGGACAATCCGGCCTTGAATACAACCCCAGTCCAAAATAAAAGGGTGCATCATCGCCAGGCACCTGAGTTAAATACCAGAAAGCAAAAACCCTCTATAGGGCATGGAACCGTCTTTGGAGGGATGGCTCAATGGACCTGTAGAATTCATAGTCTGAGAGGGCACCACTCCAACTCATAGCCTTAGAGCATGTTGGATACTACGGCAGTGGCCAAAAGTGGCGAAAGAGCTTCTAGCTCTAGAGCACCAGCCCATGGATACCAAGATCTGATATTGATCTTGAGACTTTCGAATCAAATAATATGCGGAAGCGAACACTTTGCGTAGCCTTACGAAGTCTACCAAGTAGCAACAATAAACCCATGGGTGACACGGCTATTACCTTTAATGCACGAGTGATTTAACCTAAATTCAGAACAGCCCGAGCACCGGCCGCATTGGTCCTCGGTCCGATAGTGGGCGGCTTCGCCTTACCAAGGTACTCATGGACGGTGGGAGGCGGATTGAACCTCATTTACGAGGAAACCCTCCGAAAAATGGAAATAGATTGGAGCCGCATTGGCGAAGCAGCACAACCTTTAGAGGAATAATCCCGGTCGGGAAGCATCTTTGTCTGGGAAAAATCACCTTTGGATGTGGTGTTCGACACACCAGATAATTACAGGTCCGAGGAGGTCACGTTCCAAGTGGCCCCGTTCAGCAGCGGATACCACGCTCTATTAGGGCGAGAGGCATTCACAATTTTTCAAGCTATACCCCATTATGGGTACATCAGCTCAAAATGCGGTGCCCAACAGAATCATCACTCTTGCTAGTGACCGGACATAGCACTCCGGCGAAAATAAGACAGCCGCTGCGGCCCTTGAGGCACTATCCGAAGCCCTAGCGGCCGAGGAACTCACTGCACAAGCGCTCCACGGTGAATAGGGACGATGTGATACTCGATAAGAGATCCAAGTCCACCTCCTTTAAACCGGCGGATGAAATAGTCAAATTCCAAGTCCGTCCAACGGACCCTAAAAAAACGGCCTCCATCGGGGCACAATTAAATCCTGATGTAGACGCCGCACTAAGAGAATTCCTACGTGAAAATTGGGACATTTTTGCCTGGCACCCTTCAGACATGCCAGGAATCCCACGCCAGCTGGCTGAGCACAGCCTAAACATCCTAAAAGGATTGAAGCCAGTCAAACAGGCTCTTCGGCGTTTCTCCGAACCCAAGAGACAGGCCATGGGAGAGGAGCTGGCCAAACTATTGGAGTCCGGAATCATCAGAGATATAAAACATCCGGACTGGCTAGCAAACCTGGTGATGGTACCAAAGAAGGACAAATCTTGGCGCCTATGCGTCGATTTCAAGGACCTCAACAAGGCTTGCCCAAAGGATCCCTTCCCCCTCCCCCGCATCGATCAAATTATCGATGATACCGCATGAGACACGATTCATTGTGCTTCCTCGGCGCATACTCGGCTACCACCAAATTAAGATGGCGAGCCTGACCAAACCGCATAGCGGCATTCATCACTCCATACGGCCCATTCTGCTTCAACACAATGCCCTTCGGGCTCAAAAACGCCGGCGCAACATATCAGCGCATGATTCAAACTTGTCTGGCGAACCAGATCGGCAAAACAGTGGAGGCATACGTAGACGACGTGGTCGTCAAAAGCAAGCATGTTGAAACTCTAGTAGACGACTTGAGGCTCACATTCGATAATCTCTGAACATATGACATCAAGCTCAACCCGGAAAAATGCGTTTTCGGCGTACCAGCCGAAAAGCTCTTGGGCTTCATTGTATCCGATAGAGGAATTGAAGCAAACCCAGCCAAGATCCGAGCTCTGTCACAATTGGATATCCCAAAAGACCTCAAACAAATACAAAAATTGACTGGATGCGTGGCGGCTCTAAGCCACTTTATCTCCCGTTTGGGAGAAAAGGCATTACCCCTTTATGGCCTCCTCCGACGCACCGAACACTTGGTGGGCGGATGCCGCCACGGCCGGACTCGAAGAAATAAAAGCCATATTGGCAACAAACCTGGTCCTGGCTGCGCCCAACATGGGCGAACCAATGCTATTATATATCGCGGCAACTCATCAAGTTGTAAGCGCGGTGCTCGTTGTCGAACGAGAGACAGACGGACACAAGTTCCCCCTTCAAAAACCAGTTTACTACGTGTCCACTGTCCTAAATCCATGCAAGTCACGGTACCCGCATTATCAAAAGATAGCGTACGCGGTGTTTATGGCATCCCGGAAGCTGCGACACTACTTTCAAGAGTGTTCGATAACAGCAGCCTCCGAAGTACCTCCTAACGACATTATAAACAACCGGGACGCGACGGGCCGGATTGCCAAATGGGCCATTGAGCTCCTCCCGTTCGACATAACCTATAAGCCACGACGAGCTATTAAGTCGCAAGTTTTGGCCGACTTAAATGGCGAATGGACCAAGCGAACTCCCTAAAGAGTACGGCGCATATTCCAACTAGATAATACACTTCGACGGCTCCAAAATGTTGGCGGGCCTGGGAGCTGGTATCGTTCTGACGTCCCCAACTAGAGATACAGTTCAATACGTACTCCAGATAATGTATACGGACTCCAACAACGCAGCCGAATACGAGGCCCTTCTACATGGTCTCCGGATGGCAGTCTCCATGGGCATTCAACGCCTAGAGGTGCGCGAGGATTGAACCTCGCGATATCCCAAATAAATGGAGACTTTGATGCCAAGGATCCGAAAATGGCAGCTTATCGCAATGCCGTCCTAAAAATGTCAGCTCGGTTTGAGGGGCTCGAATTTCACCATATAGCAGGATAACAACGAGCAGCGAGGCGTGTTAGCGCGCATCGGTAAAGCGCGATGCCGTCCCCCCAACATCTTCCTAGAGAGGCTATTCAAGCCATCCGTATTATGGGAGGGAGAGTCCGGAAATAACAACCCGGACCCAACCGCACTGCCCCACACCGAACATTCTGACATAGTTGGTAGTTCTGCCAACAAAATAACACCCTGAGCCCACGGAATAATGGTAGTCAATGCCCCGTGGACAGAACCATTCCTAGCCTACCTAACCAGGCAAGAACTTCCCGAGGACCAAAACAAGGCCCGCTGCATAGTGCGGCGATCTAAAGCCTATAAGGTCCATGAGGGAGAGCTTTATAAGAAAAGCACAACCGGAGTCCTTCAAAGGTGTATCTTCGAAGAGGAAGGGCGGAATCTTCTGGCTGAAATTCATGCCGGACTCGGCGGGACCACGCCGCAGCCCGGGCCCTTGTAGGCAAGGCCTTCCGTACAGGATTTTATTGGCCGACGGCCCGGGCAGATGCTCATGACTTAGTCCAACGATGCATCGGATGCGAGCTTTTTGCTAATCAAAGCCACATGCCACCCACCACCCTCAAAACTATACCCATCACCTGGCCCTTCGCGGTCTGGGGGCTTGACTTGGTTGGACTCCTTAAAGGGGGAACCCACAAGCAAAAATACCTACTGGTCATGGTGGATAAATTCACCAAATGGATAGAGGCCAAGCCTGTTAAGACGGCCGAATCCGGACCGTAGATAGACTTCATATCAGGGGTCGTACACCGTTACGGTGTCCCCCACAGCATCATCACTGATAACGGCACGAACTTTACGGCCGACGAGGTCAAACTCTGGGGCAAAAACATGGGCATCAGGCTCGACTACGCTTCAGTCTATCACCCTCAAACTAACGGTCAAGTCAAGCGAGCAAATGGTCTAATTATGAGCGGCATCAAACCTAGATTAGTGCGATCCCTCAAGGAATGTAACACGCACTGGGTAGAGGAGCTCGACTCCGTACTCTGGGGGCTGCGGACCACTCCAAATGGCACGACCAGATTCACACCGTTCTTTATGGTATACGGCACAGAGGCAGTTCTGCCCTGCGACATAATTCATGACTCACCTCACGTGTGCATGTACGAAGAAAGAGAAGCCGAGCTCGATTGCCAGGACAGTTTGGACGCCTTGGAGGAGGAGCAGACGTAGCAAAAGCCCGTTCCGCATTCTATCAACAGCAGGCTCGAAGATATCAAAGCAGAGAAGTACGGGCCAAAACTTACAATGTTGGCGAGCTAGTCCCTCGCTGCCGGACAAGAAAAGGACAAACTCAAGCCCAAATGGGAAGGTCCCTTTATCATCGACCAAGTCCTGATCGGTGGAGCGTACCGTCTGCGAGATACATCGGATAACCGACTCGAGCCGAACCCATGGAACGCAGCCCGTCTCCGAAGATTCTACGCCTAGCGCCAGATTCTGAGTTCGTCTCCATCCTCTGTCCATATTTTACACTTTAGCTGTCTTCTATTTTCTCCTTCTCCCTTTTTTTTCTCCAGGCTTTGAAGGCTCGTTAGCGCGTTGTTCGCACACACTTGACGCGCTATCCGCGGTCATTGTACCTGGGGGCTTCTTTCACAGAAGCTTATTTATAAAGGCTTCATGCCCAATACATGTGTCACACTTCCGCATGTACCTTTTATTCACCATTATATGCATCGATATGACTTAAGTTTTGGCCAAGCTGGGTTGCCTGGCTCCTGTGCTTACCGCTACATTCCCTATTGTTCGGCTAGGTGGTAAAGGGAGCACCTCTGCGATTATTCTTGCCGGGTCAGCGGATGTGTACCTCAGTAGGTGAAGCCAAAAGCTAGCGTTCTTAAGAGAATATTCGGTCGGTGAACTAAAAGAAGATTTCTTACCTATTTATTTATCTGCCCCAGATGTTTTTCTACTTTTTATGATCAGGACATGCACTTTAGGGCATGCCTCGAGGAAAGGAACCCTAACAGAACTATTCTCCTGGAAGATGTTTCTTACTAACCATGTAATATAACATAACTAGTTGGGGACTTGTCGATAAAGAAATAATGACCCCTACGCTTTGGTCTCCACGCATGCCCCGGTTTTTATATAACCGCGAGGGTATTCGGACACACTCGGACTCTTTGGGTCCCGAGGTTGAAGCAAAAGGTCCGCTATGGCAAGCGATCTACAATCCGGCTAGAAGGCATTTACATGTCACCTTAAATTACATAGTCAATTTGGTGATTGTATTCCTCTTCAATGCCATCTAACAGGCTGTCTAGTTCTGATCCTGCTGGGAATACTTTGCGACCAATTCTACGGCCGTACACTAAGCTCATAGGGATCTCCTTCCCATCGGGCCCCATAGGTCGACCTTGGCCATGTGGTTTGGGTCAGCCTTCCGTGTACCGCGTCTTCACCATGGCCCGAGCCTCCTGGCGCCTTTGACGGCAGGCCAATATCTTCCATAATCGGAGCGCGCCGCGTGCTCCTGGAGCCTCTCTGCAAGCTCCCAAGGCCTTGAGGGAGGCAGAGATGGCCACAAGGCACAGGCGGCGCCTTTTATCACTGCCGAACTTCGTTCGTGCAGTTGTAAACTTCGGGAAGAAGGTCACCCGTAGAATCGGGCATTTCCTCTGCGATGCAGTGCATGAGCATACCTACGAGACATAACTACATTAGTCGACTTCCTCGCCGAACTTTTTCCAAAGTTCGTTTGAGCACTACTAAAAATGCCCGGCGTCGAAGCCGCCGATTCTCCTTAACTTGGTCGAGACAATTTGAGCACTAACATCTTTCAGTTCCTCACCCAGCTGGGTGTTGGCATCTTGGAGATTATTTTTCTCCTGCCTCACCCTCGTAAGCATGTTCTCGCCGGCCTTTAACCGGCGCAAGAGCTGTTGCTTGTCCGGATCTACCCCGGCGTCATCTGCAATGTTATTGTCAGATTTATACACACGTCGCACTTCACAACATACTTATCTTTTAAAAGCGTATATTACCAGAGGGGGTCTCTTTGGCTTCCCCTGTCACGGCTTGTGCGGCCTCAAGCTGGGCTTTTCACTCTTCAAGCTCCTGGGACAGTTGGGTATTCTTTTTCGTAAGATCCTGCACAATAAATGATCCTTAAATCAGTTATTCTAACTATTTCAAGTTTCGGGGGCTACTGGCATATATAACTGTTAAATTTCCTCACTCGTATGTCTTTTACATACTGCTCCGTGGCTCTGGCTAGACCATCTTGAGCGGCACGGAGGTGCGCATCTCCCGAATTGAAGGCGTTCAATGCCTCTTGGGAGAAACATGTGTCACGAAGAATTGTCCGGTGGCGCCTGTGATTCATGGCACTCTCCACCTCGGAGTTGGTGGCGGACAATCTGTCGGCATCCTCTGGAGGAGCATCCGACGCACGCCTCGTGTTCGCCTCCTCTTCTGGGCCTGGCTTTGAAGCCTGGCTGGAAGAGGCTCGATTGGCAACCTCTCCGGATATAGTCCGGCGAGCGCTCTTTTTCCTGAAGAGAGCACGAGCGTTAGTATGCCTTCCGGAATAAAACCTGGGAATTAGGTGACACGCCATACCGTTGCGCCGGAGTTTCAATCCAGACCGCACTTCTTTTTAGCTTGCTGGGCCGTGCTGCCCCTTGCCGGCTAGCTGCCGCAGGCTCGGCCTTCCGCCTCAAGGGCTCCCCCTGCAAAACACCGTTGGTATACGGTGATAAAAAATAAGCACGGATGAATCATTCTCAAAGTATTGGGGCTTCGGTCTCGATTACTGTGAAATTTGGAAGTATTCGGGTAATCGGCCGTAATGGCAACCAGGGCATTATCAATGCTCGATTGGTGAAATACCCCATTGATCAGCTCCACCGATATGTCCGGATCCTCTTGGGAGGCGGATCGAGAACCGTTCCGGATCTTCGGGTTGTGGAGGCAGGCTGTTTATATCCTTTACGGCTGGCGCGATTCTGCGTCGAAATCACAAAATGAGATACTTGACTATGGGAATATGGATCGGATGGGCAAAAGAAATGTCCGCTTACCCAACTTGGAGGATTGTTCATAGAAAATCCATCCCGTGGATTGACGCGAAGAAATTCCTCCTCTTCTCCCTTGTACAATGCGGACAAGGTCTTCATCGAATCAATGACCGATCCGGCCCCTTACGGCCATGGTGGGTGGCATCATCCTCCCGTTGAAATCCCACATGGGGTGGCCTCTATCTTTGGAGACGCTGCATCCCCGCATAATGCATGTGGCCATGACCCGATCATGGTCAGTCCGAGTGAGCCAACAACCTTATTCGGCTCATCGGTAAAGGGCGTCCTTGTCATTTTCCCTCACGAGGGCTCCGTGGGCGCTTGACTTAAGCGTTTCTCCAAAGGAGCATTACTGAACTCCGGGAGGCCGATCCGAACAGGGTCTGGCAGGGGGACATCTTCTATATAAAACCATTCCGAAGGCCAGTCTTCGAACGCCTTCTTTGGGGTTTCGGATAGATATCCGGTCCCGGCGATGTGCCACAGTTCGGCTCCGCCCACTTGATATATCGACCCCTCCTGAGAACGGGGTACGAGGTAGAACAACCTCTTCCACAGCGCGAAATGAGCCTCGATGCCCAAAAACAGCTCGCAAAGGGCCACTAAGCCCGCAATATGCAGAATGGAGGCAGGCGTAAGGTTGTGCAAGCTGGAGGCCATAGAACTCCAGGATCCCCGGAGAAACGGATGGATTGGAAATTCGAGCCCTCTTATCAAATAAGGGACAAGGCATACCCGCTCTCCTTGGGAGGGACTGGGGACGCTCTCCGCTTCTTTTCCGCCCTTACAGGTGGCGAGTCCGGCTCGAACCGGAACCATGAAGGCTGGGGGAAGAAATCCCTTGGTTTGGAGCGTCACTAGCTCCTTTATGCGGGACGGAACATCTCTCCCAATCTCGGCTGAGGACTGGGAGGCGTGAGAGGAGGAGCGCGTCGGTATCCATGATGGAATGGATTTATGTCAGATGCGCTCCAATGAAAGCTCGCGAAGGGAAGATGGTGTGATTCGGATCTAGATCCTCGTCTCTTATATAGGCAGCTCATTTGCGCAGCTAGGGGGGTAAATGTAAAAATACCCTGGCTTTCCGCATTCGTTCAACACGTGGAAGATGGCCATTATTGGGCGTGGAAGCCAAGGGCGCGATATTCTGAAAGGCGGACATTATTCAACGGTACACAGGATTTGGAGAAGAACCCGCCTTGCAATGTCGAAGACAATCTACGCCCGGACTCGTCGTCATTGAAGCTGGTTCGGGGCTCTTGAGGAGTCGGATTAGGGGTGTCCGGATAGCCGGACTATGAACTTTGGCCGGACTATTGGACTATGAAGATGCAAGATTCAAGACTTCGTCCCGTGTCCTGATGGAACTTTCCTTGGCGTGGAAGGCAAGCTTGGCGATACGGATATTTAGATCTCCTACCAGTGTAACCGACTCTATGTAACCCTAACCCTCTTCGGTGCCTATATAAACCAGAGGGTTTTAGTCCGTAGCACGAACAACAATCATACCATAGGCTAGCTTCTAGGGTTTAGCCTCTCTGATCTCGTGGTAGATCTACTCTTGTAGTACCCATATCATCAATATTAATCAAGCAGGAGTAGGGTATTAACTCCATCGAGAGGGCCCGAACCTGGGTAAAAACATCGTGTCCCTTGTCTCCTGTTACCATCCACCTAGACGCACAGTTCGGGACCCCCTACCCGAGATCCGCCGGTTTTGACACCGACAACCGTCTTCACTTTTCACCGCCCATCACGTCCCAGAGGACCAAGTGAGTGCTGCCAAGGAAGCTATACGCCAAGCAGGCATCATGATGGAGCAAATGAAAGTGGTTCGCGAGGCCAGTCAAGCTGCTTACAACGCCAGCTCAGCACTCCATGCCAACGTCCAGGTTAGCTTATTTTCGACTGATCTTCTAGCTTGACGCTTGTTGTGTTAGGATATGGTACCTAAAAACCTTTACTCTGCATCCATTTGTCAGTCTGCACTTTGCATCTGTACACCCACTGGGTGTTTCAATTTCTGCTGAATAGTTTTGCCTCTTGAATCGACTAGGTTGTATCGATTGAGTCTTTGAACCAGTGGGGGCACGCTGAGTGCACCCACTGGGTGTAGTCCCCGAGACCATATTTGACCGCGAGCAGTCGGATATGGTCTGTGAATCAGAACTTTCTCTCTCGGTGCGAAAGCGAGATCATGTTGAGTGGAACTGAACCGGCGGGGGCGATGAGTGCACCTTTGGGTGTAGTCCCGAGACCATAGTCATTGCGAGTAGTCAGCTATGGTGCGAGAACAAGTAATATTTTTTCCATTTGGGCCGGACCAAGTCAGTGAAAAAGTCAAACCAGTGGGGGCACGCTGAGTGCACCCACTGGGTGTAGTCCCAGAGACTGCTGTTGAATATTTGATTTGGCAGTAGTATTAGAACTCTTTGTACTTGTTATTTTATTGCTCGGAAGCAACCACTCTTTGCATCTGTCGACTGACTATCCTCTGACCATAGAAATCTTGTGAACTTGGAGCTTGGTTTGCTGACTTGGAGCAGAAGCAAATCCAGCTCAATCTTGATCTGGAGTTGGCCAAGACGAATTTTCAGAAGGCTAAGGATGATGCTGCTGGTAAGGAAAACTTGTCGACTGATTCTCCTGCCATCATTTCCTTCCTTTTTCTTACTCGAATGTTAGTCTTTGTAGAAACAATGGGACAGGCTTTGGAGAAGAAGGACTCTGATCTTGCGGACGCACAAAAAACGGTCGAAGACAAAACGACACTCGCCGACCAGAAGCTGGCCTCAGTCAGAAAGTTGGAGGAAGAGAACACCAAATTGAAGGCTACCCTTGACGAAGCCAACAAGGAGGTGACTCGACTGAAGAAGGACAAAGGGACCCTGACTGACAAAGTGGAAGACGTTTCCTGCAAGAGAGACTAGCTGGAGAACTATCTGGGAGGACTCGCCAAGAAGTTATTCCTCATGCTTGAAGGTACTTTTCTCCGACTGATTGATTTGCTTTCGTCGACTAATCATAAACTGTCGACTCATTGTTTCTCTTTGGGTGCAAAATTATGTCAAAACTTTGAGGCTGAGACTAGCCGAATCGAAACGAGCTTGAACCCCATCAACTCCCTTGTCAAGGATGAAGCCGCCATGAATGTGCTCCGACTGGAATCTCGTCTTGATAGCGTCGTCGACTACCTCGCTCGACTGAAGGTTGCGGTGTCGCGGATCGACACATCGCTTTGGCCAAGGGCGACGCTTCCGAATGATCTCGAGTCTCTGATGACTCGACTTAATGAGATTCCTGGTCGAGTGTAGTAATGGAAGAAGTCTTTTGCTCGATGTGGTGCTGACGTGGCTCTATCTCTGGTTCGTGTCCACTGCAAAGAAGCTAGAGAGGAGAAGCTAGCAGCGATCAAGGTTGCCAATACCAAGAGGCTTGACTTCCAATCTTTCATGGGAACTTTCATTGCTGCTGCTACTCGGATTGCTGATGGAATCGACCTGGACGAGTTCGTCGAACCTGCCAGCCCTCCTCCTACGGAGTGAACAAACTTTATGCCTTGCCTTAAATTTGCCTCGGAATGCCGAGTGATTTTGTAACCGTTAAACTCCATCGGGCCTGATGCCTGAGCACTTTTATTCGCGGTTCTGAACCTTGCTTGATTTATCTTAAACTTAACTCTTCTTTGAATATGCTTGTCTTTATCTCCGAGTGAAGTTTGTCTCTGCGCTCGGAATAGTCTTTTGTACTTGTGATGCAGCTCTGGGGAGTAGGTCGCAGTCGACCTGCACCTCGTCGTCCTTGCGGATCAGGATGGAGCACACGTTGTACTTGTGGCGCAGTCCTGAGGAGAAGGTCGCAGTCGACCTGGACCTCCTCGTCCTTACGGATCAGGATGGAGCGCACGTTGTATTTGTGACGCAGCTCTGAGGAGAAGGTCACAGTCGACCTACACCTCGTCGTCCTTGCGGATTAGGATGGAGTGCATGTTGTACTTGTGGTGCAGCTCTGAGGAGAAGGTCGCAGTCGACCTGCACCTCGTCGTCCTTGCGGATTAGGATGGAGTGCACGTTGTACTTGTGGCACAACTTTGAGGAGAAGGTCGCAGTCGACCTGCACCTCGTCGTCCTTGCGGATTAGGATGGAGCGCACGTTGTACTTGTGGGCAAGTCTCCGAGTGAGAAGATCGTCCTTCACTCGGAACGTTGTTTCAAACTTAGGCGAGTACAAAACTGCAGCTATGCCCCCGGGTGAGAGGGTTGCTTTTCACTCGGTGGGATTTTTTCAAACTTAGTCGAGTGCGGAACTGCAGCTAAGCCCCCGAGTGAGAGGGTTGCTCTTCACTCGGTGGGATTTTTTCAAACTTAGGCGAGTACGGAACTGCAGCTAAGCCCCAGGGTGAGAGGGTTGCTCTTCACTCGGTGGGATTTTTTCAAAATTAGGCGAGTGCGGAACTACAGCTAAGCCCCTGAGTGAGAGGGTTGCTCTTCACTTGGTGTTTTTTTTTCAAACTTAGGCGAGTACGGAACTGCAGCTAAGCCCCCGAGTGAGAGGCTTGTTCTTCACTCGGTAGGATTTTTTCAAACTTAGGCGAATCGGGTTCGCGGCTAAGGCCCCGAGTGAGAGGCTTGCTCTTCACTCGGTGGGATTTTTTCAAAGTTAGGCGAGTACGGAACTGCAGCTAAGCCCCCGAGTGAGAGGCTTGCTCTTCACTTAATGGGATTTTTTCAAACTTTGGCGAGTACGGAACTGCAGCTAAGCTCCCCCGGGTGAAAGGCTTGCTCTTCACTCGGTGGGATTTTTTCAAACTTAGGCGAAACAGATTCGCGGCTAAGCCCCTGAGTGAGAGGCTTTCTCTTCACTCGGTAGGATTTTTTCAAACTTAGGCGAAACGGATTCGCGGCTAAGCTCCCGAGTGAGAGGCTTGCTCTTCACTCGGTGGGATTTTTTCAAACTTAGTCGAAACTGATTCACAGCTAAGCCACCCACTGGGGGATTTTAAACACATGTATAAGCAACAACAATCATTTAGAAGACTGTAATTTTGTATCTTTGATAAACAAACTAAAAGGTACTTCTTATTACATCTCAACAGTCTGAGTGCTTAAGTATAAAAACGATGGAGAAACTCTGCATTCCAAGCGCGTGGCTCGTCTTTATCGTGCTCCACATTGTAGAGGTGATATGCTCCATTGTGGAGCACCTTGGTGATGATGAAGGGACCTTCCCACAAGGGAGCAAGCTTGTGCGGCCGTTGCTGATCCACTCGGAGAACCAGGTCTCCCTCTTGAAATGCTCGACCTCTCTTGTTTCTAGCGTGGAATCGACGAAGGTCTTGCTGATAAATGGTCGACCGGATTAGGGACATCTCCCTTTCATCTTCTAGAAGATCAACAACATCTCGCTGAGCTTGTTATGCTTTGGCTTCTGAGAAAAGTTCCACTCGGGGTGCATTATGAAGTAAATCACTCGAAAGCACAGCTTCAGTCCCGTAGACTAAGAAGAATGGAGTTCGACCAGTCGACCGATTCGGAGTTGTTCTCAATCCCCAAAGTACTGATGGTAGCTCATCAACCGAAGCACCTGCTGCATACTTGAGGTCGCGCATCAATCTGGGTTTCAGCCCATTGAGGATCAAACTGTTTGCCTTTTCTGCTTGCCCATTCGACTGTGGGTGAGCGACTGATGCATAGTTGACCCGAGTGCCTTGAGAAGCACAGAAAGCTCTGAACTCATCTGAATCAAAGTTTGACCCATTGTCTGTGATGATGCTGTGCGGAACTCCATATCTGAATGTTAACTCTTTGATGAAGTTGACAACAGTACTTGCTTCGAGGTTTTTGATAGGTTTAGCTTCAATCCATTTAGTGAACTTGTCGACTGCTACAAGCACATGGGTGAAGCCACTCCTGCCAGTCCTCAGAGGTCCGACCATATCTAATCCCCAAACTGCAAATGGCCAGATGAGTGGAATAGTCTTCAAAGCTGAAGCAGATTTGTGGGACATGTTGGAGTAGAACTGGCAGCCCTAACACTTGTTGACTATTTCTTTTGCCATCTCATTAGCATGTGGCCAGTAAAACCCGGCTCGGTATGCTTTGGCCACGATGGTTCGAGAGGACGCATGGTGACCACAGGTCCCTGATTGGATATCATTGAGGATCATTCGGCCTTCCTCTGGCGTGATGCATTTCTAACTGACTCTAGTAACACTCTCTCTGTAAAGCTGTCCACCCATCACAGTAAAGGCTTTGGATCGAGGGACGATCTGACGAGCCTCTTCTTCGTCCTCTGGGAGTTCTTTCCTGAGAATATATGCAATGTATGGCACTGTCCAATTAGGAATGACGACCAAAACTTCCATGATCAAGTCGACCATGGCTGGGATTTCAACTTCAGTCGGATCAGTAGGGCTCTTAGGCTGTGGGGGCTCTTCTGTGAAGGGATCCTCTTGTACGGATGGTGTATGAATATGTTCCAAGAACACATTGCTGGGGATGGGCTCCCTCTTGGACCCTATCTTTGCCAGGTCATCGGCTGCCTGGTTCTTCAGTCGGGGTAGATGAAGCTCTAACCCTTCAAACTTCTTTTCCGATTTCCGCACTACATTGCAATAACCAGTCATAGCTAGACACCTCACGTCCCATTCCTTCATCACCTGATTGACCACCAAATATGAATCGTTGTAGACCATTAGGCGCCGGACACCGAGTGAAATGGCCATACGCAACCCGTACAAAAGTGCCTCGTATTCAGCTTCATTGTTGGAGGTGTCAAAGTGAATCTGGAGAACATAACTGAGCTTGTCGCCTCGCGGAGATACCAGGACTACCCTAGCACCTGAACCATTCAACATCTTGGACCCATCGAAGAACATAGTCCAATGTTTCGACTGAATCTGAGTCGGCAGCTGTTGTTCAATCCACTCGACGAGAAAATCTGTTATTGCCTGGGATTTGATTGCTTTCTTTGTGTCAAACTTGATATCCAGTGGAAGGAGTTCAATCGTCCATTTAGCCACTCAACCAGTTGCATCTCTATTATTCAATATTTCTGACAATGGAGCGCCGCTGACGACTGTAATTGAATGATCTGAGAAGTAATGTGCAACCTTCTTTGTGGTCAAGTAAATCCCATAGACAAGCTTCTGATAATGCAGATATCTCTGCTTGGATGGGGTTAAAACTTTAGAAATATAGTACACTTGGCATTGAACCTTGTTGGCCTTGCCTTCTTCTTCCCGCTCGACCGTGAGTACTGTACTGACAACTTGTCCAGTGGCTGCAATATAAAGCAATAAAGGCTCTTTGCTGATTGGAGCAGCAAGCACCGGCTGGGTAGAAAGCAGGGTTTTGAGCTCTGCAAACGCTGTGTCAGCTTCAGGAGTCCACTCGAACTCGTCAGATTTCTTCATCAGTCGGTAAAGAGGCAATGCCTTTTCTCCGAGACAAGAGATAAATCAAATCAAAGCGGCCAAACAACCAGTAAGCTTCTGAATGTCGTACACACGCACGGGGCATTTCATTCGGAGGATTGCACCAACCTTCTCTGGGTTTGCATCGATCCCACGTTCATAAACGAGGAAACCGAGTAACTTGCCACGGAACTCCAAACGTACACTTCGACGGATTGAGCTTGATATCATATCTCCTTAGATTGGCAAAGGTTTCAGCGAGATCAGTCGGCAGGTCGGAACCTTTGTGTGACTTAACCATGATGTCATCCATGTATGCTTCCACATTCCGACTGATTTGAGTGAGCAGGCACTTCTGTATTATGTGCATGAATGTGGCACCAGCATTCTTGAGACCAAAGGGCATGGTGACATAACAAAAGCACCCGAATGGCGTGATGAAAGCTGTTTTTATTTCATCGGGTCCATACAGTCGGATCTGATGGTACTCTGAATATGCATCCAGAAAAGACAACCGCTCACGTCCCGTAGTCGAGTCGACTATTTGATCGATGCGAGGAAGAGGGAAGTGATCCTTTGGGCAGGCCCGATTGATATGCTTGAAGTCGATACACATACGGAGTGAATCATCTTTCTTAGGAACCATGACGACATTGGCGAGCCACTCGGAGTGGTAAATCTCTTGGATGAACTCAGCTGCCAGAAGTCGAGCCACTTCCTCGCCAATTGCTTTTCTCTTCTGTACGACGGACCGTCGAAGATGCTCTTTGACTGGTTTTACTGTTGGGTCGACTCGCAAACGGTGCTCAGCCAGTCCACAGGCACACCGGCATGTCGAAGCTTTCCATGCGAAGATGTCCCAGTTCTCACGGAAGGAACTGGATGGCGCTTCTTCCTGAATTCTTTGTCGGCGTTGTTGAGATATGAGTCAGAGCAGCATTGGGATCAGTCAGGTGAATATGAACTGCCTTTGTTTCAGCAGACGACTAAATGCAGAATCTGAAGCAGGCTTCTTAGCTCTCAACAAATCACTCGGATCTGCATTCTTCTGATATTCTTCCATTTCAACTGCTGCTATTTGCTCATCGGCAGTCTTTGAGCCCTTCTGGAGGCACTCTTTTGCTTGCTACTGATTGCTAGTGACTGTAGTCACGCCCCTAGGGCCAGGCATCTTTAGCTTGAGGTACACATAACATGGTCGAGCCATGAAACGAGCATATGCGGTCCTGCCCAGGATAGCATGATACGCCACAACTTCAAATGTCAACTTTTCTTTACGGTAATTGGTCGAATCACCGAAAACCACGTCAAGAGTAATCTGGCCGAGTGAATCGGCATTCTTCCCAGGGACGACTCCATGGAATCGCATGTTGCTTTCGCTGAGTTTGGACATCGGAATGCCCATCCCTCAGAGGGTCTCAGCATACAGAATGTTCAGGCCACTGCCTCCATCCATCAAGACTTTAGTCAGTCGGGTGCCCCCAACGACCGTGTCAACCACCAACGCTTGCCTTCCGGGGGTGGCAACACGCGTAGGATGGTCGGACTGGTCGAATGTGATGGGAGTCTTGGACCACTTCAAATATGTTGGCATTGCTGGAGCAACCATGATTACTTCTCTATTGATGACCTTCAATCGACTTTTGCATTCAATGTCAGCAAAAATCATTAAAGTGGAATTGACGTTGGGGCTGTGAGCCGACTGGACCGTGTCAGCCACCACAGACCTGCTATGGATTCTGTTCCACGACTGAGACACCGCTGTGTTCTGCTCTCCTGCTGCCCAGAGTAAAGCTCAGATCTGCATCAAACCTCTTCCAGCCTGTGACTAGGAAGGCTGAATAGACTCTGCTATACGGTCTACAACTGTAATATTCTGAATTGGAGTGCGGTATACCTAAGGTTGAGGCGGGAACAGTTGTCGCTGCCATCGACTGGACTCAGGGATCCGCTGCCAAGCACGCTCATCGAGTGCATGCTGAAGGTTCTCCAGTCGGGTGCGCTCAGCCAAAGTGGCCAGGCGCGCCTCCTCCAAGGCCCTAGCCTCAGAGGTCTCTCCAACGATGGGCGTGTGGAGCGCCTCCATGTTGCGGCGGTGAAGTTCCTCCCTCTGCTGTGAAGAAAGGGTTTCGGGGTGGTACTCTTCATGAACGCGCGACAGATCGCCGCCGCCATCGCCGCCACAGTTGCGATGCATGCCAGGGGGGTTGCACGGCGAGTCGAGCATCAGGACTTTTGCCGCAGGATCGCTGCTATCGCACTCTGACAAGGTCTCGACGGAGCCAGTCGACAGATCGAACATGCCGTACAATGATTCTTCAGGCTCGATTGCCGCGACTTGGGGGGTGGCCGACTGGCGTGCCACCGTGTGTTTCACCCACCGCTGAAGCCGTGAGTGATCGGATCGCTTGCGGCGGCTAACAGCGGGAAGCGAAGAAACCGCGGGAGCCAACCGATACTGGGTCAACGGCTGCCACAGAAGGACGCCGCGAACACACGCATGAAAGTGCGTCGCCCCGCGGATGGGGAGTGTCTCGACGTCGAGGGGGGCCTCCTGGATCCAGGCGGAGTCATCGGCGATGAAGACGAGCGCGCCGAGACGGATCTCGCGGCCCTCGGCCAATCCACCACCTGAAACCATGACGATGGGAATCGGAAAAACTGCAACTCCACCAGAAAGTCGCTAAGACACCGGCCCCAAGGTGGGCGCCAACTGTCGTGGTTCTAAGCCGGGAAGTGAAGAAACCGCGGGAGCCAACCGATACTGGGTCAACGGCTGCCACAGAAGGACGCCGCGAACACACGCATGAAAGTGCGTCGCCCCGCGGATGGGGAGTGTCTCGACGTCGAGGGGGGCCTCCTGGATCCAGCGGAGTCATCGGCGATGAAGGCGGCGCCGAGACGGATCTCGCGACCCTCGGCCAATCCACCACCTGAAACCATGACGATGGGAATCGGAAAAACTGCAACTCCACCAGAAAGTCGCTAAGACACCGGCCCCAAGGTGGGCGCCAACTGTCGTGGTTCTAAGCCTGACAGTAAAATGGTGGTAGGTATGAGGAGGCAAGATCCTAGCTATGGTGAAGTGGTGCATGTAAGATTTACGAGTTCAGGCCCTTGTCAGTGGAAGTAACAACCCTATGTCTCGGTGCTCGGGAGCTCGGTCGATTGGATTATGCGTGAAGTTACAGGGGGTGCGAACTCTTGTGCCTGAGGAGGGCGGTGGCTTATATAGAGTTCGCCAAACCCCTCTGGCCCTCAGTTACACAGGGTTCAATGTACATAAAGATAGGACTTTATTGGTAACACCAGCATTAAAGTCATATAAATGATCATTAAGAATACGGAGTGAACGCCTGATCATTGTCATTCAGAGTGACCTTAGATCTTCTATACCCCGAGTGATTCCTGATATGGTCGAGTGAGCATACTCTTGTCGAATGGAATTGGGTCATCCGAGTGGAACTCTCAGTCGAGTGGGTTGTATCATGTGGTGATTTCAGTCGGTAGAATCTGCTGTCCTTTGAATATCCTTGACTGTAGGGCAGTGTCCTTAGGTAGGTTACTTAGATCAGGTCTATTGCCCTACCCTAGGTACATGTTATCGTCAGCTGACGGGTGGGGCCAAGAGATCCTGTCAAATCCTGCAATAGTCGCGCGCCCAGTACGTGGCGAAAAAGGCGGCATGAGGATCGAGGCGTCCCTGCCTAATCTGTTCCATTTACTGCGGTGTCCTCCGTCCCGCGCACTTCTCCAAATTTTGAATCCCTTGAGATCCGGGAACTGCAGCGCAACCAATCGCGCCAAAGATTTCATACCGCTTCAACACTCGAAGCGCATCTGCATAAGTTCACTTGACAAACTCTGAATGGATCAAGGCGACTGAAAATGGAGTCAAAAGTTTTAGCATGGTTCACCGACCCAGGTAAAAATGCCCCTGAAGCATAAAATTTGGGTCGGAATCAAGTTCAACACCTTCTCCACTCGGACCCCGATCCATTCGGGGGCTAATGACGATGACATGTACCTAGGGTAGGGTAATGAGCCTGACCTAGACACCCTTCCCAAGGACACTGCCCTAAAGTCAAAGACATTCAAAGTACAACAGCATCTACCGAGAGTGCAACCCACTTGACCAAAAGCATTTCGCTCGGGTAACTCAATTCCATTCGACCAAGATATACTCACTCAACCACATCAGGAATCACTCGGAAGACAGAAGATCTAAAGTCACTCAGAATGGCAACAGTCAGGCGTTCACTCCGTACTTTTAATGATCATTTATATGCCTTTGTTGCTGGCGTTACCAGTAACGTCGTACCTTTATGTACATTGAACCCCTTGTAACGTGGGCTGGCTGGGGTCCTGGCGCACTCTATATAAGCCACCCCGTCCTCTGGTACAAGGGTTCGCACCCCCTGTAACTTCACGCATAAGCCAATTGACCGAGCCTCCGGGCACCGAGACGTAGGGTTGTTACTTCCTCCGAGAAGGTCCTGAACTCGTAAATCTTGCGTGCACAACCTCACCGTAGCTAGGGTCTTGCCTCCTCCTATCTACCCCCCATTCTACTGTCAGACTTATTCCCATGACAGCTGGCTCCCTGGGAATGCTCGAATCGGCAGTTTCTCCAGAGCCAGGCCCGAGCGGTGCAGGTGGGCGGCGGCGGCTGCACACGCGCGGCCACGCTCGAGAAGCCGCGTTGCTTCCCGAAGTACCGACAGTGATACGTCCATTTTGCATGATGCTTTTATATCGATATTTATCGCATTATGGGCTATTATTTCACATTATGTCACAATACTTATGGCTATTCTCTTTTATTTTACAAGGTTTACATGAAGAGGAGAATCTTGCGTAAATTTGGAGAATGGCTGGAAAAAGAGCAAATATTGGAGACCTATTCTGCAACTCAAAAGTCCTGAAACTCCACGGAATATCTTAAAATAAATAAAGAAAAATCATCGCGCCAAAGATGAAGGCCAGGGGCCCACACCACTGCTCACGAGGGTGGGCGCGCCCCTACCTCGTGGGCCCCCTGGTGGCTCTCTGATGCCCATCTTCTCCTATATGAAGTCTTTCAATGGGAAAAAATAAGAAGCAACCTTTCGGGACGAGACTCTGCCGCCACGAGGAGGAACCTTGGCGGAACCAATCTAGGGCTTGGCGGAGGCTGTTGCCGGGGTCACTTCCCTCGGGAGGAAATCATCGTCGTCATCATCACCAACGCTCCTCTCATCGAGAGAGGAAATCTCCATCAACATCTTCACGGCACCATCTCATCTCCAAACCCTAGTTCATCTCTTGTATCCAATTCTTGTCTCCAAGTCCGGGATTGGTACTAGTAGGTTGCTAGTAGTGTTGATTACTCCTTGTAGTTGATGCTAGTTGGCTTATTTGGTGGAAGATCATATGTTCAGATCATTTATGCATATTATTACCCCTCTGATTATGAACATGAATATGCTTTGTGAGTAGTTACGTTTGTTCCTAAGGACAAGGGAGAAGTCTTGCTGTTAGTAGTCATGTGAATTTGGTATTCGTTCGATATTTTGATGAGATGTATGTTGTCTAGCATCTAGTGGTGTTATGTGAACGTCGACTACATAACACTTCACCGTTATTTGGGCCTAGAGGAAGGCATTGGGAAGTAATAAGTAGATGATGGGTTCCTAGAGTGATAGAAGCTTAAACCCTAGTTTATGCGTTGCTTCGTAAGGGGCTGATTTGGATCCATATGTTTCATGCTATGATTAGGTTTACCTTAATACTTTTGTTGTAGTTGCGGATGCTTGCAATAGAGGTTAATCATAAGTGGGATGCTTGTTCAAGTAAGAATAGCACCCAAGCACCGGCCCACCCACATATCAAATTATCAAAGTACCGAACGCGACTCATATGAGCGTGATGAAAACTAGCTTGACGATATTCCCATGTGTCCTCGGGAGCGCTTTTCCTATTATAAGAGTTTGTCCAGGCTTGTCCTTTTCTACAAAAAGGATTGGGCCACCTTGCTGCACTTTATTTACTCTTGTTACTTGTTGCTCGATACAATTTATCTTATCACAAAACTATCTGTTACCACTTATTTCAGTACTTGCAGAGAATACCTTGCTGAAAACCGCTTATCAATTCCATCTGCTCCTCGTTGGGTTCGACACTCTTACTTATCGAAAGGACTACGATCGATCACCTAAACTTGTCGGTCATCAAGACTCTTTTTACGGCGCCGTTGCCGGGAGTGTAAGCGCCTTTGGTAGGTGGAATTTGGTAAGGAAAAATTTATATAGTGTGCTGAAATTTCTTGTCACTTGTTACTATGGAAAGTAATTCTACGAGGTGCTTGTTCGGGGTATCTTCACCCCGTCCGATGAGAGCAAAGAGTTGCTCCTCAACCTACTGAACCTATTGAAAATGAAACTCCTTTTGAAATTCCTTGGTATGATGGAAAAACTGCTAGCTAATACTTTTACAGGAGATGGAACAAAGCATCCTGATGAACATCTACTCTATGTGGATGAAGTTTGTGGACTCTCTAAGCTTGCAGGTATACCCGATGATGTTGTTAAGAAGAAGGTCTTCCCTTTATCTTTGAAGGGAGACGCATTGACATGGTATAGGCTATGTGATGATACGAGATCATGGAACTATAAAAGATTGAATTTGGAATTTCATAAAAAGTATTACCCTATGCATCTTGTTCATCGTGATTGCAATTATATATATAATTTTTGGCCTCGCGAAGGAGAAAGCATCGCTCAAGCTTGGGGGAAGCTTAAATCAATGTTATATTCATGCCCCAATCATGAGCTCTCAAGAGTGACAATTCTTCAGAATTTTTATGCTCGGCTTTCTGATAACAATCGCACCATGGTCGATACTTCTTGTGCTAGCTCTTTTATGATGAAGACTATTGAATTCAGATGGAATTTATTAGATAGAATTAAACGCAACTCTGAAGATTGGGACCTCGACGAAGGTAAGGAGTCAGGTATGACACCTAAGTTTGATTGTGTTAGATCTTTTATGGATACCGATACTTTCTGTAAGTTTAGCACTAAATATGGACTTGACTCTGAGATAGTAGCTTCTTTCTGTGAGTCTTTTGCTACTTATGTTGATCTCCCCAAGGAGAAGTGGTTTAAATATCATCCTCCCATAGAAGTAAAAGTAGCTGCACCTATTAAAGTTGAAGAAAAGACTGTCACTTATAATGATCCTATTGTTCCTACCTCTTATGTTGAGAAACCACCTTTCGCTGTTAGAATAAAGGATCATGCTAAAGCTTCAACTGTTGTTCGTAAAAGCAATATTAGAACTTATACACCTCCTGAGCAAGTCAAAGTAGAACCTAATATTGCTATTGTTAAAGATCTCTTGTCTGATAATATTGATGGGCATGTTATTCAGTTCTGCGGTGAAACTGCTAGAATTGCTAAACCGTGTGTTAAAGATAAATATAGACATGTGATAGGCGTGCCTGTTATTTCTGTTAAAATAGGAGATCATTGTTATCATGGCTTATGTGATATGGGCGCTAGTGCTAGTGTTATACCTTATGATTTATATAAAGAAATTAAGCATGAAATTGCACCCTCTTGAGTTAGAAGATATTGATGTCACAATTAAACTTGCCAATAGAGATACTATATACGCAATGGGAATTGTTAGAGATGTTGAAGTCTTGTGTGGGAAAACTAAATATCCTGCTGATTTTCTTGTTCTTAGTTCTCCACAAGATAGCTTTTGTCCCATTATATTTGGCAGACCCTTCTTGAATACTGTTAATGCTAAGGTAGATTGCGAAAAGAATGTTGTTACTATTGGCTTGGATGATATGATTCATGAGTTTAATTTCTCTAAATTTAGTAACCAACATCGTGAGGAAGAATTGCCTAGTAAGGATGAAATTATTGGTCTTGCTTCTATTGCCGTACCTCCTAGTGATCCCTTAGAACACTATTTGCTAGACCATGAAAATTATATGTTCATGAATGAAAGAAGGGAAATAGATGAAGTATTCTTTAAACAGGAACCTATTCTCCAACACAATTTGCCTATTGAAATCCTAGGGGATCCCCCTCCACCCAAGGGTGATCCCGTGTTTGAGCTTAAACCGTTGCCTGATAATCTTAAATATGCTTATCTTGATGAAAAGAAAATATATCCTATTATTATTAGTGCTAACCTTTGAGAGCATGAAGAAGAAATATTATTTAAAACTCTGAAGAAGCACTGTGCCGCTATTGGATATACTCTTGATGATCTTAATGGCATTAGTCCCACTCTATGTCAACATAAAATAAATTTGGAAGCGGATGCCAAACCAGTTCGTTATCCTCAACGACGTTTGAATCCTAAAATGAAATAAGTGGTAAGAATGGAAATACTCAAGCTTCTGGAGGCAGGTATAATTTATCCTTCTTTGATAGTCGATGGGTAAGTCCTGTCCATTGTGTCCCTAAGAAGGGAGGTATTACTGTTGTTCCTAATGATAAAGATGAATTGATCCCGCAAAGAATTATCACAGGTTATAGGATGGTAATTGATTTCCGTAAATTAAATAAAGCTACTAAGAAAGATCATTACCCCTTGCCTTTTATTGATCAAATGCTAGAAAGATTATGCAAACATACACATTATTGCTTTCTAGATGGTTATTCGGGTTTCTCCCAAATACCTGTGTCGGCTAAAGATCAATCAAAGACTACTTGTACATGCCCTTTTGGTACTTTTGCTTATATACGTATGCCTTTTGGTTTATGTAATGCACCTGCTACCTTTTAAAGATGCATGATGGCTATATTCTCTGATTTTTGTGAAAAAATTTGTGAGGTTTTCATGGACGATTTTTCCGTCCATGGTTCCTCTTTTGATGATTGCTTGAGCAATCTTGATCGAGTTTTGCAGAGATGTGAAGAAACTAATCTTGTCTTGAATTGGGAAAAGTGCCACTTTATGGTTAATGAAGGTATTGTCTTGGGGCACAAAGTTTCTGAAAGAGGTATTGAAGTTGATAAAGCCAAGGTTGATGCTATTGAAAAGATGCCATGTCTCAAGGACATCAAAGGTATAAGAAGTTTCCTTGGTCACGCCGGATTTTATAGGAGGTTCATTAAGGACTTCTCAAAAATTTCTCGGCCTCTGACCAATTTATTACAAAAAGATGTACCATTTTTCTTTGATGATGATTGTGTAGAAGCATTTGAAATGCTTAAGAAAGCATTAGTCTCTACTTTTGTTGTTCAGCCACCTGATTGGAATTTACCCTTTGAAATTATGTGTGATGCTAGTGATTATGCTGTAGGTGATGTTCTAGGGAAAAGAGTTGATAAGAAATTAAATGTTATCCGTTATGCTAGTAAGACTCTAGACAATGCTCAAAGAAATTATGCTACTACCGAAAAGGAACTTTTAGCAGTTGTGTTTGCTTGTGATAAATTCAGACCCTATATTGTTGATTCTAAAGTAACTATTCACATTGATCATGCTGCTATTAAATATCTTATGAAAAAGAAAGATGCAAAACCTAGACTTATTAGATGGGTTCTCTTGCTGCAAGAATTTGATTTGCATATTGTTGATACAAAAGGAGCTGAGAACCCCGTTGCAGATAACTTATCTAGGTTAGAGAATGTTCTTGATGACCCACTACCTATTGATGATAGCTTTCCTGATGAAAATGTCATAAGCACTTCTCGTAGCACTCCATGGTATGCTGATTATGCTAATTATATTGTTGCTAAATTCATACCACCTAGCTTCACATACCAACAAAATAAAAAGTTTTTCTATGATTTGCGACATTACTTTTGGGATGACCCACATCTTTATAAAGAAGGAGTAGATGGTGTTATTAGACGTTGTGTGCCTGAGCATGAACAGGAACAGATCCTACGCAAGTGTCACTCTGAAGCTTATGGAGGACACCACGCTGGAGATAGAACTGCACATAAGGTATTGCAATCTAGTTTTTATTTGCCTACTCTCTTCAAAGATGCCCGTAAGTTTGTTTTGTCTTGCGATGAATGTCAAAGAATTGGTAACATCGGTAGACGTCAAGAAATGCCTATGAATTATTCACTTGTTATTGAACCATTTGATGTTTGGGGCTTTGATTATATGGGACCTTTTCCTGCCTCTAATGGATATACACATATTTTAGTTGCTGTTGATTACGTTACTATGTGGGTAGAAGTTATTCCAACTAGTAGTGCTGATCATAACACTTCTATTAAAATGCTTAAGGAAGTTATTTTTCTGAGGTTTGGAGTCCCTAGATATTTAATGACTGATGGTGGTTCACACTTTATTCATGGTGCTTTCCGTAAAATGCTTGCTAAATATGATGTTAATCATAGAATTGCATCTCCTTATCACCCACAGTCTAGTGGTCAAGTATAATTGAGCAACAGAGAGCTCAAATTAATTTTGCAAAAGACTATTAATAGGTCTAGAAAGAATTGGTCCAAGAAACTTGATGATGCATTATGGGCCTATAGAACTGCATATAAGAATCCTATGGGTATGTCTCTGTATAAAATGGTTTATGGAAAAGCATGTCACTTACCTCTCGAACTAGAACATAAGGCATATTGGGCTATTAAAGAGCTCAACTACAATTTCAAACTTGCCGGTGAGAAGAGGTTATTTGATATCAGCTCACTTGATGAATGGAGAACCCAAGCTTATGAAAATGCTAAGCTGTTTAAATAAAAAGTTAAAAGATGGCATGACAAAAGGATACAAAAGTGTGAGTTTAATGTAGGTGATTATGTATTGCTATACAAATCTCGTTTAAGATTTTTTGCAGGAAAACTTCTCTCTAAATGGGAAGGTCCCTACGTTATCAAGGAGGTCTATCGTTCCGGTGCCATAAAAATCAACAACTTCGAAGGCACAAATCCGAAGGTGCTAAACGGTCAAAGGATCAAACATTATATCTCAGGTAATCCCATAAATGTTGAAACCAATATTATTGAAACCGTAACCCCGTTGGATTAGATAAGGGACACTTTCCAGACCGTTTCAGACTCCAAAAAGGAATAGGTATGTGGTACAGTAAGTAAACCGACTCCAAAACAATTTTTAAGGCAATAGTTCTCCGTTTTGGAATATTTAGAAAAATAGAAAAATAAGTAGCAGTCCGGGAAGGACACGTGGGCCCCACGAGGGTGGTGGGCGCGCCCCCTACCTCGTGAGCACCTCGTGTGCCCTCCGGACTCCGTTTTCTTGCACGATACGTATTTTGGTCGGTAAAAATTCATTATATATTCTCCCGAAGGTTTTGACTCCCGTATCACGCCAATATCCTCTGTTCTTGTTTTTAGCTGTCCTACTGCAGATTAGATCAACATGTCGTCCCAGGATTCGGAGGGAGAAAGCTATGTGGATGATTATCTAGCAAACCCTAAGGTCTATGGAGATGTGGAGCACGATAGTTGGACCACGGAGGAAGAAGAGGAGTATGAACCCAAAGGGAAGGAAGAGACGAGCTCAGATGAAGATGAAACCCCATTACCTCTACCTGGGGACATGCATGTGGAGTTCAAAAAGTTAAGTCTCCCTGATAGGGTAAAGAAACCAAGGTTCTAGTTTATCCCTTTTCGTCTCTTGCAGGAAAATAAGCAGGACTTATGCAAAAAGATATTAACCCTGGAGTGGGAAATTGATGATCTGAGGGATCAAAATGCCGTCCTCAAGCGCAAATTAAGGGAGAAGTCTATGCCATCAACTAAGTCAACGACATCTCCACCTTCTTCACCAGCAAAGGAGACATAATCACATGGGTATGGGCACTCCCCTTGGCAACTGCCAAGCTTGGGGGAGGTGCCCCGGTATCATATCACCATCACAACTCCTATCTTTACCGTTTTTCTTAGTTCGATCCTATTAGTAGTATCTTGATCTAGTAGAATAAAGTCATGGCATGATCTAGTTTTGAGTTTTGCTTTATGATCCCTCTATGTAATCGAGTCCGTGAGCTATATATATATAATAAAGTTTAGTGTTGAGTCAAGGGCTTGATTATTTTGCCATGATCTTGGGTGAATAAAAGAAAAAGAATAAAAAGAAACAAAGAGTTCATATTGATCTTATTGAGAGTAATGACTTCACATAGAAAGATTATGATGATTAAAAGTTGTTGGGAGTTGGCAAATATAGCTTTGGTCATCGTTGCAATTAATAGGAAGTAATAAGGAAACAGAGGTTTCACATATAGATATATTATCATTGACATCTTTTATGATTGGGGGCACTCATTAAAATATAACATGCTAAAGAGTTGATGTTGGACAAGGAAGACAACGTGATGAGTTATGTTTTCTTATATCTGAGATAAAGTATGTTGTCATGGATCCTCTAACATGTTGAGCTTGCCTTTCCCCCCTCATGCTAGCCAAATTCTCAGCACCAAGTAGACATACTACTTGTGCTTCTAAATACCCTTAAACCAGTTTAGCCATGAGAGTCCACCATATCTACCTATGGATTGAGTAAGATCCTTCAAGTAAGTTGTCATCGGTGCAAAGCAATAAAAATTGCTCTAAATATGTATGATTGATTGGTGTGGGAGAAATACGCTTTATACGATCTTGTGATATGGAAGAAATAAAAGCGACGGACTGCATAATAAAGGTTCATATCACAAGGGGCAATATAAAGTGACGTTCTGTCGCATTAAGATTTTGTGCATCCAACCATAAAAGTGCATGGCAACCTCTACTTCCCTCTGCGAAGGGCCTATCTTTTATTATTATCCTCTACCTTATGCAAGAGTCACGGTGATCTTCACCTTTCCTTTTTCATTTTATCCTTTGGCAAGGCCAGCATGTTGGAAAGAATATGATATATATATCCAATTGGATGTAGGGGAGCATGAATTATTATTTTTGACATTACCCTTGAGGTAAAAGGTTGTGGGGCAGAACTATAAGCCCCTATCTTTCTCTGTGTCCGATTAAAACTCCGTAACCACAAGTATTGCGTGAGTGTTAACAATTATGAAGGACTAAATGGTAGTTGAGTATGTGGACTTGCTTTTAAGCTCTGACATAGACTCTTTCCGATGTTATCATAAATTGTAATTGCTTCAATGACTGAGGTTATAATTTGTTGGTGCTCAATAAGGTTTTTGATTCATACTTTTGCATTGTGAAAAGATCATCACTTGAACATAAGTAATCATATGACAAAATCTATATATGTTGCTGTTATGAGAACAATCATGATGCCTTCATGTCCTTATTTTATTTTTATCGACGCCTCTGCCTCTAAACATAAGGACATACTTATTGTTATCGGCTTTTCGCTTGAGGACAAGCGAGGTCTAAGCTTGGGGGAGTTGATACGTCCATTTTGCATCATGCTTTTATATCGATATTTATCGCATTATGGGCTGTTATTTCACATTATGTCACAATACTTATGGCTATTCTCTTTTATTTTACAAGGTTTACATGAAGAGGGAGAATGCGGGCTGGAATTCTGGGCTGGAAAAGGAGCAAATATTGGGGACCTATTCTGCGCAACTCCAAAAGTCCTGAAACTCCACGGAATATCTTAAAATAAATAAACAAAAATCATCGCCAAAGATGAAGGCCAGGGGGCCCACACCCTGCTCACGAGGGTGGGGGCGCCCCCTACCTCGTGGGCCCCCTGGTGGCTCTCCGATGCCCATCTTCTCCTATATGAATTCTTTCGATGAGGAAAAAATAAGAAGCAACCTTTCGGGACGAAACTTCGCCGCCACGAGGCGGAACCTTGGCGGAACCAATCTAGGGCTCCCGTGAGCTATTCTAGGGAAACTTCCCTCAGGGAGGAAATCATCGTCGTCATCATCACCAACGCTCCTCTCATCGGGAGAGGGCAATCTCCATCAATATCTTCACCAGCACCATCTCATCTCCAAACCCTAGTTCATCTCTTGTATCCAATTCTTGTCTCCAAGTCCGGGATTGGTGCTAGTAGGTTGCTAGTAGTGTTGATTACTCCTTGTAGTTGATGCTAGTTGGTTTATTTGGTGGAAGATCATATGTTCAGATCCTTTATGTATATTATTACCCCTCTGATTATGAACATGAATATGCTTTGTGAGTAGTTGCGTTTGTTCCTGAGGACAAGGGAGAAGTCTTGCTATTAGTAGTCATGTGAATTTGGTATTCGTTTGATATTTTGATGAGATGTATGTTGTCTAGCCTCTAGTGGTGTTATGTGAACGTCGACTACATAACACTTCACCATTATTTGGGCCTAGAGGAAGGCATTGGGAAGTAATAAGTAGATGATGGGTTGCTAGGTAATGAAGCTTAAACCCTAGTTTAGCGTTGCTTCGTAAGGGGCTGATTTGGATCCAGATGTTTCATGCTATGGTTAGGTTTACCTTAATACTTTTTTTGTAGTTGCGGATGCTTGCAATAGAGGTTAATCATAAGTGGGATGCTTGTTCAAGTAAGTACAACACCCAAGCACCGGTCCACCCACATATCAAATTATCAAAGTACCGAACGCGAATCATAGAGCATGATGAAAACTAGCTTGACAATATTCCCATGTGTCCTCAGGAGCGCTTTTCCTATTATAAGAGTTTGTCCAGGCTTGTCCTTTGCTACAAAAAGGATTGGGCCACCTTGCTGCACTTTATTTACTCCTTTTACTTGTTGCTCGATACAATTTATCTTATCACAAAACTATCTGTTACCACTTATTTCAGTACTTGCAGAGAATACCTTGCTAAAAACCGCTTATCATTTCCTTCTGCTCCTCGTTGGGTTCGACACTCTTACTTATCGAAAGGACTACGATAGATCCCCTATACTTGTGGGTCATCAGACAGTTATTAGCCTCAGCGCCCCTCAGTGCTCCCTCTCCCCGCTCTCCGCTGCTCTCCCAACTCTCACCGGCGGCGGCGGATCGGAGGAGAGCAAGAAGACCACCGGAGTCCATCACCGGCGAGCGGATCATCGCCTGGCCCGCGGCAATGGCGGTAAGCACTTTTCTGTTCGTCATGCACTACTTTTTGGCGTTCGATCTGGCGGTAGATTCGATCCACGACGGAGAGGGGAATGGGGAATAGAGGTAGATAAGCATGACAATTAATACTAGTTCATGCAAGATCTGAACAGAGGTAGATGCGGATGGAGTAGAAGGGGGATTGGGGGATTGGGGGTACACAACAGACACTGGCTAACCATGGCGTGCGGAGCGGCGGGTCGAGTGGCGGGTGGTCGTCGTCGTCCTCGGCGGAGTCGAGGTCGATCTGCCAGGTATGACGGCCTGGCTCCGGCACCATCACTGGCATTTGCACCGGTTCTTCCTCCTCCTTAGGCTCCCCACCGATGACCGGCGGTGGCACCATTGCCGTCTCCCAGTACACTAGGCACGGCGGTCATAAGGAGCCCACTAGTTCTTGTACTTGGACCACTTCTTCCTCTGTTTAGCGTCGTCGGAGACGGCCTGATTCATGGCCCAGCGAATGATGTTGACTGCCATTGCGCCCTTCGCTGGGTCAGGAATCAACGTCTTCAACTCTTGTGCAGTGGCCCTCATGAGCACTGCATCAGATTCCTTCTGCATGTCAGTGTTGGGGAACACAGTATTTCAATTTTTTTACCTACGATCACACAAGATCTATCTATATGATGCATAGCAATGAGCGGGGAGAGAGTGTCCATGTACCCTCATAGACTGAAAGCAGAAGCGTTATATCAACGCAGTTGATGTAGTCATACGTCTTCATGACCCGACCGATCCTAGCACCGAACGTACGGCACCTCCGTGTTCAGCACACATTCAGCTCGATGACGTCCCTCGTACTCTTGATCCAGTTGAGGCCGAGGGAGAGTTCCGTCAGCACGATGGCGTGGTGACAGTGATGATGAAGTTACCGGCGCAGGGCTTCGCCTAAGCACTACGACAATATGACCGAGGTGTAAAACCATGGAGGAGGGCACCGCACACGGCTAAGAGATTGTCTGTTGTTCTTTTGGGGTGCCCCCTGCCCCCGTATATAAAGGAGGGGAGGAGGACGCCGACTAAAAAGGGGCGCGCCAGGGAGAGGGGAGTCCTACTAGGACTCCAGTCCTAGTAGGATTCGGCCCCACCCTTTTTTTCCTTCTACCGAAGGGGGAAAAGGGGAAGGAGAGGGAGTAGGAGAAGGAAAGCGGGGTGGCGCCGCCTTCCCAAGTCCAATTCGGCCTTCTCCCTTGTGGGGGGCGCACCAGCCCCTTGTGGGCTGGTTAGCCTCCCTCCTATGACCCATAAGGCCAATATCTTTCCCCGGGGGGTTCCAGTAACCTCCCGGTACTCCGGAAAAACGCCCGAATCACTTGGAACCATTCCGATGTCCGAATGCAACCTTCGAATATATGAATATTTACCTCTCGACCATTTCGAGACTCCTCGTCATTTCCGTGATCTCATTCGGGACTCTGAACAAACTTCGGTACATCAAATCACATAACTCATAATACAAACCGTCATCGAACGTTAAGCGTGCGGACCCTACGGGTTCGAGAACTATGTAGACATGACCGAGACACATCTCCGGTCAATAACCAATAGTGGAACCTGGATGCTCATATTGGCTCCTACATATTCTACGACGATCTTTATCGATCAAACCGCATAACAACATACGTTGTTCCCTTTGTCATCGGTATGTTACTTGCCCGAGATTCGATCGTCGGTATCCTCATACCTAGTTCAATCTCATTACCGGAAAGTCTCTTTACTCGTTCCGTAATGCATCATCCTGCAACTAACTCATTAGTCACATTGCTTGCAAGGTTTATAGTGATGTGCATTACCGAGAGGCCCCGGAGATCTCCGATACACGTAGTGACAAATCCTAATCTCGATCTATGCCAACTCAACAAACACCATCAGAGACACCTGTAGAGCATCTTTATAATCACCCAGTTACGTTGTGACGTTTGATAGCATACTAAGTGTTCCTCCGGTATTCGGGAGTTGCATAATCTGATAGGCATAGGAACATGTATAAGTCATGAAGAAAGCAATAGCAACAAACTAAACGATCATAGTGCTAAGCTAACAGATGAGTCTTGTCCATCACATCATTCTCTAATGATGTGATCCCATTCATCAAATGCCAACACATGTCCATGACTAGGAAACTTAACCATCTTTGATTAACGAGCTAGTCAAGTAGAGGCATACTAGGGACACTCTGTTTGTCTATGTATTCACACATGTACTAAGTTTCCGGTTAATACAATTCTAGCATGAATAATAAACATTTATCATGATATAAGGAAATATAAATAACAACTTTATTATTGCCTCTAGGGCATATTTCCTTCAGTCTCCCACTTGCACTAGAGTCAATAATCTAGTTCACATCGTCATGTGATTTGACACCAATAGTTCACATCACTATGTGATTAACACCCATAGTTCACATCATTATGTGACCAACACCCAAGGGGTTTACTAGAGTCAGTAATCTAGTTCACATCGCCATGTGATTAACACCCAAAGAGTACTAAGGTGTGATCATGTTTTCCTTGTGAGAGAGGTTTTAGTCAATGGGTCTGCCACATTCAGATCCGTATGTATTTTGAAATTTCTATGTCTACAATGCTCTGCACGGAGCTACTCTAGCTAATTGCTCCCACTTTCAATATGTATCCAGATTGAGACTTAGAGTCATCTGGATCAGTGTCAAAGATTGCATCAACGTAACCCTTTACGACGAACTTTTTGTGACCTCCATAACCGAGAAACATATCCTTATCCCACTAAGGATAATTTTGACCGCTGTCTAGTGATCTACTCCTAGATCACTATTGTACTCCCTTGTCAAACTCAGTGCAGGGTATACAATAGGTCTGGTACACAACATGGCACACTTTATAGAACCTATGGCTGAGGCATAGGGAATGACTTTCATTCTCTTTTTATCTACTTCCGTGGTCGGGCTTTGAGTCTTACTCAACTTTACACCTTGCAACACAGGCAAGAACTCCTTCTTTGACTGTTCCAGTTTGAACTAGTTCAAAAAAATTTCAATTTATGTACTCATTGATAAAACTTATCAAGCATCTTGATCTATCTCTATAGATCTTAATGCTCAATATGTAAGCAGCTTCATCGAGGTCTTTCTTTGAAAAACTCCTTTCAAACACTCCTTTATGCTTTCTGGAAAATTCTACATCATTTCCGATCAACAATATGTCATTCACATATACTTATCAGAAAGGCTGTAGTGCTCCCACTCACTTTCTTGTAAATACAGGGCTTTCTCATAGTTCAGATAAAACTATATGCTTTGATCAACTCATCAAAGCATATATTCCAACTCGAGATGCTTGCACCAGTCCATAGATGGATCATTGGAGCTTGCACATTTTGTTAGTACCTTTAGGATCGACAAAACCTTCTGGTTGCATCATATACAACTCTTCTTTAAGAAATCCATTAAGGAATGTAGTTTTGACATCCATTTGCCAGATTTCATAAAATGTGGCAATTGCTAACATGATTCGGACAGACTTAAGCATCGCTACGAGTGATAAAATCTCATCGTAGTCAACACCTTGAACTTTGTCAAAAACCTTTTTTGACAAGTCTAGCTTTGTAGATAGTAACACTACTATCAGCATCCGTCTTCCTCTTGAAGATCCATTTATTTGCTATGGCTTGCCGATCATCGGGCAAGTCAACCAAAGCCCATACTTTGTTCTCGTACATGGATCCTATCTCAGATTTCATGGCCTTAAGCCATTTCGCGAAATCTGGGCTCATCATCGCTTCCTCATAGTTCGTAGGTTCATCATGGTCTGGTAACATGACTTCCAGAACAGGATTACCGTACCACTCTGCTGCGGAACATGCTCTGGTTGACCTATGAGGTTTGGTAGTAACTTGATCCGAAGTTTCATGATCATTATCATTAGCTTCCTCACTAGTTGGTGTAGGCATCACGGGAACGGTTTTCTGTGATGAGATACTTTCCAATTCCAGAGAAGGTACAACTACCTCATCAAGTTCCACTTTCCTCCCACTCACTTCTTTCGAGAGAAACTCCTTCTCTAGAAAGGATCCATTCTTAGCAACAAATATCTTGCCTTCGGATCTGTGATAGAAGGTGTACCCAACAGTTTCTTTTGGGTATTCTATGAAGACGTACTTCTCTGATTTGGGTTTGAGCTTATCAGGTTGAAACTTTTTCACATAAGCATCGTCACCCCAAACTTTTAAGAAACGTAATCTTTCTTGCCAAACCATAGTTCATACGGTGTCGTCTCAACGGATTAGACAGTTCCCTATTTAACGTGAATGTAGTTGTCTCTAATGCATCACCCCAAAACGATAGTGGTAAATCGGTAAGAGACATCATAGATTGCACTATATCCAATAAAGTACGATTATGATGTTCGGACACACCATTATGCTGTGGTGTTCCAGGTGGCATGAGTTTGTGAAACTACTCCACGTTGTTTTAATTGAAGACCAAACTCGTAACGCAAATATTCGCCTCTGCGATCAAATCGTAGAAACTTTATTTTATTGTTACGATGATTCTCTAGTTTACTCTGAAATTCTTTGAACTTTTCAAATGTTTCAGACTTATGTTTCATCAAGTAGATATACCCATATCTTCTCAAATCATCTGTGAAGGTCAGAAAATAACGATACCCGCCACAAGCCTTAACACTCATCGGATCGCATACATCAGTATGTATTATTTCCAATAAGTCAGTTGCTCGCTCCATTGTTCCGGAGAACAGAGTCTTAGTCATCTTGCCCATGAGGCATGGTTCCCAAGCATCAAGTGATTCATAATCAAGTGATTCAAAATACCCATCAGCATGGAGTTTCTTCATGCGCTTTACACCAATATGACCTAAATGACAGTGCCACAAATATGTTGCACTACCATTATCAACTTTGCATCTTTTGGCATCAATATTATGAATATGTGTATCACTACGGCCGAGATTCAATAAACCATTCACCTTGGGTGTATGACCACAGAAGGTTTTATTCATGTAAACAGAATAACAATTATTCTTTGACTTAAATGAATAACCGTATTGCAATAAACATGATCCAATCATATATGCTCAACACAAACACCAAATAACATTTATTTTAGGTTCAATACTAATCCCGAAGGTAAAGGGAGTGTGCGATGGTGATCTTATCAACCTTGGAATCACTTCCAACACACATCGTCACCTTGCCCTCAACTAGTCTTTGTACATTGTAACTCCTGTTTCGAGTTACTAATCATAGCAACTGAACCAGTATCAAATACCTAGGGGATACTATGAACACTAGTAAAGTACACATCAATAACATGTATATCATATATACTTTTGTTCACTTTGCCATCCTTCCTATCCGCCAAATACTTGGGGAAGTTCTGCTCCCAGTGACCACTTCCTTCGCAGTAGAAGCACTCAGTTTCAGGCTTGGGTCTAGCTTTGGGCTTCTTCATGGGAGTGGCAACTTGCTTGCCATTCTTCTTGAAGTTCCCTTTCTTTCCCTTGCCCTTTTACTTGAAACTAGTGGTGTTGTCAACCATCAACATTTGATGCTTTTCTTGATTTCTACCTTCGTCGATTTCAGCATCACGAAGAGCTCGGGAATCGTTTTCATCATCCCTTGCATATTATAGTTCATCACAAATTTCCAGTAACTTGGTGATAGTGACTAGAGAGCTCTGTCAATCACTATTTTATCTGGAAGATTAACTCCCACTTGATTCAAGCAATTGTAGTACTCACACAATCTGAGCACATGCTCACTGGTTGAGCTATTCTCCTCCATCTGGTAGGCAAAGTACTTGTCAGAGGTCTCATACCTCTCGACTCGGGCATGAGTCTGAAATACCAATTTCAGCTCTTGGAACATCTCATATGCTCCATGGCGTTCAAAACGTTTTTGAAGTCCCGGTTGTAAGCCATAAAGCATGGTGCACTAAACTATCAAGTAGTCATCATACCAAGCTTGTCAAATGTTCATAATGTCTGCATCGCTCCTGCAATAGTTCTACCACCTAGCGGTGCATCAAGGGCATAATTCTTCTGTGCAACAATGAGGATAATCCTCAGATCACGGACCAAGTCCGCATCATTGCTATTATCATCTTTCAACTTATTTTTCTCTAGGAACATATCAAAAATAAACAGGGACCTACATCGCGAGCTATTGATCTGCAACATAGTTATGCAAATACTATCAGGACTAAATTCATGATAAATTAAAGTTCAATTAATCATATTACTTAAGAACTCCCACTTAGATAGACATCCCTTTAGTCATCTAAATGATCATGTGATCCAAATCAACTAAACCATGTCTGATCATCACGTGAGATGGAGTAGTTTCAATGGTGAACATAACTATGTTGATCATATCTACTATATGATTCAAGCTCGACCCTTTGGTCTCAGTGTTCGGAGTCCATATCTGCATATGCTAGGCTCGTCAAGTTTAACCTGAGTATTCTGCATGTGCAAAACTGGCTTGCACCCGTTGTATGTGAACCTAGAGCTTATCACACCCGATCATCACGTGGTGTCTCGGCACAACGAACTGTAGCAATGGTGCATACTCTGGGAGAACACTTATACCTTGAAATTTTGTGAGAGATCTGAAGGAAATATGACCTAGAGGCAATAATAAAGTTATTATTTATTTCCTTATTTCATGATAAATGTTTATTATTCATGCTAGAATTGTATTAACCGGAAACATAATACATGTGTGAATACATAGACAAACAGAGTGTCACTAGTATGCCTCTACTTGACTAGATCATTGATCAAAGATGGTTATATTTCCTAATCAGAGACATGAGTTGTCATTTGATAAACGGGATCACATCATTAGAGAATGATGTGATTGACTTGACCCATTCCGTTAGCTTAGCACTTGATCGTTTAGTATGTTGCTTTTGCTTTCTTCATGACTTATACATGTTGCTATGACTACGAAATTATGCAACTCCCGAATACTGGAGGAACACTTTGTGTGCTACCAAATGTCACAACATAACTGGGTGAATATAAAGGTGCTCTACAGGTGTCTCCGAGGTACTTGTTGAGTTGGCATAGATCGAGATTAGGATTTGTCACTCCGATTGTCGGAGAGGTATCTCTGGGCCCTCTCGGTAATGCACATCACTATAAGCCTTGCAAACATTGTAACTAATGAGTTAGTTGCTGGATGATGTATTACAGAACGAGTAAAGAGACTTGCCGGTAACGAGATTGAACTAGGTATTAAGATACCGACGATCGAATCTCGGGCAAGTAACGTACCGATGACAAAGGGAACAACGTATGTTGTTATGCGGTTTGACCAATAAAGATCTTCGTAGGATATGTGGGAGCCAATATGAGCATCCAGGTTCCGCTATTGGTTAATGACCGGAGACGTGTCTCAGTCATGTCTACATAGTTCTCGAACCCGTAGGGTCCGCACGCTTAAAGTTCGGTGACGATCGGTATTATGAGTTTTTGTGTTTTGATGTACCGAAGGTAGTTCGGAGTCCCAGATATGATCATGGACATGACGAGGAGTCTCGAAATGGTCGAGACATACATATCGATATATTGGACGACTATGTTCGGACACCGGAAGTGTTTCGGGAGGTTTCAGACATTTACCGGAGTATCGGGGGGTTACCGGAACCCCCCGGGGAGTTTATTGGGCCTATTGGGCCCTAGTGGGAGAAGAGGAGGGGCGGCCAGGGCAGCCGCTCGCCCCCTCCCCCTCTAGTCCGAATTGGACAAGGAGTAGGGAGTGGCGTCCCCCTTTCCTTCTCTTTCTCTCTCCCTACCCTCTCCTCTCCTACTCCTAGTTGGAAGGGGGGAGTCCTACTCCCGGTGGGAGTAGGACTCCTCATGGGGCGCACCATAGGGGGCCGGCCCCTCCCCCTCCTCCACTCCTTTATAAACGGGGAGGGAGGCACCCCTTGGAGACACAACAATTGATCATTGATCTCTTAGCCGTGTGCGGTGCCCCCCTCCACCATAATCCACCTCGGTAATATCGTAGTGGTGCTTAGGCGAAGCCCTGCGTAGGTAGCACCATCATCACGCTGTCGTGCTGATGGAACTCCCCCTCGAAGCTCTACTGGATCAGCGTTCGTGGGACGTCATCGAATTGAACGTGTGCTGAACTCGGAGGTGTCGTGCATTCGATACTTGTATCGGTCGGATCGTAAAGACGTACGACTACATCAACCGAGTTTTTCTAACGCTTCCGCTTTCAGTCTATGAGGGTACGTGGACAACACTCTCCCCTCTTGTTGCTATGCATCACCATGATCTTGCGTGTGAGTAGGAATTTTTCTGAAATTACTACGTTCCTGTCCGAGTAATGGGCCACGGGTAGGCAAACCCGAGCCCCTGGACCTTTCAAAACATCGGGGCAGACTGCGCCCCTCAAGACCCCAAGACGAAGAGCCGCCTTCTGAGAGTCGGCGACAGAGCCGCCGACTGCCCCTCGGCCGAGTCGAGAGACGGCCTCAAGACAAGCCGACTCCAAGCCAGCGACTTCCGATGAAGCCGGCTACCGGTAGTCAGCCGGCGACTCCAAACGCCTCCTACTGATGCGACTACTGACGGGACGGGATGGGGCCGCCTCGCAGCCCCACCCCTGCCCCGTTCATAAAGGACAAGCATGGCCACAGAGTGCCGTACTAACGGAGATCTCCGTCCGGCACGGCACTGTTGCCACGCCGGCCCTGACGTCAGCCCCGTGGGCGGATTCCTGTACCCACGATGGCCTGTCTGTACGACCCGAAGACGGCGGGACCCGCCTGTCAGCGGGAGTGCGGAAGACGGTGAGAGATCCCCAAAGACGGACCCGCTGGGAGTCGGCCTCCGAGATTCGGCCGGCCCCTCCCACGGGCTCCATGCGCCATTAATCAGACAAGACGGGGAATGGCAACAGTGATCGCCCGCCAGGCGGCGGCACTGTTGACATGACCCCACGACCAAGCTCGCGTCATTAGAAGCGCTGACTCGGTAACCCATAGCCGGCAAGACCCGCCCGCGGCGGACAAGGGCTGTCGGCCCCATGCTGGACCGTCGGCGGGGCCCACTAGTCGGCGGGCCCCAGAAGTCGGCGGAGAAGACGGTGACTTAAGAGACTGACGGCTGGGACCTGCGCCCAGCCGGATTACCATTGTACCCCCGGGGGTAGGCCTATATAAACCCCCCCGGGGCAGCCATGTAAAGGGTTGGAACCTAGTAGTTTGACACACACATAGAGGGAAGAGAAGAGCTAGCCGTGCCCTTCTCCTTCCTCACCCCGAACAGCACAAGGAGCAATCTTGTACTCACTTTGCCATAGTGATCATGCGGAGACCCTTGAGCAGAAGTAGGGATGTTATCTCCTCGGAGAGCCACAGAAGCTGGGTAAGATTGGCGGTGTGCATGCCTTCGCCTCATCCGTTTCCAGCACCGACGACGTTCTACGCCCCCTCCATGATAAGCCATCCTTTGGCATATGTCGCACTCAACCCCCGACATTTGGCGCCCACCGTGGGGCTAGGTGCACCGTCGTCCGGAGACCTGCTCTGGACGGGAACCCTCTTCCTCCCTGGCGAGCGCAGCCAGCCCGGCACGCCAGACGGAGTCTGCGCTGACGCGCTGCATGGCGCTGAGGTCGCCTGCGCGGCGAGCTGCCTCGCCAAACTTGTCGGCGAGGTTCGCCTCCCCGACGAGCCTGCATCCGACGCAGGCACGGACGGCCTCGAGAGCCTCCTCGCGGGCCTCCTCGAGAAGCTCCCCGTCGCCGGCGAGCCTGCCGCCGACCTGGAGTCCGTAGGCTCCACCGACCCGATGCTGGTCGACTCCGACTCCGCATCGCTCGACGCGTTCCCCACCAACGTGGTGGTCTACGATGAACCGCTCCCTCGCGCGGAGAGCGGCGGAAGCACCGTCACGGAGGTGCTCGTCATCGGTCACAGTGAGCCTTCCGGTGAAGGAGCTCATGACCCTCTCGGCAGCAGTTACGCAAGACCTAACGCGCCTATTCCGGAAGAGCGCCCGTATTTGGGACTGCAGAAGCGCGCCGCCTCCAGCTCCTCGTGGGCGCAAAGAAGCTGGCAAGCATGAGACACTTGTCAGAAGCCTACCAGCGCGAGATGGATCGCGCCGTGGGCGGCTCGCCGGCTCCGACTGGGCCTAGCCACCTAGACGCGGTCCAGCAGCGCGGCGTAGCCATCGCCAATCTGTTTGGGGCGAATCGCCCCGTGTACGCCACGCCCGCGGAGAACATCCGCGCCGCCCAGGCGGCGGCGGACGAGCTGGACAACTTCGAGGGCGAGGAGCGCCACCTGATGACGGAGCGAGTCCAGCAGCTCCTCGACGCGGCTGAGGCACAAGACGAAGCCGGCTGCCGCACGGAGGCGCCGCGACGACAACACGGCGACTTGCCTCCCCGCCGAGATCAAGGTGCAACGTCTCGGACGCCGACTGGCGGCGTCCGTGGAAGAAAAAACAAGGATCCGGCTGTTAGCCATAGCCGGACTCACATCTCCATCAAGCGCGACGAAGACGGCCGCCCGAGAGCAGTGGAGCGGCGGGACGACTATCTGCCTCCTCCCCGCAGAGAAAGGCGAGTCTCCCCGCCACCCGTCGAGCATCCGACTCTCGGCGACCGCCTTGGCGCCGAGAGAAGTCGGAGAAAAGCGGCGCCCGCCATCGGATCGGCGACTCCACCGATCCTGGCGCTGGAAGAAGAAGACGAAGTTGGGCCCGCCTGTTTGGACCTCGCATCCAAAGCGAGCCCTTCCCAGTGTTCACACTCCCGAGATACACCGTCGCCCGGCTCCGTAAAGCGGAGGACTGGCTAGTGGACTACTCCACGGCCGTCGGCCAAGATAGCGAACGGAAACAAGCGCGTTGCCGTGAAGTATGTTCCCCTCATGCTCCAGGGCACGGCCCGGACATGGTTGAACAGCTTGAAGCCCCGCAGCATCAACAGCTGGGTCGACTTCACCGAGGCCTTCGTCCGCAACTTCACGAGCACATACAAGTGACCTCCCAAGCCTCGCCAGCTTTCCTTGTGTGTGCAAGGCCTCAAAGAGTCCACTCGCGACTACCTCACGCGCTGGGCCGAGCTCCGGAACTCCTGCGAGGGAGTGCATGAGTCTGAGCTATCGAGTACTTCAACTGCTTTGGAGTGCAGAAGGCACCCTCCTCAAGCACAAGCTCCTCTGCGGCAGGCCGGAGACCCTCGACGAGCTGCTGATCATAGCGGAACAAATGCGCCACACCGACTCCTCCATGAAGTCGGAGATCGAAGTCAGTCTGGCCCGCAAGGTGGCTCCTCGGGCTCCCGAGAACTCCGGTGGCGACACGGTCGGCGGCAGCAACAGAATGATCCTGGCGCAAGGCCCCGGCTGGCTTCCAATAGCCGGCGGTGGCGGCGGTCAGACCAACAACGGAAGGGCAGCCCTCATCGCCAAGCGGCAGAAAGGCGGCAAGTCCAACTGGTTGCCGGCCTTCTCTTACAAGCAGACTTTGGATGGACCCTGCAAGTTCCATAGCGGCGCGAAGTCGTCGAACCACACCACCCGGAAGTGCCACTGGCTCACAAGGATCGCCAACGGAGACGGCCTCATCCCTCCCCCGCCTGCCGGGCCGCCGCCTCCACCACCGCCCAAAGACCGGTGTCGGGCCGGTCGGCCTTGATTACAAGACAGTACCGGAAGAGCATGGAGCCTATGTAGTGTTCACTAGTGTGGCGGCGATCGCGCAAAGGCGGCAACAAGCAAGTGAATGCGATGGCGTCCGATACTCGAATTCATGCCTTTGGTCGGAGAAACGTATCAGTTGGAGCCGGGCTGATCACCCAGAGGTGATGCCGAATCCGGGCTCCTACGCCCTGGTCTTGGGAGCCACCCTTGCCGCGGATAGGCGGGCTGCTCGCTTCTCGCGAGTCTTGATGAGCGGAGGCAGCAACATCAACATCCTGTACAAGGATACAATGGAGAAGTTAGGAATCAAGCAAAGACAACTTCAACCGCAGTCGGATTTGTGTTCCACGGAATTGTACCAGCCTTTCTGCTCACCGATTGGCAAGATCATGATAGACGTCCTCTTTGGGGACAAAGATCACTTCGCCGAGAGCGGTCACGGTTCAAGTGGTGGACCTCGAAAGCCCATACCATGCTCTGCTCGGCCGACCTGCTTTGGCCAAGTTCATGGCGGTCCCCCACTATGCCTACCTCAAGATGAAGATGCCGAGTACCAAGGGGATTCTGACCGTAGCCGGCGACTACAGAAAGTCGTCCGCTTGCGCGGCCGAAAGCAGATGGCTGGCCGAGTCCCTGGTGATCGAAGCTGAGAAGCGACTTCTTGATCGGGTCGTAGCAATGGCCGGCAAGCAGCCAGAGATGTCGCCCAACCCCAAGGAGTCGGAAGCTGAGGGCTCGTTCAAGCCGGCCAAAGAGACCAAGAAGATACCCTTGGACCCGGAGCACCCGGAGAGATACGCTGTCGTAGGTGCAAACCTCGACAGCAAATAGGAAGGCGAGCTCGTCGATTTCCTCCATGAGAATCGGGACATTTTCGCATGGTCCCCCAAAGACATGCCAGGTGTACCGACGGAATTCACCGAGCACAAGTTACATGTCCGATCTGATGTGAAGCCCGTCAGGCAGCCCTTGCGCCGCCTGTCAGAAGAGAAAAGAAGAGTTGTTGGAGAAGAGATAGCCCGGCTCCTCGCAGCCGGTTTCATCATGGAAGTGTTCTTTCTAGAGTGGTTAGCAAACCCGGTCTTGGTACTAAAGAAGAACAAGCAGTGGTGGATGTGTATTGACTACACAAGCCTCAACAAAGCTTGCCCCAAGGACCCGTTCGCTTTGCCGAGAATTGATCAGGTGATAGACTCCACAGCCGGATGTGAGCTGTTAAGCTTCTTAGATGCATACTCAGGATATCACCAGATCAAGCTAAACCCGGCCGACAGATTGAAGACTGCCTTCATCACGCCGTTTGGAGCCTTCTGCTACATGACCATGACATTCGGCTTGAGGAATGCCGGCGCCAGCTTTCAGCGTTGCATGCAAAAGTGCCTCCTCAAGAATCTTGGCAGAAACGCCCACGTTTACGTGGACGACGTTGTGGTGAAGACGGAGAAGCGAGGAACACTGTTGGAAGACCTCAAGGAGACCTTTGAAAATCTGCGCCGATTCCAGATCAAGCTCAACCCAGAGAAGTGCGTCTTCGGAGTACCCGGCCGCCAGCTCCTTGGTTTCACGGTCTCGAACAGCGGCATAGAGTGCAACCCGTGAAGATCAAGGCAATCGAAAGGATGGAAGTACCCGCCCGGCGCTAGATGTGCAAAAGTTCACCAGCTGCTTGGCGTCCATCAGCCGATTCATCAGCCGGCTGGGCGAGAAAGCTCTTCCTCTGTACCAGCTCATGAAGAAGACCACCTTCTTCGAATGGAATTCCAAGGCGGACGAAGCTTTTCTCCAGTTGAAGAAAATGTGACTACTCCCCCAGTGCTGGCGGCTCCGACTCCAAAGGAGCCCATGCTCCTGTATATTGCCGCCACCAGCAGGGTAGTCAGCACAGTTATTGTAGTTGAACGCAAGGAGGAAGGCAAGGCGCTACCTGTCCAGAGACCGGTATATTACCTGAGCGAAGTACTGTCGACCTCCAAGCAGAACTACCCCCACTACCAGAAGATGTGTTACGGCGTGCACTTTGCCGCCAAGAAGTTGAAGCCTTACTTTCAAGAGCATCCAATCACCGTGGTTTGCACAACCCCACTAGCAGAGATCATCGGAAGCCGAGATGCTTCTGGCCGAGTGGCCAAATGGGCCATAGAGTTGGCCCCCTACACCATCTACTACCAGCCCCGCACTGCCATCAAGTCACAAGCACTGGCCGACTTCCTCGTCGACTGGGCCGAGACCCGATACTGCCGCCAAATACCGACTCCACCCATTGGCGGATGCACCGATGGCTCCAAGATGCGCACCGGCTTGGGAGCCAAAGCATGGTCCTCACTTCCCCAAAGGCGACAAGCTCAAATGCAGCTGCAGATCCATTTCGCCGCCTCCAACAACGTCGCCGAATACTGAGGCGCTCATTCACGGGCTCCGGCTTGCCAAAGAGCTTGGCATTCGCGGATCACGTGTTATGGCGACTCGGCTTGGTGGTCCAACGATCGTCCGTGACTGGGGCGTAAAAGATGCAAAGAGGGCGAGCTACCGTATCCTAGTACAGCAGCTGAGTGGATATTTTGAGGGGTGCGAGTTCCTCCACGTGCCAAGAAACGACAACGACCAAGCAGATACCCTGGCAAGAATCGGCTCCACCCGCCAGGCAATACCATCCGGCGTCGCCCTTGGCGCCTCCTCAAGCCATCTGTCAAGCCATCACCAGAGTCAGACTCCATTTTTGTGCCGGCTCCCCCTGAAGAAGTCGGATCCGACTCCAAAGCCTTAGCAGACGGCACAAGAATTCCGGCAGATGCCCCAAGAACGCTGCAGTCGAAGCTGGCCCGGGGACTTCAGAACCCGACCTGGGGACTGCGGCGACCATTGCGAAGACTCCAGTACTCGGCCCGGGGACTGTGCCAGTCGGCCTGGGGACTTCTTCAACCCAACAAGCTGCTGCGGACTCCAACCCGCCGCCTCCCAGCCCAGCCGCCCTCGTCCAAGTAGCAGTACTGGCAGTCGAAGAAATAGCAGCACCCTCATGGGCCCAGCCCATCCACGAAGTTCTTAGTAAGCGGAGAGCTACCAACCGATGAGACCTTGGCTCGGCAAGTGCAACGCCGAGCAGCAGCCTACACTATAGTCAGCAGAGAGCTGGTCGGTAGCGCAGCATCACTTTGGTGTCTACCGGTATTGCGTCGAGTCGAGCAAGGCCAAGCAATTCTCGAAGACATCCATCGAGCGTAGTGCGGCCATCATGCAGCCTCAAGAGCACTCGTCGCCAAAGCCTTCCGACACGGTTTCTTACGGCCGACTGCCCTAGAAGAGGCCAAGGAATTAGTTCAAAAATGCAAGGGGTGCGGTGTTCCGCTCCAAGCCGCTTTCAGCCGGCTTCTGCACTCAAGACTATCCCCATCGCCTGGCCCTTTGCAGTTTGGGGCCTGGACATGGTGGGACCATTCAAAATGGCACGAGGCGGCCTAACTCACTTACTTGTCGCGGTGGACAAGTTCACCAAGTGGATAGAAGCAAAACCCATCAATAAGTTGAATGGTCCTACTGCAGTGACTTTCATCACCGACATCACGACTCGGTACGGCGTACCACACAGCATCATCACCAACAATGGCACAAATTTTGCCAAAGGCGCCACAGCCCGTTTACTGCGACGCAAAGGCATCCGACTGGACTTAGCGTCCGTTGCCCATCCGCAGTCAGACGGCCAGGTGGAGCGAGCGAACGGCCTCATCCTGTCTGGCATCAAGCCTCGACTGGTCGAACCATTGGAGTGTTCGGCCGGCTGCTGGCTTGAGGAGTTGCCAGCCGTCCTCTGGAGTCTGCGCATGACTCCAAACAAGTCAACTGGCTTCACACCCTTCTTCCTCGTCTACGGTGCAGAAGCCGTCATTCCAACGGATATAGAGTTCGACTCCCCGCGAGTCACCATGTACACCGAAGAGGAAGCAGAAATAGCACGTCAAGACGGCGTCGATCTGCTGGAAGAGGGCCAGCTGTTGGCACTCAGCCGGTCCAGCATCTACCAGCAGAGCCTGCGCCGCTATTACAACAAGAAGGTCAAGCCAAGATCATTCCTAGAGGGCGACCTTGTGCTCCGGCTGATCCAGCGAACATCCGGCCAAGCTGGTATCGGCGCCTTGGGAAGGCCCATTCATCATCAGCAAAGTGCTGGGCAACGACTCCTACTACCTGATCGACACTTAGAAGCCCCGAGCACGCAAGAGGGACGACTCCGGAAAATATACGGAACGGCCATGGAATGTGAATCTCCTCCGAAGATTTTACAGTTGATGCAGTATGTACCACGCCACCCTTTGTGTTTAAAGTTCCAAAACCTCGGGCCCCCCGAGACGAGCTCGGGGACTGCCCTCTTTTGTTGTCTGTATGATAAGAATTATGCCTTTGAGTATGTTACTCTTTGTTATGCTATTTGGCACCGGGTTCGACTAGTCGGCCCGGGGACTCGCCGCCTTTGGGCTATGAAATGATTCCTGCAGTCAAACAAGTAACGTGCGGTGCCTAAGCCGTCTCCTGTCAGAAGCCGCAGCTCGCAGAGCGACTGTTTGGTGGGCAGGAGTAAGGAAGAACGGGCGCCCACACGAAAAAATGGCTAAGGACCCAAAGCATAAACATAGTTTAAATCGGCTCCCAGCCCGTTTTGTAAAACCGACTCTTAAGTAGTCGGGTTGCCGCTTTCTACTCAACTTGCTTAAAAGACTCTAAAAAATGGCCAAGTACTTGCCTTCTCAAAGGTAGCCAAGCACTTGATCCAGACGGCGATCCATGAGCGGTTGCCGATGGGCAAGGCGGCAACCAAGGAAGGCGGCAAAGAAAAAAAGCCATAAGAGCAATAAGCAAGGAAAGATAAAATTAGAATAATATTTACACAAGCTTAGGCCCTTGGCCGGATCTTCGGACAGAGGTTCAGAATACACCCCGCGGGTGGAATTGTGCGAATTAACAAGTTCTTTTAAAGACTAGCAAAACAGATAAAATAAAGGCGAGGCAGTGGCCTAAGAAGCGGCAGATGGGGTCGGAAGGCCGGAGGCGACGGCGGCGTCAGGCGCCGGGGCGGCCGGCTGGGCGGTCTCGGCTTGATCGTCTCCGGCGGCGGCCGGCCCAGACGGACGCGGCTCGTTGCTGGAGGCGCGGTCGAGCTGAGGCTGATCGCCCGCTCCGTCTTCTGGCGCCTCCATGTCGTCTCCGTCCTCCGTCTCGTCTTCCTCCTTGGCGCTGGAGTCGATCACCTCCATGAGTCTCGTCGTAGTCCGGGTTCATCCCGAACCACTCCGGCGGTGCCTCCCCACCGTCCTCGGCCCGCTCAGGGACGAAGACACTGGTGTCCGTGTAGTCGGCAATCGCCGCCGCACGCTCGACAAGGGCGTCCTCCGTGGCCAGCAACTCCGCCTGCGCCTCGGCCGGAGCAGCGGCCAGCCGGTCCAGATCCAGGCCTGGATACCACGCCTTGACGAATTTCAGGGCCCGGCGAGCTCCAGCCCGAGCCGAGGAACTCTTCTAGGCCTCAAGACGGCCAGCCGCGACCTCCAGCCAGTCGGCAGTCCGGCTGGGAGTGCGCAGAATCGGCATGTTCGGCCACCGAGCAGCGATCGCCTGGGCGTCGACATGTTGAAGCCGGCGCAGCATCCGATGGGCCGGCCGCAGACGAGCCTCAATGCTCAGGAGCTGCTCGTCAAGGGTCCGGGGGCGTTGGCTGCGATCTCAGCACCACCCGCCCTCCGCGCCTCGCGGTCAGCCTCGATGGCTTGATTGGCCGCCTGCGTGTGGCCGGGGAAGAAGTCTGCCAAGAAGAAGAAGAAGCAAGTCAGAAAAACAGGAGTCGGCCTGACCCATAGTCGGCGACCCAAAAGAAGAAGTAAAAGCAAACTCACCATCGACGATGTCCTCGATTTCGTGGAAGCCGGAGGTCAGCAGCGCTTCCTTGTCGGTCCAGGAGGAGCGCTCGCTCTCAAACTCGGCCAGGAGAGCGGCCTCTTTCTTCTCCGCCTCGTCCTGCGCCGCCTTAAGCAGCTCCTTCTGCTCCGCCAGCTGCGTAGCCAGCAGGTCGCGTTCTGTGGCGAGCTTGCTGCATTCCCCCTCCTTGGCACACAAGGCGGTGTTGGCCGTACCCAGCTGCCGCCGAAGAGTGGTGCTGGCCTCTGAAAAATAAAAAGAAGAAGGACGCGAAGTCGTCAGCTAAGAAGGTCGCCAGGAAGATCCGGCCCGACTGCGCAGCAGTCGGCCCGAATCTCGGGGTCTACAGCCCGCAGGTGCGCCAGCGCGCCCCCGCAAAGAAGAAAACTCACCTCGGCTCCTCGCCAAGTCGGCAGTCTGCTTGCCCAGCTCCTCAACGTTGCGGTTGAAGGCAGTGGCGCGGAGGTTGTGATACTCCTGCGACAAGAATTCCAGACAAGGGTAAAAACTTGGAAGTAAGCTAATAGAGTTCCGAGCCGCCTGCTCAGCAGTCGGCCCGAAACTCGGGGACTACACCAGTGGGCCGTTGGCCTTACGAAGAAGGGCAAGAAAAATTCAAAGAAGGAAGCGTACCGCAGACGGCGGCTCGCGACGCCAGGTGCGCCTTGGAGAAGTTCTGGATGGCGTCGCCCTCAGCTTGCAGCTTCGCCTGGACGTCCAGGAGCGCCGTGTTCAGCGGGCCCGTGCCGCCTCCTCGCACCCACCCAATGGGCGTGGCGCTTGTCGCCTCGGCGTCTGGAATGGCCGAGCTGGCACGCCGGTCTCCAAGGGGCGCGGCGCCGAAGTCGCCTTCTCAAGACGGCGTCGCGCTGGTGAGGCGACTTGAAGAAGCAGCTGCGCCACGGCCTCGTCATCGGTCGGCGGCACAGGCGGGTCTGCCGGCTATTTGCCTCGTGCGCTCTTAGACCGCGGTGGAGGCAGCAGGGGTGGCACGGCCGTGCCCGACAGGGAGGCCTCGCCGCCTTCCCTCTCCGCAACGGGGACCTCACCGCCGACTCCCTCCGTCTGCCCCGTGAACTCCGGCGGCGGCGGCGCAGAGCTCAGCGGAGTGACGAGCAGCGCCGACTGGAGGCGCGCGGCCTCCTTGGCTCGCCTCTTGGCTGCAGCGGCGGCTTCGACCTCCTCCAGCTTCTTCTGGGCGGAAGCCGCCACCTTCTCCAGACGGGCGGCCTCCTCCTCGTCGCGCTTCTCCTACGCATTACGTTCCGTCGCCTCCCGGAGGGCGGCCGCTGGATCAATCCGCCGAGTATTGGCGGACGTCTCCGCCGACCCCATGACGGAGGTGGCGGCGACCCTCTCGAAGGTGAGGGGAGCCCTGATGAGAAAAATACATGTAAAGACTTGGACAAGAAGACGGACCAGAATAAAACAAAACAAGATAAGAAGTACTTACGCAGAGACCAGCGGCGGCTTCTTCACTTCCCTGCGGAAGCGGTTAGCCTTCGTGACCACCTCTTCGCGCTGGGTCGCGGCGGCCGTCCCCCTGAATTTCTTCGCCCGGCCGCCTGGCAGGCTCGGCCCGGCCCGACGCTTCTTCGCGCCGCCTCGACCACCCAAGGCGCTGGAGGAACTCGCGCCTGGATGGCCGGCTTTTCTGGCGGCGAGGCGACTTCCGTTTCGCCGTCGTCGTCGAGCCCGATCGGCGAAGGTTGCCGAAGGCTGAAGTCGTCGGCCCTCCTCCTCCCTCGGCGTCGGTCTCCATCGCCGCAACCCCCAAGTCGGGGTCGTCGACGTTGCTCTCCGCCCGGTCGGGGACGAATTCACGAGCCGGCCCCGCGGTGTCGGCCGAGGGCTGCATGAAGGGATTCTGAATCGGAAAAGACCAAAGAAAATTAGAGCCGGATTCGGCTGAAGAAGGAAACAGAAAAAGCAAGAGATGACTTACCACAGGCAGGGGGTTGGCGCGCGAGTATGGTTCCTTGCCGAACTGCCATTCCTCCATAAGGCCGCAGTTCGCCAAGAAATTGACCGTGTCCACCACCTCCGCGTGGGGCATGTCTTTGGAGCACAGCCGACTGGGGTCGGCGGCGCTCATCGGCGGATCGGATGAGGTCGGCCTTGAAGAGGAAGAACTTCGGCGCCACGAGGCGGCCAGCAAGTCCGCTCGGTCCAGGCCCTCCATTGCGTCATCACGCTGGAGGCCGTAGCGGCAGGCGGCGCCGCTGGAGTCGGCGTCCGGGCCCGATGGGACCAGCTGGAGTCGCCCGCCAACTCGCCCGGCCACGTAAGGCGGCAAGTTGACCCGCCGCCCTCGGGCGGCGTTCTTAACGATAGAAATGCGTGCGCTGCCACATCTTCACCGACTTGATGAGGGGATGGCGGGGAAGGGGTTCTCGGGCACCGGCCTCCTCATTGCGATGAACGTGCGCCTGAGCCGGCACGCGAGCGGCGTGGGTTCGAGCTTGGCTTGGAAGAATTCCCCACAGCTCGATGGTGGGGAGAACGCCGAAAGCCCTCGCATAAGGATGCAAAGGCGGCCAGCACCACCGTGTTTGGAGTGAGGTGGTGCGGCTGGAGCCCGTAGAACTCCAGGAACACGCGGAAGAAGCCGCTCGCCGGCAGCCCTAGCCCGCGCATGAGGTGCGAGCGGAATATTACCCGCTCGCCCTCCTCCGGCGCCGGCGTTATTTCGCCCGCCGGCGCGGCGCTGGTCCGCACCAGGTGGTTGCCGTGGATGTGGCGCGTTTGGCGGAGAAACTCGATGATGTCGTCGTCGACAATGGAGCCATCCCACACGCCGGAGCGCGCGGCGGGAGGCGCGGCGGCGGAGGAGGAGCTCATCTCCGCGGCGCGGCGTGGTTCGGCGCGGCGGAGCGAGGAGGAAGACGAAGCAAGGAAGGAGACGAAGCAAGAAGGGGAGGGAGCGGGGAAGAGTGGGTGCGCGTGCGTCGCCGCCCCCCTCCTCCCGCCTACTTATAGGCGCCTAGGCTGAGAAGCCGAGGGGGCGGGCGTGGGATTAACTGCGCCAACGTCCCCACGCCCCCACGATTTAACCCACGACGTTCTGCGGTAGTAACGGCGTGGGAGCTCTTTCAACCGCCGCACGCGGTCATAGCGATCCGCCTTCATGTGGCCAGGCGCGGTAGTGGCGGGCCTCGCGACGGCCTGTCTAGTCACGCAGCTGCGTGGCTGGCAGCCACTGCCGGCGTGGCGTCACGTGGCGGGCCCTTAACGGGCAGCTGCACCGAAGCTTATCGAGCACGCTGCCCGAATCCCGCCACGACCTTGAAACCTTTGAGGAGCAAGACGGCCTCTGCAAGGCCGACTCCACTAATCGGCTCAAAGACGAGACGGCGAGCGAGCCCAGATCCTTCCACTAAAGGGATGAAACTGTTGAGGCTCCTCGACATGTTGCCCTTGGCGCCTTACCAGCTTCGGGACTCTTGCCGGAGTAATGGGCCACGGTAGGCAAACCCGAGCCCTGGACCTTTCAAAACATCGAGGCATTGCGCCCTCAAGACCCCAAGACGAAGAGCCGCCGAGAGTCGGCGGCAGCCGCCGACTACCCCTCCCGGCCGAGTCCCGAAATGGCCTCAAGACAAGCCGAGGCTCCAAGCCAGGCGACTTCCGGGAAAGCCGGCTCACGAGGAGTCGGCGTAACTCAAGCGCCTCCCTCTTGCAGTCGACCTCGGCGGGACGGGATGGGGCCGCCTCGCAGCCCCACCCCTGCCATGTTCATAAAGGACAAGCATGGCCACAGAGCGTCGTACTGACGGAGATCTCCGTCTGGCGCGGCACTGTTGCCACGCCGCCACAACGTCGCCCGTGGGCGGATTCACATACCCGATGGCTGTCTGTATGACCGAAGATGGCGGGACCCGCTTTGTCAGCGGGAGTGCGGAAAAACGGCGAGCGCCCCAAAGACGGACCAGGGGAGTCGGCCTCCCAGAGTCGGCCGGCCCCTCCCATGGGCTCCATGCGCCATTAATCGAGACAAAGGCAGGGAATGGCAAGGTGATCGCCCGCGGCGGCACTGTTGCCATGACCGCGACGCATAAGCTTCGCGTCATTAGAAGCCTTCTGATAACCCACCGGCAAGACTACCACATGGCGGACAAAGGGCTGTCGGCCCCATGCTTGGACCGTCGGCGGGCCCACTAGTCGGCGGGCCCTGAAGTCGGCGGAGAAGATGGCGACTTAAGAGATCGACGGCTGGGACCAGCGCCACCGGATTACTCAATGTACCCCTGGGTAGGCCTATATTAACCGCCCGGGGCACCCATGCTAAGGGTTGGAACCTAGTAGTTTGACACACACATAGAGGGAAGAGAAGAGCTAGTCGTGCCCTTCTCCTTCCTCACCCCGAACAACTCAAGGAGCAATCTTGTACTCACTTTGCCATAGTGATCATGCGGAGACCCCGCAGAGCAGCAGTAGGGGTGTTATCTCCTCGGAGAGCCACAGGCTGGGTAAGATTCGCCGGCGTGCATGCCTTCGCCTCATCCCGTTTCCAGGCACCGGCGACGTTCTACTCGCCCCCTCCATGATAAGCCATCCTTTGGCATATGTCGCACCCAACCCCTGACAGTTCCCCAACAAGATCATCTTATAATGCTACCGCCAAACTAAGAAAAATAAGATGCATAAAGGATAAACATCACATGCAATCAATATAAGTGATATGATATGGCCATCATCGTCTTGTGACTTTGATCTCCATCTCCAAAGCACCGTGATGATCACCATCGTCACCGTGACACCTTGATTTCCATCATAGCATCGTTGTCGTCTCGCCAACTATTTCTTCTACGACTATCGCTACCGCTTAGTGATAAAGTAAACACAATTAGAGGGCGATTGCATTGCATATAATAAAGCGACAACCATATGGCTCCTGCCAGTTGCCGATAACTCTGTTACAAAACATGATCATCTCATACAATAAAATTTAGCATCATGTCTTTGACCATATCACATCACAACATGCCCTGCAAAAACAAGTTAGACGTCCTCTACTTTGTTGTTGCAAGTTTTACGTGGCTGCTACGGGCTGAGCAAGAACCGTTCTTACCTATGCATCAAAGCCACAACGATTTTTCGTCAAGTGTGCAGTTTTAACCTTCAACAAGGACCGGGCGTAGTCACACACGATACATCTAAAGTTGGAGAAACTGACACCCGCCAGCCACCTGTGTGCGAAGCACGTCGGTAGAACCAGTCCCGCGTAAGCGCACGCGTAATGTCGGTCCGGCCGCTTCATCCAACTATACCGCCGAATCAAAATATGACATGCTGGTAAGTAGTATGACTATTACTGCCCATAATTCTTTGTGTTCTACTCGTGCATATAACATCTACGCATAGACCTGGCTCGGATGCCATTGTTGGGGAACACAGTATTTCAAAATGTTTACCTACGATCATGCAAGATCTATCTATGTGATGCACAAAAATGAGTGGGGAGAGTGTGTCCACATACCCTCATAGACCGAAAGCGGAAGCGTTATATCAACGCAGTTGATGTAGTCGTACGTCTTCACGATCCGACCGATCCTAGCACCGAACGTACGACACCTCCGTGTTCAGCACATGTTCAGCTCGATGACGTCCCTCGTACTCTTGATCTAGTTGAGGCCGAGGGAGAGTTCCGTCAGCACGACGGCGTGATGACGGTGAAGATGAAGTTACCGACGCAGGGCTTCACCCAAGCACTACGACGATTTGACCAGGTGTAAAACTGTGGAGGGGGGCACCGCACACGGCTAAGAGATTGCATGTTGTTCTTTTGGGGTGCCCCTGCCCCCGTATATAAAGGAGGGGAGGAGGAGGCCGGCCAACAAGGGGCGCGCCAGGGAGAGGGGAGTCCTACTAGGACTCCAGTCCTAGTAGGATTCAGCCCCACCCTTTTTTTCCTTCTACCGGAGGGGAAAAGGGGGAAGGAGAGGGAGTAGGAGAAGGAAAGGGGGGTGGCGCCCCCTTCCCAAGTCAAATTCGGCCTCCTCCCTTGTGGGGGGCGCACCAGCCCCTTGTAGGCTGGTTAACCTCCCTCCTATGTCCCATAAGGCTCATATCTTTCCCCGGGGGTTCCGGTAACCTCCCGGTACTACGGAAAAATGCCCGAATCACTCGGAACCATTCCGATGTCCGAATGCAACCTTCCAATATATGAATCTTTACCTATTGACCATTTCGAGATTCCTCGTCATTTCCGTGATCTCATCCGGGACTCCGAACAAACTCCGGTACATCAAATCACATAACTCATCATACAAATCGTCATCGAACGTTAAGCGTGCGGACCCTACGGGTTCGAGAACTATGTAGACATGACCGAGACACATCTCCGGTCAATAACCAATAGTGGAACCTGGATGCTCATATTGGCTCCTACATATTCTATGAAGATCTTTATCGGTCAAACCGCATAACAACATACGTTGTTCCCTTTGTCATCGGTATGTTACTTGCCCGAGATTCGATCGTCAGTATCCTCATACCTAGTTCAATCTCGTTACCAGGAAGTCTCTTTACTTGTTTCGTAATGCATCATCCTGCAACTAACTCATTAGTCACATTGCTTGCAAGGTTTATAGTGATGTGCATTACGGAGAGGGCCCAGAGATCTCTGATACACGGAGTGACAAATCCTAATCTCGATCTATGCCAACTCAACAAACACCATCAGAGACAACTATAGAGCATCTTTATAATCACCCAGTTACGTTGTGACGTTTGATAGCACACTAAGTGTTCCTCCGGTATTCGGGAGTTGCATAATCTCATAGTCATAGGAACATGTATAAGTCATGAAGAAAGCAATAGCAACAAACTAAACGATCATAGTGCTAAGCTAACGGACGGGTCTTGTCCATCACATAATTCTCTAATGATGTGATCCCGTTCATCAAATGACAACACATGTCCATGGCTAGGAAACTTAACCATCTTTGATTAACGAGCTAGTCAAGTAGAGGCATACTAGGGACACTTTGTTTGTCTATGTATTCACACATGTACTAAGTTTCTGGTTAATACAATTCTACCATGAATAATAAACATTTATCATGATATAAGGAAATATAAATAACAACTTTATTATTGCCTCTAGGGCATATTTCCTTCAGTCAGGCATGGAGCCGAAGTTCGAGCACACCTCCATGGTGTTCTCAAACTTGGTGCGGTCACCAACCGACCACCCGAGGAAGAAGGCCCTCCAGCCAATACACCTAGGGAAGGGGTTGGCGTTGGAGCTGGAGCTGGAGCTCATGGCGATGGAGAGGAGGAAGGTTGATAGTGAGAGAAGAGAGGGGGTGGGTAAGTAGTGGTGGGCAGGGTGAGTAAATATAGGCGCAATGGAGAGGAGGAAGAGTGATAGTCATGCCGTTTTAACTACATGCTCTTCAATAAGCCATGAACTCTATGCTATGCCTGACTCCATGAATTGTTTGCAGATCGAGGAGAGCAATGAGATGGGCACGGAGGTGCTCCCGGCCGTTGACAACAAGGGCAAGCAGCCGGTTCATCCAGTGCTCGAGGTGGTGCTGCCGCCCACCACCGAGGAAGAACCGAAGACGCCTGAGGTTGGCGACGACGAGCGCATGGAGGAGCACCCCAACAGCAAGCGCCGCAATTACGACCACTACCATGAAGAGGGTGGACCAACTCACTTCTGCAAGGTCGTCCTTGCACCGAAGTTTGAGTGCATCCCCATGCCCCTGGACTTCACCAAGCACTTCGTCACGCTGCCGACGGAGTTTAAGCTCAGGAACAACACCAGCTGCTCCTGGAAGGTGACGGTGAAGCTGATGAACGACAAGGTGACCCTGGATCAGGGTTGGGCCACCTACGCCGTCGTTCATCAGATCAAGATCGGCTACATGGTGACGTTCAAGCTCCTGACTCCCGTCACCCTCAAGGTCATCATCTTCGACGACGATGGCATTGAGGTTGTCAACAAGTGCGGGAAGCACAACAAAGCCTTCGCCGCCAAGGACTAGGGCCAGAGCACCTCCTTCCTATGTACTATCGAGTCTGCTTTATGGTTTATGCGTTGAACTGTTTGAACTATCGTTATGATGTGTGGTACTATGTTATCTAAACTATTCTGTTAAATAGTTGATGCTCTGTTTATACTCTGCTCTGCTTATGATGTGTGGTACATGGTTGTGCCGAAGTGTGCTGGTAACCTCACCAACTAGCCAAAGAGGTTACCACACACTAGGTGTTGCATACAACCAACACCATGCCTTGGGTTTGTCCACTAACATGCAGGCAACCAAACACCAGGCAGTGTGGTTCTGCCCATGCACACAAGAGGGCATACAGGCAACCAAACAACTTGCAGATGATGCATTTGAGGCTGCATTTGCATAGCCAGGCTGAGTTGAGAAGGCTATGTAATGCAGCTATTGTAGACTACGACAACCAAACACGCCCGTGATGCCTAGTGCCCTGCTGTGTTGTTGTTAAAAAGAGCAGTGCTAGTGTTAAACATGCATGCATTTGTTTTGATAGGTAAAGGCATATTCAACGACAACCCGTAAATTTCCTCCCGCATCCATCCGCGGACGCGGATGCAAAAGAACGACATCCAATGTTAGCCGTATACATCCGGCTTTTTTTCTTTCAAGTCAACACGATCAAATAGCCGCATGCAAAGGCTACGTGCGTGGATATGTATTGTATACATGATACAGGGATACGCTCGATACGCCAATTTTCTACAAACTAGGATACGGTAATATGTTTATATATATGTTAATTATTAAAAGTATGAAAAAGGAGCTTCCATGTCAAAGCATGCCTCAATAGGATTACCCCTCCTTTTTTTCTTGCACTTGGTTCACTTCCATCAGTTGGCAATGGGATTTCCCTAGGTTTGCTGCTCTCACTCAGTACATCAGCTCTCTCTTGCTCACCTTTCAACTGAACAAGAACATCGATAGTCACCTTTTGACATGAGCTCACCCCAATGTTAAGAATCTTCGAAAGGTGCGCCTTTTGAAGATCTGATGCATGGTCTAGGCGGATTGGAAGGCCCCACCACCGGGTTATATCAAGATAAATGTCGACGCAAGCTTTGTGGAGAGCATCAGCGCTGCAAGTGTGGGTGTGGTGGCCAGAGATTCGTCTGGGAATGTCATTATATCTTCTTGGGATTTTATTGGATGTTGTAAAAGTGGGGAGGAAGCGGAGCTAAGGGCATGCATTGCCGGTCTGTATACAGGTATTACTCTTCACAATCCTATAATTTTATAGACTGACTGTGCGTTTGCTGCTGCGTCCCTTGCAAATGAGTTTTTTGACTGGTCCTCTTTGTTTGATTTGAAGAAGGAAGCAATGAGTATCTCAAAGCTGATTAATAGTTTACATATTAATAAGATTAGCTGTTCGGCCAATGGGGTAGCACATTTAATTGCAAAGTTTTTCTTTGACAATAGATCAGATGGTATTCTTGTTAATGATGTTCCGCCCTGTGTGGTGAATTCTGTAATGAACGATTATGTCGTCTCTTATGATTAATTAATATAAGAGGTGGTGTTAAAAAAGTGTGCCTTTGTTGTAGAGGGGATTTCACATCGAACAAGGGGTTTCACATATCCAAAATATATTGCAGCAGTATCCGAGGAGTATCAAACATTATTTCCTTTTTTAAATCAAAAAAATCAAGGGATACGTAATGAGCTGTATCGGGGCAGTATCCGGCTGGATACGCGTGCTTTCTAAAGTATCCGCGCAACGTAGTGCAAAGGGTACATACGTTCAAATAGCCGCATGCAACACTAGTATCCGACCCATTATGACAGTATGCATAGGCATTCTGTTATGAACCTTCTTGAAAGGTTCCAATCCGTTTTTCCTTCTAAAAGATTTCAAGCCATCTTTCTATTGGTTTTTTCTTTATATTTGTTGATTTTTATGATTCTTTCGGTTTTATCTTTTGCTTTTCTCTTTGTCATTTTGTGTCTTCATTTATCATCTTTTTTGTTTTTTCACATACATTTCAAAATAGTCCAGAATTTAAGAATTATTTTTTTCTGAAAAAACGTTTGGAATTCCCACTTTTTTAAATATTTCCAAATTTTGTGCGCATTCTTTAAAAAATGTTGAGAATGCCAACATTTTGTTCATATTTTCGGAAAAACTTCAACTTTTAGAAAACCATTCACATTTTTGACAAATATTTGAAATTCTTCACAACTTTCGATAAATATTAAAATTTATATTTATATTTTTATTTGTTTGGTAAATTTCCATTTTTTCACATTTTCGAAAATAATACTTGCAAATTATTTGTTACCTTAAAACTTCGAAAATTTACAAATTACGAGATTTTTACAAAAAAATGTTCACTCTTTTTTGTTTTTATGCTCAAATTGTTGAATCGCGAGTTACAGTAAAGCGCCCCAGTATTTTGCGACCTTTTTCTCAGGGGTGTATTTTTACGAGCTACAGTACTTATGCAATCTATAGGGCGTGTTTGGTTCCTTGGGTCGCACCTGCGTCGCACCCACCATGCAATTTTCCGTGCGTTTGGTAGGCTGCACGTCTCACTGGGCCAGGCCCGGCCGATGCAAAATCAGGCTCCCAGCCAGGCTGAGCGGAAACGCAGGGATCGGCCGTTTTTGCGAGCCAGGCCCGCGCCTGCACCCGCGCGTTCAGAGTCGCGAGCTAGGTCTCCTCTTCCGGTCGTCTCAGCTCGCATTTTCCCCGCCGCTCTCTCCTCTGCTGCCACGCCGTATCTCCTCGTCGGTGTCGAGGCAAAGCTCTCCTTCTCCCTTTCCCCTCCCTTTCTTCCGGAGCTCTGGCCCCTCCCTCCCATTCGCAGCTATTGGCGACCTGCTCGCCGCCGCTCGCGGCCGCCCGCCCGATCTGGCCGTGATAGCAAGCAGGGGACTCCGGCGGCACGTACACCACCTTCGCGCGCTCACGGGCCGGGCGTTCACGGCCGCCCGCACGATCCCGTGTGTGAGCAAGCACGGACCCGCGTGCTGTGCACTTGTTGATGGGGAAGGCCTGGCCGTGGTAGATCTACTGGACCTTGTGCTTGAGCTGCTGTACCAGTAAGTACTTGGGCTTCTCATCGATGCATGTGTGCGCAGTGTTATGCTGCTAATCCCCGAGTCCTTGCCAAGCCTACCTTCCAAATATCTAACATGACAGGTTCCCGTCATTGAAGTTTCAGACCAGTGCTCTTCATAATGAGATAATTTAACTTGGTGCTATTTAGTTGCTTCGAGGTGCGGACAAGCTGTTGAAAACTTCCATGTGCTAACTATGTCTTATTTGTTGTTTTCACAGGCTACGGTTCAAAGCCCAGATATCTAAGTTGGAGTGCATGTCACCAAAACAATCTTTTAATTATTTTACATACACGTACAAACACCTAAAATCAATCCTCGCAAAAAAACCCACCTAGAATTAAATTCCACATCTATCATATTATTCAGCCTCGTGCATCCTACCAAACAACATCTGAGGTGAGCCTGGTCCACATCATGCAAGTACACTAAACACACATCTCAACTCCATCTTGCATCAGTTTAACCAGGCCAGCCCCAGCCAAGCTCCTTCATGACATGCAGGTTGGATGTGCCTAGGGAACCAAACGCGCCCATAGGGCGTATTTGGTTCGTTGGGTCGCACCTGCGTCACACCCACCATGCAATTTTCCGTGCGTTTGGTAGGCTGCACGTCTCACTGGGCCAGACCCGGCCGATGCAAGATCAGGCTCCCAGCCAGGCTGAGCAGAAATGCAGGGATCGACCATCTCCGCGAGCCAGCCCACGCCTGCACCTGCGCGTGCAGAGTCGCGAGCTAGGTTTCCTCTTCCGGTCGTCTCAGCTCGCATTTTCCCCCGTTTTACCTGCCGCTCTCTCCTCTGGTGCCACGCCACAACTCCTCGTCGGTGTCGAGGCAAAGCTCTCCTTCTCCCTTTCCCCTTCCTTTATTCCCGAGCTCTGGCCCCTCCCTCCCGTTTCCAGCTATTGGCGAGCTGCTCGCCGTCGCTCACGGCCGCCCGCCCGATCTGGCCATGATAGCAAGAAAGGGACTCCGGCGGCACATACACCACCTACGCGCACGCACCGGCCGGGCGTTCGCGACCGCCATTATGATCCCGTGTGCGAGCAAGCACGGACCCGCGTGTTGTGCCCTTGTTGACGGGGAATGCCTGGCCGTGGTAGATCTGCCGGACCTTGTGCTTGAGCTGTTGTACCAGCAAGTACCTGGGCTTCTCATCGATGCATGTGTGCGCAGTGTTATGCTGCTAATCCCCGATTCCTTGCCAAGCCTACCTTCCAAATATCTAACATGACAGGTTCCCGTCATTGAAGTTTCAGACCAATGCTCTTCATAATGAGATAATTTTACTTGGTGCTATTTACTTGCTTTGAGGTGTAGATAAACTGTCGAAAACTTCCAAGTGCTAACTATGTCTTGTTTGTTGTTTTCACAGGCTGCGGTTCGGAGCCCAGATATCTAAGTTGGAGTGCATGTCACCAAAATAATCTTTTAATTATTTTACATACACGTACAAACACCTAAAATCAATCCTTGCAAAAAAAACCCACCTAGAATCAAATTCCACATCTGTCATATTGTTCAGCCTCGTGCATCATACCAAACAACATCTGAGGTGAGTCTGGTCCACATCATGCAAATACACCAAACACACATCTCAATTCCATCTTGCATCAGCTCAACCAGGCCAGCCCCAGCCAAGCTCCTTCATGCCATGCAGGTTGGATGTGCCCAGGGAACCAAACACGCCCATAGGGCGTGTTTGGTATCTTCGGTCGCACCTGCATCGCACCCACCATGCAAATTTCCGTGCGTTTGATAGGCTGCACGTCTCACTGGGCCAGTCCCGGTCGACGCAAAAACAGGCTCCTAGCCAGGCTGAGCGGAAACGCTGGAATCGGCCATTTCCGCGAGCCAGGCCCACGCATGCACCCGCGCTTGTAGAGTCGTGAGCTAGGTCTCCTCTTCCGGTCATCTCAGCTTGCATTTCCCCCCGTTTTCACCTTCGCTCTCTCCTCTGGTGCCACGCCGGATCTCCTCGTCGGTGTAGAGGCAAAGCTCTCCTTCTCCCTTTCCCCTCCCTTTCTTCCCGAGCTCTGGCCCTCCTCCCGTTCCCGGCTATTGGCGACACCTTTCGCCGTCGCTATGCCGCCCGCCCGATCCGGCCGTGATAGCAAGCAGCGAATCCGCGGCATCGTACACCACTGCGGCAAGACCGGCGAAGCGTTCGCGGCCGCCCGCACGATTCCGTGTGTGAGCAAGCATGGACCAGCGTGTTGTGCCCTTGTTGATGGGGAAGGCCCGCCATGGTAGATCTGCGGACCTTGTGCTTGAGCTGCTGTACCAGCAAGTACCTGGGCTTCTCATCGATGCATGTGTGCGCAATGTTATGCTGCTAATCCCCGACTCCTTGCCAAGCCTACCTTCCAAATATCTAACATGACAGGTTCCCGTCACTGAAGTTTCAGACCAGTGCTCTTCATAATGAGATAATTTTACTTGGTGCTATTTACTTGCTTTGAGGTGCAGATAAACTGTCGAAAACTTCCAATTGCTAACTATGTCTTATTTGTTGTTTTCACAGGCTACGGTTCAGAGCCCAGATATGTAAGTTGGAGTGCATGTCACCAAAACAATCTTTTAATTAGTTTACATACATGTACAAACACCTAAAATCAATCCTCACAAAAAAACCCACCTAGAATCAAATTCCACATCTATCATATTGTTCAGCCTCGTGCATCCTACCAAACAACATCTGAGGCGAGCCTAGTCCACATCATGCAAGTACACCAAACACACATCTCAACTCCATCTTGCATCAGCTCAACCAAGCCAGCCCCAGCCAAGCTCCTTCATGCCATGCAGGTTGGATGTGCCCAAGGAACCAAACACGCCCATAGTGAACCAGTGGGCTGGGCCAGTTGGTCGCCCGGATGTGCGTCCAGGATGCCCCCAAATAACGGGCATGCCTATATCTTTTTTTTAGTATAAACGCACTTTATTTAATCATAAAAGTTCATAGGAATACAGTGAATATCTGGTGGATTTATAAGCCTCACATGGCGCCCATAATCTATACAATTTATAAGCCACACATGTCCCTATATCTTGCTTAGAGCGAGACGAAGGGAAGCCTTGCGTCGGCGCCAGATAGGGTGGCCCAGGCACGCGAGTGTCCACACCCTCTTTTTTCACGTTTAAGTTTTCTATTTTTCTATTTTTTTACTTTTGATTATATTTCCAAATATACTAAATGTATTGTTATAAAAATCATTATCTAAATATTTTATAAAATGTGAATCAAGTTTAAAAATGTGAAATATTTATTGAAAAACTGTTTCTCATGCATAAAAAATATATACAATGTGTGTAAAAAAGTTGATAATGTATTTAAAAAATATTAATCAAGAATTCTAGAAAGTGTTAAAGTTAAATAATGTTTTTGAAAATATTAATGAAGCATTTGAATGTGTATAGGAAAAATGTTGACCATGTATTTGGAAAATGTTAGACAAGCTTTTGAAAAATTTAAAATATGTATAGAAAAAATGGATACAAAAGATGTAGGAAGAGAACCAAAAGTAACAAAGGAAAAACAAAAAAAATCAAAATCAAAACAGAATTAAGAGAAACCAAAGTAAAAAAGAAAACGTGGAAAACCCAGAAACAAGTGCAAAATGAATGAAAAAACAATGATAACCGCAAAAAAGGAAATATAAAACAAACCATTGAAAACCAAAAAAAAGTGAAGAAAGAAAAAAGGAAAATGGGAAACCGAAGAAACATAAGTTATATCAAAGAAAAACAAAGAAAAAAAGAAACCAAGAAGAAAAAATATATCAAAGTATAAAATGAAACCAAAGAAAAATGAAGAAAAAGTAAAGAAAAACCCCAATGAAAACCATAAAAAAACAAAGAAAGCAGGATTTATTCAAATAATAAATAAAAACGAAAAAAATCCAGAGATTAAAAAACTAATCAAAGGAAAAAAAAGAAAAAAAAATGAAAAACCGAGAAAACTCAAGCAGCTGCGAGATGCAGCGATCGAACCACAGCGAGCGAATAACTGCGCTAATTGTCCGGTCCACTGGCGATGTGCCTGACCAGAGAGGTTGTTCCATTTTGCTACAGGTGAGATATAGCTCTTGCGTCCAAATAGGCACCCAAACGCACACTCTTGCACACCGATGGACCGGACCTCATTAGCCATTACACTATTCTTTTTCTTTTTTTTTATCGGATCGGATGTCCCCGAAGGGACCATTTTCCTGGTTTTTGACCATTAGAAGGTTTCGGTCCGGTTCAAGTTTAGCTTTTTCGTTTATCTTTCTTTGTTTTTTTATTTTTAGAAAATTTCTAAAAATGTTCCCTTTATTTTTTTTCTTATTTTGAAACAGTGTTTGTACTTTCCAGAAATGCCATGATTTGAAAAATCGTTCAGAATGCCAGATTTTTTTAAATAAAATCTCCAATTTAACAAAACTTCGAAGTCTCAAAATAGTTTATTTTTAAAAAATGTTCAGAATTACTTCGGGACAGAGGGAGTAGCATTTGGCATGGATCCGTTTGTTGGTGGGAAAACACGAAATGGAGTTGGCTACATAGAGACGTTTTTAAACAAAGCAAAAAGAATTGCTTGATGTCCCCATAAGAATAGACCTCTTATTAAACGCGTAGGGAGCCGGGTGTCGCGCAAACGGCCACCCCGCAGCCCCATGTCGCTCCTGTGGGCCGGCCCATATAGCTCTTTGAGTACGTACAACTTATGTTATGCTAAAGAAATATACTACTCATGTGATTTTTTGTTTATTCTTTATTGATATTTTTCAGGTGACTATTTATTTTTATTCATTTTTCTATAAAAATATTTTGCAATAAGTTTTAAAAATATTTATGTGTTCACAAATTTTAAAAAATCTTGTATTTGAAAAAATGTTTGTAAATACAAAAACAATTTGTGAGTTCAGAGAAGTTTAATTATTGGAAAAATTGTTTGTGAAAATGTTTATAAATTTGAAAAATGTTCTTGAATTCAAAACAATTGTTCATGTATTTCTAAAAGCTCGCAGCTAAAAAACCTGTTCATGAATTAAAATTCGGTTCTTGTTTTCACAAGTTGTTTGCCAATTTGAAGAATGTTAATGATTTAAAAAATTGCATGAATTTTTAATATATTCATGAATCCGGAAAAAATATTTGTGTATTTTTTCTTGTTTTCATAAGATTTCCATGATTTAAAAAATGGTACTCACACTAAAAAAATCACCAATTTTAAAAAGTTTTGAAATTCAGAAAAGTTCAAGAACACAAAAGAATTATTTTCCTTTTCCATTTCATTATTTTATGAAAATAAAAAATCAAAAAAAAGGAAAAAAACTAAAAGAATAAAAAAAATCATTGAAAATAATGATAAAAAACAGCCCGAAAAGGTTCTAGAACCTTCCCAAAACCGAAAGAGGGACTCTCTATGAAAATTCTACTTGGACAGGTCCAATATCTACCCATAGCAATTAGAGGGGTACACTTTTGCTGGCCTTGCGGAGACCTAACTGGCGAATAGGATATCCCCCAAAAGAATCAGGTTTTTTTTGTACACATGTATATATTTTCTACTATATGTTTTGTACACAAAATAAACTATAACGACCTACTTTTCCCTAAAGTTTGTCTTTTCTATGTAGCCAAAAAATCCCCCTAAAGGCGATAAAGGCGAGACAACAGTAATCCGAAGAGATAAAACGACCGGTACTTTGGTGCTTCGGCCGTGGTTTTGATGGGCTTTTTGATTCGGCAATTCTCGAAGCTCGAGAGTGTACTGAACCTCTGGCACTGACGACTGACCTCAATCTCGACTCGATCTGCATTGCATCTCATTGCGCAGAGGTGGTGGCAAATTTAGAGACCGGAGCTCCATGCCGTTATGCTACTATCCTACGAGAGATCAACCATCATCAGACTCTTTTCTGAGCCATCAAGATAATTCATGAGAAGCACCGACACAATGGAGAGGCTCATGCTCTGGCCAAAGCGGACTCCTCTCTTCCTCATGGGCGCCATGTGTGGCTACCTGAATTGCTAATATCATTTATATCCCTTTAAACATTGATCATTAATAAAGGAGTTAAAGAAACAAAACCCCCTAAAAAAGTAGCTAAAAAATAAATAAATATTTAATAAAGTTCTACACATGTATAATACATCTATAGGAAAAATGATATGCTTTCTGAATTTTTAAATTCCAGGCTCCAGGAGCCCGCAACCAAAGTGACACTCTCATTATTTCCTGATTATACCATTTCCACATAGTTTTACTGAAGGAAATATGCCCTAGAGGCAATAATAAAGCTATTATTTATTTCCTTATTTCATGATAAATGTTTATTATTCATGCTAGAATTGTATTAACCGGAAACTTAGTACATGTGTGAATACATAGACAAAACAAAGTGTCCCTAGTATGCCTCTACTTGACTAGCTCGTTTATCAAAGATGGTTATATTTCCTAACCATAGACATGTTTGTCATTTGATGAACGGGATCACATCATTAGGAGAATGATGTGATGGACAAGACCCATTCGTTAGCTTAGCATTATGATCATTACAATTTCATTGCTACTGCTTTCTTCACGACTTATACATGTTCCTCAGACTATGAGATTATGCAACTCCCGAATACCGGAGGAACACCTTGTGTGCTATCAAACGTCGCAACGTAACTGGGTGATTATAAAGATGTTCTACAGGTGTCTCCGATGGTGTTTGTTGAGTTGGCATAGATCGAGATTAGGATTTGTCACTCCGTGTATCGGAGAGGTATCTCTAGGCCCTCTCGGTAATGCACATCACTATAAGCCGTGCAAGCATTGTGACTAATGAGTTAGTTGCGGGATGATGCATTACGGAATGAGTAAAGAGACTTGCCGGTAACGAGATTGAACTAGGTATTGAGATACCACCGGTCGAATCTCGGGCAAGTAACATACCGATGACAAAGGGAATAACGTATGTTGTTATGCGGTTTGACCGATAAAGATCTCCGTAGAATATGTGGGAGCCAATATGAGCATCCAGGTTCCGCTATTATTTATTGACCGGAGATGAGTCTCGGTCATGTCTACATAGTTCTCGAACTCATACGGTCCGCACGCTTAACGCTCGATGACGATTTGTATTATGAGTTTATGTGATTTGATGACCGAAGGTTGTTCGGAGTCCCGTAGGAGATCAAGGACATGACGAGGAGTCTCGAAATGATTGAGCCATAAAGATCGATATATTGGAAGGCTATATTCGGACATCGGAAAGGTTTCGAGTGATTCAGGTATTTTTCGGCGTACCGGAGAGTTACGGGAATTCGTATTGGGCCTTAATGGGCCATAGGGGAAAGGAGAGAAAGGCCTCAAGGGTGTCTGCGCGCCCCCCATGGACTGGTCCGAATTGGACTAGGAAAGGGGGGGGGGGGCGCCCCCTTCCTTCCTTCTCCTTCTCCCTTCCCCTTTTCCTATTCCATATGGGAGGTGGAATCCTACTAGAACTAGGGAGTCCTAGTAGGACTCCACACCTTGGGCGTGACCTATGAGGGCCGGCCTCCTCCTCCCTCCCTCCTTTATATACATGGCAAGGGGGCACCCTAGGACACACAAGTTTATCATTGATCTCTTAGCCGTGTGCGGTGCCCCCCTCCATCATAATCCACCTCGGTCTTTTCGTTGTAGAGATTAGGCGAAGCCCTGCGTCGGTAGCTTCATCATCACCGCCATCACGCCGTCGTGCTGACGAAGCTCTCACTCGACACTCAGCTGGATCAAGAGTTTGTGGGACGTCACCGTGTCGAATGTGTGCAGATCGCGGAGGTGCCGTACTTTCTGTATTAGGATCGGTTGTATCGTGAAGACGTACGACTACATCAATCGCGTTGTCATAACGCTTCCGCTTACGGTCTACGAGGATATGTGGACTACACTCTCCCCTCTCGTTGCTATGCATCACCATGATCTTACGTGTGCGTAGGATTTTTTTTGAAATTACTGAGTTCCCCAACAGTGGTATCAGAGCCAGGTTTATGCGTAGATGTTATATGCACGAGTAGAACACAAGTGAGTTGTGGGCGATAATAGTCATACTGCTTACCAGCATGTCATATTTTGATTCGGCGGTATTGTTGGATGAAGCGGCCAGGACCGACATTACGCTTTCGCTTACGCGAGACTGGTTCTACCGACGTGCGCCGCTGCAATTGGTGGCGGAGTGTCGGTTTCTCCAACTTTAGTTGAATCGAGTGTGGCTATGCCCGGTCCTTGTTGAAGGTTAAAACAACACATACTTGACGAAAAATCATTGTGGTTTTGATGCGTAGGTAAAACGGTTCTTGCTAAGCCCGTGGTGCACGTAAAACTTGCAACAACAAAGTAGAGGACGTCTAACTTGTTTTTGTAGGGCATGTTGTGATGTGATATGGTCAAGACGTGATGATATATAAATTGTTGTATGAGATGATCATGTTTTGTTGAAGTTATCGGCAAATGGCAGGAGCCTTATGGTTGTCTCTTTATTGCATAAGATGCAATCGCCATGCAATTGCTTTACTTTATCGTTATGCGATAGCAATAGTTGCAAAAGCAATAGTTGGCGAGACGACCATATGACGACACGTTGATAGAGATCAAGATGATAGAGATCATGGTGTCATGCCGGTGACGGTAGAAATCATGACTGTACTTTGGAGATGGAGATCAAAGGCACAAGATGATGATGGCCATATCATATCACATACTCCCTCCGTTCCTAAATATTTTTCTTTTTAGATATTTCAACAAGTGACTACATACGGAGCAAAATGAGTGAATCTGCACTCTAAAATATGTCTACATACATCCGTATGTAATAACCATTTGAAATGTCTATAAAGACAAATATTTAGGAACGAAGGGAGTATTTGGATTGCATGTGATGTTTATCTTTTATACATCTTATTTTTCTTAGTTTGGCGGTAGCTTTATAATATGATCCCTTACTTAAATTTCAAGGTATAAGTGTTCTCCCTGAGTATGCACCGTTGCGAAAATTCTTCGTGCTGAGACACCACGTGATGATCGGGTGTGATAAGCTCTACGTTCACATACAATGGGTGTAAGTCAGTTTTGCACCACAGAATACTCGGGTTAAACTTAACGAGCCTAGCATATGCAGATATGGCCTTGGAACACTGGAGACTGAAAGGTTGAACGTGAATCATATAGTAGATATGATCAACATAGTGATGTTCACCATTGAAAACTACTCCATCTCACGTGATGATTGGACATGGTTTAGTTGATTTGGATCACGTGATCATTTAGATGACTCAAGGGATGTCTATCTAAGTGGGAGTTCTTAAGTAATATGATTAATTGAACTTTAATTTATCATGAACTTAGTCCTGATAGTATTTACATAACTATGTTGTAGATCAATAGCTCGCGATGTAGCTCCCCGTTTATTTTTGATATGCTCCTAGATAAAAATAAGTTGAAAGATGATAGTAGCAATGATACGGACTTGGTCCGTGATCTGAGGATTATCCTCATTGTTGCACAGAAGAATTATGTCCTTGATGCACCGCTAGGTGACAGACCTATTGCAGGAGTAGATGCAGACGTTATGAACGTTTGACAAAGCTCGGTATCATAACTACTTGATAGTTTAGTGCACCATGCTTTACGGCTTAGAACCGGGACTTCAAAAATGTTTTAAACGCCACAGAGCATATAAGATGTTCCAAGAGTTGAAATTGGTATTTCATACTCATGCCCGTGTCGAGAGGTATGAGACCTCTGGCAGTACTTTGCCTACAAGATGGAGGAGAATACCTCAACCAGTGAGCATATGCTCAGATTGTCTGGGTACTACAATCACTTGAATCAAGTGGGAGTTAATCTTCTAGATAAGATAGTGATTGACAGAATTCTCTAGTCACTATCACCTAGTTACTAGAACTTCGTGATGAACTATAATATGCAAGGGATAATGGAAACAATTCCCAAGCTCTTCGCGATGCTGAAATTAGTGAAGGTAGAAATCAAGAAAAAGCATCAAGTGTTGATGGTTGACAAGACCACTAGTTTCAAGTAAAAGGGCAAGGGAAAGAAAGGGAACTTCAAAAAGAATGGCAAGCAAGTTGTCACACCCGTGAAGAAGCCCAAAGCTAAGGACCTAAGCCTGAAACTGAGTGCTTCTACTGCAAAAGGGAATAGTCACTGGAAGCGGAACTACCCCAAATAATTGGCGGATAAGAAGGATGGCAAAGTGAACAAAAGTATATTTGATATACATGTTATTGATGTGTACATTACTAGTGTTTATAGAAACCCCTCGGTATTTGATAATCGGGTTCGGTTGCTAAGAGTAGTAACTCAAAGCGGAGTTGCAAAATAAATAGAGACTAGTTAAATGCGACGTGATGATGTGTGTTGGAAGTGATTCCAAGGTTGATAAGATCACCATCGCACACTCCCTTTACCTTCGAGATTAGTGTTGAACCTAAAATAAATGTTATTTGGTGTTTGCGTTGAGCATGAATATTATTGGATCATGTTTATTGCAATACGGTTATTCATTTAAGTCAAAGAATAATTGTTGTTCTATTTACATGAATAAAACCTTCTATGGTCATACACTCAATATAAATGGTTTATTGAATCTCGATCATAGTGATACACATATTCATAAATATTGAAGCCAAAAGATGCAAAGTTAATAATGATAGTGCAACTTATTTGTGGCACTGCCGTTTAGGTCATATTGGTGTAAAGCGCATGAAGAAACTCCATGCCGATGGGCTTTTGGAATCACTTGATTATGAATCACTTGATGCTTGCGAACCATGCCTCATGGGCAAGATGACTAAGACTCCGTTCTCTGGAACAATGAAGCGAGCAACTAACTTATTGGAAATAATACATAATGATGTATGCTGTCCGATGAGTGTTAAGGCTCGCGGCGGGTATCGTTATTTTCTAACCTTCACAAGATGATTTGAGCATATATGGGTATATCTACTTAATGAAAGACAAGTCTGAAACATTTGAAAAGTTCAAAGAATTTCAGAGTGAAGTGGAGAATTATCGTAAGAAGAAAATAAAGTTTCTACGATCTGATCGCGGAGGCGAATATTTGAGTTACGAGTTTTGCCTTCAATTAAAACAATGTGGAATAGTTTCACAAACTCATGCCACCTGGAACACCACAGCGTAATGGTGTGTCCGAACATCGTAAACGCACTTTATTAGATATGGTGCGATCTATGATGTCTCTTACCGATTTACCACTATCGTTTTGGGGTTATGCATTAGAGACAGCTGCATTCACGTTAAATAGGGCACCATCTAAATCCGTTGAGATGACACCGTATGAACTGTGGTTTGGAAAGAAACCTAAGCTGCCATTTCTTGAAGTTTGGGGCTACGATGCTTATGTGAAAAAGTTTCAACCTGATAAGCTCGAATCCAAATCGGAGAAATGCATCTTCATAAGATATCCAAAATAAACTGTTAGGTACACCTTCTATCACAGATCCGAAGGCATGATCTTTGTTGCTAAGAGTGGATCCTTTCTAGAGAAGGAGTTTCTCTCGAAAGAAGTGAGTGGGAGGAAATTCGAACTTGATGAGATAATTGTACCTTCTCCCGAATTGTAAAGTAGTTCATCACAGAAATCAGTTCCAGTGATTCTACACCAATTAGCGAGGAAGCTAATGATGATGATCATGAAACTTCAGATCAAGTTACTACCAAACCTCGTAGGTCAACCAGAGTAAGATCCGCACCAGAGTGGTACCGTAATCCTGTTCTAGAGGTCATGTTAGTTGACCATGACGAACCTACGAACTATGAGGAAGCGATGATGAGCCCAGATTCCGCAAAATGGCTAGAGGGCATGAAATCTGAGATGGGATCCATGTATGAGAACAAAGTATGGACTTTGATTGACTTGCCCGATGATCGGCAAGCAATAGAGAATAAATGGATCTTCAAGAGGAAGACGGACGCTGATAGTAGTGTTACTATCTACAAAGCTTGAATTGTTGCAAAAATGTTTTCGGCAAATTCAAGGTGTGACTACGTTGAGATCTTCTCACTTGTATCGATGCTTAAAAGTCTGTCCGAATCATGTTAGCAATTGCCGCATTTTATGAAATTTGGCAAATGGATGTCAAACCTGCATTCCTTAATGGATTTCTTAAAGAAGAGTTGTATGTGATGCAAGAAGAAGGTTTTGTCAATTCGAAAGATGCTAACAAAGTGTGTAAGCACCAGTGATCCATTTATGGACTGGTGCAAGCATCTCGGAGTTGGAATGTACGCTTTGATAGTGTGATGAAAGCATATAGTTTTATACAGACTTGCGGTGAAGACTGTATTTATAAGAAAGTGAGTGGGAGCACTACAGCCTTTCTGATAAGTATATGTGAATGACATATTGTTGATCAGAAATGATGTAGTATTTTCTGGAAATCATAAAGGAGTGTTTGAAAGGAGTTTTTCAAAGAAAGACCTCGGTGAAGCTGCTTACATATTGAGCATCAAGATCTATAGAGATAGATCAAGACACTTGATAAGTTTTTTCAATGAGTACATACCTTGACAATTTTTGAAGTAAGTTCAAAATGGAACAGTCAAAGAAGGAGTTTTCACCTGTGTTGCAAGGTGTGAAGTTGAGTAAGACTCAAAGCCCGACCACGGCAGAAGATAGAGAGAGAATAACAGTCATTCCTTATGCCTCAGCCATAGGTTCTAAAAATTATGCCATGCTGTGTACCAGACCTATTGTATACCCTGCCCTGAGTTTGGCAAGGGAGTACAATACTGATCTAGGAATAGTCACTAGACAACGGTCAAAATTATCCTCAGAGGACTAAGGAAATATTTCTCGGTTATGGAGGTGATAAAGAGTTCGTCGTAAAGAGTTACGTCGATGCAAGCTTTGAAACTGAACTGGATGACTCTAAGTCACAATCCGGATACATATTGAAAGTGGGAGCAATAAGCTAGAGTAGCTCCGTGCAGAGCATTGTAGACATAGAAATTTGCAAAATACATACGGATCTGAATGTGGCAGACCCGTTGACTAAACTTCTCCCACAAGCAAAACATGATCACACCTTAGTACCCTTTTTGGGTGTTAATCACATGGCGATGTGAACTAGATTACTCACTCTAGTAAACCCTTTGAGTGTTGGTCATATGGCGATGTGAACTATGGGTGTTAATCACATGGTGATGTGAACTATTAGTGTTAAATCAGATGGCGATATGAACTAGATTATTGACTCTAGTGCAAGTGGGAGACTGAAGGAAATATGCCCTAGAAGCAATAATAAAATTATTATTTATTTCCTTATTTCATGATAAATGTTTATTATTCATGCTAGAATTGTATTAACCGGAAACTTAGTACATGTGTGAATACATAGACAAAACAAAGTCTCCCTAGTATGCCTCTACTTGACTAGCTCGTTCATCAAAGATGGTTATGTTTCCTAACCATAGACACGTGTTTTCATTTGATGAACGGGATCACATCATTAGGAGAATGATGTGATGGACAAGACCCATTCATTAGCTTAGCATTATGATCGTTACAGTTTTATTGCTACTGCTTTCTTCATGACTTATACATGTTTCTCAGACTATGAGATTATGCAACTCCCGAATACTGGAGGAACACCTTGTGTGCTATCAAATGTCACAACGTAACTGGGTGATTATAAAGATGCTCTACAAGTGTCTCCGATGGTGTTTGTTGAGTTGGCATAGGTTGAGATTAGGATTTGTCACTTCGTGTATCGGAGAGGTATCTTTGGGCCCTCTCAGTAATGCACATCACTATAAGCCTTGCAAGCATTGTGACTAATGAGTTAGTTTCCGGATGATGCATTACGGAACGAGTAAAGAGACTTGCCGGTAACGAGATTGAACTAGGTATTGAGATACCGACGATCGAATCTCTGCAAGTAACATACCGATGACAAAGGGAACAACGTATGTTGTTATGCGGTTTGACCTATAAAGATCTTCATAGAATATGTGGGAGCCAATATGAGCATCCAGGTTCCGCTATTGGTTATTGACCGGAGATGAGTCTCGGTCATGTCTACATAGTTCTCGAACCCGTAGGCTCCGCACGCTTAACGTTTGATTACGATTTGTATTATGAGTTTATGTGATTTGATGAACGAAGGTTGTTCGGAGTCCCGGATGAGATCAAGGACATGACGAGGAGTCTCGAAATGATCGAGCCGTAAAGATCGATATATTGGAAGGCTATATTCGGACATCGGAAAGGTTCCGAGTGATTCAGGTATTTTTCGGAGTATCAGAGAGTTATGGGAATTCGTATTGGGCCCTAATGGGCCATACGGGGAATAAGAGAAAGGCCTCAAGGGTGACCGCACGCCCCCCATGGACTGGTCCGAATTGGACTAGGAAAGGGGGCGCCCCCTTCCTTCCTTCTCCTTCTCCCTTCCCCTTTTCCTATTCCATATGGGAGGTGGAATCCTACTAGGACTCCACACCTTGGGCGCGCCGTATGAGGGCCGGCCTCCTCCTCCCTCCCTCCTTTATATACAAGGGTTAATTGGATAAATGCCACTCCAATTCTGGTGATTCAGAAAAATGCCATTCCAATTTACAAACTTCGAAAAATGCCACTCCAATTCTCGGATACATCTGTCGATGCCACTCCGGCCTTTTGAGCTGGTTTTTAAGAAAAAACGCTGACATATACGCCCTGTATTTTCTGTTGGACGGAAATGCCCCTGCATCCATCTGGTTAACACGCACCTGTCCAGCCCCGTGCCTATCGTCTTCCTCGCGTTCCTCTCTTCATTGCCCTCCTCTCTCCCAAGAACCCTAGCCTCCGTCGCCCTGCTCCCCCGCATCCCGAGCCTCCGCCCTGCTGCTCCACATCCTCGACCGCGCCCTACTGCTCCACATCCCGGTGCCGCCGTCCTGCTGCTTCTCCCCCCGCCGGGCAGGAGCCCCAGCCGACGCCTTGCTGTTGAGCGCCCCACCACCAGCAAGCGAGCATGGCGGTGGCCATGCTGGAGGCCACTTGAATCGTGCATCCTCGAGCGCCACTGCCGAAGATTCGAAGTAACCCCACAACAATGTCATCCCCGACCCCGAATTCTCGGTAAGTTTGTAGAAAAAATGCTCAAGTTCCACCGATTTGTTGCATGTGTGTTTAGTTCTTCCCCAATTGTTGATGTTTGATTACCCATATGATTTTCATAGGTACAGTGGCAGCAATGCTTTTAATTTACAAATTGTTGTGGAGGCCTTGTTCTGTACAAGTCCTGACGGTAGGAAGACTTATGTGAAGGGAAGGAATTTGCTATGGACTGTAGTCGTAGAAAAGTTCAGCGTTGATGCATTAACACGCCAGCTAGCTTTAGAGTTGAACATTGGCACTAATCAATTGGTGTCAGTTTCATATTTTGACAAAGTGTTGGGTGAAAATGTCAGGCTGTTGCATGATGAGCAGCACTACTTGATGTATGATACGTATGCAGCTGAGCTGAAAGTGCCACTTAGTGTGGTAGTGGTGGATGTAATTGGATCTAGTGTATTCAATTGTGGATCAAAAATTGCAGATTTTGTTCCTATAGTGTTGTGCCTAATGATGATCCATTGGTCATGGGCACTCAAAATTATGCAAATATAATCCAGCCGAATGATGCACAAGCATACCTCCAGACCGACACTACTAATTGTCCAACTACGCCAACTCAGCCTGCACCGCCTCCTATAGTTGAGAGTGTCACATCGAGGTTGGAAGTACAAGCCACCCTAATGTGCCACATGTCGACCAACAACAAGAACTTCAAAATCGCTCCACCGATCCATTTGATAACGAGGAGGAGTATGTTGGAGTTGATGATGAACATCTAGTAGGTGTTAGCATTCTCGAACCCGCCAGTAGTGCAAGCACCGGCTACAACACCGATGAGAAAGTCAAGATGAGGAGGTCAAGATGATATGGATATCTCTGATGTTAAGCATCTTATCCAGCAGGAGGAAGAGGTTACTGACATGCCTATTCAATACAATGTGGCAACTGATCCTTATAATGCTGACACTAAAGTGGGGGCTCTTTTTCCTGACATTATAACCTTTAGAAAAGCAATAAGACATCATGATGTGGTAAAAGACTTTGAGCTAGCTAAAGTAAGGACTGATTCTACTAGATTCATGGCAATTGCTCATATCCTAGTTGTCCTTGGCGCATTCACGCATCGAGGTTGCGTGATCAACAAGTTGTCATGGTATGCTTACTCATGTTGTAATTATTTGTGCATTTTCTCACCTTTCTCTTATGACTGTTATATCCTACATGTATCTTGTTTTTGTGTGTGTGAACTAATCATGGCATCTTTGTGCAGATAAAGAAGATTCCCTCTGAGCACAATTGCCCTACTACAAAGCTTGTAGACAGCAGAATGGCAACACAAGGTTGGGTTGCAGAGAAGCTTGTTGATTGGGTGAAGAAAAACCCAGGAGAGAGAGCAAAGGCAGCGAAAACTAAGTTGGAGGGTGACTTCAACTTCAAGCTGAAGTATTCCAAAGCTTGGGCAAGTATGAAGATAGCTCTAGAACAAATGCATGGTAAATATGACAATAGTTTTCAGTTGTTGTTCAATTGGAAAGCAGAGATAGAGAAGAGATGCCCTGGTAGTATTGTTGAGATTGATTTGGTCAAGGAAAAAGATAAGTACTATTTCAATAGAGTCTTTGTAGCTTTCAAACCCTGCATAGATGGTTTCTTAGCTGGATGTCGACCATACATAGGAGTAGATGCAACTGCACTTTGAATGGCAAATATGTTGGTCAATTAGCATCAATCGGAGTTGATGGACACAACTGGTTGTATTATGTAGCATATGCCGTATTTGATTCGTAAACTACGTAAAACTGGGTATGGTTTATGCAAAGAATGCTACAGGTCAGTAGGATGTCCACCAGGTCTAGTAATTTCCAGTGATGCTTGCAAGGGACTAGAAAATGCTGTTGACAAATTATTCCCCGAGTGCGAATATAGGGAGTGTATGCGCCATTTATACCAAAATTTTATGAAAAAAATCCATGGTAAAGTGTACACAGACCATTTGTACCCAGCTGCTAGGGGATTCACAGAGCACAAGTTTAGATGGCATATGCAAAAGATATTTAAGGCTGATCCAAGTGCTATCGAGTACCTTGAGAAACACCACAATAGGATTTGGTATAGGTGTGCCTTTGGTGTGGATAGCAAGGTTGATTATCTCACTAACAACATTTCTGAAAGTTTTAACAAGCAGATCAAAGACTTGAAAGGGCTAAATTTGTGTGAGCTACTAGATAGGATTAGAGAGCTAATAATGGTGAAGTTCAATGTGAGGAGGCATGTTGGTAGGTATTTGGCCGGCATAATCTTGCCCGAGGTTCTCAAGAGGCTCAATGCACTCAGTAAAACAATTGGGCCCCATAAAGTAGCATGGAATACCGAACATGAGGCAGAGATTACACTATATGATGTGAAAGCGTATGACCAGAGGCAAGAAAAATCTGCTTTATTGGCTTGGGGGATGAATTTGCTTGAACTGGACCATGTATGTGTGTGTGATGCGCAAACTGGAGCTGGAACTTGTATGCGTGTGATGCTCAAACTAGAGGTTGAATTTGTGTGTGTTTGTGTGTGTGTGTGTGTGTGTGTGTGTGTGTGTGTGTTATGCTCAAACTAGAGCCTGATGGTCAAACTAGAGCCCGATGTGTGTTGCTTAAACCAGAGCTTAGCTATTTTGGTTCATCTACTGTTGATGCTCAAACTGGAGCTTTAAGACTATTTTGGTTCATCTTCTATTGATGCAAAATATTATGACTTGTCATCTGATGCAAATTATATGTATTTCGGCCGAGGTGGTGTCATTTTTTCCCACTAACTTCATGCTTCCTCTGCACAGTACAATCATGCTTCTTCTGCATGGGAAAGTAACACATTCTTCATTACTCATAGAAATGTTACATCTTTTCCAGTACAGCCACTAGTAATACACATTACAAGCATGATCTCATCATTTTTCTGCTTAAATCTGCACATCACGCATGCATTTTTGCATTCTCAGTCTGTTTACAACACACATATTTTTGCACTATCAATCTTCAGCTCTTCGATCTTCCATTGTGCAATCTTCATTCAGCAATCTTGATTCATTCAAAGACAAGCAGCCTGCATCATTTTCCTTCCTCTTAAATTCAACAAGGCCACCTGCAATCTTCTCTTTCTCCTTACTCTTTAGATCATCTAAATAACAACGACGAGCTCCATCCTCCACCTCCAATGGCCCCGACAGCTCTCCTTGCCATGGCGGATGGAGTACAGGAAGCTGAGGCAAGGGGGAGTGAGGATGAAGAGGTCGGGCAGCGAAGCTCCGTGAAGGACCACAGGACATAGTGCAGGGGAGGGGAGTTGGGGTGCCGGAGTGGAAAGGCGGTTGGGGTGCGGCGTGCAGCGAGGACTCCTGCCCGGTGAGAAGCAGAGGCGGCGGGGACGAGATGCGGAGCAGCAGTATGACAGACGGTGTGGGGCAGCAGGTCGTGGCCGGGATGTGTAGTGAGGGGCGCCGCTTGGATGTGGAACAACAAGAAGAAGTGGCCATGGCGGACTAAGCGTTCTTGGCGAGAGAGGAGCGGAAACAGGGAGAGGAACAAGGAGAAGAAGATACGCACGGCTGGACAGATGGATGCAGGGGCATTTCCGTCCAACGGAAAATACAGGGCGTATACGTCAGCGTTTTTTCTTAAAAAACCAGCTCAAAAGGCCGGAGTGGCATCGACAGATGTATCTGAGAATTGAAGTGGCATTTTTTGAAGTTTGCAAATTGGAGTGGCATTTTTCTGAATCATCAGAATTGGAGTAGGATTTATCCAATTAACCCTATATACAAGGGCAAGGGGGCACCCTAGGACACACAAGTTGATCATTGATCTCTTAGCCGTGTGCGGTGCCCCCCCTCCACCATAATCCACCTCGGTCATATCGTTGTAGAGCTTAGGCGAAGCACTGCGTCGGTAGCTTCATCATCACCGTCATCACACCTTCGTGCTGACGAAGCTCTGCCTCGACATTCAGCTGGATCGAGAGTTCATGGGACGTCACCGAGCCGAACGTGTGCAGATCGCGGAGGTGCCGTACTTTTGGTACTAGGATCAGTCAGATCGTGAAGGCGTACGACTACATCAACCGCGTTGTCATAAGCTTCCGCTTACGGTCTACGAGGGTACGTGGACTACACTCTCCCCTCTCGTTGCTATGCATCATCATGATCTTATGTGTGTGTAGGATTTTTTTTGAAATTACTTCGTTCCCCAACATTTACAACATGGTAGGTAATGTTAAGATGTGTTACATGCGTGTAATAATTGCTCTGAGTTACAGGTGGACCAGGAAATTAAGAAAAAAAATTTCCTCATCCCCAAGAAGTGACTCCCAGGCGACTAGGGTTTCCCCTCCTCCCGCGCCGCCGTCGCTAGTCTTCCCTGTCTCCGGTGGACTTTGGGTCATGGAGGTGCGGAGGACACCCCCTCCCTCCCCAGCGACAGGCAAAGAGACCCCACTCCTGTTCTTGTTTGGTTCAGCGTCTCGGTTGGGGTTGTGTGTGTGTCTCTGTGTGTGTGTGTGTGGGGGGGGGGGGTGGGGGGAGGTGGGGGTGGCGATGTCCATAGTACGAATAATGTCTCCTATGCCCGATCCCCGCCCTGATGGAACCTCTACGTTGTCGGAGGGCGTGTGGATGTGTGCCCCCCCTAGATCTTGCGGGATTCGGTCGGTGCTGGTCTTCGGTGGATCTATTATGATCTTGTCAGGACCCCGATTCCAAGTCACATCGATCTAGCCGGTAACACCTCATATCACTTTACGGCCTCACGCACGGTATTCCCATGGGTGTCGCCTTACCATGGCCCGGGACCGTTTGCGCCTTTTGGCTCACGTATATGATAGTGTCGCTAGCATCCATATGACAGAGAACCCGGGCCGAAATGGCTAGTCATGAACCCAAAGTGGCACTAACCCATGGGGACAGGCATACATGAATCACATCGAGCATGTCGGTCATCAACGTGTGAATCCAGGCTGTAGCACTGGGCTAACAGGACTGGTAACCCGGTCAGTAGTGAGCTAGGCAGGACTCGGATGTCACCGCGTGACATTTCCCTAAAGGGACAGACACAGAACGAAGTGAAACACATGCCGGCCACCAAGTGTCCAGAGCAAGTAGTCTTTGGGCTAGGAGGACTCCGGTGAACCGGTCAGAAGCGGACTACTATGGCTCAAGGAAGCACTAGACTACATTTCCCCATAAGAGAGGCTGCCAAGGATAAACAACTAGATTGTCGGATCCCACACATACCAAGCATTTCAAACATACACACAATATGCTCGATATGTGTAAATACAACATGGCATCACAACACAACTCTACGACTCAAGTATTTATTCATTAGGCTCCGAGGAGCGAGATATTACAAACATGGGTCTCATGACCCAACATTCAGAGCAAACAAGTCAAAGCACATGCGGAAGCTTAACATTTATGAGTATGCACAACTATAAATGAAAAAGGCCGAGAAGCTCGACTATCTACCGATCTCCGCCGAGGGCACAAGATCGTAGCTGAGGTAACAAGCTAAACGTCAAAGTCCACACGGAACTACTAGCGAGACTGACATCTCTCTGCAAAACATAAAATAAGAAAACGTGAGTACAAATGTACTCAGCAAGACTTACATCAGAACTAACTACATATGCATCATTATCAACAAAGGGGGTGGTGGAGTTTAACTGCAGCAATCCAGCTTTGACTCGGTGGCTATCCTAAACTACGACTGCAAGTAACTCTTTTGAGGTGGCGCACACGAGTCCACATATTCACCAATCAATACACCACTATGGATCTGCTCCCGTCTCCCTACGAGAACGCCTTCCATAGCACTCACACTTATCTTGCGCATTTTAGAGTATCCACTTTCACTTGTCTATGAACTGTTATAGGCAACCCAGAAGTCCTTTTCCGCGGACACGGCTATTCGAATAGATGATGTTAACCCTGCAGGGGTGTACTTCTTCACACACGCTCTCACCACTTATCTCCGTTTACAAGACATGTACTCGGCAACCTTCAAGCGGAAGCCCAGCGAGGGTGTCAGCCACGGCCTACCTAAACACTCAAGTCCCTAGTCCAGGTTTATCGCCTATTCGGGTTCCATCCGCATCGAGTCCGGCCAAGGTTTCCACTAACGGCCCCGAACGATGTGTGCAGGGTTCCCGAGACACCAAACAGGTGAATCGGTACACCGTGCCACGTGCCTACCACAACACAGCCCACCCCTAAGGTCAAAGGCTGCGTGCCCCCAAAGATGCTACAAACACGAAACTACTTTGCAACTCCCGGACAGAGGACATGGGTGGTTAAGAAGCCGAGAGAGACAATTAAGGATCCCAATGTGTGGTAGTAACTGCTTTCATGGATCACAAACACGTAACTCAGCCTCGAGGACGGCTGCAATGAGACAACCCACCATGTACTCCTACATGGCCTCTCACCGCTACCTTTACCAAATCGTGTTCACACACCTAGCTCACACATAGTAGGACATGTTCACACACCATTCCAATTCATTCCCGATGAATCATACCTGACTCAACTCTAAGCAGTAGCAGGCATGACAAACAAGCATGAATGAGTAGGCACAACAGGGCTCAAACAACTCCTACTCATGCTAGTGGGTTTCATCTAATTACTGTGGAATGATATGTCATGCAGAGGATAATGGGGTTCAGCTACCGCAGCAAATAACAGATGAATCGTTGTTGTCCTAATGCAGTATAAGAGAGCACGAACAAGAGAGTGGGATTATATCAGAATGAACAAGGGGGTTTTGCTTTCCTGGCACTTCTGAAGATAATATAGTTCTTCATTGGTGTCATCGATCTCGTCATTTAACATCGCTCATCGAGAGGGGACTAAGCACGCAAGAAACATGTATGACACAGTCAATGCATTGCGACAATATGATGCATGCTATGACATGGCAATATGATGTGTGATAGGTCTAATGCAACTTGGGACATAAAGGTTTGAGTCCATTTGAACCAAGGATTCAAATGATCACCCAAAATAATAAGTGATATAAGTGCATTAGCTCGTTTCACCTAAACAGCAAGGTTAAAGTGTTCTAACATGCATGAAAATGGTACAGATGGATTGATTGCATTTTTCTGATCATTTTTCATATATAACTTATTTGATTTGGAGCTACGGTTGAATTACTATGATTTTTAGAAGTTTTGGCTAATTTCTGGAATTTCCTGTAAAAGAATAAATCCAGAAAAGATTTACTGCGTCAGCATGACGTCACTGTGATGTCAGCAGGTCAACAGGGGCTGGTCCGGGTCAAACCTGACCAGTGGGGTCCACTGGGCAGTGACACAGTGCTGGTTTGTGTGGCTGACGGGTGGGACCAGGTCAACGGCCACGTCGTGATCAATCTTGCCGACGCTGGGTCCATAGATTTTATTAGTTAATCTAACTATTTTGGTTAGCCGGTAACCTAACTAAGTGGGTCCCATTGTCAGTGTCTAAATGTTATTCCAAAGGTTGGTTAGCCCCTAATCTAATGACGGCCACGTCGGCTAACCGACGATTAGCCGCCAGCGCTAAACAGGACGCGGCGGCGCTCCTCGTCCGGGCGACTCCGGTGACGAGAGCGTGCGCGGCTGGTCTCCTTGGAACGGCCGCGATGCGGTGCGTCCAACGGTGGTGGTTGCAGGGGCTGGGGCGGCCGGAGACAACGGCGAGGAGCTAGGCCGCGGTGGCCGACGTTCGGCTGTGCGCGGTGCAGCAGCTACGGCGTGCAAGAGAGGGAGCGGAGAAGGGGAGCAGGGGCAGGAGCTCACTGCTGTTGTGACGAGGCCAACGGCGAGCTCGGGGAGGAACCGGAGCGAAGCAGGGCGGCGAGGGGATCTCCAGCGGCCGGAGGCGAAGATGGCGACGGCGAAGGCTCCACGGGGCGCTCCGGCTTGCGTGGCTCGACGGAGGGCTTCAGCGCAAGGAGGCGAAGCTCCTGCGCGTGTCGGAGAGGCGAGGGGGAGGGGTGGCTACGGCAACGGTGGCCGGTGGCGACGGTGGCGCTCGACCGTGAGAGAGAGAGAGGTAGGGAGAGGAGAGGAGAGGACTGGGGAGAGTGAGCGGGTCTGGGGGGCGCGTGGCGTCGACCAGACGCATCGGTGGAGGGACAGGCAGGCAGGGAGGGAGGAGGTGGCGCGGCGCGGCGGTGCGCGGGCACGCTACGCCTGCCTCCCAAGGGAGGAAGACGACAGGGAGGGGGGAACAGGTGGCTGGCCAACCGCCAAAGTCAAGACAAAGGCAGGGCCAAGACAGTGAGCCGGGCCGCAGTAAGTCGGCCTGTAAGATTTTTCCTTTTTTTGTTTAACTTTTCTATTTTCTAACATTTGTTTTGATTTAATAAAATACTAAATCATTTTATTTTCTTATGCCAATTTTTATAGAAGCTAGTTATATTATTCCAGAGCTCCTTAATAAATGGCATAATTTTTGGACATATATTATATATATAACATGTATATATCCAATGCAAATAGTTATGCATTAATTCCAAATGCCCAAAATAAATACTTATGAGCTCCTAAAAATATTGGTTTGATTTTTATCTCCGCCCAATATTTTCGTAAAGCAACATGAACATTTTCTTGGATCTTTTTGGAGCAATTTTTATACATGTCATTTCCGTAAATGATTACGAGGGTTTCACAAATCCTCATTTCAAATTTAAATGGAATTTAAACATGATGCACACATGACTAGCTAGTCTACGTCATACCAGAACTAGGGATGTGACAACTCGCCCCCACTAAACAAGAATCTCGTCCCCAGATTCAAGACGTGAGGTAAGAAGACAGAGGGGGCACAAACTAACACGGTCTTCACGATCCAGGTTACACTTCATAGGAACGTTGACATGATCACCATCTCTGGAGCTGAGAGGCAAAACATGCATCAGAGCGATGTAAGAAACAATTTGACGAGGGTTTCAAAGTAGCGAGGGAAATTGCCATGATTCCAAAACGGGGCACCTCAGGGGAGGTGACTCGAAGAACTATTCCCTTAAGTGGCAAAAATAATTACTTTTGATACCTAGATCATTGAAACTCTTTATACCAGCCTAAGGCAATCACAAACAATCATTTGAAGGAATTCGAAGAAATGGCATATCCGGATTCGAATGGATGATGTGGACTACCTTGTTGAAGACAACGCGATGGATGCTTTGCTTATCATCGGAAATGGATGGGACCCATGGTAGGACCACTTTTGAAGATGATCCTAAACAACAATTACTGAGGGGGCAGCCCATGGGAATTGGTGCAATGGCGGTGCGAGCTGGGAACAACATGCAACTGTTGGGAATGTTCCAAGCATCATATCTGCCTGAGATTCAGATCCGATTGGTGATAGGATACTTCAGACTCAGCATGTTCGAAAAGAAAGGTTGCAACACAAATCGACGAGATGACGTTGCGAGATTCTCGGAATATGAACTACGATAGCAAGCTCCAAAACATGAGCTGGTTCTACTACATACATGTGAGCATGTTGTCCAAGACAAGAATGACCACATAGTAGTCTTATAATAAAACACTATCGAGTTCTGGTCGGGAACCATCATGGAGGATATCGAAGTCCTTGTATAAGCCGCGGTCTTAAGAAGGAACTTCTTCTCCTTAAACAATTCAATCAGTGTCTTGGTGTGCTAGGGACACATATGGAATGGAGGTAGCGAGCCTGTCAAACCATAGCATACTTCGCACATGCATGACTGACTTGGAATGGTTCCAGAGAAAACAAAAACAATTTGTCTCGGATTCATGGCGGCAACTTACATCAAATGCACGTGAATTCGAGGAAGTCACTTCTTCCATCCAAGCATAAGCTTCATGAATGGAACACAAAGGCATTGCTTACAAAATTTTCAACACTAGGTTGATGTTTAACATGAATCATGGGGGAGACAAAATGCTGCGGATGGGCCCAACAGCAACTCATCGGAATTTCAATATCACTGGACTTCCACCATCATGTGAACACGGTGATAGCATTGGTCAGACCAAAAGATGTAATGGTGTATGCTCGAGGGATCAACCACGAGTAAGACAACATTACAAACATCGATGGTACTGATTTGATTTGGTGATAGCCCATACTCAAATCAAAGTTTTTATAAGACAATAGGTTCAACAACTGATCACAGGGACCAATCAATGAAGATATCATCTTTCTTCAACTAACACACCAACACTAGGATATCCCTTTGAATCGAACTAAGTTAGGTAAGCTTTTATCTTCCAACTCTCCAAGTTGTCGTTTAGCTTAACCAACTAGCCTGTGGGGTATCCAACACGGATTCTTGGAGAAGGGTGGTTTAGAGGAAAACCAACTTGATCACGAGCTCAACATAACCGCTGTGGGATAACTCGTAATACTTCCGAGAAGATATTCGGAAAATCACGAACCACCGATATGTTACTAAGCTCGAGAACAATCTTGCTTTTCAGGGCAAGATGATATGATCACCAGAGTGAGGGATTAGCACAATCCTAACTCATTGATCGAGGAGTGCACCAGAAATAAGGACTAGGTAGCACAATCAATCTTAGTATGATGATTTAATAACCAACACGCTAAAAATGAGAATATTGTCCATTAACTACCAAGCAACGAGGTTGCTAGGAGTATCGATTTCACACATCACAATTCACTTGTCGGCATTCCGGTTACATCAACACGGGACCGAGGAATGAATAATGATAGCGAGAAGTATCACTACGTCAAGAATTCATAAGAGAAGGTGCAATTCTCATGACGTTCCTGACATAAAGTGGGTAATACATCAGGGTAGAACAGAACAAAAGCTGAATTGGCATTTTGATCTGCGGAATACAACTACTTTGACCACTCCAAGAAATGGATGAGGTACTGGAGTTTGTCTCTCCTACCATTCCGAATAGAATGGCTTGACAGACCACAAGAATAATAGGCATCGATGATGAATGCACGACTACTCCTGACTATCAATTGACAGACGGGGGTCAGAATACAACTAAGGAGGAACAACTCGAGGAACATATAACTTTCTGAGTTGTGGATGCATAGATTAGTATGTCGAGCGAAGCTCAACATTTCTTCCGGATAACCCATGCGGAAAGGGTAGAACTGGCAGAATCACAATTATGAATGGAGAACTCCTCAAGAGTACTGACTGTGATCCTTCGGTTCAGCGAGGAACTTCTGCCATAAGCGCGGTTCATAGTATTTGGAAGAAGGAAATACCACGGACCTCGAGGACTATCGCAAAGTTACTAATATCCTAAAGGAACTAGCAAACACTATCAACAGGAGGTAGGTAGGGTGAATCTCGGGTTCAAGAAACCAGGAATAGAATACCTACTACTAAATGGCATCACGGGATGCTTTCGAGAATGGTGGCCAAAATCATCACATCGGGAACACAAAGCATGGCTAGATTACTAGGTGACTCCCTAAAACACCTAGGTTCATAATAATAGCTCCAACATATATGCCGAGGCAACAAAGTACCTCAACTCACCGATTAGTGTGGTTAATCTGGCCCAAAGGGACATCAAAACGAGAGGAAGGGATTTTGCAAATGCTTTAGATTGTGTTTAGAAACCTGGGATGACTCAGACAGCATAACGGCTGTAAATGCTCAAAATGATTTGAGACCTCCTGCAAAATAGTGGCATGACCACTCAACATCACAATAACAAGGTTCCGAGACCAACTATGAACATACGGAAGTAGTAAAAACTGAACTGAGATTTGAAGCTAACAATCCTATAAGTCTATGGATTAGTAACACGTCATCCTGATAGATAGATGAGAAGGCCTAGTTCTTAATCCCCGTAGAAGAGAAGAGGTTGACTCAGATCAGAAGGCCATGAGGTATAAGGAGCAAAAAGAGCCTTACGTTCCCTTCCACAATCAATTCCCTTACATAACTAAAGCATTTCTAGACACAACTTCGACCGGTTTGGCTTGGTAATCCTACAGGCAGTCAGGCTCTGATACCAAAGCTATCAGGACCCCGATTCCAAGTCACATCGATCTAGCCGGTAACACCTCATATCACTTTGCGGCCTCACGCACGGTATTCCCACGGGTGTCGCCTTACCATGGCCCGGGACCGTTTGCGCCTTTTGGCTTCCGTATATGATAGTGTCACTAGCATCCATATGACAGAGAACCCGGGCCGACATGGCTAGTCGTGAACCCAAAGCGGCACTAACCCATGGGGACAGGCATACATGAATCACATCGAGCATGTCGGTCATCAACGTGTGAATCCGGCTGTAGCACTGGCTAACAGGACTCGGTAACCCGGCTGTAGCAGGCTAGGCAGGACTCGGATGTCACTGCGTGACATTTCCCGAAGGGATGCACAGGAACAAAGTGAAACACATGCCGGCGATCAAGTTTCCAGCAAGAGGTAGTCTTTGGGCTAGCAGGACTCGGTGAACCGGGCTGTAGCGGACTACTATGGCTCAAGGAAGCACTAGACTACATTTCCCATAAGAGAGGCTGCCAAGGATAAACAACTAGATTGTCGATCCCACACATACCAAGCATTTCAAACATACACACAATATGCTCGATATGTGTAAATACAACATGGCATCACAACATAACTCTACGACTCAAGTATTTATTCATTAGGCTCCGAGGAGCGAGATATTACAAACATGGGTCTCATGACCCTCATTCAGAGCATACAAGTCAAAGCACATGCGGAAGCTTAACATGTATGAGTACAGACAACTATGAATGAAAAAGGCTGAGAAGCCTGACTATCTACCAGATCCTGCCGAGGGCACAAGATCGTAGCTGAGGTAACAAGCTAAACGTCGAAGTCCACACGGAACTACTAGCAAGACTGACATCTCTCTGCAAAACATAAAATAAGCAAACGTGAGTACAGATGTACCCAGCAAGACTTACATCAGAACTAACTACATATGCATCATTATCAACAAAGGGGTGGTGGAGTTTAACCGCAAGAAGCCAGCTTTGACTCGGTGGCTATCCTAAACTACGACTGCAAGTAACTCTTTTGAGGTGGCGCACACGAGTCCACATATTCACCAATCAATACACCACCATGGATCCGCTCCCGTCTCCCTACGAGAATGCCTTCCATAGCACTCACACTTATCTTGCGCATTTTAGAGTATCCACTTTCACTTGTCTATGAACTGTTATAGGCAACCCAGAAGTCCTTTTCCGCGGACACGGCTATTCGAATAGATGATGTTAACCCTGCAGGGGTGTACTTCTTCACACACGCTCACCACTTATCGCCGTTTACACGACATGTACTCGACAACCTTCAAGCGGAAGCCCAGCGAGGGCGTCGGCCACGGCCTACCTAAACACTCAAGTCCCTAGTCCAGGTTTATCGCCTATTCGGGTTCCATCCGCAGGGAGTCCGGCCGAGGTTTCCACTAACGGCCCCGAACGATGTGTGCAGGGTTCCCGAGACACCAAACGGATGAATCGGTACACCGTGCCATGTGCCTACCGCAACACAGCCCAGCCCTAAGGTCAGCGCTGCGTGCGGGCCCTAGCATGCTACAAACACCAGAAACTACTTTGGAACTCCCGGACAGAGGACATGGGTGGTTAAGAAGCCGAGAGAGTCAATTTAGGATCCCAATGTGTGGTAGTAACTGTTTCATGGATCACAAACACAGAACTCAGTTCCTGAGGACGGCTGCAATGAGACAACCCACCATGTACTCCTACATGGCCTCTCACCGCTACCTTTACCAAATCGTGTTCACACACCTAGCTCACACACAGTAGGACATGTTCACACACCATTCCAATTCATTCCCGATGAATCAGACCTGACTCAACTCTAAGCAGTAGTAGGCATGACAAACAAGCATGAATGAGTAGGCACAACAGGGCTAAACAACTCCTACTCATGCTAGTGGGTTTCATCTAATTACCATGGAATGATAGGTCATGCAGAGGATAAAGGGGTTCAGCTACCGCATCAAATAACAGATGAATCGTTGTTGTCCTAATGCAGTAAAAGAGAGCAGGAGCGAGAGAGTGGGATTATATCGGAATGAACAAGGGGGTTTTGCTTGCCTGGCACTTCTGAAGATAATATAGTTCTTCATTGGTGTCATCGAACTCGTCCTTTAACATCGCTCATCGCGAGGGGACGGTTACCGGCAAACACAAATGGACACAATCAATGCAATGCGACAATATGATGCATGCTATGACATGGCAATATGATGTGTAATAGGTCTAATGAAACTTGGGACATAAAGGTTTGAGTCCATTTGAACCAAGGATTCAAATGATCACCCAAAATAATAAGTGATATAAGTGCATTAGCTTGTTTCACCTAAACAGCAAGGTCAAAGTATTCTAACATGCATGAAAATGGTACAGATGGATAGATTGCATTTTTCTGTTCATTTTTCATATATAACTTATTTGATTTGGAGCTACGGTTGAATTACTATGATTTTTAGAAGTTTTGGCTAATTTCTGGAATTTCCTGTAAAAGAATAAATCCAGAAAAGATTTATCACAAGATGACGCCACCGTGATGTCAGCAGTTCAACAGGGCTGGTCCGGTCAAACCTGACCAGTGGGGTCCACCGGGCAGTGACAAAGGTCGGTTTGTGTGGCTGACGGGTGGGACCAGGTCAACGACCACGTCAGCAGTCAATGTTGACGCGTGGGTCCATAGATTTTATTAGTTAATCTAACTATTTTGGTTAGCCGGTAACCGAACTAAGTGGGTCCCATTGTCAGTGTCTAAATGTTAATCCAGAGGTTGGTTAGCCCCTAATCTAGTGATGACCACGTCGGCTAACCGACGATTAGCCGCCGGCGCTAAACAGGACGCGGCGACGCTCCTCGTCCGGGCGACTCCGGCGACGGGAGCGTGCACGGCTGGTCTCCTTGGAACGGCCGCGATGCGATGCGTCCAACGGTGGTGGTTGCAGGGGCTGGGGCGGCCGGAGACAACGGCGAGGAGCTCTGCCGCGGCGGCCGGCGTTCGGGTGTGCGCGGTGCAGCAGCTACGGCGTGCAAGAGAGGGAGCGGAGAAGGGGAGCAGGGGCAGGAGCTCATCAAGGGTTGCGACGAGGCCAATGGCGAGCCTGGGAGGAACCGGAGCGGGCGGGGTGGCGAGGGATCTCCGCGGCCGGAGGCGAAGATGGCGACGGGCGACGGCTCCACGGGCGCCCGGCTTATGCGTGGCTCGACGGAGGCTTCAGGCCAAGAAGGAGGCGAAGCTCTGCGCGTGTCGGAGAGGCGAGGGGGAGGGGTGGCTACGGCATCGGTGGGCGGTGGCGACGGTGGCGCTCGGCCGTGAGAGAGAGAGAGAGCTAGGGAGAGGAGAGGAGAGGACTGGGGAGAGTGAGCGGGTTCGGGGGGGGGGGGAGGGCATGGCATCGTCCAGACGCATCGATGGAGGGACAGGCAGGCAGGGAGGGAGGATGTGGTGCAGCGTGGCAGTGCGCGCGCCGGGCACGCGCCCGTCCTCCTGGCGGGAGGAAGACGACTGGGGAGGGGGAATAGGTGGGCTGGGCTGGCCACTGGGCCAGCCGCCTGATCTTCAGGCCAAAGATAGGAGCTGGCCGCAGGTAAGTCGGCCCAGGTAAGCTTTTTCCTTTTTTTTGTTTAACTTTTCTATTTTCTGACATTTGTTTTGATTTAATAAAAATACTAAATCATTTTATTTTCTTATGCCAATTTTTATAGGAGCTAGTTATATTATTCCAGAGCTCCTTAATAAATGGCATAATTTTTGGACATATATTATATATATAACATATATATATCCAATGCAAATAGTTATGCATTAATTCCAAATGCCCAAAATAAATACTTATGAGCTCCTAAGAATATTGGTTTGATTTTTATCTTTGCCCAATATTTTCAGAAAGCAACATGAACATTTTCTTGGATCTTTTTGAAGCAATTTTTATCTGTGTCATTTTCAGAAATGATTCTGAGGGTTTCACAAATCCTCATTTCAAATTTAAATGGAATTTAAACATGATGCACACATGACTAGCTAGTCTACGTCATACCAGAACTAGGGATGTGACAGATCTAGTCTTCATTCATCTCCATTCCGTGTCTACAGGTTTAATCCTTCCGAACTACACTTCTCTTTATCAACGACAGTTGTTGTATAGGCGCACTGATCATGTGAGGCCTTAGCACCACGAATTTTTGACTATCTACTACAACAAGATTTGCTCGGCTCCAACGAAGGAGAGCTGATGATGGGGCCACGCCTTCGGCTCGCTCCGATGCTTGGAGTTGTCGCTAGATGGTTCATGGATCTGGTTGTATTTTCTTTACTTCCGGTATTGTCTGCATTGCCATGACATGCGATGAATAGATCGGGAATTTCTCCCGAGAATAATTAATTGTTCTCGATTATACTAATTAATGATTTGTAGTGCAAAAATCAGCTTACTTTAAAAACGGCGGGCTCTCTTTCTAAAAAGAAAAGAGGATACTCCCCCACAAAAGGAAAGAAATGAGACACTATCATATGACCACTTCTATTCAAATGAATGCTGTTCTGAACTATACACTCTCTGTTTCTAATTATAAATCTTTTGAGAGATTTCAATACGGACAGCATACGGATGTATATACACATATCTTACAGTGTAGATTCACTCATTTTGCTACGTATGTAGTCCATAGTAAAATCTCTAAAAGATTCATATTTAGGGACGGTGGGAGTACTAGTTAATGATCTAAAATGCAGAAATCAACTTACTTTGAAAATGGTGAACTCGCTTTCTAAAAAGAAAGGGGCGGCACTCCCCCACAAGTGGAAAAAAAGAAAGAAAGATACTATCATGTTTTTTTTTGAGAAGTAGGCGATACTATCATGCAATCACTTTCATTTCAAATGTTATGCCATGGCCTATATCCGTCAAGATTATGCCATGCACCACAACTCCAAGCGTCGGTTTGCCAGTTGCGCTAGATAGTCAACGCGCACGAGACAGTCAGTCTTTGCTGCTGACCTAGGTCAAAGGCACAGCAATGATAAGCACCAACGGAAATGACACTGCAACAAAATCCAACTCCCACTTGGAGTTGCCGCGTTCCATCTTTCGCAAAAGCCATCTGAAGGCATGCTCCGGGGACCTAAATCTGCCTTTGACTGCCGAAAAGGACATCGCTCTGTCTTCTCAAATACTTCTTTGTAGGAGTAGTAGCTTCGTCACCGTGCTCACATCACCCGAAACATGCGAGAATGCCGTCACCCCCTTCTCCACTCTTGCACTCTACAATTAAGCCAGGGACGAAGCATCTTGCAGCATTCAGATTGATCAAAGCTCGCAATAATCGCCGATGGGCGTGGGCCCGCCTCAGTAATGCCCCGTACAATGGACGGAGCTCTCGGATAGCCTGAAGCGCGTGAGAAGCATTCTTGATTCTTTGACCCACTTTGGACGTGGAATTCAAAGGTTGATACGTAGTGGGAACCGTATATCTGCGTGCAGTGGTTGAGATAGTGAAGTTAAGGACTAGTTTAATTAGGGTCTAGTGTGAGTTTAAGTCACGGACGGTATTAGTGATTAAACACACAACCGGTGACAACGAAAACGAGTAGTAGTCCTTTGTCATGAGTGGCTTTACACTGATTAAAGATGGTCAAATGGAGTATAGATGACTTGGACTGCAGATAGAGTAAGCTAGAGAGGATCCATCGACAGCGACCCTGAATGTTTCATGAATTTTGCGTACGATTCCTTTCCCAAAGGTCAGAGATATCGTATCGAGAGAGCTCCACACCAAACACACATCATGAATCACATTTTAGCAACATGGATGATCTCACTATTTCTGTTAGATCATCAGCATGACAGCACACATCCCATGGTCCGATTCTTTTGAATACAGAAACATTGTTACACATCGGTAGAACTCGAGGATGACACATCCCCCAGCCCGATCTTGGGTCGTAGGGGTCTTGGATGGGAGGCCGGGGCATGTGGCTGCCGCGACCCCGAGCTGGGGATTGATACGAACAAGAAGGGGATTGGGATCTAGGTTTACTTCGGCTTGTAGCGACACGAGCATCACGTCCACGCTGTGATGGTTCAACTCTTTAGTTTTGTGATCTACACAAGACTTGTAAGATAGCGGCTTTTTCACCGAGGCGTTGGTTTTGCTGGACCTTAACACAATGACTTTCTGTTGCAATGTTAGACCGGCTTCCACGTCGGAGTGGCAACAATAACATGCCTTAATTTCGTTATGAAGATTGAGTTTATTTGACTCTCTAAACCTCTGGAAGTAATTTATTTTTATTTTTGGGGATGACTTGCACGCCCTTATTAAAAAATAATACTAAATCAATTTTTTTGAGGATATCAATATGCATCTAAGTGAAGGTGCAGGGCACAACACATGCTTACTAGATACCAGATCATAGGCAATGAAAAAGAACCCCCGTTTCAAAAAGAAAAAACAGCCCCAGTTCGGTCACAAAAGCCATGTATTTACTGGAGCCTGTGCTTGCGTGCTGCTAAATTGTACTACCTCGTTCCCCGCTGGCTAGTCTTAGTCTCGTTGCCCTCTAGATTAGTAGTTTCTTTGGTGAACCAAAAATTTGTTTAATAGTGTTACATACTTATTCAAGACTCTTCAATTTCCTTTTCCGCACGCAAAGGCGGCTAGGGCAAAGTTCTCTTCTCCTCTAAGCTCCACCGACCAACTCATGGATTCTCCTCCCCTGTGTCTGCTATTCCGGTGGCTGATGATGGGAAGCGAAATCCTGACGCCTCGGCTCCGGCTAGTAGTCCAAGTTAGTGATTTTTAGTCCTTGCAGAGGCAGCACTTGGATGGATGGCGACACTTCATCTTCGAATGGGTCTTCCGGGGTTCCATCCTTCTCGTATCTTTCAGTCAAGAGGGGGTCAACAAAGCTTCGGCTTAGATTTCTGCCGTTTCCTTGGGGCGGCGAGGTTAAGGTTTCTGGTCATGCGCGCGCGAGATATGATGCCAGGTGCTGCAGATTGATTCAAGGGTTCAATGGCGACCACCGTGGCTCCAGGGTGCTGATCCTTAGGGGTACACACACGAAGAATACCAAATTGTCATCGACAAGGTCGGTCCGACTCCAGTAAGGGAGCAGCGACAGCGACACGTCGGTAGCTCGCTCTGGCAGCGATAGTGATCATTTGGCGATCCAGGGACCTTGATGTAATTTTTATTATGTGTGGGTGCTTGTACTTCCGATGAGCTTTATAATAGATCCAAATATTTCACAAAATAGTAGTTTGTTAAACAATCAAATGGCATATGCATGTTTTGGAAAATTGGAGTATTTGGATTTAAGGCATATGCTTTATTTATGTTTTTTCAATAGTGATTGAGCGAGGAAAATCGTAGAAATACATGCATATAGCTAACAACTCCGAACCCTGTTTTGACCATGGAATAGACTACAGGGCTTGTTGCATGCATGTGTATAGCATGGGAATCATTGCTATGGTCGACGACAAAATGCATTATCCATCTCCTGATAATATATTTGCGCAAATCTTTCTCCAAATAAATCTGGATTATGCTTGGCTAACATATTTATATAATGCATGAACTAATGATAATAGACATTCGACCTTGATTGATAGAAGATGAGACTAGCAGTGTCAGTTAAGTTGCATATATAATATTCCTTTTGTTTTTCTCCATAATTACCTGAACTTTTTCATACAGTTCATCTAATCTCTTTCTATTTCATACTAATATGTTTAAATCATCAAAGAATCATAAAATGAAATATTTTATTTAAATCTTCTAGTTCAATTTCCTTAAGCCTCCCACCATTTGGGGTCAACCATAGACAATTGGTCACATGTGAACGTGGACATATGTATATCCATGGATAGATATTATTTATGCAGTCCACCTACATGGAAAGCGAGGACCTAACTAGCTATGTCCACAAAGCAAACACCAAGACATACATAGCTTAGATTATACCACACTGATGAGAGAATCGAGAGAAATTGGGAAGCTTTGAGATAAAGCTTCATATTCTGTGTAATATTCATATATATAGAAGTTTAAGATAAAGCTAGCTAGAATTAGATCCCATGCATATAAACACACATGTCACAATTTTGCTCCGCCGAGACAAAGACCCAGAGATGGGAACGAGCTTTGCTCATGACGCCCTGCCGGTGGATGTAGGAAGGAAGAAAACTTTGACAACTCTGAAACTTTGGAATGTTTTTCAATTCGGTGTTTTTGTAAGGGTGTGTACTACTTAATATATGTCCTAGGGCCTTTTCGTAAAAAATATATATTATTCACGTAAATCACATATAGCAGCCGGGATATCAATATATAGTATATATTATTCCCTGCAATCCATATTACTTGTCGCAGCTTTAGTACAAACTTGTACTAAAGAAAGCTGCGGCAAGTAATATGGATCGGAGGGAGTAACGATGTTTTCGCCCTCTCCCGGCCTGCTGTTCACCTGAAAGTATATTTGTGGGTTACGAATACCCTGTTGCACAACTGGTATACAGTAGTATATGTTCAGCAGTGCAACCACGCGTGTCACACGTTGGGAACTTGGGATACGTGAAGTTTCAAAGTCCAAAAGATGCCGCGTTTGCGGTTAATTAAGCCCTGGATTTAAAATTCTGGAAGCGAGCGCGCACCTGCTCCATGCGCCATCTAGCTCCAGGTTCCGCAGACCGCAGGGCATATGTATATATAAGTGCACAGTCACGCACTTCTTCTCTGCAGCAGTAGACAAGGAGAATAATACTCACCATCTCCAGCACTTGAGGCCGTACCAGCCAAAGGATCGATCAGCGCCGACCAACTGCCAGGACACTTGAAGGTTTTTTGCCGGGCGGCAACACCAGCTAGCGCACGGCGAGGTTTGCAAGAGAAGCCACCGTGGCCATGAGGGGGAGCAACATGCTCAGCTCCAGTGGGAGCAACAAAAGGACGCAGCAGCAGGATTGCAGTGGCGGCAGCCATGCCCAGGAGCACACCAAGAAGTAAGTTTGAGTTTATCACACGATTGAAATTGCTATTGTTTCCATGGACCTTCATCATGCCTAAACTGAGCTAGCTAAGCATGTGAATGAAATGATTTGCGATCAAAGGTTTGGAGTATTGAAGCAGCTATATATGGCTGGTTCTCGTACTATATGATGTTCATAGTTATAGTTGTTTGGTGAAAATTAAAGTTCATATGGTTAGTACGTCCTACTTGCTACATGTGATGTATTCTCTTGTAGTAGTGTATATTGTCATAAGTTTCTAAATGCGGTTTTGTTCCTCAAATAGGAAGTCTCGCATCGGCATGAGAACAGACTACACATATGCACCGTATCATGATGGATTCCAGTGGAGAAAATATGGGCAGAAGGTGATCCGGGGCAATGCCTTCCCAAGGTGCGTGTGCATAGATGTTATGTCATTATACCAATCAATTGTTTTAACAATTAATGGATGTATCTGATGCAAACATTGTTAGCCTGCCCAAAGTCTGAACTCATGCTAATTAATTAAGGCTTGTTCAGTTCAAGGAAATGTCAGAAAAAACTTTCTAGCAGTATTCAAAAATCTGTTTTCCCTCCGTAAGTTGTTTGATTTGTAGAAATCATGCGCACAATAGATATATTTACTAGTCCAATAAATTCAGAAGAGTTCCATAGAAATAAAGGCATGGACATTTACCTCAGTTATACAAAGAAAACACACACCTTTACTCTCGAAAACATAAACAGCTTTGGGTTAATCAGGGTCTCGCATAAGCCCTTAGTGATGGGATAAGATAGGATTAAACCAAAGCTTCTCTATAATGATATGTACCTCTCACCTAACTTAAACCAAACACGTACGTTAGCCCACTCACTATCGATCACACACCACAGCAGATGCTTCCGTATTGGTAAAGTGTATGTGATTGATCTCCTTTCAAGGCTTTCCCATGTTAGTTAAGTGCTGCATGTTTTTGGTCTGATCGTTTCAGCGATTTAAGTACTATTTTAGTCCCAAGTGTGCTTCGACGCAAAGGGTTGATATATACTACGATGCATGTGCGGTTTATTAGATTGATCTGCCGTGCTAGCTACCTGTGGTTCGCGCATCAGGTTGTGACGCTGACCTTTACGTTGTCGTGTACCTAGAAATCACATGCCTAAATGGGAATCTGCAATTAACTAGCGTAATGAACCAATTGGGAAACAAAAAAGGAACTAAAGTGCCATCATACATTGAGGGAATCATCATGTTCTGCTTTCGTGCACTCCACTAAGGTTTTTTAATTAGCCCATGAACCGGGGGATAAGCTATTTAAGCTCTCCAGCAGTCCTGCTCAACTACTTGCCCTTTTATTAAACCAAGTTTCTTTAATTTGTCTTTGCTATGATTGTTGCGCAATTGTACCACAATCTGTGCATGACCACCCTGGTCACATTTTTGAAGATGAATATATGTAGTGCAAGTAGTAATTACAAATTAATTAATGACATGGTTTTGTTCCGAGACTAGTATTAAATAATACTTATTCTTATTCTTGAAAAATATATTCTCCCTATGATCCATATTAATTATCGCTGATTTACTTCAAAGTGTGATAACCGATTATTAATATGGATCGGAGGGAGTAGTAAATTTAAAACATTTGTGGCACGAGGCAATGCGTCATACTAAGTATGAAACATTAGCACACTTTCATTCAAGAAAAATCATATAAAAATGCAATAATAATTTTGTAAATAATCTCTCATCTTGGAAAATTTGCAACTGGGCGAAGTGATGAGGAAGCAAAACTTTACCAAAGTTTTTGTGGGAATGGTTTCAGCTGAAACTAAACACGCCAAGCAAGCCACTCCTAACCGCAAATTAGAAAATTATAGATTTTTTTGGAAAATTTAATTATCATAAGATTAGAAGTTTGAACTGCAAGATACTAGCATATAGTACATGCAGCTAGTCCAAGCTCGACTGTGCCTTGGACGAATTTGGCACATATATTGTCACAATCTTAACACACACATGGCAGCGTGGGCTAGGATTTTGGCGAATTTAGGTCATATGGCCTGCTAGATCAATCCTAGCACCTCCGAGCTAACCCTAAGAGAAATGGCAAGGAAAAACCAAAAAGAGCTAGTATATGGTATGTATGCAATATCTGCATGCCGTCACATGGTGGGCTTTAAGCGAACTTGTATCACAGCTGGAAAATTATGTTGTAAATTTTGGTCGAGCATTTCCAATCATATTTGTATTAGAAACATTTAGATGTGTCAGGGGGATGACTCCAACATTGTGCATTAACTTTGGGATCTCTAGAGAGTTCTAGAATGCAAGTATGCAATATCAGTCCATGTTAGATCCGATCGGGGATACCCCATGCTTGGGGAATGCGCCCCACATTGTGATATCGAAAGCATAACTGCATAAGGCAGTGCTCCTTGAAGCTAATGATACATGTCGGCAAGATTAACAATTCTGACCCACATCATCTATGTGACACGATGCCAAGTGCTCGCATGTGCCAAGTTTTTGCCTAGCTAGCATCTCTTTCCAGAGCATTTTTTGCCAGGGCATGGAAAAGTGAGCACATACTAATGAAACAACTCTCTGTCCTTCCATGCAGGTGCTACTACAGGTGCACGTACCACCAGGATCATGGCTGTTCGGCGAGCAAGCACGTGGAGCAGCACAACTTGGCGGACCCGCCGCTGTTCCGCGTGGTCTACACGAACGATCACACATGCAGCGGCGCTGCTGCTGATGCATCGGACTACATGGCCTCATCGATGCACATCCAGCAGATCGCCGACGCCTCTCTGAGAAAGGCCGACACGGAACCGGAAAGGCCGCCGCGCCCGCAGCAGCCTCGCTCCGGCGGTGGCTACGCCGCGGCGATAAAAGAGGAGAAAGACGCCATCGTCTCCTCCCTGCTCACCGTCATCAGAGGCAGCTGTGACGTTGTGAAATCTGACGCTGCGCACGAGGGCTACAGCAGTGCGTCGCTGGCTAGTAACTGCTACGCGATGTCATCACCGTCGGTGGCCGGAGGTAGCCGTGAGGGTAGTAGCAGCTCTTCGGTTTCGCCAGTGGTGCTGCCGGCGCCAGATGACATGGGATTGGGACTGGACTTCATGGTGGAGTCCCACTGGTTCGAGCCTTTGGATTTGGGTTGGTTCGTAGAATAGTTGAGTACCTGAGTGTGTGCATTCGATTATCCTAACACGACGTCCTTTTTTCCTGAGATGTGGTGGGGGTTAGACATGCTACTCACCATATCTCAAGTGAGAATCTAGCTGGGTGGGTGAGTTCACAACTGTTTTTGCTCACCGTTGCACTCTAGAAGAGTTCTCGATGACGTCATGCACCCATCCATTTTTCTCTCTATAGGGAGAGACAAAGAGGAGTAATATATATACATCATATTTCCACTTTTGAAATAAAATACAAGATTGTGAATATAGTGCATATGTAATTGGCTCTTCCTGCTCTTGTTGCCAAGATCTAAGAAATGACAGGATACAAGAAAGGGAGAGCGTGCTGCCCGAGGAGGTGGCCGGGCTGAGCCCGTGCCACCGGGGACGGAGCTCCTTCATGTCCCGTCATATTAGGAAGACCATTTCAATGAACGGTTGGTGCTGTTATTGACATGAAGGAACAGACATAAAGTTTCAATTCCCAGTAAGGAAATGGATGGAATATTTTCCAATGAAGAAAACCAAATTAACATATGAAATAATAGTGAGAGCAAACTATTCTTTGGAAAAAATTAATCAGAAGACTTAAGCTATCCCAAAAATACCATCCCTCCGGGAGGGAAGTTCCCCCGGCGGAATCGCTCCGCCGGAGGGCAAAAATGCTCCTGCCAAGTTCCGCCTCGAGACGGCGGCGCTCTGTCCCGAAAGTCCTCTCCTTATTTTTTCTAGGTCAAAATGACCTATATAGCAGAAGATGGGCACCGGAGGTGGGCCTGGGTGAGCACAACCCACCAGGGCGCGCCTGGGCTCCCTGGCGCGCCCAGGTGGCCTGTGCCCACCTGGTGGGCCCCCTCTGGTAGTTATTTGCTTCAATATTCCTCAAATATTCCATAAAAAATCCTCGTAAAGTTTCAGCTTGTTTGGAGTTGTGCAGAATAGGTGGCCTGACGTAGCTTTTCCAGGTCTAGATTTCCAGCTGCCAGAATTCTCCCTCTTTGTGCATACCTTGCATATAATGAGAGAAAAGGCATTAGAATTACTCCAAAAAGCATTATTATGGATAAAAACATCATAGATAACAGTAAGAAAACATGATGCAAAATGGACGTATCAAATAGTGCATAAACTAGGGTTTAAGCTTCTGTCACTCTCGCAATCCATCATCTAATAACTACTCCACAATGCATTCCCTTAGGCCCAAATATGGTGAAGTGTCATGTAGTCGACGTTCACATGACACCACTAAGGGAATCACAACATACATACCATCAAAATATCGAACACATATCAAGTTCAGATGATTACTTGCAACAAGATTTCTCCCGTGACCTCAAGAACAAAAGTAACTACTCACAAATGATAATCATGCTCAAGATCAGAGGGGTATTAAATAGAATAATGGCTCTGAACATATAATCTTCCACCAAATAAACCATATAGTAATCAACTACAAGATATAATCAACACTACTAGTCACCCACAAGTACCAATCTATAGTTTTGGTATAAAGATTGAACACAAGAGATGAACTAGGGTTTGAGAGGAGATGGTGCTGTTGAAGATGTTGATGTAAATTGCCGTACCCAAGATGGGAGAGTTATTGGTGATGATGATGGCGATGATTTCCCCCTCCGGGAGGGAAGTTCCCTCGTCGGAATCGCTCCACCAGAGGGCAAAAGTGCTCCTGCCCATGTTCCGCCTCGAGACGGCGACGCTTTGTCTCGAAAGGCCTCCTATTATTTTTTCTAGGTCAAAATGACTTATATACCAGAAGAGGGGCACCGGAGGTGGGCCGAGGAGGGCACAACCCACCAGGGCGCGCCTGGGCCTCCTGGCGCGCCTAGGTAGGTTATGCCCACCTGGTGGCCCCCTCTGGTACTTATGGCTCCAATATTTCTTATATATTCCATAAAAATTCCCTGTAAAGTTTCAACTCATTTGGAGTTGTGCAGTATAGGTAGCCTGACGTAGCTTTTTCAGGTCCAGAATTCCAGTTGCCGGTATTCTCCCTCTTTGTGTGTACGTTGCATATTATGAGAGAAAAGTGTTGGGGAACGTAGTATTTCAAAAATTTTACCTACGCACACGCAAGATCCATCTAGGTGATGCATAGCAAGGAGCGGGGAGAGTGTGTCCACGCACCCTCATAGACTGAAAGCGGAAGCGTTTAGTAACGCGGTTGATGTAGTCGAATGTCTTCGCGATCCAACCGATCCAAGTACCGAACGCACGACACCTCCGCGATCTGCACACGTTCAGCTCGGTGACGTCCATCGTACTCTTGATCCAGCTGAGTCCGAGGGAGAATTCAGTCAGCACGACGGCGTGGTGACGGTGTCGATGAAGTTACCGACGCAGGGCTTCGCCTAAGCACTACAACATATGACCGAGGTGGAAATCTGTGGAGGGGGGCACCGCACACGGCTAAGACAACTGCCAACTTGTGTGTCCATGGGGTGCCTCTGCCCCCGTATATAAAGGAGCAAGGGGGAGGCTGGCCGGCCCTCATGGGGTGCGCCCCAAGTAGGATTCCTACTAGGAATCCTATTCCTAGTAGGTTTCCAACAAGGGAAGAGAGAGAGGGAAGGAAGGAGAGGGAGAGAGGGAGGGAAAGAGGGGGCGCCGCCCCCCTCCTTGTCCAATTCGGACTCCTCAAGGGGGGGGGGGGGCGGCCAGCCCTAAGGCCCCCTCCTCTCTCTCTCACAAGGCCCATGTTGGCCCATTAGTTTCCCCCGGGGGTTTCGATAACCCCCCGTCACTCCGATATTTATCTGGTGACCCCCGAAACTCATCCGGTGTTCGAATAACATCTTCCAATATATCAATCTTTATGTCTCGACCATTTCGAGACTCCTCGTCATGTCCGTGATCATATCCAGGACTCCGAAATACCTTTGGTACATCAAAACACATAAACTCATAATACCGATCATCGTCGAACGTTAAGCGTGCGGACCCTACGGGTTCGAGAACTATGTAGACATGACCGAGACTCACTTCTGGTCAATAACCAATAGCGGAACCTGGATGCTCATATTGGTTCCTACATATTCTATGAAGATCTTTATCGGTCAAACCGCATAACAACATACGTTGTTCCCTTTGTCATCGGTATGTTACTTGCCCGAGATTCGATCGTCGGTATCATCATACCTAGTTCAATCTCGTTGCCGGCAAGTCTCTTTACTCGCTCCGTAATGCATCATCCTGTGGCTAACTCATTAGTCACATTGCTTGCAAGGCTTATAGTGATGTGCATTACCGAGAGGGCCCAAAGATACCTCTCCGACAATCGGAGTGACAAATCCTAATCTCGATCTATGCCAACTCAACAAACACCATCGGAGACACTTGTAGAGCATCTTTATAATCACCCGCCACGTTGTGACGCTTTGATAGCACACTAAGTGTTCCTCTGGTATTCCGGAGTTGCATAATCTCATAGTCATAGGAACATGTATAAGTTATGAAGAAAGCATTAGCAATAAACTAAACGATCATAGTGCTAAGCTAATGGATGGGTCAAGTCAATCACATCATTCTCTAATGATGTGACCCCGTTCATCAAATGACAACTCTTGTCCATGGCTAGGAAACTTAACCATCTTTGATTAACGAGCTAGTCAAGTAGAGGCATACTAGTGACACTCTATTTGTCTATGTATTTTCACATGTACTAAGTTTCCGGTTAATACAATTCTAGCATGAATAATAAACATTTATCAAGATATAAGGAAATATAAATAACAACTTTATTATTGCCTCTAGGGCATATTTCCTTCAGTCTCCCACTTGCACTAGAGTCAACAATCTAGTTCACATCGTCATGTGATTTCACACCAATAGTTCACATCTTTATGTGATTAGTTCACATCTTCATGTGACTAATACCCAAAAGGTTTACTAGAGTCAATAATCTAGTTCACATCGCTATGTGATTAACACCCAAAGAGTGATCATGTTTTGCTTGTGAGATAAGTTCAGTCAACATGTCTGCCACATTCAGAGCCATATGTATTTTGCAAATTTTCTATGTCTACAATGCTCTGCGCGGAGCTACTCTAACTAATCGCTCCCACTTTCAATGTGTATCTAGATTGAGACTTAGAGTCATCAAGATTGGTGTCAAACCTTCAACCGACGTAATTCTTTATGACGGACTCTTTGTCACCTCCATAACCGAGGAACATTTTCTTATTTCACTAAGGATAATTTTGACCGCTGTTCAGTGATTCACTCCTGGTTCACTATTGTAACCTCTTGCCAAACTCATGGTGAGGTACACAATAGGTCTGGTAAACAGCATAGCATACTTTATAGAACCTATGACTGAGGCATAGGGAATGAATTTTCATTCTCTTTCTATTTTCTGCCGTGGTCGGGTTTTGAGTCTTTACTCAACTTCACACCTTGCAACACAGGCAAGAACTCCTTCTTTGACTGTTCCATTTTGAACTACTTCAAAATCTTGTCAAGGTATATACTCATTGAAAAAAAATCTTATCAAGCGTCTTGATCTATAGATCTTGATGCTCAATATGTAAGCAGCTTCACCGAGGTATTTCTTTGAAAAACTCCTTTCAAACACCCCTTTATGCTTTCCAGAAAATTCTACATCATTTCTGATCAACAATATGTCATTCACATATACTTATCAGAAAGGCTGTAGTGCTCCCACTCACTTTCTTGCAAATACAGACTTCATCGCAAGTCTGTATAAAACTATATGCTTTGATCAACTCATCAAAGCGTATATTCCAACTCCGAGATGCTTGCACTAGTCCATAGATGGATCGCTAGAGCTTGCACACTTTGTTAGCACATTTAGGACTGACAAAACCTTCTTGTTGCATCATACACAACTATTCTTTAAGAAATCCATTAAGGAATTTAGTTTGATATCCATTTGCCAGATTTCATAAAATGTGGCAATTGCTAACATGATTCGGACAGACTTAAGCATCGTTATGAGTGAGAAAATCTCATCGTAGTCAACACCTTGAACTTGTCGAAAACCTTTTTTTTCAACAATTCAAGCTTTGTAGATAGTAACACTACTATCAGCTTCCGTCTTCCTCTTGAAGATCCATTTATTTTCAATGGCTTGCCTATCATCGGGCAAGTCCACCAAAGTCCACACTTTGTTCTCATACATGGATTCTATCTCAGATTTCATGGCCTCAAGCCATTTCGCGGAATCTGGGCTCATCATTGCTTCCTCATAGTTCGTAGGTGTCGTCATGATCAAGTAACATGACTTCCAGAACAGGATTACCGTACCACTCTGGTGCGGATCTTACTCTGGTTGACCTACGAGGTTTGGTAGTAACTTGATCAGAAGTTTTCATGATCATCATCATTAGCTTCCTCACGAATTGGTGTAGGAATCACTGGAACTGATTTCTGTGATGAACTACTTTCCAAAAGGGAGCAGGTACAATTACCTCACCAAGTTCTACTTTCCTCCCACTCACTTCTTTCGAGAGAAACTCCTTCTCTAGAAAGGATCCATTCTTAGCAACGAATATCTTGCCTTCAGATCTGTGATAGAAGGTGTACCCAACAGTCTCCTTTGGGTATCCAGTGAAGACGCATTTCTCCGATTTGGGTTCGAGCTAATCAGGTTGAAACTTTTTCACATAAGCATCACCACCCCAAACTTTAAGAAACGACAATTTAGGTTTCTTGCCAAACCACAGTTCATATCGTGTCGTCTCAACGGAGTTAGATGGTGCCCTATTTAACGTGAATGCATCTACATCTAATGCATAACCCCAAAACGATATTGGTAATTTGGTAAGAGACATCATAGATTGCACCATATCTAATAAAGTACGGTTATGACGTTTGGACACACCATTACGCTGTGGTGTTCCATGTGGAGTGAGTTGCGAAACTATTTCACATTGTTTCAAATGAAGACCAAACTCATAACTCAAATATCCCTCTCCACGATCAGATCGTAGAAACTTTATTTTATTGTTACGATGATTTTCCACTTCACGCTGAAATTCTTTGAACTTTTCAAATGTTTCAGACTTATGTTTCATCAAGTAGATATACCCATATCTGCTCAAATCATCCGTGAAGGTCATAAAATAACGATACCCGCCGCGAGCCTCAACACTCATTGGACCGTACACATTAGTATGTATTATTTCCAACAAGTCTGTTGCTCGCTCCATTATTTCGGAGAACGGAGTCTTAGTCATCTTGCCCATGAGGCATGGTTCACAAGCATCAAGTGATTCATAATCAAGTGATTCCAAAAGCCCATCAGCATGGAGTTTCTTCATGCGCTTTACACCAATATGACCTAAACGGCAGTGCCACCAATAAGTTGCACTATCATTATTAACTTTGCATCTTTTGTCATCAATATTATGTGTATCACTGTGATCGAGATTCAGTAAACCATTTACATTGGATGTAAGACCATAGAAGGTTTTATTCATGTAAACATAACAACAATTATTCTCTGACTTAAATGAATAACCGTATCGCAATAAACATGATCCAATCATATTTATGCTCAACACAAACACCAAATAACATTTATTTAGTTCCTATACTAATCCCGAAGAAAAAGGGAGTGTGCGATGGTGATCTTATCAACCTTGGAATCACTTCCAACACACATCATCACCTCGCCCTTGACTAGTCTCTGTTTATTTTGCAACTCCCATTTCGAGTTACTACTGTTAGCAACTGAACCAGTATCATATACGAGGGGTTGCTATAAACACTAGTAAAGTACACATCAATAACATGTATATCAAATATACCTTTGTTCACTTTGCCATCCTTCTTATCCACCAAGTATCTTGGGCAGTTCCACTTCCAATGACCATTTCCTTTGCAGTAGAAGCACTTAGTTTCAGGCTTGGGTCTAGCTTTGGGCTTCTTCATGGGAGTGGCAACTTGCTTGCCATTCTTCTTGAAGTTCCCTTTCTTTACCTTGCCCTTTTACTTGAAACTAGTGGTCTTGTCAACCATCAACACTTGATGCTTTTCTTGATTTCTACCTTCGCCAATTTCAGCATCGCGAAGAGCTCGGGGAATCGTTTTTGTCATCCCTTGCATATTATAGTTCATCAGGAAGTTACAGTAACTTGGTGATAGTGACTAGAGAACTCTGTCAATCACTATCTTATATGGAAGATTAACTCCCACTTGATTTAAGCGATTGTAGTACTCAAACATTCTGAGCACATGCTCACTGGTTGAGCTATTCTCCTCCATCTTGTAGGAAAAATACTTGTCAGAGGTCTCATACCTCCCGACTCGGGCATGAGTCTGAAATACCAATTTCAGCTCTTGGAACATCTTATATGCTCCTTGTTGTTCAAAATGTTTTTGAAGTCCCGGTTCTAAGCCGTAAAGCATGGCGCACTAAACTATCAAGTAGTCATCATACCGAGCTTGCCAAACGTTCATAACGTCTGCATCTGCTCCTGCAATTGGTCCGTCACCTAGCGGTGCATCAAGGACATAATTCTTCTGTGCAGCAATGAGGATAATCCTCAGATCACGGACCCAGTCCGCATCATTGCTACTATCATCTTTCAACTTATTTTTCTCTAGGAACATATCAAAAAATAAAACAGGGGAGCTATACGCGAGCTATTGATCTACAACATAGATATGCAAAAACTATCAGGACTAAGTTCATGATAAATTAAAGTTCAATTAATCATATTACTTAAGAACTCCCACTTAGATAGACATCCCTCTAATCATCTAAGTGATCACGTGATCCATATCAACTAAACCATGTCCGATCATCACGTGAGATGGAGTAGTTTTCAATGGTGGACATCACTATCTTGATCATATCTATTATATGATTCACGCTCGACCTTTCACACTCAGTGTTCCGAGGCCATATCTGCATATGCTAGGCTCGTCAAGTTAAACTCGAGTATTCTGCGTGTGCAAACTGGCTTGCACACGTTGTATGTGAACGTAGAGCTTATCACACCGATCATCACGTGGTGTCTCGGCACGACAAATCAGAGTAACGGTGTGCATACTCAGGGAGAACACTTATACCTTGAAGTTTAGTGAGAGATCATCTTATAATGCTACCGCCATACTAAGCAAAATAAGATGCATAAAGAATAAACAACACATGCAATCGATATAAGTGATATGATATGGCCATCATCATGTCGTGCCTTTGATCTCCATCTCCAAAGCTCCGTCATGATCACCATCGTCACCGGCTTGACACCTTGATCTCCATCGAAGCATCGTTGTCGTCTCGCCAACTATTGCTACTACGAATATCGCTACCGCTTAGTGATAAAGTAAAGCAATCAAATGGGGATTGCATTTCATACAATAAAGCGACAACCATATGGCTCCTGCCAGTTGCCGATAACTGTTACAAAACATGATCATCTCATACAACAATTTATATATCATCACGTCTTGACCATATCACATCACAGAAAGCCCTGCAAAAACAAGTTAGATGTCCTCTACTTGGTTGTTGCAAGTTTTACGTGGGTGCTATGGGCTTCTAGCAAGAACCATTCTTACCTACGCATCAAAACCACAACGATTTTTTTGTCAAGTGTGCTGTTTTAACCTTCAACAAGGACCGAGCGTAGTCACACTCGATTCAACTAAAGTTGGAGAAACAGACACCCACTAGCCACCTGTGTGCGAAGCACGGCGATAGAACCAGTCTTGGTAAGCGTACGTGTAATGCTGGTCTGAGCCGCTTCATCCAACAATACCGCCGAATCAAAGTATGACATTGATAATCCCCAAGTGCAGGGAATCATCATAGCAATACCCAATGATGGAAGTGATAAGTATGGAGTGTCGAACCCACAAGGAGCTAAAGGTAAGATCAACATTCTCTCAAGTCCTATCAGCCACTGATACGACTCTACGTACACCGAATGTTTGCTTCCAACTAGAAACGAGAAATAAAACTATGTTGTGGGTATGAAGAGGATAACTTTGCATGATATCGGAGAGCTAAAACATAAAAGTAGGTGCTGTTATCATAAAGTTAGAATATATTACTAAATATTATAAATAGCGAGTGTGGAATAATGATGGGTCGGTGTGCGGAATTATCCTAAGTAATTGTTAACAAGACCGGTAGTCATCATTGCAATTTCATATGAGGGAGAGGAATAAGCTAACATACTTTCTCTTCTTGGATCATATGCACTTATGATTGGAACTCTAGAAAGCATCCGCAACTACTAAAGATCATTAAGGTAAAACCCAACCATAGCATTAAAGCATCAAGTCCCTTTATCCCATACGCAACAACCCCCTTACTCGGGTTTATGCTTCTGTCACTCAAGCAACCCACTATAAGCGAATCATGAACGTATTGCAACACCCTACAACGGGAATCCCTCACGCTTGCGCGACACGGAGGGCACAATAGGACAACACAAAAATAAAACATACAATTCGTACCAATCTAGATCATCAATCAACCCAAAGACAAAGGATATCTACTCAAAACATCATAGGATGGCAACACATCATTGGATCATAATATGTGGCATAAAGCACCATGTTCAAGTAGGGATTACAACGGGGTGCGGGAGAGTGGACCACGTAAAATAGATGAGGATGGTGATGATGATAGTGATGTTGATGAAGACGATCACCGAGGCGATGATTCCTTTCCCGATGGCACTCCGGTGCCACTGAGAGAGAGAGAGAGAGGAGGAGGAGAGGTTCTCCCCCTTGTGCTTCCTCCTCCATGGCCTCCCCCCTAGATGGGTAGAGGTTCTCCCTCTGGTCCTTTGCCTTCATGGAGATGATGGCCCCTCCGGGATCCTCCTCCATGGCCTCCGGTGATGATGGCCCCCTCCGGCAGGGTGCCAGAGAGGGCCTAGATTGATTTGTCGTGCCTACAGAGGCTTGCGGAGGTGGAACTTCTGATCTAGGTTATTTTCTGGGGGTTGTGTATTTATAGGATTTTTTGGCGTCGGTTTCACGTCAGGGGGGTCTCCGAGTCGTCCACGAGATAGGGGCCCACGCCCGCCCCCACCCTCGTGTACTGCCCGGGACTCTTCTGGCCGAACTCTTTTACTCCGAGGCTTCTTTTGATAAAAAATCATCAAAAATTGGCACGCCAATTTGACTCCGTTTGGTATTCCTTTTCTGCGATACTCAAAAACAAGGAAAAAACAGAAACTGGCACTGGGCTCTAGGTTAATAGGTTAGTCCCAAAAATCATATAAAATATCATATAAATGCATATAAAACATCTAAGATGGACAATATAATAGCATGAATACTTCATAAATTATAGATACGTTGGAGACGTATCAGCATCCCCAAGCTTAATTCCTGCTCGTCCTCGAGTAGGTAAAGGATAAAAGAAATAATTTATGAAGTGTGAATGCTAGCAGGTGCACAAGTTTGATCAATGATAATTTCAATCACCTTTTCTAGCATCATTATATGTCATAACAGTAGCTCATCTCATAAAAATTTTCATGATCAAGATACAAGCTATTCACATGTTAAAGTATAGATCATAAACTTCCTTGAAAACTAACAAACAGTGCTCTTAGTCATCAAACAATTGCAATTCACCTTATTTTCAGGAAGGGTCTATGTAAGAGCTTTGATTTAGCAAATCCCACATACTCAACTATCATATAGTCTTTCATAATTGCTAACACTCATGTGATATTTATGGGTTCAAAGTTTTAATCGGACACAGAGAAAGATAGGGGCTTATAGTTTTGCCTCCCAACCTTTTACCTCAAGGGCAATGTCAACAATAATACTTTATGAAAACCTACATCCAAGTGGATATATACATCCGGATCACTCCAACACAAAGTGCTTGCCAAAGGAAAAAGTGTAAAAAGGAAAGGTGAAAATCACCATGACTCTTGTATAAGGGTAGAAGATAAAAGTAAAAGATAGGCCCTTCGCAGAGGGAAGCACAGGTTGTCATGCGCTTTTATGGTTGGATGCACAAAATCTTAATGCAAAAGAACGTCAATTTATATTGCCGCTTGCGATAAAGACCTTTATTATGCAGTCCGTCGCTTTTATTTCTTCCCTATCACAAGTTCGTATAAAGCTTATTTTCTTCGCACTAATAGATCATACATATTTAGAGAGCAATTTTTATTGCATGCACCTATGACAACTTACTTGAAGGATCTTACTCAATCCTTAGGTAGGTATGGTGGACTCTCATGGCAAAACTGGTTTAAGATGTTGGAAGCACAAGTAGTATTTCTACTTGGTGCAAAGAATTTGGCTAGCATGAGAGGGGAAGGCAAGCCCAACATGTTGGATGATCCAAGACAATATAACGTTTCAGATATAGGAAAACATAACCCATTAAGTTGTCTTCCTTGTCCAACATCAACCTTTTAGCATGTCATATTTTAATGAGTGCTCAAAATTACAAAAGATGTCCAAAATTGTATATTTATATGTGAAATATCTCTTCCTTCAATATTGTTTCATGAATTGTTCAAGTGACCAATTCTGCGTTTTCTAACTTTCAATAAGTTTACTACCTATACTTATTCTGTGTGAAGTCATTATTCCCCATGGTATAACCGTATGAAACATATATAAATTCAGATTTATGATATTCAATTCATTCAACCATTTACTCATAGGATATATGTGAAACACGTGAGTAAATGACAAGCTACTCCAAAAAGATATAAGTGAAGAACACTGAGTAGTCAAATAATTAACTAGCCATGGGAGGATTCTTTTTCATTCAAGATTTCAGATCCAATGATTTTATTCAAACATAAAGTAAAATTGAAAATACTCTCCAAGAAAAACACATATCATGTGACGAATAAAAATATAGCTCCGAGTAAGGTATACCGATAGTTTTGAAGACGAAAGAGGGGATGCCTTCCGGGGCATCCCCAAGCTTAGGCGCTTGAGTCTTTCTTGAATATTAACTTGGGGTTCCTTGGGCATCCCCAAGCTTAGGGTCTTCCCACTCCTTATTCTCCTCATATTGATATCTCACCCAAAGTTTGAAAACACAATCACACAAAACTTAACGGAACTTCGTGAGATAGGTTAGTATGATAAAGAGTAAACCATTCACTTTGGTACTGTCAAAGACAAGGTTCATAATTGTTCTCACACAATGACTACTGTATAATATCATTTCTACAATTTATATTGAGAAATATAAGCCATAGAAACTAGAAAACAAGCAAACTATGTAATGAAAACAGAATATGTCAGAAACAGAACAGTCTGTAATGATCTGAACAGCAACCATACTTATGCTACTCCAAAAGTTATGAAATAAATTGGTGGACGTGAGGAATTTTTCTATTAATCTTCTGCAAAAATAATCAACTCAAAAGCACTCTTCTGTAAAAAATGACAACTAATCTCGTGAGCGCAAAGTTTCTGTTTTTACAGCAAGATCACATTAACTTTCACCCAAGTCTTCCCAAAGGTATTACTTGGCACTTTATCGAAACAAAAGCTATAAAACATGATTACTACAGTAGATTAATCATGTAAACACACAAAATCAGTAAGGGTAAATATTGGGTTGTCTCCCAACAAGCGCTTTTCTTTAGTGCCTTTTAGCTAGGCATGATGATTTCAAGGATGCTCACATAAAAGAAAAGAATTGAAACATAAAGAGAGCATCATGAAGAATATGACTAGCGCATTTAAATCTAACACACCCCCTATGCCTAGGGATTTTGTGAGCACATAATTTATAGGAACAAGAATCAACTAGCATAGGAAGGCAAAACAAGTATAACTTCAAAACTTTAAGCACATAGAGAGGAAACTTGATATTATTGCAACTCCTACAAGCATATATTCCTCCCCCATAATAATTTTCAGTAGCATCATGAATGAATTCAACAATATAACCATCACATAAAGCATTCTTGTCATGATCTACAAGCATATAAATTTTTCTACTCTCCACATAAGCAAAATTCTTCTCATTCGGAATAGTGGGATCACTAATTCCTAAAGTTGACACTCTTCGAAACCCGTTTTAGATGATAGTATTATTCATACTCCAAAAGATATAAGTGAAGTTCATGGATCATTCTATAATTAATATAGACTAACCAATATCCAAGATCAAAATATATAAGTGAAGCACATGAAGCATTCTATAAAACCATACTCAAAAGATTTAAGTGAAGCACAAAGAGCAATTCCATAAGATCATACTTAAAAGATATAAGTTAAGCACATGAAGTATTCTATAAATTGATGAAGGGACATCTCATACTATCATGGTTCTTAAAGAGAAAGAAAAACACAAAGGACACAAATCATGTGAACAAAACAAAAACCGAGGTATACCGATAATTGTTGAAGAAGAAAGATGGGATGCCAACCGGGGCATCCCCAAGCTTAGATGCTTGAGTATCCTTGGAATATTTACTTGGGGTGCCTTGGGCATCCCCAATCTTGAACTATTGCCTCTCTTTATTCTTCTCACATCGGTAACTCCTTGTTCTTCGAACACTTCATCCACAAAAACTTAACAAAAACTTTGAGAGATCCGTTAGTATACTAAAGCAAATCACTACATTTAGGTACTGTTGCAAAATCATTCCAATTTAATATTAGCACTTTATCTACTGTATTCCAACTTCACCATGGTTCATACCCCCCGATACTACCCATAGATTCATCAAAATAAGCGATCAACACATAGAAAACACAATCTGTCAAAAACAGGACAGTCTGTAGTAATCTAGAAGTTTAGTAAACTTCTGTAACTCCAAAAAATTCTAAACAAATATGAAAATTTGAAAAAATTGTACAGAAGAAATGTGCAAAAAGTTTCATACCCATTTAACTTTCCAGTAAAAAATGTAAATTCACGCCCTACAGCCAAAGTTTCTGTTTTTGTACTGCACATAGTAAACAAGCAATCTAATCATCCTAAAACCAAAGCTTGGCACATTATTTTTATAATACAATGGGTATATACAAGGGAATAATTATTTTCAGAGAAGCTTCCATGAATTTTTTTACATTGTTTCCGTGATCATGAACACAAGTGCTCAAGGTCGACCCTCACTTCTTCAATGCATAATCTTCCAATCACTTCTCTTATTGAAAACCTTTTTAGACATGAGAGGCAAGTAATTTTTTTGTATTTTCATTATTTTAATTTTTTGTATGTTTCACCCACAACTAAACAGAAACAAAAAGGAAAAACTAAATCTACTTAGTGAAGAAAGCAAACAAGCACACACGAGAATATCAACCCCACACTATTGCTCCCCGGCAACGGCGCCAGAAAAGAGCTTGATAATCCCCAAGTGTAGGGAATCATCGTAGCAATTCCCAATGGTGGAAGTGATAAGTATGGAGTGTCGAACCCACAAGGAGCTAAAGGTAAGATCAATATTCTCTCAAGTCCTATCTGCCACTGATACAACTCTCATTACACGAACGTTTGCTTCCAACTAGAAACGAGAAATAAAACTACATTGTGGGTATGAAGAGGATAACTTTGCATGATATCGGAGAGCTAAACATAAAAGTAGGTGCTGTTATCATAAAGTTAGAATATATTACTAAATATTATAAATAGTGAGTGTGGAATAATGATGGGTCGGTGTGCGAAATTATCCTAGGCAATCGTTAACAAGACCGGTAGTCGTCATTGCAATTTCATATGAGGGAGAGGCATAAGCTAACATACTTTCTCTTCTTGGATCATATGCACTTATGATTGGAACTCTAGCAAGCATCCGCAACTACTAAAGATCATTAAGGTAAAACACAACCGTAGCATTAAAGCATCAAGTCCCCTTTATCCCATACACAACAACCCCCTTACCCGGGTTTATGCTTCTGTCACTCAAGCAACCCACTATAAGCGAATCATGAACGTATTGCAACACCCTACAGCGGGAATCCCTCACGCTTGCGCGACACGGAGGGCACAATAGGACAGCACTAAAATAAAACATACAACTCGTACCAATCTAGATCATCAATCAACCCAAAGACAAATGATATCTACTCAAAACGTCATAGGATGGCAACACATCATTGGATCATAATATGTGGCATAAAGCACCATGTTCAAGTAGGGATTACAGGGAGGTGCGGGAGAGTGGAAATGCGTAAAATAGATGAGGATGGTGATGATGATGGTGATGTTGATGAAGACGATCACCGAGGCGACGATTCCCCTCCCGATGGCACTCCGGCGCCACCGAGTGAGAGGAGGAGAGGTTCTCCCCCTTGTGCTTCCTCCTCCATGGCCTCCCCCCTAGATGGGGAGAGGTTCTCCCTCTGGTCCTTGGCCTTCATGGAGATGATGGCCCCTCCGGGATCCTCCTCCATGGCCTCCGGTGATGATGGCCCCCTCCTGCAGGGTGCCAGAGAGGGCCTAGATTGATTTCTCGTGCCTACAGAGGCTTGCGGCGGCGGAACTTCCGATCTAGGTTATTTTCTGGGGGTTTCTGTATTTATAGGAATTTTTGGCATCGGTTTCACGTCAGGGGGGGTCTCCGAGTCGTCCACGAGATAGGGGCCCACGCCCGCCCCCCACCCTCGTGGACAGCCCGGGATTCTTCTGGCCCAACTCTTTTACTCCGGGGGCTTCTTTTGGTCCATAAAAAATCATCAAAAATTGGCACGTTAATTGGACTCCATTTGGTATTCCTTTTCTGCGATACTCAAAAACAAGGAAAAATAGAAACTGGCACTGGGCTCTAGGTTAATAGGTTAGTCCCAAAAATCATATAAAATATCATATAAATGCATATAAAACATCTAAGATGGACAATATAGTAGCATGAATACTTCATAAATTATAGATATGTTGGAGATGTATCAGACATGCTGGTAAGCAGTATGACTATTATCGCCCACACCTCTTTGTGTTCTACTCATGCATACAACATCTACGCATAGACCTGGCTCGGACGCCACTGTTGGGGAACGTAGTATTTAAAAAAAATTATCTACGCACACGCAGGATCCATCTAGGTGATGCATAGCAACGAGCAGGGAGGTGTGTTCACGTACCCTCGTAGACCGAAAGCGGAAGCGTTTATTAACGCGGTTGATGTAGTCGAACGTCTTGGCGATCCAACCGATCCAAGGACTGAATGCACAGCACCTCCGCGATCTACACACGTTCAGCTCGGTGACGTCCCTCTTACTCTTGATCCAGCTGAGGCCGAGGGAGAGTTCCGTCAGCACGACGGCGTGGTGATGGTGTTGATGAAGTTACCGACGCAGGGCTTCACCTAAGCACTGCAACGATATGACCGAGGTGGAAATCTGTGGAGGGGGGCACCGCACACGGCTATGAAAACTATCAACTTGTGTGTCCATGGGGTGCCCCTGCCTCCGTATATAAAGGAGCAAGGGGGAGGCCGGCCGGCCCTCATGGGGCGCGCCCCAAGTAGGATTCCAAGTAGGTTTCCAACAAGGGAAGAGAGAGGGGTAAGGAAGGAGAGGGAGAGAGAGAGGGAAAGAGGGGCGCCCCCCTGTCCAATTCAGACTCCTCAAGGGGAGGGGGAGGGGGCGGCCAGCCCTAAGGCCCCCCTCCTATCTCTCTCACAAGGCCCATGTTGGCCCATTAGTTTCCCCCGAGGGTTCCGATAACCCCCCGGCACTCCGATATTTATCCGGTGACCCCCGAAACTCATCCGATGTCCGAATAACATCGTCCAATATATCAATCTTTATGTCTCGACCATTTCGAGACTCCTCGTCATGTCTATGATCACATCCAGGACTCCGAACTACCTTAGGTACATAAAAACACATAAACTCATAATACTGATCGTCGTCGAACGTTAAGCGTGCGGACCCTACGGATTCGAGAACTATGTAGACATGACCGAGACTCACTTCCCGTCAATAACCAATAGCGGAACCTGGATGCTCATATTGGTTCCTACATATTCTACGAAGATCTTTATCGGTCAAACCACATAACAACATACATTGTTCCCTTTGTCATCGGTATGTTACTTGCTCGAGATTCGATCGTCGGTATCATCATGCCTAGTTCAATATCGTTACCGGCAAGTCTGTTTACTCGATCCTTAATGCATCATCCCGTGGTTAACTCGTTAGTCACATTGGTTGCAAGGCATATAGTGATGTGCATTACCGAGAGGGCCCAGAGATACCTCTCTGACAATCGGAGTGACAAATCCTAATCTCGATCTATGCCAACTCAACAAACACCATCGGAGACACCTGTAGAGCATCTTTATAATCACCCGATTCGTTGTGACGTTTGATAGCACACTAAGTGTTCCTCTGGTATTCGGGAGTTGCATAATCTCGTAGTCATAGGAACATGTATAAGTTATGAAGAAAGCATTAGCAATAAACTAAACGATCATAGTGCTAAGCTAAGGGATGGGTCAAGTCAATCACATCATTCTCTAATGATGTGATCCCGTTCATCAAATGACAACTCTTGTCCATGGCTAGGAAACTTAACCATCTTTGATTAACGAGCTAGTCAAGTAGAGGCATACTAGTGACACTCTGTTTGTCTATGTATTCACACATGTACTAAGTTTCCGGTTAATACAATTCTAGCATGAATAATAAACATTTATAATGATATAAGGAAATATAAATAACAACTTTATTATTGCCTCTATGGCATACTTCCTTCAAAAAGGCATTAGTAATACTCTAAAAAGCATTATTATACATAAAAAAATTATAAATAACAGTAGGTAAACATGATGCAAAATGGACGTATCAACTCCCCCAAGCTTAGACCTCGCTTGTCCTCAAGCGAAAACCGAAATCGAAAAAACATGTCCACATGCTTAGAGAGAGAGGTGTCGATAAAAACAAAATAGGGACATAGAAGCATCATGTAACTTATTATAACATCAACCAAATTTAACATAAAACTTTTATCAGAGACTTCTCATGAATAAGTAACAATTCATCACAACATTGAAGTATAACGCATAAACTCTATTGAAAACCAACAAACTATGTTCTCAGTCAACTTTGCAACTACAATTCATCATCTTTTCAGGAAGGGTCACGTATCTGAGCGTTTAGGCAAGTCCACATACTCAACCATCATATAGTCTTCTATGATTGCAAACACTCACCGCATACACATGAGCAAAATGTTTCAACCGGACACATAGAAAGATATGGGCTTATAGTTTCGCCTCCCAACGTATTCACCTCAAGGGTGATGTCAACAAATATAACTCATGCCACCCATATCCAATTGGATATATGTGCCTAATCTTTCCTCACCACATGATGCTTGCCAAAAGAGAGAAAACAAGAATAGATATAAATACTTTGACTCTTGCATAAAAGTAAAAGATAGGCCCTTCGCAAAGGGAAGCAGAGGTTGCCATGCGCTTTTTATTTGTATGCTCAATCTCTTAGTGCAAAAGAACGTCACGTTATATTGCCCCTTATGATAGCAACCTTTATTATGCAGTCTGTCGGTTTTATTCTTTGCCATCACAACTTCGTACAATGCCCAATTTTCCCTTACACTAAATGATCTCACATTATAGAAGCAATTTTTGTTGCCTTATTGCACCGATGACAACTTACTTGAAGGATCTTACTCAATCCATAGGTAGGTATGGCGGACTCTCAAAATAAGATTTGGGTTTAAGGGTTTTTGGATGCACAAGTAGTATCTCTACTTAGTGCGGAATTTTGGCTAGTGCACCACATGTTAAAGGATCTATGACAATATAAATTCTATGTGAATATGAACAAACATAAATCATTATGTTGTCTTTCTTGTCCAACGTCAACAATTTTGGCATATAATAATTTGATGGGGGCTCACAGTCACAAAAGATGTCCAAGATAGTGTATTTTCATGTGAATCTTCTCTTCCTTTATTAATTCTTTCATGAATTGCATCATTGACCAATGCTATGTTTGTAATTCCCCAATAAATTTTTCTACTTATACTATTCCTTATGTGATGTCATTACTTACCATAGGATTAGCATATGATCTTTTTCATTTATTTCCTTTCTTTTTATTGAAACATGAAAGTAAAGAAAGCAAAGCTCAAACTAAACTTTATTATATATCTCGCACATGATTACAAGGATAGATCACTAGGCAAACTCTCAAAAAGAAAGGATCGAACTAAAACTTTATTCATCTAAAGCAAAAGATAACTATGGATCGAACTAAGATAAGTAAAGGAAAAAGATAGTGGAGGTGATACGATACCGGGGCACCTCCCGCAAGCTTGGCACAAGCCAAGGGGAGTGCCCATACACGATACTCAAGTTTCTTTTGGTGATGAAGAAGGAGGTGGTGGTGATGATGTAGCGATCTTATCCTTCATGATCAAGAGATTCTCCAATCTACGCATAACGCTCCGAAGGGTGATGATATGCTCTTGCAACAGAATATTTTCACGAGTGAGATATTTATTTTGCACATGAACCGTTTCAATGACCCGAAAGGCTTCAATCTCAGTAGGGGTAAGATGAGCATAGTAGGGTTTAAGGATATCTTCTTCTTCCTCCTCGGCAGGCAGGGCTTGCTCGACCACCGGCGCTTGATCTCCGATGGCCTCCTTGCTCTTGCCCCCTTCGAGAGGTTCTTCGGGCTCCTCTCTCCTCAGCTCGATCTTCATCAACCAAGCATCCTCTTCTATGTTGTTGGAGGAGGGAGAAGACATGATGCATGGCTTAACAGATCTGACCGAAAATAGCAAGAAAAGAAAACATGAGATTTCTCCGCGATACGGTGGTTAATAGGTCCGGGGGGTATATAAAGAATTTTTATCTTGGAAAACAAGCAAACGGAAGAAAAACAGAGTCAGGAAGGTACCCAAGGTGGACACAACCCACCTGGGTGTGTGTAACGCCCCAGATACAACTTTCCATATTCGTAACTCCAACTCTTGCCTTTTCCGGAGATGTGATATGTTTTTTCCTTTGTGGTTGGGTTTTTGTCTTTTGTTTTGCATTTTGTTCATGTCATGCATTTCATCATCGCATCATTTGCAATGCATCAGCACTCGTTGCTGCCATTGTTTTTAAAACATGCATTCGCTCGTAGTTGCCGCGTCCCCCCTTGCTTTTCTTGACCGTTCCGAGACCAACCTTGTTCTTCGTTTGCCCTCTTGCCTAAACCGGAGTCTGTCTGTACAGTGCATCGACCCCTCGCCCGTGTCCGAAACTTCCCCGAACCCGAACCGGTCTGTCATCACTGATGGATCCGGATCATCCCCAAACATCTATAAAACATCTCCGTTTTCTTATTTGGACCCCCCTAGCCTATTTTTCTCGACCGCCCAATTCCGATCGGACGTACCGAGTTAATCCCAACCCTAATCCTCTTGCTATATAAATCAGTCCAAACCCTAGACTAGGCAGTCCCATCAATCATTTCCTCCCCGCCGCCGCAAAAAGCTCCACCTTGTCTCCTCTTCATTTTCCCCTCGGGATCAACAGCGAGCCAATCATCAGCCTCATCTTGCCCGATCCAATCCAACAAGCCAACCTCCTCCTCCTATCGATCCATCCCCGTGGCCACCTTCAGATCGAGCAGACGAGCTCCTCTTCCCGTGCCACCTACAGCCCCTGCCTCCTCGACCTCCCGAGCTGGCCGGTCTCCATCTTCCCGTTCGTGCCAGGCCGGCGAGATGCCCAGGTCACGTTGCTGTCCCTCTGCGCCTTCTCCTTCCTTTCCCCCGCACGCAGCTCCTCCCTGACCATCCCCCCTCTGTCTCTCTGTTAAAGCAGGAGCCCCACGATGTCGCCATGGATGGCTGCAGCCCGAGCTCGCGTTCGTCCTCGCAACGGAGCCACCACCGCATCTCCACGGGTCCGTCGGGTCCCGGCCATCCCCGTCATTGCCGGACCTCCTCAGCTCGCCGGAGCCCCAAGTTCCCTGCGCTCGAGCTCCCCTGACCTGAGGCCGTCGTCCTCGACCGCGCCAAGTCCCTCGGCACCACGCCCCGTCTTCCTCCTCGTCGCGCCGATCCAGGAGGATCGACCTCGCGCGCCTTCCCCGCCTCGGATCCGGCCGGTTCACGTGCGCCCTCGCCCTGCCTCCTCTGCTTCAACGCCTCCTTGCGTTGTCTTCCGCATCGCTAGCGCCTGCTGCTGTTCCTGTTCTTCAGAATCGAGCAGGAGAACGCTCACCCGTGCCCGTTGACTCTGCCGTCCCGCGCCTGGGCCACTTCTTGCGCCAAGGCCCAGCGCAGCCGCCATCCCCAGCCGGCCTGTTGGCCCATGGTGAGCAGCCCAGTCGATCCAGATTTCGGCCCGATACGTGTTTTTTTCCCTGTTGCGATTTTAGCATTATCCCAGGTTTTACAGATTTGCAGAAAAAACCCTTGCTGTTCATGCATTTAATAACTAATCAATCATGCATCATATATAAATAATTTATATATGAAAAATGCTTATTTTTTCATCTAGTTTGATAATCTGCTACTTTCATCCATGTTTAAAATGTTTGAAATGATGTTTGTTTAAATTTGCTTAAATGCCATGCTAAAAGGATTTATTTCATAACTAAATAACCGTACCTCCAAACTTAATAAACTTTATATGTAAATGGGGTGGAAAAATGCATAGTTTAACATGGTATACTTTATTTTGCTGTTTAACAACACTAAAATATGATTTAGAGCAGAACAGTACCAAATTCATAAATTGCGTATGAGGATCTTCCGGACTTGTTGCTTGTTGTTCCGGCCTCATTTAAATTTGCCTAAATAGCTAGTTTACTTATGCCTCACCTCTTTCCATGTTTAACAACATTTAATATTGTTGAGTAGCTTATAACGAGATCAAACTAAATAATTGCATGTGGTGTTTTGTCAATATGCAATTCGTTGCATATTGAGCTCCACTTAACTTGTAGTATTGTTTGTTGCACTTTGCCATGCCATGCCTCATTAAACCGGACATGCATCATACTTGGTTGTGCATCATGCCATGTTTATGTGATGGTTGTTTACCATGTTGTTTGCTTCTTTCCGGTTTGCTTCTCTCGTTAGCTTCGGTTTCGTTCCAGAGTTGTGAGGATTCGTTCGACTATGTCCGGTTGTCTTCTTCATGGACTCGCTCTTCTTCCTAGCGGGATTTCAGGCAAGATGACCGTCACCTTGGATCTCATTACTATCATTGCTATGCTAGTTGCTTCGTTCTATCGCTATGCTGTGTTACCTTCCACTTGCTTATCAAGCCTCCCAAATTGCCATGAACCTCTAACCTTTGTCACCCTTCCTAGCAAACCGTTGTTTGCTATGTTACCGCTTTTGCTCAGCCCCTCTTATAGCGTTGCTAGTTGCAGGTGAAGATGAAGATTGCTTCATGTTGGATTATGTTTATGTTGGGATATCACAATATTTCTTATATTATTAATGCATCTATATACTTGGTAAAGGTTGGAAGGCTCGGCCTTATGCCTGGTGTTTTGTTCCACTCTTGCCGCCCTAGTTTCTGTCATATCAGTATTATGTTCCCAGATTTTGCGTCCCTAACGCGGTTGGGTGATTTATGAGACCCCCTTGATAGTCCGCTTTGAATAAAACTCCTCCAGCAAGGCCCAACCTTGGTTTTACCATTTGCCTCACCTAGCCCTTTTTCCCTTGGGTTTAGGAGCCCGAGGGTCATCTTTATTTTAGCCCCCGGGCCGGTGCTCCTTCGAAAGTGTTGGTCCGAACCGAGCAACCTACGGGGCCACCTCGGGGAAACTCGAAGCCTGGTTTTACTCGTAGCTTGACTTATCCGGTGTGCCCTGAGAACGAGGTACGTGCGACTCCTATCGGGATTTGTCGGCACATCGGGCGGCTTTGCTGGTCTTGTTTTACCATTGTCGAAATGTCTTGTAAACGGGATTCCGAGACTGATCGGGTCTTCCCGGGAGAAGGAATATCCTTCGTTGATCGCGAGAGCTTATCATGGGCTAAGTTGGGACACCCCTGCAGGTTTAAACTTTCGAGAGCCGTGCCCGCGGTTATGTGGCAGATGGGAATTTGTTAATATCCGGTTGTGGTAAACTTGAAGTAAACTCTTCTAAAATACACCAACCGTGTGCGTAACCGTGATGGTCTCTTTTCGGGGTTGTTCGAGAGGAGAACACGGTTTTTGGGTTATGTTTGACGTAAGTAGGAGTTCAGGATCACTTCTTGATCATTACTAGTTGATGACCGCTCGCTTTGCTTCTCTTCTTGCTCTTATTTGCGTAAGTTAGCCACCATACATGCTTAGTCGCTGCTGCAACATCACAACCTTACCCCTTCCTTACCCCTTTAAGCTTTGCTAGTCTTGATACCCATGGTAATGGGATTGCTGAGTCCTCGTGGCTCACAGATTACTACACCAACAGTTGCAGGTACATGTTTTGCGATGATCATGACGCGATAGGATGTTGCTTGATTTGGAGTTCTTCTTCTTCGGCTTCTTCGTTCAGGGGATAGGTTCCAGGTCGACAGCCTGGGCTAGCAGGGTGGATGTCGTTTGAGCTTTGAGCTTCTGTTTATGATTCATCCGTAGTCGGATGTTGATCTTGTATGTTGTATTGTTGTATTCATGTGACATTGTATGTATTGAATGTATCCCCACTATTATGTAATGTTGATGTAATGATATCCACCTTGCAAAAGCGTCTTCAAGATGCCCTTCTATCCTTGGTGGGACCTTGAGAGTTCCTTTAGGATAGGGTCGCATCTTAAGGCGTGATGATCTTTGGCATGCCAGCGCCGCTTTGGTGTCTTGTGCCCACCAGGGTCACCTTCCTGGTAGTTTCTTATTTTCCTAAATTTTTTATATATTCCAAAACTGACAAAAAATATTTTTGCGGATTTTTTGGAGTCCGTTTACTTATCGTATCATGTACCTGCTCTTTTCCATGATTTTGGAGTGTTCCGGAAGGTTTCTTTATGTGTTCTTCCAGTGTCATAGTTTGGATAATATTGCTTTCAACATTAATGGGCATACCTGAGATATAATGTTTTATTCTTTGCCCATTGACAACCTTCGGGTTAGTACCTTCGACATTATTTATTTTGATGGCTCCAGAACGATAAACCTCCTCGATAACATAGGGTCCTTCCCATTTGCAGAGGAGTTTTCCTGCAAAGAATCTGAAAGGAGAGTTGTACAAAAGAACATATTCTCCAACTTTGAACTTACGCTTTTGGATTCTTTTATCATGCCATCTTTTAACTTTTTCTTTAAATAACTTGGCATTTTCATAAGCTTGGATACTCCATTCATCTAGTGAGCTAATATCAAATAACCACTTTTCACCGTCAAGTTTGAAATCATAGTTGAGTTCTTTAATTGTCCAATATGCTTTATGTTCTAACTCAAGAGGCAAATGACAAGCTTTTCCATAAACCATTTTATAAGGAGACAAACCCATAGGATTTTTATATGCTATTCTATGAGCCCAAAGTGCATCATCTAATTTACCAATTCTTCCGGGACCTATTGACAGTCTTTTGTAAAATTAATTTTATTTCTCTATTGCTAAGTTCAACTTGACCACTAGACTGAGGATGATGATGTGATGCAATTCTATGGTTAATATCATGCTTAGCAAGCATTTTACAGAAAGCACCATGAATAAAATGTGAATCACCATCAGTCGGTAAATATCTAGGGACTCCAAACCTTGGGAAAATACTTCCTTAAGAATTTTAATAGAGGTGTTGTGATCGACACTACTAGTTGGAATAGCTTCTACCCACTTAGTAACATAATCAACAGCAACCAAAATATGTGTATACCCATTACAGGAAGGAAAAGGTCCCATATAATCAAAACCCCAAACATCAAATGGTTCAACAGCAAGAGACTAATTCATAGTCATTTTCTGACGCTTACCAATATTACCAATTCTTTGACATTCATCACAAGATAAAATAAACTTACACGCATCCTTGAAGAGAGTAGGCCAATAAAATCCGAATTGCAATACCTTGTGAGCAGTTCTGTCTCCCGCATGATGCCCTCCATTAAAGGAAATATGCCCTAGAGGCAATAATAAGGTTGTTATTTATATTTCCTTATATTATGATAAATGTTTATTATTCGTGCTAGAATTGTATTAACCAGAAACTTAGTACATGTGTTAATACATAGACAAAATAGAGTGTCCCTAGTTTGCCTCTACTTGACTAGATCGTTAATCAAAGAATGTTAAGTTTCCTAACCATAGACATGTGTTGCCATTTGATGAACGGGATCACATCATTAGAGAATGACGAGATCGACAAGACCCATCCGTTAGCTTGGCATAATGATCGTTAAGTTTTATTGCTATTGCTTTCTTCATGACTTATACATATTCCTCTGACTATGAGATTATGCAACTCCCGAATACTGGAGGAACACCTTGTGTGCTATCAAACGTCACAATGTAACCGGGTGATTATAAAGATGCTCTACAGGTGTCTCCGAAGGTGTTTGTTGGGTTGGCATAGATCGAGATTAGGATTTGTCACTCCGAGTATCAGAGAGGTATCTATGGGCCCTCTCGGTAATGCACATTACTATAAACCTTGCAAGCAATGTGACTAATGAGTTAGTTACGGGATGGTGCATTATGGAGCGAGTAAAGAGACTTGCCGGTAACAAGATTAAACTAGGTATGATGATACCTACGTTCGAACCTCGGGCAAGTAACATACCAATGACAAAGGGAATAATGTATGTTGTTATTGCGGTTTGACCGATAAAGATCTTCGTAGAATATGTAGGAACCAATATGAGCATCCAGGTTCCGATATTGGTTATTGACCGGAGATGTGTCTCGGTCATGTCTACATAGTTCTCAAACCCGTAGGGTCCGCATGCTTAACGTTCGATGATGATTTTTATTATGAGTTATGTGTTTTGGTGACCAAAGTTTGTTCGGAGTCCGGATGAGATCACGGACATGATGAGGAGTCTTGAAATGGTCAAGAGGTAAAGATTGATATATTGGAAGGTAATATTCGGACACCGAAATGGTTCCGGAGTGTATCGGGTACATACCAGAGTACCGGAGGGGTTACCGGAACCTCCCGGGGAAAGATATGGGCCATAGGAGGGAGGCTAACCAGCCCACAAGGGGCTGGTGCGGCCCCCTACAAGGGAGGAGGCCGAATTGGTTTAGGGAAGGGGGCGCTACCCTGTAGGATTGAAAGTATGTCTAGAGGGGTGGTGATTAGACTACTTGACCAAATAAAAATCTAGCCTTTTCCCAATTTTAAGTATTGGCAGATTTTAGCAACTTAACACAAGTCAAGCAATCAACCTACACATGCAAATCTAAGAGTATAGCAGCAGAATGTAAATCATTGCATATGAAGGTAAAGGGGAGGAGTTTGGAGGGAGCAAACACAATGTAGACACGGAGATTTTTGGCGTTGTCCCGATAGGTGGTGCTATCGTATATCCACGTTGATGGAGACTTCAACCCACGAAGGGTAACGGCTGCCCGAGTCCATGGAGGGCTCCACCCATGAAGGGTCCACGAAGAAGCAACCTTGTCTATCCCACCATGGCCATCGCCTACGAAGGACTTGCCTCACTTGGGTAGATCTTCACGAAGTAGGCGATCTCCTTGCCCTTACAAACAACTTGGTTCAACTCCACAATCTTGATGGATGCTCCCAAGTGACACCTAACCAATCTAGGAGACACTACTCTCCAAATGGTAATAGATGGTGTGTTGATGATGAACTCCTTGCTCTTGTGCTTCAAATGATAGTCTCCCCAACACTCAACTCTCTCTCACTGATTTGGATTTGGTGGAAAGATGATTTGAGTGGAAAGAAACTTGGGAAGGCTAGAGATCAATATTCTTATGGTTGGATTGGAATATCTTGGTCTCAACACATGAGTAGGTGGTTCTCTCTTAGAAAATGAATGCTGGAAGTGTAGGCACGTTCTGATGGCTCTCTCCACGAGTGGAGCAAGGGTGGAGGGGTATATATAGCCTCCACACAAAATCTAACCGTTACACACAATTTACCAAACTCGGTGTGTCGGTGTACAAAAGTAGGGGCACACCTTCGTACCCCTTTACTTGTGCGCGGGCAGTCGGAGCCACGCGCCACAGCCACAGTAAGCAGGGCAGAGGAGGGGAGCCGGAGAGAAGCCAAAGCCCAAGACGACCACAACAACGCCAAGACCAGAAACGCAAGACAACAAAGGGGCGGGGTGGAGTCCCACGGCAAGAACCTTGCCGGGGCAACTTGCCCAAACACCAACAGAGCGAGCCGCCCTTGAGCCACAGGTTCCAACCCAACCGGCTACGATTGGGCCAGGGCTCGGGAGGCACCTCTGTGGTGGCATGCAAATCTTTTTCAAGACCATAGATATATGAGATCAGGATGAGGACCACAAGACGACAACCCTCGGCAGGATCCTTGCCAAAGAAAGCCACAAGACCCCCGGCAAGATCCTTGCCGGGGACGACTGCGCATCGCGGCAAGACCCTTGCCGGGCCACCCGGCAAGACCCTTGCCAAGAACGCCAGCAGGGCCACCGCCAGGGCCGCACCAGCCAAGCTTCCACCGCCGTTCGCATGCAGCTGCCAGCCCAACCAGCTGGGCTGGCACCTGCGTGGCAACATGCAGCTCCTAGACTAGATCAGCAAGCACATGCGTGGCGGCATGCAGATCTTCGTCAAGACCCTACCGCCGTGCCACCTCAGCTGCTTGCCTGCCTACATGGCGCCGCATGCATCGCTGGCCAGGGCGCGTGTCGAAGCGAGGGGGAGCGGCGACGGACAGGACGGGCCTCGTCCCCGTCCCCGATAAAGCTACGGGACACCTAAGCAACGCATTAAATGTGTCTTGTCCTATAATACGAGCGATAAGCTCATAGTAATGTATGCCTTTCCACAACCTGCATGCCACTGCGGCAGCCCCTTTCGACTATAAAAGGAGGCCCATGGCGTACTGGAGAGGGATTCGGCTCTTCAGAACTACTCAGCCACCGTAGCTAGTTTGAGGGCTCAAGAACACTCAATACACCCACCAAAGCAGGACTAGGGTTTTACGCATCCTCGCGGCCCGAACCTGGGTAAATGATCCTTGTGCTGATTACTAATCTTGCTCTTCTCGCAACCCTACGCCCCGACAACCGTAGTAGGGATTCTTGTGATCCCATAGGTGTCGTTTCCCACCGACATCTTTGGCGCACCATGTAGGGGGCACAATTGTGAAAATCTGGTCTAGTAGTTAGCCTAGCGGTTCTTCATCGCCATGGCTCCCAAGAAGAAGACGTCCACGGCGATCGGCTCGTCGGGGACCGAACTACCCGTGCCAGTATGGGCGAGCAGCGGCCTGGTCGCGGACAGGACCTGGGCCGCGGTCCGCGAGCACTGAGGGAGTCCTGGATTAGGGGGTCCACGGACAGCCGGACTATATCCTTTGGCCGGACTGTTGGACTATGAAGATACAAGATTGAAGACTTCGTCCCGTGTCCGGATGGGACTCTCCTTGACGTGAAAGGCAAGCTTGGCAATATGGATATGTAGATCTCCTCCCTTGTAACCGACTCTGTGTAACCCTAGCCCCCTCCGGTATCTATATAAACCGAAGGGTTTAGTCTGTAGGACAACAACAATCAGACCATAGGCTAGCTTCTAGGGTTTAGCCTCTACGATCTCGTGGTAGATCAACTCTTGTAATACTCATATCATCAAGATCAATCAAGCAGGAAGTAGGGTATTACCTCCGTCGAGAGGGCCCGAACCTGGGTAAACATCGTGTCCCCCGCCTCCTGTTACCATCCGCCTTAGACGCACAGTTCTGGACCCTCTACCCGAGATCCGCTGGTTTTGACACCGACATTGGTGCTTTCATTTGAGAGTTCCACTGTGTTGTCACTATAAGGCTTGCTGGCTCGTCTCGTTGTCAAGGACAACATCTCCTCCGGGGGAGCCCTGGCTGTAGGCCAAACTCTCCGATTGGGCGACTTCATCATGACCGCCCGTTCGGCCGCGGCGCCGCTGATGACCTCTCGGGTCATCAAAAACCGCCTCCACGTCGGCTCGGGATTCGCCAAGCAGATGGATCCAATGGAGCTCTCCTCCCTGAACGAGCTGTTAGATCGCATCGCCGCTTTGGGAGTCGCTATGGACTATGATCGGATTGGGCTTAAACCCGACCAAAGGGAGATTAACTCTCCGCCGGTCACCCATCAGATAGCGGTGGTGGAGGAGCAACTCAGCGATTCTTCCTCCATCTTGAGGACAAACTATGTCCAGATCCCTGAGCTCTTCGAGCCGGATACCCGTCTACGGGAGGACATTGCCAAAGCCTTGAACCTAGAATCAGATAGTGGGCCTGACCTAGTGGGCAACATCCCGGAACCCGAACTTCTAAGATCGGAAACTCCTCCGCCCCTGGGTCTCAGATCGGGCCAGGGTTCGGACTTAAATCCACCCACCCACCCAGATATAAGCGATCTTTCCCACATTAGACAAGAGCCCCAAGAGACAGTACACCACTATTGGGCCAGATTCCTCCTTGTAATGAGCAAGATTAAGGACTGTCGCGAGGAAGACGCAATTTCATTCTTTTGCAAAAATTTCATGGACAAGGGAATCCTCAACGCCATAAGTCGCTGTGACATAGCACACTTCGCTGACTTGGCGGCCATAGTACCGAAGTACTGTGCGATGGAGAGCGCCTGGAAAACCCAAACAAAATTTTGGGATCCTCCAGCTCTCACAAAAGCCCCCGTCCAAACTAAAAGGGTGTACTCTCGTAAGTCACCGGACTCAATTACAAAGAAGCAAAAGCCCACTACAGGGCATGGAACCGTATTGGAGGGATGGCTTAATGGGCCATGCAAAATTCACAGTACAACGGATACCATGCCAACACATAGCCTTAGAGCATGTTGGGTACTATGGAAGGTGGCCAAGAGCGGTGAGGATCTTCTCATCAACAGTACCGCAGAACACCATCCCGTGGAAAACAACAATACGGTATTGACAGTCTTCGAGACCTTCGCCTCAAATAATAGGCATAAGAGAGCACTCCGCAACCTCGCCGAAGTCTGCCACGTGGCAGCAATAAATCCATGGAGCGATACGGCCATCACCTTCAATGCCAGTGACGAACCTAAATTCCGAACAGCCCGAGCACCAGCCGCCCTGGTCCTTAGTCCAATCGTGGATGGCTTCCGTCTTACTAAAGTGCTCATGGACGGCGGCAGTGGATTAAACCTCATCTATGAGGAGACTCTTCGAAAAATGGAAATAGACAAAAGCCGCACTGAGGAAAGCAGCACGACCTTTAGAGGAATCATCCCTAGTCGGGAGGCACGATGTGCTGGGAAAATCAAACTAGATGTGGTATTCGGCACACCGGAGAATTACAGGTCCGAAGAAATTACATTCCAAGTGGCCCTGTTCAATAGGGGATACCACGCCCTTCTAGGGCGGGATGCATTCATGATCTTCCAAGCTATACCCCATTACAGGTACATGCAGCTCAAAATGCCTGGGCCCAATGGAATCATCACTCTAGCTAGTGATCCGGACATAGCACTCCGCGCCGAAAACAAAACAGCCGCACTGGCCCTCGAGACGTTATCCAAAGCCCTCGCGGCCGAGGAGCTAATCACAACAAGGCCCACAAAGGATGTGGACGACGTGATACTCGACAAAAGACCCAAGTCCACCTCTTTTAAACCAGCGGACGAAATAGTCAAATTCCAAGTCCACCCAACAGACCCTACAAAAACAGCATCCATCGGGGCACAATTGAACCCCACAGTAGACGCCGCACTACGGGAGTTCTTGCGCGAAAATTGGGACATCTTCGCCTGGCATCCTTCAGACATGCCGGGAATCCCACGCAGGCTGGCTGAGCATAGCCTTAACATTCTAAAGGGATTCAAGCCGGTTAAGCAAACTCTTTGGTGCTTCTCTGAGCCTAAGCGACAAGCCATGGGAGAGAAGCTAGCCAAGTTACTGGAGGCCGTATTCATCCGAGAAATAAAACACCCGGACTGGCTAGCAAACCTGGTGATGATACCAAAGAAGGACAAATCCTGGCGCCTATGTGTCGACTTCAAGGACCTTAACAAGGCTTGCCCCAAGGATCCCTTCCCCCTCCCTCGCATCGATCAAATTATCGACGCTACTGCAAGACATGACTCATTATGTTTCCTCGACGCATACTCCGGATACCATCAAATTAATATGGCGGAGTCCAATCAAGCCACAACGGCATTTATCACTCCATACGGCCACTTCTGTTTTAAGACCATGCCTTTCGGGCTTAAAAACGCCGGTGCAACCTATCAACGCATGATTCATACATGCTTGGAGACGCATGATTCATACATGCTTGGAGACACAGATCGGCAAAACAGTGGAGGCATACGTAGATGATGTGGTCATTAAAACCAGACACGTCGAATCCTTAATAGACGACTTGAGGCTCACGTTCGATAATATCCAAACATACGACATTAAGCTCAATTCGGAAAAATGCGTCTTGGTGCGTTCACGGAAAGCTCTTAGGCTTCATCGTCTCCAACAGAGGAATCAAGCAAATCCGGCTAAAATCGTAGCTCACATCACGCTTGGCCATCCCAACAGACCTCAAGCAAATCCATAAACTAACTGGATGTGTAGCTGCCTTAAGCCGCTTCATCTCCCGATTAGGGGAAAAGGCACTGCATCTTTATCGCCTTCTCCAACGCACAGAACACTTCAAGTGGACGGATGCGGCCACGGCCGGAGTAGAGGAAATAAAAACCGTTTTGGCCACAAACCCAATCTTGGCCGCGCCAAATGTAGGCAAACCAATGCTGTTATATATAGCGGCAACACACCAAGTTGTAAGTGCAGTACTCGTCGTCGAACGAGAGACGGACGGACATAAGTTCCCGCTTCAAAAGGCGGTATACTATGTAGGGATATTTAAATTAGTGCCCCTGGTTCCTTAGTTGTGCACACTTTTCCCCACGCTCCAAACTTTTGCTCACTTTTCCCCTCTTCCTTAGCTGAAACTCTCACAAATGCTCATAGCGGGCGTTTGCCGTCTTGACCGTCAATTGACCGTTAATTGCTGACGAGTGGGTCCGAGTCTTCGTTTGACCGTTGCTTGCTGACGGGTGGGACCGCAAGGAGACACGTATTGGGCAGCTTGTCTGAATCTGAAACAGATCTAGACAGGCCGCACCGCACCGCGCAGCACCACCCCTCCGGCCGGCGTCGTCATGCGCCCACCGCAGCTTGTTTCCTCCACCCTATGCCCCTATTCTGTTCGTCGGCGACGTCGCGTCTCCGCCAGATATAGCCCACCTCCCCATCTCGGATTACATAGCGATGTTGAGTGAGGATGCCAGGAATGCAGTCGACTATGGAGAGGATTGGGTCGAATCCGCGGCAGATAATTCATGGATTAAACCTGGGTAAGCATCGTTTCCTCTCGAATTGACGTTCGAAGTCGTATTGTAGGCCGTATTTGACTTCTGTTTGCTTGGATCATTCGAATTTGTGCTTGATTTTACCCGGCTAACTGAAGCCTTCAACAAAATAGGATTTATCCCGCGCTGGCTTTCCGGCTGGCGATTAGAATGGAAACTAGTGTGCTCCATGGTACTAAACCGCATTTGATTTCATGATTTTTCTATTCCAAAATGGTAGAAACCAGCATATCTTTCAAAGATTTGTGAGCTGAGCTTCGAAACACCTATCCCTGGAGTGATGCCGATGCTGTTGAACTGAATTATCAGCAATGACGAGCAAAAATTTCTCCCACTAACTTGTGACGATCATATGTCGTTGCTTTTTGCTGGGATTGCTGGCTGCCGATTCGGTAAACTCCAAATCGATGTGCTTCAGCCACGCGCAAAACGGGCGAAGGGGAAGGGAGTTCAAAATCATCTGGCTGTGCTAATATCCAGCACCCCGGCACTCCTTGTAGGTCGACACCAAGTAAAGCAAGTGGTTCATGGAGCCACAACATGCCTGCTGCCAATACTGGTTCCGACTCAGCTGCTGCTTGTGGTGTACCTTCTGCAGTTGGTGTAGAAGAAGATGCAGAACCTGACGAGGCAGTGCCTACAAATGATGATGAATACGAGATGATGTTTCCTGAACTGGTCGATGTAGCCAATCAGCAAGCAGTGGATGGTGAATATATGGAGGAGCCCATCAGCCAAGCTAGGTTTGATGACACTGACGATGAAGAGAAGGTGGAGAACATGGACAACTTAATCGAGGATGAATACGATGGTGATGACATGCCAACAATTGAGCGGAACAGGGAAAAACCTGAGCTTAGTGTAGGTACCATTTTCCAATCAATGGTGGACTATCGGAATGTAGTGACAACATGGTGCATTATATCTAAAAACACCTATAAGATTAAAAGGAGTGAGCCAGCAAGGTTTATAGTTTTTTTCCATATCCTAGGTGTAGGTGGAAGTTGCATGCATCTCGTATGAGAAAGAGCAAATATATTCAGGTAATCCAAGTTCAGTTAGTAATTTAGTTTCAGATCATTGAGTAAGGTTTCGTAACTGTTTTTTACCCTTTTATTTTGTTTCAGATAAAGAAAAACCCACACAAGCACACCTGTCCATCTAGAGGGGGAGGGGGAAGGCCAAAACCAAGCTAGCAAAAACTAGGTGGGTGGCAGATGCTATATTGGATTGGCTTAGAGAAGAACCTGGACTTGGTCCAACAACACTCCATGGGAAGCTTTTTGAGAAGTACAAGATAGAAATTCCTTACATGAGAATTTTCAATGCTAGGGAAAAGGCTCTTGACATAATTAATGGTCAATGGAATGACAATTTTCAGCTGCTTTACACTTTCAAAGCTGAAGTGGAGATGGCAAGTCCAGGGAGTGTTGTAGAGATTGACAAGCATACAGTTTCATTCAAAATAAAAGGAAAGTCATTTGAGAAGGAGTGCTTCAGAAGGGCTTTTGTTTGTTTCAAGGCTTGCTGGCAGGGGTTTCTAGATCTTTGCAGGCCCTATTTGGCTGTAGATGCTACACATTTGACTGGAAGATGGAGAGGACAGCTAGTAGCAGCTTCTGTAGTTGATGGACACAACTGGCTATTTCCAGTTGCATTTGGTGTGGTGGAGGCAGAGTCTGAGGAAAGTTGGGTTCGGTTTCTGCAGCAGTTGCGCAACATTATAGGCACACCCCCAGGTTTAGCTATAAACATAGATGCTTGCAAGGGTTTAGAGAGTGCAGTAGAAATTGTATTCCCTGGAGTGGAGCATACGGAATGTATGCGAAACCTAGCGCATAATTTCAAAAAGTTCAAAGGTAAAGTTTATGATGAGAACTTATGGCCAGCATCATACACATGCAGCAAAAGGAAGCATGAACACCATTTGAGAGTGTTGTATGCTCAAAATCCTCTTGTGAAGGAGTACATGGATGCACATCATGGCAAGGTGTGGTCAAGAAGCAAATTCAACGAAATCTGCAAAGTAGATTATGTGACCAAGAACCTTGCGTAATGCTTCAATTCAAAGTTCAAGTCAGTGAAAGGGCTCTTGTTGTGGCAAGCATTTGACAAGATGAGGCAGATGATCATGATAAAGATGGCTCTTCGGAAAACAATTGCAGAAACACAATATGTTGGTCATCAAATGCTCCCATCACTGATTAAGGCATTGCACTTGAATGCAAGAGGACTGAAGATGAAATGTATTCGATCTGGTACATATGAGGGAGAGGTTACCTATACTGAAACTAAAAATAGGGTATGGAGGTAACCTGTGAACCTAAGTACTAGAGAATGTACTTGTAGGCAATGGCAGATCCGTAGGAAGCCATGCATACATGCCCTACATCTGATGACCGTTATCAGGGGTGCAGATGGTGAAGTTGATCAATATTGCTCTGAGTATATCTCTGTTGCCAAATTTATGGCTGCTTATGCTGACAATGTGCCTGCACTCTTGGGGAAAGATCAATGGAACATAGTAGATCCAAGGTTCAAACTCCACGCTCCTGTCATTACTAGGCCACCAGGAAGAGCAAGGAACCACAGGATTAGAGCAGGCGAGGAGGGTCGTATACCAAAGAAGCGTGGTTGCAAAAAATGTGGAGTTCTGGGGCATATTGCTAGGCTTTGCACAATGCAGTGGATGCATCATTTGGACAGGAGGAAAGATGGACATCAGCCAATGCTGAGGAGAATGCAACAACAATGGAGACTGAAGATGCAGAGGATAATGCAGCAGTAATGGAGACTGAAGATGTAGTGGAGAATGCAGTAGCAATTGAAGCAGTGGAGAATGCAGCAGCAAATGGAGCATCTTGGTATGTGTTTGCATTTGTAGAATGCAGCTACCCTTTTGTTTGCATTTGTTCTCTTTTTTGCCTATGGATTATAATTTTATTTACCAGCTCTAGGGACAAAAGGCCAAGAGATGAAGAAGCAGAAGATTTTGAAACCAGGGCCTTTGATGGTTTCGAAGCTATAAGAGAGGAAGAGGAGGTAATTTTTCCAATTGTGCCTTTAAAGATTATCAACTCATAGATGACCGTCAAATGGTCGTCAAGTGTCAAGTAGTGGAACTACTCCATCAGCACCTCCATGGCGAAAACCCCAAGTAAAGATCAAAAGGAACAAGAGTCTGAAAAAAAGAGCATCTCAACTAGGGAAACCAGGAGCAAGACGGTGAAGCCAACTTCAAACACAAGGAGCAGGTCGAAAATTTGAATTAAGTTGTTGGGAAATGTTTGTGTTGTCAATTTGAGGGCGAGTCGATCGCTTAAAACTTGGTAGATTTGTATTAAGATGTTGGCATCTTCAAACTTGGTAGATTTGAGCTACTGTGAAAACTTATCGCTTGTAATAATGTTGCTTCTACTTGGTTTCTTATTTGAGTCGAATTCAAATTTCCATCAAAATTTGAATTTAAATCAATATTTGAATTTGGGCCAAAATTTGGATTCGAGCCAAAGTTGAAGTTGAACATTGGAGGTTCATTGCTCGTGCGGTGTATTTGATCGAGCATTTGAAGTCCAATATTCGTGAGGTGAATAGTCCGAATGAGAAATGTGCTAGAAACGAGCTCGATATCTAGGTTAAACAACCCTATTTTAAATCAAGTTTTTTTTCATTGTCTAAATGTGTCATATATATTTTTATTAACACTTGTTCCATATATATAGGGTAAAAACGAAGTCTCACTATTTATTGATTAATATTCATATTACTACATTTTTTTTTTAAAAAATATGCTTTTAATTCAAAACCGTCAAATAACAGGTTTTAGATATGAAAATGAAAAGGTAAGTTCAGATCCTTCTTATTCACTCCAAAATGAAGCTATGGAGATTTTTCTGATTTTTTGAATTATTTTGATTTTTTTCAAACCCTAAACCCTCTCTCCCTATTCTACAAACTCTGAAAATGTTCATAGGTGATAGCTCATTTGTGTGAAGCCTTTTTTCATGAAAATGACCTACACCAAGTTTATATTTTTTTTCTCATAACCTTGTCACATATGACGGCTATCTGCGCAAGAATTAACACATTTGATTTTTTTGAATTTTTAAAAAACATTTGAACTTCATTTCGACAGATCACTTCAAAAAAATGATTTTTCAAAAAAACGCCCCTATACCGAGTTTATATTTTTTTATGGTAACTAGGTCTCATAAACGGACTACGTTTTTTTATATTTTTGTGATTTTTTCTAATTTAGTTATGGCCATTTGAAATCTGGTCAAACCCTAATAACCCCATTGACTGGCTCATAACCCCGCAGAAATGCTCCAAACCCTAGCGTCGAACGTCCGCCGTCAGATCCTACCAAGCACCAAACACCACCCATCAGATGTGGGGGCAGGCATGCGTGATCCGCGTGACGCATCCTGATTGGCTACTGCACTCCCTTTTACAATCTGCCCCACTTTACATATGAAATTGTATTTTTCGCACATGACCACCACATGTCAGTGTTATGAGTTGGTTCAAATATTCAAACTGCAAAATACAATGTGGCAAATCTTCAATGTAGCTTCCCCTTCTCCTCTTCTCCATCTGACAGACAAAGGCATCGAGCAGATCTCGAGCAGTTCCTCCGTTTCTTTCCCCATCTTCTCGTTCTTCTTCCTCTCGAGCAATTCTCCGCTTTCTTCCTCTCCGGCGATATGTTGAGCTCCTCGTCAGCCCCGCTCCACGTGGTCGGTGTATGGTCCAAAGGCCGATGACTCGATGCACTGACTGCCCACGGACTGCGCCACTGAAGCGTTTGACTTCGAAGGAGGAGAAGAATGGGAACTTTGGGCGCGAGTTTGTCAAATGCGAGAGCAAGCCGGAGGGGCAGGTTACATCTGAGTTTTCCTCGCATCCTTTATCTCTAATTTCTCAAAAAAAAATCTGTTAGATTTGGGATTTAGGTTACGTGATTTCGTTTTCAGATCGTGAAGAAATGCCACCATTTCGAGTGGATGGATGATTACATCCAGAGGCTTCAAGGGTTGGGCTTGCTGGATTCGAGGGGGAATGCAATCCGTGAGTTCAATCTGCCCCATGATAGTGCCGCTCCGGCAGCAGCAGCACGTCCGGAATACCCGACGGTGGTAGATGTCGAACTAAAGACGGAATTGAAGAAGATGAACAAGAACTTCAAGCAGCTGATTGAGTTGAAGAAGCAACCCAATCTGATAGCTTTAGGAATACTTGCTCTAGGAATTTTTTACTTGATGGCCATCTCTCGTTAGAGATGTTTGTCTAATGTTGTTGCCATTTAGCAATCCAAGTCTGTTTATCTCAAATGCAACTCTGTTCTGTCGATCTCTAAATGTTTACAGTTTACTGTTATGTTTCGACACTTTCTGTTTCGGCAGAAGACAACTACCAGTTCAGTGATAGGATTATTTTGTTAGATAATAACCTCGAGTGTTGGATCATACCCTAGCTCGTCAGATGACAGTAAGCAGTACTTGAGCAGCACAAGAGATATACATCAAGTTCATCTCTTCTCTCTCGCACTTGCCAAACTTTTGTCCTCGAGTTTGTCAGTTCTACTAGAAAAAAACCTACTTCGCGGGCCCAAATAGAATCAAGCTGCAATAGGCCCACAAAGGATAAATGAGGCCCAGAAACAAGCGATGTTTCTTTTTTTGTTTAGGAAAGATTGCTTTGTTCTTTTTTGTTTCTGATTGATTTTTTCATTAATTTGATTGCCCAATCTCTTCTATTTCATTGAGGAATTTTTTGGCTTTCCTTTATGGGTCCCTTCATTTTTTTGATTTGATTTCTCTTCACCGTATGTGCTTTTGTTTTGCTTGCTCACAACCTGGCTTAGTTTGGCGGTGAAGTAATTTTAGAATCAAAGTATTTGCAAACCGCAGTATTATTATGCCTAGCGAACCAATACTTTAGTATTGGAAAAAGAGGTCCAACCCTCTTTTTTATATACTTCAAAAATAGTGTAGTTTTCTACATATTAAAGTATATAAAACTACACTTTTGACTAAAGCCAAACATCTCAAAATATTTGATACTTCAATATTTCTGGAAACCAAAGTATTCTTGGAATACCTAAAATACAGAGTTCCTGCACCAAAGCCGTGGTACAATATGTTCTTATTTTTAGAAGGCATCTATAAACACATCATTTTTAGTTAGTTTGATTAATTTTGCCCACATCAATTAGCCGTGTCTAAACTTGGGACAAACAAAATACAAACATAACAAAGCATTAATATAACACACATAGCTTAACTTAGATGGGGTTGCTAGGGCAACACAAGTTCTTACATATAACTAGATACCGATATATAATTAACCTTACATAGATGGGATAGGGTAGCTAGCTCGGGCAACACACACACCAAACTCACACTACATAGTAGATAGGGTAGCTAGGGCAACACCGCCATGTCTTCACCGTCGTCTTCACCTTAACCGCCGCTTCACTGCCTTCTTTGCCGGCTTCAAGATCGCCTCCTCTTCAAGGCCGTTCTCGCCGAGGTAGTACGGGAGGCTGTGCATGCGGTTGCGAGCAGGGAAGACGCTCTCGAAGTCGGTGAAGATGTTATAGGTGGTGAATGCGATGAACTCGCACCCACACCAATACACCTTGCCGAGCAGGTAGTAGGCATTGAACCTATTGGTGAAGTGGACGATGAGCCCTACCACTGGAGCGTTGGCGTGGGGACGCTGCTCCACGAGGTTGAACATGGGCGACGAGCCCGCCGGGAGGTGGTGGAAGCCCGCACGGAGGAACCCCCATGCAAGCTCAGTGCTACCCCTCCAGCGTGAGAACGCCCACACGCGGAGCGATGCCTCCACGACGACGTTGGCGGGGTACCGCCGTTCCGGCACGGTGGGCGGCTCTTGGAATGTTGGCCCATTGTACTGCATCTGGCTCGCTTCACTGGTGTTTGCTTTGGCTTTTGGGGGAAGAAGAGAAGGAGGAGGCGCAGATGGATCTGTAGAAGAAGAGGCAATGAAGGGTGGTTTAAATAGCCGGGGGAGACGAAGAGGGTACACGCGGAAACGGCGTCGATCGTGACTCAGTGTGTGCGTGAAACGATGCGATCGTGAATTGATGCGAGCGTGCGTGAACCAATGTGTGAACGTGAATTGATGCGAGCGTGCTCTGCGTTGGCGGCCTGCCTGCCTCCCCCTTCTGTGTGCTCTGCATTGGCAGCTGCCTGCCTCCCCCTTCCGCGTGCTCTGCGTTGGCGGCTGCCTGCCTCCCACAACTAAACCGATGCCTCGACATATGGACACGAGCGTGCAACCTTCCCCTTCTGCCACCAGCACGTATGCCTGCGACGCGTGAAACGACGCTGCGGAGCGACCGTGCAACATGATGTGTGCGTGCGGTGTGCATGTCGTGTCGGCAACCGTGCGGCACGGATCGATGCGTGTGTGTCGGCATGCATGCATGTGATTAGGTCTAGGTCACTAGATGCATGCGTGGCGGCATTCGCATGCATAGCAGGCCACATCGATGCCAAGGCCGGGCATGCATAGTAGGCTGCATCCATTGATAGCCGACTTTTTTAATTGGGCTCCCTTTTTAATTTATTACCAACAAACTAACGGGCCCGTCCTATGAACACAAACACGGCCCAACCAGCGAAGCCACAGCCATAGTCAACAGAGTCCAACGCGGACCCACAAGTCAGTTAACGGCCAAGACGGCAAACATCTGCTATGAACATTTGTGAGAGTTTCAGCTAAGAGAGTGGGAAAAGTGAGCAAAACTTTGGAGCGCGGGGAAAACTGAGCACAACTAAGGAATTGGGGGCACAGATGGAATAGGCCCTACTATGTATCCACTGTCTTCACTCCATGCAAATCACGGTACCCACATTATCAAGAGTGTCTTCGCGTATGGCATCCAGGAAACTACAACACTACTTTCAAGAGTGTTCAATTATGGTGGCCTCTGAAGTGCCACTCAATGACATAATAAACAACCGCGAAGCCACGGGCCAGATAGCTAAATGGGCTATTGAGCTCCTCCCGTTCGACATAATATAAAAACCATGGAAAGCCATTAAGTCACAAGTACTGCCCGATTTCGTCGCCGAATGGACAGAAGCCGAACTCCCTAAAGAGTACGACACATACTCCGATTGGATCATGCACTTTGAAGGCTCCAAAATGCTGGCTGGTCTGGGGGCTGGTGTCGTCCTGACACCCCCCACCGGAGATACGGTCCAATACGTGCTCCAAATACTATACACAGACTCCAACAATGCAACAGAATACGAGGCCCTGTTACATGTTCTTCGGATGGCAGTCTCCATGGGTATTCAACGCCTAGAGGTGCGTGGGCATTCGAACCTCGCAATATCCCAAATAAATGGAGACTTCGACGCCAAGGATCTGAAAATGGCGGCTTATCGCAATGCCGTCCTCAAAATGACAACTCGGTTCGAGGGGCTTGAATTCCACCATGTGGTCCGGGAAAACAATCAGGCGGTGGATATCCTCGCCCGCATCAGCGCTAAGCGCGACCCTGTCCCACCTAATATCTTCTTGGAAAGGATGTTTAAGCCATCCGTGGTATGGGAAGGAGAGACGGTAACAATAGTCCGGACCCGGCCACAACACCAGATACCGAACACTCTGACATAATCGGAGGCTCCACCACCGAAATAACACCTTCCTCCCACGTGATAATGGCTGTCATCGCCCTGTGGACAGAACCATACCTGGCCTACCTAACTAGGCAGGAACTACCCGAGGACCCAAACGAGGCACGCTACATTGTGCGGCGGTCTAAAGCCTACAAGATCCATGAGGGAGAGCTTTATAAGAAAAGCGCTACCGGATCCTTCAAAGGTGCATCTCCGAAGAGGAAGGTCGGCAACTTCTGGCAGAAATTCATGCTGGACTTGGCGGCGATCACGCTGCAGCTCGGGCCCTTGTAAGCAAGGCCTTCCGTACAGGTTTCTACTAGCCGACAGCCCGAGCAGACGCACAGGACCTAGTTCAACGTTGCGTCGGTTGCCAGCTTTTTGCAAACCAAAGCCATATGACGCCTACCGCTCTCCAAACGATCCCCATCACTTGGACCTTTGCGGTCTGGGGGCTCGATATGGTCGGACCCCTCAAAGGGGAAGCCATAGGAAAAAATACTTATTGGTCATGGTCGATAAATTCACCAAATGGATAGAGGCCAAACCAGTTAAAACGGCCGAATCCGGACCAGTGATAGACTTCATATCCGGGGTGGTACACCGTTACGGCGTCCCCCACAGCATCATCACCGATAACGACTCGAACTTCACAGCCGACGAGGTAAAAATGTGGTGCAGCAACATGGGCATTAAGCTCGATTATACTTCTGTCTATCACCCGCAAACTAACGGTCAAGTCGAGCGAGCAAATGGTCTTATCATGAGCGGCATTAAACCCAGATTAGTGCGATCCTTAAAGGAATCAAATACGCACTGGCTAGAGGAGCTCGACTCCGTACTATGGGGGCTGCGGACCACGTCGAATCGCACTACCGGATACACATCGTTTTTTATGGTTACGGCGCAGAGGCGGTGCCGCCCTGTGACATAATTCATGACTCACCTCGAGTGCGCATGTATGAAGAGAAAGAAGCCGATCTTGACCGGCAGGACAGTTTGGACGCCCTGGAGGAGGAGCGCGACGTGGCAAAAGCCCGTTCCGCATTCTATCAGCAACATGCTCGAAGGTACCAAAGCAAAGAAGTACGGGCCAAAACATATAACGTTGGCGAACTCGTTCTACGCCTACCGGAGAAGAAAAGAACAAGCTCAAGCCCAAATGGGAAGGTCCCTTCATTATTGACCAAGTTCTGACCGGTGGAGCGTACCATCTGCGGGATGCATCGGACAATCGACTCGAGCCAAATCCATGGAACGCAGCTAGACTCCGAAGGTTCTACGCCTAGTGCCGGACTCTGTGTTCATCTCCCTACCTCTATCAATTTTTTATATATTCGTTATCTGTCTTTTCTTTCTTTCTTTTCCCCTCTTACCTTCAAGGCCTTAAAGGCTAAAATGTGTCTTGACTACACAATCTTGACGCGCTCGCCGCGCTCATTATACCTGGGGCTTCCTATACAGAAGCTTAATATAACTATTTTCCGGGCTTTATGCCCCACACATGTGTTATTCTTCCACATGTACCTTTTTTCGCCATTATATGCATCGATATGACTTAAGTTTTGGCCAAGATGGGTTGCCTGGCTCTTGTGTTTATGCCCTACGTTCCCGTTAATTCGGCTAGGGCATAAGGGGAGCACCTCCGCGATTGTTACTGCCGGGTCAGCCGGATGTGTACCTCAGACTGGGTGAAGCCGAAAGCTAGAGTTCTTAAGGGAATACTCGGTCGATAAACAAAAGATGACCTTTATTTATTGTAATACATGCCCCCAGATGTTTATATCCCGCGTCTCTTTTCACAGCATGGACATGCACATTAGGGCATGCGTACCCAGGGAAAGGAACCCTTAACGGAACTATTCTCCCTGGAAGATGTTTCTTACTATCCATGTACTATAACATAGCTAGTTGGGTACTTGTCTGTTCAAGCACTTATGACCCCTCCGCCTGGTTTCCACGCTGCACTCGGTTTTACATAACTGAGCGGGTATTCGGATACATTCCGGACTGTCGGGTCCAGAGGTCGAAGCGAAAAGGTCCGCCATGACAAATGATTTACAATCCGGCTAGGGACAGTACAGGTCAATTGAAGTACACAGTCACTTAAACTGACTAAATTCTTCTTCTATACCATCCAACAGGCTGTCTAGCCTACAATCCTATTGGGAATACTTTGCGGCTAATTCTACTTGGTCATACACCAAACTGACGGGGATCTCTTTCCCATCAGACCCCACAGGTCCGACCTTGGCCATGTGGTTTGGGTCAGCCTTGGTATATCGTGTCTTCACCATGGCCCAGGCTTCCCTTGCACCTTGTCGGCATAATCAGAAGCGCCGCCGTGCTCCCTTGAGCTTCTCTACAAGCTCCCCCATGCCTCCTGGCAGGGAGGCGGATGGCCACAAGGCTTGGGCAATGCCCTACATCACCTGCCGAACTTGTTCGTGCAGTTGTGAGAGCTCTGGCAGAAGATCACCCGCAGACCCGGGCATCTCCTCCGCGGGACGACCCGTCAGCATACCTGCAGAGATAACTCTGTTAGCCGGTTTCTTCGCCGAACTCTTTAAAAGTTTGTTCAAGCACATACTAAAAATGCCTCGTCGAAGCCTCTTATTCTCCTTTACGGAGTCAGCAAGCTGGGCTCGAACATCTTTTAGTTCCACGCCCAGCTGGATATTGGCGTCTTGGAGATCGTTTTTCTCCCTCCTAACCTTTGTAAGCACGCGCTCACCAGCTGAGGGAGTCCCGGACTAGGGGGTGTCCGGATAGCCGGACTATCATCACGGCCGGACTCCAAGACTATGAAGATACAATATTGAAGACTTTGTCCCGTGTCCGGATGGGACTTTCCTTGGCGTGGAAGGCAAGCTTGACGATATGGATATGTAGATCTCCTACCATTGTAACCGACTCTGTGTAACCCTAACCTATCCGGTGTCTATATAAACCGGAGGGTTTTAGTCCTTAGGACGAACAACAATCATACCATAGGCTAGCTTCTAGGGTTTAGCCTCCTTGATCTCGTGGTAGATCTACTCTTGTACTACCCATATCATTAATATTAATCAAGCAGGAGTAGGGTATTACCTCCATCGAGAGGGCTCGAACCTGGGTAAAAACATCGTGTCCCTTGTCTCTTGTTACCATCTGCCTAGACGCACAGTTCGGGACCCCCTACCCGAGATCCGCCGGTTTTGACACCGACATTGGTGCTTTCTTTGAGAGTTCCTCTGTGTCGTCACCGATAAGCCCGATGGCTCCTTCGATCATCAACAACGACGCGGTCCAGGGTGATACTTTTCTCCCCGGACAGATCTTCGTATTCGGCGGCTTTGCACTGCGGGCCAATTCGCTTGGCCATCTGGAGCAGATCGAAAGCTACGCCCCTGGCCATCAAGTCAGATTTGGAAGTTTGAACTATACGGCCGATATCCGCGGAGACTTGATCTTCGACGGATTCGATCCGCAGCCAAGCGTGCCGCCTTTGTCTTGATGGGCATGATCTAGCTCTGCAGCCGAACAGTGCCCTGGAGGCCGCACCAGTATCCGCTCCGACCCTTAATCCGGAGCCGGATTCCCCGATCGAGGACGAGTGGTTGGCCACCGCCTTGGGGGCTACGATCTCTATGGCGATTGACCCGAACTCTATCCCTGTCCTTTGCGAAGACCTTGACTCCAGGGTGTCGGACTCCTCTCCGGACTCCGAACCCTCCGCGCCCCTACCAATCGAATCCGATTGGGCGCCGGTCATGGAGTTCACTGCCGCAGACATCTTTCAGCACTCGCCCTTTGGCGACATCCTGAATTCATCAAGTCTCTCTCTTTATCTCGAGAGCCTGGCCGACTACGGACAGGAAGGTTGGGATACAGATGATGAAGAAATTCAACGCCCACCCACCACCCACTTTGTAGCCACTGCCGATGATTTAACCGACATGCTCGACTGACTCAAGACATCGACGATATGGACGACGATGCCGAGACGACCAAGACCCAAGCGCCATGTGGCACCTGGAAGGCCACCTTGTCATACGACATATACATGGTGGACATCCCAAAAGATGGGAACGGCAATGGAACAATGGAGGATGACCCTCCAAGAAGCAAATCAAGCGCCGACGTCGGGCGCGCCGCTCTAAATCCCGCCACAAAGAAAAGCGGTGGTTCCGCACGGAGATAATAACACCGGACGGTGCGAAGAGAACCCCCTCCGGCAGGACTCAGCAGCAGGAGGAGGGAAAAGCAAGTCCGCCTGACGGTCGGCAGAAAAAGAGAGGTCGAGGTCTATACTTATGCGCCTCCCTCCGAAGATGAGGCAAGCCTCGACGACGACTAATTTGTCGTGCCTGAGGATCCCGCCGAACAGGAGCTTTTCAAACGCATGCTTATAGCCACGGCAAGCAGCCTCAAGAAAAAGCAGCAACAATTTAGAGCTGATCAAGACCTGCTAGGCGGGATGGATCAAGTCCTTGCAGCCAAGAGTATGAACTCAACGCCTCCAAAAGCTACCCCAAACGCAGGGCCGTTGCCTCGATCAGAGGAGGAAGCACCCAAGTCACCAGCAAGACGACATGGCAGATCCGGCCACCCCTGCGGTCAGCGCGACAGAAGCCTCTCGGCCCTCCGCTCAAGCCACACCCCGACGCCGCTCAACAAGTACCAAGGCATGGGAAAACGCGCCGGACTTGCGAGATATATTGGAGGATAAGGAAAAACATACAAGATCGATCTACGGATCGCGTGGGCGCCCAACGATGCAGGATGATTACCGTCGCGCCGGATACAGCAAACCCGGCCGGGCCGAACACAGTAGACAAAGCTCATATGAGCTACGTCGTGATATAGCCCAATACAGAGGCGCCGCACACCCACTATGCTTCATAGATGAAGTAATGGATCATCAAATCCCTGAGGGCTTTAAACCCGTAAACATCGAATCATACGATGGTACCACAGATCCTGCGGTCTGGATCGAGGATTACCTCCTCCATATCCACATGGCCCGCGGGGATGATCTACATGCCATCAAATACCTCCCACTCAAGCTTAAAGGACCAGCTCGGCATTGGCTTACCAGCTTGCCAGCAGAATCAATAGGTTGTTGGGAGGACCTGGAAGCCGCATTCCTTGATAACTTCGAGGGCACATATATGCGACCACCAGACGCCGATGACCTTAGCCACATAATCCAGCAGCCAGAAGAATCGGCCAGACAATTCTGGACACGGTTCCTCACAAAGAAAAATCAAATCGTTGATTGTCCGGATGCAGAGGCCCTTGCAGCCTTCAAACATAACATCCGCGACGAGTGGCTTGCTCGGCACCTAGGACAGGAAAAGCCGAAATCCATGGCAGCCCTCACAACACTCATGACCCGCTTTTGTGCGGGAGAGGACAGCTGGCTAGCTAGAAGCAACAACTTGGCCAAACACCCTGATAGTTCGGATACCAAGGACAACAATGGCAGGTTGCATCGCAACATTAACAAGCGCCGCATTAACGACGATAATACTGAAGATACGGCCGTCAATGCCGGATTCAGAGGCTCTAAACCCGGTCAGCGGAAGAAGCCATTCAAAAGAAATACCTGTGGCCTGGCCCAACTTGGACCGAATACTTTCGATCGCTTGTGCGGATACATGGCACCTTCAAAAACTAGCCAATCACACCAACAAGGACTGTTGGGTGTTCAAGCAAGCAGACAAGTTAAGTGCCGAACTCAATGACAAGGGGCTGCATAGCGATGACGAGGAAGAGCCCCGACCGCCGAACAATAGAGGACAGAAGGGTTTTCCCACACAAGTGCGGACGGTGAACATGATATACGCAACACATATACCCAAGAGGGAGCGGAAGCGTGCGCTAAGGGACGTATATGCAATGGAGCCAGTCGCCCCGAAGTTCAACCCATGGTCTTCCTGCCCGATCACCTTCGATCGAAGGGACCACCCCACTAGCATCCGTCACGGCGGTTTCGCCGCATTGGTTCTTGACCCAATTATTGAAGGATTTCACCTCACCAGAGTCCTGATGGATGGCGGTAGCAGCCTCAACCTGCTTTACCAGGATACAGTGCGCAAAATGGGCATAGACCCCTCAAGGATTAAACCTACAAAGACGACCTTTAAAGGCGTCATACCGGGTGTAGAGGCCAACTATGACGGGCTCGATTACACTCGAACTGGTCTTCGGATCCCGGATAACTTCCGGCGAAGAGTTAATCTTCGACATCGTCCCGTTCGCAGCGGCTATCATGCGCTTTCCGGACGAACCGCATTTGCAAAGTTCAATGCGGTGCCGCACTACGCATACCTCAAGCTCAAGATGCCAGGCCCTCGAGGAGTAATCACGGTCAATGGAGACACCGAACGCTCTCTCCGAACGGAGGAGCACACGGCGGCCCTCGCGGCGGAGGTGCAAAGCAGCCTCTCACGACAATTCTCGAGTCCGGCTATTAAACGTCCGGACACCGCCAAGTGCGCCCGGTGTAACCTACAACAAGACCGCCTGGCACGATTCAAGCACGCCAGAGTAATCCGCCCCAACCCCAGCCCTCGCGAAATTGCGAAGCTAGTATTACGCGTAAATAATTACGCTCTGGAGATACCATGGGCATATGGGGCGGGGCACAACCACGGCACGCCAAGAATGCGGTTCGACCGCACCAGGGGCTCCCGATTGTGTCATTCTTTTCTCTTTTCTTTCTTCTTTCTTACTCTCAGGACTCCGTCTTCTATAAGTCTTGTCCGGCACTAGAATCGCCGAACTCACGATGCAACAGCCAGGGAAGCAGAAAGCCACGTCAAGTGTTCAGGTGGTCTCTATTACGAGCATTATACCTGTTTTACATATCATCTCGCAGCTTACCCCTGGAGGGGGACATGTTAGATAGTCCCATTCCTTGCTTATCGCACTATTTGTATCGTCCTGCCTTCCTTGCAGTACCCTTTCGAATAAACAATGCATAGCTTTTGCTTTTATTGCACCCTTTTCTTTATCTATATATATGTTCATTTCATGACATGTTGCACCCGTACACTTTGGTACGGCCAATACACCAGGGGCTTAAGTACCCCAAAATTATGGTGTGATAAGTCCAAACACTTTCACAAGTGCGGCACCCCGAACTTATAGCATTATATGAATCGGCTCCGAATCATGTCTTGGGTCAATAGTTGGGTTTGCCCGGCTTCCGTGTTTTGGTACCTTACATTCCGTTATGTCGGCTAAGGTAGCATCGGAGAACCATCGCGATTGTGCCTCAGCTTGAGCTGGGTCGAGCACCTCGATGGAGAAAGCTAAAACTGACCCGTCATGATAGGGCGAGAGCCGGTCGCTGTTCGAGAGGTTTTTCGGGTCCCTAAAGACTTATGCCGCTTAGAGCGAGGAACCGGAATTGTCCGGCCAAGGCGTGGATAGCGCCTCAACTCGGTCTTCCGAATACTAGGGGCTTTACCAAATTTAAAATTATAGAATTCTATGGCTAAGTGTGAGTGTTCAAGCATTATAAGTCCGGTTGCCTTGTTCGTTGTGTTGAGCGCCTCCTAGATGGACCCAAGAATGGGAACAAGAGTGCTCAAGTTTATCCCTAACACCCCAAAGACTCGTGGCATGGGGGCTGAAGCCAACGACTTGCCATCTCTCAAATTTGATAAATGGCAGTACAGAAGGTAATATTTTAAATTCACAAGCGTTGCTTAGCGCATATGAACAAGTTTTCAGCGTACATGATAACAAATGCGAGTCTATTAAAAAATTACATCTTTGGAGCACTCATCCGCTATTCGGCGGGCACCCTTCAAGAGGCCCTCATAGTACATTTCGGGCATGCGATGCTCCTTGCCCTTCGGTGGCCCGTCCGTCACAAGCTTCTCCGCATCCAGCTTACTCCAGTGCACTTTAGCACGTGCAAGGGCCCGACGGACACCTTCGATGCAGATGGAGCGCTTGATGACTTCAATCCATGGACAGGCGTCCACCAGCCGCTGCACTAAGCCGAAGTAGCTCCCAGGCATGGCCTCCAATGGCCACAACCGCGCTATAAGGACCTTTATGGCCTGCTCGGCGACCTTGTGGAGCTCGACCAGCTGCTTCAGCTGGTCGCTCAGGGGCACCAGATGTCCAGCCTCAGCATACTGAGACCAGAACACCTTTTCCGTCGAGCTCCCCTCCTTGGCGCGGTAGAATGCGGCAGCATCAGATGCACTACGGGGCTAATCTGCGAATGCTTCTGGAGAGCTCCGAATCCGGGTAAGTAATAGGTAATTCACTTTCACATGCTTGCTTTGCATAAAGAATGCCTTACCCGCCGCTATCTTCTTTAATGATTCAATTTCTTGGAGGGCTTTTTGGGCCTCGGCCTTAGAAGCTTTGGCACTCTCAAGAGCCGAGGCGAGCTCGGACTGTCGAGTCACGCTCCAAACTCTCGTGTTTTTCCACGAGAGCTTGGAGCTCTTGCCGTACCTTGGCCAGCTGCGCCTCACCCTTCTCTCGCTCGGTGCGTTCCGCAGCCGCTTTGTTTTCGGCCACGGACACCGCTTCCTTCGTGGTCGCCACCTCGCTCGTGGCCCCCTGCAGTACCCATGTTATTCCTATTATTTTTGCAACCAAAACCTTTTCTATAAGGTATTTCTTTAATAAGGTATTACTTACCTTCCTTGTCCTCGAGCTGCTTCTTGGCTTGTCCGAGCTCGTTCTAGGACCGCCGAGGTTCTGCTTGATGCATTGACCTCCGCTAGCCAAGGCGGTAGAGGTCAAGCAGCCTGCATTCCCATATTGACATACTTATGTTAGACTCCTGCGTATATCTTTTTAGATCCTTAGTCCGGCTTTTCTTTCCGAACACGTAACTAAGCATCGTGGGCTACCGTCTATGCGGTAATATTTTTACATATTCTAAACTTACATCAAAGCCTCGTTAGAAGGTTGAACAGACTTGGTCGATCCGCTCTTGGCGAATCGAACTGTCCGAATCACCGCACTCATAATAAAGGCGGTGCTCCTCCTCGATGGAAGCGATGTTAAGCGCCTCCAGTAAGCTATCCAGTGCCTCCGGTTGGACGGAGGACACCGTCGTCTTACCCTTTTTACGAAGGGACCGCTTGCCGGACTCGGGAACCGCTGAAGGTTCCGACATGGAGTCCGGACAAGGGTCAGGCTTAGAGCCCCTGGGGGTCTTTCCCCCCATGCGCCTGGAGTCCGGGAGGTTGCCTTGTGGCTCCTCCTGTGCCACCTCCTCTTGACCAGGCCCCCCTTTGGGCGCCACCTCGGCGTCGTCCGCAGCGTGGGGTGAGGAGGCGGTCGGAAGCGAAGTACTCTCCATTTCCGACGAACCTGTGGACCCGCTCGTCGGGCTAGCTTCGCTCTTAGGCGGGCTGCATGATTGTTCGACAATAGAGAACACTATGCAATAATTAAAAAGTCATGGGTATCCGGACACTTACGATCTCGCCAGGGGCTTGGCCCTTGTTGGCCAATTCTCCTCGTCGCTGTCGACATTGGTGGAGAAGTCCGGGGGAAGGGTTCTTCCCTTCTTGGACCCTCCGGCCTCCCCAGTTGGGGCGGACTTCCTTTTCCTCTCCTCCCCCGCTGGGGGAGGAGCTTCTTCTTCTTCCTCCTCGTCTTTAGGAGAAGATTCTGCTTCAGATTCTGACAGTACCTGGCGTCTGGAAATCTTTTGAGTTCCCGTAGCCTCCTTCTTGGCCTTCTTCTCCCGCACCACATGGGGTACCGGAGCCAGCAGCCCCGTCAATCGGGCGTCCGCTGGGTCTCCGGCAAAGGAGCCAGACAGTTAATCTGTCCGGACGTCTTCAGCCAATCCTGTCAAAGATTAGGGAGTTTTAGATCCCATATAGAGTCAATCTATGAAAAAAGAGTCCCGTAAAGGGTAAAATAACTTACCTCGCCGGCTTGACGCCGCGAGCTGTATCCGCGATCTTTGTTAGTGGATGCGGGGGCTTCGCGCCCTTGAACAGCACCTTCCAGGCATCTTCGTACGTAGTGTCGAAGAGCCGGCTCAAGGTTCGGTGCTGTGCCGTATCGAACTCCCACAAATTAAAGGCCCGTTGTTGGCATGGGAGAATCCGGCGGATGAGCATCACCAGGATTACGTCGACAAGATTGAGATTTTTGTCCACCAGGTTTTGGACGCATGTTTGGAGTCCGGATAGCTCTTCCGAATTCCCCCACGTCAGGCCCGTCTCTTTCCATGACGAGAGCGGTGTGGGGAAGCCAGATCTGAATTCGGGGGCCGCCACCCATTCGGGGTCACGTGGCTCGGTGATGTAGAACCACCCCGATTGCCACCCCTTTATTGTCTCCACAAAGGCGCCCTCGAGCCATAGGACTTTGGCCATCTTATAACCATGGCGCCTCAAGACTGGCCGACGGCCGCCCCACTACCTTCAGCCGGACGTTGAAGATCTTCAGCCATAAGCTGAAGTGGGGCTGATGCAGAGGAAGGCCTCGCATACCCACGATAAACGCCAAGATGTTGAGGATGAAATTGGGCCAGGTCGTGGAAGTCGGACCGTAGTAGAACATGAGCCCCGGAAAAATGGGTGAAGTGGAAAACCTAGTCCATGGAGGAAGTGGGGAGAAACACCACCCTCTCATGGGGCCCGGGTTGGAATAAGCTGCCTCAAGATCGGGCAGCTCAGGCGCGACGTCGCCGGACAAGTATCCGGCCTCCCGCAGTCTTGTGATGTGCCCCTCCGTGACAGAGGAGGACATCCACCTGCCTCCCGCTCCTCACATGGTTGGAGAAAGGTTGAGGTGGGATGTGCGGACTTGGGCGCTGGAGCTCGAAAAGTGAAATGGATAAGCAAAGGAGGAAGAAGGCGAGGGTGAAAAGGTGGATCCTTATCCCCTTATATGGACGGACAAAGCTATGCGTCCCCCACCAGCCTGGTAAAACTCGCTTATCTCCCAAGCACCGTAATCAATGGTGCGGATGGGTTACCCACGTCCGTATTGATGAGAATCCCGGAATAAGGGGTCACGATCTATGCTTTGATAAGACGTGCCAAGGAAACCGCCTCGCTAAACGGGCTGAGGTGGAACAGTAAAAAACGATTCATATAAAGGCCTGGTTGTGGTGTGATGTCACGCCGCGGAATACGTCAGCAGATCTGTGCAAAAGTTATTCTCTCTACGGTGGTATGTGGAACTTGTTTTGCGTGAGCGGACACCGCCCCGGTGTTCAAAACCTTCTATGAAGTATTCGGAGGAGGAACCCGCCTTGCAATGCCGAAGACAATATGCGCGCCAGACTCACTGCGTCATTGAAGCCTGGTTCAGGGCTACCGAGGGAGTCCCGGACTAGGGGTGTCCGGATAGGCGGACTATCATCACGGCCGGACTCCAAGACTATGAAGATACAAGATTGAAGACTTCGTCCGTGTCCGGATGGGACTTTCCTTGGCGTGGAAGGCAAGCTTGGCGTCTGAGATATGTAGATCTCCTACCATTGTAACCGTCTCTGTGTAACCCTAACCTATCCGATGTCTATATAAACCGGAGTGTTTTAGTCCGTAGGACGAACAACAATCATACCATAGGCTAGCTTCTAGGGTTTAGCCTCCTTGATCTCGTGGTAGATCTACTCTTGTACTACCCATATCATCAATATTAATCAAGCAGGAGTAGGGTATTACCTCCATCGAGAGGGCCTGAACCTGGGTAAAAACATCGTGTCCCTTGTCTCCTGTTACCATGTGCCTAGACGCACAGTTCGGGACCCCCTACCCGAGATCCACCGGTTTTGACACCGACACCAGCCTTTAGCTGTCATTGAGCATGCGGCTCATTCCCTATCATGACCTCCGGATTCACGCCGGAGTCATATGCAGAATCCATTGTAAGCTCTGCATGCGTACCGCATACTACCTGGTACCTGCCATTCTTTGCAAAAGAAGTAAGTATTACCAAATGGGGCCTTCTCGGACTCCTTCACTGCGGCAACTGCGGCCTGAAGCTGGGCTTTGCACTCCTCCAGCTCTTGAGACAACTGGGTATTCTTCTCCGTAAGAACCTATGCAAACAATGATCCTTAAATCAGTTGTGCCAACTGTTTCAAGTCTCAGGGGCTACTGATATACATAATTATTAGATTTTCTTACCCGTATATCCCTTACATACTGGTCCGTAGCTTTGGCAAGACCATTCTGAGCAGCTCGGATGTACGCGTCTCCTGAGTTAAAGGCGTCGAACGCCTCTTGGGAGAAACAAGCGTCGCGGAGTATGGCCCGGCGGCGCCTGTGATTCATGGCACTCACCACTTCGGAATTCGTGGCGGACAACCTATCCGCATCCTCTATAGGAGGAACATCCGGTGTTGGCCCCATGTTGGCATCCGCCTCTAGGTCCGGCTCTGGAGCCCGGCTGGTGGAGGCGTGACTGGCAACCTCTCTGGATATAGTCCGGCGAGAGTTTTTCCTACGAGGAAGCATGGGCGTTATTATATTTTAAGAGACGACAACCACGGAGCGGGGTTCTATTTCATACCTTTGCGATGGTGTCCCAGTCCTGACCGCCTTCCTTTTAAGCCTACCCGGCTTCGGTGCCCATTGTGGATGAGTCACTGCGGGTTCGGTATGGCGTCACGAGGTCCTTCCCTGTAAGACACCATATGTGTGCAGTAGGTGAAGTACAGAAAAAGGAATCCTTTTTGGAAGTTGGGACTCCGGTTTTACTTACATGCGATGCAGGGAGTAGTCCAGGATAATCGGCTATGATGGCCACCATGGCATCGTCGTAGCTCAATTGATAGAACGCCCTGTCAATCAGCTCCACAAATATGTCCGAATCCTCTTCGAGTCCGAGGTCGAGGGCCCGGTCAGGGTGCTCTGGTTGTGGAGGCGGGCTGTGGACCTCCCTCACAGCCTTTCGTAGCTCCTGCTATGAAGCAGCAAGGTAAGTATCTATGACAAAGAATGCGGTAAGGTCCGGGGTAAAAAGTAGCAGCTCACCCAGCTTGGAGGCTTATACATGGAGAATCCATCTTGTGGCTTGATGCGGGTGAACTCCTCTTCCTCTCCTTTGTACAGATTGGACAAATTTTTTGCTAGAGCAGCGACAGAGTCCGGTCCCTTACGACTGCAGCGGGTGGCATCGTCTTCTCCGTGAAGTGCCACATGGGGTGCCCCCGGTATTGAAGTATCTGTATCCGACCCATCAGGTAAAGGACCTCCCCATTATCTTCCTCCTGAGGGCTGATACGTCTCCAACGTATCTATAATTTTTGATTGCTCCATGCTACTTTATCTACTGTTTTGGACTATATTGGGCTTTATTTTCCACTTTTATATTATTTTTGGACTAACCTATTAACCGGAGGCCCAGCCCAGAATTGCTGTTTTTTTTGCCTATTTCAGTGTTTCGAAGAAACGAAATATCAAACGGAGTCCAAATGGAATGAAACCTTCGGGAACGTGATTTTCTCACCGAACGTGATCCAGGAGACTTGGACCCTATGCCAAGGAACAACAGAGGTGGTCACGAGGGTGGGGGCGCCCCCCCCTAGGGCGAGCCCCTTGCCTCGTGGGCCCCCTGTTGCTCTACTGGTGTACTCCTTCCTCCTATATATACCTACGTACCCCCAAACGATCAGAACAGGAGCCAAAAACCAAATTCCACCGCCGCAACTTCCTGTATCCACGAGATCCATCTTGGGGCCTATTCCGGAGCTTCGCCGAAGGGGGCATCCACCACGGAGGGCTTCTACATCATCACCATAGCCTCTCCGATGAAGTGTGAGTAGTTTACTTCAGACCTTCTGGTCCATAGCTAGTAGCTAGATGGCTTCTTCTATCTTTTTGGATCTCAATACAATGTCCTCCCCCTCTCTCGTGGAAATCTATTCGATGTAATCTTCTTTTTGCGGTGTGTTTGTTGAGACCGATGAATTGTGGGTTCATGATCCAGCTTATCTATGAATAATATTTGAATCTTCTCTGAATTCTTTTATGTATGATTGCTTATCTTTGCAAGTCTCTTCGAATTATCCGTTTGGTTTGGCCAACTAGATTGGTAGTTCTTGCAATGGGAGAAGTGCATAGCTTTGGGTTCAATCTTGCGGTGTCCTTACCAAAGTGATGTAAAGGGTTGCAAGGCACGTATTGTATTGTTGCCATCGAGGATAACAAGATGGGGTATTTATCATATTGCATGAATTTATTCCTCTACATCATGTCATCTTGCTTAAGGCGTTACTCTGTTTTTAACTTAATACTCTAGATGCATGCTGGATAGAGGTCGATGAGTGGAGTAATAGTAGTAGATGCAGAATCGATTCAGTCTACTTGTCTCGGACGTGATGCCTATATACATGATCATACCTAGATATACTCATAACTATGCTCAATTCTGTCAATTAATAAATAAGGGCTCCGAGGGCGCCAGCTGCGGCATTTCTTCAGGGGAGCGTTGTCGAACTCAGGAAGGCCCATCCGAATAGGGTCCGGAAGGGGGACATCCTCCATATAAAACCACTCTGAAGGCCAGTCTTCGGATGTCTTCTTCGGAGTACCAGACAGGTATCCGGTCCCGGCGATGCGCCATATTTCGGCTCCGCCCACTTGGTATATTGACCCCTCCTGTGTATGGGGTACGAGGCAGAATAGCCTCTTCCATAGCTCGAAATGAGCTTCGCAGCCCAGAAATAGCTTGCAAAGGGCGACATAGCCAGCGATGTGTAATATGTAGGCGGGTGTAAAATTATGCAGCTGGAGGCCGTAGAACTCCAGGAGCCCGTGGAGGAACGGATGAATTGGAAATCCGAGCCCTCTTAATAAGTAAGGGACAAGGCATACCCGCTCCCCCTGGATGGGTTGGGAAAGCTTTCCACTTGCTCCCCGCCATTGTAGGTGGCGAGCCCGGCTCGAACGGGGACCATATACGCTGGGGGGAAAAATCCCTGGGTCTATAACTCTACTAATTGTCTGTGGGGTACGAAACACTTCTTCCAATTTCCGGGCTTAGGGCTACGGGAGCGAGAGGAGGAGCTGCGATAGCCGGCCATGTTGGAATGGATTTTCCGGGAGCGCTCCGATGGATACTCGATGCGGGAGGATGGTGTGATCTGGATATGAGAATCCCCGTCTCTTTAATAGGCGATTTATTCGCACGGCTAGGGAGGCAAATGTAAAAATGCCCTGGCTTCTCGCGTTCGCTCGATGCGTGGAAGATAGCCATTATTAGGCGCGGAAGCCAAGGAGGGCAACATTTATGGGAAGCCAGACACTGCTCAACAGGAACTCAAGATTTGGAGAAGAACCCGCCTTGCAATGCCGAAGACAATCTGCGCACCGGACTCATCGTCATTGAAGCATGGTTCGTGGGCTACTGAGGGAGTCCTGGATTAGGGGGTCCTCTGACAGCTGGACTATATCCTTTGGCCGGACTGTTGGACTATGAAGATACAAGATTGAAGACTTCGTCCCGTGTCCGGATGGGACTCTCCTTGACGTGGAAGGCAAGCTTGGCAATATGGACATATAGATCTCCTCCCTTGTAACCGGCTCTGTGTAACCCTAGCCCCCTCCGGTGTCTATTTAAACCGGAGGGTTTAGTCCATAGGACAACAACAATCAGACCATAGGCTAGCTTCTAGGGTTTAGCCTCTAGGATCTCGTGGTAGATCAACTCTTGTAATACTCATATCATCAAGATCAATCAAGCAGGAAGTAGGGTATTACATCCATCGAGAGGGCCCGAACCTGGGTAAACATCGTGTCCCACGCCTCCTGTTACCATCCGCCTTAGACGCACAGTTCGGGACCCCCTACCTGAGATCCGCCGGTTTTGACACCGACAAGCACCAGCATCGCCCTGGCAGTCAGAGCCTGGCGAGCGGCGCCGTTCGTGTGCCAGGCGACGGGCCGCACGCCACCAAATCCAAAGACGGGGCTGCCCCCCCCCCCCCCGCAGGCGGCACGGAGCCCTCCAGGAGTGTCGTTGTGCCACCCATGGGCGGCGCAGCAACCTCCAAGACACCCACGCCGGTTACCACTTCACGCTCTTCCCATGGTGTGCGCGACGAGCAGCGTCACCATGCCGGTGACCTTGGACACCGCCATGGGAAGAGCCCTGTGCGTCGTCCGCGGGACAAACGAGTTCAGCATGCCCGCCGAAGTGCTAGCGAAAATGGCGCGCAGCCGCTGGGTCATGATGGAGCTCCTTCTAACGTGGTTAGAAGTCGAAGCCCACCACGGTCCACGCAGCTGTCACCGCCACCCATGCCAGTGGAATCTTTGGCGCGCGCACAGCTGCTCCTCGACTTCCCTCCTGCTGCGGAGAAGCTCGACAAGTGGAGGGCCACCATCCGAAGCCTCGATGCTGTCGCCAACAAAGATGATCCGCGACCGGCGGGACCCTTGGGCCGGCGCTCCACCGAGTCACGACATGCCAGCGCTGGGAGGACCGGAGGTGCTGCGGTCACGGTGCACTCTCCTCCTCCTCTCCAGCCGCCGCGGGCGTCGGCCCGTCGTGACGACGCTTGTGATAACATCTCTGAAGCGTCGTCCGACCCGCGGACCCACCGCGACCAGCGCCAAGTTCTTCGAGAACGAGCTCACGAAGATGCTCGAACCACTATCGAGCGCCGGCATGATACACGCCACCAGTCGGACAAGCGGGCGGGACCCGATATGGACCACCCGGCACCGGGAGGCTCCGGCAGCCTACCTTACGAGGTGGGCTGCCCGGCCTTTACCCGCGAGCTGCGACAGTTCCAGTGGCCGTCCCACCGCACTTTCAAGCCCGACGTCGGCGAGAAGTACACTGGCAAGACCCATCCGTCCGAGTTCCTCAACATCTACACGATCGCGATGCAGGCTGCAGGAGCTCGCGACGACAAGGTGCTTGCCAATTATTTCCCACTGGCACTGAAGCCCAATGTTATGTCTTGGTTGATGCACTTGCCGGCAGATTCCATTTCTTCTTGGTTGGATCTGTGCCATGAGTTTGTTGGCGCCTTCACAGGAGGCCACCAAGCTCATGGCCAGGCCAGTGATCTGCATATCATACCGCAGAAGGAAGGGGAAATCGTGCACAAGTACATCTAGAGATTCAGCCGGGTGAAGTACAACATCCCTGACGTTCATCCTGCCGCTGTGATCAGCGCGTTCCATCAGAACGTGCACAACCGCAAGATGCGCGAAGAGCTGGCGATGACCAAGCTTAAGGATGTGGCCGAACTCTATGTTCTTGCCGATAGGTGTGCCCGGGCTGAAGAGGGAAGGAATTACCCCGGCGAACACGCCGGCGCGGAAACCGACTCTACTGATGAAGACACCGCCGCCCCGACGATGTAGGGCTGGCGTCACAATAGGAAACGCAAGGGCAAGGGTGTGCTGACGACACCGGCGCTGCCAAGAAGGTCAAGGAAGACGACCCCAGCAAGGAGATCACCGGGTGTGCCACCTATAACACCCCAAAAATTTTAACCTTGTTTTATTAATTAAAATTTTGCCAGGAACTTAAAATTTTATTTTTTTGGACTCCCTCTTGATTTCAGAACCTTTCTTCTTTCTATTATTATGGAGTTTTTACCCCTAGTGAAAACTTTTCAATCATTTTTGGACTCATTTGCCCTCTCAAATAAAACAATCCTTTTATCAGTGGGATTATTTATATAATTATCTTTCCCTGAGCTTTATTTCTCTAATTTGGTTTTTCATTAGTTTAGGGTCCCATTTGCACTGCAACCCTTTTATAAATTCATTCAAAAATTCCACCAAAATTTGGAGATGTCATGTGATGTTTCTAAACCACTTTTATGCAAAAATATATTTCATTCATTGAATATTTTGAGTTCTACACCAAGTTTTCAAATCTGGTCAAATCTCACTTTTGCACTACAACCTATTTAAATATTTCTTTAAAACTTCTACCAAAATTTTGGGATGTCAGTAGGAGCATATTATTCAACTTTATGCAAACATCCAGGGATGTTCTTTGAAAGATTTGAGTGAATCATCCTCATCTTCATTCTGGTGCAACTTGGTGATTTGTACTGCAACCATCTTCTAACTTGCTCCTCTACCCATGAGTTTTCTCCTGCTTGTAGTACACCCTACCAAACCCTTAAGTCCAGGAGATTGGACCCGTTGGGAGATTTTTGGTCCATGCATTGATGCCATTTACCTTCTGTCCAGAACTGAAGATTTGCAATACTTCCACTAGCAAGTTTCTTCTTTTGCCCAAATGACCTTACCACTCTCTTTTGCAATTAAGAGACACTAGCCTGGAGAATTTGGCCACCCCAAGAAATGCCTAGGTGCCTGTGGCATTTTATCAAACACCTTGAGTGCATGAACAACTTTGACATGACTTTTGTCATTGCACTATGACCTTGCACCTCTGGGAAAACTAACTTGTCCACTAAGCCTCTAGGTGACTTTAACCTAGGTCCGTTAAACCCCAACCTCACCCGAGACCTCTAGCATGCCCTGGCATTTTGACGAGCACGTCCCGTGCGTGCTCTAGGCGCACCCAGAGCGCGCATTTTGCATGTGCCGCGCCCGAGCCGCCGCGCCCCTGGCCTGTTCCCCCAAGCTTATCTAAGCACTCTGCCGCTCGCAGCGTAGGGCCAAGCCTCGACACGTACACCCCACGAGCACCACAGCCCCTCGCCACGTCTCCGGCAAGCCAGGAGCTAGCCGCCACTGCCGCCCGATAGTCCCTGCGCTGGTCGGCGCCACCCGAGCCGCTCCCGCTCGCCACCTGCCCCTGGAGCAGCTCAGACTCATCCACAAGAGCGTCCTCTAGCTCTCGTCGCCGCCACGTCGCCCTGACCGCTACAGAGCGCCGGTTCACCGGCGACCTTATCCTCGGCCGTGGAACCGCCATGGATGCGCTATAAATAGGACCCCCCGAGCTTGTCCAGGCCTCAAGCAACCTCTCTCACTCCCTCACCGATCCGCCCGTAGCAGTAGGAAGACCAGAGAGGTCGTCTTCCTCATCTCCGGCAATCACAGCCGCCGCCACTGTCTCGATCACTCCGGCGCCACCAGGGCCTCCCCCTCTCCACTCTCTTCACCAGGAACTCCCTCTCCCTCTCGTGAGTCCATCCCCCTACTCAATTTTGATCAGGACTCGCCGCAGGAGAAAACCCACTCTGCCCGACGGCCACCGTCCGCTGCGGAGCTCGCCGCCGGCAGCTCCGTCCACCCCGGGGACTATAACGACCACCAGAGGGACCGTCTCGACCCCCTGAGTCCACGGGTGACCTCTGTTTCTCGAACGGTGCCGCCATTCGCCGGCGAGCATCGCCGGAGTCCCGCCTCCGCTCGGGCAGAGGAAGAGGAGGGAGGAGAGACTAGTCAAACCTGACCAGTGGGCCAGGCAGGCCCACTGTCAGTGACCCACGCACGGTCCACGCTGGATAAGTGGAGGCGTAAAATCGAAATACGCCTTCGACGTGGTCAGGTCGAAACGTTTTCCCTTTTTTCTGTTTTATTAAAAAACAGATTTTGACCCAAACTTTGACTGTCCATAACTTTTTAAATATAACTCCAAATGAATTGATTCTTTTTCCTACCTCTCTCAAATATTGTCTAGTTTATTTTAAGATTTATTTCAAAAAAATTCAGACAACATTTTGGTACTGCTTTTGAAACTATATATTGATTCAAAAAAAATTTAAATAGGATTTTTGGAGAGAGGAGAAAGCTTTCAAAAGTTTTGAGGGAGCACCGCACCCCTCCACAACTTGTAGGCAAGCATTCTGGACACTGGCATAATATTTTTCATGCATGGTTTGTCACGATTATGACACCACCTCGATACATAAAACTCGTTATTTTATGTGGAGATATGATCATTTGCATGAATGCTTATTAAAAATTTCCTTGCTGTTGGAAATGGACATGCTTGTGATAATGATCATCCGCGTATGCCTTTCGTGCCCACCGGAAGGAAAACAGGAAAGTCTCTGTCTTGGGTAGACCCGAGCTTGTCCCTAGTTCCTCGTCGAGAGGAGTGTGTCCGGCATGGCATGAGGGGTATGATGAGTGGTTATTCTGACTGTTGGATGAAATATATTCGTTATGCTAATCATGCAGGGAATACTTAAACCTCCTGAGTCGACCATAGATTGAGTCTTGTTCCAGTAACCCCCATACTTGTTTCGTACTACCACTTGTCTCTACAACAAGTAGGGTACGGTTCAGTAAGTCATCAACCCCTTTCTAGCACACACCGTACAGAGAGGCCATGGTGGAAGATACCAGTTGTAGCTGGTAGGCATGCCACCTAGTCCGGGGGCATGGGTGTTTCCGGTTGAGGCCGAGAGGGGAGGCCACCCCTTAGAGCGCGCGATATAAATTTGATCCCATGCTACGTGAGGTTGTAGCCTCCCCACTTAGAGTTTTGCTTGACAGGCGTCGTGGGTGATTCCAAACACCGGTAAGTTAAGCTGGTGTGTGCAAGTTAGGTGTGTTTTGAACTAAAAGACCATAGACGGAATTAGTCCCGATGGACTAAAGGAATCCATTACTCGTGGGTAAAGAGTACACCCTCTACAGAGAATAAACCTATTCGAATAGCCGTGTCCATGGTTAAGGATTATAGTCTGGGATAGGTCAAGTGTCGGTCTTAGTGTCGGTCTTCGGAGGAGAAACTGTTAAACCAGAACTGGGATCATGACTTGTGACTTGTGAGGACCATGAGTATTATTTTGTTATGGACTAACCCGTTATATTATCTGAATTATCGAGTATCCCTGGGATGGTTCTACCTCCTGGATATTCCCCGTGATTATTTATAAGCCCTTTATGTGGTGTCGTTGAGACGCCCGACTGTGGCATGCTTGTTATTTATTTACTTTATAAGCCCTCTATGTGGTGTCGCTGAGACGCCCGACTGTGGCATGCTTGTTATTTATTTACTTTATAAGCCCTTTATGTGGTGTCGCTGAGATGCCCGACTGTGGCATGCTTGTTACTTATTTGCTTTATAAGCCCTTTATGTGGTGTCGCTGAGACGCCCGACTATGGCATGCTTGTTATTTATTTACTTTATAAGCCCTTTATGTGGTGTCATTTGAGACGCCCGAATCGTGGCATGCCTGTTATTTATTTACTTTATAAGCCCTTTATGTGGTGTCGCCAGACGCCTCGATCGAGGCATGCTCGTTATTTACCATCAATTCGAGACGTCGCTTCAGACATCCAAATGGTGCATTTTATTCCTACTCTGTCATTATATATTCATTATTACATATTAATAACCGGCGTGCTTGCATCAGAAATTTTTATTTTATGACTGACGTTGTGATTATAGAATATTGCAGAACATGTTTTGTTATATTATACCTGTGTTCATAATGTTTGCGAGTACATTCAAAGTACTCACTGGCTTGTCCCTGGCTATTGTCTTGGCCAGATTTCTTCTTGTGAGCGGAGCGACCGTGATGACAGCCGGAACCTAAGCAATGGTGATAGCAGCCTCGCGAAGATAGGAGTTAACCTGGTCAATTTGTTCCTATGGGAAATGGAGTCCCATAGACGCCGATGATCCACAAACCGCTTCGCCATCAACCACTAGAAACCATTTGTTGTACTCACAGGCCGTAATGGTCTTGTACTACATATTTTGTATTTTGCTTGGAATTTCTATATCAAGTTGGTGCCTCATCAGCTAACAGTAATCCTGGGGCTGGTGAGCACAAGGGCCATTTTCTGGAAATTAATACCCGGAAAACCGGTCATGACACCACCTACCGGGCCTTAGCAGCTGCCGACGAGCCAGGGGGCTCCGGCAAGCAGTACTGCAAGATCCACTGCACCAAGGGCCACGACCTCCAGAACTGCCGGCAAGTCGAGGTGCTTGCTGAGAAGCAAAAGGTCGAATATGAGAGGCGGGACAAGGAGAAGGGCCAGGATGGTGCCGAGGGATCCTGCAAGAAGCGTGGTGGCCAAGGAGGCCGCCCGGGCAAGGACAACCAGCAAGAGAGGCCCGCCCGGGGCCATGACAAGAAGCAAGAAGACGATGATCACGACGAGGATGACGAGTCCGGTGAGCAAGAGTTCCAGAAGGCTACGGAGGACATGTCCGTTGATTGTGGCGCCTCGCTGCATACTTCTCACCGCCAGGTCAAGCAGTGGCGCATGCGATTACAGCAGCGGAGCCGTCATTCGATGCTCTGAAGCCGCTGAAGTGGGCCAGCACGTCCCTCATATTTGACGTCGAGGACCACCCTGACCGCACAACCGCAGTTGGGTGTTTGTCGTTGGTGGTATCACCAACGATACACAACCTCAAGGTGAACAAGATGTTGGTTGACGGCGGGGCCGGCCTGAACTTGATCTCGCCCGTCGTGATCAAAAGGCTGCAAATTCCTGATGGAAGCCTCGAGGAAACGGGCATGTTTCAAGGTGTTAATCTAGGGAGGAGCCAGCCGAAGGGGAAGGTCACACTGCCCGTGACGTTTGGAGGAGAGTTGAACTACAAGACGGAGAGGATCGTCTTTGACGTGGCCGAGATCCCCTTGCCCTACAACGGGATCCTCGGCTGCCCGACACTAGCCAAGTTCATGGCGGCGTCACACTATGCCTACAACATGCTAAAGATGCCCGGGTCGTTGACCATCATCTCCGTCCCCTCCGACAAGAAGGACGTGCTGAATTGCGCCGACCAACTCTACCGAGAAGCGGTTGCAGCAGTTGCCGTCAAGGCACTTGCTCCTGCCGCTGAAGGCCCGGGAGGGAGGAAGAAGCCCGGCAAGACCTCTCGCACCCACTCCAGCAAGCGCACCTCCTCGGAGTGTTGTGATACAGTCGAGGACGTTCCAGAGAGCTCTACCGGCAAGAGAAGAAATCCAGAGCCGAGCCACCGCAGACCAAGAGGGTGTCCGTCAGCGAGGATGGCAAGGGAGGGGCCTTCATCATAGGCTCCACCCTCGATAGCAAATAGGAAGGCGCGCTCGTCACCTTCCTGCGGGCGAATGTCAACGTGTTTGCGTGGCAAGCATCCGACATCCCCGGTGTTCCAAGGGAGGTGATTGAGCACCAGCTAGCTGTCTGTCCTCATGCACGGCCCGTCAAGCAGATGGTCAGAAAGCAGGCTCTGGAGAGGCATGAGTTCATCACAGAGGGCATCAGGAAGTTAGAAGCAGCAGGTTTGGCGAGAGGAGTGCTCCATCCGACGTGGTTGGCCAATACGGCAGTGGTGCGCAAGGAAAATGGGTAGTGGAGGCTGTGCATTGACTACACAGATATCAATAAGGCTTGTCCTAAGGACCCCTTCCCGTTGCCACGCATCGACCATATTGTCGACTCCATGGCCGGGTGTGATCTGCTATCGTTCCTCGATGCCTACTCGGGTACCACCAAATCTTCATGACAAGAGAAGATGAAGAGAAGACATCATTCATCACCCCATGTGGTACGTATTGATTTTTACGGATGCCTTTCGGGTTGAAGAGTGCTGGCTCGATGTTTGCAAGAGCAGTCCAAATTGGTTTTGAACCCCAGCTCCATAGAAATATGGAAGCATACATGGATGACATAGTGGTCAAAAACAAGGACGGGGCAACTCTTGTGCAAGATCTGGAGGAGACATTTGCCAACCTACGCAAGATCAATCTTAAGCTGAACCCGGAGAAGTGTGTCTTCGGCGTTCTGTCCGGCAAGCTTCTCGGATTCTTTATGTCGCAGCGCGGGATCGAGGCAAACCCAGACAAAATCAAGGCTATTGAGCAGATTGAGGCGCCCAGCAGATCAAGGATGTGCGTCGGCTCACCGGCTGCGTCGCCTCCATGAGTTGATTCATCTCCAAGTCCGGCGTGCGTGCCCTTCCTTTTTTCAAAATCTTGAAGAAGGTAGGCCACATGGAGTGGACCCCAGAAGCCGAGGCAGCATTGCAGGATTTGAAGAAATACCTTTCCTCCATGCTAATACTGGTTGTGCCTAAACCACAAGAGCCGTTGCTGCTGTATCTGGCGGCGACGAATCAAGTGGTCAGCGCCGCACTGGTGGCGCAGAGGGAGGTCGATGAGGAGGTAGTGGTGAAGGCAGAACCAGCGGATGGCGAGCCAAAGATTCCCCCGGCAGGGCCTGGTGTCGGAAAGGCGAGGCCCCCGGTAGAGTCTGATGCCACCAAGGCAGTGCCCGCGCAGTCGAGTGAGGTGGTGCAGAAGAAGAAGATGATGCAGCACCCGGTTTACTTTGTCAGCTCCCTCTTGCAGGGGGCTAGGTCGAGGTACTCCGATGTGCAGAAATTACTCTTCGGCCTCCTTATGGCCTCGAGGAAGTTGCGTCTTTACTTCTAAGCCCACGTGATCACTGTCGTCACCCGCCTCCCGTTGCAATGGATACTGCAGAACCTAGATGCGACTGGAAGGATTGTGGAATGGGCCCTGGAGTTGTCGAGCTTTGGGTTGAAGTTTGAAAGTACCTCGACAATCCAGAGTAGAGTCTTGGCGGAGTTCATTGCTGAATGGACCTCAACGCCCGACGAAGAAATCCAGGAGACCGCTCTCCCCGGCAAGGAAGCAGACCGCAACTGGATCATGTACTTTGATGGGGCTTTCTCGCTGCAAGGCGCCGGTGCCGGTGTGCTGCTTGTCGCGCCCACCGGAGAGCACCTGAAGTATGTGATCCAGATGCACTTTCCCAGGGAGATGTCCACAAACAACACTGTTGAGTACGAGGGGCTGCTTGCTGGTCTCAAGATCACGGCAGACCTCGGGGTGAAGAAGCTCATCGTCAGGGGTGACTCGCAGCTTGTCGTCAGACAAGTCAACAAGGATTACCAGAGCCCATTGATGGAGGCCTATGTAGATGAAGTGAGGAAGCTGGAGGAGCGCTTTGACGGTATCCAAGCGGAGCACATCCCCGAGCGGAGAACGACACCGCCGATTACCTGTCGAAGCGTGCTGCATTCAAGCTACCTATGAAACCAGGTACTGATGAAGCTATGTACCTAGGGTAGGGTCATGGACCTGTCCAAGATACCCTCCCCAAGGATATCCCTTAAAAAGCCAGAAGAATCATCATCCACTCGACCATGAAGCTATGTTCCACTCGGCAGCCTTGAAGTCACTCGACCGTGAAGACTATCACTCGACTATCAGAAGACCTAGAGCCACTCTGCACTGCAACCGTCGGGAATTAAGTCATAGCTTTATGGTCATTATGTATCTTTATTACTGGTGTTACCAGTAACGCCCCCCTCTTGATGTACATTTAACCATGTGTAACGGAGGGGAGCTGGGGTCCTGGCGCACTGTATATAAGCCACCCCCTCCTCTGGGACAAGGGTTCGCACTCTCTGTAACTCACATGCATATAATCCAGTCGACCGCCTCCGGGCTCCGAGACGTAGGGCTGTTACTTCTTCCGAGCAGGGCCTGAACTCGTAAAACTTGTGTGTACAACTCCTCCATAGCTAAGATCTTGCCTCTACATCACCTACCACCTATTCTACTGTCAGACTTAGAACCACGACAGTTGGCGCCCACCGTGGGGCAGGTATCTTAGCGACTTGTTGGAGAAGTTGCGATTTTTCCGATCCCCATCGACGTGGTTTCAGGCGGAGGTTTGTCCGAGGGCCGCGAGATCCGTCTCGGCGCGCTCGTGTTCGTCGCCGACGAATCTGCTTGGCTCCAAGAGGCTCCACTCGACGTCGAGGCGCTCCCCGTCCGCGGGGAAACGCACTTTCGCGCGTGCGTCCGCGGCGTCCTCCTGCGACAGCCATCGACTCAGTATCAGTCGGCTCTTGTGGCGTCCTCCCTCCCTGTTGCCTGCCGACGCAAGCGTTCTGGTCGATCGAGGCTTCAGCGGTGGGTGAGGCACGCGGTGGCCCGCCAGTTGGCCGCCCCCCAAGTCGCGGCAATCGAGCCCGACGAAACACTCTACAGCCTGCTCGATCTGTCGACTGGCTCCGTAGAAACTTCATCCGAGTGCGACAACAGTGATCCGGCGGCGGAAGTCCTGATGGTCGATGGGCCTCGCAGTCCTCCTGGCTTCCCTTGCTTTGACGGTGGAGATGGCGGAGGCGATCCATCGCGTGTCCACGAGGAGTACCTCCCCGAGCCCCTCTCTTCGCAGAAGAGGGAAGAACGTCGCCGCCGGAACATGGATGCACTTCATACTCCTATCATTGGAGAAACCCCCGAGGCCCGAGCCTTGAAGGAGGCGCGCCTGGCCAACTTGGCTGAGCGCACTCGACTGGAGAACCTCCAGCACGCACTCGACAAGCATGCTCAGCAGCGGATTCCAGAATCCAGTCGAAGACAACTTTTTCCGCCTCCAACTCAGGTATATCGAACCCCAATCTAGAATCTCGCAGTCGCACCATGAATAGCAGAGTCAATCCAGCCGTCCCAGTCAGAAGCTGGCAGAGGTTTGATGCAGATCAGGGATTTACTCCGGGCAGCAGGAGAACATAATTCAGCTATGTCTCAATCGCACAATAGGATCCATAGAAGATCCGTCGTAGCAGATACAGTCCAGTTAACCCATAGCCCAAGATCACCCCCGAGGCGTGAGGGGCGTGGAGACCGGCGAGATCAGTACAGAAACCGCGAGCAGTATGATCGCCGACTCGATCAAGATGATCGTCGTCGAGTGCCCAGGCCTTCCCCAAGGAGTGGGTCATACGTGCCTCGGCATCATGATGACAGACGCCCTCACAGTGGTGGGCGAAGGATTCGGTCGACCCGGGGAACCAGGGCTTTGATGCGAGATCTATTCTCGTACAAGGTTTGGTCGATGTAAACAGAGCTCACAGAGAAGTCCATGATGTAGATTTACCAACCAACAACAGAGTGCATGTCTCGGTCCCGAGTGCTTCAAAGAGAGCCATCGTGGCTGCGGTGATTCCTCCCAACTTCAGGTTGGCGATCGAGTCGATGGGTTCATTTGGCGAGCCCAAGCCTGACACTTGGCTTGAGGACTACAGAGTGTCTGTTCAGATTGGCGGCGGCAATGATGAAGTGGCTATGAAGCACCTTCCTCTGATGTTGGAGGGTTCAGCCAGAGCATGGTTAAACCAGTTAGCGCCCGGCAGTATTTACAGTTGGGAAGATCTTGCCCGAGTGTTTGTCAGGACATTTGAAGGAACGTTCAAACGGCCAGCAGGGTTGACAGAGCTGCAATCTTGTGTGCAGAAGCCCAATGAATCTTTGAAGGACAATATCCAGAGATGGATCACGTTGCATCACACGGTGGAAAATGTGTCTGATCACCAAGCAGTTTGTGCCTTCAAGGAAGGCGTCAAATATCGAGAGTTGAATCTGAAGTTCGGTCGAACCGGAGATATGTATCTGAGTCGGATGATGGAGATTTCCACCAAGTATGCCAATGGTGAAGAGGAGGATCGGCTCCGGAGTGGCAAGCGCAAAACAGTCATCCACGAAACCGGAGGAGGGAACTCTAGTTGGAAGCAGAAGAGCAAAGCCGAGCCAGCTGCTCCTGGAGAAGCCTTAGCCGTGACTCAAGGGAAGTTCAAGGGGAAGCCCAAGGGTCCCCGGAACCCTAAAAAAGTAAAAGATCAAGATGGGAATGATATGTTTGATTTACCATGCCACATTCACACAAAGAAAGATGAGGAGGGTAATCTCATTTACCCAAAGCATACCACCCGACAATGTCGGCTCCTGATCCGGTAGTTCCGAGAGAAGCAGCCCAAAGAGAAGGAAAAAGAGTCAGACAAAGTTGAGGACAACGAGGAAAGTGACGATGGTTACCCTCACGTCAATTCCACTCTGATGATTTTTGCTGATGTTGAGAGCAAAAGTCGACTGAAAGTCATCAACAGAGAAGTAAACATGGTCACTCTAGTGATGCCCAGTTATTTGAAATGGTCTCAGACTGCCATTACATTCAACCAGTCTGATCACCCGACGCATATAGCCACCCCCGGAAGGCAATCATTGGTGGTCGACCCAGTCGTCGAAGGCACTCGGTTGACTAGAGTTCTAATGGATGGTGGCAGTGGCCTGAATATTCTGTATGCAGAGGAGACATTCAAAGGAATGGGCATTCCGATGTCCAGACTCAGTGAAAGCAATATGAGTTTCCATGGAGTCATTCCTGACAAGAAGGCTGAGTCACTCGGCTAGATCTCCCTTGAGGTAGTTTTCGGTGATTCCAAGAATTACCGCAAAGAAAAGTTGACATTTGAAGCTATGGATTTCCGGAGTGCTTATCACGCTATTCTGGGTAGGCCAGCTTATGCACGATTTATGGCTCGACCATGGGACGTGTATCTCAAGTTGAAGATGCCTGGTCCTAAAGGTGTGATCACTATCACTAGCTGTGGGGACCCCGACTCATAAGTCGAGATCACCGAATGTACGTGTACAGTGATCCCAGAGATCAATGCTCACTGAACACATAGAAGCTGAATAACAAGAGTCTTACATCTATACATACCGTTTTACACAAGTAGGACCATTATGGTCAAGTCTTGAGTGTATCATCGCAGTGGAAATCTTCGTCCATAACTTGGACCCATGCCATCTGCCTTAACCCTACAGGCATTCTGACTGGGAAGCGTCCTAGCTCGCATGCTCGTCACCAAAGAAATCCTCATCTTACACCTGTTCTTTCATGCCTGGCCAATAAAATAACCAGTGGCAAGCCAATGAGTACTTTGAATGTACTGGCAAGCAACCCAAGAGTGATAACAGAATAATTATGCAAGGCTCTACTGCTTTGGCATTTTTGCAGAAAGCTAGTTTTTCTCATGCAAATATGATCATAATTTTTCAAGGATATGAATGCGTCTGCAACAAGTATCAGGAGGTTACAGACATCATCATCATCGAGAGAGAGAGTTATGAACAACTCATGCTCAAGCTCATCGTGACTTCCTCACGAATCACGTCGATAGATTTACCAAACCATGTTGTTTGTCAGAAACATATGGACATAGTCTAAGCAGCACCACCCAACTGTCCTTGACCGTGGACACGACTATTCGAATAGTTTTACACTCTGCAGAGGTTGCACACTTTACCCACAAGATCCAGGGAACTTCCGTGTCATCCATGACCCGCGGTACCTCAAGTACCCGATCACTATCTTTCCCTAGAAGACACTAGCATAGGGTCCACTCGATTGGTAGTAACCCCCATGCCCAACATTTCACATCTTAAAATTGTGGAGCCACGCTCCCATATTCATCACATACCACAAGCACGGGGTACCAACGGTGTGTCCGGTGCCCTGTGAAGACAGTCATGGTCGCCCTACCTGGCACGACCACGTCTCGAGAGAGAGCACCAACTCTCCCCCATCACAAGTAATGCGGGCTCCAAGCTTGTATCAGCCTAGGCAATCAATAATGCCCTTTCCCATATAAGGGTAGAGTGGTTGCACATGTTTTGTTGGGATGGTCGACAAATCTTAAATATAATCCGTCTTTGTAAACAACACTTTTATCAAGCCTCGGTACACTTCTTCTCCACCAAGTAGTGACCTAGTTCATCATCATCTCCCAGAGGCATCAGTGGCACCCTCTGGGGCTGTTTGCAAGTATGTCAAACCACACTTGTTTCTTTCCACGCATAATCCTGACCCACTTTGCGTAGCAACTACTTTAGCATCCTATCTACTCCCACCGGCATAACCCTCATAAGAAGTTAGGGTCATGCACAATGCAAGTATCAACGAGGAAGTACGGTGGCAAACCATCAAAGTGGTTACCACCTCATCATGATTTCGTTGCAACAACAATATGGTGCTATATGACATGCATAAAAGGGTTTCATAGACATGGTCAAAGGGCTGCTTGCCTGGTTCATCCGAGTCTTTAAGTCTTCTAGTCCAACTCCGAGCATTTCCTCTACTTCGTCAACTATCGTCGAAAGCAACCATAATAAGCATCACAAAAAGGCAGAAAATAAAAGTGCTCTAAAAATATGAAGTTTACTTTTCTAGGACTCCTCTGGTTATATGGAAAATAACCAGAGTGGTTTCATTGGAATTGGACCAGTGGTTATTTATGAACATTTCAATATGATGGAAACAGGGGATTTAATGGATCTGAAAGTTGTCTACATAATGCCTTTTTATAAAAATGAGTAAAAGTACCCATTAAATCAGGCATGATTTTAGAAACATTTAGAAATTGGTTTCACTGGATTTGGAATTGAAATGAATATAATATGGATAATTGAAGTGGACTTATGTGGATAAATGACCTTTTTAAAAGGTCCAGTGAAAACCAAGAACAACAATAATGTCCACTGTGGGCCATTAAATAGAACATGATTTATGGAGTCTCTAGAAATTTGAATCATCAAATTTGGACAATATTTGAATAGTTTATGGATTTTCTAAGTTTACTGGAAAAGAAAAATAAGAATATTTGGGTTATACCTAAACCGTGCACAGCGCGCAGTTTAGCACCGCATCGCACTGGGCCGGCCCAGCGGCTCGGCTGCAGGGCGAACCAAGCGATGTCGAAGGCGTATTAGCCTGTTACGCTTTCAGTGCCGGGACGCGGTATCCTTGATGCCGTCTCCACTTAAACCGGGCGGGCCCGGGGCCCGCTGACGTGTGGGTCCCATGCCAACTCTCTCTCTCCTCCCGCCTCCCCCTTCTTCCTCCCGACGGGTAGAGGCAGGGGACAGACGGCGCACGCGCCGGCGGCGATTCCGGCCGCTCCGCTGCGCCCGGGGCCAGGCCGGTGGTCTGGGCGGATGCCCCGTTCCACGCTGCGCCCAGAGGTGGTCGCGCTGGATGCGGGGAGCGCCAGAGTCGGGCGGAGCGTCGGCCATGGCAGAGACCTGAGACGACGAGGATGGGCATGACAGGACGGCGAGATATGGGAGGAAATGGAGCCCGGGGTGGGTCGGCGTTGGTTGTGTGAGGGTTCTTGAGTAGCTAGGGGGAAGATAGAGGGGTCGACGCGCTCGAATTCGAGCGGTGGTCAGCGGGAAAGCTCCGGCCAGGGGGGACGCATGGAGGGCGCAAGAGAGGAAGTGAGTTAGTCAGGGGGGGTCTAGGGGAGGCGCGTGGTGTGGTAGGTGACGCTGGAGAAGCCGGGGGGTGGCCTTGTATGGCGGGGCCGTGGCGCACCGTGAGCGAAGCTCACTGGTGCTTGGAATTGCCGTGGCAGTCGAGGGAGGGGTGATAGAGCCCTCTGCGGTGCTCGTGGGCGTAGCCCAGGGTTCTGGGAAGGTATAGGAGGAGCAAAGCGAGCTCGAGGAGGCCCCGCACGAGTGCAGCGACTGGTGACCTCGAGCGGCGCTGGGTGGGCTCGACAGGGGGAAGAGGAGAGCGAAAGAGGAGGGGCCCGACAGCTAAGCGTGACGTGGACGTCGAGGCAACCTCGGGAAACACGGACCCGACGCCCAAGGTCGTCGAGTGCCTCGGAATAGGCAAGCTACAGTGTGGGAGTGCACTGTAGCGTGCTCCAGAGCGTGTCCATGGCATGCCATGGCATTTTAATAGTGCCATGGGCATGTCTTATAGTGTCTGGGGGTTTTTGGGGGAGAGTAAACAAGGTAGGAGTGGCATTGGATGCCCTAGAGAGCCACTAGATGAGAGGGGAGGTGGAGAGAGAGGTGAACAGTGGCTGTCAGGAGGGGAAAATGGGGTTTTACCCCATCAATCATGGAGCTTTGGAAGAGAGGGAGCTACTGGAGGTTGCTGGTGATCAGGTTCAGCTGTGGTAAGAACTTGGGCTCATGGAGATTAGTGGAAGAGGTCAAAATGATGATTTTGAAAAAATGGCAGAAGGTGTTTGTTGTTGGTTTGGGCAAGAAAATTAATTTCACTTGCCATGAGAATTAACAGGATGGAATGGCACTTAGAAATAGTGTGTTCTACCAAATTTAAGCTCATTTGGGCAAAGTTGGCAGTGCAACTTTTGTAAACCCTAGAAATCAACAGAAATGGGTTTTCCAAGATCTAGTCATGCAAAACCATTCTCCTTGATGCACCACTTGGTGTAGTGTCATAATTTGGGGATTTGAACATGTCCACAAAAATTCAGATCAAAAGGACACACTTGGCAATGTAGAGTTGTTCAAATTTGGTTCTGGACAGGAAGGGTTTTGGGGCACTTTGATCAATATAACATTTTCTCCAACTTGTGCCATTTGGTCTAGATGAATGATTAGACCATTTGAGCTTGTTCACAAGGTTTTAGAACATTTGGACATGTTTGGCAATGTAAAGTTGCTCAAACTTCAAAATGGACAGAAATGGTTTTGAGGGGATTGCATGGGGTTATACTATTCTCCATGACATGGTACTTGTCAAGATCATCAGACATGTCATATGTGACATGCTAGACTTTTCTTGTAATTTTTGGAGAATATTTCATTTGTAAATATTTCAAAAGCTTGAAATATCCAGAAAGAGTTTTTGAGGGATTTAACCAATATTTTGAACATGACCATGTGTTTAAACTCTTATATATGGGATATATATGCCCACTCAGTTTACCTAGGTTTTGTCAAATATTTTTAAAACAATAAAATATTTTTTCCCTATTAAAGACTGTTTCTGGCCTTAAGAAAAAGCTTTTAAATAAAAGAGGAAAATAACTTTTAAAATTATATTTTTGTGGTTTATGGAAGTCCTATATCTAATAGGAGTCAAACATATTTTTGGAAAGATTTTTACTGCCCTTAATTAAGTACTTGCAGTGCAAACCTCAATTCAGGGGTTTTTGAAAAACTAATTTTGAAAATACTATTTGGCCAAATTATTTTTGCAAGAAATTATTTTTATGTCCTATACACATGGCATGATCATTGGGAAAGGTTTTTGGATCAAGGAGAAGGAGTATAAGAGTTGGAGGATTTATTTTATTTTTAGAGCACTTGCAAACAAATGCATAAAAACCAATCAAGGCAAGGTCCAAAACACTCAAAAGTTTTTGTCAAACCACATTTTATCATGATTGTTAGCTTAAGTGTAGTGGCATGAAAATCACGGTGTGACAGACCTACCCCCCTTACAAGAATCTTGTCCCCGAGACTCCCAAACTAGGCGCAGAAAGGGATACATAAACTTGGATCTGGGGTAGTCTTCAAGTCCTCATGTTGCTTCTGCTTCCGTGTAGTGCTCCATTGAGCTTGAAGTACTTGATGGCGTTGCTTCGTGTATGTCTCTCCTCTTGATCCAGGTTGGTAATGGGTAGCTCGCGGTAGGTTAGATTGGGCTAGGGGTCGATGGCTTGGTGGTTAATGCCCTCGCAGAGATCGGGCAAGTTAGGAAGTTGGAAACACTTCCGAGGTTGTGATGCATGGAAAGCGTTGTGCACATTAGGTAACTCAGGTGGCAACTCTAGCTGGTAACTGTCTTCTCTTCGTCTCGTAGTGATCTCAGAGAGGGTTGTTAAATCTTGGTGTCAGCTTCCCTTTGACATGGAAATGCTTGGTTCCTTTGAGAGAAGTGGCTCGCAGATACACCTGGTCTTCGACAAGAAAGTTCACTTCTTGATGATGGTGGTGGGTGTAGTTCTTCCTCCTTGGCATGGCGGTCTTCAAATGTTCCTTTACTAGTTGAATGGCTCTTCTTCCGTCTTCAGGTAGACAAGTATGTCATCAAAGAAAGATGACAACTAACTTGTCCACGCACTCCATGAAGTCTATGTGGTACGTAAAGTGGGCTGAGGCATTGGTGATGGTCACGGTTGAGTATTGGCCAAGGTCTTATCGGTCTAGAGCCAAAGCCCAAGGTCAGGATCCGACCATGTTGTGGCTTGGTATGGCTTAAGGGTTTCAAGGATTCTAGTGTGCGAGTGAACATTTATCATCTTATCTTTAAGCACGGTTTATGAGATGCCAATAGTTCTACCTAGACTTCAAATCATATTAACAAAAGAATCATCTCGTATAGGTCAACTCCAATCATCACTCATGTTATTCATATGCTCATGGCTCTCGAGAGGAGGTCTAACAAAATCATATATGTCTACAATCCCCAAACTCACATGTATGTCTACCCCTAAAAATCCATGGGTAGAACATATAAGCTGCTAAGCTTGAACGTGACAATCCAAGTGCTCAGCCTATTCTTCCAAGTTTTAAGATAAAGCACGTCTATCCTAAGGAAACACGTCGTAAGCCACTCCAAGATCTTGTTTCCTTCCTATGAATCAACTCCAACATCCCATTAACTTCCATCAATCACTACATAATCAATTTAATTCTACAAATCCAATGTTTATGGTGTTCCACATGATCTTCTAATGTCCTATAATCCTCAAATACTTGAAAAGGGTTATCTTTACTATAGTCAGTCCACCAATTCCCATTATCGGGGTCAAGTAACTTCCAACCCCCAGCTTATATATATCCTTAAATCAATTCCAATCTCCTAGTTTATCTTCCACCGAGAAACATGGTATCATAATCGAGATCATTAGTCTAAATCCAATTTACTCTGAACCATGTAGACTTACTGAACATCTAGTCTCCACTAAGGATCACCTATTTAATCCAAATCTCATGTTCCACGAGAATTCCTACATGTTTCCCCCAAGTCATTGTCATAATGTCAACAATCTCCTAGTGATATCATCTAATCATGTCAAATCCTTACACCTCCAAGAATTTCAGCTTGCGAACGCAATTATCCTACTAAATCCAATTACTCAGGGGTAATGAAAGCTATGCTAATCTATTAACTGATCCAACCAAGTTCATCTACCAACATGGTAGCCTTATAATCTATCAAAGAGTCTCAGACAATTCCTCAAAGTCATTGATATAAACTCATCAAGTCATTTATCCTCTGTTCATATATCCCCAAATTGGTCTTTCCTATGGCATCGTCAGTTCTGGTGCTACCTTAGGATGACAATGTGCTTTCGCGCTTTTCGTCCACTAGTTCCATAATGAACCCAGTCTTGTGCAAGGTTACAGAGGCTTAACTGGTTCTCTTGTGATTCCGTAGGTTAAGCTCAGGGTTAAGGTTTCGGGCTGGGGTATCTCGTGAAGTCTTGTAGGGTATAGGGATAGGGTTCTAGTCTTGAGGTGTAAACACAGCTCTACGGGGTTCCACTTGGTCGAGGAGGCTGTAGCAAAAGTCTTCAGTGCTTGTTGGTCGCCGAGGTAGAATCCCTGGTGTATCTTGTCTTGCCGGTCTTCAGTTGATGAGAGAGATGAGAGAGAAAAGTGGCATAGATGGGGAATGCCTAAAGGGGGTTCTATAGTGCAGGTGCAAACAAACGGGTGCCAAAAGGGGCCACACAAAAGAAAACAAGGAAGGTGATATAGTCGCGTACTTGTTGCCTAGGGCAAAAGTGCGAATTATATCAAAACACAAACAAATAAAAACAAGCAACACACAGTCATGGTTCTAGTCGAACCATCATACGGACTCGACTGCGCATAGGGAGTACACAGCTCATCCTACCCTAGGGGTTCTCGGACTAAGTAGTCGTGCTTTACTTCGTGCCTCGTGCAGTCTTCTGGGTTTTCCTCAGGTGTTGCTACGTCTCCCGTAGTTGTTCGATGAAACAATCCGGGTTGAGCCTGAAGATTCTTCAACAACTTCCCGCCTGTTGAAGTGATGGGGTGAAGGCACTACTAGAAAAAGGGCTATAGATGGGATTGACACTAATGGCGCACCAGAAAGTTGGTGCGCCATTAGTATATACTAATGGCGCACCACCTTCTGATGCGCCATTAGAGTTGAAACTACTAATGGCGCACCATGCAAATGGTGCACCATTAGTATCAATTTTTTTTGAACTAGTGCGCCTGTCCAAACATACTAATGGCGCATCCTTCTTAAGTGCGCCATTAGTAGTTGTAACTACTAATGGCGCACCAGGCAGTGGGTGCGCCATTAGTATAGAAAATTATTTTTTTTGAACTAGTGCGCCTGTCCAAACATACTAATGGCGCATCCAGATGAAGTGCGCCATTAGTAGTTGTAACTACTAATGGCGCACCGCGCCAAGGGTGCGCCATTAGTAAAAAATTTTTTGCAAAACTACTAATGGCGCACCGCGGAAAGGTGCGCCATTAGTAACCTGGATTACTAATGGCACATTTGTTGCTAGTGCGCCATTAGTAAGTGGGCAACAACTAGATATTTTGGACAGCCTCTCCTACCCACACTCACTTTCTCCCCACTTCATTCTCTCCACCTCCTCCTTGTCTCGGGTGCCTCCTCTTTTTCACCTCATTTCCACCATAGATTCATTCAAATTAAGTGGTTAAATTACCTTGTTTTAATAGGTAAGTAAGGGGGAAGCTATATTTATGTTGTTCTCCCTACAACAATGTGCACATGCACTTTTTATGGCCTAGCTAGATCTATGTATGTTCGTGGTGTTGCATATGTTTGTGGTGTTGCATATGTGTTTGTGTTTGGAGGTGTACCGGTATTTGAAATGCGATAGTTGCCAATATTTTGCCGGAATGTTGATTCATTTCCGTTTCGGCCAGAATTTTGGCATTAAGCATTCTTTTTGGTCCTATTTTTAGGGAAAGTCATGCCAAATTTTTGTTTGGTTCTAAAATATCGTTTTGCTCTACCCGCATGACCGTGGTCCGCACGATGACCGAAGGCATCGTGAATAGGTTTTTGAGGTCCTTGAAGGCGAGATGCTTCAAAAGAACGAGACGGAGATAAGATGTCCGTGTCGAAGATGCAAGCTGAAGAGCCTTATTGCGGAGCCGGATTCCGGGCAGGTGCGGGACCACCTGCTCTTGCGTGGTTTCATGGATGGCTATCGGTGGCAAGGTTATGAAGATGACTATGAAGTCGTCCATGGGGGCCGGGCAAGAAATGAGGAAGGGCAGCAAGACAACCACCGCGGCTCGGGCGGGCGAGAAGACGAAGAATCCCCAGGAGATGATCACGACGGTGATGTCAGTACCACGATGATCATGTAGAAGATGCAGGACATGATGATGAGGAAGATGTCGGAGCAGACGACGGGCATGATCATGAAGATGATGATGCCGGCGGAGGAGACGACGCTGGACCATCGATGGGCTGGGTGCAGGACCCTCATATTCAAGAGCTGCTTCTCAAGCAGACGGATAACGCCAGAGCTACCGCCCGAGAGAAAGCCAAGATGGATCAACTTGAGTTAGACGCGGTTACTCCATTGTATGAAGGATGCAGGCCCGAGGATACCCGCATGAAAGTAACGCTCATGGATCTGGAGATGAAGGTAAAACACAAAATGACCGATGCATGCTTCGACGAGAACATGTCATTCTGGCACGAACGTCTTCCCAAGGGGAACAAGTGCCCGACCAGTTTGGAGGAGGCGAAGAAAATCGTGTGTCCTCTCGATTTACCGCACATGAAATACCATGTGTGCATGAACAATTGCATCATTTATCGGGACGAGCACGCGGAGTCTACCATATGTCCGGTGTGCGGCGTCACTCGATACAAGAAGAGGAAGAAAGCTCCTCGAAAAGTGGTGTGGTACTTTCCGATCACTCCTCGTCTGCAGCGGTATTTCGCGGACCCTAAGGTAGCAAAGCTCCTGCGTTGGCACGCCGGATAGGGAGGAGAAGAAGCGAGAAGATGACGCAAATGATCCGGAGATAGATAAAAAGACAAGATGTTGAGTCACCCTAAGGATGCGAGCCGGTGGCAAGCGTTGAACTTCAAGACTCAGAATTTGGGAACGATCCAAGGAACATCGTGGCCGGGCGCGAGCACCGATGGAGTCAATCCGTTTGGCAGCGGAGAAGCACACATAGCACTGGCACGTGTTTGTGTGGATGTACAACCTTCCCCTGGTTGTGCATGAAGAGGAAGTACATTCACATGAGTATGCTAATTGAAGGGCCGAAACAACCAAGGAGCGACATCAATCATGTCCGGGGCTGCTTTGAAAGAGGAGCTTGACACGCTGTGGAAAACGCCACCCAATACGTGGGACGCCGCAGAGAAAGAATATTTCCCTATGAGAGCCGTGACCGCTCACGACGGTGCCACGACTATCTCGATTACGGATATCTCATGGGCAGGTAGTCCACGGATTTTCCGGATGCGTAAGGTGCATGGATGACACAACGTATCGCCAGCTAGATAGAGATCCGGGTCTTCAAAACCGTGTTCATGGGACATCGAAGGTGGCTTCGCGACGATGACCCGTGGAGGAAACGCAAGGATCTGTTCGATGGTGAAACCGAACCCCGAAAACGCCCGTGTACGAGGAGCGGCGAGGAAATAGACAAGCTGTTGAAAAATTGGAAGGACTTCCCACTGCCGGGAAAGAAGCAAAAGGCGCCAGAGCCGGGAAAGAAGCGAAAGGCGCGAGCAGCTGCTGAAGGTATGGAAAGCGAGGTCATTTTACGGGACTTGCCGTCTTGGAAGATCCACCGTGTGCCTCACAGCCTTGATCTCATGCATATCACGAAGAGCGTGTGCGAGTATGCTTGGTACCCTGCTCAACATGCGGAGAGGACCAAAGATGGGCGAAAGCAAGGCAGACTTGAAATCAATGGGCATCGAGCGGGAGCTTCACGCTAATGATGATGATGATGATGATGATGATGAGGCGAAGCGGGACACGAAGAAAGTCGTCGCCAAAGGCAAAAGGCCAAGAAGACCGGAAATGACTACCCTCCGCATGCTTCACTCTAAGTCGAGGAGATCGAGCAGTTTTCACCTGCCTCCTAGGAGTAAAACTTCCTTCTGATTCTGTGGGAAGATAAGCAGATACCTAGACCCAGTGAAGCGAAGTTCAGCGGGATGAAGTCTCACGGTATCACGTCTTGATGACGCAGATACTTCCGGTTGCAATCCGTGGGATCATGGACACGCACGTCCGTGAAACGCTATTTGGCCTATGCAACTTCTTGACGTCATCTCTCGGAAGTCGATTGGCGTGAGGCAACTCGAAGGCTACGAGGAAGAGATCGTGGTGATACTATGCGAGCTTGAGATGTACTTCCGCCCGCATTCTTTGATGTTGTGGTGCATCTGCTGGTCCATATAGTGGAGGATATCATCCAACTCGGGTCGGCGTTCCTGCACAGCATGATGCCGTTCGAAAGGATGAATGGTGTCATCAAAGGATACGTTCGCAACATGTCACGTCCAGAAGGAAGCATAGCCAGGGGCTTTCTGACCGAAGAGTGCATCTCCTACTGCATGAATTATCTAGGCATCGAGAACCCCGTTGGTCTGCCCGTCAGCGAGCACCTCGGCAGGCTCGCTGGATGGGGTTACCGTGAGGGTCGCCGCGAAATGCATGTCGACTTCGAGGGTCGACTCGCCGACTTTGAAAGAGCAAACCTAGTCGCGCTACAACACATAGGCGTGGTCGATCCTTGGGTGGTACACAGTAACCTTTATTAAGAAGGCGATACAATGACCGAGGCCAGCGAGGGGCGGACGGAGATAAACTCAAAGAGCACAACTCATGTTTCACGCGTTGGTTCAAGCGAAGCTTACATGCGTACCCTTTACATGAGGATTCTTCCGCGGAAGAACAACTCATATTCGCCTTGTCACGAGCGCCGAGCACAACCTGATGACCTATGAGGCGTACGATATCAACGGCTACACATTCTACACCGAGGCTAAGGACATGAAGAGCGATGGTTATCAGAACTCCGGGGTAACGATGGAATCCTACACCGGTAATGACAAGGACATATACTACGGAAGGATCGAGGAGATCTGGGAGCTGAGCTACGCTGGAGAGAAGGTCCCGATGTTCCGTGTCGAGATGGGCCAAGAACGTCATAAAAGAAGACCGGTATTTCACCACCATGGTTATACCCGAAGCCAAATCCAAGATCATGGGCGCATAGCGTCCTTTGCAAAAAATGAGCCATGGGTACTGGCTTCCCAAGTGGACCAATGCTTCTTCATCACCGACCCGCCAAAGCCTAGTCGTGTTGTCGTGAGGAGAGGCAAAAGGAAGATCATCGGAATGGATGGAGTAGCCAATGAGCAAGACTTCGACAAGTACGGCGACCCGAGGATCGAACATGACGACGATGATGAAGTAGCAGCATACACCACAATAAGAAGCGTGACCACCCTACATAAAGTACGTCAGTTCCACAAAAGAACTCAAATTGCGAAAAAGAAGGGCAAGAAGATTGTGAAGACATAGCTAGCTAAGATCGATTGTATTTAAATCGTAGACTTCATTTCTCGATTGTATTTCATGGGCACTTTTGAACTATCATGAATATTTTTAATTTCATGGACACTCGATCCCCCTCCATCTCGATCCCCCTCCATCTCGATCACTATCCCACCTCGCCAGATCCGGTCCACCGGCCGCCGCCGCCGACCGCCCGCACCCTCCATTCCCCTACACAACCGCCGCCGCCGACCCCCGCACCCCTCCGCTACTCAACCGCCGCCGCCGACCCCCGCACCTCCCTACTCAACCGCCGCCGACCCCCCACCCTCCCTACTCAACCGCCCGCCGACCCCCGCACCCCCTGCACCTCCCCGCTCCACCGGCATTACTATTTGATGATATTTTTAAAAAATATTACTGTCTTATAAAAAATATTAATGTTATGATTTAAACAAGTTTGAACATATTTAAACACAAGTAAGTATCAAACAGCATTTTAATGCATAAAAAATTTTGTGGAGCTCATGAATCTAACCCAGGACCTCCTGGTGTGAGAACTAGCTGCTGACCCGGTCGAACTAGTAGAGAAGACTTGATGTGTAACAGGTCAGTGGTAGATAACCTGTTGGCTCGGGCGAAGTAAAAAATACTAATGGCACACACGGGTGAGGTGCGCCATTAGCATGTCTGTCTTATGGCGCACCGAGGGGTGGTGCGCCATTAGTATTGTGCCGCCCATGATCCCCTTCAGACGATCCTCTCTCTCCCTCGCCCTCGCCCGCGATCCCCTTCCCCTCTCCTCTCCCGACGCTGCCGCCCCGCCGCCCTCGACGCCGCCCCGCCACCAGCGCCGCCCCGTCCACACCACACCACCGGCGCCGCCCGCTCCCCATCCTCCCCTCCCCCCCCTCCGATCCCACCCCACGCTCCCCGGAGCAGCGCCGCCCCGTCCACACCACACCACCGACGCCTCCCTCTCCCCATCCTCCGTTCTTCCCCTCCGACCCCACCCCACTCTCGCCGGAGCAGCGCCGCCCCGTCCACACCACACCACCGACGCCTCCCTCTCCCCATCCTCCCCTTCCTCCCCTCCGACCCCACCCCACTCTCGCCGGAGCAGCGCCGCAGGGCCGACACCAACCTCGCCCTCGCCCGCGCGCGCCGCAACCTCCGCCTTGCCAAGTCCGGAGCTGCTCGTGGAGGAGACGTGGCTGGAGGCGATCTCCGGGGAGGTGCCCGTCTACCCGCCGCCCTCGAGCGCCCGGTTAAATCGCCCTCGGCGCCAGACGCCAAGGTGCCCGTCTACTCGCCGCCCACCTCGTCTTCCACGCTCCCACTATGCCGTTAGGGTTAAGATTTTTAGTCTCCGCTCAATGCTGTCGGTTCAGATATGCCACAGTTCGAGTTTCAAAATTCAGACATGTGGAAGTCAATATATTGCAACTGTTTGTTGTTGAATTAGTCTGTTGTTAGTCTCAGTGGAAGTCAAAATTTTGAAATTCAGATATTGTTGAATTAGTCTGCATTTGTTGTTGAATTAGTCTGTTGTTGAATTCAGATATTGCAACTGTTTCAAAATTCAGACATGTGGAAGTCAAAATTCAGACATGTGGGTGCAAAGTTGAATTGAACTCTGTTGTTAGTCTCGATTGGGTACTTAGAGGTCTTGATGCACTTTGTAATCGAAAGTGTTGCACTACATAATTAAGCGGTCTTGAGAAGAGTGGCGTGATCCTACCGGTAGTATTACCAAGCATTATGAAAGCTTATGGCCCTTAAGTTAATATATTGTCTTTTTTATGCGGAAAGATGTATATTGTCTTTTTTTATGCGGAAAGATGACCAAAGGAACCAAATAGGGTACTGTGCACCAAGCTGCTTCAACGCAACCATCTTATCAGCTCTGTTTGTTTTTAGTCTCCGCGCTCAATGCCTGTCAGTTGAGATAACCGTCGCATTTGTTATGGATGTATCCGAATATATCTTCTTTACAGTTGTTGTTCTCACCACTTTAAATAAATCTAACCTGCCTCATGAGACATTTAGTTTGAGAACAGCTATTTAGGCCGCGTCGCCCGGCCAATTTGTTCATCTATCTACACCCTGGCATGCACAGCTACTTAGGTAATTAGATTTCTATGTGATGGGAGTGATGGTGTCCTTGTCGAAAACATTATGCAGAATGGATGTATGGACTGTGGTTGATAGGGCTAACTAGTTTAATTAGGTGCTTGATTTCTTTGTGAGCTTGTGTTGCTTTTATTCTCCCCACCTTTAGCTATTGATTTATTAATTTGCCCGTTGTGCACTGCTTTTATTCTCCCCTCCATTCACTAGTAGCAGCTAGCACTTCTGAATCTAATCTTTCTTGGGCAAGCTCGGCTACTTGTTGTTAGTCATTCACTAAAAGATCCTCAACAGACTGCATGCATCTAGTATTAAATTTCTTGGACGGATCATCTCTTTTAGCAAAGGACTATAATAATTAACTAACTGAAAATTTGACATTACGGACTATGCTTGGCTCTGGTTTTGTGAAATCTCATCTCTTTTCTAGTGCCATGACTAGTCATGACTTTTATTTTACTTTCCCCACTTTATAACATTCAGAAATTGTTTACTAGCTCAAGCTTCTCCTTTGCACTTTATCACTTCAATCTGCTGCTACCTCAAGCTTCTCGTTTACACTTGTGCCAAGTAGCATTTTTCCTTGTATAATTATATGGTGGTTGGTGAGCTGCTACTTTTTCCTTGTAGATGATCGCTTGGAGTCGAGTGGGAGGGATCCGATTCTTGACGACACGAATCACTAGCAAGGCAGCTGCCTAGAATAATAGGTTGACTCACCTATATATACTACTATCTTGCATCTCTCTCTTGTTTCTTCTTCTACTACAATACAAAGAGAGTCATTTCAGTTACTTCTCTTAGTGTCTGGTGTGGCTGTTTATTGTTCAACACCAATGACTAGCTATATTTAGGTCGAGTAGAAAGCGACATGGCTCTCCAATTTTAAGTAATCTTGCATATGTTAGAAACTACATATATGGTCTCTGGTTTTCTTACCTCTACTCTAAAACACCAACGCATCGACAAAAAGAAGATGGTATTTTTGTTACGCTTTCAGTTCGTGTCGTGAGGGAGATATAATGTTTTACAATCTTTACGGTTATATTGGAGTTAGGTTTTTTGAATATGAGTAGCATTGACTTGGATATACCTTATGGAGTTGTAACAGTTCCTCTTGGTGCTTAGGTGCATTTTCTTTGTGTAACTTGGTTTAAAAATGTGATTTGGTCTTTTGTGGCATTTGGATGCCTAAATCCCATTTTCTTAATCATATTGCTTGGAAACTTTTGGTTATCTCCTCTCGGTGATGAAATAATTTATATGTCTTGCACTTTTTTCATAATTAGGTAATAACGTTGGTTACAGTTTTGGTAGTTCAAACGGAATGTATCTCATTTTGTAGACAGATTATTTTCTGGAATATCATATATTCAAATTTGTAATGAATGATGGCTTCTACCTGAATTGGTAGACTCTGTGGTGTTAGTTTGTTCTAAATACAGTAAGATAATTTTAACAACTGTAGAACATGTTGAGATTAGCAACTTTTTTGTGACATCAACCAACAGTCCACATCCTTTGGGTTATCCTATTTTATATTTTTAATTACTAACTTAAGTTTGAGTAAGCAGTGGCGGTGAAGTCCTCATAATAATCAGGCGGATGTTAACTTTACGATGTCCCCGAAGTTAACTAAGATTGTGGTGTTAGTAGAGGCACATTGTGGCCTTTTCATCCATATGAAAGTAGAGGCACATTGTGGTGCTAGTTTGCTGGGTTTTGTCTCCGACCATCGTGTCGTGATGATATTGCAGGTACCCGAGAGGCCCTTGAGTTTGCCGGAATGTCGATTAACTTCCGTTCCGGCAAATTGAATTACTCCATATGTCCTATTTTCAGCAAAGGTCATGCTGAAATTTTCCGTGAATTTTAGCATGACTTTGCTAAAAATAGGACATATGGGGTACTTGTGACTAATGCATGGGCGGGGTATCTTAGTAGTTAATTAAGTAGGATCAAGTGCCCCGGCGTACTTGTGACTATTGCATGGCTTTTAGGGTGCCTCGGTGTCGAATAAACCCGAAATGATGTAAGGTTAGGCTTTTAGGGTGCCTCGGCGTCGAAAAACCCTCAATGTTAAAAGCTTAGATTTTAGGATGCCTCGGTGTCGACAAACCCTAAATGATGAGACCATGATCTTGTTCCTTGACAATAACCAACTTTTGACCAAACTTTGTTTCTATTTAGAGAGAAACATGGCCCACAACAATGAGGCCGGGGTTGGGCGGCAAGGCATTACAGGAGCTGTCCCAGAGATGGAGGAACAACCTCACTTGTATGAGGACGCCGCCTTCCCACCGATCCTGAGACCAGCGATGGTACCGCCGAGGATGACCCCATGATGCCACCACCGATGGTGCTGCCGAGGATGCCACCATCGATGATGGCGGCGCACACACGGATGGCAGCCAACAGAAGAGGCAGCGGAAGGACCGGCGCCCGACCGTGCTCCGCACCCTCAAGGAGGAAGATATCTTGAAGTGGACTCCGGCGGAATCCAACGGCGCCCGAGCGAATAGTCAAGGGTACTCGCTTCAGCTTGGGTGCATTCTCCGAGCACCGTCTCGATCAACACCGAGAACACGAGGCATCCTCGACCGAGGGAATTTGCGCAACCTCCTCTTCACGAAGCTGCACGAACGATACAAGTTCCCCGCTGCTTTTGGAAACACAAGCCTCAAAGGGAATAAAGTGAACAATGCTGCCCTCACGAAGATGAGCAAGGCCCTGTCTACTTGGAAAAGCAATGTGAAGAGAATGATCGAGAAAGGTGAGAGTTATGAGAAGATCAAGGAGAAAAATCCTGCGATCACCGAAGATGACTACAACGACTTCAAGATCAATTGCTCGAGCACCGCAAACTCCCAATCAAGTCGATTGGGGGAAACAAATGCGGGAGCTGAACTTAGGGAACACACACTCGGTCGGCCCGGTTACAAAGTGGCGGAGCCTATATGGGACACGGAGGGCGCGGGCGTGCCGAGCAAGGCCTACCGCCCTCTTCGATACATACGGTGACAAGCGAGACCAGGAACTTTGTCGGGGCCGGTACAAGAAGGACCCGAAAACAAAGGAGCTTACCACGGATCCGAAGACCCGGGCGCTTGAGGTTGTTCTTGTAAGTAATACCACCCCCGTGGTAATTAGCTCCATATGGTTGCATTCTAATTAATGAAGCCAAATTTCTAAAGGGTTCACATTCATTCCGCAGCGATTGAAAGCAAGAGCGCTGGGTCGACTAAGAGCAACCCTTGGGACACCACTCTAAATAGGGCGTTGAATGTAATGAAGAACAAGGATAAGCTTCGATGGCCGATCGTCACTGGTCGTGTGGCGGCAAAGGCTTGTCCACAAAATGGGGTCATACTATACCGCTGGTGTGCGGAAGGAGAAAAAGACCAGCTCGGAAAGCGGTAGCGAGGTTCAAGAACTCAAGGCACAGGTGGCGCGGATTCGGAGATTGTCCAAGAGCAAGTGCAACAACAACTCGGAGCGACGATCACCGCCATTGTGCCTACCTTGATCCAGGGGGTTGAGTGCGTGGATTGCGGGCTGACCAGCAGGCCGCCTCGATTCCTAGCTTCACGGCCAGCAACTCGCAGAATGCGATGGCGGGGCCATTGGTGTCTCCGGCGGAGGCGGCATTGGTGTCTCCGGCAAGCACGAGAGCTTAATGCACCGGGTGTACGCCGGCCGGCACCTCTGCAGCAAGCGGCCCCTCCGTCAATCGTGACGCCCGCCGTGGCGGTGCCTCGACATTAGCCGAGCTCGACGCCATCATCACGGTAACTAATTAAGCCTCTCTCGGTCGAGGACTTCATCTCCTTGCCTTTGATCGGGCATCCTCGACGCCCTACATGTTTTCGCAGGCGCCGTCGGCGTTCCGCACTCTCACGCACCGTGAACAATGAGTTGGTCGATGTCGCCAAGGGCAAAATCGTTCAACCGGCAACCTTGTTCCACGGTACCAGATGCCACCCAACTTGTTTAGGGTTGAACTGGTTCGGTGCTGCCAGGCTGCGACGAGGTGTTACCTCCGATTCGACCCGTCGGGGCCGACGATGATGACGTGATGACCCTCGGCGCCGCTGAGCTAGCCCTGCTTTGGCGAAGAGCCAGATTCGTTTGGGGGCGGGGACACCACCCCAAAGACAACACCGCGGTCGTGTCGCCGCCAAGTCGGCCCCATGGCAAGACCGCCGCAACGGTGCCGGACATCCCTATGCCATCGATCCAAACATGCATATGGCATAGGATCGTAACGACGACGACGATGATACATTTGCCAACGTCGATCAAGATTACTTTGCCGATCATGGAGTACGGTGGCGACTTCATGGGGCCTCCTTCTCAAGAACCCAACCCAACAAAAAGACGCGGCGCGATCTAGCTGGTACCGCGGAGAACCCAAGTTGCAACAGGCATCGTCTGCCGTTCAGCTCTCAGGAGACGCCTCCAGCTGCCGACTTCACCGAGCCTCAGATAGGCGAGGTGCGAAATATTATCATCCCCAACACACTCAAGAAGGCGGTCAGTGAGCAGAACTCGGTCCCATTACATGAGAAGAAGAAGGCACGCAAAAGAAAGACTAACAAGGGTGCGGGCCAGCCGGCACCGAGTACGATCCGTGCTCAAGACGGGCCACCTTCACCGAGGATATCTCCGTGAGCGTGCATGTGGCGGGTAGGGCGATGCTACCGACAAATATGCTCAATGCTGCAACCGGTGCTGCGCGGAGTCTGCATGATGTTGTTCTTTCTTTGGAGAAGCGGCGTCTCAGAGAGAAGGATGTGGCATACCCGGTTTCGTGGCCAAGGTGCCGAGGGCAAGGGCTTTGTGGATAACTCCATCGGGCGACGATCGTCCTGCGGTTTGATGACATCCACGCTATGTTGAACCTTCATCCGCTGCACTACACCTTCGTTCGGCTATTTTACGCTGAGTATGGAGATGCGGATCATTTGCGATAAGACCCGGACATCGTGATAGTCGAATTCTTCTACATGCGTGCCAAGATCTTGGGCAGCGTTGGGGACCGGCAAGTCGCGAAGTTCTTACCTCGAAGGCGCCATTACGGCAAACCAAGATAAGGATAACTTCCTCGTGCCTTACTTTCCCGAGTAAGTCCTCCCTCAACCGCCCGTAACATATGAATCCTTAGATTTGATCGCTTTTTCTTTTAACATTCCGTGTTTTCTGCGCAGTGACACATTGCACGCTCATCCTCCTAAGCCCCAAATATTCCATGGCCACGTATTTCGACCCCGACCGTCGGTCGAAGGTAGACTACACAAATGTCAAGAAGGTTCTTGATGATGTTCTCCCAGCCACGCCTAATCTGGAGGCACCTTCACCGTGCCTATTCGTAAGTACGGCAAGCACGTGTTCTCCCACAATACGACGTTCTGCTGCGTCAAGCAGCTGCCTGGCGGTCAGAAGGGTGCCTACTATGCCATCCATCACATGCGGGCGATCGTACGGGACCATCATCAACTTCTACTACCGAGTAAACTCAAAGATTGGGCCGCGAGCGTGTCGGCAATCCAGGACGCGGACATCAGACAAGAATTCTTTCGCATCCAGTCGGAGTTTGCGGAAATCATCCATCAAGATGTCCTTCGTACCTCGGGGCAGTTCTACCTCAGAAATCAACCGCCCAACAGTGACATCGACACAATGCTACAAATGTTGGCTGACAACGCCCGTTCTTTCATGACTCCCACGATAGACGGCGGCTTCATCCACGCTCCGGTCCCTTGAGTCGAGTCGAAAGCAGTGATGCTGTGTCTAGTTCTGAAACATCGATTGGCTCATGTTGTAATTAAAGTTTAATGAACTTGTAGTATGTCTCTTTGGTTTCGAGAGTCGTTTAACTTAGATGTAATCGATGCTATTAATGTCTTGCTTTTCTCTTCCGATCGTTCTGTTGCATACTTATATATTGCTTATGTATTGTCTGGTGAATTGGTACTAACGTTTCGTTTGGCTAGTGCATAGCGATGCCGTGGTATGTCGTGTACAAGGGTAAGGTTCCCGGAGTTCACGATGACCGGAGGAGTGTCGGAGACAGGTTCACCGATTCAGCGGTAACAGTTACAAAGGGTACACCACTAGGGCCGAGGCCGAATCTAGATACGCCCGCTATCTAGCGTGAGAGGGGAGGGAGCGTTGGAGGAACCGGATGAAGACGAGTTTCATCGTGATGATGCTCATCGTGATGACCGCAGCTCTCTTCTATGTGATGGTAGTTTAGATGATCGATATCGACTTGTAATGTGAAGACAAACTCACTACTCGCGGTCTCGAGACTTGTAATATAATGTCCTATCTTTGTTCGGTCTTTTCAATTCGGAGACTAATATGATGAATTGTATTCGGAGACTAATATGATGAATTGTATTCAAAGACTAATCTTCTATTGTATTCGATGAATCTGTTGTTGATGTGTGCTGTCTATATTTTGTCAAATTATACATTTTGTAACCTGTGCAAAAAACAGAAAAAAAACTAATATTCATACTAATGGCGCATCACATGACAGTGCGCCATTAGTATGACAAAGCATACTAATGGCGCATCACGGTCGGTCGCCATTAGTATGCCATGGTTACTAATGGCGCATCTCGTGGTGATGCGCCATTAGTATGCCAAAGCACTGGGTATACATGGCCTCGGGAGGCATACTAATGGCGCATCAGTAGCCTATACTAATGGCGCACTGGTGGTGCGCCATTAGTATACCAGATACTAATGGCGCACCACTGGTGCGCCATTAGTAAAAGTTACTAATGGCCAACTAGTAATGGCGCACCAGTGATGCGCCATTAATGACCAAATTAGGTGCGCCATTAGTAGCGGTTTTTCTAGTAGTGAGGTGGCTCCTTGTAACTGGCATTGACTTGGTCTTCTATTGTCTTCTTAATCACGACGATCCCTTTTTGTCTTCTAAGACGTCGATGGTACCAGGTAGGTAATCCTTTATGCAATGGCATTATTAAGGCATAATAGAGGTCCATCATGTCGGTTACGTTGATGACAACATCGACACCAAGAGCGGGGGATGAGGCAGACCAAATGGCTAGGTTCTCATCCATCGGTGGTTGCCGATACAACAATGGTAGTGACAGGGTTACTCTATTAGTGATGTATATCATGATCTTGCATATCCTATGCGCTGATCATCATAGGCTAGGGTTGCATCATCTTGGGACAGTGTCAAGGGTGTCACCATCTCCTGGGTCTTCAGGTCCTCATTCCTCGAGGATGTATCTTCTATTTTTATTGTCTTGTTGTGATGTCGCTAATCTTGTGTTCAGGAGATGTGGGTGAATGTCTGGCAAGGCATCTTCCTTCTAGATTATCCACGAGGATTACAAGGAATCCAGTGGTCAGGGGCATAAGGGTTCTAGCGACAAAAGGTTTTGAAGGGGAAGAGATCAATAAGGAAAGTATACCTTAGTTTTCGAAAAACTGAGAAGGGAAGAGAAGTATAGATAGTTTTGAAAACTAGTAGTAGTTTTGGAAATAGTTTTACCCTAACTAACGACCATGCTAACCAAGGCTTCCTTAAGTCAGGATGGCTCTGATACCAGCTCTGTGGGGACCCCGACTCATAAGTCGAGATCACCGAATGTACGTGTACAGTGATCCCAGAGATCAATGCTAACTGAACACACGTAAGCTGAATAACAGGAGTCGTACATCCATACATACCGTTTTACACAAGTAGGACCATTATGGTCAAGTCTTGAGTGTATCATCGCAGCGGAAATCTTCGTCCATAACTTGGACCCATGCCATCTGCCTTAACCCTACAGGCATTCTGACTGGGAAGCGTCCTAGCTCGCATGCTCGTCACCAAAGAAATCCTCATCTTACACCTGTTCTTTCATGCCTGGCCAATAAAATAACCAGTGGCAAGCCAATGAGTACTTTGAATGTACTCGCAAGCAACCCAAGAGTGATAACAAAATAATTATGCAAGGCTCTACTGCCAATTTGGCATTTTTGCGGAAAGCTAGTTTTTCTCATGCAAATATGATCATAATTTGTCAAGGATATGAATGCGTCTGCAACAAGTATCAGGAGGTTACATACATCATCATCATCATCATCGAGAGAGAGATTTATGAACAACTCATGCTCAAGCTCATCGTGACTTCCTCACGAATCACGTCGATAGATTTACCAAACCATGTTGTTTGTCAGAAACATATGGACATAGTCTAAGCAGCACCACCCAACTGTCCTCGACCGTGGACACGGCTATTCGAATAGTTTTACACTCTGCAGAGGTTGCACACTTTACCCACAAGATCCGGGGAACTTCCGTGTCATCCACGACCCGCGGTACCTCAAGTACCCGGGATAAGCACCCGATAACTATCTTTCCCTAGAAGACACTAACATAGAGTCCACTCGATTGGTAGTAACCCCCGTGCATAACATTTCACATCTTAAAATTGTGGAGCCTCGCTCCCATATTCATCACATACCACAAGCACGGGGTACCAACGGTGTGTCCGGTGCCCTGTGAAGACAGTCATGGTCGCCCTACCTGGCACGACTCCGTCCCGAGAGAGAGCACCAACTCTCCCCCGTCACTAGTAATGCGGGCTCCAAGCTAGTATCGGGCTAGGTAATCAATAATGCCCTTTCCCGTATAAGGGTAGAGAGGTTGCACATGTTTTGTTGGGACGGTCCACAAATCTTAAATTTAATCCGTCTCTGTAAACAACACTTTTATCAAGCCTCGGTACACTACTTCTCCACCAAGTAGTGACCTAGTTCATCATCATCTCCCAGAGGCATCAGTGGTACCCTCTGGGGCTGTTTGCAAGTATGTCAAACCACACTTGTTTCTTTCCATGCATAATCCTGACCCACTTTGCGTAGCAACTACTTTAGCATCCTATCTACTCCCATCGGCATAACCCTCAAAAGAAGGTAGGGTCATGCACAATGCAAGTATCAACGAGGAAGTACGGTGGCAAACCATCAAAGTGGTTACCACCTCATCATGATTCCGTTGCAACAACAATATGGTGCTATATGACATGCATAAAAAGGGTTTCATAGACATGGTCAAAGGGCTGCTTGCCTGGTTCATCAGAGTCTTCAAGTCTTCTGGTCCAACTCCGAGCATTTCCTCTACTTCGACAACTATCGTCGAAACCAACCATAATAAGCAACAGAAAAAGGCAGAAAATAAAAGTGCTCTAAAAATATGAAGTTTACTTTTCTAGGACTCCTCTGGTTATATGGAAAATAACCAGAGTGGTTTCATTGGAATTGGATCAGTGGTTATTTCTGAACATTTCAATATGATGGAAACAAGGGATTTAATGGATCTGCAAGTTGTCTACATAATGCCTTTTTATAAAAATGAGTAAAAGTACCCATTAAATCAGGCATGATTTTAGAAACATTAAGAAATTGGTTTCACTGAATTTGGAATTGAAATGAATATAATATGGATATTTGAAGTGGACTTGTGTGGATAAATGATCTTTTTAAAAGGTCCAGTGAAAACCAAGAAAAAATGTCCACTGTGGCCCATTAAATATAACATGATTTATGGAGTCTCTAGAAATTTGAATCATCAAATTTGGACAATATTTGAATAGTTTATGGATTTTCTAAGCTCACTGGAAAAGAAAAATAAGAATATTTGGGTTATACCTAAACCGTGCACAACGCTGTAGCTTTAGCACCGCAAGACCGGGCGGCCAATGGCTTTCATTGGCGAACCAGGCAACGACGGCGTATTAGCTGTTACGCTTTCAAAGGCCGGACGGTATCCTTGATGCCGTCTCCACTTAAACCGGGCGGGCCCGGGGCCCGCTGACGTGTGGGTCCCACGCCAAGTCTCTCTCTCCTCCTGCCTCCCCCTTCTTCCCCCCGACGGGTAGAGGCAGGGGATAGACGGCGCACGCACCGACGGCGATTCCGGCCGCTCCACTGCGCCCGGGGCCAGGCCGGTGGTCTAGGAGGATGCCCCGTTCCACGCTGCGCCCAGAGGTGGTCGTGCTGGATGCGGGGAGCGCCAGAGTCGGGCGGAGCGTCGGCCATAGCAGAGACCGGAGACGGCAAGGATGGGCACGACAGGACGACGAGATATGGGAGGAAATGGAGCCCGGGGGTGGGTCGGCGGTGGTTGTGAGAGGGTTCTTGAGTAGCTAGGGGGAAGATAGAGGGGTCGACGCGCTCGAATTCGAGCGGTGGTCGGCGGGAAAGCTCCCGCCAGGGGGGACGCATGGAGGGCGCAGGAGAGGAAGTGAGTTAGTCAGGGGGTCTAGGGGAGGCGCGTGGTGTGGTAGTTGACGCTGGAGAGGCCGGGGGGTGGCCTTGTATGGCGGGGCCGTGGCGCACCGTGAGCGGCTCACTGGTGCCATGGAATTGCCGTGGCAGTCGAGGGAGGGTGATAGAGCCTCTGCGATGCTCGTGGGCGTAGCCTGTGGTTACTGGAAGGTATTGGAGGAGCAGAGCGAGCTCGAGGAGGCCCCGCACGAGTGCAGCGACTGGTGAGCTCGAGCGGCACTCGGGTGGGCTCGACAGGGGGAAGAGGAGAGCGGGATAGGAGGGGCCCGACAGCTAAACTTGACGTGGACGTCGAGGCGACCTCGGGAGACACGGACCCGGCGCCCAAGGTCGTCGAGGGCCTCGGAATGGGCAAGCTACAGTGCGGGAGTGTACTGTAGCGTGCTCCAGAGCGCGTCCATGGCATGCCATGGCCTTTTAATAGTGCCATGGGCATGTCTTATAGTGTCTGGGGGTTTTGGGGGAGAGTGAACAAGGTAGGAGTGGCATTGGATGCCCTAGAGAGCCACTAGATGAGAGGGGAGGTGGAGAGAGAGGTGAACAGTGGCTGTCGAGAGGGGGAAAATGGGGTTTTACCCCATCAATCATGGAGCTCTAGAAGAGGGGGAGCTACTAGAGGTTGCTGGTGATCAGGTTCAGCTGTGGTAAGAACTTGGGCTCATGGAGATTAGTGGAAGAGGTCAAAATGATGATTTTGAAAAAATGGCAGAAGGTGTTTGTTGTTGGTTTGGGCAAGAAAATTAATTTCACTTGCCATGAGAATTAACAGGATGGAATGGCACTTAGAAATAGTGTGTTCTACCAAATTTAAGCTCATTTGGGCAAAGTTGACAGTGCAACTTTTGTAAACCCTAGAAATCAACAGAAATGGGTTTTCCAAGATCTAGTCATGCAAAACCATTTTCCTTGATGCACCACTTGGTGTAGTGTCATAATTTGGGGATTTGAACATGTCCACAAAAATTCAGTTCAAAAGGACACACTTGGCAATGTAGAGTTGTTCAAATTTGGTTCTGGACAGAAAGGGTTTTGGGAAAGGTTTTTGGATCAAGGAGAAGGAGTATAAGAGTTGGAGGATTTATTTTATTTTTAGAGCACTTGCAAACAACAGACAAAAACCAATCAAGGCAAGGTCCAAAACACTCAAAAGTTTTTGTCAAACCACATTTTATCATGATTGTTAGCTTAAGTGTAGTGGCATGAAAATCAGGGTGAGACACTGGCAAATCGGAAGAAGGCAGAAGAGTGCTTCCAGAAGGGCTCGAAGACCGCCGATGCACAGATGGCAGTAGTGGAATTGCAGGAGTATCAGAAAAATGTAGATCCGAGTGATTTGTTGCGAGCTAAGAAGCCTGCCACGGATTCAGCATTTCAGTCGTCTGGCGAAACGAAGCCGATTCATATTCACCCGACGGATCCCAATGCTGCTCCGACTCACATATCAAGAAAACTCGACTCCAAATAGGAAGAAGCGCTAATCCAGTTCCTCTGTGAGAACTGGGACATCTTTGCACGGAAACCTTCCGACATGCCTGGTGTTCCCAGGGAGCTGGCTGAGCATCATTTGCGAGCCGACCCGAAGGTGAAACCAATCAAATAACATCTTCAACGGTCCGCCGTGCAGAAGAGAAAGGCAATCGGTGAAGAAGTGGCTCGACTCCTAGCAGCTGAGTTTATCCGAGAGATTTACCACTCCGAGTGGTTAGCTAACGTTGTCATGGTTCCTAAGAAGGATGACTCACTTCGCATGTGCATTGACTTCAAGCATATCAATCGGGCCTTCCGGAAAGATCACTTTCCTCTCCCTCGCATCGACCAACTTGTCGACTCAACTGCGGGGTGTGAGCGTTTGTCCTTTTTGGACGCTTATTCGGGGTATCATCAGATCCGTCTTTATGGACCCGACGAGATAAAAACAGCTTTCATTACCCCATTTGGGTGCTTCTGTTATGTCACCATGCCATTCAGCTTGAAGAACGCTGGAGCCACATTCATGCGGATGATCCAGAAGTGTTTACTCACTCAAATCAGTCGGAATGTGGAAGCATACATGGATGATATTGTGGTTAAGTCACGTAAAGGTTCCGACCTACTGGCTGACCTTGCTGAAACCTTTGCCAACCTCAGAAGGTATGATATCAAGCTTAATCCATCAAAGTGCACATTCGGAGTCCCAGGCGGAAAATTGCTCGGTTTTCTCATTTTTGAATGAGGGATCGACGCTAACCCAGAGAAAGTGGGTGCCATACTCCGAATGAAACGCCCCGTGCGTGTACATGATGTCCAGAAGCGTACTAGTTGCTTGGCCGCCCTAAGTCGATTGATTTCTCGCCTCGGTGAAAAGGCATTGCCTCTTTATCGACTGATGAAGAAGTCAGATAAGTTCGAGTGGACTCCTGAAGCTGATGCAGCATTCACAGAGCTAAAAGCCCTGCTTTCCACCCAGCCGGTGCTTGCTGCCCCAATCAGCAAAGAGCCTTTACTGCTTTACATTGTAGCCACTGGACAAGTCGTTAGTACAGTATTTACGGTCAAGCGGGAAGAAGAAGGAAAAGCCTATAAAGTTCAGCGCCCAGTATATTATGTTTCTGAAGTTTTGACTCCATCAAAGCAAAGATATCCGCATTATCAGAAACTTGTTTATGGGATTTATATGACCACGAAGAAGGTTTCACATTACTTCTCTGACCATTCAATTATAGTAAATCGTGACGCTCCATTGTCAGAGATTCTGCACAACAGAGATGCAACTGGTCGAGTGGCAAAGTGGGCGATTGAACTCCTTCCCTTAGATATCAAGTTTGAGGCAAAGAAAGTTATCAAGTCCCTAGCAATAGTAGATTTCCTCGCCGAGTGGATCGAACAGCAACTGCCGACTCAAGTTCACTCGGAGCACTGGATCATGTTTTTTGATGGTTCCAAGATGCTAAACAGTTCCGGTGCTGGGGTGGTACTGGTATCCCCCCAAGGAGACAAGCTCAGATATGTCCTCCAGATTCACTTTGATTGCTCCAACAACGAAGCAGAATATGAGGCACTCCTGTATGGTTACGTATGGCCATTTCACTCGGCGTCCGTCGCCTTATGGTCTATGGGGACTCAGATTTAGTAGTCAATCAAGTGATGAAGGAGTGGGACGTCAGAAGCCCAGCCATGACTGGTTACTGCAATGCAGTGAGGAAATTGGAAAAGAAGTTTGAGGGGTTAGAGCTCCATCATATACCCCGACTGAAAAATCAAGCTGCCGGTGATTTGGCAAAGATAGGTTCCAAGAGAGAAGCCATTCCCAGCAATGTGTTCTTGGAACACATTCACACACCGTCAGTTCAAGAAGATCCTTTCACCGAAGAACCCCCGCAGCCTAAGAGTGCCACAGATCCAACTGAAGTCGAGGTCCCAGCCATGGTCGACCTGATCATGGAGGTTTTGGTCATAACTCCCGACTGGACAGTGCCGTACATTGCATATATTCTTAGGAAGGAACTCCCAGAAGACGAAGAAGAGGCTCGACAGATCGTCCGTCGATCCAAAGCCTTTACTGTGATAGGAGGACAACTGTTCAGGGAAGGAGTGACGGGAGTCAGTCAGAAATGCATAACGCCAGAAGAAGGTCGAATGATCCTCAACAACATCCACTTGGGGACCTGTGGTCACCATGCGTCCTCTCGGACCATCGTGGCTAAAGCATACCGAGCGGGGTTTTACTGGCCACGAGCAAATGAAATGGCAAAAGATATAGTCGACAAATGTGAGGGTTGCCAGTTTTACTCCAACATGTCGCACAAGCCTGCGTAAGCCCTGAAGACCATTCCACTCGTCTGGCCTTTTGCTGTTTGGGGATTGGATATGGTCGGACCACTGAGAACCGGTAGGAGCAGCTTCACTCACGTGCTTGTAGCAGTCGACAAGTTTACCAAGTGGATTGAGGCTAAGCCTATCAAGAATCTTCAAGCCAGCACTACTGTCAGTTTCATCAGAGAATTGACATTCAGATACTGAGTTCCACACATCATCATCACTGACAATGGGTCGAACTTCGATTCTGATGAGTTTAGAGCCTTCTGCACTTCTCAAGGCACACGAGTCGACTATGCTTCAGTCGCTCACCCCCAGTCGAATGGACAAGCAGAAAGAGCAAATGGCCTAATTCTCAAAGGGTTGAAACCCCGACTGATGCGTGATCTCAAGCACGCAGCAGGCGCCTGGGTTGATGAACTTCCGTCAGTTCTTTGGGGTCTAAGGACAACTCCCAATCGGTCGGCTGGCCGAACTCCATTCTTCTTGGTCTATGGAGCTAGAGCCGTTCTGCCGAGTGACTTACTTCATAATGCACCACGAGTCGAGCTCTTCTCTGAAGATGAAGCAGAATAGGCTCGGCAGGACGCAGTCAACCTTTTAGAGGAGGAAAGAGAAATGGCTTTGATCCGGCCAACCATTTATCAGCAAGACTTGCGTCGATTCCATGCCAGAAACGTGAGGGGTCGAGCCTTTCAAGAGGGATACTTGGTTCTTCGAGTGGATCAACAGAAACCACACAAGCTCGCCCCTACTTGGGAAGGTCCCTTCATTGTCACCAGAGTTCTCCACAATGGAGCATACCATGTTTATAATGTCGAGCATCAGAAAGACGAGCCACGAGCATGGAACGCGGAGCTGCTCCGCCCCTTTTATACTTAAGTACTCACTCGGATGAGATGTAATAAGAAATACCTTTGTAGTTTGTTTATCAAAGACAAGAGCTTTATAATCTTCCTGAACAATCTGTTGTTGCATTTGTTTGCGTTTGAAATCCCCCGGTGGGTAACTTCGCTGCGAATCTGTTTCGTCTAAGTTAAAAAAAAACCTACCGAGTGATGAGCAAGCCTCTCACTCGGGGGCATAGCTGCGAATCCGTTTCGCCTAAGTTTGAAAAAAATTCTACCGAGTGATGAGCAAGCCTCTCACTCGGGGGCTTAGCTGCAGTCCAGTACTCGCCTAAGTTTAAAAAATCCTACTGAGTGATGAGCAAGCCTCTCACTCGGGGGCTTAGCTGCAGTCCAGTACTCTCCTAAGTTTAAAAAATCATGCCGAGTGATGAGCAAGCCTCTCACTCGGGGGCTTAGCTGCAGTCCAAGTACTCGCCTAAGTTTAAAAAATCCTGCCGAGTGATGAGCAAGCCTCTCACTCGGGGTCTTAGCTGCAGTCCAAGTACTCGCCTAAGTTTAAAAAATCCTACCGAGTGATGAGCAATCCTCCCACTCGGAGGCTTAGCTGCAGTCCAAGTACTCGCCTAAGTTTAAAAAATCCTACCGAGTGGTGAGCAATCCTCCCACTCGGGGGTTTAGCTGAAGTCCAGTACTCGCCTAAGTTTAAAAAATCCTGCCGAGTGATGAGAAAACCTCTCACTCGGGGGCTTAGCTGTAGTCTAAGTACTCGCCTAAGTTTAAAAAATCCTACCGGGTGATGAGCCATCCTCCCACTCGGAGGCTTAGCTGCAGTCCAAGTACTCGCCTAAGTTTAAAAAATCCTACGGAGTGGTGAGCAATCCTCCCACTCGGGGGCTTAGCTGCAGTCCAGTACTCTCCTAAGTTTAAAAAATCCTACCGAGTGGTGAGCAATCCTCCCACTCGGGGGCTTAGCTGCAGTCCAGTACTCACCTAAGTGTAAAAAATCCTACCGAGTGGTGAGCAATCCTCCCACTTGGGGGCTTAGCTGCAGTCCAGTACTCGCCTAAGTGTAAAAAAAATCCTACCGAGTGGCGAGCAATCCTCCCACTTGGGGGCTTAGCTGCAGTCCAGTACTCGCCTAAGTTTAAAAAATCCTACCGAGTGTTGAGCAACCCTCCCACTCGGGGGCTTAGCTGCAGTCCAGTACTCGCCTAAGTTCGAAACGTATCCCTATCCGCAAGGATGACGAGGTGCTGGTCGACTGCAACCTTCTCCTTCGGAGCTACGCCACAAATACAACGTGCGCTCCATCCCTATCCGCAAGGACGATGAGGTGCAGGTCGACTGCAACCTTCTCCCTCGGAGCTACGCCACAAATACAATGTGCGATCCATCCCTATCCGCAAGGACGACGAGGTGCAGGTCGATTGCAACCTTCTCCTTTGGAGCTACGCCACAAATACAATGTGCGCTCCATCCTTGTCTGCATGTACGACGAGGCGCTTGTCGATTGAAATCTCTACTTTAGAGCTGCATCTCAGGCACAAAAGTCATCCCAAGTGTAGAACAAATTCTAAAAGCAATCGCAAGCATATCCTGAGATAAATCAAGTCCAGACGAACCCTAAAGGTTCAAGACCGCAGAAGTACTCGGGAAGTCAGCCCGAAAGAGTTTAACGGTTACAAAAACCACTCTGCATTCCGAAGCAAATTTAAGGTGGGGCATAAAAGTTTGTTCACTCCGCAGGAGGAGGGCTGGCAGGCTCGACGAATTCATCCAGGTCAATGCCATCAGCAATCCTAGTGGTTGCAGCAATGAAAGTCTCCATGAAGGATTGGAAGTCATGCTTCTTGGTATTGGCAACCTTGATCGCCGACAGCTTCTCTTCTCGCGCCTCCTTGCAATGGACACGAACCAAAGACAGAGCCACATCAAAGACCAAGACCTTTGGGCGAAGACTTTTCTACTCCTGCACTCGACCTGGGATCTCATTGAGTCGAGTCATCAGAGACTCGAGGTCATTCGAGAGCGCTGCCCTTGGCCAGTGCGGTGTCGATCCGGGACATTGCGACCTTCAGTCGAGCAAGGTAGTCAACAACACCGTCGATGCGGGATTCCAGTCGGAGCAAGTTCATAGCAGTTTCATCTTTCACGGGGGAGTTGATAGGGTCCAAGCTTGGTTCAGTTCGCCCGGTCTCCTCCTCGAAATCTCAGCAAAACTCTGCATGCACAATCTGAAGATGAGTCAATAGTCGTATGCCGAGTCGACGAAAATAAACCAGTCGGAACAGAATATATACCTTCAAGCTTGATGAACAGCTTCTTGGCAAGGCTTCTCAGATAACTTTCCAGATCATCCCTCCTGCGAGCAATGCCTTCCATCCTCTCGTTTAGATTGACCTTGTCCTTCTTCAAGCGGGTTAATTCCTTGTTAGCTCCTGCGAGCAATGCCTTCCATCCTCTCGTTCAGATTGACCTTGTCCTTCTTCAAGCGGGTTAATTCCTTGTTGGCTTCGTCCATGGCAGCTTTTATCTTGGCGTTTTCTTCCTCTAATTTGCCGACTGAAGCCAGCTTTTGTTCGGCCAGAGCAGTTTTGTCATCAGCCTTCTTCTCGTAAGGCCAGAGATCTTGATCCTTTTTGGCCAGAGCCTGGTTCAGTTTCTCTGAAAAGAAATAATGCTTGATTCAAAAAGAGCAGAATGAAATCCAGATCGAAGACAAACCAGTCGACAAACCAGATTGAAGACAATCCAGAGCGTTATTTCTTACCATTGGCGTCGTCCTTGGCTTTCTGCAGCTCTATCTTGGCCAACTCCAGGTCAAGGTTGAGTTGAATCTGCTATTTCTCCAAGACATCAAAGCGAGCTCCAAGATCACAAGATTTCTGCTAACAAGGAATGAGTCAGTCGACTAGTTAAAAGATTAGTTATTTCAGAGAGATAAAAGGATAAAGCCAGCAAATTCTAAGACTACTGCCGAATCAAACATCCAACAGTAGCCTCGGGGACTACACCCAGTGGGTGCACTTAGCGTGCCCCCACTGATTCAGTTTACACTCGACAAGGCCTTTCTTCAGCGCGAGTGCCAAAAAAAAGAAGAGAGAAGATAGCAACAAACAGATTCTTCAGACCATAGTCGACTGCCAGCAGTTGACCACGGTCTCGGGGACTACACCCAGTGGGTACACTCAGCGTTCCCCCACTGGTTTAAAAATCCACTCGACATGACCTGCTCAGACCGAGTGAAGAAATTCAAAATTCAAGACTATAGTCGACTGCCCACAGTCCACCATAGTCTCGGGGACTACACCTAGTGGGTGCACTCAGCGTGCCCCCACTAGTCCAAAAAATTCAATCGACAATAACATCAGATTCAGCTCCAAGTACGAATTTGCTCAATGACAAATCGAAACACCCAGTGGGTGTACAGAAGCGAAGATCCTTGGAAAGAGAGTTTTCAGGTACCATATCCTAACAGAACAAGTCAAGAGAGGCAGTCGACTAGCTGCGAACCTGAACGTTGCTCTGGAGAGCGGAGCTGGCATCATAAGCAGCCTGGCTGGCATCCCGCACCATCTTCATCTTCTCCATCATAATGCTTGCTTGGCGTATAGCTTCTTTGGCGGCACCCACTTCGTCTTCCGGGACGTGATGTGTAGCAAAAATTGAAGGTGGATCAGCAGGAGCACGCGCGGCTGACACAGAAGGTCGAGCACTCGACAACGGTATGGTGAGAGAAATGGAAGTCCGATTGGCGTCACCAGCGTCCTGAACTACCGGTTCCTCCACCGGTGTCGACTGAGGTGTCTTGCCAGCGGACGGTTTCCCGTTTCTTCTCCCCAAGGGCATCTGCGGCTCGTCATCATCATCATCGGGGAGGTCAATAACGTTGGGAGCTACAAAAAGTTCAGTCGCCAACATTTCATCGCCCGATCAGATATATCATAGTTCAATCGACAAAAGGACGACAGAATAACAAAGATTGTACCCAGGATGGAGGTGACCGCGTCTTCCATTTCCTCATCCTCGTTTCTATAGGCTGAAGTCCCAGAGGTAGCGGCACTGCCAATTTCAAGGTTCGTTCTATCAAACCAAAGGAAAGATAAACATCGCAGAGCGACGAGTGAAAGCGAAAGAAGTACACTCACGCGGAGGCAACAGGAATGTCAATCTTGATTTTTGGTAGCTCCTTCCGAGTCTTCTGCGCAACGACCTTGGTCTGCTTTGGAGCCTTCTCAGTCGGTGCTAGAGAGGATGTCCGAGGACGCTTTGACGATTGCCCAGTTGGAACGGTTGCCTTGTCACGGGCGCTCGCTGGATCTTGAGCAAGCTTGGATCGCATTTCCCTGCGGGGAGGAGAGCCGACCTCTTCTTTGTCACTCGAGTCGTCGCTCTCCCCCTCTCCCTCTCCGTCAGAATGCCATTCGCCGCTTTCGCCTCCGCTTGCCTCGCCCTCCGGATCTTGCTCCTGCTCTCTGTTGGGCATCGAGTACATTTCGGTAAGAGTCTGGAAGAAAGCAAGCATGACAAAGTCAGTTGGTAAAGCATAAACAACTGTGCGAATAAATCAAGATTACAGTCGGAAATTTAGAATTGGACCTTGTCTAGTTCACATGATTGGTCGAGTGGACATGATTTGTCTAGTTCACATGATTACAGTCGTCGCTCTCCCCCTCTCCCTCTCCTGGCTCCCCTGGGGTTGTCTTTGTTTCCTGTGATACTCATCAGCCACCCCTCCAACGTGGTCTCGTCGACTTCCTCCGGATGAGTCCGAGTGGTGTCATTAGTGCCCGAATACATCCACATCGGATGGTCACGAGCTTGAAGCGGCTGGATGCGTCGCCGAAGGAAAACCTCCAACAAATCCATACCAGTCACCCCATCGCGGACAAGTTGAACTACTCGATCGATCAACACCTTGATTTGTGCCTTCCCCTCCGGGATCACCTTCAAAGGCGAGGGTTTCGCCACTCGGGCCAAAGAAAAAGGGGGAAGTCCAGTCGACTGCCCTGGGGTCGGCTGGTCTTTGTAGTAGAACCAGGTCGACTACCACCCACGGACCGAGTCGGGAAGAATCATGGCTGGAAGAGAACTTTTGCCCCTCATCTGAATCCCAAGGCCCCCGCACATTTGGATCACATGCGTTCTTTCATCACTTGGATTTGCCTTTTTGACCGACTGGGAGCGGCATGTGAAGATGTTCTTGAAGAGGCCCCAGTGGAGTCGGCAGCCCAGGAAATTCTCACACAAAGACACGAAGGCAGCAAGGTACACAATGGTGTTTGGGGTGAAATGATGGAGTTGCGCCCCGAAAAAATTCAAGAAACCTCGGAAGAAAGGGTGAGGAGGCAAGGAGAACCCGCGGTCAATGTGAGTGGCGAGGAGGACGCACTCACCCTCTCGCGGCTGTGGCTCGGTCTCGTTCCCCGGGAGCCGTGCCGATTCGTGGGGAATCAGTCCCCCTTCGACCAGGTCGTCGGCGTTGTCCTGGCTGATCGCCGAGCGAATCCAATCGCCCTGGATCTAGCTCGGCGGCAGGCCAGACCTTGAGGAAGATCCGCCCCGGCTGGACTTCCTCCCCTTCACCTTCGCCGTCGCCTTCTTCGCGTGCTCGAGAGCCACCGTCTTCTCCTTCCCCATCGCCACAGATGGATCTTGAATGGAACGGCGGCACTAGGGCGGAAGCAAGTGCAGTGGAGAACTCCGAGGAAGAGAAAGGAAAATGAGAACGCATTGTTCAAAAACCCCGGTCCGGCGCCTTATATGAGGTTACTTCCGAGTGACTGACTTGTAGGCCCGGGCAATCTTATCCAATCTCAAGAATAGTCGCAAGACGCGACACGTGTGGCAAAAAAGGCGGTGCGGAAATCGAGGCGGCCCTGCCTAATCCAGCCCGATTACTGCGGCCTCCTCCGCCCCATGCGCTTCCCAAAATTCGTATCCCGCGAAATCCGCGGACAGTAGAACAACTTGCCAGACGGAAGATCTCCTCCACATCATCAATCGGAATTCTCCCAATAAAAGTTCACTCGACAAAATCTAGGAATGGATCAAGACGACTGAAAAAGAAGTTGGTATCGTCACCTCGGTTCATTGATCCAGAACAAGATAAACTCGTAGCACGGAAAACAAGTCGGAAATGTTCTCAACTCCATCCCCACTCAAACCCTGATCCATTCGGGGGCTAATGATGAAGCTATGTACCTAGGGTAGGGTCATGGACCTGTCCAAGATACCCTCCCCAAGGACATCCCTTAAAAAACCAGAAGAATCATCATCCACTCGACCATGAAGCTATGTTCCACTTGGCAGTCTTGAAGTCACTCGACCGTGAAGACTATCACTCGACTATCAGAAGACCTAGAGCCACTCTATACTGCAACCGTCGGGAATTAAGTCATAGCTTTATGGTCATTATGTATCTTTATTACTGGCGTTACCAGTAACGCCCCCCTCTTGATGTACATTTAACCCTGTGTAACGGAGGGGAGCTGGGGTCCTGGCGCACTCTATATAAGCCACCCGTCCTCTGGGACAAGGGTTCGCACCCCCTGAGACTCACACGCATATAATCCAGTCGACCGCCTCCGGGCTCCAAGACGTAGGGCTGTTACTTCCTCCGAGAAGGGACTGAACTCGTAAAACTTGCGTGTACAACTCATCCATAGCTAAGATCTTGCCTCTACATCACCTATCCCCTATTCTACTATCAGACTTAGAACCACGACATGTACCTTTTTGCTCCGGTTAACTCAGCCGTCCGTTGAACCGTCAACAGGGCAGAACAAGCGGAGGAAATTAGGTCCCGGCAAGTACTTTCCCACCGAGCCCCTTGGGGCTGCCGGCAAGGATGTTGCCGTGCACACTGAGCCTGCCAAAGAGCAGCTGGCTCCGGCAGGGCGTCAAGCCCTGGCCGTGGAGACAGCCGCTCCCGTGGCAGAAGATATGCCTTTGGTCCTTGCCGTCGAGCCCCAGGCACCGGCATGGGCGCAGCATACCGTCCGATTCCTCCAAACGGGGGAGCTTCCTGAGGATCAGGAAGAAGCGGAAAAAGTAGCCCGTCGGTCTGCCCTGTACCAGTTTGGTCGATGACGCCCCTGCATGTGAGAAGGCCGAACGGTGTGAAATTGAAGTGCATCCCCCGGGAGGAAGGACTGGAGCTGTTGGCAGAGATACATGGAGGCATATGTGGCTCCCACATAGGGTCGAGGGCCCTTGCCGGCAAGGCGTTCTGGCAAGGTTTCTTCTAGCCCACCGCCCTCTAGGATGCGACGACACTAGTAACCAAGTGTGAAGCATGTCAGCTCCATTCAAAGAAGCTTCTTTAACCAGCCCAAGCCCTTCAAACAATCCCTCTCTCCTGGCCATTCTCGGTCTGGGGGCTCTATATAGTGGGCCCCTTCCCACGTGCTGTCGGGGGCTTTGAGTACTTGTACGTTGCAATCGACAAGTTCACAAAGTGGTCGGAAGTGGAAGCAGTGAGAAAGGTGACATCACAGTCAGCCGTCAAGTTCTTCAAGGGACCGGTCTGCCGCTTTGGTGTGCCAAGCAGGATTATCACCGACAACGGCACACAGTTCACGAGCCACACCTTCATGCAGTATGTTCAAGACCTCGGCAGCAAGGTCTGTTTTGCTTCCATGGCACACCCCCGGAGCAACGGCCAAGCGGGGAGGGCGAATGCTGAAGTGTTGCGAGGCCTGAGAACGAAGACCTTTGACAGGCTGCACAAGAGCGGAAGGCGCTGGATTGGTGAGTTGCCGACGGTTCTTTGGTCGATCAAGACGATTCCAAATCGAGCCACTGGTCAGACACCCTTTGCCCTAGTATATGGGGCGGAGGCAGTTCTCCCCACGGAACTCATATACGGGTCACCCCGAGTGCTCGCTTATGATGAGCTTGAGCAAGAGCAGTTGCGGCAAGATGACGCAACGCTCCTTGAGGAAGATCTTCTTTGGGCGACTATGAGAGGAGCATGCTACCAGCAAGCCTTGCGCCGCTACCATAGCTACAGGGTTCATGCCCGAAGCTTTGAGGAAGGCGACCTTGTTCTTCGGCGCGTTCAGTCGGCCAAGAATACCAACAAGTTGACGCCGAAGTGGGAAGGCCCTTGTCGGGTAATACGAGTCACCAGGCCCGGCGCAGTCCGCCTGGAGATCGAAGATGCTGTCCTAGTGAGCAATTCCTCGAACAACGAGCATCTTCGCAAGTTTTACCCATAAGGTGTGGCTTGCCGGGCCCCCCGGTAAGCCACCTTTTGTACAAGCTTTGCCGGCAAGGCATGTAACCCGCTGTACAAAGCCAGGCGCAGACCCTGAGCATAAATAAACGAAGTGCTAGCGCCCTAAGTTATAGCATGCATGCTAGGTGAGTCTCTTCCTTGGTTAGGGTTGATAGTGCTTAGTGGCGACTAACCCGTAGCCTAGAGGTCGAGTGTGCGTCTTTTCTGTTTTCTTTGGTTCGCAGGGCACTTCTGCTGAGCCACTTGGGCAAAAGGAGAACAAACTGGCGCTCCGGCCCCGGCAAGGCAAGGCTGCCGGGGGCTGAAGATGAAAGGGTCCAACCACGGCGAGCCAAGGTTGCCGGGGGCTGCGGATTCAGATAAGTCTTTCATCCCCCTACTATGCATTTCCGTATGGAACTGGGACATGTGAAGCCTCGCTTATGTCTTAAAACCACCGTGCTCCATTTTTCCTGTACCCGAGAGTTACTTCCTGGGTCAGAATTTTGTAGTAGTTGCGGTGGCGAAGAGATGAACGAGGAGCCTAACTCTACTTTGCCCAGCCTCCGCCGAAAGCACGAGAACAGTCGGCTGAAGAAGAGAAGCGGCAAGGCCTGTTGCCGGGCGATAACGTTTATTATAAAAATAACAAGGATTCATCCTTGGCATGGGCCTCGCTCACGCACGAAGAACCCGGCAAGCACCATTTTTCATTAAAAACGTCCCGCATGTACAGTTAAATGCGGAAAGAAAAACATGAACCAGGGGGATTACAAGCTTTAAATCTAACAAGGCCTGAAGGCTTACAGACTAAAAAAGAGATGATATGCCCGTAATCCCTTTCTCGTCCCTCTCCTCAGGAGGCAGGTCAAGGAGGCGAAAGGGAAAATGGGGCGCCTAAGCGAACTACGAGTAGCAGAAAGCACCAAGAGAACACCTCGGTGGCTGCCCATGGGTGGGCCGGTGATGATGGTGCCGGGAAAGGAGCTGGAAGACGAGGCGGCAGGTCGCCAAACACGCGACGGAGTCGTCGGGGTCCGCGTACTCCGAGTTGACGGCCTTGCCGCCCGCCCTCTTCCTCTTCCGCAGGGCCCCGACACCAGCTGCCCAAGGAGACGGCCCCGAGAAGTTCAAGGAGCTGGCCCCTCCCCTGGCAAAACTCCGCTGGAGGAGCGGCCAGGTGTAGATGCTGCTACTGCCGCACCCGCCCAGGCGCGAGGCGTTCGATGCCTAGTCAGACTCGTCGCCGTCACCTGATGTGCTGTCCTCCTCGTCACTTTCGCTCGAGGAAGAGCTTCCATCATTGGAATCTCCGTCGGAGGAGCTCTCCACGCAGCACTTCAGGCGAGTTCCAAGATCTCCGAAGACCTTGACGGAGAGCAGGTCATCCTCCATTAATTCGAAGTACAGGATGAGCCCCGCCGTCATGCTATGGATGCGAGCGAACGTCTTCCATCCACGGCGGAGGTACATGACCCGAGGAGTCAGGAAGTCGACGTCGACCCGCGTGCCCCCATTCCCGCAGCCCCATTCCCGGCAGGGGCGAGGCCGGTGCGCCGCCCCGTCCTCCTCTTCCCCGGGAACCACGACCTCTGCCATGGCCTTGCCCATGGCCTCGCCCCCTCCCCCTTCCCCTCGTAGCCGGCTCCACCGCCGCGGGCTCAGAAGGAGGAGGGACGCGCTGTCGAGTAGCGACCCTCGCCGCCAGCATCGAGGGACCAGGGTTCCCCCTCTCCATGACGGATGAGAGGAAGAAGCAGAAACAGGAGGAGATAGAAGATAGAAGAGTGCGGAGCGCCATCACCCCCATCCCTCTCCTTATAAAGGGGCGGGGTCGGGGCTCGTCCGCCCCACTCAGCCAATCCAGCCAACGGAGGCGCAGGGAATAAGGACTGACCCGTTGCCCCAATCAGCGACGACCCGATTTCCCGCCTCCACAACCCGCCACTTGCATGAAGGACGCGTGGCGAACGTGCAGGGTCGAAAGGATGGGTGAGGCGACCGTTCCCCGCCCCGTGATCAAGGGGCATGGGTGCCTTGAAGACTTTGACTCGAGTCCATATAGTAAATGAGCCGCGCCTCCACGCCTCCCTCTTTTATGGGGAAGGCGCGAACCGCCTCTTTACCACAATGTGACGCATGCATGCAGAAACCGCCCCACGCATGCTGCCCACGTCACGCGCACCCCTCCATGTCGCACATTCAGCGCGGGTCGTGGGAAGCGCAGCAGACTGAAAAATTACTGCGGTAAAATCCGCCCCACCTGCCCGCGCACCATTTTGGGCCTGGCCCAACAACGTGTTGCGCTTATGTCTGGCCCAGGCCCGGGGGCTCCTATCGGTGTACAAAAGTAGGGGCACACCTTTGTACCCCTTTACTTGTGTGTGGGCAGTCGGAGCCACGCGCCACAGCCACACTAAGCAGGGCAGAGGAGGGGAGCCAGAGAGAAGCCGAAGCCCAAGACGACCATGACAACGCCAAGTCATTAAAGACAGCAAAGGGGCGGGGTGGAGTCCCCCGACAAGACCCTTGTCGGGGCAGGCATCTGCGGCCCCGACAAGAACCTTGCCAGGGTAACTTGCCCAAACACCAACAAAGCGAACCGCCCTTGAGCCACAGGTTCCAACCCAAGCGGCTACGACTGGGCCACGGCTCAGGAGGCACCTCTGTGGTGGCATGCAGATCTTTGTCAAGACCATAGATATATGAGATCAGGATGAGGACCAGAAGACGGCAACCGTCGGCAGGATCCTATCCGAGGAAAGCCACAAGACCCCCGGCAAGATCCTTGCGGGGGACGACTGTGCATCGCGGCAAGACCCTTGCCGGGCCACCCGGCAAAACCCTTGCCAAGAACGTCAGCAGGGCCACCGCCAGGGCCGCACCAGCCAAGCTTCCACCGCCGTTCGCATGTAGCTGCTAGCCCAACCAGCTGGGCTGGCACCTGCGTGGCAACATGCAGCTCCCAGACCAGATCAGCAAGCACATGCGTGGCGGCATGTAGATCTTCATCAAGACCCTACCGCCGCGCCACCTCAGCTGCTTGCCTGCCTACATGGTGCGGCATGCATCGCTGGCCAGGGCGCGTGTTGAAGCGAGGGGGAGCGGTGACGAACGGGACGGGCCTCGCCCCCATCCCTGATAAAGCTAGGGGACACCTAAGCAACGCATTAAATGCATCTTGTCCTGTAATACCAGTGATAAGCTCATATTTACTGTATGCCTTCCACCTCCTGTGTGCCACTGTGGCAGCCCCTTTCGACTATAAAAGGAGGCCCATGGCGTACTGGAGAGGGATTCGGCTCTTCGGAACTACTCAGCCACTGTAGCTAGTTCGAGGGCTTAAGAACAGTCAATACAACCACCAAAGCTGGACCAGTGTTTTAAGCATCCTCGCGACCCGAACCTGGGTAAACGATCCTTGTGCTGATTACTAATCCTGCTCTTCTCGCAACCCTGCGCTCCGGCAACCGTAGTAGGGATTCTTGTGATCCCATAGGTGTTGTTTCCCACCGACATGGTGGGACCAAATATTCAAACTCGGTCAGACCGATTTAGTTCAAAATGAGAACGTTAGGATTTTTGGTGGGACCGACACGTCAACTCGATGGGACCGATTTCATTAGGGTTAGGGCATAACGTAATCTCGGTGAGACCAATCACATGAACTCGGTTAGACCGATTTCTGTAATAGGCAAACAAAGAGTTGGTCAGGCAAACTCGATGGGACTGGTAGCTCATTTCGGTGAGACCGAAATGTTACAAAGAGGAAACAGAGTGTTTGCATCGCGAACTCGGTGGGACCGATCGCTCACCTCGGTTAGACCGAAATGTTAAGAAGGGAAACATCGAGTTTGCAATCCCGTCCCGGTGAGACCGAGATCCCTATCGGTGAGATCGAACTTATTAGGGTTTCTGGCTATGGCTATGTCAAATGTACTCGGTGGTGCCAGATAGATCAAATTGGTGGGGCCGAGTTTGACTTTTGGTTTGGGACATACGTGGATATGAGAAAGTGGTTGAGGGCTTTTGTAGCATATCACTAAGCATTTTAAGGTAGCAAGCCATTAAGAAACACCTCATCCCCTTTTAATAGTATTGGCTTTTCCTATGGACTCAATGTGATCTTGGATCACTAAAATCAAAATGTAGAGTCATGAGCTTGAGCCAATATGTGTCCTTAGCATTTTGAGGGGTCCACATCTCTAGCCCATGCCATGCCAATCATTGAACTTTCTGAAACGATCATCTTGAAAGGGTATTAGTTCAATGAGCTATATGTTGTTAGGAATTACCAAAACCACCTAGGGATTAGTTGCACTTTCAATCTCCCCCTTTTTGGTAATTGATGACAACATATAGATCAAAGCTTCGACAAATAATAATAAGATTTAAATATATCGTCGCTTTGAGAAGTATGTGATAAGCAAGAGCTCCCCCTAAATTTGTGCACTATTTAAGATTTGCTTTTGAGTGCAAATGCACAATCGATTAGGATCATGGGTTACTCTCCCATGTCACATACATCTTGGTGGAGTGGTCAAAATGATAGAATAAGAAAATATGCACTCATCACCAAGGCAAAGTGAATGATCATACATGAGAGATAAATAATATCATCATCCAAGCACAAGCATTAAAGTATGATATGATCAAACAGATGACCATACAAGTATCTCTCACACACAAAAGTATCATCCAGGCAAGCAAACAAATAAGTATCAAACAAGTAGCAAAAGAGATAGCAAAAAGAAGCAAATCTCTCTCTCTTTCTCTTGAAGCCTATGATCTATACACTTTCTCCCCCTTTGGCAACAAGTTACCAAAAAGCTTGAAAATGCATAGTGCTATGAGGCTCTCTAGGATTGATCTTCAGGAGGTGGCATTAAGAGGACTCCTAGGACGAATGCATCTGTTGAAGTTGTTGGAGCTAGTGGAGTTGCAACCGGAGGGACAACTGAAGCTGAGGCTACAGGTGCTGACATAGTAGCTCTTGTGTCTGTTAGAGGCACTGCTGCAAATCTCTGTGCCCTAGGCACTCTCTAAAAAGCGTCAGTGGTAGCTTTTCCTTTCCTCTCTTCAGCTTCTTCCTGGAGCTGCTCAATAGCTGTTTGCATTTCTGTCACCTTCAAGTCAAGATCATAGAACTTTGTCTCAATAATCCTCTCAAGATTCTCTTGATTCTAAGTCAGGGTGGCCAATCCTTTCTTGTAGCGACCCGACCCAAAAGGATCAAGTCTCTGTGCTTAAGTGTCATCCCTGGATTAGTATGCTGACACACACAATACTCGAGGGTTTATAACAGAGGTAAATCACATGTATAAAGTAACGTAAATACTATTACCTCAATCCATATAGCGGAAATAACAACAAGCTTGTGGAGTTCCCAACAACACCAACGACAAAGTTGAGTGTAGAAACCGTAACCCTAACGTATCACTTACTCATCGTAAGCTTCCTGCAACATGAGACGTTGCAGCCATATAGGTCAGTACGTTGAATGTACTGGCAAATTAACACCATAGAGCAATGATGAATAATAGCTATCACCACATGCATATTTGGCTGGTGGAGGCTCTAATTTTATTTTTGCATAAAGCCAATTTTCCCCTACAACAAAGGAATAAATTTTATTTACTACTAAGTTAAGTTACCCATATTGAGAAGGTAACCCCAACTCAATCCCAGAATCACCAAATCATTAATAACCCAACAATTTCATTAAATAGAGTGATGAGATCAACCAATAATTCAAATACCAGATACTCAAATTGTCCATAACCGGAGACACGGCTAATCATGATTAGTTTATACACTCTACAGAGGTTTGCGCACTTTCCCCCACAAGACTCGACCACATCCATGATCAAACAAACAATCAAAATTTAGAATTTTGGGACATTACAAAACTACCACCCTTAAAATGAATCTCGCCCTCGAGATTTGGTGAGCCTAGAAAGAATTAGGTTAGGTTCGGGGGTCTTCTCAAAATCCATCGATCGTCGCAGAGGGTCTGGGGTGCTACCGCCCTTGGAAGTATGGTTATGGTTCCATCAAAACTCATATACTCCATCCTTATTCTTGACAGTGTCGGTCTTCTCAGATCCTACGGAAAATTCATTCTCTGGGCTCTTCCGGTCGTGGCATAACTATCTTCGATTCTTGTGTATTTTCATCTTGGTAGGGTTCTTCCGAGACTGGGTCTTTTTAGCTGACAGGTCTGGTGCCAATACTAAACAACTATCGATATCTCATGGTGGTCAACAATTTATGGTTTCTTCTGCAGGAAATGGGACTGGGTTGATCCTTACTATATCCTACGATTGGCAACAACTGCCTTGTACAAGAGAAAAATTTTCATACCATTCTAAGGTTCAAACAAGGTTTTGATCGTCATCTTTCTCCACTATGGGTAAGTCACTCAGATTTACCATCTGCCGGTGTCAAAACCGGCGGATCTCGGGTAGGGGGTCCCGAACTGTGCGTCTAAGGCGGATGGTAACAGGAGGCGGGGGACGCAATGTTTACCCAGGTTCAGGCCCTCTCGATGGAGGTAATACCCTACTTCCTGCTTGATTGATCTTGATGATATCTGTATTACAAGAGTTGATCTACCACGAGATAGTAGAGACTAAACCCTAGAAGCTATCCTATGATTATGATTGTTCTTGTCCTACGGACTAAACCCACCGGTTTATATAGACACCGGAGGGGGCTAGGGTTACACAGGGTCGGTTAGAAGGGAGGAGATCTACATATCCGAATTGCCAAGCTTGCCTTCCACGCAAAGGAGAGTCCCATCCGGACACGGGACGAAGTCTTCAATCTTGTATCTTCATAGTCCAACAGTCCGACCAAAGCATATAGTCCGGCTGTCCGAGGACCCCCTAATCTAGGACTCCCTCAGTAGCCCCTGAACTAGGCTTCAATGACGATGAGTCCGGCGCGCATATTGTCTTCAGCATTGCAAGGCGGGTTCCTCCTCCGAATACTCCATAGAAGATTTTGAACACAAGGATAGTGTCCGGCTCTGCAAAACAAATTCCACATACCACCGTAGAGTATAATATTTCCACAAATCTAATCTGCGGACAACTTTTCAAAACGTGACATCACGCCTGGCCCATTCATTATTCGAACCGTTTTTCTTAACCAGCTACTGAACATATTGCGAGGCGGTTTTCCTAGCACGTCTTGTCGAAGCAGAGATCGTGTCCCCTTATCATGGGATTCTCATCAATACGGGTGTGGGTAACCCAACCGCACCATTAGTCACGGCGCTTGGGGAATAAGCGAGTTTACCGAGCCAGTGGGGAGGCGCAGGATCCTTGCTGCCTTTATAAGGGGATAATGACTCCCTTTCTTCTTCCTGATTCATCCCTCCGCTCGAGCTCCAGCGCCCAAGCGTTCGTCTTCTCCACCCACAAAGGCCTTCCAAAAATGTCCGGATCCGGAGCAGGAGGCAAGTGGATGGCCTCTACCGTCTGGGAGAGGTATATCAAAAAGCTTTGGGAGGCCGGGTACCTGGCCAAGAAAATCAGCCACCGTCTCCCGACGGCGGGACAGATCGTCCCTACTCCGGAACCCCTCGAGAGGGTTGTATTCCTCCCTCATTTTGTCCGCGTGCTAGGGTTTCCCCTCAACCCGTACGTTCGCGACATCATGTATTATTATGGGACTGATTTTCATGATGTATCCCCCAATTCCTTCATCAACATCTCGACATTCATCGTCGTGTGTGAGGCTTTTCTCCGCATCTTGCCACACTTCGGCTTATGGATGAAGATCTTTAATGTGAAGCCCAAGGTAGTGAGCGGCGAGCACGCCGAGTGCGGGGGCGCTATGGTGAGCAAGATTCCCAACGTTACATGGCCAACAAGTACTTCTAATGATTCCGTCAAAGAGTGGCAGCAGCAGTGGTTTTACATCACTGAGCCGTGCGGCACGGGATGGGCCGCTGCTCCCGAGTTTCGGTCCGGAGCCCCTCTGCGGCTTATGTCCTGGCCTAAAAAGGGCCTGAACTGGTCTTAGTCCGATGAACTTCCGGTGCTCCAGACGCGCGTTAAGGATATGGAAGACAAGAACATCGAACTCGTCAATGTAGTCCAGGTGATGTTAGTTCGCCGAATCCTGCCCTGTCAATACCGGGCTTGCAATCTATGGGAATTCGATCCAGCCAAGCACCAGACCTTGCGAGAGCTCTTTGGCTCCTCACACAAAGACATCTGGAAGGTGCTTTTCAAGTCCGGCAAATCATGGTCGGACTTGGCCGAGGACCGCGGGTACCAACTGTCCTGCCCTGCAAGCTCGATAAGTTATGTTACGTTTTATCCGCATAACCCAAAGGAAATGCTTAGTGTGTTTTTCTCAACTCCCCTAGGGCTGGACGAAGAAGGCGGAGCGGATCCACTGTCTGCCCCTGCTGCCTGAAGGACCGGCCAACCCACTTCTGACGAAGATGCTGGTCCTGGCGCCGTATAAGGCACCAAAGAAGAACGCCAAGAAGGAGGCCAAAAAGACCCGGGGTGGCCTTCGCCGCCGCGGAACTTCAGACATAATATCCGAAGGTTCCAATGCCCGTTCTGCCTCCGAAGAGGACGAGGAGGGAGGAGGAAGACGAATCCCCAGCAGGAGGAAGAAAGAAGAGGGCAGCCTCCATACACTTGGAGGCCGAGTCGCCTAAAAGGGGAAAAGCTCCTCTTCGAGAAGAGTCCACTCCCGCCGCCGACAACAGCCCGGCGTGGGATCCCAGGGCCCAGCCCGTGGTGAACTCATGAGTATAAAATCTGAACACATTTATGCATCCAGTCTCATCATGGCGTAATATTTTGACATGAGCCATATTTTTTGTAGTCCGGCAAGGTCCCGCAGCGAACAATCCTCATCAGAGGATTTGCTGAGCTCAGATGCTATGGAGAGCGGGACGCCCCCGAAGGCCATTCCCCGATACATGTGGATAACACCGAGGTTTCGTCCCAGAAGGACCCCGACCAAGGAGGGGAGGAAGAGATCGTGAAAGCGGCGCATGGAGGTCAAACTTCAGGGGCCGAAGATATGGGGGAGAGGATTCCCATGGGAGTCGTTGGCGGGAGCCTTCTTGAATTCGGCTCCCCGCCGGACGCAATTCCGGAGACCAATACGGCTCCAGAATCAAGCAGGCGGCCTCCTTCGGATGGAGGGGGCGTGCCTGTTCCACTGGAAATATCTGTCCAACTAGAGGTACCGGATGCTTTGTTGGCGGTGCTGAAGAGCGCCTCCATCGTCGATGAACACTGTGCCCTTATGGGTGCGGTGATTGAGAAGGTTTAGTCTACTGAGAGTAGACTTAATGAAGCCTGCATCAACCTTATAAGAGGCTTTGAGGTATGTTTTATGAGGTTTCGAAGAATGTCATAGTGTGGATAGTAGCCCCTGATACATTGTTCGGTGAAAGAAAGAACCGGACAGAGGATCAAATTTTATGTTCGCAGGAAGACTCACTTGGTGACATCTATCTCTCTTTTATAAGCAGGCATCTGCAGCGGCTGCTGCCTCTCATTCTGCGGAGGTCTCCGGACTGAATCAAAGTCTGGAGTGGACCAAAAAATAACTTGGCCAGTTGAAAAGGCAGTTGGAAGATAAGCAAGGTATGCGCAAGCCTTGTTCGCGTTTGGTGCGAATGAATTTCCAGATAAAATATATTCCATGGATTTCTATAGGGACGATGACCGAAGTCGAGGCTCTTAAGAAGGCTGCGGCCGAGGCCGAGGAAAAGATAGCCACAGAGCAGGCTCTTCGTGAGAAGCACGAGCCCAGGGTTATTGAAGCTGAGCTGAAGCTTCAAGAGGCCGTTAAGAAATGCGAGACCTTGGAGCAGAGTATAACGGAGAAAGAGTCCGAACTCACCAGGGCTCATCAGGCCGTGCGCGATGCCCAGGGGGAAACCCAAGGCGCCCTGCAGGAGATCCAAGAGGTGAGGAAGATCGCAGCGGGTAAGGCTCTTTTCCATGTCAATCAAGTATTTGAGGAGAAAATCATGTTTCTAATTTTGAGTTCGGATTTCTCCAGGGATGTTTACGGAACTGCCCCGCAGCATATCGGATGCTGCCCAATTCTACCGAGCCGAAGAAAGGAACACTGCTGATAAGCTCTTCTGGTCGCAGTATCTGGCACCAAATTATCCGGTCCCCTTCGTCGACCAACTGAAACAGCTGATCGAACTACATAGGGCGGCCGAACTAGCCATGAAGGATTTGATTATCCGGCTATGGCCTGCCGAGCCGATTCCGAGCAGCTACTTCGGGCTCGTGAAGCGACTTGTGGGTGCCTGCCCTCGACTTGATGTCATCAAGCGGTCGGTCTATATAGAGGGTGCACGAATGGCCTTCGCACGTGCAAAGTTGCACTAGGGGAAGATGGATGCTGAAAAGCTGATGACCGAGGGACCGCCCGAGGGGAAGGAGCACCGCAAGCCCGAATTATATTATGAAAGTGTCCTGAAAGGATCCTGCCTTGCGGCGGAGCAGTGCACCAAGGACGTTATATTTCCATGAATGCAAATCATGTTGTCCTGTGTAATGTTGAAACAAGGTCATTTATATTAGTTATTGCTTGTTATATAAAAGTTTATCCTCCTGCCCGGTCGTTTTATATATTAATCCTGAGAGTTGGCCAGTCGTCGGCTTCTACCCCCACGTATGAAGTACGGGGGTGTTCGGGATAAACCCGATCACTCTTTATCCTAGTTTTGGGTCCTTCGAAGGAGGTGTTCAGCGCAACGAACCAGGCAATCGGACTATAGGGCATTATCACTCTCACTTAGCCATGGGAGCTTTAGGAAAGGAAGGTAGGCGCAGCCCCCGGTGTTCGGAAGACCGCACGAGGGGCTCTATAAGCGCCTGATCGGAAGAAAAACCGATCCATCACACGCTGCATTGGTTATGGCATTATGCGGGAGAAATCCTTAAAGATTTTACAACCTCTCGAACAGCTGACCAACTCTCGCCGCATCATGACAGTCAATTTTCGGCTTTCTATACTGAGGTGCTCATCCGGAAGAACCGGGACACAATTGCAGTAGTTCTCCCAGTGCTACCTTAGCCGATATAGAGGAATGTAAGGTACCAAAACATGGGAGCCGGGCAAACCCAACTATTGACCCAAGACATGATTCAGAGCCGATGCATATAATGCTATAAGTTCGGGGTGCCGAACTTCCATGAAGGTATTCGGACTATGTTGCTGTATTATGGGTAAAACAAAGCCCCTGGCATATTTGAAGGCATATCGCTGTGTGCGGACGCCACTTGACAAAAGAATTTCAATAAGAAATAACAGCAGGTAAGCATCATATAAATCCACATGTTGTATTTGAATAGTACATCTATGCGTATGAGTACAGGTAATGTGATAAAAGAAAGGAAATATGACTGTGGAACCTGTAGAGACCAGGGGGAAGAGGCTGTGTGCAGATCTGGAGTATAATCGGATGGTCATCGCGGGGAATATCTAAGGATTCCCTTGCGCGTTTGAGCTGCTTCCGTGTCGCCAATCCTGGTCTGTGCAAGGGTGAACCTGCAAGGAAAATGCAAGAGATGTATGTATGCCACCGAGCGGTTGATCCGCAGTATCTGGCCTGTACTGGCTTTTGCCGGAGTGTTTAGTTGAGTTCTAAACGAGCCGGGCTATCCTGCCGTGAAGTAGTTCGGACTCCTTTGATGGTGTCCAGGAGCTTGACCGTCGACTTGAGGTTCGATTGAAAGGTGCCACTCGTTGCTTCTGCTGTTAAAGCAGCTGTATACTTTTTGGGGACGAGGGGGAGTTCGGCCTTGCCATTAACCGTGATGACACCTCGCGGACCGGGCATCTTGAGCTTACGGTAAGCATAATGTGGCACCGCGTTGAATCGAGCGAATGTAGTTCGTCCGAGCAGTGCCTGATAATCACTGCGAAAGGGGACGATGTGGAAGATTAACTCTTCGGCTCGGTAATTGTCCGGTGGTCCAAAGACTACCTCAAGGGCGATGGAGACTGTACAGCTGGCCTCCACACCTGGTATAATACCTTTAAAGGTGGCTTTAGTGGGATTGATCATCGAATGATCGATACCCATCTTGCACACCGTGTCCTAGTAAAGCATGTTTAGACTGCTGCATCCGTCCATAATGACTCGTGTGAGGTGGAACCCGTCAATTATTGGGTCAAGGACTAGTGTGGCTGAATTTCCCTAGTTGGTATTAGCCGGACAATCCGTGCGGTTGAAGGTGATCGGCCCTAGTTTATATTGTGGGGCGACTGTTTCCGTTAAGTCGACATCCCTAAGGGTGCCCATCTGTTCCAGGCTGGGGATGTGGGTAGCGTTTATCACGTTCACCGTTTTGATTTGCGGGGGAAATATATTTTGCCCTCCTGTGTTCGGTGATCTGGGCTCCTCGTCGCCATCATCGCTTTGAGACCCCTTCTCCTTGTTTTCAGCACCTGACCTGCCGACTTGTTTGAAGACCCAACATTCTCTGTTGGTATGATTGGCTGGTATTCCTGGGGTGCCATGAATTTGGAATGGATGGTCAAGTATGCGGTCCAGACTGGACGGGCCCAAATTGTTATTTTTGAATGGCTTTTTCCGCTGACCGGACTTAGAGCCACTGAATCCGGAATTGACTGCCATGTCTTCGGCGTTATAACCATTTTTGCAACGCTTGTGTTTGTTGCGTCGGGGTTTGCCGTTGTTATCTCTGGCCTCTGATGTGCCAGGCTTGCTTGCTGTGTTGTTGCTACGGGCCAACCAGCTATCCTCGCCAGCACAAAAGCGAGTCATGAGTGTCGTGAGGGATGCCATGGATCTTGGCTTCTCTTGGCCGAGGTGTCGGGCAGGCCAGTCGTCACGGATGTTATGTTTAAAGGCCGCTAGGGCTTCGGCATCCGGACAGTCGACAATTTGGTTCTTTTTAGTTAGGAACCGAGTCCAGAATTTCCTGGCTGACTCTCCGGGCTGTTGTGTTATGTGACTTAAATCGTCAGCATCCAGTGGCCGCACATAAGTGCACTGGAAGTTGTCCAGGAACGCTTCTACCAGGTTGTCCCAACTTCCAGTGGAGTTTGCTGGCAAGCTATTCAGCCAATGCCGAGCCAGTCCTTTGAGTTTTAGCAGGAGATACTTGATGGCGTGTAGATCATCCCTGTGGGCCATGTGAATGTGGAGAAAGAAATCCTCTATCCATACCGCGGGGTCTGTAGTGCCATCATATGATTCAATGTTTACGGGTTTAAACCCTTCTGGGAATTCATGATCCATTACTTCATCAGTGAAGCATAGGGGGTGTGTGGCGCCTCTGTGCCGGGATATATCACGACGCAGTTCATACGAGTCTTGTCTGCTGTGTTCGGCCTGGCCGGATTTGCTTTTAATATATCCAGCGTGACAGTTGTCGTCACGCGTTGAGGTGCGCCCCCGTGATCCGTAGATCGATCTTGCATGTCCTGCTTTGTTTTCCAATACGTCTCGCAGGTCCTTCGTATTACCCCGGGCCTTAGTATTTTTGTTTGACTGGCGGCGGGGTGCGGGCTATACTTCGGCCTGATACGCCACTTTGTCTCGGCAACGAGGTGGCCGATCAGCCGCATCATACGCTAGAAGCGTAGGATTTCATGCTTCCTCCTCGAATTGGGGTAGCAACCTGCGCTTTGGGTAACTTTTGGTTGGGCGCTCGAGTTCGTATTCCTCAGCTGCTAGGACCTCAGTCCATCTATCCGCTAGCAGATCTTGGTCAGCTTGAAGCTGCTGTTGCTTTTTCTTGAGCTATTTGTTTGTGGCTATAAGCCGGCGCTTGAAGCGCCCTGCTCGACGGGATCCTCAGGCTCGATAAATTCTTCGTCGCCGAGGCTCGCCTCGTCTTCGGAGAGGGACATGTAAGTGTCATCTTCTGATTCTCCGTCTGTCACCTGTTTCTTAGGGCTAGCTTGCCCATCCTCCTGCTCGAAGCTTGGCTGGAGGGGATTGTCCTTGTCTTCGGCACTATCCGCAGCGTAATTCTCTTTTGTGCCGGTATCGCCGTTTTTGCTATGGCGGGGCTTAGAGCGGCGTCGTTGACGCCGGTGCTTAGATTGCTTCTCGGGGGGATTATCCTCTGTTGCCTTATTGCCATCGCTCTCTTTGGGGGTGTCCACCATGTATATATCATATGATGAGGTGGCAGTCCACCGTCCTGTGGGCGGTGGTTCCTGTTCGTCTCCTGCATCGTCGTCCATACCGTCGATGTCTTCGGAGCTGAAATCGAGCATGTCGGTTAAGTCGTCGACAATGGCTATCAAGTGGGTGGTGGGTGGGGATCGAATTTCTTCAGCGTCCGCTTCCCACTCAAGCCAGACATAGTTCGGCCAAGGATCTCCTGACAAGGAGAGACCTTAATGATTTTAGCACGTCTACCAAGGGCGAGTACTGAAAGATATCCGTGGAGGAAAACTCCATGATCGGCACCCAATCAGATTCGATAGGTACGGACGCAGGCGGTTCGGAGCCCGTGGCCGGGGACGAATCCAAGTGTCCGATAACACAGGTCTCATAGTAGGTGAAATCAGTATTCGGCTCTATCACCACTGAGTGTGTGGCCTCCGTGGCGGGGTCCATCCACCCATCCTCGGAAGGTGCACTCTGCTCCGGATTTAGGGCCAGAGTAGCCACAGGTGTGATCTCCCGAACACTGTCCGACGGTAGAGTTAGGTCATGCTCGTCGTGATTGTGCGGCGCACCTGACATAGGCTTGAATCCATCAAAGATCAAGTCTCCGCGGATGTCTACAGTATAGTTTAAATTTCCAAACCTGACCTGGCAGCCAGTGGCGTAACTCTCGATCTGCTCCAGATGGCCAAGCGAGTTGGCCCGCAGTGCGAAGTCGCCGAATACGAAGGTCTGTCCAGGGAGAAAAACCTCACCTTGGATGGCATCGTTGCCGATGATCGAAGGAGCCATCAAGCCTTATGGCGACGACACAGTGGAACTCCCAATGAAAGCACCAATGTCGGTGTCAAAACCGGCAGATCTCGGGTAGGGGGTCCTGAACTGTGCGTCTAAGGCGGATGGTAACAGTAGGCGGGGGACACAATGTTTACCCAGGTTCGGGCCCTCTCGATGGAGGTAATACCCTACTTGCTGCTTGATTGATCTTGATGATATGAGTATTACAAGAGTTGATCTACCACGAGATCGTAGAGGCTAAACCCTAGAAGCTAGCCTATGATTATGATTGTTCTTGTCCTACGGACTAAACCCTCCGGTTTATATAGACACCAGAGGGGGCTAGGGTTCCACAAAGTCGGTTAGAAGGGAGGAGATCTACATATCCGAATTGCCAAGCTTGCCTTTCACGCAAAGGAGAGTCCCATCCGGACACGGGACGAAGTCTTCAATCTTGTATCTTCATAGTCCAACAGTCCGGCCAAAGCATATAGTCCGTATATCCGAGGACCCCCTAATCCAGGACTCCCTCACCATCCCATATAACAGAGGTGAATAATAAGAGTAAGTCGGTATGGTGATCAATCCATCCCGCACCCAAATCATTACCTTGTATAGGGTTTAGCGAATCTCGCATTCTAATACTCGGTCATCCTCACAAGCATTGCAGAATTACTCTTGTCGACGAACCAAGTTCAGATAAATCCATTGATTCTGCAAGCCAAACACACATATATCATTCCTTCACATCTCTTAGGTTTTGCATACTCCTATATGATCTTCTGTTGATAAAGTCGTAAGTTCTTCCAGGGTTTGTTCCTTCAGCAAGAGTGTGCTTGCTTCTTGGCAGGTCTTGGAGCCTGTGGGTTACGGCCCACCTCATCACATTTATAGCTTCAACTCATTCGAGGGTTACAATTGCTCCATATTACCAACATTATACCTCCTTTATACCCAATAGTGCTTCATCCCTTCATATCCTTGGGGTATCCCAGATATTGAGATAAAATTTGTACTTATTTTGTCCGAAGTCCACTCCATGGAATATAATCATGTTTTCCAGGGGTCTAGTGTCCTCTCAGGGTACTACCACCCTTGGAATGCACAAATTCATCTGTAGACCATATTTCTCATATCCTCGAAAATGGTCAAGATCTTTCTTCATAGGGTAACAACTCATAAAATCCAAATCAGTACCAATGATGCTAACTTTATTGATTCTCAAATTATTACAATCTCCTGCATTTCCATTACATGCCTCAACTCAACACCTCAATAATAAAAATGTTCCCACTACTACTACTACTACTACATTTCTTTTTCAACTCGACCATTTAGCACAAGCCTCCTTCTCTTTGGGACAATCTCTGGCAAAGTGCCCTACTTCATTACAATGGAAACATATTACTTCTAACAAATCTCATGGTTTCCTTGTGATTATATAGCCTCCTTGGGTCCTCGGCCTCCTTTTTGGGCAATCACTGAAGTAGTTCCCTGAATCTTTGCACCTGAAACATGTGATATGACTCAGGTCCTTCTTAGTAGAAATTCGGTTGTCCCTGGAATCCAATCTATTTCCTTCCTGGACTTTTTCGTGCCAATCATGGCTTCTATCTCCTGGGGGTCATACTCTATTCCACCGTCGGGAATGCTACTAGATCCCCCTTCAGACAATTTTGGGAGATGTGTCCTTCTTCTCCACATGAATAGCATGACTTGGTGCAGGGTTTAATTGGGTATTCTTCGGGTGTGTCCTCCACCTCTTCCTTCATCATAGGTTCTTCTAAAAATTTCCATGAGGGCTCCTTTCATTTCTTCTTTCTTCTGCTGGATGGTTCTCTGTACCATGGGGTAAATGTGACATTGAGCAAGGTAGTGGGTAGTCCCTTAACACAAGAAACAAGTAATCTGCTTAGTTGGGCATTCTTCAGCTGGGTGACTTTCTTCACAATGAGGGCATTCATCCTTGTGTTCTTTATGGTTGTGTCCTATTTCTCCACATAGCTTGCATGCACAAGGTTGCTTCATATCATTTCCATAAGGCTTCAATTTCTGGGACACAAGCCGAGACTTTAGCAGATTCAACTTAAATTCTTTCCAAGTGGTTACTCCTTGCCATCCCTTGATGGTTTGGTACATCCTCCACCAAGTAGCAGCACCCCTTTCAAAGCACTGAAGAGCATGCTGGGCCATATCCTTTCAGGCTATAGTGTTATTCTTCATGTGATCTTCCATGTTCTGAATCCATTGGTCTGTGTCCAATTGAGTCATCAGTCCAGAAAATATGAGTTCATCTCCATTCATCCTCTATTGGTTTCAAGGGACTTGGGGGTGAGATAAGAGAGATAGAGAGGGATACACACAATACAAACAATAGTTTTGAAGAGACATATTTTATTTTGCGGCTGTAAAAAAACATCAAACAAATGACATCTCACAATCGTCGCATCTAACGTAAGTATATAACATGGGTTTGGTCTTCTTCTGATCGTGCTTGCTGATTTTCTCATGTTCTTTTGCCAGGTCATTTCTGTTGACGCGAAGTCTCTCGTGACGTCCTTTAATATTTCTGGAGTTGCGCTCCAAACTTCTGGGTTTCAACATCCTTGGCATGAACCATGGTCCTACTGTCCTTCAGTTCCTGATGAATCTCCGGTATCTCGAAGTTTTGCTCCTCCAGCTTGGCTACTTTCAGCTTCTGGGTCCTGAGTTCTTCATGAAACACTTCCTTGTCAAATACGGCTTCCTAAAGGTCCATCCTAAACTTCTTGATGTAATACTCCAGATCCTGGTGATACACCAGCTAAGGTTGAAACTTCATCTTTTGCTGGTAGGTGCTCCATTAGCCCTCCAATCCTTCTGAAGAAATGCATGCTTAACTCAGCACAGTCACAATAACGTGAGCGGGTGATAACATCACGTATAGCCGTGTTTATGCCCATGTCATTGCCATGAGCTATCATTCCATAGTTGATGTCTCCTGCTTCTAAAACTTTGAGTTTTAACGCTCCATGTTCCGTGAGGGAGTCCTGGATTAGGGGGTATCCGGACAACCGGACTATAACCTTTGGCCGGACTGTTGGACTATGAGGATACAAGATTGAAGACTTCGTCTCATGTCCGAATGGGACTCTCTTGGCGTGGAAGGCAAGCTTGGCGATACGGATATGTAGATCTCCTTCTGTTGTAACCGACTCTGTGTAACCCTAGCCCCCTCCGATGTCTATATAAACCGGAGGGTTTAGTCCGTAGGACAACAACAATCATACCATAGGCTAGCTTCTAGGGTTTACCCTCTATGATCTCGTGGTAGATGAACTCTTGTAATACTCATATTCATGAAGATCAATCAAGCAGGAAGTAGGGTATTACCTCCATAGAGAGGGCCCGAACCTGGGTAAATATTGTGTCCCTTGCCTCCTATTACCATCCGCCTTAGACGCACAGTTCGGGACCCCCTACCCGAGATCCGCCGGTTTTGACACCGACATTGGTGCTTTCATTGAGAGTTCCACTGTGCCGTCGCCATAAGGAAGGATGTCTCGTCTCGTTGTCAAGGACAGCGTCACCTCTGGAGGAGCCTTGGCTGTCGGCCAGACTCTCCGGCTAGGCGAGTTCGTCATGACCGCCCGTTCGGCTGCTGCGCCGATGATGACTTCTCGGGTCATCGAAAACAGCCTCCACGTCGGCTCGGAACTTGCTGAGCAGATGGGTCCGATGGAGCTCTCTTCCCTAAATGAGCTCTTGGACCGCATCGCTGCTTTGGGAGTCTCTACGGACTATGATCGGATTGGGCTTAAACCCGACCAAAGGGAGGTTAACTCTTCGCCGGTCACCCATCAGATAGCGGTGGTGGAGGAACAATGCGGTAATTTTCCCTCAATCTTGAGGACAAGCTATGTACGGATTCCAGAGCTCTCCGAGCCGGATACCTGTACACGGAAGGACATCCCCCAAGCCTTGAACATAGAATCAGGCAAGGGCGGACCTATCGGGCGACATCCCGGAGCCCGAACCTCCAAGATCGGAAACTCCCATGCCCCCGGGTCTCAGATCAGGTCAGGGTTTGGACTTAAATCCACCCACCCACCCAGATACAAGCGATCTCTCCAACATTAGACAAGAGCCCCAGGAAACTGTACATCACTATTGGGCCAGATTCCTCCTTGTAATGAACAAGGTCAAGGACTGTCGAGAGGAAGACGCAATTTCATTCTTCTGGAATAATTGCACGGACAAGGGAATCCTTAACACCATAAGCCGCCGCAACATAGCACACTTTGCGGACTTTGCGGCCATAGTACAGAAGTACTGTGCGATGGAGAGTGCCTGGAAAACCGAAACAGAGTTTTGGGATAATCTGGCTTTGGCTAAATACCCAGTCCGAACCAAAAGGGTGTACCCCCGTAAGACACCCGATTCAATGACAAAAAAGCAAAAGCCCACTACAGGGCACGGAACCGTATTGGAGGGATGGCTTAACGGACACTGCAAAATTCACAGTACGATGGATACCACACCAACGCATAGGCTCAGAGCATGTTGGATACTCGGCAGGTTGCTAAGAGCGGTGAGGATCTCCTCATTCAAAACACTGCATAGCAACACCCCGCAAATTACAATACGGTCTTAACAGTCTTCAAAACATTCGCCTCAAATAATAGGCGCAAGCGAGCACTCCGCAGCCTTGCCGAGATCTGCCAGGTGGCAGCAATAAATCCATTGAGTGACACGGCTATCACCTTCAATTCCAGTGACGAACCTAAATGCCGAACAGCCTGAGCACCAGCCGCATTACTCCTTAGTCCAATTGTGGACGGCTTTCAGCTCACTAAAGTGCTCATGGACGGAGGCAGTGGATTAAACCTCATTTACGAGGAAACTCTTCACAAAATGGAAATAGATGGAACCGCATCGAGCAAAGCAGCACAACCTTTAGAGGAATCATCCCCAGTAGGGAGGCACGTTGCGCCGGGAAAATTACACTAGATGGTATTCGGCACATCGGAAAATTACAGGTCCGAAGAAATAACATTCCAAGTGGCCCTGTTCAGTAGCGGATACCACACCCTTCTAGGGCGGGAGGCATTCACGATCTTCCAAGCTATACCCCATTACAGGTACATGAAGCTCAAAATGCCTGGGCCCAATGGAATTATCACTCTAGCTAGTGATCCGGACATAGCGCTCCGCGCCCAAAACAAAACAGCCGCACTAGCCCTCGAGGCACTATCCGAAGCCCTAGCGGCAAAGGAGTTAACTGCGCTACGCTCGACCGTGGATAGGGACGACATGATACTCAACAAGAGACCCAAGTCCACCTCTTTCAAACCAGCGGACGAAATAGTCAAATTCCAAGTGCACCCAACGGACCCTACCAAAACAGCCTCAATTGGGGCACAATTAAACCCCGATGTGGACGCTGCACTACGGGAGTTCCTGCGCGAGAACCGGGATATATTTGCCTAGCACCCATCAGATATGCCAGGAATCCCACGCAAGTTGGCCGAGCTTAGCCTTAACATTCTAAAAGGGTTCAAGCCGGTCATGCAGACTCTTCGGCGCTTCTCCGAACCTAAGCGACAAGCTATGGGCGAGGAGCTAGCCAAGTTATTGGAGGCCGGATTCATCAGAGAAATAAAACACCCGGATTGGCTAGCAAATCTGGTGATGGTACCAAAGAAGGAAAAATCCTGGCGCTTATGTGTCGACTTCAAAGACCTCAATAAAGCTTGCCCAAAGGATCCCTTCCCCTCCCCCGCATCGATCAAATTATCGACGCCACCATGGGACACGACTCATTGTGCTTCCTCGATGCATACTACGGCTACCACCAAATCAAGATGGCCGAGCCTGGCCAAGCCGCAATGGCATTTATCACGCCATACGGCCCCTTCTGTTTCAACACAATGCCTTTCGGGCTTAAGAACACCAGTGCAACTTATCAACGCATTATTCAGACATGCCTGGAAAAGCAAATCGACAAAACAGTGGAAGCATACGTAGACGATGTGGTCGTGAAAACCAGACACGTCGACTCTTTGATAGACGACTTGAGGCTTACGTTCAACAACCTCCGAACATACGACATTAGGCTCAATCCGGAAAAATGCGTTTTCGGCGTGCCCGCCGGAAAACTCTTGTGTTTCATCGTCTCAAGTAGAGGGATCGAAGCAAATCCGGCTAAAATCCGAGCCCTGTCACAATTGGCCATCCCAAGAGACCTCAAGCAAATCCAGAAATTAACTGGATGCGTTGCGGCCTTAAGTCGCTTTATCTCCCGATTAGGAGAAAAGGCACTACCCCTTTATCGCCTTCTTCGGCGCACCAAACACTTTGAGTGGACGGATGCGGCCACGGCCGGACTGGAAGAAATAAAAGCCATACTGGCCTCCAACCCAATCCTGGCCGCGCCAAACATCGGCGAACCGATTCTTCTATACATAGCAGCTACTCGTCAAGTCGTAAGCGCAGCACTATTCGTCGAACGAGAAACGGACGGACATAAATTCCCCCTTCAAAGGCTGGTATATTATGTATCCACTGTCCTCACCCCATGCAAATCACGATACCCGCATTATCAAAAGATAGCGTATGCTGTATTCATGGCATCCCGGAAACTACGACACTACTTTCAAGAGTGTTCAATTACAGTGGCCTCTGAAGTGCCCTGAACGACATACTAAACGACCGCGACGCCATAGGCCGGATTGCCAAATGGGCCATAGAGCTCCTCCCGTTCGACATAACATATAAACCTCGGCGAGCTATTAAGTCGCAGGTATTGGCTGATTTTGTCGCCGAATGGACAGAAGCCGAACTCCCTAAGGAATACGGCACATACTCCAACTAGATTATGCACTTCGACGGCTCTAAAATGTTGGCGGTGCAGAAATTGGCGTCGTCTGACGTCCCCGCCAGAGATCTGATCAATATGTACTCCAAATACTGTATACAGACTCCAACAATGCCGCCGAATATGAGGCCCTGTTACATGGTCTCCGGATGGCAGTCTCCATGGGCATTCAACGCCTGGAGGTGCGCGGGGACTCGAACCTTGCAATATCCCAAATAAATGGAGACTTCGACGCTAAAGATCCGAAAATGGCGGCTTATCGCAATGCCGTACTCAAGATGTCAGCTCGGTTCGAGGGGCTCGAATTCCACCATATAGCTCGGGAAAACAATTAGGTCCTTGCCCGTATGGGCGCTAAGCGCGATCTGGTCCCACCCAACATATTCTTGGAAAGGCTGTTTAAGCCATCCGTGGCATGGGAAGGGGAAACAAGCAACAACAGTCCGGACCCGGCTACAACGCCAGATACCGAACACCCTGACACAATTGGCGGCTCCGCCACCGATATAACACCTTCAGCCCACGTAATAATGGCCGTCATTTCCCCATGGACTGAACCATTCCTGGCCTACCTAACCAGGCAGGAACTTCCCAAGACAAAAATGAGGCACGCTGCATCGTGCGATGATCTAAAGCCTACAAGGTCCACGAGGAAGAGCTCTATAGGAAAAGCACCACCGGAGTCCTTCAAAGGAGCATCTCCAAAGAGGAAGGGCGGAAGCTTCTGGTAGAAATTCACGCCGGACTCGGTGGCCACCACGCGGCAGCCCGGGCCCTCGTATGTAAGGCCTTCCGTACAGGATTTTATTGGCCGCCGGCCCGAGCAGACGCACAGGATTTGGTCCAACGCTGCGTTGGTTGCCAGCTCTTTGCAAACCAAAGCCATATGCCACCCGTCGCCCTACAAACAATCCCCATTACCTGGCCTTTGCGGTGCAGGGGCTTGACATGGTTGGACCCCTTAAAGGGGGAACCATAAGAAAAAATACTTACTGGTAATGGTGGATAAATTCACCAAATGGATAGAAGCCAAACCTGTTGACACGGCCGAATCCGGACCAGTGATAGACTTTATATCCGGGGTTGTACACCGTTATGGTGTCCCCCACAACATCATCATTGACAACGACACAAACTTCACTGCCGACAAGGTGAAACTATGGTGCAGCAACATGGGCATCAATCTCGATTACGCTTCTGTCTATCATCCACAAACTAACGGTCAAGTCGAACGAGCAAATGGTCTTATCATGAGCGGCATCAAACCTAGATTAGTGCGGTCCTTCAAGGAATCTAACACGCACTGGGTAGTGATAACCCACAGTATAGGGGATCGCAACAGTTTTCGATAAGTAAGAATGTCGAACCCAACGAGGAGCTAAAGGTAGAACAAATATTCCCTCAAGTTATATCAACCACCGATACAACTCTACTCACGCTTGACGTTCGCTTTACCTAGGACAAGTATGAAACTAGAAGTACTTTGTAGGTGTTAGGTTTGCAAGAAAATAAAGAGAGCGTAAATAAAAGCTAGGGGCTGTTAAGGTAAAGACAAAACTAAAGTAAATATAGCGAGTGTGGAAAAGTGGTGGTAGGAGTGGTGAAATTGTCCCTAGCCAACTGACTATGTTACTAGACCGGTAATCATTATTGCAATTCTATTTGAGGGAGAGGCATAAGCTAACATACTTTCTTTACTTGGATCATATGCACTTATGATTGGAACTCTAGCAAGCATCCGCAACTACTAAAGATTTATTAAGGTAAAACCCAACCATAGCATTAAAGCATCAAGTCCCCTTTGTCCCATACGCAAACAACCTACTTACTCGAGTCTGTGCTTCTGTCACTCACGGCACCCACCATAAGCAAATCATAAACATATTGCAAACCCTACAGCGGGAATCCCTCACGCTTGCGCGACATGGAGGGCACAATAGGACATCACCAATAATAAAACATGCACTTCAAACCAATCATAGCAATTCATCAATCACCGATAGGACAATGAAAATCCACTCAGACATCATAGGATGGCAACACATCATCGAAAAATAATATGAAGCATAAAGCACCATGTTCAAGTAGAGGGTACAACGGGTTGCGGGAGAGTGGACCTCTGTAGATAGAGGGGGGAAGGTGATGGAGACGTTGGTGAAGATGGCGGTGGTGTTGGTGAAGATCGAGGTGATGATGATGGCCCCCGGCAGCGCTCCGGCGCCACCGGAAACTAGGGGGAGAGAGTCCCCTTCTTCTTCTTATTCCTTAACCTCCTCCCTAGATGGGAGAAGGGTTTACCCTCGTTTCCATGGATCCCATGGCTTGGGAGGGGCTAGAGCCCCTCCGAGATTGGAACTATCTCTCTGTTTCTGCGTTCTGTCCTGGCTCTGTTTCACCGTTTCGTGTATATATGAAGATCCGTAACTCCGATTTGCCTGAAACCTTCGCCGTGATTTTTTTAATATTAGCTTTCTTGTGGCAAAAGAAGAGCATCGACCGCCTTACGGTGGGCTCACGAGGGTAGGGGCGCGCCCAAGGGGGTCAGGCGCGCCCCCTACCTCGTGACTACCTCGGGCACCGTCTCGCGTGGATTTTTCTTCCGGAATTTTCCATATTTTCCAAAAATAAGATCCGTCCGTTTTTATCCCGTTTGGACTCCATTTGATATGGATATTCTGCGAAACATAAAACATGCAATGACATGTGAACCGGCATCAGCCTTCGGATCAATATGTTAGTCACAAAAATAATATTAAAAGTTCCCAAAAATTATATGAAAGTGAATAATATTGGCATGGAACAATCAAAAATTATAGATACGACGGAGACGTATCAGCATCCCCAAGCTTAATTCCTGCTCGTCCTCGAGTAGGTAAATGATAAAAAAGAATAATTTTTTATGTGGAATGCTACCTAGCATAATCTTGATCATATGTCTAATCATGGCAAGAATATTAAGACACGAGTGATTCAAAGCAATAGTCTATCATTTGTCATAAAAACAATAATACTTCAAGCATACCAACCAAGCAATTATGTCTTATTGAAATAACATAGCCAAAGAAAGCTCATCCCTACAAAATCATATAGTTTGGCTATGCTCCATCTTCACCACACAAAATATTTACATCATGCACATCCCCGATGACAAGCCAAGCAATTGTTTCATACGTTTTACGTTCTCAAACCTTTTCAACTTTCACGCAATACATGAGCGTGAGCCATGGACATAGCACTATAGGTGGAATAGAATATGATGATGGGGGTTATGTGGAGAAGACAAAAAAGGAGAAAGTCTCACATCGACGTGGCTAATCAATGGGCTATGGAGATGCCCATCAATTGATGTCAATGTGAGGAGTAGGGATTGCCATGCAACGGATGCACTAGAGCTATAAGTGTATGAAAGCTCAAACTGAAACTAAGTGGATGTGCATCCAACTTGCTTGCTCATGAAGACCTAGGGCATTTGAGGAAGCCCATCGTTGGAATATACAAGCCAAGTTCTATAATGAAAATTCCCACTAGTATATGAAAGTGATATCTCAAAAGACTCTCTATATGAAGAACATGGTGCTACTTTGAAGCACAAGTGTCGTAACAGGATAGTAACATTGCCCCTTCTCTCTTTTTCTCTCATTTTTTCCATTTTTTCTTTTTTTCTTTTTTTTGGGCCTTCTCTTTTTGGCCTTTCTCTTTTTTTTCGTCCGGAGTCTCATCCCGACTTGTGGGGGAATATAGTCTCCATCATCCTTTCCTCACTGGGGCAATGCTCTAATAATGATGATCATCACACTTTTATTTACTTACAACTCAATATTACAACTCGATATCTAGAACAAAGATATGACTCTATATGAATGCCTCCGGCGGTATACCGGGATGTGCAATGATCTAGCGTAGCAATGACATCAAAAAACGGACAAGCCATGAAAACATCATGCTAGCTATCTTACGATCATGCAAAGCAATATAACGATAAATGCTCAAGTCATGTATATGATGATGATGGAAGTTGCATGGCAATATATCTCAGAATGGCTATGGAAATGCCATGATAGGTAGGTATGGTGGCTGTTTTGAGGAAGATATAATGAGGCTTATGTGTGACAGAGCGTATCGTATCACGGGGTTTGGACGCACTGGTGAAGTTTGCACCAACTCTTGAGGTGAGAAAGGTCGATGCATGGTACCGAAGAGGCTAGCAATGATGGAAGGTGAGAGTGCGTATAATCCATGGACTCAACATTAGTCATAAAGAACTCACATACTTATTGCAAAAATCTATTATTCATCGAAACAATGTACTACACGCATGCTCCTAGGGGGATAGATTGGTAGGAAAAGACCATCGCTCGTCCCCGACCGCCACTCATAAGGAAGGCAATCAATAAACACCTCATGCTCCGACTTTGTTACATAACGGTTCACCATACGTGCATGCTACGGGACTTGCAAACCTCAACACAAGTATTTCTCAATTTCAAATTACTCAACTAGCACGAATCTAATATCACCACCTTTATATCGCAAAACTATTGCAAGGAATCAAACATATCATATTCAGCGACCTACAAGTTTTATGTAGGGTTTTATGACTAACCATGTAAATGACCAGTTCCTGTCATCTCTCTAAATAGATATAAGTGAAGCAAGAGAGTTTTAATTCTTTCTACAAAATATATGCCCATGCTCTAACAAATATAAGTGAAGCAAAAGAGCATTCTACAAATGGCGGTTGTCTATGTAAAGAGAAACATGCAATCCAAACTTCAAATGATATAAGTGAAGCACATGAAGCATTCTATAAATCGACCAAGGACCATCTCATACCAGCATGGTGCATAAAATAAAAATAAAAACCTAATTGCAAAAGATGCTCCAAGACTTGCACATATCGTATGAACGAAACGAATCCGAAAACATACCGATATTTGTTGAAGAAAGAGGGGATGCCTTCCCAGCATCCCCAAGCTTAGACGCTTGAGTCTCCTTGAATATTTACTTGGGGTGCCTCGGGCATCCCCAAGCTTGAGCTCTTGCCTCTCTTCCTTCCTCTCACATCGAGACCTTCTCGATCATCGAACAGTTCATCCACACAAAACTTCAACAGAAAACTCGGTAAGATTCGTTAGTATAATAAATCAAATAACTACTCTAAGTACTGTTACAAACCAATTCATATTTTGTTTTTGCATTTTTTCTACTGTAGTATAACTTTTTCATGGCTTAATCCACTGATATAAATTGATAGTTTCATCAAAACAAGCAAACTATGCATCAAATCCAGAATCTGTCTAAAACAGAACAGTCTGTAGAAATCTGAACATTCACCATACTTCTGTTACTTGAAAAATTCTGCAACAATTAGGAAAAATAAACAATTTGTACCGCAAGACAGTTCAAAAAGAATCTTAACCATTTGACGTTCAAGTAAAAAACTAAAATTCGCGCACTACAGCCAAAGTTTCTGTCCTGCACCATACAAACCAACAAGCATTGTAAACATCCTAAAGGCAAACCTTGGCACATTATTATTATAATAAAATGGAATTGTACAAGGGTATAATTATTTTTGTTGAAAAGTTTCTGTAATCAAGATTCACAAAGTTGCCGTGAGCATGAACAAAGTTCAAGGAGCTCTCCCACTTCAACAATGCTTGTCTTTCTCACTTTCGCTTTTCTTTTTGAAAAAGTTTTGGGTTCCCCTCTTTATTTTTGTTGTTTTTAAACTATATGAAAGCACTCAACAGAAATAAATGACTCTCTAAAACTTCCGGGTTGTCTCCATGGCAGCGCTTTCTTTAAAGCCATTAAGCTAGGCATATAGTGCTCAAGTAGTGAATCCACCCGGATCCCAAGGTATATCAAAGCCAATTTTAATTAGCAATGATTTGTAATTTAGTAGTGAGCACAAAGTAACATATATCATGTAATGACAAAGTCTAACTCTCTTCCTATGCATCGGCATGTTTTAAAAGAACAATTCATGCACACATAGTAAAGGCCAATGCATAGTATAAACAGTTTCTTGCAATTTTATTGTATTGGAGACATAGAGAGGTGGAGATATAGTTCCTCTCTCATAATAATTGCAAGTAGGAGCAGAAAGCACATGCATATTATATTTATCAAAATCATCATGTGCAACGGTATAAGGCAACCCATCAATGTAATCCTTAATAAGTGCAAACTTCTCCGATATAGTATAATCGGGAGAATTCAAAAAGATAATAGGACTATCATGCATGGGTGCAATAGCAACAATTTCATGTTTAACATAAGGAACTATAGCAAGTTCATCTTCATAAGCATCATTCATATTGGCATGTTGGCCACAAGCATAGCAAGCATCATCAAAAAGGGATATTTCAAGCGAATCAATGGGATCATAACAATCATCATAGCAATCATCCTTCGGTAAGCACGAAGGGGAATTAAACAATGTATGAGTTGAAGAGTTACTCTCATTAGAAGGTGGGCATGGGTGATCAATCCGCTCTTCCTCCTTTTGTTCTTCACTCTCCTCCTCATCTTTTTCATCCAATGAGCTCACAGTTTCATCAACTTCTTCTTCCATAGATTCCTGCAAAATAGTAATCTCTTCTTGGACAGCGTTGACTTTCTTCATAAAAGCATTAATGTAGTAATTGTATTCATAATTTTCATAGCAATATCCAAGTATAGCAAGATTTTCCAGCCTATAACCATCATCATCAAAAGCTTCATACTTTTCAAACAAAGCTTCAATATCATAGGCAGCCTTAAAAGCAACAAATTCTTCTATTTGTTCTACATCATAGTAATCATATATACCATTAGCATAAGAAGCTAAGGTTTCATTATCGTTAAATTTGCATGAAAAGAGGAGGTGTGGAGCCTCCATCCTAGAGCAACAAGTAATATCATATCTCAAGCATAGATTCCAGGCATACCAATGCAACATAATAAATTGATCCCATAATAGTTTCCCTTTTTGTGTCGAGCGATAATCCCTAAAGTATTCACGTTGATCCAACGTGTCTCCCATTATAAAGTTGAATGGGGTTTTCTCGGGATTACCAAAGTAGTACATAATATCTCTCACATAATGAGAATCGGGGGTTTTAGGAGTTACCCCATCTACATGAGTAGCAAGTACCTCTATTTTTTTGGTATTTTGTGTTCCATATCCATAACTAAAGATAGAGAACAACTAAGAACATCAAATAAAAAATTACTTAGTGATAAAAAAACAAGCACACATGAGAAAATTCACCCCACGCTATGACTCCCCGGCAACGGCGCCAGAAAAAGGTCTTGATAACCCACAAGTATAGGGGATCGCAACAGTTTTTGATAAGTAAGAGTGTCGAACCCAACGAGGAGCTAAAGGTAGAACAAATATTCCCTTAAGTTATATCGACCACCGATACAACTCTACGCACGCTTGACGTTCTCTTTACCTAGAACAAGTATGAAACTAGAAGTACTTTGTAGGTGTTAGGTTTGCAAGAAAATAAAGAGAGCGTAAATAAAAGCTAGGGGCTGTTAAGGTAAAGACAAAACTAAAGTAAATATAGAGAGTGTGGAAAAGTGGTGGTAGGAGTTGTGAAATTGTCCCTAGGCAACTGACTATGTTACTAGACCAGTAATCACTACTGCAATTCTATTTGAGGGAGAGGCATAAGCTAACATACTTTCTCTACTTGGATCATATGCACTTATGATTGGAACTCTAGCAAGCATCCGCAACTACTAAAGATTCATTAAGGTAAAACCCAACCATAGCATTAAAGCATCAAGTCCCCTTTATCCCATACGCAAACAACCTACTTACTCGGTGCATGCTTCGTCACTCCACGGCACCCACCATAAGCAAATCATAAACATATTGCAAACCCTACAGCGGAATCCCTCACGCTATGCGACCACGAGAGGGCACAATAGGACATCACGAATAATAAAACATGGAATTCAAACCAATCATAGCAATTCATCAATCACCGATAGGACAACGAAAATCTACTCAGACATCATAGGATGGCAACATATCATCAAAAAATAATATGAAGCATAAAGCAACATGTTCAAGTAGAGGGCATAGTGGGTTGCGGGAGAGTGGACCGCTGTAGATAGAGGGGGGAAGGTGATGGAGACGTTGGTGAAGATGGCGGTGGTGTTGGTGAAGATCGAGGTGATGATGATGGCCCCCGGCAGCGCTCCGGCGCCACCGGAAACAAGGGGGAGAGAGTCCCCTTCTTCTTCTTATTCCTTGACCTCCTCCCTAGATGGGAGAAGGGTTTACCCTCGTTTCCATGGATCCCATGGCTTGGGAGGGGCGAGAGCCCCTCCGAGATTGGATCTATCTCTCTGTTTCTGCGTTCTGTTCTGGCTCTGTTTCACCGTTTCGTGTATATATGGAGATCCGTAACTCCGATTGGCCTGAAACCTTCGCCGTGATTTTTTTTCGAATATTAGCTTTCTTGCGGCAAAAGAAGAGCATCAACTGCCTTACGGTGGGCTCACGAGGGTAGGGGCGCACCCAGGGGGGTCAGGCGTGCCCCCCTACCTCGTGACCACCTCGGGCACCGTCTCGCGTGGATTTTTCTTCCAGAATTTTCCATATTTTCCAAAAATAAGCTCCATCCGTTTTTGTCCCGTTTGGACTCCGTTTGATATGGATATTCTACGAAACATAAAGCACGCAACAGACAGGAACTAGCACTGGGCACTGGATCAATATGTTAGTCCCAAAAATAATATAAAAAGTTGCCAAAAAAGTATATGAAAATGAATAATATTGGCATGGAACAATCAAAAATTATAGATACGACGGAGACGTATCAGGTAGAGGAGCTCGACTCCGTACTCTGGGGGCTGCGGACCACGCTGAATCGCACTACCGGATACACACCGTTCTTTATGGTGTACGGCACAGAGGCAGTTCTGCCCTGCGACATAATTCATGACTCACCTCGAGTGCGCATGTATGAAGAGAGAGAGAGGCCGAGGTCGATCGGCAGGACAGTTTGGACGCCCTCGAGGAGGAGCGGGACGTGGCAAAAGCTCGTTCCGCATTCTACCAGCAACAGGCTAGAAGATACCAAAACAGAGAAGTACGGGCCAAAACCTATAACGTTGGCGAACTCGTTCTACTCCTACCGGATAAGATAAAGGACAAGCTCAAGCCCAAATGGGAGGTTCCCTTCATTATTGACCAGGTCTTAACCGGTGGAGCGTACCGTCTGCGGGATGCATCGGACAACCGCCTCGAGCCAAATCCATGGTACACAGCTAGACTCCGAAGATTCTACGCCTAGTGCCGGACTCCGCGTTCGTCTCCTTACCTCTGTCAAATTTTTATACATTTGTTATCTGTCTTTTCTTTTCTTTCTTTCTTCCCCTTTTCTTTCGAGGGCTTGAAGGGCTAAAATGTGTTTTGACTACACAATCTTGATGCGCCAGCCATGCTCATTATACCTGGGGGCTTCCTATACAGAAGTTTAAATGTTTTATGGGCCTTATGCCCCGCACATGTGTTATTCTTCCGCATGTACCTTTTTTCGCCACTATATGCATCGATATGACTTAAGTTTTGGCCAAGCTGGGTTGCCTGGCTCTTGTATTTATGCCCTACGTTCTTGTTAATTCGGCTAGGGCATAAGGGGAGCACCTCTGCGATTGTTACTGCCGGGTCAGCCGGATGTGTACCTCAGACTGGGTGAAGCCGAAAGCTAGCGTTCTTAAGGTAATATTCGGTCGGTGAATAAAAGATCACTTTTTGTTCTTTCCACTTGCCCCCAGATGTTTTTGCCTGTGTCTCTTCTCGCAGTTCGGACATGCACATTAGGGCATGCGTACCCAGGGAAAGGAACCCTTAACGGAACTATTCTCCCTGGAAGATGTTTCTTACTACCCATGTAATATAACATACTAGTTGGGTACTTGTCTGTTCAAGCACTTATGACCCCTACGCCTGGTTTCCATGCATTCCCCGGTTTTTACATAACTGTGCTGGTATTCGGATACTCTCCGGACTATCGGGTCCAGAGGTTGAAGCGAAAAGGTCCGCCATGACAAATGATTTACAATCCGTCTAGAGACACTCTACATGTCATTCAAATTACATAGTCACTTAGACTGATTAAATTCCTCTTATATGCCATCCAACAGTCTGCCTAGCCTACAATCCTGTTGGGTATACTTGGCGGCTAACTCTACTTGGTGATACACCAAACTGACAGGGATTTCTTTCCCATCAGGCCCCACAGGTCCGACCTCGGCCATGTGGTTTGGGTCAGCCTTGGTATACCGCGTCTTCACCATGGCCCAGGCTTCCCTGGCACCTTGACGGCAGGCCGATACCTTCCATAATCGGAAGCGCCGCCGTGCTCCCTTGAGCTTCTCTGCAAGTCCTCCAAGTCCTTCGGGCAGGGAGGCGGATGGCCATAAGGCCTGGGCAATACCTTGCATCACCGGCCGAACTTGTTCGTGTAGTTGGGAGAGCTCTGGTAGAAGATCACCCGCAGACCCGGGCATCTTGTTCGCAGGACGACCTGTCAGCATACCTGCAGACATAACTCTGTTAGCGGGCTTCCTCGCCGAACTCTTTTTGAAGTTCGTTCAAGCACTTACTGAAAATGCCGCGTCGAAGCCGCTTGTTCTCCTTCACGGAGTCTGACAGCTGGGCGCGAACATCCTTTAGTTCCACGCTCAGCTGGGTATTGGCATCTTGGAGATCATTTTTCTCCTGCCTAACCTTTGTAAGCACGCACTCGCCAGCCTTTAGCCGTTGTATGACATGTTGCTCATCCGGACTCACTCCGGCGTCATCTGCAATATTTATTGTCAGAATTGCATGCATGCTCCATCCTATATGGTACCTGCCATTCTTTAAAGCAGGTGTTACCAGAGTGGGGCCTTCTCGGACTCCTTCAATGCGGCCACTGCGGCCCGTAGCTAGGCCTTGCACTCTTCCAGCTCTTGAGACAATTGGGTATTCTTCTCTGTAAGAACCTGCACAGATAATGATCCTTAAATCAGTTGTGCCAACTGTTTCAAGTCTTGGGGGCTACTGATGTATATAATTATCAAATTTTCTTACCCGTATATCCTTTACATACTGGTCCATGGCTCTGGCAAGACCATTTTGAGCAGCACGGATGTACGCGTCTCCCGAATTGAAGGCATCAGATGCCTATTGGGAGAAACAAGCGTCACGGAGTACGGCCCGGCGGCGCTTGTGATTCATGGTCCTCTCCTCTCCGGAATTTGTAGCGGAGATTTTATCCGCATCCTCTGTAGGAGGAACATCAGACGCGTGCCCCGCCTCCGTGTCCGGCCCTAGAGCCCCGCTAGTGGGGGCGTGATCGGCAACTTCTCCGGATATAGTCCGGCGAGTATTTTTCCTTCTGGGAAACATGGGTGTTATTATGTTTTCAAAGACAAACCCACGGAGCGAGGTTTTATATCATACCTCCGTGTCGGCGTCTCGGTCCGAACCGCTTTTCTTTTCCGCTTGCCGGGCCTCAGTACCCCTTGCTGGTAACTCGCCATGGGCTCGGCATGGCGTCCGGAGGACCTTCCCTGTAAGACACCATGGTTGGGCCCCTGGTCCCACTTACCTGCGAGGCAGGCAGTAGCCCTGGATAGTCGGCTGTAATAGCCACCATGGCCTTATCACGACTTAATTGATAAAATGTCCTATCGATTAGCTCCACGAATATGTACGGATCCTCTTGAAGGCCGGGGTCGAGGGACCGTTCAGGTTCCTCTGGTTGTGGAGGTGGGCTATTTATCTCCCTTACTGCCTTACGCAGCTCCTGCGGTGAACGGGAAACATAAGACATTTATTGTGGAAATTTGGAAGGGAAGGGCATGAAAAGTGGCAGCTTACCCAGCTTGGATGATTTTACATGGAGAATCCGTCCCGTGGTTTGATGCGGAGGAACTCCTCTTCGTCTCCCTTGTACAGACCGGACAGAGTTTTTGCCAGAGCGGCAACGGAGTCCGGCCCCTTACGGCCGCAGCGGGTGGCATCGTTTTCCCCATTAAAGTCCCACATTGGGTGGCCTCGGTATTGAAGCGGCTGCACCCCTCGCATAATGCATATTGACATAACTTCAGTTGTAGTTAGTCCTGATAGAGCCAGCACCTTTATCCGGCTCATCAGGTAAGAAACGTCTGTATCATCTTCCTCCTGAGGGCTCCTTCATCGCCAGCTTAGGCGTTTCTTTAGAGGAACATTATTAAACTCAGGAAGGCCGATCCGAATAGGATCCGGAAGAGGGACGTCCTCTATATAGAACCACTCTGAAGGCCAGTCTTCGGATGCCTTCTTCGGGTGCGGACAAGTATCAGGTCCCGGCGATGCGCCATATTTCGGCTCCGCCCACTTGAAACGATGGACACCTCCTGTATGCAGTGCGAGGCAGAATAGCCTCTTCCATAGCTCAAGTGAGCCGCAGCCCAAAACAGTTCACAAAGAGCGACATAGCCAGCAATGTGCAATATGGAGGCAGGAGTGAAATTATGCAGCTGGAGGCCGTAGAACTCCAGGAGCCCGCGGAGGAACGGGTGAATTGGAAATCCTAGTCCCCTTAATAAGTAAGGGACAATTCATACCCGTTCCGCTTTGGAGGGATTGGGGAAGCTCTCTGCTTGTTCTCCGCCATTATAGGTAGCAAGCCCGGCTCGAACAGGGACCATATACGCTGGGGGAGAAATCCCTGGGTCTGTAGCCTCACCAGTTGCCTATGCGGGACGGAGCACTTCTTCCAATCACCGGGCTTAGGGTTACGGGGGCGAGAGGAGGAGCGATGGCGACTGGCCATGTTGGAATGGATCTTTTCCAGGCGTGCTCCGATGGATACTCGTTGTGGGAGGATGGTATGACATGGATAAGTTAATCTCCGTCTCTTTAATAGGCGATTTGCCTACATGGCTAGGGTGGCAATTGTAAAAATGCCCCGGCTTCTCGCATTCTCTCAACGCGTGGAGGATCTCCATTATTAGGCGCAGAAGCCAAGGAGTGCAACATTTATGGGAAGTCGGACACTATTCAAACAAGTATTCAGAATTTGGAGAAGAACCCGCCTTGCAATGCCGAAGACAATCTGCGCGCCGGACTCATCGTCATTGAAGCCTGGTGGGGCTACTGAGGGAGTCCTGGATTAGGGGGTATCCGGACAGCTGGACTATAACCTTTGGCGTGGAAGATTGAAGATTTCGTCTCGTGTCCGGATGGGACTCTCTTGGCGTGGAAGGCAAGCTTGGCGATACGGATATGTAGATCTCCTTCTGTTGTAACCGACTCTGTGTAACCCTAGCCCTCTCCGATGTCGATATAAACCGGAGGGTTTAGTCTGTAGGACAACAACAATCATACCATAGGATAGCTTCTAGGGTTTAGCCTCTATGATCTCGTGGTAGACCAACTCTTGTAATACTCATATTCATCAAGATCAATCAAGCAGGAAGTAGGGTATTACCTCATACGAGAGGGCCCGAACCTGGGTAAACATTGTGTCCCTTGCCTCCTGTTACCATTCGCCTTAGACGCACAGTTCGGGACCCCCTACCCGAGATCCGCCGGTTTTGACACCGACAGACACCTTCCCTTGAGACCTGACTTTGAGGACAACACCTTCCCACGAGATCGTAGAGGCTAAACCCTAGAAGCTAGCCTATGGTATGAATGTTGTATATCTCTATCGACTAGCATGGCCTCGGTTTATATAATGCACCAGAGGCGTAGGATAACAAGAGTCCTAGCCGAATACGCCGATGGGGGAGGAGTCCTTGTCTTGATCGCCAAGTCTTGCGGAATCTTCCTTGTATGCGGCAGCTGTCTGGACTGGCCCATGAGTATGCGGCAGCTGTCTGGACTGGCCCATGAGTATACGGCCATGGGGGTCCTCGGCCCCCTAGTCCAGGACACCGCCAGTGTCCTTTATCCACAAGTATGTGCTTGTGCCCATCTTGGATTTGATGAGCATCTGGATGTGTGGAGCATACCCACATGATCTCTTCTGGTCTGCAGCTGTCCTCTTGATTATTTCAACAATTAAACTCATTACCTTAAATTTCTGGTGCACATCAAATAACTGAAGCAAATTTATGGAGTGGCCTCTGATCATCCTGTGATCTCCTGATTTGGGCAACGAGGTGTGCCTCAAGATGGTGTTAATAGTGGCCAGTCCAGACAACAGATAATATACAGAGCCTAGCTTATGAGTTTCCAAGGCTTTGTCAAGAATCTCCTTATACATGTTGGCCATGGAGTTGTGATCTTTCTTTCTCTTGGCATAGACATCTATGTCATCCTCAAGCTCTGCATGGGCATTGATCAGCTTGGCCCACCCAGCAACTGTTGATTGGTACCTTGTACCTTCAGACATCCATACAATCCTTCCATCTGGATAGAAATGAGTTGTAGAATAGAATTGCATAATGAGGTCATCATTCCACTTGGTCAGTTTCTGACCCACAAAAGTGTCCACTCCATTGAGTCTGAAACTTTCATGCACTCCTGGGAAGTGGTCTTCATTGTTGTTGATGTATCCAAAAGAATTGTCTCACAGAAGTCCAGCTCCTCCTTGGTGTGAAATCTATAGTCCACAACAGTCCTTCTCCTCACAGCATAAGGATCTGATTGTCTCCACAATCTGAGACCTGCATCCTTTCTGACTTTCATATTCTCAGCCACTGGATGATTGTCATCATGGTCAGCGATCTTGGGCTTTAGCTTCCAGAGCACTTGGGCTTCATCCTCTTCTTCTTCTTCAATTTCAGGCACTGGGGCCTTGTTCTTCTCAGTAGCTAGTATGTTTCTTACACTCCTCTTTGGTGCAGTCTTGGGAGCTGGAGCAGAAGCTTTGGGGGCAATCTTGGGCTTTGAAGGATCAGCCCCAGACTTGATGGCATCCCCCATCAGCTTTTGTGCTTTAGGTGCTGGTGCAACATCCTCTTCTTCATCTTCTTCTTCTTCATCCTCAGCTGGGTCTCTCATCATAGAGGATCTGCCAATTACTCTGGCCATGTTCTTCTTGACCCTTTCCTTTCTCTTATTGCCCTCACCCGCCTCTTTTGGTTCAAGAGTGAACTCAATGGTTTCCTGTGATGAGGCTCTGGCCTAGACATGGGCACTCTCTTTGCAGGAGCCTTCTTGTTCAAAGCAGGTTTTGTTGAAGCAGCTATGCCAAATTCCTTCTTAACAACCTTCTTCTTGGAGTTGACCTCCTCCTCAGCAGCAACATAGTCTTCATCCTCTGAATCAGTATTTATCTTTTTCCTCTGCCTAGTAGCAGCCTTAGGCAGGTTGCTAGGAGTACTTCTACTGCCTTCATCATAACTGCCAGAGGGACTAGTGCCATGACTTAGATTTACCTGCTCCTCAGACTTGTTCTGGCTATCACTCTGATCTGACATGTCTGACACTGCAAACTGACAGCTGACCTTGTGAATAGTTATAGATGAGATAGAGTGGATGAGCATAACAAAGTGCAGAGGTTTTGCAAAACAAATGAGTCAAAAACTTAGTTTTAGTTTTCCACAGAAAGCATTTCGGAGCTACTGATTTGTTAAACCCGGTGACACCGAAGAACTTTGGAGTCTAAACTAGTGGAATCGGTCAGACCAACACACAGTTTGGTGACTCCGGGATTGCTAGGGTTTCACTAAGAGTTGAACTCAGTCACGCTGATTTGCAAGTTTTGGTCAGACCGAAAGTTACAAGTGCAATGGCCTAAGCCAAATCGGTGAGACCAATTTCCACAACTCGGTCGGTCTGAGATGAGTTCGGCGGAAACCTAACCCTAAATTTTTGAATCAAAACTAATCTAAAGGAACTTTTTGCTGGATAGGATGATCTCATACATGGTAAGAATCATGGCATAGACTTTGTGCTAAGAATCGGAGGTAAAGATTGCACAAAGGTTCGAACTCATACACTAACTCGGCGATGAGCTCGCTACGGCGGCAACGGCGGTGAAGATTTTCGTTGCTGGCGATGGAGACCAGTAGCGGGAGGTCGCTGGCGACGAGAGGACAATCCGGAGACCCAAGTCGGCAGAGCAGGACGCGCGCGGGCGAAAAGATTTCGGAGAAATTTCCAAAATTTGACCCATCAGTATATATATCCTGACCCTATCAGTGTGACCGAGTGGAACATCTCGGTGGCACCGAGATGATGAATCGCAAGCGGTTACTACAACTCGGTATGACCGAACGGTTCTAATTGGTTGCACCGAGATTGAAAACCTAGATCAACTCAGTGAACTCAGTATGATCGAAAAGGATGAATTGGTCAGACCGAAATGCACAGAGAGGCTTTGGAGGTTTAAGTCTATGATGAATCGGTGACTCCGAGTGCTCCTCACCCAGAGGGTTCGAATCTAACTTGATCAAACTTTCTGATGTAGCATGAATAGAGTTTGAGACGAGAATAACATAGATAGCTAGAGAAGTTATTAGGCATTCTTGTCCATCCATTTGGCAAAACAAGAAGAGCCAAACAAGCATAGTAACAAATGGATGTCCTCGAATGGGAAAAATATGTAATCAACATGCTCACACAATAAGATGGCGAATAAAATATGTGGCAAAGCATGCACAAACACTCTAGCATCTATCAAGAAATTTGCGATGACTAGGTCATCTATATATGAGTATATTGACTTAGGAGTCAAATGAGAACATGTGATCATAGGTCATACTCATCGTTTAAGTGCAAGTGGGGTTACCACTTTTACATAAAGCATTGTTGTGTTCACACCATGAGAGTTGCTTTAGCTCAATTCTTTTGAGTAAAGCTCCCCCTAGATGTGATATCCCCCCTAAGACGGATGAATTACCTTGGGTTGTGTCGATTATGACTTCCTGTAGATGTTGAAGATGTGGATGCTCAATGTTGATGTAGATCATTCGGAGCAATCCATTAGAGTGAGTTGCACTTTCAATACCTACCCGGGTTAGTCCCACAAGGAACAAACAAGGATATCCATAGACATAGAGTGAAGTTCACACAAGATGATGTCCATGAAAACATTAGGTTACCATGTCCATTGCCTTACCAACAAGAGGGTTTGTAACTCCTTGAACTAGTGCAAGATGTGGAAGTTGTGTGCACTTGTTCTCACCAAAATTATATGAGTGAAGTATGTTGGCGGAGTCACCCTCAAGAACTCTCTAGTTCTTCTTCTTCTTCGGGACCCACATCAACTTGATGGGAATCCTTGGAGTTGTAGTCGTACTTGATGAAGAAGAACTTGATGTACTCTTGGGAACCCACTTGACCAAGGCCTTGGGAGCTTCTTCAAATGCATCAATCTCCTCTTGAAGCTTGTCCTTGCCTTTTTTCTTGTGGTCTTGTGGTGGAACATCATCTTGAGCTTGTGTTCCCTTAGAAGATGTAAGATCATACTTCTCTTGTTGAGGAACAAACTTCGTCTTGGGGTATTGATCTTCTTCCCACTCAACTCCATTGGCATTGAACTTTCGTTCAAAACCAACACCTTGATTCTTCCGGTGCCTTCCTTGCTTGCGTACAAATTCCTAAAATTGCTTACTTCTGGCAAGGCTCTTGTAAACACCTTTCTCTATAATTCCCTTCAATAAGCTATTTTCTTGCTCAAGTGTAACTTGGTTAAGATAATCATTAGAGGAATCAAGAGAACTACTAGAAGCAACAACATTGGATTTAACATGATTATTGTTACCACTAGAAGAAGAATCTTTCTTGCTCTTGTTGCTAGATTTTATTTGTGGCATGTAAGTAGACAAGAGTAAACGCTTGTCAATGTAAGAAGAACTTTTCTTATGAAGATCATCATTGATTGCTTTTAAGAACCCATGCTCTTGCTCTAGATTGAGCTTTTCAAAGCGTAGCTTCTCATGAGTCTTAAAAGCTCTCGATGATCTTCCAAGGTAGTTTCATGAGCTAACTTAAGAGTGTTTAGTTCTTTAGTTAGATGCTTAATCTCCTTCTTATCATCGTCATTAATTTTATCTTGATTAGCATGGTTAATAGCAAGTTCATCATAGTTTTCATCACTAGAGTTGTCAACACGTAAATCATCATCACCTAGCAAATCATCTTCATCACTATTAAAATCGACATACTCGGGGTGTGATACCTTTTGGCCTGTAGCCTTGAAGCATCTTCCTATTCCTTCATTTGGTGAGTCAAATATGTCATGGGAGTTGGTTGACACAAGTGCTAGACCGGCAACACCTTCATCTTGAGTATATTCTGAGTCGGAGTGATGGTCGGAGTAGGAGTCGGATACCCATTCACCAACATGAGCTTGATGTCTTCGTTTTGTGTAGTTCCTTGATGACTTGTCCTTCCCTTCCGAATCCTTGCTTCTGTGAGAGGTTCTTCATTCATAACGATCATCTCTACTCCTTCTCTCTCTTGGAGGTGATTCTTCTCTTCTACTTCTCCTTTTAGGTGAGTCTTATCTTCTTTTGTAGGGAGCCGTACACTCATTGGAGTAGTGTCCGGGTCTTCCACAATTGTAGCAATTTCGCTCACGACTAGAAGATCTTTTGTCATTGTAGGACCTTAACTTGGAACTTCTTTCTTTGCTTCTACTCTTGTAGAACTTGTTGAAGTTCTTCACCATTAGGCTCAATTCTTCATTGAAGGCTTGTTTCTCACTTGATGATGTAGGAGGATCGCATGAGGATTTGTAAGCACCACTTATCTTGTTGTGAAGCTCTTCTTTATCCTTGAGTGACATCTCATGAGCAACAATTCTACCAATGACTTCCGTTGGCTTGAGATATTTGTAGTTGGGCATCATTTGAATCAATGCGCACACGGTATCATATTTTCCATCCAAGGCTCTTAGGATCTTCTTGATGATGAATTTGTCGGTCATCTCTTCACTTCCTAGCCGGCAATCTCATTTGTGATGAGTGATACGTCTCCAATGTATCTACTTTTCCAAACACTTTTGCCCTTGTTTTGGACTCTAACTTGCATGATTTGAATGAAACTAACCCGGACTGACGCTGTTTTCAGCAGAACTACCATGATGTTGTTTTATGTGTAGAAAAGAAAAGTTCTCGGAATGTCCTGGAAATCCACGGAGGCACTTTTTGGAATTTATAAGAATTATTGGGCGAAAGAAATACACCAGGGGGCCCACAGCCTGTCCACGAGACAGGGGGCGCGCCCCCTATCTCGTGGGCCCCCTGGACCTCCTCCGACCTCAACTCCAACTCCATATATTCCGTCTCGGGGAGAAAAAAATCAGAGAGAAAGTTTCATCGCGTTTTAGGACACGGAGCCGCCCCCAAGCCCTAATCTCTCTCGGGAGGGCTAATCTGGAGTCCGTTCGGGGCTCCGGAGAGGGGGATTCGTCGCCGTTGTCATCATCAACCATCCTCCATCACCAATTTCATGATGCTCACCGCCGATGCGTGAGTAATTCACCGTGAGGCTTGCTGGACGGTGATGGGTTGGATGAGATTTACCATGTAATCAAGTTAGTTTTGTTAGGGTTTGATCCCTAGTATCCACTATGTTACGAGATTGATGTTGCTATGACTTTGCTATGCTTAATGCTTGTCACTAGGGCCCGAGTGCCATGATTTCAGATCTGAACCTATTATGTTTTCACGAATATATGTGTGTTCTTGATCCTATCTTGCAAGTCTATAGTCAGCTATTATGTGTTATGATCCGACAACCCCGAAGTGACAATAATCGGGATACTTCTCGGTGATAACCGTAGTTTGAGGAGTTCATGTATTCACTATGTGCTAATGCTTTGTTCCGGTTCTCTATTAAAAGGAGGCCTTAACATCCCTTAGTTTCCGTAAGGACTCCGCTGCCACGGGAGGGTAGGACAAAAGATGTCATACAAGTTCTTTTCCATAAGCACGTATGACTATTTACGGAATACATGCCTACATTACATTGATGAACTGGAGCTAGTTCTATATCACCCTATGTTATAGCTATTGCATGAGGAATCGCATCCGGCATAATTATCCATCACTGATCCATTGCCTACGAGCTTTTCATATATTGTCCTTCGCTTACTTACTTTTCCGTTGCTCTTTGTTACAACTACTACAAAAACCCAAAAACATTTATCTTTACTTTTGCTACTGTTACCTTTATTATCATACCACTTTTGCTACTAAACACTTTGCTGCAGATACTAAGTTATCCAGGTGTGGTTGAATTGACAACTCAACTTCTAATACTCAAGAATATTCTTTGGCTCCCCTTGTGTCGAATCAATAAATTTGGGTTGAATACTCTACCCTCGAAAGCTGTTGCGATCCCCTATACTTGTGTGTTATCAATGAGAGAAAGCCTAGATTACATTTCTGCGACACCTTCACCATCCTTCATTTTGAACTTGTCAAGCTGACTTTGAAGCACATCCAATTTGGATTCCTTGACGGAGTCGGTACCTTCATGCATATCAATCAAAGTATCCCAAATTTCCTTTGCATTCTCAAGACGGCTGATTTTGTTGAATTCTTCGGGGCACAATCCGTTGAAGAGGATATCGCAAGCTTGAGCATTGTATTGCAGCATCTTCAATTCTTCCGCGGTAGCTTCACAATTCGGTTCTCTCCCATCAAAGAATTCACCTTACAAGCCAATACACACAATAGCCCAAACGGCAGGGTTATGACCGAGAATATGCATTTTCATCTTATGCTTCCAACTAGCAAAATTAGTACCATCAAATTAAGGACCTCTATGGTAGTAATTCCCCTCGCTAGACGCCATACTCTGCTAGGTTGTGATATCGAGGCTATGATCACCAAAGCTACGGAAATCAAGGCAAATGGAGACCAAAGCTCTGATACCACTTTTAGGATCGAAAGTATGTCTAGAGGGGGTGATTAGACTACTTGACCAAATAAAAATCTAGCCTTTTACCAATTTTATGTCTTGGCAAATTTTAGCAACTTAACACAAGTCAAGCAATCAACCTACACATGCAAATCTAAGAGTATAGCAGCGGAATGTAAATCATTGCATATGAAGGTAAAGGGGAGGAGTTTGGAGGGAGCAAACGCAATTTAGACACGGATATTTTTGGCATGGTTTTGATAGGTGGTGCTATCCTACATCCACGTTGATGGAGACTTCAACCCACTAAGGGTAACAGCTGGGTGAGTCCACGGAGGGCTCCACCCACGAAGGGTCCACGAAGACGCAACCTTGTCTATCCCACCATGGCCATCGCCCACGAAGGACATGCCTCACTTGGGTAGATCTTCACGAAGTAGGCGATCTCCTTGCCCTTACAAACTCCTTGGTTCAACTCCACAGTCTTGACGAAGGCTCCCAAGTGACACCTAACAAATCTAGGAGACACCACTCTCTAAAAGGTAATAGATGGTGTGTTGATGATGAACTCCTTGCTCTTGTGCTTGAAATGATAGTCTCCCCAACACACAACTTTCTCTCACTAATTTGAATTTGGTGGAAAGATGATTTGAGTGGAAAGAAACTTGGGGAAGGCTAGAGATCAAGATTCTTATGGTTGAATTGGAATATCTTGGTCTCAACACTTGAGTAGGTAGTTCTCACTCAGAAAATGAATGCTGGAAGTGTAGGCACGTTGTGATGGCTCTCTCCACGAATGGAGGAAGGGTTGAGGGGTATATATAGCCTCCACACAAAATCTAACCGTTACACACAATTTACCAAACTCGGTGGGACCGAATATTCAAACTCGGTCAGACCGATTTAGTTCAAAATGTGAACGCTAGGATTTTCGGTGTACCAACATGTTAACTCGGTGGGACCGATTTCATTAGAGTTTGGGCATAAAGTAATCTCGGTGAGACCGATCACATGATCTCGGTGAGACTGATTTCTGTAATAGGCAAACAAAGAGTTTGTCAGGCAAACTCGGTGGGACCGATCGCTCATTTCGGTGAGACTGAAATGTTACGAAGAGGAAACAGAGAGTTTGCATTGCGAACTCGGTGGGACCGACCGCTCATCTCATTTTAGTCCCTATCGGTGAGACCGAACTGATTAGGGTTTCTGGCCTTGGCTATGTCAAATGAACTCGGTGGCGCCGGATAGATCAAATCGATGGGGCCGAGTTTGACTTTTGGTTTGGGACATATGTGGATATGAGAAAGTGGTTGAGGTCTTTTGGAGCATATCACTAATCATTTTGAGGAAGCAAGACATTAAGCAACACCTCATCCCCTTTTAATAGCATTGGCTTTTCCTATGGACTCAATATGATCTTGGATCACTAAAATGAAAATGTAGAGTCATGAGCTTGAGCCAATATGTATCCTTAGCATTTTGAGGGGTCCACATCTCTAGTCCATGCCATGCCAATCATTGAACTTTCTGAAATGATCATATTGAAAGGGTATTAGTTCAATGAGCTATATGTTGTTAGGAATTACCAAAACCACCCAGGGATTAGTTGCACTTTCACCCCCCCCCCTTCCTTCTCCTACTCCCTCTCCTTCCCCCTTTCCACCTCCATGAGAAGGAAAAGAGGGGGGGGGGGCGAATCCTACTAGGACTAGGAGTCCTAGTAGTACTAGGAGTCCTAGTAGGAATAGGAGTCCTAGTAGGACTCCCCCCATATGGCGCGCCCCCTAGGGTCGGCCTCCTCCCTCTCCCTCCTTTATATACGTGGGCAAGGCACCCCTTGGATATACATCAATTGTTCCTTAGCCATGTGCGGTGCCCCCTCCACAGTTTACCACATCGGTCATAGCGTCGTAGTGCTTAGGCGAAGACCTACGCGGATCACATCACCATCACCATCACCACACCGTCGTGTTGACGAAACTATCCCTCGACCCTCTGCTGGATCAAAAGTTCGAGGGATGTCATCGAGCTGAACGTGTGCTGAACTCGGAGGTGATGTACGTTCGGTACTAGATCAGTTGGATCGTGAAGATGTTCAACTACATCAACCGCGTTAACCTTACGCTTCCGTATTCGGTCTACAAGGGTACGTGGACACACTCTTTCCCTCTCGTTTATATGCATCTCCTAGATAGATCTTGCGTGATCGTAGGAATTTTTTTGAAATTGCATGCTACGTTCCCCAACAGTGGCATCCGAGTCAGGTCTATGCGTAGATGATACCCACGAGTAGGACACAATGAGTTGTGGGCAATAATAGTCATACTGCTTACAACCAATGTCTTATGTTGATTCAGCGGTTTTGTTGGATGAAGCAGCCCGGACCGACATTACATGACCGCATTCATGAGACTGGTTCTACCGACATGCTTCGCACACAAGTGGCTGGCGGGTGTCCATTTCTCCAACTTTAGTTGAATTGAGTTTGACTACGGCCGGTCCATGTTGAAGGTTAAAACAACACACTTGACGAAAAATCGTTCTGGTTTTGATGCGCAGGTAAGAACGGTTCTTGCTAGAAGCCCGTAGCAGCCACGTAAAACTTGCAAGAACAAAGTAGAGGACATCTAACTTGTTTTTGCAGGGCATGTTGTGATGTGATATGGTTAAGATGTGATGAGATATAAATTGTTGTATGAGATGATCATGTTTTGTAAAAGTTATCGGCAACTGGCAGGAGCCTTATGGTTGTCGCTTTATTGTATGAAATGCAATCGCCATGTAATTGCTTTACTTTATCACTAAGCGGCAGCAATAGTCGTAGAAGCAATAGTTGGCGAGATGACAATGATGCTACGATGGAGATCAAGGTGTCAAGCCGGTGACGATGGAGATCATGACGGTGCTTTGGAGATGGAGATCAAAGGCACAAGATGATGATGGCCATATCATGTCACATATTTTGATTCCATGTGATGTTTATCTTTTATGCATCTTATTTTGCTTAGTATGGCGGTAGCATTATAAGATGATCCCTCACTAAATTTCAAGGTATAATTGTTCTGCCTGAGTATGCACCGTTGCTATAGTTCGTCGTGTCGAGACACCACGTGATGATCGGGTGTGATAAGCTCTACATTAACATACAACGGGTGCAAGCCAATTTTCCACGTGCAGAATACTCGGGGTTAAACTTGACGAGCCTAGCATATGCAGATATGGCCTCGGGACACTAAGACCGAAAGGTCGAATGTGAATCATATAGTAGATATGATCAACATAGAGATGTTCACCATTGAAAACTACTCCATCTCATTTGATGATCGGACATGGTTTAGTTGATATGGATCATGCGACCATTTAGATGACGAGAGGGATGTCTATCTAAGTGGGACTTCCTAAGTAATATGATTAATTGAACTTTAATTTATATGAACTTAGTCCTAATAGTATTTGCATATCTATGTTGTAGATCAAGAACTTGCGATGTAGCTCCCCGTTTATTTTTGATATGTTCCTAGAGAAAAATAAGTTGAAAGATGATAGTAGCAATGACCTGAGGATTATCCTCATTAATGCACAGAAGAATTATGTCCTTGGTGCACCGCTAGGTGACGGACCTATTGCAGGAGCTGATGCAGACGTTATGAACGTTTGGCAAGCTCAGTATGATGACTACTTGATAGTTTAGTGCGCTATGCTTTACGGCTTAGAACCAGAACTTCAAAAACGTTTTGAACGCCACGGAGCATATAGGATGTTCCAAGAGCAGAAATTGGCATTTCAGACTCATGCCCGAGTCGAGAGGTATGAGACCTCTGACACGTATTTTGCCTACAAGATGGAGGAGAATAGCTCAACTAGTGAGCATATGCTCAGAATGTCTGAGTACTACAATCGCTTGAACCAAGTGGGAGTTAATCTTCAAGAAAAGATAGTGATTGATAGAGTTCTCTAGTCACTATCACCAAGTTACTAGAACTTCGTGGTGAACTATAATATGCAAGGGATGACGAAAACGATTCCCGAACTCTTCGCGATGCTGAAATCGGTGAAGGTAGAAATCAAGAAAAGCATCAAGTGTTGATGGGTGACAAGACCACTAGTTTCAAGTAAAAGGGCAAGGGAAAGAAAGGGAACTTCAAGAAGAATGGCAAGCAAGTTTCCACTCCCATGAATAAGCCCAATGCTAGACCCAAGCCTGATACTGAGTGCTTCTACTGCAAAGGAAATGGTCAGTGGAAGCGGAACTGCCCCAAATATTTGACGGATAAGAAGGATGGCAAAGTGAAAGGTATATTTGATATACATGTTATTTATGTTTACCTTAGTAATGGTCATAGTAGCACCTGGGCATTTGATACTGGTTTTGTTGCTCATATTTGCAACTCGACATAGGGGCTACAGATTAAACGAAGATTGGCTAAGGACGAGGTGACGATGCGCGTGGGAAATGGTTCCAATGTCGATGTGATCGCCGTCGGCACGCTACCTCTACATCTACTGTCGGGATTAGTTTTAGACCTGAATAATTGTTATTTGGTGCCAGCGTTGAGCATGAACATTATATCCGGATCTTGTTTAATGTGAGACGGTTATTCATTTAAATCAGAGAATAATGGTTGTTCTATTTATATGAGTAATATCTTTTATGGTCATGCACCCTTGATGAGTGGTCTATTTTTGTTGAATCTCGATTGTAGTGATACACATGTTCATAATATTGAAGTCAAAAGATGCAAAGTTAATAATGATAGGTCAACTTATTTATGGCACTGCCGTTTAGGTCATATTGGTGTAAAGCGCACGAAGAAACTCCATGTTGTTGGACTTTTGGAATCACTTGATGCTTGCGAACCATGCCTCATGGGCAAGATGACTAAAACTCCGTTCTCCGGAACAATGGAGCGAGCAACTGACTTATTGGAAATAATACATACTGATGTATGTGGTCCGATGAGTGTTGAGGCTCGTGGCGGGTAACGTTATTTTCTGACGTTCACAGATGATTTGAGCAGATATGGGTATATCTACTTGATGAAACATAAGTCTGAAACATTTGAAAGGTTCAAAGAATTTCAGAGTGAAGTGGAAAATCAATGTAACAAGAAAATAAAGTTTCTATGATCTGATCGTGGAGGTGAATATTTGAGTTATGAGTTTGGTCTTCATCTGAAACAATGTGGAATAGTTTCACAACTCACGCCACCTGGAACACCACAGCGTAATGGTGTGTCCGAGCGCCATAACCGTACTTTATTAGATATGGCGTGATCTATGATGTCTCTTACTGATTTACCGCTGTCGTTTTGGGGTTATGCTTTAGAGATATCTGCATTCACGTTGAATAGGGCACCATCTAAATCCGTTGAGACGACACCATATGAACTGTGGTTTGGCAAGAAACCTAAGCTGTCGTTTTTTAAAGTTTGGGGCTGCGATGCTTATGTGAAAAAGCTTCAACCTGATAAGCTCGAACCCAAATCGAAGAAATGTGTCTTCATAGGATACCCAAAGGAAACTGTTGGGTACACCTTCTATCATAGATCCGAAGGCAAGATATTTGTTGCTAAGAATGGATCCTTTCTAGAGAAGGAGTTTCTCTTGAAAGAAGTGAGTGGGTGGAAAGTAGATCTTGATGAGGTAATTGTACCTTCTCCCGAATTGGAAAGTAGTTCATCACAAAAATCAGTTCCAGTGATTCCTACACAAATTAGTAAGGAAGCTAATGATGATGATCATGAAACTTCATATCATGTTACTTCCGAACCTCGTAGGTCAACCAGAGTACGGTCCGCACCAGAGTGGCACGGTAATCCTATTCTGGAAGTCATGTTACTAGACCATGGCGAACCTACGAACTATGAGGAAACGATGATGAGCCCAGATTCCGCGAAATGGTTTGAGGCCATCAAATCTGAGATGGGATCCATGTATGAGAACAAAGAATGGACTTTGATTGAATTGCTCGATGATCGGCGAGCCATTAAGAATAAATGGATCTTCAAGAGGAAGACGGTCGCTGATAGTAGTGTTACTATCTACAAAGCTTGAATTGTCGCAAAAGGTTTTTGACAAGGTGTTGACTACGATGAGAGTTTCTCACTCATATCTATGCTTAAAGTCTGTCTGAATCATGTTAGCAATTGCTGCATTTTATGAAATCTGGCAAATGGATGTCAAAACTGCATTCCTTCATGGATTTATTAAAGAAGATTTGTATATGATGCAACCAGAAGGTTTTCTCAATCCTAAAAATGCTAACAAAGTGTGCAAGCTCCAGCGATCCAACTATGGACTGGTGCAAGCATCTCGGAGTTGGAATATACGCTTTGATGAGTTGATCAAAGCATGTAGTTTTATACAGACTTGCGGTGAAGCCTGTATTTACAAGAAAGTGAGTGGGAGCACTGCATCATTTCTGATAAGTATATGTGAATGACATATTGTTGATCAGAAATGATGTAGAATTTTCTGGAAAGTATAATGGAGTGTTTGAAAGGATTTTTCAAAGAAAGACCTCAGTGACGCTACTTACATATTGAGCATCAAGATCTATAAAAATAGATCAAGGCGCTTGATAAAACTTTCGATGAGTACATACCTTGATAAGAATTTGAAGGAGTTCAAAATGGATCAGTCAAAGAAGGAGTTCTTGCCTGAGTTGTAAGGTATGATGTTCAGTAAAACTCAAAACCCGACCACTGCAGAAAGTAGAAAGAGAATGAAAGTCATTCCCTATGCCTCAGCCATAGGTTCTATAATATACTATGCTATGTACCAGACCTATTGTGTACCTTGCCATGAGTCTGGCAAAGGGGTACGATAGTGATCCAAAGAGTGGATCAACGGATGTTGGTCAAAGTTATCCTTAGTTACCTAAGAGGACTAAGGAAATATTTCTCGGTTATGGAGGTAATAAAGAGTTCTTCATAAAGAGTTACATCGATGCAAGCTTTTACACCGATCCGGATAACTATGGGTCTCAATCTGGATACATATTGAAAGTGGGAGAAATTAGCTAGAGTAGCTCCATGTAGAGCATTGTAGACATAGACAATTTGCAAAATACATACGGCTCTGAGTGTGACAGACCCGTTGAATAAAATTCTCTCACAAGCAAAACATGATCACACCTTAGTACTCTTTGGGTGTTAATCACATAGCAATGTGAACTAGATTATTGACTCTAGTAAACCCTTTGGGTGTTAGTCACATGGCGATGTGAACTAATCACATAAAGATGTGAACTATTGATGTTAAATCACATGACGATGTGAACTAGATTATTGACTCTAGTGCAAGTGGGAGACTGAAGGAAATATGCCCTAGAGGCAATAATAAAGTTCTTATTTATATTTCCTTATATCACGATAAATGTTTATTATTCATGCTAGAATTGTACTAAACGGAAACTTAGTACATGTGTGAATACATAGACAAAACAGAGTGTCCCTAGTATGCCTCTACTTGACTAGCTCGTTAATCAAAGATGGTTAAGTTTCCTAACCATAGACATGTGTTGTCATTTGATGAACGGGATCACATCATTGACAAGACCCATCCGTTAGCTTAGCATAATGATCGTTAAGTTTTATTGCTATTGCTTTCTTCTTGACTTATACATATTCCTCTAACTATGAGATTATGCAACTCCCAAATACCGAAGGAACACCTTGTGTTCTATCAAATGTCACAATGTAACTGGGTGATTATAAAGATGCTCTACAGGTGTCTCCTAAGGTGTTTGTTGGGTTGGCATAGATCAAGATTAGGATTTGTCACTCCGAGTATCGGAGAGGTATCTCTGGGCCCTCTCGGTAATGCATTACTATAAGCCTTGCAAGCAATGTGACTAACGAGTTAGTTACGGGATGATGCATTACAAAATGAGTAAAGAGACTAGTCGGTAACGAGGTTAAACTAGGTATGATGATACCGATGATCGAATCTTGGGCAAGTAACATACCGATGACAAAGGGAATAACGTATGTTGTTATTGCGGTTTGATCGATAAAGATCTTCGTAGAATATGTAGGAACCAATATGAGCATCCAGGTTCCGCCGTTGGTTATTGACCGGAGATGTGTCTCGGTCATGTCTACATAGTTCTCGAACCCGTAGGGTCCACTCTCTTAACGTTCGATGACGATTTGTATTATGAGTTATTTGTTTTGGTGACTGAAGTTAGTTTGGAGTCCCGGATGAGATCACGGTTATGACGAGGAGTCTCTAAATGCTCGAGAGGTAAAGATTGATATTTTGGAAGGTAGTATTCGGACACCGGAAGGGTTCCGAAGTGTATCGGGTACATACCGGAGTACCGGAGGCGTTACCGGAACCTCCCGGGGAAAGATATGGGCCATAGGAGGGAGGCTAACCAGCCCACAAGGGGCTGGTGCTTCACAAGGGAGGAGGCCGAATTGGTTTTAGGGAAGGCGCCACCCCTTTCCTTCTCCTATTCCCTCTCCTTCCCCCTTTCCACCTCCATGAGAAGGAAAAGAGGGGGGGGGGGCGAATCCTACTAGGACTCCCCCTTATGGCACGCCCCCTAGGGCCGGCCTCCTCCCTCTACCTCCTTTATATACATGGGCATGGCACCCCTTGTATATACATCAATGTTCCTTAGCCGTGTGCGGTGCCCCCCTCCACAGTTTACCACCTCGGTCATAGCGTCGTAGTGCTTAGGCGAAGCCCTGCGCGGATAACATCACCATCACAAATAGGTTGTGGGTCATCAAGAATATTTTCTAGCCTAGGCAACTTATCAGCCACGGGGTTCTCAGCTCCTTTTCTATCAGTGATATGTAAGTCAAATTCTTGCAGCAAGAGAACCCACCTAATGGGTCTAGGTTTAGCATCTTTCTTTTCCATAAGATATTTTATAGCAGCATGATCGGTGTGAACAGTAACTTTAGAATCAACAATGTAAGATCTGAATTTATCACAAGCAAAAACACCACTGCTAAAAATTCTTTTTTAGTAGTAGCATAATTTAGTTGAGCACTGTCTAGAGTTTTACTAGCATAATGAATAACATTTAATTTCTTATCAACTCTTTGTCCTATAAGAGCACCAACAGCATAATCATTGGCATTACACATAATTTTAAAAGGCAAGTTCCAATCAGGTGGTTAAACAATAGGTGCAGAAATCAAGGCTTTCTTAAGTGTTTCAAAGGCTTTCTACACAATCATCGTCAAAAACAAATGGGACATCCTTTTGTAAAAGATTTGTAAGAGGCCTAGAAATTTTAGCTTTATCCACCTCAATACCTCATTAAGAAATTTTATGTCCCAAGACAATCTTTTCAAAAAATTAGAGAATATAGTAGTCATACAACTTCGAAAGGTAGCAGGTGCATTGCATAAACCAAAAGGCATACGTCTATAAGCATAAGTTCCAAAAGGACAGGTAAAGGTGGTTTTCTCTTGATCAGGTTGTGAGAATGGTACTTGAGAAAAAACAGAATACCCATCAAGGAAACAAAAATGTGTGTTCTTTGACAATCTTTCTAGCATTTGATGAATAAAAGCCATAGGGTAATGATCTTTTATAGTAGCTTTGTTTAATTTTCTAAAATCAATTACTATTCTATAGCCAATGACAATTCTTGCGAAATAAGTTCATTGTTATCATTAGGAACAACAGTAATACCTCCCTTATTAGGGACACAATGAACATGACTTACCCATCTACTATCAGCTACAGGAAGATTATACCTGCTTCCAGAAGCTTCAGTATTTCATTTCTTACCACTTCTTTCATTTTAGGATTTAAACGTCGTTGGTGATCAACAACGGGTTTAGCATCAGGTTCCATATTAATTTTGTGCTGACAGAGAGTGGGACTAATGCCCTTTAAATCATCAGGAGTATATCCAATGGAAGCTCGGTGCTTCTTTAGAACCTTCAATAATCTTTCTTCTTCACGTTCTGAAAGGTTAGCACTAATAATAGCAGGATATATGTTTTTCTCATCAAGATAAGAATATTTCGAAGTGTCTGACAATTGTTTTAATTCAAACACAGGATCACCTTTAGGTGGAGGAGGACCTCCCAACGTTTCAATAGGCAAATTGTGTTTAAGCATAGGATGTTGTTCAAAGAAAATCTTATCTATTTCATTTCTTTCATGCATATGCATATCATTCTCATGGTCTAGCAAATATTTTTCTAGTGGATCAGTAGGAGGTACAACAATAGAAGCAAGACCAATTATTTCTTCCTTACTAGGCAATTCTTCCTTATTATGCTTTCTACTAAACTTAGAAAAATTAAATTCATGAGACTCATCACCAAAACTAACACCGACAGTTTGTTTCTTACAATCTACTTTAGCATTAACGGTGTTCAAGAAAGGTGTACCAAAGATAACGGGACAAAAGTCATCTTGTGGGGAACCAAGAACAAGAAAATCAGTAGGATATTTTATTTTCCCAGACAAGACTTCAACATCTCTAACAATCGCAAGTGGTGTGATGGTGTCTCTATTAGCAAGTTTAATAGTAACCTCTATGTCTTCTAGCTCAGCGAGTGCTATGTCATTCATAATTTCTTGATATAAGGTGAAAGGAATAGCACTCACACTAGCACCTAAATCACATAAACCATGATAACAATGATCTCCTATCTTAACTGAGACAACGGGCATGCCAACAATGGGTCTATGTTTGTCCTTTTCATCGGGTTTGGCAATTCTAGCAGCTTCATCACAAAAGTAAATAACATGCCCATCTATATTTTCAACCAGGAGATAATTAACCATAGCAACACTAGGTTCTACCTTGATTTGTTCAGCTGATTTAGGTGTTTTAATATAGCTTTTATTGACCACAGTTGAAACTTTAGCATGTTCCTTTATCCTAACAGGGAAAGGTCGTTCTTCAATATAAGGAGTAGGAACAACTGGATCAACATTACAGATAATAGTTTCATCTTTAGCTATTACCGATTCTTTAATTTCTTTAATAGGTGGCTGATATTTGAACCACTTCTCCTTAGGGAGATCAACATGAGTAGCAAATGATTCACAAAAGAAGGCTACTATCTTAGAGTCAAGTCCATATTTAGTGCTAAACTTTTGAAAAGCATCGGTATTCATAAAAGACTTAACACAATCATACTTAAGCTTAATACTTGACTCTTTACCTTCGTTGAGTTCCCAATCTTCAGAGTTGCGTTTAATTCTTTCTAAAAGATCCCACCAGAAATCAATAGTCTTCTTCATAAAGGAACTAGTACAAGAAGTATCAATCATGCACTGCTGCAGAATGCTGCTAATGCGACACTACGAATAGAGACCCTTCGACGAAACTGTGTGCGATGCAATAATCGCAAACGGTGGTGTAAAAAACCGTCAAAAAAGGTGCAGAACATTTGCGATGGAGGATGCATCAAACACGGTTCAGATTTTAGTTGCGTGTGCGATGCAGGGCATACGGTTCAGTTCAATTAACTTTTTGCGACGAGGGGGGACAAAAGAAACGGGCAGCCAGATGAAGGTGTGTGCGATATACAGCATATGGTTCACTCGGATGAACTGTTTGTGATTAGGCAACACAAAAGAAACATTCAAGCAGATTAAGGTGTGTGCGATATATGGCATGCGGTTCACTCAGATGAACTGTTTGTGTTGAGACACGAGAACAGAAACGGTTCAATATAACAAGATGTGTGTGATACGTGGCAAATACGTCTGTAATTAGAAATGTGTGCGAAGACCGATAGTAACACAGATGGTTGCTGCTAATAACACTGTGTGTTGTGCGATGGGATTGCATACAGAACAACAACATTATATACACACTTATAAGGACATGGTTGCATAACCAAATTAAACATCCACTTACATAGGTGGCTACTACAACCATGGCATTTGAACACACCAAAGTAAACTATTACATGCATAATTACATAGGTAGCTACTACACACATGACATTTCCACACACCAATAAATTAAACTATATATAACATGCATGATTAACTAGCATAAATGATCATCTGATCATCATCTACTTCTTGTGACGCTTGCTTTGCTTGTGGCTCGATCCGGGCTCGTCGATTTGGGTAATGAGGCATTTCCTCATGTCAACGATCAGCTTGTGCATCTCGTAGCATGTGTACATGCTCTTGGCTGCGAACCTGAGGTGAGGTTCATCCAGTTGCCGCATCCAGGCCCTGTGCCAGGATACAAGACTTATTCTCTGGGCATCCTACTTCATCTTTTCGTAGTAGGGGTCGATGACGGCCAAGGCGAGTTCGACCAGAGAGTCCTTCTTCGTGCTGCCCTAGACCCTGTAGTGGTCACAGATTTCGTGTTGCCGGCTGCTGTTGCCGCCACACCACCATCGAAAGCCAGGGCCATCTCCCGCTCCGCCGCCGCGGCCTGAAGGCGGGAGGTGGTCGTCGTGGCCGTCACCCCACTGCCGGCCACCATGGCCATCACCCGCTCCGGCACCGCGGCCCGAAGGCGGAAGGTGGTGGTCGTGGCCGCCACCCCATCATCGGCCGCTTCGGTGTCAAAACCGGCGGATCTCGGGTAGGGGGTCCCGAACTGGGCGTCTAGGCGGATGGTAACAGGAGACAAGGGACACGATGTTTTTACCCAGGTTCGGGCCCTCTCAATGGAGGTAAAACCCTACTCCTGCTTGATTAATATTGATGATAAGGGTAGTACAAGAGTATATCTACCACGAGATCAGAGAGGCTAAACCCTAGAAGCTAGCCTATGGTATGATTGTTGTTCGTCCTACAGACTAAAACCCTCCGGTTTATATAGACACCGGAGAGGGTTAGGGTTACATAGAGTCGGTTACAAATGGGAGGAGATCTACAAATACGGAATGCCAAGCTTGCCTTCCACCCCAAAGAAAGTCCCATCCGGACACGGGACGAAGTCTTCAATCTTGTATCTTCATAGTCCAGGAGTCCGGCCAAAGGTCATAGTCCGGCCATCCGGACACCCCCTAATCCAGGACTCCCTCAGTAGCCCCTGAACCAGGCTTCAATGACGACGAGTCCGGCGGCAGATTATCTTCGGCATTGCAAGGTGGGTTCCTCCTCCGAATACTTAATAGAAGATTTTGAACACAAGGATAGTGTCCGGCTCTGCAAAATTATTTCCACATACCACCATAGAGAGAATAATATTTACACAAATCCAATCTGCTCACGTATTTCATAGCGTGACATCACACCACGGCCAAGCCTTTATTCGAATCGTTTTTACTGTCCCACCTCAACACACTTAGCGAGGCGGTTTCCTTGGCACGTCTTGTTGAAGCAGAGATCATGTCCCCTTATTCCGGGATTCTCATCAATACGGGCGTGAGTAACCCAACCGTGCCATTAATTTATGGCGCTTGGGAGATAAGCGAGTTTTACCAGGCTGGTGCGGGCACATAGTTTCGTTCGCCCATATAAGGGGATAAGGATCCACCTTTTCCATCTACGCCTTCTTCCTCCTTCGCTTATCCATTTTCAAGACTCGAGCTCCAAATACCAAGTCCGCACACCCCACCTCAACCTTCTCCAGTCATGTCCGGAGCGGGAGGCAAGTGGATGGCCTCCTCCATCACGGAGGGGCACATCAAAAAGCTAAGGAAGGCCGGATACTTGTCCAATGACATTGCGCACCGGCTCCCCGACAAAGGGAAGCTCATCCCCATCCCTAGGCCCCATGAGAGGGTGGTGTTACTCAACCACTTCCTCCGTGGACTAGGTTTTCCACTTCACCCATTTGTCCGGGGGCTCATGTTCTACTACGGCCTGGATTTCCACGATCTGGCCCCGATCTTCATCCTCAACATCTCGGCGTTCATCGTCAGGCGTAGGCCTTCCTCTGCATCCAGCCCCACTTCGGCTTATGGCTGAAGACCTTCAATGTCAAGCCGAAGGTAGTGGGCGGCCGCCAAGAGGAGTGCAGAGGTGCCATGGTGGGAAATATGGCCAACGTCCTATGGCTCGAGGGCTCCTTCGTGGAGACCATAAAGGGGTGGCAATCGGGGTGGTTCTACATCACCGAGCCGCGTGACCCTAAATGGGCAGCGGCTTCCGAATTCCGATATGGCTTCCCTACACGGCTCACCTCCTGGAAAGAGACAGGCCTGTCGTGGGGTAATTTGGAAGAGCAGACCGGACTCCAAACCTGCGTCCAAAACCTGGTGAACAAGAAGCTCAAGCTCGTCAACGTAGTCCAGGTCATGCTCATCCGCCGGATCCTCCCGTGCCAACAACGGGCTTTCAGCTTGTGGGAGTTTGATCCGGCACAGCACCAAACCCTGAGCAGGCTCTTCGACACTATGTACGAAGATGCCTGGAAGGTGCTGTTCAAGGGCGCCGAGGCTCCCGCATCCGCTACGAGGATCGCGGTTCAAAGCGCAGCATCAAGCCAACGCGGTAAGCTATTTTGCCCTTTATGGGACACTTGTTTTTCATAGTTTGACTCTATGCGGGATCTAAACTCCCTTACCTTTGACAGGATTGGCAGAGGACGTCCGGGCAGATTGACTGTCCGGCTCCCTTGCCAGAAAACCTAGTGGACGCCCGCTTGACGGGGCTGCTGGTTCCGGCACCTTACGTGGTGCCGGAGAAGAAGGCCAAGAAGAAGGACACGGGAACTCGAAGGAGTTCCCGGCGCCAGGTGGTGTCGGACTCATCGTCCGATGACTCCGAGGCGGACTCCTCCCATGAAAATGAGGAGGAGGAAGAAGAGGCCTCTCCCCCTCCAGCGAGTGGAGGAACAAAAAGGAAGGCCGCCCCACCTGGAGGGGCCGGAGGGTCCAAAAAGGGAAGAACCCTTCCTCCGGACTACTCCACCAACGCCGATGACGGCGAAGAGGAGTGGCCATCTAGGGCCAAGCCCCTGGAAAAATCGTAAGTATCCGTATACCAGAATAACTCACAGTGTTCCTCTGTTGCACAGTATCTTCTGACGCCGAATATAATCATGCAGCCTGCCCAAGGCCGGGCTTGACGCTTCAACGAGCGGCTCCCTGGGTTCGTTGGATGTGAATAGCACTTCACTTCCGGGCGCCTCCTCTCCTCACGCTGTGGATGATGCCGAGGTGGAGTCCCAAAAGGGGCCAAGCCAGGAGGAGGTGGTCCTGGAGGCGCCGCAAGGCAACCTCCTGCACTCCAAAGAAGGGATAAAACCCCAAAGGGCTCTAAGTCCGCCCCGGGCCGGACTGCACTGTAACCTTCAAGAGTTCCAGAGTCCGCAGCGCCCCCATGTAAGAAGGGCAAGCCTACGACGCCGGTGACCTCCGTCCAACCGGAGGCACCGGATAATTTGCTGGAGGTGCTTAACGGCGCCTCCACCGACAAGGAGCACCACACTATTATGAGTGTGGTGATCCAGAAGGTTCAGTCCGCCAAGAGCGGGCTGACTGAAGCCCGTGCCAGTTTTCTAACAGGCTTTGAGGTATGTATTTAAGATATGTAAAAATATTACCGCATAGACAGTAGCCCCTGATGCTCAGTTTGGTGTTCGGAAAGAAAAGCCGAATTGAGGATCTAAAAGATATACGCAGGAGTCTAACATAAGTATGTCAATATAGGAATGCAGGCTGTGCTGCTGACCTCTGCCGCACTGACTGCGGAGGTTGATGCATTGAAGCAGAGCCTCGAGCGGTCCGAGAACGAGCTCGGCCTTGCCAAGAAGCAGCTCGAGGACAAGGAAGGTAAGTAATACCTTATGTAAGTATATAAAAAAGATGTGGTTGCAAAAAATGACAGGACCAACGTGGGTATTACAGGGGCCACAACCCAGGTGGCAACCCTGAAGGAAGCGTTGTCCAAGGCCGAAGAAAATGCGGCCGTGGAGCATACCCAGCGAGAGAAGCAGGAGGCGCGGGTGGCGGAGGTGCAGCAAGAGCTCCAGGCTCTCGTGGAAAAACACGAGAGTTTGGAGCTTGACTCAAAGACTCGAGAGCCCGAGCTCGCCTTGATGCTTGAGAGAGCCAAATCTGCCAAGGCCGAAGCCCAAAAAGCCCTCCAGGAAATTGAGGCGATGAAGAAGATAGCGGTGGTTAAGGCATTCTTTATGCAAAGCAAGCATGTGAAAGTGAATTACTTGTTACTTACCCGAGTCCGGAGCTCTCCAGGAGCATTCGCAGATCTTCCCCGGAGTGTGTCCGACGCCAAGCATTCTACCGAGCCAAGAGGGGAGCTCGACGGAGAAGGTGTTCTGGTCTCAAGATGTCGAGGCCGGACACCCGGTGTTTTTGAGCGACCAAATTGAAGCAGCTGGTCGAGCTCCATAAGGTGGCCGAACATGCCATGAAGGGTCTCATGGTCCGGCTGTGGCCTGGGGGGGCCATGCCTGGGAGCTACTTCGGGCTGGTGAGGCGGCTGGTGGATGCATGTCCATGGCTTGAAGTCATCAAGCGCTCCGTATGCATCGAAGGTGCTCAGAGGTCTTGCCCGTGCTAAAGTGCACTGGGCAAGATGGACGCCGAGAAGCTTGTGACGGACGGACCACCGCTGGGCAAGGAGCATCGGAAGCCCGAGATGTATTATGAGGGCGCCTCAAGGGTGCCCGCCTTTATAGCGGATGAGTGCTCCAAAGATGTAATTTTGAGTAAACTCGCATTTTGTGATCTGTATGCTGAAATGTTGTTCATATGCGCTAAGCAACGCTTTTGAATTTAAAATATTACCTTCGTGGTGGCCGCTTATTAAAATTGAGAGATGGCGAGTCGTCACATCGCCCCCATGCCATGAAAGTGCCGGGTGTTCGGGATAAACTTGAGCGCTCTTTTTCTCATTATTGGGTCCTTCGAGGGAGGCGCTCAACACAACGAACAAGGCAATCAAACTATAATGCTTGAACACTCTCACTTAGCCATAGAGTTCTATAATTTTAAATTTCGGCGAAGCCCCTAGTATTCAGAAGACCGAGTTCGGGGCGCTATCCACGCCTAGGCTGGACAAAGCCGACTCCTCGCTCTAAGCGGCATAAGTCTTTAGGGACTCGAAAACCTCTCGAACAGCGACTAGCTCTCGCCCTATCATGACGGTCAGTTTTAGCTTTCTCCACTGAGGTGCTTAGCCCAGCTCAACCGGGGCACAATCGCAGTGGTTCTCCCAGCTACCTTAGCCGATATAGCGGAACGTAAGGTACCAAAACATGGGAGCCGGGCAAACCCAACTATTGACCCAAGACATGATTCGGAGCCGATGCATATAATGCTATAAGTCCGGGTGCCGCACTCATGAGAGTGTTCGGGCTTCTCACACCATATTCTGGGGTACGTAAGCCCCTGGTGTATTGGCCGTACCAAAGTGTACGGTTGCATAATGTCCTAACTGAACATATTTTTATAAAAAAAGGAATGCAATATTAGACAAAAGCTATGTTTTGTTTATTCGAAAAATCTGCGGTGAAAGCAGAACGATACAAATAATGCGATAAGCAAGAGATGGGACTATTTGACATGTCCCCTCCGTGGGCGAAGCTGCGGGATGATATGTGAAACAAGTATACCGCTTCGTTATAGAGACCACCTGGACACTCGACGTAGCTTCGCCTCCACGGCTGTTGCATCGTGTTCGGGCGATTATATCACGGACAGGCCTTCCGGAAAGTGGAGTCCTGAAAGTAAGAAACAAAAGAATGAAAAAATCGGGAGCCCCTGGTGCGGCTGAGCCGCATTTTGGGCATGCCGTGGTCGTGTCCCTCCCCCTATGCCCATGGTATTTCCAGAGCGTAGTTATGTACGCGTAGTACTGGTTTCGCAATTTCGCGAGGGCTGGGGTTGGGGCCGCATTGCTACGCGTGCTCGGAACGTGCCAGGCGGTCTTGTTGTAGGTTACTCCAGGCGCGCTTGACGGTGTCCGGACGTTTAATGGCCGGACTGGAGAATTTCCTTGAGAGGCTGCTTTGTTCTTCCGCCGCGAGGACGCCAGATGCTCCTCCGTTCGGAGAGAGCGTTGGGTGTTTCCATTGACCGTAATGACTCCTCGAGGGCCTGGCATCTTGAGCTTGAGGTATGCGTAGTGCGGCACCGCATTGAATTTTGCAAATGCGGTTCGTCCGAGCAGTGTGTGATAGCCACTGTGGAACGGGACTATGTCGAAGATTAACTCCTCGCTTCGGAAATTATCCAGGGATCCGAAGACCACCTCAAGTGTAATTGAGCCTGTACAGTTGGCCTCTACACCTGGTATGACGCCTTTAAAGGTCGTCTTTGTGGGTTTAATCCTTGAGGGATCTATGCCCATTTTTTGCACTGTATCCTGATAAAGCAGGTTCAGGCTGTTGCCGCCGTCCATAAGGACTCTAGTGAGGTGTAATCCGTCAACGATTGGGTCTAGAACCAATGTGGCGAATCCGCCATGGCGGATGCTAGTGGGGTGGTCCCTTCAATCAAAAGTGATCGGGCAGGAGGACCATGGGTTGAACTTTGGGGCGACTGGCTCCAACGCATATACGTCCCTGAGTGCACGCTTCCGCTCCCTTTTGGGTATGTGGGTTGCGTATATCATGTTCACCGTCCGCACTTGTTGGGGGAAGCCCTTATGTCCCCTATTGTTTGGCGGCCGGGGCTCCTACTCGTCCTCACTATGCAGCCCCTTGTCATTGTTTTCGGCGTTTAACTTGCCTGCCTGTTTGAACACCCAACAATCCCTGTTGGTGTGGTTGGCTGGTTTTTTGGGGGTGCCGTATCCGCACGAGCGATCGAGTATTCGGTCCAAATTGGACGGGCCCGGAGTATTTCTTTTGAATGGATTTTTCCGCCGACCGGGTTTAGAGCCTCTGAATCCAGCATTAACTGATGTGTCCTCAGCATTGTCGCTGTTAATACGACGCTTTTGCTTGTTGCGACGCGACCTGCCAATGCTGTCCTTGGTATCCGAATTACCAGGGCTCTTGGTCATGTTATTACTACGAGCTAGCCAGCTGTCTTCTCCCACGCAAAAGCGGGTCATGAGTGTTGTGAGGGCTGCCATGGATTTCGGCTTTTCCTGTCCTAAGTGCCGGGCAAGCCACTCGTCACGGATGTTAAGCTTGAAGGCTGCAAGGGCCTCTGCGTCCGGACAGTCGACTATTTGATTTTTCTTGGTTAGGAACCGTGTCCAGAATTGTCTGGCCGATTCCTCTGGCTGCTGAATTATGTGGCTTAGGTCATCGACGCCGGTGGTCGCATTATAGGTGCCCCGGAAGTTGTTGAGGAATGCGGCTTCCGTGTCCTCCCAACAACCAATTGATTCTGGCCGCAAGCTGTTAAGCCAATGCCGAGCTGTTCCTTGAAGCTTGAGTGGGAGGTATTTGATGGCGTGTAGATGATCGCCGCGGGCCATGTGGATATGAAGGAGATAATCCTTGATCCATACCGCCGGATCTGTTGTGCCATCGTATGATTCGATGTTTACGGGTTTGAAACCCTCGGGGATTTGATGATCCATTACTTCATCTGTGAAGCATAGTGGGTGTGATGCGCCTCTGTATTGGGCTATATCACGATGTAGCTCAAATGAGCTTTGTCTACTGTGTTCGGCCCGGCCGGATTTACCATATCCAGCGTGACGGTTATCGTCACATGTCGTGGGGCGCCCATGCGATCCATAGATCGATCTTGTTTGCCTTGCCCTGTCCTCCAATATATCTTTGAGCGACGCAGGGGTGCGGCTTGAGTTGAGGGCCAAGAGGCCTCTCTGTCGCGGCCACGAGGTGGCCGGTCGGCCGCATCATGCGCTGGTGATGTAGGTCTAGGTGCTTCCTCCTCTAATCAGGGTAGCAGCCTGCGTTTTGGATAGCTCTTGGAGGGGCGTTCGAGTTCATACTCTTCAGCCGCAAGAACATCAGTCCATCTGTCGGCTAGCAAGTCTTGGTCAGCTCTAAGCTGTTGCTGTTTTTTCTTGAGGCTGCTCGTCGTGGCCATAAGCCTGCGTTTAAAACGCTCTTGTTCGACGGGATCCTCAGGCACGACAAATTCGTTGTCGTCGAGGCTTGCCTCATCTTCGGAGGGAGGCCTGTAATTATCGTCCTCTACCTCTCTGTCTGCCGCTCTCTCATGAGGGCTGGCTTCTCCATCCTCCTGTGCTAAATCCTGCTGGAGGGGGTTGTCTTCGGCACTGTCCGGGGTGTTATTGTCTCCCGTGCCGGAATCGTCGTTTTTGCTTTGGCGGGATTTAGAGCGGCGCCGCTGACGCCGGTGCTTAGGCTTCTTCTTGGAGGGGCCATCCTCCGTTGTTCCATCGCTGTTCCCTTGTTTTGGGGTGTCCACCATGTATATTTCATACGACGAGGTGGCCTTCCAGTGCCCTGTAGGCGCTGGTTCTTGGTCGTCTCCTGCATCAGCGGCCATACCGTTGATGTCATCGGAGTCGAAGTCGAGCATGTCGGTTAAATCATCGACTGTGGCTACAAAGTTGGTGGTGGGTGGGCTTTGAATTTCTTCGTCGTCCGCATCCCAACCTTGCTGACCATAGTCCGACCAGGGATCTCCTGATAAAGAGAGAGATTTTAGTGAATTCAGAATGTCGCCGAAAGGCGAAGTGCCGAAAGATGTCCGCTGATGGTGAACTCCATGATCGGGCGCCCAATCGGATTCGATTAAGGGCGCGAAGGTTCGGAGTCCGGAGAGGAGTCCGGCACCTTGGAGTCACGAAGCTTCGCAGCGACAGGTATGGTGTTCGCCTCGATCGCCATAGAGATTGCAGCCCCGAGGCGGTGTCCAGCCACCCGTCCCACGACATAGTCGGCTCCGAGCTAAAGGACGGAGCGGACATCGGTGCGACCTCGTGGCACTCGCTCGGGCGGCAGAGCTAGATCATGCCCATCGTGACAGTGCGGCGCGCTTGGCTGTGGCTCGAACCCGTCGAAGATCAAGTCTTCGCGGACGTCGGCCGTGTAGTTCAAACTTCCAAATCTGACCTGATGGCCAGGGGCGTAGCTTTCGATCTGCTCCATATGGCTGCTTAATTGCCCGCAGTGCAAAGCCGCCGAATACGAAGATCTGTCCGGGAGAGAAGTTCGCCTGGACCGCATCGTTGTTGACGATCGGAGGAGCCATCAGGCCTAAAGATGACGCATACGTAGGAACTCTCAATGAAAGCACTAATGTCGGTGTCAAAACCGGCGGATCTCGTGTAGGGGGTCCCGAATCATGCGTTTAGGCGGATGGTAACAGGAGACAAGGGACACGATGTTTTTACCCAGGTTTGGGCCCTCTCGATGGAGGTAAAACCCTACTCCCGCTTGATTAATATTGATGATATGGGTAGTACAAGAGTAGATCTACCACGAGATCGTAGAGGCTAAACCCTAGAAGCTAGCCTATGGTATGATCGTTGTTCGCCCCACGGACTAAAACCCTCCGGTTTATATAGACACCGGAGAGGGTTAGGGTTACATAGAGTCGGTTACAAATGGGAGGAGATCTACATATCCATACGCCAAGCTTGCCTTCCACGCCAAGGAAAGTCCCATCCGGACACGGGACGAAGTCTTCAATCTTGTATCTTCATAGTCCAGGAGTCCGGCCAAAGGTCATAGTCCGGCAATCCGGACACCCCCTAATCCAGGACTCCCTCAGCCGCCCTGGCCGCCAGCCCACCGTCGACCGGCGGTATCATCACCCACTCCTCCACCGCCGCCCGAAGGAGGGAGACAGAGGTGGAGGCCTGCGCGTGCGTCAGCGACCTTGCGCGCTACATCGAGTTCCTGCGGGAGGAGGAGGAGCGCCTCGTCGAGCATGCAAAGAGCCTTACCGCAGCACACGCCGACGCAGAGGCGAGGAATCAGGAGATCTACGAGCAGTTCGGCCGCTTTGAGAGGGATCGTCTGGAGCGGCAGTGGGTGTTCGAGCTGGCGAGCATCGCTGAACGTGCAGCAGCGGCAGGCACCGTATTGCATTTTTCTAGCTCGTCTATAGGCTCCTCCTCCTCCTCTGCCTCTTACTGAGCGCACTCGGTACAGGAGAGGCTGCCGGAAGTAGCATAAAGCCCCTCCGTAGTAGTAGTATTTAGGGGCTATTTTGTTGAGTTCATCTGACTATAGATGTGTGGTGGAACTGTACAACGTACTTAAAATTAGCTAGTATATATAGTTGAACTAGCTATTTCAGTACGTGGTTGGCAACAATTAGGGAAAAGTTTGGTCGGTTCAGCTGTCGAGTTGAACTGTTGTATAAATTAAGAACGACTGCTTAATCTATGAATGAAATCTATGCTTAATTACTGAATTTTAGTTGCAAAAAATAGATAGTGCTAGTGATTTTTAGCTGCATATTTTGACAAATCACAGTGTTACAATGATTGAGAAATGGCAATGTTACTAGATCAACAAATGTCAATCTTTCCAGTTTGACAAATGGCAACATACTCAATATGACAGATGCAAATCTTAACAAATTGTTTGTGCGTGGTTGCACACGGGTCATCCAAAACAACCGTTTCCCTTGAAGGGATGCACAAATCCCGCACTGCGAATTTTTCCTCGACTTAAGGGGGAAGACCATAGCTGTCACTTTGCATACGGGTGTTCTATCTAAAACGTTTGCGATCAAGAGCTGCAGAAGTCCTGCTCGACACATTTTCTCTTGGCTTCCTGGGGAAGCTGTCGGTTTGCATACGGGTGTTCTAACTAAAACTTTTGCGATCAAGAGCTGCACAAATCCTGCTAGGCACATTTTCCCTTGGCTTCCTGGGGAAGTTATCGGGTTTCCATACGGGTGTTCTAACTAAAACCTTTGTGATGAGTGTTTTATATTTAAAAACCGTATTAAACTGCAGCTTGGGCGCCATTAACGTAGAGGATGCAAGCAAGGCGGGCGGCCATGGAAGTCAAAGAGCACGCTTCCCAGTGAGCATTTGTGGCGTACAGCTCGCACGCTTCCCGGTGAGCCTCCGCATTGGAGTACAGCTCGCACACCCCCCATTTAGTCAAGCACTCAAGCACCTGTCCGCACGTCACCTCCTATCCATTAAAAGAGTGAGGCGTGGCGTCACGTGAATGGTTAACATAACACACACAATTCAAATTATACAAAACGTTTGATATGTTATAGTGGCAGCTATTTGTTTCAAAATGCCTTTGTTGGCTTTTATTCGAGTGCGCCTTGTCTCAAAATGGACACGAAAAATAACACAACATGTCGGGTGCCATTCCATTATAGCATGCCAAGTTTCATGAATTTCAGATGAGTTTTGGATTTAGTAGAATTTAAAAACAAAGTATCTCAACGTTTTGCCGGCAATAAAAAGTGCCCTAGAGTTTAAAATTCATTCCATTTCTTGCATGGGAGTTAAGCATGCACCGAAGGACACAGATTTGATTTTTCAACCAATTTATATGCACTGGAGCATGGGCATGTAGTTCAAATTTGAATTATGCACATAAAATGCCTAGAAAACCTAGTTAATGTATAAAAATGTCCAAACGAAGCCCAAAAAATTCGAAAATTAAACACAACACTCCTGTTGTTCTATGTTGACACTAGAATTTTTTTGAAAGCAATAAGATTCAATGGATATCGTTTCGTCCCCAAAGGTGGCACGTTCCCTACCGAAGCCATCACGCTTTTTGTGAGAAGCTCTGGTTTGTGAGAAGCTTATACCCAAACCTGCCCAAATGGGGAATTTTTTTTACCACCGCATGTTGATGCCGCTCCATGATAGCATGCCAAGTTTCATGAATTTAAGACGAGTTTTGGGTTTACTAGAATTTAAAAACCAGGTATCTCAATGTTTGCGGCCGAGTGACGGTGACAGGGTGTTTGAAATTCATTCCTATTTCTTGCATGGGACCTAAGCATGCAATCAAGGACACAAATTTGATTTTTCAACCAATTTATATGCGCTGGAGCATGTGCATGTAGTTCAAATTTAAATTATGCACATAAAATGCCTGGAAAACCCATTTAATGTATAAAAATGTCCAAACAAACCCCAAAAAATTCCAAAATTAAACACAACACTCTTGTTGTTCTATGTTGACACTGGAAAAATTTGAAAGAAATAAGAGGCAACGGATATCGTTTCATCCCCAAAGGTGGCACGTTCCTACCAAAACCATCATGCTTGTTGTGAGAAGCTTATACCCAAACCTACCCCAAATGGGACAAAATATTTACCATGGCATGTTGATGCCGCTCCATGATAGCATGCCAAGTTTCATGAATTTGAGACCATTTTTGGATTTACTATAATTTAAAAACCAGGTATTCCAATGTTTGTGGCCGAGTGACGGTGGCAGGGTGTTTGAATTTCATTCCCATCTCTTGCATGGGACCTAAGCATACAACCAAGGACACATATTTGATTTTTCAACTAGTTTATATTCACTGGAGCATGTGCATGTAGTTCAAATTTGAATTATGCACCTAAAATGCCTGGAAAACTTAGTTAATGTATAAAAATGTCCAAACGAACCCCGAAAAATTCCAAAATTAAACACAACACTCCTGTTGTTCTATGTTGACACTGGAATTTTTTTGAAAGCAATAAGAGGCAACAGATATCGTTTCATCCCCAAAGGTGGCACGTACCCTACCAAAACCATCACGCTTGTTGTGAGAAGCTTTGGTTTGTGAGAAGCTTATACCCAAACTTGCCCCAAATGGGACAAAAAATTTACCACGGTATTTTGATGCCGCTCCATGATAGCATGCCAAGTTTCATGAATTTTAGACAAGTTTTGGATTTACTAGAATTTAAAAACCAGGTATCTCAATGTTTGCGGCAGATTGACGGTGGCGGGGTGTTTCACATTCATTCACATTTCTTGCATGAGACCTAAGCATGCAAACAAGGACACATATTTGATTTTTCAACCCGTTTATATGCACTGGAGCATGCACATGTAGTTCAAATTTGAATTATGCACCTGAAATGCCTACAAAACAAAGTTAATGTATAAAAACATGCAAACGAACCCTGAATAATTCTAATTTTTTTGACGACAGACATATAGTTGCATGTTAACTGCAGATAAAAGATCTAGCAATTCAAACACCATCCTTTGTAGCTGTGACCCCATTACGTAATTCAAATCAAGACAAAAAATCAAGTAGATCGCACACAGTTTATTATCACCAACCGTGGGAGATGCAGCACAAAATAGCTTGGAGCACCGTCGGTGTATAGTACACCTATGGCTTACGCGAGAAGGTGCGTCGGCTACGGTCCACGGCCGGCGTGTCAAGCACACTAGCTCACTCCCCAAATATCATTTCACTGTTCAATCGTCAGCGATGAAAGACGGGGACGTGGACCCGCGTCGTGAGGGCAACTTCGGCGGCCCAGTCCGGCGAGAGCGCGGCCACAACCGCCAGGCTCGTGCTAACAAGCTTCGTGAGGGCGACGGCAATCTGTGTCCGGGCGGCCAAGGCAGCCCAAACGGCCACTGTTGCATCTCAGGCGGCGGCAGCAACATCTGGCTAGAGTGGCATAACAGCTGTCCGTTCTGCAGCGGCATACTTAGCCCTGATGGAGGCCGCCCACAACCATGTCGAGGCTGTCCATGCCCAGCTCGTGGCGGTCACCGCACAAATCGAAAGAAGCTTCTCCAACAACAGTCGGCATCCCACGACCGAAGAGTTGGCAATCACCGAGAGAGTTCGAGCAGCCATTCGTTCCTGCGTGGCATACCTTGCCACGACGGAGCCCTCCAAATCCCGGACCGCGGCCGACCATACCCAGCTCATGGCGGCCTATTCCAAAGATATGGCGGACGCGGATGGCGAGATGCTTGCGGAGTATGGTGCGATTGATCCCGTGGAGCCCCTTCCCCAGGAGACTGTCGGGCGTGAGCTGGACATGGAGGCGGCGGCGGAAATCGACGAGCACCAACCGTAGTACTAGTACTCTTTGTTTTTTTAATTAAGAGCGCAGGTCTTTAATTTGTTAGAGTAATGTTTAGGTCAGCTAGCTTTGTTTAATTGCTGAACTTGCTCGATTAAGAAGTGTGGGTGTGCTGTAGTGTCCTTTGTGTACCCAAATTATGCAATGACGTGGATGACCACTGTAACCAGGGAAATACGAACCAAAAATTTTGACGTTCAAACTCATCACACAGGGGTTAAGCTATCTGAATCGTTTATAATGTTCAATATCGTACACAGTTCTGAATAAGGGACCGTGTCTGTTGACACTTTACACACCAGTTTTTTCGCTGAAGCGATTCCAAATTTTCGGCTTCCGCACAAATATCTACCTCCCCACCCCTCCCCCTTACCAAAATCCACAGTTCCCCTATTTCTGCCTTCCTTTCCAAGTTGAAACCTTCCTCCTTGCTTGCAGCGCCGCCTTCTCGCCGGTGATCCTCCTTCGTTGCTCGGCCTCACCTATCCAGGCAGGTAATCCACACCCGACTCCCATCCTCCTCCTCCTTCCACATCCCACATGCCCTGACCACTGGCGCAAGCGCGACACCTTCCACCCAAATCACCGACCCCTCCACCAAATAAGTGCCGCCCTAAGCCTTGGTACACAGAGTATAGCCAGGATCTCAAGGAGCATTTGGCAGGGGAGAAGCAAATCGCGGCCGCAGGCGTGGATGAGGTTGCGATGGCTGCCATTCATGCCGTCCCCCAGATCTTGGAGGAGCACCTTGCAATTTGCTAGCTATGCCGGTTAAGCATGCTTGGTTTACCCGTTGCGTGTACTGCTCCTGCCTTTCCTTCACAAATTCTAGTGAATTGTGCTATCTAATTTTACCATGCAATCTGTTGCTCTAGTGTATATGTTCTATATGTCGTGTAGTGTGGTGCTCACTTATTAACTGTTTTGTTAATCAATTGTCATCTTCAGTTAACTGTTTGGTTCAATTCTACAAATGTTATGTTCAATTCTTCAGGCTGCAATTTTTTATTGTCTTCCACGTGAGAAATAAATCGAATTTATCTTTACAAAATACATGAGAAACGAATACAATTGCTATATTTCCAAGTTTTCAAGCAAGCTTGGTTTGGTTATACATTGTGCAATGTGGTGCTCAGTTAACGTTTGGTTCATTTATGTTGTGGTGTTTAGTTAACTATTTGGTTCAATTCTGCAATGCGATGTTCAATAGTTGTGGGTGCATTCTGTTATTGTATACCATGTGAGGAATAAATTGAATTTGGCTATAGTAAATACATGAAAAAAATACAATTGCTATATTTCCAAGTTGTTAAGCATGCTTGGTTTGGTTAACTTTCTGATCTTCTATTAGGAGTATGTTATATTGTGCAATGTGGTGCTCAGTTAATATTTGGTTCATTTCTTGTGGTGTTTATTTATCTGCATGGTTCAATTCTGCAATGTGATGTCCAATTGTTGTGGCTGCATTCTGTTATTGTATACCATGTGAGAAATAAATCGAATTTGGTTGTACTAAATACATGAGAAACGAATACAATTGCTATATTTCCAAGTTGTTAAGCATGCTTGATTTGGTTGACTGTCTGATCTTCTATTAGGAGTATGTTATATTGTGCAATGTGGTGCTCAGTTAATGTTTGAATCATTTGTTGTGGTGTTTAGTTAACTGCTTGGTTCAATTCTGAAATGCGATGTCCAATTGTCGTGGGTACAATTTTGTATTGTTGTGCATGTGAGGAATAAATCGAATTTGGCTGCACTTAATACATGAGAAACATATACAAGTGCTATATTTCCTAGTTCTTAATCATGCTTGGTTTGGATAAATGGGGTTTCCATGTGGCTTGAATTAATCTGATGAATCTGCAATGTGCTTATTTTTCATCAACATATTTTACTGATAGCATGCGAACCCTTACTTAACCTGATGACTAACTACCTTATATGTGTTGTAGAGAAAAATTGGGAAGCACTGAGGTTTACATTCGAGGTTAGCATGTGCATGGTCCATTGTCTAATAGCACATTATTGTGCAATTACAGGAACTATTCTAATATTTAGGTTTTTAACAATTTGGTCTTGCACATGTAGGTCCTGGCCGGAGGTTTTGACCCAATTTGCTCGACCCTTTTTGCATATGGGGAAATGAGTTGTCCATGAATATCACCAAGTCAAGAAACTCAGAAAGATTGTTAGGATAAAGAAATTAGCGGCAAAAATCAACAAGATCTTTGTCTGCACAATGAAGAAGACATCAGTTCACTACAGGATGGTACTAACTATTATACCTTGCCTTTTTTATTCCTTTGCCCCATTTCCAATATAGAGAAGATATTTATGCACATCCGTGTTTTCAGGCCTTTCCAAAGCAGTTCACCGATGATTACCTCTCAAACCACCTGTATGGTCAGGAGGCGAGGAAGGTATTCATACAACACCCACGGTTCAATATTGAAGTGTTCCTAAAGAGGACGAAGGATGGACGGTCAATCATCCACAGACACTGGCCTAAACTTACAAAGACCTTCAACATCAATGAAGGCTCAATATTCGCCTTTTGCTTCAGCAGTTTTCCAGATGAGATACATCTATCTATGTACCGTCTATGATGCTAATTTGGAAAGGTTATAGATGTTGCATGTGAAACTTGGTGTTGGTGTAGTTTTGTAATGGGGTAGCTGAGTGTTGAAGCTATATGATGTTGTACTCTGATGTATTTCAATTATAAAAATGAAATATATTGTGTGCTTAATATGAAATGTCAATTAGATTAATAAATGGATTATTAATAATCAGATAATTTTCCTGCTAATTGGGTTTTCCTATTACAAACGGTTATTGAGAAAACACCGTGTGTGATGCATTCAATAACGCACACAGTTTCTAGGAATAAACCGTGTTAGATTAATGAACAATCACACACAACATCCTCTTGAAAACTGTTTGCGTTAGGCCACCTGGCGCAAACGTTTACCACAAAACTGTGTGTGATGGACAGCCCTTGACACACAGTTTCTTATACGCACCATGTGTGATGCATTCAATAACGCAAACGATAAAATTGTTAATACCGTGTGCAATGGAAACGCTATCACAAACGATTTAACGGGGAAAAGTGTGTGTGATGTACTTGCGAACAGAAACATTTTCCTTGGAGCGACTATGTGGGATGTATATACGAACAGAAATGTTTAGCGATGACTGATTGTGTGGGATGTACTTGTGACCGGAAATGATTTCGCATGTATAATTGTATTTTTTAGCTCTATTGTACGTATTTCCGTATTTGAGCGCTCACCAGTCGGACACAACCTCATTTTGACGAGCGTGTGTGCCAGGAGGGCATATCCCCGACAGTTTCTGGGTTGTGTGGGAAGGACCCCCCCCCCTATCACCCACACTCACTAGGCGATGGTTCCAAATGCCGTTGCGGAAAGGGGTTATAAACCGTTTGTATAACACCTCGTTGTACAATTGATGGATCGATCATCATGAGAAAGCCGAGCATAAAAATTCTGAATGATAATTTCCCTTGAGAGCTCATGATTGGGGCATGAATATAACATTGACTTCAGCCTCCCCAAGCTAGAGCGATAATTTCTTCTTCACGAGGCCAAAAATTATATGTAATTCCGATCATGATGAACTAGATGCATAGGATATTTTTTTTTGGTGAAACTCCAATTTGAGTCGATTCCAATTCCAAGATCCAATATCATCGCATAGCCTATACCATGCCAATGATTTTCCCTTCAAACATAAAGGGAAAACCTTCTTCTTAGCTTCATCTCCGGGTAAACCTGCAAGCTTAAATAATCCACAAATTTCCTTGAAATATATCAAGTGCATATCAGGATGTTCGGTTCCATCTCCTGCATAAGGATTAGCTAGCAGTTGTTCTATCATGCCCGAAGGAATTTCGTAACCAATATTCTCAGTAGGTGCAGTTGCTTGAGGGATGACTAATTGTGGTTCCGATCGAGGTGAAGATACCCCGAACAAACCCCTCAAAGGATTGTTTTCCATAGTAACAAGTGACAGTAAATTTCAGCACGTAATAGTAGTTTTTCCTTACCCATTTCCACTTACCAAGAGTGCTTCTCCCCGGCAACGGCGCCAGAAAAGAGCCTTGATGACCAACAAGTATAGGGGATCAATTGTAGTCCTTTCAATAAGTAAGAGTGTCGAACCCAACTAGGAGCAGAAGGAAATGACAAGCAGTTTTCAGCAAGGTATTCCCTGCAATCACTGAAATTATAAGTAACGAGTAGTTTGATAGCAAGATAATTTGTGACGAGCAGGTAACGATAATAGTAACAAAAGTGCAGCAAAGGTAGCCCAATCCCTTTGAGGCAAAGGATAGGCCAAAACGTCTCTTATGATAAGAAAAGTGTTCTTGAGGGTACACGAGAATTTCATCTAGTCACTTTCATCATGTTGGTTTGATTTGTGTTTGCTACTTTAATAATTGTATATGTGGGTGGACTGGTGCTTAGGTGTTGTTCTTACTTGAACAAACCTCCTACTTATGATTAACCCATCGCAAGCATCCGCAACTACGATAAAAGTATTAACAATAAATCCTAACCATAGCATTAAACTTTTGGATCCAAATCAGTCCCTTACGGAATAGCGCATAAACTAGAGTTTAAGCTTCTGTCACTCTCGCAACCCATCATCTAATAACTACTCCACAATGAATTCCCTTAGGCCCAAATATGGTGAAGTGTCATGTAGTCGACGTTCACACGACACCACTAAGGGAATCACAACATACATACCATGAAAATATCAAACACATATCAAGTTCACATGATTACTTGCAACAAGATTTCTCCCGTAACCTCAAGAACAAAAGTAACTACTCAGAAATGATAATCATGCTCAAGATCAGAGGGGTATTAAATAGCATAATGGATCTGAACATATAATCTTGCACCAAATAAACCATATAGTAATCAACTACAAGATGTAATCAACACTACTAGTCACCCACAAGTACCAATCTATAGTTCCGATACGAAGATTAAACACAAGAGATGAACTAGGGTTTGAGAGGAGATGGTGCTGTTGAAGATGTTGATGGAGATTGCCCTCCCCAAGATGGGAGAGTTGTTGGTGATGATGATGACGATGATTTCCCCCTCCGGGAGGGAAGTTCCCCTGGCTGAATCGCTCCACCGGAGGGCAAAAGTGCTCCTGCCCATGTTCCGCCTTGAGATGGCGGCGCTTCGTCCCGAAATTCCTCCTCTTATTTATTTTCTAGGTCAAAATGACTTATATAACAGAAGAGGGGCATCGGAGGTGGGCCAAGGAGAGCACAACCCACCAGGGCGCGCCTAGGCCTCCTGTCGCGCCCAGGTGGGTTATGCCCACCTGGTGGCCCCCTCTGGTACTTATTGGCTCCAATATTTCTTATATATTCCATAAAAATTCCCCGGAAAGTTTCAGCTCATTTGGAGTTGCGCAGAATAGGTAGCCTGAGAATTCCAGCTGCCGGTATTCTCCCTCTTTTTGTGTACCTTGCATATTATGAGAGAAAAGACATTAAAAATACTCCAAAAAGCATTATTATCTCTACCTAATAATAAAGCACTTAGGGTCTCTGCCCGTCCGTCGCGCCAATTTGTAAAAACGCCCCTACATTTTCATGAAATCAACCCGCAGCCCAGATTTAAGTCACGCCGAACCGTTATTTTACAGTTTTTCAAAAAAAACCCTGACTTTTTAGGTATTCCATCCGCGGATCATATTTAAGTCAAACAAATGCTTTTCTAAACCATCCATATCTTTTAAATCGTAACTCCGATTTAAACATGTTATATACGAAATTTGATTAGAAAAATATGTAGAATTTGAATATAAGATTATTTTAACCTGTTAAGTATTTATAAATATTATTTTGGAAGATATTTAATCCAAACAAATGGTTTTCTAAATTATACGTATCTTTTAAACCGTAACTCCGATTTTAATATGTTATATTGAAATTTGCTAGAAAATGTGTGAAATATGTATATGATGTTAATTTTACCTGTTAAATATTTTTTAATTATTGTTTTGGAAGCAAACTTATAACTATAGCACACGACCAATTTTTCTTTCATACATGCGGCGATCCGGATTGCAAATAAACACCCACTATAATCATATAGGGAAAAGAAAACATCGAGAACTACACATGCATACCTCTGAATATGTCGTAGGGGAAAACAACAGATTTCTCATCGTGAGTGTGAGAGAAAGCGAGAGAGAGGGAGAGGGAGGAGAGAGGGAGAGAGAGACGTCTTAGGATTAACCACATTCTAACACATTTTGGTTTGTGTGAACACTAAGGCCACCGCCGGCGAGGGTGAGAAGAAGGATAAGCGGCAACACAAATATGATGCGTCGCTAAAATAAAGGAGATGGACCTATTGTGGTCTTGAGTGATGGTTGTTCGGTTAAGAGTGTGTGTTGTGTTTTTCTCCCGTTGCAATGCACGGGCTCTTTTGCTAGTGCATAAAAACAATATAAATAGCAATAGGTAAACATGATGCAAAATAGACGTATCAGAGGTGGGCCGAGAAGGGCACAAACCACCAGGGAGCACCTAGGTGGGTTGTGCCCACCTGGCGGGCCCCCTTTCATAGTTATTGGCTCCAATAATTCTTGCATATTCCATAAAAAAATTCGTGAAGATTCGCCTCATTAGGAGATGTGCAGAATAGGTAACTCTGATGGAGATTTTCAAGTCCAGAATTCCAGCTGCCGTTATTCTCCCTCCTTGTGTGAACCTTGCATATTATGAGAGAAAAGGCATTAGAATTACTCCATAAAGCATTATTGCATAAAAACATTATAAATAAGAGTAGGTAAACATGATGCAAAATGGACATATCATTACTATGCTTGCTATGAATATCCATGATGCTAATGATATGCAAAGCCATAAGATCGGGGATGCTATGTTTGATGAAGATGATATTTTTAGTCCCCCAAGTTTTGATGAGAAAATTTATTTTGATGATAGCATGCCTCCTATTTATGATGATTATATTGATGAAAGTGGGATTGGAAGAGTGTCAACTCTAGACACTAATGATCCCACTATTTTGGAGGGTGCTGAATCTTATTGCAATAATTATGAAAGTGGACTTGGAGAGTTCATGACTTTATTTTGTGATGAATCCACTCTTTTGGAAGAGGTTTCAATTGATTATGATGAGAACAAGGTTGCTACTTATGATGATTATTGTGATGACACTTATGTTATAAAAAGTAGTGATGATCATTCTTATAAACCTTTTTTTGAACATTACTCTTTTAATGTGGAAACAATTTATAGTATTCGAGTTTCATATGATACTCCCATCACTATGGATGAGAATAAATTTAATTATGTGGAGAGTAATAAAATTTTTATGATTGAGGATCATGAAAATAATGCTTTATGTGATAGTTATATTGTTGAATTCATTCATGATGCTACTGAAAACTATTATGAGAGAGGAACATATGCTTTTACATATTGCAATAATATCAAGTTTCCTCTCTATGTGTTGAAATTTTTGAAGAAATGCTTGTTTTGCCTTCCCATGCTACTTGATTCTTGTTCCAATAAATTGTTTGCTCACAAAATCCCTATGCATAGGAAGTGGGTTAGGCTTAAATGTGCTCGTCATATGCTTCATGATGCTCCCAGCCTCCCATTATGTTTCAATTCTTATCTTTCATGTGAGCATCATTGAAATCATCATGCCTAGCCAAAAGGCATTAAAGAAAAGTGCTTGTTGGGAGACAACCAATACTTATACCTATTGTTTTTGTGTGTTCACATGATTAAGATACTATAGTAATCATGTTTTATAGCTTTTGTATCAACAAATTGCCAAGTAAAGCCTTTGGGATAGTGTGGATGATAGTTGACTTGATTCTGTGCAAAAACAGAAACTTTTGTGCCCAGTTCTAGAAATACCATAATTGACTGGAATGCAATAAAATTCTCAATTTTTGTCATGATTGAGATACAAATTTTCTACGTAGTCCTAATTTTCAGAATTTTTGTATTTACAGAACTATGGTCATTGTCCAGATCTTTACAGACTATTTTGTTTTTGATAGATTCTATTTTCAATGCATAGTTTGCATGTTTTAGTGTTTCCATAGCTTATATTAAGTGATATAAATTGTGGAAATAATAAGTTATAGTAGGAATTGTGTGAGAAAAATTATGAATCTTGTCTTTGACAACACCCAAGTGAATGATTTGTTTTATCATACTAACCTATCTCACGAAGTTCCGTTAAGTTTTATGTGATTGAAGTTTTCAAGTTTTGGGTGAGATATCGACATGCGGAGAATAAGGAGTGGCAAGACACTAAGCTTGGGGATTCCCAAGGCACCCAAGGTAATATTCAAGGAATACCCAAGCAACTAAGCTTGGGGATGCCCCGGAAGGCATCTCCTTTTTTGTCACCAACTTTATTGGTAACCTTACTTGGAGCTATATTTTTATTCGTCACATGATATGTGTTTTGCTTGGAGAATCATTTTATTTTGTTAGTATTTGCTTGCTGCTATTTAGAATAATGTTTTGCATCTTTTATTTCAGTAAAAATGTCAAGGATAGCCTTCACCATACTTAGTTTGCAAATATATGAGTTGTTGTTTCAAAACAGAAAGTTGCACGCTCTTGTGTAAATTCTCCAGAAAAGTCATAGTGTGATAAAATGTTGAAATTTTGACACAATGATATATGATAAATTCTCTACAGTGTGGTAAAATTTCAGAATTTTTTGAGTTAAATAAGTATGGATCTTACTTGATCCTTTATAGACTGTTCTGCTTAGACATATTGCTATTATGATTGCATTGTTTGCATATGTTTGCTTGTTTAATGATTCTATTTGAGGATAGGAGTATTAAATATGCAGAGGCATTTAGTATTTAATGTGAAATCATAATTTTTTTATTTTCTACTGTAGAGAATGATAAGGTTTTGCATTGATTTATACTAACTTATCTCACGAGTTCATACTGTAGGGAAACCGTGATATGAGAGGAATTAAGGAGACAAAAGAGCTCAAGCTTGGGGATGCCAAAGACATCCCTAGTTAATATTTCAATAAGTCACCATCATCTAAGCTTGGGTATTCCCCGGTTGGCATCCCAACTTTCTTCTTCAACAATGATCGCTCAGTTTTAGTTGAGCCTAAGTTTTGCTTCTTCACATGATATGTGCTATCCTTGGAATGTCATTTTTTTCTTATTTTTTGAATAAAATAATTAAGATCTATTTTTTTAATGAGAGAGAGTCTTCACATAGCTACCTACTTATTTGACTACTCATTGATCTTCATTACATCTTTTTTGAGTAGTTTGTCATTTACTCTCGTGCTTGACTTATATCCTATAAGTAAATGGTTGAATGAATTGAATATCATAAATGTGAAATTTATATATGTTTCATATGTTTATCCCATGGGAAGTAATCACCTCATATATAATAAGTATAGGTGGTAAAATTTATTGAAATTTAGCAAACACAACATTGGTCACTTGAACAATTCATGAAAGAATATTGAAGGAAGGGAGATTTCAGATATAAATATACTATCTTGGACATCTTCTATGATTGCGAGCCCCATTAATTATTTTCAAACTTGAGAAAATTAGTTGAAGTTGGACAAGGAAGACAATGTAATGAGTTAAGTTTGGGTATATTTGTTTGGAAGTTATTTTGTCATGTATCCTCCAACATGTGGTGCTCGCTTAGGATCTTTTGCTGGCCAAAAATTCGTTATCGGTGTCAAAACCGGCGGATCTCGGGTAGGGGGTCTTGAATTGTGCGTCTAGACGGATGGTAACAGGAGACAAGGGACACGATGTTTTTACCCAGGTTCGGGCCCTCTCGATGGAGGTAAAACCCTACTCCTGCTTGATTAATATTGATGATATGGGTAGTACAAGAGTAGATCTACCACGAGATCAAGGAGGCTAAACCCTAGAAGCTAGCCTATGGTATGATTTTTGTTCGTCCTACGGACTAAAACCCTCCGGTTTATATAGACACCGGATAGGGTTAGGGTTACACAGAGTCGGTTACAATGGTAGGAGATCTACATATCCGTATCGCCAAGCTTGCCTTCCACGCCAAGGAAAGTCCCATACGGACACGGGACGAAGTCTTCAATCTTGTATCTTCATAGTCCAGCAGTCCGCCAACGGTGATAGTTCGGCTATCCGGACACCCCTAATCCAGACTCCTCAAGAGCTCCCCTGAACCAGGCTTCAATGACGACGAGTCCGGCGCGCATATCGTCTTCGGCATTGCAAGGAGGGTTCCTCTCCCGAATACTTCATAGAAGATTACGAACACAAGGATAGTGTCCGGCTCTGCAAAACAAGTTCCACATACCACCGTAGAGAGAATAACTTTTGCACAGATCTGCTGACGTATTCCGCAGCGTGACATCACACCACGGCCAGGCCTTTATACGAATCGTTTTTACTGTTCCACCTCAGCGCGTCTAGCGAGGCAGTTTCCTTGGCACGTCTTATCAAAAACGAAGATCGTGCCCCCTTATTCCGGGATTCTCATCAATACGAGCGTGGGTTTTCCAGTCGTGCCCGTTGGCACGCCTCCTCCATCGAAGGCGAGTCCCGAACAGTCACGGGGTGGGCTCTTGGTATTCAACCTCTTTATAACAAGACCAAGGCCCGCTCCTTTCTTTCAATATCAAATCTGCCCCTCGCCTCGAGTTCCAACACCCAAAGGTCCAGAGTTAGGCGCTTCGGACCTTCAACGATGTCTGGCTCCGACCTGCACGGACGGTGGATGTCTTCCTCCGTAATGGAAGAAGATGTGCTAAAGGTGAGAGATGCCAGGTATCTAACCGGCGAAATTTCGCATAGGCTGCCTGCTCAAGGGCAGGTTGTTCCCACTCCCGAGCCCGGTGAGAGCGTGGTATTCGTGTCTCACTTCCTTCGGGGTATAGGCTTCCCGACGGACCCCTTTGTGAGGGGGCTCATGTTTTAATATGGGCTGGAATTCCACGACTTGGATCCGGAGTCCATCCTCCACATCTCGTCGTTCATTGTCGTATGTGAAGCCTTCCTCCGCATTACCCCTCACTTCGGATTGTGGCTCAACACCTTCAAAGTGGAGCCAAGATGATCAAGGGGCATCAGCAGAAAAGGAGGGGCTGTTATAAGCAAGAATGCAGACGCTCCATGGCCCGAGGGCTCTTTTCAAGAGGAGCTCAATTTATGGCAACAGGAGTGGTTTTATATCACCGCTCCCAGGGGCACCAAATGGGTGGCGCCACCTGCCTTTTGCTCGGGTCCTCCACCGCGGCTCGCGTCATGGGTCAATATAGGGCTTGACTGGGGGCCGTCCAAGGACGTGCCCTTGTTGCAGGGCCGTATTCGAGACCTCCTGGAGAGAGAGATCAATCTGGTCGTAGTAGCGCAGGTCATGCTGCTTTGTCGCATCCTACCCTGCAAACGTTGTCCCCTCCGCCTGTGGGAGTTCAATCCGGAGGGATCACGGGCTCTTCAACATTTTATGGGCGCAACGCCCGTGGAGATGTACAAACTGTTCTTCGGATCATAAGCAATGTGTCCGGACTTGACCGAGGACGCAGGTCTGAGCTGCAATCGCCCGGATACTCAAGTAAGTAGTCCTGTATCCGGACATGCTATCCGCATATTTATCATAAAATTGCCCTTAAAAGAGCTATCCTTTAAACAGGAGTGGACAACAAAAGCAAAACTGATCAGGTGTCCGGCCCCCCTCCCTAAGACCACGCCGGATCCCGCATTAACCAAGATGCTAGAGGCTGTGCCTTTTGAAGAAGGCGAAGGGGGGAACAAGGGAACTACTACCACCGCGAAGGAGGCTATCAAAAAAGGGGGGATCGAAAATCCCTCCCTCCGAGGGGAGAAGAGGACCGCTTCTGAAGATCCGGAGACCAAAGCCTCGAAGCGGGAGAAGAAATCTTCGCCAGAGGGTCCTACGGCGGGAGATGCCCCGGCCGCACTATTTCCCCAAGGAGATCAGCCCTCCAGCGAGCCGTAAGTAAAAAAGGGGGGAGTTTATAAAATGAAAGACATCCATGTTTTATTTCTGAAGGTAACCCAAAGTTTTATCTTGTAGTTCAGATCTCAGCCCTTCACAGCAGAGCTCGTCTTCAGGGGATCTTGATCCGGAGATGATGGAGAGCGAAACGCCTCCGCCTGCCATACCGTCATGCGAGGCAGGCGACCCTGAGGTGTCGTCGCGGAGGGCTTCTCCGAATCCGGCGGGGCTAGAAGGCAGCCGTATGTCCCCTCAAAGCCCTCCGTGTCCGGCCTTCGAAAAAGGCCATCGGACGAGTCTGGCACCAACGGGCGAGCGTCTATCTCGGAAGATCATCGTACGTTAATGAGTATTGTGATTGAAAGGATTTCATCCGCTGAGAGCAGGTTGCATGAAGCCGTCGTAAGTTTACTGACGGGTTTTGAGGTACGCAAAATGATGTACCTTCTGACAGTTTTGCATATAAAATGCGCCTCAGATAGATAGATAGTAGCCCCGAGACTTGGTGCGGTGTCAAAAATGACGGCGCCAAGTATCATAACCCTGTATAATATGCGCTCGTCCTAGGTAGGAGGCGAAGCGTCCGGTGGCTAGCCGGGCTGATGAATTTGCCGAAATAAAGCGGCAACTTGACGTGGCGGATGTGGACATCATGCTTGTTAATAAGCGGCTTGACGAGTCACAAGGTATGCAACTGCTCCGCGGACACCTGGTAAGGGAGCTTAACGCCCATGTCTTACAACATGTATGCTTAATGCAGATGGTGCTGCTGCTATGGAGAGCCTTCGGGCGGAGCTCACCCGAGCCAAGGAGCAAGCCAGAAAAAGTGATGCGGCTGCTTTAAAGGCGGCCGCAGAGCTAAAAGCCGAACAGGCTGCTCAACGCCAAAGCAAGAAAGAAATGGCCGAGATGGCCGTGAAATTGAAGAATGCTATAGACCGTTGCGAGCTTCTTGAAAAAGAAGATCGAGCGAAACAAGAGGACCTGAAAAAGGCCACCACCGAGGCCAAGGATACTCGCTCTGTGATGAGAGCTATGAAGGAGGAGCTAAGTCAGGCCGAAAATATTGCGGCTAGAAAGCCCTTTCTGCTGAAGAGGAAATTCACGGACCCTAAGTACGCTCAATTGGACCGGCTATGGGGTGCGGAGGATGCTTATCTGGACTTGGCGGCGAGTGCCGCAGACGCGGCCGAACACTTCCGAGGTCAAAAGGATCACGGAATGGAAGAGCTTTTTTGGTCGCAGTTCCATAGTCCGGGGCGTCCACTTTTGTTAACCGATCGTTTGGCCGAATGGGCTGAGCTGAATAGGTTGTCCGGACTTGCCATGAAGGCTGTCGTGACTCATTTGTGGCCGAAAAGCCCCAAGCCGAAGAGTTATTTTGGCTTGATGCAACAGTTCCTTGGTGCGGTGCCGCATATCGATGCAATGAAGCGGTCAACATGCATAGAGGGAGCGCGGATGGCTCTTGCCCGTGTCAAGACATACTGGGCGGAGATGAAGGCCACCGACGTTGCATCCCAAGATTCGGACGAAGCCAGTACCGCCGAGCACTATTTTGAGGAAGTCCTGCAGGGCGCTCGTTTAATAGAGACGCAGTGCTCGAAGGATATTATGTTTAAATGACATGTATGATTTGTGAAAACAACGTTTCAATATAAGAGCTTTTTGTACTTGTGCATTCAAGTAGTAAAACGCCTCCTGTGCGGTCGTTGATGTATATGTGTATATAACCTGAAAGATGGCAGTCTTCGGCTTCAGCCCCCACGCACATAGTGCGGGGGTGTTTGCAAAAAAGGCGCATTTTCACACTTAATCCAACGTCTTGGTCCTGCGAAGGAGGTGATAGCGTAGCAAACTAGGCAACCGGACTATAATGCTTTATCACTTTCACTTAGCCATAGGAGTTCGATGGTGGGGCTACTATATTGCCCCTAGGGGCACCACACTCTCCCGAATTCGGGGCGCATATGTGCCTGACCGGGAAACGGTCCTTCGTCAATGCGGGGGAATTCTAAACATTCCGGTGGGTCATCGAGTGGTTGACCAGTCTCACGCTATATCACGACAGTCAGTTTTAGCTTTCTCCACTGAGGTGCTCAACCCAGCTCAAGCGTGGCACAATCGCGATGGTTCTCCCAGCGCTACCTTAGCCGATATAACAGAACGTAAGGTACCAAAACATGGGAGCCGGGCAAACCCAACATTTGACCAAAGACATGATACGGAGCTGATGCATATAAGGCCTAACTCGAGACGCCGAACACTCCCTAAGGTATTCGGACTTTATAAAAACGGGTAGAATAATGCCCTAAGCCCGGTGTCCGTGCGTGCAAAAGTTACAGTGCGGCCGATGCCAAAACGCCAGCCTCCTCCTCGGTTATAGCAAGAAACCGGGGATGTGTATCAACAAGAGACAGTAAAAAGGTTTACGCAGGTCTTAATCTAAAAAGAATCCTTGCAACGGGTCCCTCTTGCACGTCTGCTTTGTGTCTCCGTTGTGCCGTATCCTGGACGGGTGTAGCACGTTGTTCATCTGTAACAGAGAGGAACTTAGTTGAAAAAGAAAAAAGGATCGTGCGAAAAATGTACTTTATATTAAATAAACAGAGTACGGTTCGAAAAGTCAATAAAGTTGAGCTTTATTGTCTCTTGTAGTACATGCTTGCAGCCCCTTGTACGGGGTTATGCCGCTAGTAGGCGCCGGACTCGTCTAGCCGTGTCCGGGGTTCGAATGACCTATTCAGGTGCTTTGGTTAGCGGAGCCGGATTGGTGTGGGGCTGTCAAGGCAGTCTCGCGTTCTTCCGTGCTCGAGTAACACTTAATACTCCCTTTTAATGAGATGATGTCGCGTGGACCGGGCATTTTAAGTGTAAGAGATGCATAATGCGGTATTGCGTTAAAGCGAGCGAAAGCTTCACGCCCCAGTAGTGCTTGATAGCTACTTTCGAATGGGGCGATGTGGAAGGTTAAATTTTCGTGGCAAAAGTTGTTGGATGAGCCGAACACAACTTCTAGCAGTAGGGAGCCCGTACAATGGGCATATAGGCCTGGCTTTACCCCTTTGAAGGAGGTGTTGCTATGGCGAATTTTTGTTGGGTCTATCCCCATTGCCAGGACGCCGATTCTAGGTCACACCGATCTAGCCTGTAACACCTCATATCACTTTGCGGCCTCACGCACGGTATTCCCACGGGTGTCGCCTTACCATGGCCCGGGACCGTTTGCGCCTTTTGGCTCACGTATATGATAGTGTCGCTAGCATCCATATGACAGAGAACCCGGGCCGACATGGCTAGTCGTGAACCCAAAGCGGCAGTAACCCATGGGAACAGACATACATGAATCACATCGAGCATGTCGGTCGTGACATGTGAATCCGGGCTGTAGCACTGGCTAACAGGACTCCGGAACCCGGGCTGTAGTAGGCTAGGTAGGACTCGGATGTCACCGCGTGACATTTCCCGAAGGACGGAACACGAACGAAGTGAAACACATGCCCGGCCAGTCAAGTATCCAGAGCGGTAGTCTTTGGGCTAGCAGGACTCCGGTGAACTGTAGCGGACTACTATCGCTCAGGAAGCACTAGACTACATTTCCCCATATGAGAGGCTGCCAAGGATAAACAACTAGATTGTCGGATCCCACACATACCAAGCATTTCAAACATACACACAATATGCTCAATATATGTAAATACAACATGGCATCACAACATAACTCTATGACTCAAATATTTATTCATTAGGCCCGAGGAGCGAGAGATATTACAAACATGGGTCTCATGACCCAACATTGAAACATACAAGTCAAAGCACAAGCGGAAGCTTAACATGTCCGAGTACAGACATCTACAAATGAAAAAGGCTTAGAAGCTCGACTATCTACCAGATCCTGCCGAGGGCACAAGATCGTAGCTGAGGTAACAAGCTAAACATCGAAGTCCACGCGGAACTACTAGCGAGACTGACGTCTCTCTGCAAAACATAAAATAAGCAAACGTGAGTACAAATGTACTCAGCAAGACTTACATCAGAACTATCTACATATGCATCGTTATCAACAAAAGGGGTGGTGGAGTTTGACTGCAGCAAGCCAGCTTTGACTCGGTGGCTATCACGAACTACATCGCAAGTAACTCTTTTGAGGTGGCGCACACGAGTCCAGATATTCACCATATCAATACACCACTATGACCCGCTCCCATCTCCCTACGAGAACCCATCCATAGCACTCACGCTTATCTTGCGCATTTTAGAGTATCCACTTTCACTTGTCTATGAACTGATGTAGGCAACCCAGAAGTCCTTCTCCGCGGACACGGCTATTCGAATAGATCATATTAACCCTACATGGGTGTACTTCTTCACACACGCTCTCACCACTTACCGCCGTTTACGCGACATGTACTCGGCAACCTTCAAGCGGAAGCCCAACGTGGGTGTCGGCCACGGCCTACCTAAACACTCAAGTCCCTAGTCCAGGTTTATCGCCTATTCGGGATCCATCCGCAGGGAGTCCGGCCGAGGTTTCCACATACGGCCCCGAACGATGTGTGCAGGGTTCCCGAGATACCAAACGGGCATTCGGTACACCGGGCCACGGTGTATCTACCGCATCATAGCCCACCCCTAGGGTCAGCGCCACGCACGGCCTCCAACACATATCCTACAAACACCGTAAACTAGTTGCAACTCGGACAGAGAACAAGGGTGGTTAAGAAGCCGAGATGGTACATTGGTTTCGGGCCCAATGCGTGGTAGTAACTGTTTCATTGATCACAAACACAGAACTCAGTTCATTAGGACTGCTGCAATTAGACAACCCACAATGTACTCCTACATGGCCTCTCACCGCTACCTTTACCAAATCGTGTTCACACACTTAGCTCACACACAGTAGGACATGTTCACACAACCATTCCAATTCATTCCCGATGAATCAGACCTGGCTCAACTCTAAGTAGTAGCAGGCATGACAAACAAGCATGAATGAGTAGGCACAACAGGGCTCAAACAACTCCTACTCATGCTAGTGGTTTTCATCTATTTACTGTGGAATGACAGGTCATGCAGAGGATAAAGGGGTTCAGCTACCGCAACAAGTAACAGATGAATCGTTCTTGTCCTAATGTAGTAAAAGAGAGCAGGAGCGAGAGAGTGGGATTATATCGGAATGAACAAGGGGGTTTTGCTTGCCTGGAACTTCTGAAGATAATATAGTTCTTCATCGGTGTCATCGAACTCTTCGTCAGATGCGTCGCTCACCGAGAGGGACAAACACCGCAAATCGAGAAAGAACACAATCAATGCAATGCACATTCACATGAATGACATGTCATGTTAAGGTACTGAATTCACGAAATGCAATATCTAGCCAAGTTAATTGAAGTGGAACTCGAACAAGAACAAATTCCAACTCCAAATGTTATTTCATAAATTGCCCTAATCATCATTTGTCCTATTCAGTGAGGTTAACTAGTTCAAACATGCATGATCATGGCATAAACAGATTCTTCATATTTTTCTGATCATTTTTCATATATAACTTATTTCCATTGGAGTTATAGATTATTTTCTATGAATTTTAGAAGTTCTAACCATTTTCTGAAATTTCCAAATCATTTAGAATTAGAAATAATCCAGGAAAATGATTACTGCGTCGACCGACGTCGGGCAGACGTCAGCTCGTCTGGCGCCTCAGTCAATCCTCGACCAGTGGGACCCACTGGTCGGTGACCCACCGACTAAGCGAGTTAGTTAGTGCTAAACTAACCCTAACGAGGCTGTTAGCGTATGGCCCGCATGTCAGTGTCTAGTTTAGTTAACTAAATTAGTTAGCTCTAATTAATCTCGAGTTAACTAATTAGGGCTTGGGCCCACATGTCAGGGAAGGTCAAACCAGTGGTCAACCGTGGTCAAACGAGTCAAACCCGCCGGCGACTCGACGCCGGCGAGGCCAGACACGGCGGAACGGCTCGGGTTTCGCCCACGGGCGACCAAACTCACGGCGGAGGGCATCTACGTGCTCCTGGGACTCGCGCGCATCTAGGGGTGCGATCGGAAGGAGCTGGGCAGCGTAACCTTGGCGGCGACGAGCGGGCGGCCGGAGCTTCGACCAAGGCGCGGCGAGGACTACGGCGATCAAGCGAAGCGGGAAGAGGGGGAAGCGGTGGAGGAGCTCACGGCGGTGTCGGATGAGGTGCTCGGCAGCTCGGGCACGGCTAGGTGTGGCGAATCGGCGTCGGCGGTGACCGGATGCAGAAGGGCGAGGACGACGGCGTAGTTGGCGTTGCAGCGCGTCCGGGGCTTCGTGGCTCGTCGAGGAGGTCGGGGAGGTCGAGACGGAGCTCGCAGGCTCGGCGAGGGGTCGAGAGAGAGGCGATGGCCGCGGCAACGATGAGCGGCAGCGGCGGCTGCGCTCGGGCGCGAGAGGGAGGGAGGCAGATGAGGGGGAAGGGCACGAGGGAGAGTGAGAGAGGGTCGAGGGGGCGGCTTGGTACGCGTGGAGGCGACCAGGCGGTCGAGGGGGGCATGTAGGCAGGGAGGAGCCGGCGCGGCTGCTCGTCACAAGATCGGGCACGCTGCTTCTCCTCTGGCGGGAGGAAGAAGACAGTGCTGCCCACAGGTGGGCCAGTGGCTTTGGCGATGGGCCACTACTGGTGGGCTGCACGGTAAGGTTTCCTCTCTCTCTCTTTTCCATTTCTGTTTTCTATTTAGCAGTTTGTTTTTGATCCAGTTTTAAAAACCAAATCAATTTTATAAATCCTGAAAATATTCACGGGCACGTTCTGAATTATTTCAGTGGCCCACAAATACTTCCAACATTATTTGAGCATTTAAATTATTTATAGTGTTTAAATGCCCAAAGTCAAATAGTTTAAGATTTAATTCAAAAATCCAGGAATGACCTATAAGATATGTTCATCATTTTTGGAAGTGGTTTTCACCTTTATCATAAGTCATGAACATTTCCAAAGGGCATTCTGGGTCATTGAGAAAATATTTTATTTGGACCTAGTTTGATTTGATCTGGTGCTAGGGTTTGGATCAATCCCCATTTCAAACTTCATGAAATTTAAACATGATGCATGGATGCAATGCAACTAATTACAAAGAACTCTGGGGCTGTGACAACTCACCCCCACTAAACAAGAATCTCGTCCCGAGATTCAAGACATGAGGTAAGAAGACAGAGGGCACAAACTAACACGGTCTTCACGATCCAGGTTGCACTTCATAAGAACGTCGACACGATCACCATCTTTGTCTTGACGTCTTGCTCTGAGAACTCCAACTAACATGACAATGAAAGGAAAGGAAAAACTCCAGAAGGATCGATCTTCTCGAAGATCAAACAACTCAGGATCACTCATCGAGTGAGACATTGAAACATATCTCGAGCGGAGACTTGAAACACATCGAGAGGGATGGAAGAACAAGCGACGGGGTTGATTTGGTGGGCAACAATCCCACGCTTAGAAAGATGGTGGACGGTGTCAAGGTGGCGAGGAAATAATTGCCATGATCCCGTAACGGGGTACGTTGGAAAAGGTGACTCGAAGAACTATTCCCTTAAGTGGCAAAAAGAATTACTTTTGATTCAGAGATCATTGAAACTCTTTATACCAGCCTAAGGCAATTCACAACAATCATTTGGCGGAGTTCAAAGGGATGGCATATCCGGATTTGAATGGATGATGTGGACTACCTTGTTGAAGACAACGCGATGGATGATTTTGCTTATCATGGGAAAGGGATGGGACCCATGGTAGAACCACTATTGAAGGCGATCCTGACTAGAAATTACCAAGAAGGGTAGTCCATGGTTGGATGGCACAATGGCGGTGCAAGCTAGGAACAAAGTGCTAATGCTGGGAATGTTTCAACCATCATATCTGCCTGAGATTCAGATCTGGTTGGTGTCAGGATATTCCAGACTCATCGAGTCTAGAAAGAAAAATGAAGTTTGCAACACAAGTCGACGAGACGACGTTGCGAGATTCTCGGGAAATGGACTTGGTAGCAAGCTCCAAAACATGAGCTGGTTCTGCTAAACACATGTGAACACGCTGTCCCAGACAAGCATGACCACATGGTAGTCTTATAATAAAATACTACCAAGTTCAGGTGGGGAACCATCTTCGAGGATATTGGAATCTTGTGTATGAACTAGTATTCGCACAGCAACTCCTTTTCCTCGAACAAACCAATCAGTGGCTTGGTGTGCTAGGGACACATATAGAATGAAGGTTGCAAGTCTCCGAACCACAGAATACTTCGCACGTATGCATGACCGATTTGGTATGATTCCAACAGAAGCAACATTGATTCTCTTGAATCCACGGCGGCAACTTGCATCAGGTGCACATGAATTAGAGAAAGTCACTACCTTCATCCAAACATATTCTTCATGAACAAAACACGAAGAAATGCTTACACAATTTTCCAACACTAAGTTGATGTTCAACATGAATCATGGGGGAGACAAATGTTGTTGATGGGTTCAACAACAACTCATTGCAATTTCCATATCACTGGACTTCCACCATCATGTGAACACGGGGATAGCATTGGTCAGACCAAAAGATGTAATGGTGTCTGCTCGAGGGATCAACCACGAGTAAGACAACTGTAACATCCCAAATTTTGGAATGTTAATATAATTAATTGAATTGTTTGTTTGTTTGCTTGAGTGAATTAAACTTGAGTGAAATTTGAACCTTTTCAAAAACTTTTGAATGAGAGGGAATAAAATGACTTTCCCTTCTCCGGTAAATTCAAATTCATCCTATTAAAATCAATGAGAGAAGATGACATGACTTCTTCAACTATAAAGAATTTGAACGGAGTTTTGCAATTTAATTCTTTCAAATATTTGCACTTGCTTCTCTATTTTTCTTCCCGAGAAATACCCGAAAATAAATTCTTGCAAGCAAGAAAGAGCGGAGGAAAATGACCCTCCAAAATCAGGGGCATTTTTGAAAATATTTGAGCCAAGAAAAACCAAAGTTTTTATTTAAAAATTATTTGCAAAAAGAAATAAAGCCTTTAGGGATTTTCTGAAAAACATTTTTTAAGTTTTTATTTTGGCCGTTGAATACTGATCATCATCTACATTTTATTTTTCTGATAATTTTAGTATATAACCACTCTTTATTCCGACTTGATTTGATTTCCTTTTTATTGTTTTAGTTTCCTAATTTTAAAAATAGGAATGGAATCGTTTTTATTAGGAAAAACCTGCTGGCCCATTAAGCACTTTCCTATTCTAGCCCAACAAGAGATCATCTCCTTCCTCTGTTTCCTCTCACGTTCTGAAACTTTCCATATCCATGGAGACAGGAATCTCCACCTTCCCGATCTCCCTCGTCTTTCCATCCCAGCGCCTCCCGAGACCGCCTATAAAACCCCTCCCTCTCCTCGTTCCATTTTTCCCATCACCACGCCTCCTGCCTGTAGCCTTCTCGCCACCGTCCTCCTTTTCCTACCTAGAAACGCTCACCAGGAGCTCTCCTGGAACCTCCCCAAGCGCCGACCCCCTCCTCCGCCACCCCCACCCTCGCCGGCGACCTCGCCCCCTCGCCGGAGCAGCCCTCCACATCGTCGTCTCCTTCCTGCCATCTCTGCCTCACGTCTGAGTAACTCCGTTCTCGTTTTTCAGATTTATTTCCGTAACAGATTTAGTTCCGTTCGTGTTTAGCTTATAACTTTTTATCTTGAAGTCCAATGATGCTGATTCTTTTTGTGTTAGATCACAATTTTCTTGTAGTTTCCAAAAATATATTATTTGTCTATGTTTGGATTTACAAAAATTGAGTTAGATCAGATTTGAATTAAAGCTTGTTTTGCTTATTCCGGGAGTTTAAAATAGTTTTTAATTAATTCTTTTTGCTCCTGGTCTCTAGGACCTTTGTTTATCCAGTAGTATTTAGTATTTTATTTTCAGGTTAATTTAAATTAGGTTTTTAGCAAAACAGTACTGTTTTAATATTAGTTCTGTTTTAGCTTTTTATTTATTGTTTTTATTAGTTTTAAATTATTTCTTTTTATCACTTTTGACAAAATTAGTTGTGTTTCTGTTAGACAACAGGAGAAAATTTATTTTTACTTTTAAAAATTATTTTCCTTAGTTTTGTATGAAACCTTCTATAGGTCATAGTTAGAGTTTTATAAAAGCTTTTTATTTGTTTTTTGCAAATAAAATTTTATGGAAAAAAATACTTTCTGTTAAATTAGTTATTTTACATTTTATTTTCTGTTAATTTATTAGTTTAGTATTTTAATTGTTGTTAAGTTTTTACTTACGGCAAAACTATATTAGATGTTTGTAGCAAAGTCATAGATCTTCGTTAGTAGTTTTTCTTTGTAGTTTTATTTGAAGTTTCTTTTGATTTTGTTTGAGTTTTATTATCGATTTTCCTTGCTGTTTTGATTGTTATTTCGAGTGCTAAAATTGTTTGCTAGGATGTTTGCTTATGTGAATGCTATGTTTGACTATATAGATTTTCAACGGAGTGACGATTAGTTCTACCAAGTCATTTTCTGACAGCGTTGTTATCTTCATCAAGTATTACCAGGCAAGTTCACTTTGACCATGTTTTCATACCTATGTTTTATAGCATTTAGTGACATCTTTGCAACCACCCCTCAGTAGTGTTATTGAAATTCTTGTAGTTGAGTAGTATGCATGAGGTAGGAACCCACCCCCTGCTACCAAGCCCGGGACGATATTTTATTTTAATGCTACGCTATAGTAGACGGGGTTTGGTATGAGTGCACGAGAGTGGTGTGAAGAAGGAGGACTCTCGCCAATGGCGACAACTCCATGATGGAATCTGCAAGGACTGCATCTTCAAGACCTCAAGACTTCAAGACTCGAGACAAGAATTCAATACACACTACTGGGTGAAGGGCGGTTGTGGGCACCTGGAGAAACCAAAGGTGGTTGGCGGGATGCATGGAGAAGCGCCATGACATCTTTCGGAAAGCTTCACCCAGACTCAAAGAGACGTAAGTATACTTCATGACCTGAAGCTTACCTGTGCATCCGCAAGTCATTATGGGCTCTGGCTTGGTTGACCTTAGTTGTGACTCTGGCTGGGACGGTGCTAGCAGATGTAGAACTACGGTAGGACTGGATGGGTACCGGACAGTGGTCAGAGGAACTCTTTGGAAGACCATGTTTCGGTCATCTTGTTCTCAAACACCACGAAGTGCGAGAACGTAAAGAGAGGGATCGAATCTTGCGGGTAAAGTGTACAAACCTCTGCGCAGAGGGTTATAACCTAATCGATTAGCCGTGTCCCGATTACGGACAATTTGAGCATCTGGACTTGGATCTATCTCAGAACTCTCAACACCGGATTGATAACTTAATTGTGGGCAACATATGATGATTTTGGGCTATGAGACATCGGTTGGCGGAACCATGTCATGATAGAAAACTCCATAGTACAGACTTCCTTTATTCCTTTGATGTAGGGAAAATAAAACCAGCTTTTACATAAACAAAACTCGAATCTGAGCCATAAAGCCATACCGCATATAGTATAGTTTATTATCTGTTTTCTCCTATTGTGATCTTGCGGTACATTCAATGTACTGACCTACACGGCTGCAACGTATCATGTTGCAGATATTTCCTCGACAGTAAGAATACGATGCAGGGTTACGGTCTACACTCAACCTGCCGATGGCGTTGATGGGACTCCACACCCGATTACTTGTTTCACGAGACTATTGAGGTATATATCAGTTTTACGTTATTTATGCATGTGATTGCACTTTGATATATACATTGATGTACTGTGTGTGCCAGCATACTGATCCAGGGATGGCACAGTAACACAGAGGCTTGACCGTTTGAGGTCGGGTCGCTACAGAGATGGTATCAGAACAACTTCAGGACATACAGGGTCGTCACAAGAAACTTCGTGTCGACAGAGAAAATCTAGCAGAAGAACTGGAGGAGATCAAGTCCACACAGAAGAAGCCCCAGTGGGGACAATGACCAAGTTCCTAATAAATTAGCTTAGTAGTATCCCACCATGAGAGAAATAAAGATGAACGCCATCCCGATTTAAGTATCTGACCATACCAACTTATGTGGGTGGCGATACTGTAGTATTGATTGAATAAATGAATGCTTGGTTGCTATTATTATTTTTGTGTGTTTATTGAATGGTTGGATAGATGCGATATTCGTAGGTTTGTATTTATTTCAACCATGAGAGACGTAAGTTACGGAAGAATGGTAGAAGGCCTTCATATGAGAACAGCATCAGGAATTGGAAACTCCCGAGCATTGAAGACCTGAAGAGATGAGGACTTAGAAACGAAACCATAGTAGAACGACCCATTACAAACGATAATTTTGTTGATGAGTGGGTATTTGCTTTCTCTTTCTATCTCAACAGGACCCGAAATCTTGAACCCATGGACAACTGAACACCAAACCTTTACGGAGACAATTGCAACTTCCCATGGAGATACATCCCTTGTTACGAGCACTCCTCTTATCCTACACATGCAGATGACAACCCTTTATGAGTCTTTCCTTAAGGGCCCAAACGATCATGACTCGACAAGTGATCATGATTACCCAAGATCTTGAAGGACATGATGAAGCATATTCACCTTGAAGGAGATGCACGGTCTACAAAGGCTACCTTCATGCAAAAGGGAGTGGAACTTTGGTATGTGGAGGTACACCTCCACCGTTTGAAAGGAGTTTGCCCAAAGAGGATGGGGCATTACTTTTTCATCCCACGTGTGCCACAAGCAACTTTCTTCGATGCCGTTCGTGAAGCAGCCATGGAAGCCATCGCCAGATCGGAGAAATACTTGAAGCAAGACTCCGTTATACTCAGGAATACCTAAGCGAAGTGCATGCAGAGATGATGAAGGTGAAGCTCAAGACCACCATGATGAAACAGAAGATTGAAGATTTCAAGGCTCATGTCGCACAATTCCAGTGGGACTGAAGAATCCTCGAGGAGGATAAATGAATAAAGTGGAAGTAATGTCTGACCACACCAAATCATGTGGGTGGCAACATTTGTAACAAGTACTTTTTGGAATTTGGATTTACGAAAGTGGTTAAGGATGTAATGAAAGATTGATATGAGATTAATGAGATTTTATGGATAAACTTGTGCACTTCTTTTGGTCATAGTACTCTATAAAGCCACAGGATCAATGAAGAAAGAAACGTGTGTTATTCATGACGGCCATAGAAGGAAGCTGGACAAAATAAGTTGGAGTTTTGTTTTGATATGATGGTATGAAGAAACAGAGTACTACTGAATTTAAGGAGGTGTAACATGAGAGTTACTCCAAGGATGAGTTAAAGCTGCACCAGTGTTGAAGTGGGCCATAACCCACAGGCCCAGGATTTTGATAAGGAACACATGTAACCTTGATAAAGGAATAAATTTGGAAGAATCAGTGATCCAATCAGCATACGTTTCGTAGGAGGTTACGCCAAAAACCTGAGAGTGGTGAAGTAACGATAGATGTTTCGTTTGGCTTGCCGAAACCATGGATTTACTCGAAACCAGTTCGAGAACAAGAGAAATTCTGCAATGCTTGTGAGTATGCCCAAGTGTTAGAATACGTGATTCACTTTGTTTACGTATGTGGTAATGATTCAAATGCAGGGATGGACTGGCCCCCATACCGGAGACTTCTATCATGAACTATCATATGTTGATGGAAAATCAGAGAGCCTTGAAAACCTTAGAAGAGTGTCGACACGATAAGCCATAAAACCATAAAATGGTAGGACGATGGAACCCCATTACAGTGCAACCGTTGCCAAACGTAGGTTATACGGTGAGGTTCGACCTGCACCCGCTTTCTGCAGGAGAAAACCATAAATTGTAGACCACCATGAGTGTTTCGATAGTTGTTTAGAATGGACACAGACCCATCAGCTAAGAAGATCCAGTCTCGGACGAACTTCAACTTTGACGAACCGACCCAAGCTTTTGAGGAAAACTCTATCCTTCTGACAGAAGAGCTTTAATGAAGGAGCTATTGTAAGATATGTGAAGAGACATACATTGTAAGCCCTCCAGAGGAAATATCTGAGTTTATTGGAACCATGACCTTGTTTTTAAGTGTGGTAGCACCTGACCTTTCGACCAAGACATTTGCTAGAAGACCCCAACCCTAACCTTTTCTTGTTAGCCTCTTGAATCTCGAGGGCGAGATTCATTTTAAGTGTGGTAGGTTTGTAACATCCCAAATTTTGGAATGTTAATATAATTAATTGAATTGTTTGTTTGTTTGCTTGAGTGAATTAAACTTGAGTGAAATTTGAACCTTTTCAAAAACTTTTGAATGAGAGGGAATAAAATGACTTTCCCTTCTCCGGTAAATTCAAATTCATCCTATTAAAATCAATGAGAGAAGATGACATGACTTCTTCAACTATAAAGAATTTGAACGGAGTTTTGCAATTTAATTCTTTCAAATATTTGCACTTGCTTCTCTATTTTTCTTCCAGAAATACCCCGAAAATAAATTCTTGCAAGCAAGAAAGAGCGGAGGAAAATGACCCTCCAAAATCAGGGGCATTTTGAAAATATTTGAGCCAAGAAAAACCAAAGTTTTATTTAAAAATTATTTGCAAAAGAAATAAAGCCTTTAGGGATTTTCTGAAAAACATTTTTTAAGTTTTTATTTTGGCCGTGGAATAATGCTCATCATCTACATTTTATTTTTCTGATAATTTTAGTATATAAAAACTCTTTATTCCGAATTGATTTGATTTCCTTTTTATTGTTTTAGTTTCCTAATTTTAAAAATAGGAATGGAATCGTTTTATTAGGAAAACCTGCTGGCCCATTAAGCACTTTCCTATTCTAGCCCAACAAGAGATCATCTCCTTCCTCTGTTTCCTCTCACGTTCTGAAGCTTTCCATATCCATGGAGACAGGCATCTCCACCTTCCCGATCTCCTCGTCTTTCCATCCCAGCGCCTCCCGAGACCGCCTATAAAACCCCTCCCTCTCCTCGTTCCATTTTCCCATCACCACGCCTCCTGCCCGTAGCCTTCTCGCCACCGTCCTCCTTTTCCTACCTAGAACGCTCACCAGGAGCTCTCCTGAACCTCCCAAGCGCCGACCCCTCCTCCGCCACCCCACCCTCGCCGGCGACCTTGCCCTCGCCGAGCAGCCCTCCACATCGTCGTCTCCTTCCTGCCATCTCTGCCTCACGTCTGTAACTCCGTTCTCGTTTTTCAGATTTATTTCCGTAACAGATTTAGTTCCGTTCGTGTTTAGATTATAACTTTTGATCTAGAAGTCCAATGATGCTGATTCTTTTTGTGTTAGATCACAATTTTCTTGTAGTTTCCAAAAATATATTATTTGTCTATGTTTGGATTTATAAAAATTGAGTTAGATCAGATTTGAATTAAAGCTTGTTTTGCTTATTCCGGGAGTTTAAAAATAGGTTTTAATTAATTCTTTTTGCTCCTGGTCTCTAGGACCTTTGTTTATCCAGTAGTATTTAGTATTTTATTTTCAGGTTAATTTAAATTAGGTTTTTAGCAAAACAGTACTGTTTTAATATTAGTTCTGTTTTAGCTTTTTATTTATTGTTTTTATTAGTTTTAAATTATTTCTTTTTGTCACTTTTGACAAAATTAGTTGTGTTTCTGTTAGACAACAGGAGAAAATTTATTTTTACTTTAAAAAAATTATTTTCCTTAGTTTTGTATGAAACCTTCTATAGGTCATAGTTAGAGTTTTATAAAAGCTTTTTATTTGTTTCTTTTTGCAAATAAAATTTTATGGAAAAAATACTTTCTGTTAAATTAGTTATTTTACATTTTATTTTCTGTTAATTTATTAGTTTAGTATTTTAATTGTTGTTAAGTTTTTACTTACGGCAAAACTATATTAGATGTTTGTAGCAAAGTCATAGATCTTCGTTAGTAGTTTTTCTTTGTAGTTTTATTTGAAGTTTCTTTTGATTTTGTTTGAGTTTTATTATCGATTTTCCTTGCTGTTTTGATTGTTATTTCGAGTGCTAAAATTGTTTGCTAGGATGTTTGCTTATGTGAATGCTATGTTTGACTATATAGATTTTCAACGGAGTGACGATTAGTTCTACCAAGTCATTTTCTGACAGCGTTGTTATCTTCATCAAGTATTACCAGGCAAGTTCACTTTGACCATGTTTTCATACCTATGTTTTATTGCATTTAGTGACATCTTTGCAACCACCCCTCAGTAGTGTTATTGAAATTCTTGTAGTTGAGTAGTATGCATGAGGTAGGAACCCACCCCCTGCTACCAAGCCCGGGACGATATTTTATTTTAATGCTACGCTATAGTAGACGGGGTTTGGTATGAGTGCACGAGAGTGGTGTGAAGAAGGAGGACTCTACGTCAATGACGACAACTCCATGATGGAATCTGCAAGGACTGCATCTTCAAGACCTCAAGACTTCAAGACTCGAGACAAGAATTCAATACACACTCTGGGTGAAGGGCGGTTGACGGGCACCTGGAGAAACCAGTGGTTGGCGGGATGCATGGAGAAAGCGCCATGACATCTTGCGGAAAGCTTCACCCAGACTCAAAGAGACGGAAGAATACTTCATGACGGAAGCTTACCTGCAACCGCAAGTCATTATGGGCTCTGGCTTGGTTGACCTTAGTTGTGACTCTGGCTGGGACGATGCTAGCAGATGTAGAACTACGGTAGGATCGGATGGAGTACCGGACGGTGGTCGAGGAACTCTTTGGAAGACCATGTTTCGGTCATCTTGTTCTCAAACACCACGAAGTGCGAGAACGTAAAGAGAGGGATCGAATCTTGCGGGTAAAGTGTACAAACCTCTGCAGAGGGTTATAACCTAATCGATTAGCCGTGTCCCGATTACGGACAATTTGAGCATCTGGACTTGGATCTATCTCAGAACTCTCAACACCGGATTGATAACTTAATTGTGGGCAACATATGATGATTTTGGGCTATGAGACATCGGTTGGCGGAACCATGTCATGATAGAAAACTCCATAGTACAGACTTCCTTTATTCCTTTGATGTAGGGAAAATAAAACCAGCTTTTACGCAAACAAAACTCAGATCTGAGCCATAAAGCCATACTGCATATAGTATAGTTTATTATCTGTTTTCTCCTATTGTGATCTTGCCGTACATTCAATGTACTGACCTACACGGCTGCAACGTATCATGTTGCAGATATTTCCTCGACGAGTAAGAATACGGTACAGGGTTACGGTCTACACTCAACCTGCCGATGGCGTTGATGGGACTCCACACCCGATTACTTGTTTCCGCTGAGACTATTGAGGTATATATCAGTTTTACGTTATTTATGCATGTGATTGCACTTTGATATATACATTGATGTATTGTGTGTGCCAGCATACTGATCCAGGGATGGCACAGTAACACAGAGGCTTGACCGTCTGAGGTCGGGTCGCTACAACAACATTACGAACATCGTTGGTTCTGATTTGACTTGATGATAGCCCATACTCAAGTCAAAGCTTGATAAGACAATAGGTTCAGCAATTGATCACGAGGACCAATCGATGAAGATATCATCTCTCTTCAACACACACACACAGATATCCCTTAGTGATGAACTAAGTGGATTAAGCTTTTACCTTCCAACTCTCCAAGTTGTTGTTTAGCTCAACCAACTAGCTCAGGGGTATCCAACACCGATTATTGGAGAAAGGGTGGTTCACAAGAAACCATCTTGATCACGAGCTCAACATAACAGTCAGGGGACAACCTGGTAATACTTCTGAGAAGATATTCGGAACATCAAGATCCACCGATATGTTACTAAGCTCGAGAACAATCTTGCTTTTCAGAGCAAGAGGATATGAACAATAGAGCGAGGGATTGACACAGTCCTAACTATTGATCGAAGAGTGCACCAGAAATAAGGACTAGGTAGCACGATCAATCTTAGGATGATGATTTAATAACCAACACGCTAAGAATGAGGATATTTTCCATTTACTACCAAGCAACGAGGTTGCTAGGAGTATCGATTTCACACATCACCGTTCACTTGTGGGCATTCCGTTACAACAACACGGGACTGAGGAATGAACGATGATGGCGGGAGTATCACTGCATCAAGAATTCATAAGAGGTGGTGCGATTCTCATGACACTCTTGACATAAATATGGTAACACTCCAAGGTAGAATAGAACAAAAGCTGGATTGGCATTTTAATTTGTTGAATACAACTGCTTGACCCAATCCTAGATATGGACGAGGTACTGGAGTGTTTTTCTCCTAGTCATTCCGGATAGAATGGCTTGACGGACCACAAGAGTAAAAGGGCATCGATGAACACAAATGCACACATACTCTTGGTTATCAACTGATAGAGGAGGGTCGGAATACAACTAAAGAGAACAACCCAAAGGAACATATAATTTTCTGAGTTGTGGATGCACAGATTAGTATGTCGAGCAAAGCTCAACATTTCTTCCGGATAATCCATGCAGAGAAGGTAGAACTGGCAGAGTCACAATATAGAATGGAGTACCCTCAAGAGCACCACTGGTTGTGATCTTTTAATTCAAAGACTTCTGCCTTATTGGTTCATGGTATTCGAAAGAAAGAAATATCACGGACCTCGAGGACTAATGCAAAGGTTACTAATAACCTAAGGGAGCTAGCAATTACTATCAACATGAAGTAAGTAGGGTGAATCTCGGGTTCAAGAACCCAGGAATAGAATACCTACTACTAAATGGCATCACAGGATGCTTTCGAAAATGATGGCCAGAATCATCACACGGTGAACACAAAACGTTGCTAGATTACTAGGTGACTCCCTAAAACACCTAGGGTCATAGTAATAGTTCCAACATATATGTCAAGGCAATAAATTACCTCAACGCACTTGGTTAGTGTGCTTATTACGACCAAAGGGACATCGAAATGAGAGGAAGGAATTTTGCAAATGCTTCATATTGTTTTAGAAACCTGGGATGACTCGGACAGCATAACGGCTGTAAATGCTCAAAAAGATTTGAGACATCATGCAAAATGGTGGCATAGCCACTCAACAACATCATATCAAGTTTCCGAAATCAACAGTTAACATACGGAAGTAGTAGAAACTGAACTAGGGCTTAAAACCAACAATCTTAAAGGTCTATGGATTAGTAACATGTCATCCTATTAGATAGATGAGGAGCCTAGTTCTTAAATCCCATAGAAAAGAAGAGGATGACTCAGATCAGAGGGGCATGAGGTATAAGGAGTAAAAAGAGCCTTACGTTCCCTTCCACAATCAATTCCTTTACATAGCTAAAGTATTTCTAGACACAACTTCGACCAGTTTTGCTTGGTAATCCTGCATGCAGTCAGGCTCTGATACCAACACTGTCAGGACCCCGATTCTAGGTCACACCGATCTAGCCTGTAACACCTCATATCACTTTGCGGCCTCACGCACGGTATTCCCACGGGTGTCGCCTTACCATGGCCCGGGACCGTTTGCGCCTTTTGGCTCACGTATATGATAGTGTCGCTAGCATCCATATGACAGAGAACCCGGGCTGACATGGCTAGTCGTGAACCCAAAGCGGCACTAACCCATGGGAACAGGCATACATGAATCACATCGAGCATGTCGGTCGTGGCGTGTGAATCCGGGCTGTAACACTTTGGGCTAACAGGACTCGGGAACCCGAGTACAGAGCTAGACAGGACTCCGGATGTCACCGTGTGACATTTCCCGAAGGGACAGAACCACGAACGAAGTGAAACACATGCCGGCCGATCAAGTATCCAGGCGGTAGTCTTTGGGCTAGCGACACTCCGGTGAACCGGGCTGTAGCAGACTACTGTCGCTCAGGAATCACTAGACTACATTTCCCCATATGAGAGGCTGCCAAGGATAAACAACTAGATTGTCGGATCCCACACATACCAAGCATTTCAAACATACACACAATATGCTCAATATATGTAAATACAACATGGCATCACAACATAACTCTATGACTCAAATATTTATTCATTAGGCTCCGAGGAGCGAGATATTACAAACATGGGTCTCATGACCCAACATTCAGAGCATACAAGTCAAAGCACAAGCGGAAGCTTAACATGTCCGAGTACAGACATCTACAAATGAAAAAGGCTTAGAAGCACGACTATCTACCAGATCTGCCGAGGGCACAAGATCGTAGCTGAGGTAACAAGCTAAACGTCGAAGTCCACGTGGAACTACTAGCGAGACTGACGTCTCTCTGCAAAACATAAAATAAGCAAACGTGAGTACAAATGTAATCAGCAAGACTTACATCAGAACTATCTACATATGCATCATTATCAACAAAAGGGGTGGTGGAGTTTGACTGCAGCAAGCCAGCTTTGACTCGGTGGCTATCCTGAACTACGACTGCAAGTAACTCTTTTGAGGTGGCGCACACGAGTCCACATATTCACCATATCAATACACCACTATGGACCTGCTCCCGTCTCCCTACGAGAATGTCATCCATAGCACTCACGCTTATCTTGCGCATTTTAGAGTATCCACTTTCACTTGTCTATGAACTGATATAGGCAACCCAGAAGTCCTTCTCCGCGGATACGGCTATTCGAATAGATCATATTAACCCTGCAGGGGTGTACTTCTTCACACACGCTCTCACCACTTACCGTCGTTTACACGACATGTACTCGGCAACCTTCAAGCGGAAGCCCAACGTGGGTGTCGGCCACGGCCTACCTAAACACTCAAGTCCCTAGTCCAGGTTTATCGCCTATTCGGGTTCCATCCGCAGGGAGTCCGGCCGAGGTTTCCACTAACGGCCCCGAATGATGTGTGCAGGGTTCCCGAGATACCAAACGGGCATTCGGTACACCAGGCCACGGTGTATCTACCGCATCATAGCCCACCCCTAGGGTCAGCGCTACGCACGGCCTCCAACACATATCCTACAAACACCAGAAACTAGTTGCAACTCCGGACAGAGAACAAGGGTGGTTAAGAAGCCGAGAGGGTCCATTGGTTTCGGGCCCAATGCGTGGTAGTAACTGTTTCATGGATCACAAACACAGAACTCAGTTCCTCAGGACGGCTGCAATGAGACAACCCACCATGTACTCCTACATGGCCTCTCACCGCTACCTTTACCAAATCGTGTTCACACTTAGCTCACACACGAGGGACATGTTCACACAACCATTCCAATTCATTCCCGATGAATCGGACTGGCTCAACTCAAAGCGATGGCAGGCATGACAAACAAGCATGAATGAGTAGGCACAACAGGGCTCAAAAACTCCTACTCATGCTAGTGGGTTTCATCTATTTCTTGTGGAATGACAGTCCCGCAGAGGATAAAGGGGTTCAGCTATCGCGGCAAGTAACAGATGAATCGTTGTTGTCCTATTGCAGTAAAAGAGAGCAGGAGCGAGAGTGGGATTATATCGAGAATGAACAAGGGGTTTTTCTTGCTGGCACTTACGAAGATAATATAGTTCTTCATCGGTGTCATCGAACTCATCGTCGGTGAAGTCGTCTCTTGAGAGGGACAAACACCGACAAGCGAGAAAGAACACAATCAATGCAATGCACATTCACATGAATGACATGTCATGTTAAGGTACTGAATTCACCTAATGCAATATCTAGCCAAGTTAATTGAAGTGGAACTCGAACAAGAACAAATTCCAACTCCAAATGTTATTTCATAAATTTGCCCTAATCATCATTTGTCCTATTCAGTGAGGTTAACTTGTTCAAACATGCATGGTCATGGCATAAACAGATTCTTCATATTTTTCTGATCATTTTTCATATATAACTTATTTCCATTGGAGTTATAGATTATTTTCTATGAATTTTAGAAGTTCTAACGATTTTCTGAAATTTCCAAATCATTTAGAATTAGAAATAATCCAGGAAAATGATTACTGCGTCAGCCTGACGTCAGTGTGACGTCAGCTGGTCAACTGGGCGCCTCCAGGTCAAACCTAACCAGTGGGACCCACTGGTCAGTGACCCAGCCAAGTAACTGAGTTAGTTAGTGCTAAACTAACCGTAACGAGGTCATAGCGTATGGGCCCGCATGTCGTTGTCTAGTTTAGTTAACTAAATTAGTTAGCTCTAATTAATCTCGAGTTAACTAATTAGGGCTTGGGCCCACATGTCGGGAAGGTGAAACCAGTGGTCAATCATGTCTAACGAGTCAAACCAGCCGTGACTCGGCGCTTGGCGAGGCCATTCTGGCGGGCAGCTCGGGTTTCGCCCACGGGCGACCAAACTCACGGCGGAGGGCATCTACGTGCTCATGGGATTCGCGCGCATCTAGTGGTGCAGACGGAAGGAGCTGGGGCAGCGGGTAACCGCGGCGGTGACAAGCTGGGCGGCGGCCGGAGCTCGGCCAAGTGCGGGCGAGGACTACGGCGATCAAACGAAGCGGGGAAGACGGGGAAACGGTGGCAGAGCTCACAGCGTTGTTGGACGAGGTGCTCGGCGGCTCGGGGACGGCTAGGTGACGGCGAATCGACGTCGGCGGTGACCGGATGCAGAGGACGAGGACGACGGCGTAGTTGGCGTTGCAGCGCGTCCGGGGCTTCGTGGCTCGTCGAGGAGGTCGGGGAGGTCGAGACGGAGCTCGCAGGCTCGGCGAGGGGTCGAGAGAGAGGCGATGGCCGCGGCAACAACGAGCGGCGGCGGCGGCTGCGCTCGGGCGCGAGAGGGAGAGAGGCAGAGGAGGGGGAAGGGCACGAGGGAAAGTGAGAGAGGGTCGAGGGGGCGGCTTTGTACGCATGGAGGCGACCAGGCGGTCGAGGGGGGCACGTAGGCAGGGAGGAGCCGGCACGGCTTGCCTGCGCATCGGGCACGCAGCTGCTTCTCCTCCTGGCAGGAGGAAGAAGACAGTGCTGCCCCTGGTGGGCCAGGCTGGCTTTGGCCAGTGGGCCACTACAGTGGTGGGCTGCACGGTAAGGTTTCCTCTCTCTCTCTTTTCCATTTCTGTTTTCTATTTAGCAGTTTGTTTTTGATCCAGTTTTAAAAACCAAATCAATTTTATAAATCCTGAAAATATTCACGGGCACTTTCGGAATTATTTCAGTGGCCCACAAATACTTCCAACTTTATTTGAGCATTTAAATTATTTATAGTGTTTAAATGCCCAAAGTCAAATAGTTTAAGATTTAATTCAAAAATCCAGGAATGACCTAAAAGATATGTTCATCATTTTTGGAAGAGGTTTTCACCTTTATCATAAGTCATGAACATTTCCAAAGGGCATTCTGGGTCATTGAGAAAATATATTATTTGGACCTAGTTTGATTTGATCTGGTGCTAGGGTTTGGATCAATCCCCATTTCAAGTTTCATGAAATTAAAACATGATGCATGGATGCAATGCAACTAATTATAAACAACTCTGTCGCTGTGACACCCATTTTGCAGATTGTGTCCTGATATAGCAGGTTTAGATCCCTACCTCCGTCCATTAGGACTTGTGTAAATTGGAGGCCGTCGATTATAGGATCTAATATCAAGGCAGTCCATCCTGCGTTCCGGATACTTCCGGAATAGTCCTGATGATCGAAGGTGATTGGTTTTGACAACCATCGTTGGGACTCTGCTGGGATAGGCCGTGCGGCGCGTGTTTCTATGGGCGCCGCTCTGTTTTTCCCTTTTGTCACTTGAAGTGAGTTCACTGTTTTGACTTTTTGTGGGAAATTCTTTTGTTTTCCGGTGCTCTGCTTGTGGGGTTCGTCATCGTCCTCGCTTGGTGTGTCGAGCCCCTTGTGTTCGGCATTGAGTTTGCCGGACTGCTTGAAGACCCAACAATCTCTGTGGGTATGGTTTGCAGGCTTCCCGGGAGTACTCTGGATTTGGCATATTTTGTCCAAGATTTTGTTTAGGTTGGATAGCTCTTCGCTGTTGTCCTTTAGAGGCGTTTTCTTATGATTCTGCCGGGAGCTTCTGAATCCGGCGTTTACTGCCGTGCTCTTCGGGCTGTTTCCCTTTGTCCGGCGCTGGTCCTTGCTGCGTCGTGGTTTTCCATTTCCATCCCTGACTTCGGATGTACTTGGGTCGCTGGTACTGCATCTTGCTAGCCAACTATCCTCTCCCGCACAAAAGCGGGTCATGAGGCTTGTTAATGCAGCCATTGTTCTCGGCTTCTCTGGCCGAGGTGTCTGTGAGCCATTCGTCTCGGACGTTGTGTTTGAAAGCTGCTAAGGCTTGGCGTCGGACAGTCGACTATTTGGTTCTTTTTGGTGAGAAACCTGTTCTAGAATTTGCGGGCTGACTCTCCGGGTTGTTGAGTTATATGACTTAAATCGTCTGCATCCAGAGGACGGACATAAGTCCCTTGAAAATTTGCCCGAAAAGCATCCTTGAGCTCTTCCCAACTTCCAATGGTATGTTCGGGGAGGCTTTTCAGCCAATGCCGGGCTGGCCCTTTGAGCTTGAGGGGTAAATATTTTATGGCGTGGAGATCATCTCCTCTAGCCATGTGTATGTGGAGGATATAATCCTCAATCCAGACTCCAGGGTCTGTTGTTCCATCGTATGCCTCTATGTTTACGGGTTTGAATCCCGCTGGGAATTCGTGATCCAGCACCTCATCGGTTAAACACAGGGGGTGTGCGGCACCGCTATATTTGGGTGTGCCATGATGTTGGAATATTTGGCGTGTTGCATTGCTTTGAAGAGCTTGCTTTCTCGGCCCATAAATTGACCTAACTTGGCCATCCTTTTGATGTGAATCCTTATGCGGATCGCGTGCCGGCTTGTGTGCGGCGTTGTTTGCCGCTCTCTGTTTGCCATGGGGTCGTCCATCCGACCGTGTGGCCTCCTTGTTTTTTGATTGTGGGGGCTCTACGGCCTCCTCGTCAAATTCGGGCAGTAGTTTTCTCTTTGGGTAGCTCTTTGTTCGGCGATCGTCGCCCGTATTTGTCTCATGGTATTGAGTACTTTGCTCCGCCTGATTACTGAGTGCATCTTCCGCTGTTTTGAGCTTTCGCTTCTGCTTTTTCAGGCTGCATGCAGTGGCGATGAGCCTTTTGTGGAGGTTCTTCTGCTCCAACAATTTGTCCGGCGTGAGATCGTCCAGACTGTTATCTTCGCCGGGAACGGTTTGTTTATCCAAGTTGTCCTGTTCGGACGGTTGCTCGATACCATGTTCGTCGTCCACCGGTTCGCCCTGCTCTATGGCTGGGTCTGTGTGGCTGCTGTCTTTGTCGAGGCGGGACTTGGTGCGGCGTTTACGTTGCCGCTTTGTCTGCTTTTCGAGGGATTTATCATTCGTAGTGTCCCGTTCTTCCTCGTCATCACTTCCTTTAGGTGTATCCACCATGTATACATCATGGGATGAGGTGGTTGTCTAGTATCCTATAGGTGCTGGTTCATGGTTGTCTCCTACATCGTCGTCCATACCGTCGATGTCTTCGGAGTCGAAATCGAGCACGTCGTTTAAGCTTTCGACGGTGGCTACAAAGTGGGTGGTGGGTGGGCGTTGAATTTTTTTGTCGTCTGCATCCCAACCTTCCTGACCGTAGTTCGGCCAGGGCTCTCCTGATAAAGAGAGAGACTTTAGTGAATTCAGGATGTCTGCGGCACTGAACTCCATGGCCGGCGCCCAATCGGATTCGATTGGCAGGGGCACGGAGGGTTCGGAGTCCGGAGAGGAGTCCGGCACCTTGGAGTCACGGTCTTCGCAAAGGACAGGGATGGAGTTCGGCTCAATCGCCGTAGATATCGTAGACCCTGAGGCGGTGTCCAACCACTCGTCCTCGATCGGGGGAGTCGGCTCCGAGCTAAGGGTCAGAGCGGACTCTGGTGCGGCTTCCAAGGCACTATTCGGCAGCAGAGCTAGATCGTGCCCATTGAGATAGTGCGGCGCGTTTGGCTGTGGCTCGAACCCGTAGAAGATCAAGTCTCCGCGGATGTCGTCCGTGTAGTTCAAACTCCCAAATCTGACCTGATGGCCAGGGGCGTAGCTTTTGATCTGCTCCAGATGGCCAAGTGAATTGGCCCGCAGTGCAAAGCCGCCGAATACGAAGATCTGTCCAGGGAGAAAAGTCTCACAGAACGCAGCGTCGTTGTTGATGATCGAAGGAGCCATCGGGCCTAAGGATGACGACAGAGGAACTCTCAATGAACGAACCAATGTCGGTGTCAAAACCGCGGATCTCGGGTAGGGGGTCCCGAACTATGCGTCTAGGCGGATGGTAACAGGAGACAAGGGACACGATGTTTTACCCAGGTTCGGGCCCTCTCGATGGAGGTAAAACCCTACTCCTGCTTGATTAATATTGATGATATGGGTAGTACAAGAGTAGATCCACCATGAGATCAAGGAGGCTAAACCCTAGAAGCTAGCCTATGGTATGATTGTTGTTCGTCCTACGGACTAAAACCCTCCGGTTTATATAGACACCGGATAGGGTTAGGGTTACACAGAGTCGGTTACAATGGTAGGAGATCTACATATCTGTATCGCCAAGCTTGCCTTCCATGCCAAGGAAAGTCCCATCCAGACAGGGGACGAAGTCTTCAATCTTGTATCTTCATAGTCCAGGAGTCCGGCCAACGGTGATAGTTCGGCTATCAGGACACCCCCTAATCCAGGACTCCCTCATTCGTACTAAGTAGAGATACTACTTGTGCATCCAAAAACACTTAAACCAAGTTTCTTTCCATGAGTGTCCACCATATCTACCTATGGATTGAATATGATCCTTCAACTAAGTTTTCATCGATGAAAAAGCAATAAAATTTTCTCCTAAAATATGTATGATCTTTTATTGCAAGGGAAAATAAGCGTTGTACAAACTTGTGATGGTAAAGAAATAAAAGCGACGAACTTCATAATAAAGGTTGCTATCACAAGGGGCAATTAATATAACGTGAAGTTCCTTTGCATTAAGGTCTTGCACATCCAAAAATAAAAAGCGCATGCCAACCTCTGCCTGCCTCTACGATGGGCCTATATTTTACTTTATGTATTTACTTTTATGCAAGAGTCAATAGTATTCCTTCTCGTTTCAACCTCACTTATTCTCTAGTTGGCAAGTATCATGTGGTGGGGAAAGATCCAAGTAGATATGGCCATTCAAATATATTTGATCATGAATTATTATTGTTGACAATTATCTATATGATAAATAGGTTGGGAGGCGAAACATTAAGCCCCTATCTTTCTCTGTGTTTGATGGATACTATTTGTTATAAAAATATGCTTTGAGTGTTAGCAACCATGGAAGACTATATGATAGTTGAGTACGTGGAATTTGCTAAATAAAAGCTCTTACATAGACCCTTCCTGAAAATAAGATGAATTGCAATTGTTTGATGACTGAGAAGATAGTTTGTTAGTTTTCAAGAAAGTTTATGGTCTATACTTTAAAATGTAAATAGCTTGCTACTTGATCATGAGAAGTTTTATGAGGCGAGCTACTGTTTACGATATATGATGATGCTAGCAAAAGTGTTTTGACCTATCATTGATCAAACTTATGCATTATGCTAGCATTCACACTTCATAAATTATTTCTTTTATCATTTACCTACTCGGGGACGAGCAGGAATTAAGCTTGGGGATGCTGATACATCTCCAACATATCTATAATTTTTGAATTATTCATGCCATGTTTACAATAATTGTATTTGGTTTTGGTATGATTTGATTAGAACTAACCCGAACCGACGATGTTTTGAGCAGAACTACCGTGGTATCGTTTTTTTGCAGAAATAGAAGTTCCCGAAATGGGCTGAAAATTTACGATGATTTTTTTTGGACCAAAAGAGACCCCCGAAGCACTGGAGTTGGGCCAGGAAGTGACCGAGGAGGCCGCAAGCCTGGGGGTGCGCCCACCCCCCTAGGGCGTGCCTCCCGAGCTTGTGGGCCCCTCAACCCCCCCCCCCTGGCGTGAGACCGACGCCAAAAATTCTTATGAATACCAAAACCCCGAAAAGAACCCTAGATGAGAAGTTCCGCCGCCGCAAGCCTCTATAGCCACGAAAAACCAATCGTGACCCGTTTCGGCACCCTGCCGGAGGGGGAAATCATCACCGGAGGCCATCTTCATCATCCCGGCGGCCACCATGACGAGGAGGGAGTAGTTCACCCTCGGGGCTGAGGGTATGCACTAGTAGCTATGTGTTTGATCTCTGTCTCTCTCGTGTTCTTGATTTGGCACGAACTTGATGCACCCGAGCTTTGTCAATATATCTGGATCTTATGGTGTTCTTCCCTCTCCACTTTCTTGTGATGAATTGAGTCTTGCTCTTTGAGGTTTCGTTATATTGGGTTTGAGAACACGTGATGTATGTCTTGCATATGGATACCCGTGGTGACAATTGGGTATTATATTGATCCACTTGATGTATGTTTTCGCACTCAACTCGCGGATTCCCAAGGTGACATTGGGGTAATCTATGCATAGGGGTTGATCCACGTTTTCGTCCTACGTTCTCCGATAGAAACTTTGGAGTGATTCTTTGTTGCACGTTGAAGGATTGTTATATGATCCAATTATGTTATCATTGTTGAGAGATTTTGCACTAGTGAAGGTATGAACCCTAGGCCTTTTTTCAAGCATTGCAATACCGTTTTTGCTCACTCTTGATACTAGTTACCTTGCTGCTTTTATATCTTCAGATTACCAAAACCTATATCTACTATCCATATTACACTTGTATCACCATCTCTTCGCCGAACTCGTGCACCTATACAATTTACCATTGTATTGGGTGTGTTAGGGACACAAGAGACTCTTTGTTATTTGGTTGCAGGTTGTTTTGGGAGAGACCATCTTCATCCTATGCCTCCCACGGATTGATAAACCTTAGGTCATCCACTCGAGGGAAAATTGCTACTGTCCTACAAAAATCTGCGCTTGGAGGCCCAACACGAGTCTACAAGAATAAAGTAGCATAGTAGACATCACTTCTCTTTGTTTCGGCCTCACTCCAATTGTCAAAAATTTCCAAATTAATTAGGTAAAATGTGGGGCATCAATATAATACCAAGGGTGTCGGAGAAGGGCCATAGCTAGGATTCCTCGAGGGACCACATGCCATGGTGTTGCGGCATAGGGCTAGGTGATGTGGTGGGACCGGATGAGTTCCACAAGCCATACCCTGGCCTCGGTCCAATGCCCTGGTTCTCTTCTCTGATGATTTTGACTCTCTGAATCTTTTGGAATTTTGTGATTCCAAAAAATTATTTTCTTCGTGTGTCTTCTTTTTGGTACTTCACACTTTTTCGGTACTCCCCCTCTCCCTGGTTGCAAGTTGCAAAATAAGAAGATAAAATTATAAGACTATGGTCACAATGTGCAAAACATGGATATTAATGAGAAATTTATAATAAAAAATAGTGATGCAAAATGGACATATTAGAGTCCAGGTAAGGTCAGATTTGTATAGGCTCCACCAGTACAACACTTAGCAACGAACGTTAAGTCAGTGGAACTGGTGAAATACCGCTATCCACGATTATTTGATACATATAAGACACGCAACCGACTTTTCCTTACCATAATTAAGGATTGAGTCACTTTTTGCACTCATTTGATTTTCTTGTTACTTCAATTCTTGCACTTGCTCGCTCGATCAAACAAACAATAATAATAATTTTTGCAGCTTTTATCGTGATTCCTTACTAATTTCCAATAGCCAATTACTTCCGCTTCTAGTTGGGTTTAAAATTTTACTTATCAAAAAGATCTACAATTGATCACCTACACTTGTGGGTTATGAGGGACTGAAGAGGAAGTAGAGGGGTAGGTGAAACCCCCAGCTAGCACTACAAAAAAAAGACGCATCCATGACATTTTGGGCCGAACGAATAGTTTTTCTGTCATGCTTGTGACACTTCTATGACGATAATTGTGACAAAATCCGGTATCATTATAGATGTGGTGGGGTCCTACTTCTATGACAAAAAATCATGACAGAAAATGGGCTTTTCGTCCTGGGCGGGCTTGAGACGCAGCTGCATGACATTCTTTAGGCCATCCATGACGGAGAAAACCGTGGTAGAAGCGAGGGCGAGGAAAATATCGGGGGAGTTCCCGGCGAGGAAAATAGCGAGGGCGAGGAAAAACCGTGGAGAGGGTTGCTTGAACAGTAGCCGGTGGAGGCTGGATGAACAGGAGACCGTGGATGAACAGTCACAGGTGGAGGCTGGAGGAGGTCGACGGTGGATGAACAGTAGCCCGTGGAGGCAGTCGACAGTGGAGATGGACAGTATCCCGTGGAGTCCCGTTTTGCGGGACGCCACACCCCTCCCGATGAACCGGACCCCCGTTTCGACCGTAGCGCTCCAACACAAGTCCGTTTCCTTCGTTTTGCGGTACGCCACACCCCTCCCGATCAACAGGACCCCGTTTCGACCGTAGGAGGTTCGTTTCCTTCGTTTTGCGGTACGCGAGACCCCTCCCGATGAACAGGGTCCCGTTTCGACCGTGGCCGATCGAACGCAAGGCTGTTTCCTCCCTTCTGCGGTGCGCCAAGCCTCGTTTCCATCGACTGTTCCGTCCAAGCCGGTTGGCTCTCGATGAACAACACGAGTTCCATTGCCTCCCGATGAACAAGACGCGTTCTGTTGCCTCCCCATGAACACGACGATGATGCAGTTTCTCCATTTTGACCCAGCCATGTACACGAGCCCTGGCCGTACGTATGCGCGAGTAGGTGTTCGAGACCCCTCCTATATGTATGTACATGGCCGTATTTACTTTCTTGCACCCTGGCCGTTGTACGTACGTGTACATGCTACGCGCGCCTCTACTATGGCACGTGCCCTTCCTTACACGGCCACGGTTCATCGCTGCAACCGGCAGACAGACCTATCGTCTGTACGTACACGTTCGCAACCAGAATGACAATGGTACGTATGCTTTGACTGGGTGGGTACCAACTGTCAGGCACTTCCATGCGTGCGAAGATGTAGCTGGTGGGTCCCAGCAGTCAGGGGGAAATGTTTTTTTTTCTTGACATACGGTGGCCCGTCTGGTGGGTCCCTACTATCAGGTGGAGGGATCATTATTTTCCGCGTAATAAGGAGGCACTTCCTTGCTACGGCCGTGGACCCAGCTATCAGCCTCTCAACGTACAGTACTCTTCCGATGGAAGTTGTTCGTTGACCACATTGACCACGCCGCGCTGAGAGCACCAGGGCAGTGGACGACGGTGAGGCCTAGGAAGGGGACGACGCGGAGCCGGGGAAGACGCGCCAGTGGATGCCCACGCGGAGGGGAGTACGTGGGTTGACTGCTTTGGCTATGGTGTGAGGCTGTCGCTGCCGGAGAATAACAGGAGGTGTGGGTGAGTATAGAGGGATAGCATGGCCAGCGGTGGCAGCATAGCCGGACACGGGAGACAGGAGCCGGCGGCACGGCCGACGCTTGTTTGGGCGGCTGGAGCAAGAAGACCAGAGGTTGAAGAAGCACTACGGCCGTTGGATGGACATCGTACGGTCACTGGTGCTAGAATCGTTCATACTGACTAAGTTGAAAAAGCCCTCCGTCCCCGTCATCTTAGTAGGCCCACAAGTCAGCCTGCCACTATGGTGGGTCCCAGCTAGCACAGAAGTATTCATTTTTTCTGCGTAATAAGGAGGAACTTACTTGTGTGCGAAGATATAGCTGGTGGGTCCGACCTGTCAGCGGGGGACGTTTTTTGTTGCGAAATACAGAGGCCCTTCCGGTGGATCCCAGTTGTCAGCCTCTCCACGTACACTCCACGTCCGATGGATGTCGTTCATTGACCACGTTGACCATGCCGCGCCGAGAGCACCCGCGTGGTGGACGACGGCGAGGCCTAGGAAGGGAACGACACGGAGCCGGGGAAGACTCGGCAGTGGTTGCCCATGCGGTGGGGAGTACGAGGGTTTACTGGTCCGACTGCCGTCGCAGGAAAACAATAGGAGGTGTGGGTGAGTAGAGGAATGGCCTGGCCAGCAATGGAGTAGGGTGGGGGCGGTGTTTATGCGGCAAAGACAGCCGCCACGGCAAAGCGGAGCAGCAAGTACCACCGGCGCTGGTTTGGGCGGCTGGAGCAAGAAGATCAGATATTGAAGAAGCAGCACGGCCGTTGGATTAACATCCAATGGTCACTGCTGCTAGAATCGTTTCTGGACTAAGTTGACAAAGCCTTTCTTACACGTCAACCTAGTAGACCCACAAGTCATCCTCCAAATCTGTCCCAAATAGCATACAGCCCGAAATTTCTAGCCAGATTCAAATTAATTTAAAAACTAAACATACCTTAATTTAAATCCAATGAAATTTTACCCACACAAAAACAATGAAATTTAGAATATCAAAATCTGAAAGCACAAGTGCTCCCTGGGTGATTTTGGTAATTAATGTCAACATATCTCTTGTTGGACTAATGCTTCTACCTAGTATATTTCAGATAAGTTCAACAATGGAGTGGCATGGACTAGAGGATGTGGAACCCCTTCAAAATGCTAAGAACAAAGGATTGGCTCAAGCTCAAAGCCCAGGACTCTATATTTTCTATTTTAGTGGTCCAATATCACATTGAGTCCATAGGAAAGCCAATACTATTAAGAGCGGATGAGGTGTTGCTTAATGGCTTGCTTGCTCAAAGTTCTTAGTGATATGCTCCAAAGCCCTCAACCACTTTCTCACATCCACATATGTCCCAAACCAAAAGGTCAAACTCGGCCCCACAGATTCTTTCTATCCGGAGCCACCGAGTTCAGTTGACATAGCCACTGCCAGAAACCCTAGTCTTTTCATTCTCACTGATAGGGATCTCGGTCTCACCGAGATGGGATTGCAAACTCTCTGTTGCCTATTGCAATAATTTCGGTCTCACCGAAATATGCAATCGGTCCCACCAAGATTGCAATGCAAACTCTCTGTCACCCCTTCGTAACGTTTTGGTCCAACCGAGATGAGCGAATCCGTCCCACTGAGTTTGCCTGACCAACTCTCTGTTAGTCTATTACCAAAATCGGTACCACCGAGTTTGTGTAATCGGTCTCACCGAGATTACGTTATGCCCTAACCCTAATGATTTTGGTCCCACTGAGTTGACATATCGGTCCAACCGAAACGCCTAACGGTCACATTATGAACCAAATCGGTCTGACCGAGTTCTTTGAATCGGTCCCACCGAGTTTGGTGACTTTTGTGTAACGGTTAGATTTTGTGTGGAGGCTATATATACCCCTCCACCCACTCTTCATTCATGGAGAGAGCCATCAGAACATGCCTACACTTCCAACACATATTTTCTGAGAGAAAACCACCTACACTTGTGTTGAGGTCAAGATATTCCATTCCAATCACATAAATCTTGATCTGTAGCCTTCCCAAGTTACTTTCCACTCAGATCTTCTTTCCATCAAATCCAAATCCTGTGAGAGAGAGTTGAGTGTTGGGGAGACTATCATTTGAAGCACAAGAGCAAGGAGTTCATCATGAACAGACCATTTGTTACTTCTTGGAGAGTGGTGTCTCCTAGATTGGCTAGGTGTCACTTGGGAGCCTCCGTCAATATTGTGGAGTTGAACCAAGGAGTTTGTAAGGGCAAGGAGATCGCCTACTTCGTGAAGATCTACCCTAGTGAGGCAAGTCCTTCGTGGGCGACAGCCATGGTGGGATAGACAAGGTTGCTTCTTCATGGACCCTGCGTGGGTGGAGCCCTCCGTGGACTCGTGCAACCGTTAAACTTAGTGGGTTGAAGTCTCCATCAACGTGGATGTACGATAGCACCACCTATCGAAACCATGAATAAAAAATCTTCGTGTCTCCAAATTGCGTTTGCACACTCCAATCCCTTCTCTTTAGATTCTTGCAACTTGCATGCTTTACTTTCCGTTGCTCATATACTCTTAGCATGCTTGCTTGATATGTATTGTGAATGTTTAAACTTGTGCTAAAACTCCACATAAACCTAAAGAATTAAAAACTGCAACTTTTCTTAATCAGAGTCTATTCACCCCCCCCCCTCTAGACACCTATTCTCGATCCTTTCAATTGGTATCAGAGCTTTGGTCTCCATTGCCTTGGTTTAAACACCTTTGGAGGAAGATGGATGTGTCTACTTTGGGGAGTCTTAGACGTAGAGTGCCTATTCTTAATGGGGAGTTCTTCTATGAGTGGAAAAATGAATGCTTGAGATTTTCAATGAATATCATTTGAACAAGTACATTACTAGCCCGTGTGCACCTCATATTGATCCCTTGCATCCTACACCCGAAGAGGGTCTTGACATGATTCGCAATCTTAGAACTATCAATCTTATCATTAGAGGATTGCCCAAAAATTTGATTGCTATTTTACCTACTCTTGATTGTGCCTATACTATATGGAGATTTCTTGAGGAACGATTTCCAAATTATTCCTTGAAAAATTTAGACGAAATTCTCCATAAGTTTATTGCCTTGAGTAAGATAAATTCTAGTGTTCCTAGCTTTGGTAATTGTCTTTTTGAGCTTACCAATCTCACGCGTGCCAAAGGAGATGTTGGAATCATTAGCAATATCATTTCCGAAGCTATTAGAATTCATAAAGATAACCATAGAAATGATCATTTATCTAATGAATTACCCTCTCTAGGGGTTGAACAATCACAAGATGGTGTTGAACATGGATACTATGATGAGGATGATGATAGTGACTATGATCTTGATGATGCGATGAGACACTTTGGTCTTATGGCAAATCTTCGCGGCTACATGGCTGGAGGAAAGGAATGGGTCCTTGATAGTGGATGTACTGATCATATGACGGGAGATAAAGATATGTTCCGGTATATGTAGAGGTGATCTCTACATTGTTGATTTCACTAAAAAGGCTCAACCTAGAACTTGCTTAATTGCTAAATCTTCTAAGGGATGGTTGTGGCATAGAAGGCTAGGTCATGTGGGCATGCGAAATCTTGATAAGCATATTAAAGGTGATCATATCCTTGGAATAAAACATGTCATATTTGACAAGGATAGACTTTGTAGTGCTTGTCAGGCAGGAAAAGAGGAAGTCATCGTGCGAAGAACATCATGACCACGAGAAGACCACTCGAGCTGCTTCACATGGATCTCTTTGGTCCCAATGCCTACAAGAGTCTCGGTAGTAACTCATTCGGACTAGTCATAGTCGATGATTTTTCTAGATTTATGTGGGTGTTCTTTCTTGATGACAAATCGCAGGTCCAAAAGATCTTCAAAAACTTCGCTAGGAAGGCCCAAAATCAAGTTGACGTGAAGATCAAGAAGGTTTGGAGCGACAACAGAATGGAGTTCAAGAACACAAATGTGGATACCTTTCTTGACGAAGAAGGGATTTCACACGAGTTTTCGGCTACGTACACGGCTCAACAAAATGGAGTTGTTGTGAGAAAGAACCGGACTCTAATTGAGATGGCAAGAACGATGCTTGATGAGAACAAGACTCGAAAACACTTTTGTCTGGAAGCGGTTGAGACAGCTTGTCATGCAACAAATCGCTTGTATCTTCACAAGCTACTCGGGAAGACGGCATACGAGCTCCTCACCGGTAAGAAACCCCAAGTTGGATACTTTTGAGTATTTGTCTCAAAGTGCTACATTCTTGATAAGCATCGTCATTCTAAATTTGCTCCTAAATCTCATGAAGGTTTCCTACTTGGTTATGGCTCAAACTCTCACACTTATCGTGTCTACAACAATTTCACCCGAAAGGTTGAAGAGACGGTAGATGTGAAGTTTGATGAATCTGAAGGCTCGCAAGTAGAGCAATTGCCAATTGATGTTGGCGATAAAGACCCTTAGGAAGCTATCCAAGACTTGTCTATTGGCAAGATTCATCCAACGGAGGTGAAGGAGAGTACCTCGTCCGTCCAAGTGGAAGCTTGTACATCACGACAAGGAGAACCAAGAGTTGATACGGAAGCATCCACAAGTGGGACACACCAAGACGAAGAAAACGAGGAAGAGCACCAAGACGAACATCAACAACCTCCTTCTCCACCACGACAAGAGAATGACAACGTCAACAATGAAGAAGACCAAGAAGAAGAACAAGATGAAGAGGATGTTCCACCCCGAGCCAAGCCAAAACTTCCACGAGTTCGAGCAAGAATCGCCAAAGACCATCCCATTGAACAAATCTACAATGATATCCAAACCGGGAGAATCACTCGCTCTAAAACTCGTTTGGCTAACTTTTATGAACATTACTCATTCATCTCTAGCATTGAACCTATGAAGGTTGAAGAAGCATTGGAAGATCCGGATTGGATTAACGCTATGCATGAAGAGCTACACAACTTTGAGAGAAACCAAGTGTGGACATTGGTCGAGAAGCCCGACAACAACCACAACATCATTGGTACCAAATGGGTGTTTCGCAACAAGCAAGATGAAGATGGTCAAGTCGTCCACAACAAAGCACGCCTAGTCGCCCAAGGCTACACTCAAGTCGAAGGTATGGACTATTGTGAGACATATGCTCCCGTTGCTAGACTTGAGTCCATTCGCATATTACTTGCTTATGCTAATTACCATGATATCACCTTGTACCAAATGGACATTAAAAGTGCTTTTCTAAATGGTGAAATTGAGGAGGAATTTTATGTTAAGCAACCTCCCAGCTTTGTCAATCCTAAGAAACCCAATCATGTTTACAAGCTTCACAAAGCCCTTTATGGTCTTAAACAAGCTCCTAGAGCGTGGTATAAATGCTTGACCAAGTTCCTGTGACACTCCAAAAAAATTTACTTGGTTTTTGACAAAACCCTTTATTTGATTTGAAGGAGGCCATTTAAAATCTTTCCAAAAGCCCCTCCTTCTCAAAAAAATTCTCCTATGACAGGTATTTTGTTTTTCTGTCTTCCTCAACCCTGGTGTTTGGTTTTTAAAAAAAAACCTTCCTTCTGATTTTAACTCATCTCAATTAATTTTTTTCTTATTAAAAAGAAACCCTATGGGTTTTGGGGCTATTCTTTGTTTTGCAACCACCCATTGTTTTACCATGCCTCATGTCAAAATTTCTCCCAAAACCCCTCCCTCCACTTTGGGCCAAGCTAAACATTCTATTCCAACAAGTTCAACCCATTTTTAAATTTTATTTTATTTATTTTATCCCCAAAAATAATTATGTCCTTTATTTTGGGCCTAGGTGGTTTACAAAGGAAGTGTCTGGTTTCCTTTTAGTTTTGATCTCAAACCAACTCCTTTGGCTAGTCCCTAGCACCCCCAACCTAGATCCATCAAGATCCACTCTTCCACAATTCAAAATTTTCAAGTTTCACTCACTGCAAGTTTGGACCAGATTTGGAAAATTTGGTGAAATTCATATTTTTCCTTCTCCAAAAATTCTGCCAAAATTCAGGCAGCCCCCAGGTGCATTGAGAAGCCACCCCACCAAAGATCAGCTCCAGATAAATTTCCCACATGCCAGAATCATTTATCGAACACCGGCGAGCCTTTATTCATCGTTCACTTTCGAGTTCGGTGTTTGATTCGATCGATGTCGTTTTCTTCAGAGACATGGCGTCGATCTCACCAGTGCCCACTCTGGAGCCATGCGCACTGCTCCTTCCTCTTATCCAGAGCGCCGCACGGTCCTTTGGACGGACACCACCGTCGGTGGTGACGTGTCCCGCCGACGCCGGCAGCTTCTGCGGTGGCAGAGCCAACCGAGGCGGCCAGCAGGGAGCAGCTCCAGCTTTCGGCGCCGTCCAGCACCGCCCAAGCCACCCGAGGCCTCCGCGTGGCCGTCTGCTTGCCTGCGCATGCAAGGCGCTTGTCGCTGCGTGGCTCGAAAAGACAGAGCGCTCCCGCCGCCGACGCAGCCGTGCGCTGCCGTTCCGTTCGGAACTTGGAGTAGCAGCCAAGGCAGGCCAAGTTTAGCGCCTAAACCAAACCAGTAAACCCCCACAGTGATGCCTAGCCCCCTAAACCACCTGACCAACTGCTGCACGGCCGTAATCGTCGCCGGAGATATCCCGTTCACGGCCACCGCCTCGGAGCAGCTATAAAAGGAGCTCCCGAGCTCGCTCTCGACCCCGCACCACAACTCCACCCCACCAGAGCCCCGCCAAGCCACCAGGAGGACCCCGAGGAGGTCTCCCTCCCCGACTCCGGCCGCCCCGACCCGCCTCGGGCTCCGACTTGATTCACGCAGGTGAGGCCACCTCCGACTCCCAAACCACGTCAGCAGCCCTCTCGATTCAACCTGTGTAGCCCTTCCCAACGAGATCCACCAACGCCCGAACCACCGCCCGCCGGAGTTGAGGCCGCCGTCGACGTGGTGCCTGCCGTCGACCAACTCCACCACCCACACGTGCGGATGGACCCAAGGAGCCCGTAGGTACCACCCACTCCTCCTAACTCGCCGTGGATCGCCGCCGGCGACCACCATGACCTTCGGCGCGGTGACTCTGTTTCAGAGTTTAAACCCGACAAGTGGGGCCCCCCGTCAGCTTTTTCTCCTTTTCGAAACGTTTTCTGAAAACACCTTCGGGCAGGATACGTTTCCCTTTGGAGTTGGTGGGTTTTTAATCGAACCGTTTTCTGTTTTTGTAAGCTAGCCCATGGGATCTTTCTGTTTCATTACAAACAAGTCCCTGGACTAAAACCTTAATAACTTTTAAACAAAAAATGATTTTTGATTGATTCTTTTTCTGTCACCTTTATTTTGCTGTCTAGTTTTTTACAATATTTATTTGAAAAATATTTGGAACACTTTTTGTGCACACTCGGTATTTATGTTAGTACGTATTTTTCTTATACCGTAGATACCGGAAGAGGTGACGGGACCGCGGACTTCACTGAGCTAGACTCCGACTACTCCGAACCAGGCAAGCATGTTTGAACCTTTGATATGATGAGTGCTTTGCATGTTTGCATTTAGTAGTCAGTGCATGGCGTGATTATATGCATAGCGGTAAGGGGTATATTACATGCAAAGCTATTGCAAGTGAGCTTCGAAACTCGATGTGTGATTCGATGTGAGTTTACATGATCATGTGGTAACATGATGGGTGGTAAGATGGTATTGTTGTAGCATGCCAGTCTTATGCCTAACAAGTTAACTCCAGTGTCGACGTGAATCAAGTCACGTTACCATCCGTTCCTTTCCTTGTGCTACCACATGTTTTCTTTATGGAATATGGTATAGTAAGTTGCAAACCTCTTTCCTGGTACACACCAAACAGAGGGGCCGGGATGAGGGTTCCATGTCCCTGGATTAAAGCCCGTCATCCGGTCAGGGAGCATGGGTGTTTCCTGGGACCGAGAGGGGGCACCCTTAGAGCGCCTTGAGATAAATTTGATCCCATGCTATTCGAGGTTGTGACCTCCCCGTCTTAGAGTTTTTCTTGAACGTTGCCTAGGGTGATTCCTGGCAGCGGAATGTGGAATTAGGTGTGTACTGGTTAGATGTGTTTCTTCTAAAATACCGTAAATGGAACTAGTCCCTTGCTACTACTGAAAATCGTTAGCTGTGGTTTAATAGTACAAACTCTGCAGAGTCAAACTCATCCAAGTAACCATACCTATGGTCAAGGTCTGTGGTGTCGCTTAGACGCCCGACTGCGGCATGTTAATTTATTTGTTCACCATTCGAGGCGTCGTTACAGACACTCGATCGGTTTTCAGTTATTTCTGTTGGGATTTCGGGAGGACTACCGCCTGACTTCCTTTTATTTACCATGTCGTGCAAGTTTATCATCTGAGTGTGCATTGCAAATTTGCTCATGTTGCATCATGCTTACATTTGTTATATCTTATGTCCGAACTGTCTTGTGAGTACATTCAAAGTACTCACCTGGCTTGATGATTTAGCCAGATGTTGACGAATGCGATCTTATGGATGAAGAATTCGATAGCGAGTCCGACGCCTAGAGGAGTCCCAGTCAGTCTTGTGCGATCCTGGAATTTATCACTTGTATCATATCCGCTTCCGCTACCCGAATAAACCATCGAGCCTCACCTCGACGCTCGATGAGCTGCAAGAGTAGGAGTCATGTCACCCACTTCACTGTGACATATCCACCACCACCTTTATATATACGAGTCTGTAGTATGCCAGCACACCCTTGTGTCATATCCGCCTTTATGTATATTATTGGCGTGCTTGTAATAAAATTGTTGAGCAACCTTAGCTCAACCCTGTAATATATTTAGTACTTCTGGATTTCTGTATCAAGAATTTGTCTACCAGTAAGGAGGACTCTCCTATACTGGAAATAAAAAGATCGGTTTCTCAATAAGTATTTTATTGAAAAAACCGGTCGTGACAGTTCCTTATCGAAAAAGGCTTTGAAATTGGAAAAATAGATTTTACTCTTTTTACTAAAAGGGTTAATGGAGAATTATTTGTGTGCCAAATTTATGTTGATGATATCATATTTGGTTCGACTAACCCTCATTTTAGTGAGAAGTTCGGAAAGCTAATGTCGGAGAAGTTTGAGATGTCAATGATGAGTGAACTCAAATTCTTTCTTGGTTTGCAAATCAAGCAAACTAAGGATGGTATCTTTGTTTCGCAAACAAAGTACACCAAGGACTTATTCAAGAAGTTCAATATGCAAGAATGCAAAGGTATGTCTACACCCATGCCTACTAGTGGACATCTTGACTTGACTAAGGACGGCGAACCGGTTGATCAAAAGGTCGACCGCTCTATGATCGGTTCATTGTTATATCTATGTGCCTCTCGTCCTAATATTATGCTAAGTGTGTGCATGTGTGCAAGATATCAAGCGGCCCCTAAGGAGTTTCATCTTAAGGCTGTGAAAAGGATAGTGAGATACTTAATCCACACACCAAATTTTGGCATTTGGTATCCTAAGAGGTCTTCTTTCGATCTCGTGGGTTACTCCGATTCGGACTATGCCGGAGACAAGGTTGATAGAAAGTCTACTTCGGGTACTTGTCAATTTCTTGGTAGATCTCTTGTGTCTTGGTCCTCCAAGAAACAAAACTAGGTATCCTTATCCACCGCCGAAGCGGAATACATTGCCGCTGGATCATGTTGTGCTCAATTACTTTGGATGTCTCAAACTCTTAAAGATTATGGGATATATGTGAAACATGTTCCATTGCTTTGTGACAATGAAAGTGCTATCAAGATTGCTCACAATCCTGTGCAACATTCTCGAACTAAGCATATTGAAGTTCGTCATCATTTCATTTGAGATCACGTTGCCAAAGGGGACATTGATCTTAAGCATGTTTGCACTGATAAGCAATTAGCGGATATATTCACCAAACCTCTTGATGAGAAAGTATTTTGCCATTTGAGAGGTGAATTGAACATCATTGATGCTTCAAACTTGGAGTAGGAACTCCATTTGGATACATGCAAGGCATGAGCCTTTGAATAATCCTTGATATTCCTTTCATGATGGTATCTATATGCCTTGGATATTCTTGCACCCTTGCATGCTATCTAACCCTTGTAGGTACTTGGCCCTGTTCAAGAATTCATCCGATTAACCAGTTAACTTGCCGATTAATCCCTACTCGTAGGGTCACCGAGTAGCCGATTAACCGATTAATCGCCCGAGTAATTGATTAAATGGCCGATTAACTTGCCGATTAGCCTATTAATCCCCTACTCGCCAGCCAACCGAGCAGCTACCATTTAACGATTTCCTCAACAATGGTACTTGGATGAATCTAAATCCACGAAATTGCAACTCACTCATATCTTGAGCAATTTCTACATCACCAAGTATCTACACAATGGTGGTTGAAGACAAGGAAGCTGTAGCGACCAGACCCGAATGGATCAAGTCTCTGTGCTCAGTGTCATCCCTGGATCAAGAATCTTGACACCACAGATGCCGAAGGATTTATAGCAGAGTAGCAATCACACACTTATTACATCGTTGTCCACAAGGGAACTTAATACAATAATTTGGCTTAAGGCCATCTAACAATAACAGCGGAAGACTTGGAAGATAAGTGAGTCCATCAACTCCATCGGCATCACTGAGTATAGAACCACGACCTAACACCTTACTCGTAAATGCGAAAAGTCTGCAACATGAAAGTTGCAGCCCAAAACGGGTCAGCACATGGAATATCTTTGGCAATGTAACACATAGAGAGCAATGAAGGAATAAGCCTATACTACATGCATATATGGCTGGTGGAAAAAGCTCTACGGTTACATTTTTGCATAAAGCTAGTTTTTCCCTACAACAAAGGAATAATTTTATTTAACTATCATGGTGGTTGTTAAACATTGAGAATGGTTGACGGCATCCTCAATCCCAATTAAAAGTACTCATCAAAACCCAATAACATTTATTTGAAGTAACATGTTGAGATTCACATGATATTCAAGTACTAGATACTCAAGATGTCCATAACCGGGGACACGGCTAATCATGATTAGTTTATACACTCTGCAGAGGTTTAGCACTTTTCCCCACAAGACTCGATCGCCTCCGCTTTGGTTCTCGCACTACATGGTGTTTGAGAGACGGATGACCGAGACACAGTCTTTCAGAAGCGCTAGCACCTTACGATGGGTGGACCGGTACACCTACATCCCCTACATCTGCTAGTCCACCACTATAAGAGTTCGCACGACTTACTCAACTATGCCAGAGCCCATAATTGGCTTGTGGCTGCACACGGAAGTTTCCAGTTTGAATAATCTTATGATCCCTTAGAGCCTGGGTGGCGGTCCAAAGAAATCTGAGCAAGTCCTGATGGAAACCAGGTGCCTCAATCCACCCAGATGTGTGTTTAGGTTGCCACCTTAGATAAACCATTAATTAACAATCTCACATCTGTCATGGATATCACTCACCCAATCCACGTCTACTAGCATAGCATGGCATAATAAGCAAACGTAGAAGTAACTCCCAAGGTTTCATAAGTAAAACAGGTAATAGGTACTACCTCCATCTACTTCCCATCCTCAATTTAATTAGATCCTAATCATGCAAGTGTTTGAGGATTGATCTAATGCATAAAAAGCTGGGTAGTAGAAAAATATGATCAAGTGTTACTTGCCTTAGCGATGATCCGCGAGACCTAGAGATTCAAGTAACAAGCGGCGCACTCCGGGTGATCTAACATGCACAAACAACAAGCATACAATAATTACTCATATATTGCACGGGTAAATCTCGAATAAAAGATCTAACCAGAGAGTTCAACTTAAGAACCCTGGTTGCAAAAGAATCGAATCAAAATAAAGCATCGAAGGTCGAAACTCGAGAGAGAACGACTCGATTTAGCAATCTGAAACTAGGTCAAAATTTTATAGTCGCAAAACTCTGTGTAAGTAGGTTAGTCGAACGGCGGTTTCAGAATATGAAACTCCAGCGCTTGAATCACACGATTCGATAAACGAGCAAGAAATAAAACAGATTTGAAAATCGGATCGGAAATCGAATCTGAAAAATAACGGATTAAATCTGATTAAAAGAAAACGACGAACGGATTAAATAACGGACGTTCGTTAACAGAACTAATCCAACGAACACATTCATTGAAACGAACGGTTCGGTGAACGTTCGTTAATTAAGAAAACCGAAAAAAATAAAAACCATCTAGGGTTTTGAAAAAAAAACCGAACATCTCGAGAAAAACCGGATCGGGTTTTCTTAGAGAAAACCGGACCGGGCGGGGCGGCGGCTACCTCCGGTGACTTCGCCGGCGGGGCTCCGGCGGGGCTCCGGGGGGGTCGGCGGGGTCCGGCGGGGTCGGCGGGGTGCTCCGGCGACGGCGAGGAACGGCGGTGGCGTCCTCGGCGGCGGGGCTCGGGTTGGGGCGGGGCGGCGCGGGTGAGAGAGAGAGGGGGGTCCGTATTTAAGGAGGGGGGTGGCGCCTTTGGGGAAGGGGCAACGGGCGGCGGGTGAGGCTGACTCCGGGCGGCGGGGCGACGTGGCGGCGGGCTCCAAGGGCGGCGCGAGGGAGAGAGGAGGCGGTCAAGGCCGGGCTGGGCCTTGGCCGGGGCGATTTTTTAAAACAAAACAAAACTAAACGGATTAAAAAATACCAAACGAACTCGAATTTAATAAAATAAATTTTCCCCGACTCCTAAAAATGAGTCGAACAAAATGAACTTTAAAATGCAAACATGCATATATATTTTTTAAATGCTCATTTTTGCCTAAGCAAAATAAATCTTCCAAAACCAAATTTTGATTTATTTATAATATCTTCATTTTTCCTAATTATTGGGAAAGTCATATTATTCCCTCTCTTAATTTTTTTTAGGAAAATTTTATGAAGATAATTAAATAAATCCAATGATCCTATTTTCAAAATTTGGGAAATCCCAAATATGAAAATAATGAAACTTCCAACTCTCTCCGAGGGTCCTTGATTGCGTGAAATTTTCTAGGATCGGAAAAATGCGAGAAAATATGATATGCATGATGACCTAATGTATAACATTCCAAATTGAAAATTTGGGATGTTACAGAAGCACAAAACCCTTCAAATATATCCTTCGACAAATTCTATGTTAAATCTTATGATTGTCACTTCGGATACACAAGTGCTCTTCCTTGCAAAACTAACCCATGTTGGTAGATGAACTCAAATTCCAAGTGGTGCTCCCAACTCTTGATGAGCTACATCAACCTTAAGCAACCCACACAAGTTCAACTACATGATCAAGATCAACACCACCACCCAAGGTACGTTATTCCATATTAGAGAAGCTTTACTCCAAATCACGGGGCAAAGCAACTCAAAAAGATGTGAATACATCAAGATGCTTAAACGAAAAATGGTTACCCCATTTTGAGCTTAAACGATGAGTATGGCCAATGATCAAGTGACCTCACTTGACTCCTAAGTCAATATACTCTAACATAGGTGACTTTGTCACCGACCAATTCTAGATGAAGTTCTCTTGTGTTTCTCCGTGCTCTTAAATTTGTCTCATGCATATTTGCTTCCCCTTTCAAAAAACTTCATCTAGATCTTTTCTTTTATTTTCTTTGTTCTGTTCTGCATTCTGTGCATCCAATTCATTGCAAATATTTCAGCTAAATTCCTTGCAAATCCTTGTGAGATCTTAATTGCCTAGTGAGCTGAGGTGACAAGTGTTTTCACTGTGATGAACTCGGTCCCACCGGTTTGTTTTCTTCGGCCCAATCAATTCCTTCGTGCCACCGGCACACAACTCGGTGCTACCGATTTCGCTGCAGAAAAGACAGCTTGCCACTTGTTTCTGCATTCTTTCTGCTCCAGCTCCACTCAATGATTCTTGTCCTCTACCAGCATCACATTCGACATGCTTTGTGACTCAAGGACCAAACCCATTTGTAATAAAGAACCAGAAGATCCCTTCTTGGAAATTGATGTCAAAGGGGGAGAGAGAGATTACATCAAAGCTGAAGCTTAATCTTTCCTATAGGGGGAGAGAATACTCAGGGGGAGAGTGTAAGAAACCCCAGATGCTTGGTGTTCAAGAGGAGAGAAGTCACATGTCTTTAAGATGGGAAAGACATGTTCATATTTGATTGTTTGCATTAGCCCTATTTCTTTTCTTTGCTCTGATTTTCTGTTCCCTATCTTCTCCCAATATCCCATGCAAGATTCAGGGGGAGCAAGACATCTAAGGGAAGAAATCCTCGAATTCATTGCACATCTTTACCTTTGGGGACATGTCTATATCCAATAGAGTACTCAATACTCACTCTCTACATGTCATCCCAGTCTTGGTACTCTTGTGGTTTCTTTTGTTTGCTCTGGCTATTAGATGTATCTGTGTTATCTAACCTTGTTTACTCAGGTTCATTCCTTCCTAAGCCAACACAAGATCACAAGGTAAGTATATGCATCTCAGTCTTCTTGCTGATGTACATACTGTTTGCAAGAAGGACTCATGAGCATGAAGGTACATTTCCTATATTTACATCATTTGCTCTCATGCATGTAGCCAAGATACATGTAACACATGGTTTACTCTGTCATGCTTATGCATTCACATGCTCCTATCTTCCATATTTATATGATTGCATACATGTAGGGGGATCCTATGCATGTTATATGTCTTTCCAAAGCTTTACTTGTTATTCTCTATATCCCTATCTAAAGCTTTGATGTATGTTGTCATCAATTACCAAAAAGGGGGAGATTGAAAGCACAAGTGCTCCCTGGCTGATATTGTTAATTAATGTCAACATATGTCTTGTTGGACTAATGCTTCTACCTAGTATATTTCAAATAAGTTCAACAATGGAGTGGCATGGACTAGAGGATGTGGAACCCCTTCAAAATGCTAAGGACAAAGGATTGGCTCAAGCTCAAAGCCCAGGACTCTACATTTTCTATTTTAGTGGTCCAAGATCACATTGAGTCCATAGGAAAGCCAATACTATTAAGAGGGGATGAGGTGTTGCTTAATGGCTTGCTTGCTCAAAGTGCTTAGTGATATGCTCCAAAGCCCTCAACCACTTTCTCACATCCACATATGTCCCTAACCAAAAGGTCAAACTCGGCCCCACCGATTCTTTCTATCTGGAGCCACCAAGTTCAGTTGACATAGCCACTACCAGAAACCCTAGTCTTTTCGGTTTCACCGATAGGGATCTCGGTCTCACCGAGATGGGATTGCAAACTCTCTGTTGCCTATTGCAATAATTTCGGTCTCACCGAAATATGCAATCGGTCCCACCGAGATTGCAATGCAAACTCTCTGTCACCCCTTCGTAACGTTTTGGTCCAACTTTCGGCGTTCTGGGAACGGGGGTACCCAGACTTGCCTGCCTGCGGCCTGCGGCGTGGCTCAAGGGGAGGCCCAACACAACCCATCTTCATCAGCACAAGCTCAAGACCCTCGCAAGGGGCCAAGGCTCGCAGGGCGGACGACAGGAAGCCTCCTCAGGCACGGCCTCGTCAGGCTGGCTCGCGAGGAGGCGGAGAGATCAAGGCGGGGTACCTCACGAGGTGCACATGACACAAGCCATGACGACCAAGGGCGCCAGGCCGGCGCCAGCCCGCGCAATGTCCTCGTTTCCTCTTTGGTGCAAAGGAGGCAACCGCAGGCGAGAGCATCAAGTAAAGGCAGCCATTTCGGTGCAACAAGACCAAGACCAACACAACGGCAGGAAGGAGGTCATCGTGGAGCCCAAGCCGGTGTCATCGTCAGAGCCTTTGGCAGGCGTGGACCGACTTTAGTCAGGATAAGTGTACTAGATGTTCCCCTTCAAAATGGCCAATTGTTGGCGCCCTTCCCGCTCAATATTTGGGAAGAGGCCCAGGGCCTTTGCCTATAAATAGGACTAGCCTCCCACAGGGTAGAGGGATCCGGAATCCAGAACAGAGCTAGAGGTCAAGCGACCTATAGAGAGAGAGAGAGAGAGAGCGGCCGAACTCCCCCTAGCAGTTCGTCGCACCGGCCAAGAACAGACCCTCGCAAGGCTGTTGTTCCTTGTATTGTTCATCATCAGCCCCTGAGGCAATCCACCACACCACACACTGGAGTAGGGTATTACACCACAATGGTGGCCCGAACCAGTATAAACCCTGTGTCCCTTGTGTTGCTCTTTGTGTAGTTTAGATCCTTGCGAGGCGATGAGGTGCAGGTTGGTAGAGGGTGAGATCTCCGCGCGCACCCCGGAGTTTGAACCTAGAGGGTCTGTCGGAACCCGAAATCCGACATTTGGCGCGCCAGGTAGGGGTGCGCCGGAGCTTTCCCTTCCGCCGACCCGCTCTCTGCCAACATTGTGATTCACCCTACGATGAGCAGCGCACCGCCCACTCCGGTAGCCAGCGCCGGCGCAGGGGCCAGGGGGCTCCGAGCCTTGGCCCCGGCCTTGCGACAGGTGCAGTGGCCAAACAAGTTCAAGCCGGAGACACCACCGTGCTACAACGGCACGACTGATCCACTGGCCTTCCTGCTGGCGTACGAGGAGGCCGTCCTCGAAGCAGGAGGCGATGATAGGGTCATGGCTGACTGGCTTCCGATGGCCCTCACCGGCGCCCCGCGCATGTTGCTGCTCCACCTTCCAGCGTCTTATGTGGCCTCTTGGGATGAGTTGCGCAACCTCTTCCTCGCCCAGCACGCTGCGCCGGCGCCGCCGATCGTCACGGCTCTCCTGGGCGGCTCGCAGGCGCCACCTTCAGGCAGCCACGTCAAGCCATTCGTCCGCCAGATCGGCGCTGCCTCCGCGTGGAAGGGGGCTCCTCCGGGTCGGTCGGCGCCCAAGGCCGATATGGCCTTCAGCTCGGAGGACCACCCCTCCAACACAGCCTGCTCGCAAGGCTCCCAATCATGCACCCCACCATCTCGCCAGTGGCCGTCACCAGACTCTCATCGACGGCGCGGCGCTGGCCTCAAAGATGCTCTCGGTTGAAGCCTTCAGCCTCCTCCACATACCACCGAGCGGCTTCAGCCTAGCAGGCCCTTCTTGGGCGCCGGAGGCGGTTCAGCTCGCTCCTCGGGCAGATCCGTCTTCCGGTGACCATCGGCACCTACGACAACTTCCGCACGGAGCTAATCGACTTCGACATCGCCCCCATCGGCCTCCCATACAACGCCATCCTTGGCTACCTAGCACTAGCCCGATTCATGGCCACGACTCACCCAACGTACAACCTCATGAAGATGCCCGGGAGCAACGGCGTCCTCACCGTGTCCGGAGAAGCCGGGGATGCGTTGCAAGTGCTCATGCTCGTCTTCAAGACTGCGGCGGCGGCACAGCCCGCTGACTCAGATGCCCCTGAGCCCAAGGGGACTGCGCCGGCCAAGAAGTGGCAGCTGTTCCCCAAGACAAGGCACAAACCAAGCAGATACTGGTCGACGAGGACGGGTTCACAAACGCCACCTTCACCATAGGCGCCAACCTCGAGCCCAAACAGGAGGAGGCCCTGATCAAGTTCCTGCGCACGAATAAGACTGTATTCGCATGGGAACCATATCAGTTGGCAGGGATCCCAAGAGGCGTAATCGAGCACCACCTCAACGTGTGCCCCAACGTACGCCCCGTGAAGCAGAAAGCAAGACGGCAGTCCACTAAAAAGCAGGCTTTCATCGTCCAAGAGACCCGCAAGCTAGAAGCGGTAGGGGTCATTCGCGAGGTCCGATACCCAGATTGGTTGGCTTACCCGGTTGTCGTGCCAAAGAAAGGGGGAAGGAACGCATGTGTGTCGACTTCACCAACCTCAACAAAGCGTGCCCGCAGGATCCATTCCCGCTCCCTCGTATCGATCAAATCGTCGATTCCACCGCCGAATGTGACCTGTTATGTTTCCTGGATGCCTTCTCTGGCTATCACCAGATCAAGATGGAGGTAGAAGACGTGGAAAAATGGCTTTCCTGACCCCGTGTGGAGTGTACAGCTACACATGCATGCCGTTCGGGCTGCACAACGCAGGAGCGACCTTTCAGCGGCTGATGCACATCACCTTGGGTCCGCAGCTCGGGAGGAATGTTGAGGCTTACGTCGATGACATTGTGGTGAAGTCTCGGGAGGCCAAAACCCTGATACAAGACCTGGAGGAAACCTTCGCGAGCCTTAACGCAGTGAACCTGCAGCTCAACCCGGAGAAGTGTGTGTTTGGGGTCCCCCTCGGGCAAGCTCTTGGGCTTCCTTGTGTCCCATCGAGGCATCGAGGATAACCCAGAAAAGGTCAAGGCAGTCGAGGACATGAGCCTACCAAAGACCCTCAGAGAAATGCAGAAGCTCACTCGGCGCGTGACCGCACTAGGACGCTTCATCTCCAAGTTGGGGGAACGAGCGCTACCCTTCTTCAAGCTAATGAAGAAAAGGGCCCCTTTGAATGGACTGAAGAGGCCGACAAGGCGTTCCAAGATCACAAAAGGTACTTAACCAGCCCTCCGGTAATGGTGGCTCCGCGCCCCTAAGAGCCCCTGGTGCTCTACCTTGCAGCCACCCCCTACTCTGCCAGCGCAGCCCTGGTGATGGTTAGGGAGGAGCGTCGGACCGAAGCCGCGGCAGCTGCCCGGGGCAAGGCGAAGCAGGATCAAGGGGGCCTCACAGAGACCACTACCACAGCCCGGAAGGATCAGCCGCCGCAAGGAAGCGCACTCGGAACAGAAGAGACCCCTCCCCCTGACGACCAGCCACTTGGGGCTCCACTGTCTCAGGAGGCGCCACGGCCTCCGAAGGACGCCATCAACACCAACACTCCTGACCTCATCGAACACCCTGTGTACTTCGTCAGTACAGTGTTGCGGGACGCGAGGGCGCGGTACCCCATGCCCCAGAAACTCCTCCTCGCGCTCTTGGTGGCTTCGCGCAAGCTGCGGCACTATTTTCAGGGCCATCCCATCAAGGTTGTCTCGGCGTACCCCTTGGAAAGGGTGCTCAGGAGCCCCAACTCGTCTAGAAGTGTCGCTGAGTGGAACATCGAGTTGCAAGCATTTCAGCTAGAATTCAGCCCCACCAGAGTCATCAAGGGAGCCGCGCTAGCGGACTTCATGGTGGAATGGACAGAGGCGCCAGGCCTCAAGGCTGACGAGGATCGATCCCTCTCCTCGGGAAGCGAGGCACCGGACGGTTGGATCATGTACTTCGACGGGCGTTCTCCAGACACGGCGCGGGAGCTGGCGCAGTGCTTATATCTCCTACTCAAGACAAGCTCTACTACGCCGTGCAGCTCTGTTTCCAGCACGAAGAAAAGGTCTCCAACAACATAGTGGAATATGAGGGACTGATAGCAGGCCTGAAGGCCGCGGTTGCCCTGGGAGTGAAGCGCCTTACCATCAAGGGCGATTCACAACTCCTCGTCAACCTCTCCAACAAAGTATACGAGCCGAGGGATGAGCACATGGAAGCCTACCTCGCAGAGGTCCGCAGGATGGAGAAGCAGTTCTGGGCACTGGATTTGCAGCATGTGCCTCGTGGCACCAATCAAGAGGCTGACGACATCGCCAAATGGGCATCCAGGCGGCTACCTCAGGAGCCTGGCATCTTCGAGGAGCGGCTCTTCAAGCCCTCGGCAACGCCATTGCTGTCAAGCACGGTGCAGCCTCGGGAAGAGCTCCCCCAGCCACCTGCCTCGGAGCCTGGTGCGTGGCCCGGCCTCGGGAGCGCATCTGCTCCTAACGCTGGAGCCTCAGGAGGGATGCTAGATCACAGAGCTCCGAAGCTACCTGACGCAAGGGACCTTGCCGGAAAAGGAGGAGGAAGCGGAGCGTGTGGCGCAGCAAGCCACGACGTACTTCATCAGGGAAGGAGAGCTCTACCGGAAGCGACCAAATGATGTGTCCCTGCGTTGCATCTCTAGGGAGCAAGGGAAGGAGTTGCTGGCAGACATACACGGTGGAGACTGTGGGCATCATTCGTCATCACGGACCCTCGTTGGCAAGGCGTTCTGCAGCGGGTTTTATTGGCCCACTGCACTCAATGATGCCGTGGAACTGATGAAGGCTTGCGAGGCCTGCCAATTCCATGCCAAGAAGATCCATCACCCGACGGGAGGTCTGCAAACTATACCCTTCTAGTGGCCATTCGCAGTCTGGGGGCTGGATATCCTGGGCCCGTTTCCTCGGGCGCCAGGAGGCTATCGTTACCTCTACGTCGCCGTGGACAAGTTCACCAAGTGGACTGAAGTGGAAGCCGTCTGCACCATCCCCGCAGGTTCTGCGGTCAAGTTCACCAAGGGCATCGTGAGCCGGTTCGGGGTGCCGAACCGCGTCATCACTGACAACGGTTCGCAGTTCACCAGTAACCTCTTCAAAACATATTGTGCTAACCTTGGGACGCAGGTATGCTACGCTTTGGTAGCGCACCATGAGCAACGGTCAGCCGAAAGCGGCCAACGCAGAGGTCCCGAGGGGCCTCAAAACCAGGACATTCAAGAAGAAGTCGGAGGCTGCGGCAGAGGCTGGTACGACGAAGCTTCGTTGGTTGTGGTCCATCCGCACAACCGCGACCAAGCCGACTGGCGAGACCCCGTTCTTCCTGGTTTATGGAGCTGAAGCAGTCCTCCCTCACGAGGTCAGGCGTTGTTCCGCACGGGTCCTGACGTTCGACGAGGCGCAACAGGGCGCCATGCGGGGGACGGACCTCGTGCTGGGGGAGGAGCATCGTCGAGAAGCCGCGCTACGAGCGGTGAGGTACCAACAAGCACTGCGGCGATATCACTGCCGCAACATTCGGCCCAGAACTCTTGAGGTAGGGGACCTCGTGCTCAGACGGGTTCTCTGTGGAGGGATCGCAAGGTTTCTCCCATGTGGGAGGGCCCGTTCAAGGTTGTTCATGTTTCCAGGCCCGGATCCGCGCGCTTGGAGACTCAGGAGGGGATGCCCGTCCAGAACGCGTGGAACATCCAGCACCTCCGGAGGTTTTACCCCTAAAAAGGCCTGGTGCCTGTGAAGAAGGAAAACGCCTGTGAATCTTATCTTTCTGAGAAAGGCCCGGTGCCTGTGAAGAAGGCGAATGCCTGTGAAGTGGTTGCGTTTTGGAAAAGGCTTGGTGCCTATGAAGAAGGAAAACACCTGTGAAGCTTATCTTTCTGAGAAAGGCCCGGTGCCTGTGAAGAAGGCGAATGCCTGTGAAGTGGTTGCGTTTTGGAAAAGGCCCGGTGCCTATGAAGAAGGCAAACACCTGTGAAGCTTATCTTTCTGAGAAAGGCCGGGTGCCTGTGAAGAAGGCGAATGCCTGTGAAGTGGTCGCGTTTTGGAAAAGTCCTGGTGCCTGTGAAGAAGGCCAACGCCTGTGAAGCTCGCCGCCCATGACACTCTCACGTAATAATGAGTTGGGGCTGTACACGCCCCGGAGTCTCGAGGCGCGCCGCCTCGGGCCACAGGGGCTCCCTCCCACGCTTGATGGCAGCACTTAGCTCCGCGCTAGTGAGAAGACGTCGAAGACTAGATTAGGTGCCGGACGCGGCTTTTTTCATTTGCTTTCTGCAGTTGGCTTGGTCATTCTCATTTGAAGTTTTATTAAAGGTGTTGCCGTCTTTGGCTTGCAACTCTTTGCCTTCTTCGCTCTCCTACCTCGATTTCTCTCGCGCGAGTCTCGCGAGGGAGCAACGCAGGCATCCTCGCGAGTGTTTTCTGCTCCTACTGTTTGAGGCTTCCCTAACCGGGTTCGCTATGGAGCACCCCTCCAGTCCGTGCCCCACGGGAACCGCGACGCGAACACAGGACCTGGGTCGGTCGCCTCCACGACTGAGGCCGGTAACTACCTCTCCTGACTAATCTTTGCAGTGCATGAAGCGTTCGACGAGGCCTCGGCCTCGGGAGGCGAAGACCGCGACAGGTCGCCCCCAAGCTAACTAATCTCTACGCGCAGGTGTGTGGCACATAAGCCTAATACGAAAGTAGCGGAAACAGTACGATAATTAAACAGCAACAGTCCAAGCACGCCCCAGCGGGGCCCTACACTACTTTCTCTTTGCGCAGGGAAAGGAAAATAACAAGACAGGCGCGGCTCGCTTGACACCAACTCGCGGCGAAGGCTCGACCTGCCTCCGAAGCTCAAGCGGACTCCCTCTCGCGCTTCATCGAGGCACAACAGCGGGCGGACCCGTTACCTCCCTCCAGGCAAGCGCGGCGGCGCGGAGGCTGGTCGCGGCCACCGCTGGAGGAGCCACTGTCCGAAGAAGATTCGCTGAAGCTTGATGAACCCCAAGCGCCGCCAACCACTCGCGCGCCACCATCTTCGTCCCGATCGCCGCCGGGACTAGGCCCACGTCCGCGGTCGTCGTCCTCGGGCAGCACCCGGCGCGGCGACCGTCTTCCCCGAACACCCTCACGTATAGGGTGGCGTCGCCGTCGAACTTGAAGTGCAGGGTGCACCACCGGCTCATACCTCGCGCGCGGGCAAACGTTTGCCAGCCGCGGGTCAGGGCCACACTCCCGGCGGAGGAGACCTCCAGCGAATCCCAGGAGGCCCGGCTGCAGCAACCGTCCTCCTGGAGCCAGAGGCCGCCCGGGGCGCCGGCCGGAAGTTCACCTAAAAGGAAGCGGGGAAGCTGGAGCCACGTGCTGGTCGGTTCCGCCGACCACACGACAAACTCCGGCAGCACCTCTGCCGAATGGAAACGCAGCCTAGGGGGTCGCGCGGCCGTAGCGCGGCCTCCATTAACGGCCTGACGACCGTCGCCGCATGGGAGATCGCCTCCGCGGCCGCGAGAAGCCGCTGCGGGAGCCACAGGGTGCTTGCGAGGACGGCCTCGACCGTGCTTGGCTGGGGGAGAGTCAGGCTCCACCTGGCGGGCCTTTCCCTTCTCCGCGGCCGAGAACCTCTTCGGCGGAGCCATGGAGATGGACTGGAAGGGCACGCGCCATCCCGTACTTATAGCCGGGGGAGGCCAACCGCCGACTCCCACGATCACAGGTAATCATGACCCGCTTTGCATGCAGGGACTTGTCAATTCGTGCAGTCGCCGAGGCGTCATGGGGAAGCAGAGACGCCCACGTCCAATCAACCGCCATGCGGCGCCCAAGGCCACAGGTTGTTAGGGCCCGCGGCGCTTCGCACTTGCCCTTCTCTTCTGTGCTAAGCAAAGTCCAGGCGCGCCTTGGGCCCGGGGGTTACTGTCGGCGTTCTGGGAACGGGGGTGCCCAGACTTGCCTGCCTGCGGCCTGCGGCGTGGCTCAAGGGGAGGCCCAGCACGGCCCATCTTCATCAGCACAAGCTCAAGACCCTCGCGAGAGGACAAGCCTCGCACGGCGGATGACAGGAAGCCTCCTCAGGCACGGCCTCGTCAGGCTGGCTCGCGAGGAGGCGGAGAGATCAAGGCGGGGTACCTCACGAGGTGCACATGACACAAGCCATGACGACCAAGGGCGCCAGGCAGCGCCAGCCGCCAGCAGATGTCCTCGTTTCCTCTTTGGTGCAAAGGAGGCAAGCGCAGGCGAGAGCATCAAGGAAAGGCAGCCATTTCGGTGCAACAAGACCAAGACCAACACAACGCAGGAAGGAGGTCATCGTGGATCCCAAGCCGGTGTCATCGTCAGAGCCTTTGGCAGGCGAGGACCGACTTTAGTCAGGATAAGTGTACTAGATGTTCCCCTTCAAAATGGCCAATTGTTGGCGCCCTTCCCGCTCAATATTTGGGAAGAGGCCCAGGGCCTTTGCCTATAAATAGGACTAGCCTCCCACAGGGTAGAGGGATCCGGAATCCAGAACAGAGCTAGAGGTCAAGCGACCTATAGAGAGAGAGAGCGCGGCCGAACTCCCACTAGCAGTTCGTCGCACCGGCCAAGAACAGGCCCTCGCGAGGCTATTCTTCCTTGTATTGTTCATCATTAGCCCCTGAGGCAATCCACCACACCACACACTAGAGTAGGGTATTACACCACAATGGTGGCCCAAACTAGTATAAACACTGTGTCCCTTTTGTTTCTCTTTGTGTAGTTTAGATCCTTGCGAGGCGACGAGGTGCAGGTTGGTAGGGGGTGAGATCTCCGCGCGCACCCCAGAGTTTGAACCTAGAGGGTCTGCCATAACCCGAAATCCGACACCAACCGAGATGAGCGAATCGGTCCCACCGAGTTTGCCTGACCAAGTCTCTGTTAGTCTATTACCAAAATCGGTCCCACCGAGTTTGTGTAATCGGTCTCACCAAGATTACGTTATGCCCTAACCCTAATGATATTGGTCCCACTCGAGTTGACATATCGGCCCCACTGAAATTCCTAACTGTCACATTATGAACCAAATCGGTCTGACCGAGTTCTTTGATCGGTCCCACCGAGTTTGGTGATTTGTGTGTAACTGTTAGATTTTGTGTGGAGGCTATATATACCCTCCACCCACACTTCATTCGTGGAGAGAGCCGTCAGAACATGCCTACACTTCCAACACATATTTTCTGAGAGAGAACCACCTACACTTGTGTTGAGGTCAAGATATTCCATTCCAATCACATAAATCTTGATCTCTAGCCTTCCCAAGTTGCTTTCCACTAAGATCTTCTTTCCACCAAATCAAATCCTGTGAGAGAGAGTTGAGTGTTGGGGAGACTATTATTTGAAGCACAAGAGCAAGGAGTTCATAATCAACACACCATTTGTTACTTCTTGGAAAGTGGTGTCTCCTAGATTGGCTAGGTGTCACTTGGGAGCCTCCGTCAAGATTGTGGAGTTGAACCAAGGAGTTTGTAAGGGCAAGGAGATCGCCTACTTCATGAAGATCTACCCTAGTGAGGCAAGTCCTTCGTGGGCGACGGCCATGGTGGGATAGACAAGGTTGCTTCTTTGTGGACCCTTCATGGGTGGAGCCCTCCGTGGACTCACGCAACCGTTACCCTTCGTGGGTTGAAGTCTCCATCAACGTGGATGTACGATAGCACCACCTATCGGAACCACAGATAAATAATCTTCGTGTCTCCAAATTCCGTTTGCACAGTCCGATCCCTTCTCTTTACATTCTTGCAACTTGCATGCTTTACTTTCCGCTGCTCATATAATTTTGGCATGCTTGCTTGATATGTATTGTGAATGTTTAAACTTGTGCTAAAACTCCACATAAACCTAAAGAATTAAAAACTGCAACTTTTCTTGATTAGAGTCTATTCACCCCCCCCCCCCTCTAGACACCTCTTCTCGATCCTTTCAAAATCCAAAAGAAAAAGTATTTTGGAACTAATTGCCTATTTGCTATATTTTTTTCATTTCAGCCCATTTATTATTACTTATAGCCCATTTTTTATTACTTATAGCCCAATTTCTGGGAAAAATGCATCCCTCCTCGTCTTGAAATATTTCCGGCCCAGCAGGGCGTAGAAAAGCAAGTAGGACTACGCTGGTTATTCTAGAAAAAACAAAATAGCTGGGCTAGCCATTTTCAGAAACGAAAAAAAACAAACTGGGCTGGTCATGTGCTAAACATATGAAATAAAAGCCTGGGCTAGACGGGCCACAACTCCCGCACAACCCAGTTGATACCCTTCTCCCGTTCTCCATCCCGAAAAAACAAAATTACTGCGCGCGCTGCTGGGTCCCTACTGTCATCCTCACCATGCACAGTCATCTCCTTATTCCTCTCGGTTGTTGACCATGTTCACAACACCGGAGGGCGGCGCCGCGGCGAGCGAACCAAGGTGGAGGATGATGGTGAGGCCTCGGACAGGAACGAACAGGAGCCGGGGAAGAAGCACAGAGTTTTAGGGTGCGATGTGGCCATGATGCGTCTTGCGGCACAGCCACCGTGGGAGGCGGGAAGCAGGTCCCGCCGGGCGCTGGTTTGGCTTTGGCGGCTAGAGGAAGAAGAGTGAAGAAACACGATAGAGCGTTGAATGTCAATCCAACTGTCAAGGTTGGCTGTCGTTTGTTGACTAAGCCGACACCAAGTAGCATACTTTTTTATATATAGGAAGAAAAGAAAAACTAGGCTCGTTCACCTGGTAACATTCCCGAAACTACGACTGTTCGATCTTGCATCGCAACTAAAACTGCGAGGAAAATGCGTTCATCTGCCGTCCTCCTCCTAGGGAAGGTTCGCCACATAAGTGACTAGCACCCTTGGTTTTCAACCGAGAGGCCTTGGGTTCAAGTCCCAGGAACTATTAGTTTTTTCCTCCTTCCTTCCTCGCGAAAAAAGAAAGAAAATCAATGACTTGAGAAGGTGTTCAGAACAAGCTAGTGTACTAGTAAAGAGACATTGCTGAGTTTTAGAAAAAAGAGAGACGTGCTCTTGTAGCTGGTTCGAATCCAAACCTAGACTATGACTATACATGGTGCTATGCTACTCTGCAAGTAAAGAAACTGACATATCCAACATTCGCTTCTCCTCTTCTCTAATTACTCTGCCTAGCATCAGAAGCTCTAGCCGCAGCAACCATGTCCGTTGGCTGCTCGTCAACCTGCTCTTCAGTAGGCAACAACCAGATATGCGCCAAGTCGCCACCCGTACCATCGCCTGTGGGTCTCATCACACCCCCGCCAGCACACGCACCGCAGCCAGTTGCTCGTCACAACCCGCTGCCGTTGGTGTGTTTTCACTACTGCAAAACACGCAGAGTCATCCGTCGTGTCTCAACCACAATCCTCAACCCTGGCCGAGTCTTCTACAAATGCCCGAATCATGGGGTAATAATATGTTTAAGTGTTGTTCTGCTACTTTCAGTTGCTGATTTTTTAATACTTTGATTGATGATCTTCCAATTTGATTCATGCAGAAAAGGGAAGATTCGTGTGATTTGTATTTCTGGGAAGTTGCTGATGTGGGGGAATGCAACTACGCTGATTATTTGGTTAGCCGAGGAATCCCAATACCAGCAGGTTGGGGTGTTGGACAAGTAACTGAAGGCACGGCAGAGGAAGATGCAGAGCAGAAGGTTAAAGATGCAGTTCCTCTGATCATGGCCCAGCAAGAGCTGCTGAACGGCCTTGACAGCAATAAGGAGATGAAAGAGCTTGTGAAGATAATGGGCAAAATCGATGTGCTCTGCAGGATGATTGTTTCTTTATTTGCAGCGTATGTAGCACTCGTGATGTATTCAGTGGCTATGACATGAGCACTTTGCTGAAACTAGTAATGAATGAAACCTGTATAGCAGGCTGGGCGTAGTGTTGTGAACATCTAATGATTTGTATTAACGGAAATTGGGGGGTGTCGGTGTCAAAACTGGCGGATCTCGGGAAGGGGGTCCCGAACTGTGCGTCTAGGCAGATGGTAACAGGAGACAAGGGACACGATGTTTTACCCAGTTGGGCCCTCTCGATGGAGGTAAAACCCTACTCCCGCTTAATTAATATTGATGATATGGGTAGTACAAGAGTAGATCTACCACGAGATCAGAGAGGCTAAACCCTAGAAGCTAGCCTATGGTATGATTGTTGTTCGTCCTACGGACTAAAACCCTCCGGTTTATATAGACACCGGATAGGGTTAGGGTTACATAGATTCGGTTACAATGGTAGGAGATCTACTTATCCGTATCGCCAAGCTTGCCTTCCACGCCAAGGAAAGTCCCATCCGGACACGGAACGAAGTCTTCAATCTTGTATCTTCATAGTCCAGGAGTCCGGCCAACGGTGATAGTTCGGCTATGCGGACACCCCCTAATCCAGGACTCCTCAAGAGCCCCTGAACCAGGCTTCAATGACGGCATTTAGTCCGACGCATATTGTCTTCAGCATTGCAAGGCGGGTTCCTCTTCCGAATACTTCATAGAAGATTTTGAACACAAGGATAGTGTCTGGCTCTGCAAAACAAGTTCCACACATGACCGTAGAGAGAATAACTTTTGCACAGATCTGCTGACGTATTCCGCGGCGTGACATCACACCACGGCCAGGCCTTTATACGAATCGTTTTTACTGTTCCACCTCAGCATGTTTAGCGAGGCGGTTTCCTTGGCATGTCTTATCAAAGCGGAGATCGTGCCCCCTTATTCAGGGATTCTCATCAATACGGACGTGGGTAACCCAACCGTGACATTGATTACGACGCTTGGGAGATAAGCGAGTTTTACCAGGCTGGTGGGGAACGCATAGCTTCCTCCGTCCATATAAGGGGATAAGGATACACCTTTTCACCTACCCCTTCTTCCACCTTTGCTCATCCATTTCCGCGCACTCGAGCTCCAACGCCCAATTCCGCACATCCCTCCTCAACCTCCTCCAGCCATGTCCGGAGCGGGAGGCAAGTGGATGGTCTCCTCCGTCACGGAGGGACAAGTCAAAAAGCTGCGGAAGGCCGGATACTTGTCCAGCGACATCGCGCACTGGCTCCCCGACGCGGGGCAGCTCATTCCCACCGCCAGGCCCCATGAGAGGGTGGTGTTCCTCACCCACTTCCTCCGCGGACTAGGTTTTCCACTTCACCCATTTGTCCGGGGGCTCATGTTCTACTACGGCCTAGACTTCCACGATCTGGCCCCGAACTTCATCCTCAACATCTCGGTGTTCATCGTCGTGTGCGAGGCCTTCCTCTGCATCCAGCCCCACTTTGGCTTATGGCTGAAGGCCTTCAATGTCAAGCCGAAGGTAGTGGGCGGCCAAGCCGGAGTCTTGAGGCGCCATGGTTGGCAAGATGGCCAAAGTCCTATGAATCGAGGGCTCCTTTGTGGAGACCATAAAGGGTGGCAATCGGGGTGGTTCTACATCACCGAGCCGCTGACTCTCAATGGGCGGCGGCCCCCGAATTCCGATCTGGCTCCCCCACACGGCTCACGTCATGGAAAGAGATGGGCCTGACGTGGGGTGATTCGAAAGAGCTGTCCGGACTCCAAACATGCGTCCGGAACCTAGTGGACAAGAATCTCAAGCTTGTCAATGTAATCCAGGTGATGCTCATCTGCCGGATTCTCCCATGCCAGCAATGGGCCTTCAAATTGTGGGAGTTCGATCCGGCACAGCACCAAACTCTGAAAAGGCTCTTCGACACTATGTACGAAGATGCCTGGAAGGTGCTGTTCAAGGGCACCGAGGCTCCAACATCCAGTACCGAAGATCGCGGATTCAGCTCGCAGCGTCAAGCCAGCGAGGTAAGTTATTTTACCCTTTATGGGACTCTTTTTTCATAGTTTGACTCTATGCGGGATCTAAAAACTCCCAAACCATTGACAGGACTGGCTGAAGACGTCCGGACAGATTAACTGTCCGGCCCCCTTGCCAGAAAACCCAGCGGACGCCCGATTGACGGGGCTGCTGGCTCCGGCACCTCACGTGGTGCCGGAGAAGAAGGCAAAGAAGGAGGCCACGGGGACTCGAAGGAGCGCCCGACACCAGGTGTTGTCGGACTCATCGTCCGACGACTCTGAGTTGGAATCCTCCCCTGAGGAAGAGGAGGAGGAAAAAGAAGCTTCTCCCCCAGCAGGGGGAGAGAAGAAAAGGAAGGCCGCCCCAACTGGGGAGGCCGGAGGGTCCAAGAAAGGAAGGGCCCTTCCTCCGGACTTCTCCACCAACACCGACAACGACGAGGAGGAGGGGCCAACAAGGGCCAAGCCCCAGGCGAGATCGTAAGTGTCCGGACTCCTGAATAGCTCATGACTTTTTATTTGTCGCATAGTGTCTTCTAACGCCAAATATAACCATGTAGACCGCCCAAGGACGAGCTCACCGCTTCGTCGAGCGGCTCCCTGGATTCGTCGGATGTGAATAGCACTTCACTTCCGACCGCCTCCTCTCCTCGTGAAGGCATTTACACCGCGGTGGAGTCCCAAAAGGCCCAGCCAGGAGGCGGTCTGGAGGCACCGCAAAGGCGACCTCCCGGGCTCCGGGCGCAAAGGCGAAACCTCAGCCGGCTCTAAGTCCGCCCTGTGCGGACTTCATCTGGAACCTTTAGTGGTTCCGAAGTCCAGCAAGCGGCCCCTTCGCAAGAAGGGTAAGACTGTGACGCCGGTGACCTCCGTTCATCCGGAGGCGCCGGATAGCTTGCTGGAGGCGCTTAACGGCGCCTCCATCGACGAGGAGCACCGTACTGTTATGACTGTGGTGATCCAGAAAGTTCAGTCCGCCAAGAGCGGGCTGACTGAAGCCTGTACCAGCCTTCTAACAGGCTTTGAGGTAAGTTTAGAATATGTAAAAATATTACTGCATAGACAGTAGCCCCTGATGCTTAGTTCGGTGTTCGGAAGAAAATCCGGACTGAGGATCTAAAAAGATATGCGCAAGAGTCTAACATAAGTATGTCAATACGGGAATGCAGGTTGCGCTGCTGACCTCTGCCGCACTGACGGCGGAGGTCAATGCATTGAAGCAGAGCCTCAAGCGGTCCGAGAACAAGCTCGGCCTTGCCAAGAAGCAGCTCGAGGACAAGGAAGGTAAGTAATACCTTATTAAAGTAATTCCTTATAGAAAGGATTTGGTTTCAAAAATGACAGGACTAACGTGGGTATTGTAGGGGCCACTAACGAGGTGGCGACCCTGAAGGAAGCGGTGTCTACGGCCGAAAGCAAAGCGGCCGCGGAACGCGCCGAGCGAGAGAAGCAGGAGGTGCGGGTGGCCGAGGTGCGGCAAGAGCTCCAGGCTCTCGTGGAAAAACACGAGAGTTTGCAGCGTGACTCGAAGACTCGAGAGTCCGAGCTCGCCTCGGCTCTTGAGAGTGCCAAAGCCTCTAAGGCCGAAGCCCAAAAAGCCCTCCAGGAAATTGAATCATTAAAGAAGATAGCCGTGGGTAAGGCATTCTTTATGCAAAGCAAGCATGTGAAAGTTAATTAGCTATTACTTACCCGAATCCGGAGCTCTCCAGGAGCATTCGTGGATCTGCCCCGTAGTGTGTCTGATGCTGCCGCGTTCTACCGCGCCAAGGAGGGGAGCTCGACGGAAAAGGTGCTCTGTCTCAGTATGCTGAGGCCGGACATCCGGTGCCCCTAAGCGACCAATTTGAAGCAGCTAGTCGAGCTCCACAAGGTCGCCGAACAGGCCATGAAGGGCCTCATAATTCGGCTGTGGCCATTGGAAGCCATGCCTGGGAGCTACTTCGGGCTAGTGCGGCGGCTAGTGGACGCCTGTCCATGGATTGAAGTCATCAAGTGCTCCGTCTGCATTGAAGGTGCCCGTCGGACCCTTGCCCGTGCTAAAGTGCACTGGGGCAAGCTAGATGCGGAGAAGCTTGTGACGGACGGGCCACCGAATGGCAAGGAGCATCGCAAGCCCGAAATTTACTATGAGGGCGTCATGAAGGGTGCCCGCCTTATAGCGGGTGAATGCTCCAAAGATGTAATTTTTGAATAGACTCGCATTTGTTATCCTGTACGTTGAAAACTTGTTCATATGCGCTAAGCAACGCCAGAATTTAAAATATTACCTTACGTGTGGCCGTTTATCAAATTTGAGAGATGGCAAGTCGTTGGCTTCAGCCCCCATGCCACGAGTCTTTGGGGTGTTCGGGATAAACTTGAGCGCTCTTGTTCCCATTCTTGGGTCCTTCGAGGGAGGCGCTCAACGCAACGAACAAGGCAACCGGACTATAGTGCTTGAACACTCTCACTTAGCCATAGAATTCTATAATTTTAAATTTCGGTAAAGCCCCTAGTATTCGGAAGACCGAGTTCGGGGCGCTATCCACGCCTTTGGCCGGACAATGCCGACTCCTCGCTCTAAGCGGCATAAGTCTTTCGGGACCCGAAAAAACCTCTCGAACAGCGACCGGCTCTCGCCCTATCATGACGGTCAGTTTTAGCTTTCTCCACTGAGGTGCTCAACCCAGCTCAACCAGGGCACAATCGCAGTGGTTCTCCCAGCGCTACCTTAGCCGATATAACGGAACGTAAGGTACCAAAACATGGGAGGCGGCAAACTCAACTATTGACCCAAGACATGATTCGGAGCCGATGCATATAATGCTATAAGTTCGGGGTGCCGCACTTGTGAAAGTGTTCGGACTTATCACACCATATATTTGGGGTACTTTAAGCCCCTGGTGTATTGGCCGTACCAAAGTGTACGGGTGCAACATGTCATGAATGAACATATATATAGATAAATAAAGTAATGCAATAATAGGCAAAAGCTATGTATTGTTGATTCAAAAAGGTACTACAATTTAAAGCAGAACGATACAAATAGTGCGATAAGCAAGGGATGGGACTATTTGACATGTCCCCCTCCAGGGGTAAGCTGCGGGATGGTATGTAAAACAGATATAATGCTCGTAGTAGAGACCACCTGGATACTCAACGTAGCTTTCTGCTTCCCTGACTGTTGCATCGTGAGTTCGGCAATTCTAGTGCCGGACAGGACTTCTAGAAAACGGAGTCCTGAAAGTAAGAAAAAAGAAGAAAGAAAAATAATGACACAATCGGAGCCCACAGTGCGGTTGAGCCGCATTCTGGCGTGCCGTGGTCGTGCCCTCCCCTTATGCCCATGGTATCTCCAGAGCGTAGTTATGTACGCGTAGTACTGGCTTCGCGGTTTCGCGAGTGCTAGGGTTGGGGCCGGATTGCTACGCATGCTCGGATTGTGCCAGGCGGTCTTGTTGTAGGTTACTCCAGGCGCGCTTGACGGTGGCCGGACGTTTAATAGCCGGACTCGAGAATTGCTGTGAGAGGTTGCTTTGCATCTCCGCCACGAGGGCTGCCATGTGCTCCTCCGTTCAGAGAGAGCGTTCGGTGTTTCCATTGACCGTGATTACTCCTCGAGGGCCTGGCATCTTGAGCTTGAGGTATGCGTAGTGCGGCACCGCATTGAACTTTGCAAATGTGGTTCGTCCAAGCAAAGGCGTGATAGCATTGCGGAACGGGACTATGTTCAAGATTAACTCTTTGCTTCAGAAGTTATCCGGGGATCCGAAGACCACTTCGAGTGTAACTGAGCCTGTACAATTGGCCTCTACACCTGGTATGATGCCTTTAAAGGTCGTCTTTGTGGTTTTAATCCTTGAGGGGTCTATGCCCATTTTGCGCACTGTATCCTGATAAAGCAGGTTCAGGCTGCTACCGTCGTCCATCAGGACTGTAGTGAGGTGAAATCCGTCGATGATTGGGTCAAGAACCAATGCGGCGAATCCGCCGTGGCAGATGCTAGTGGGGTGGTCCCTTCGATCAAAGGTGATCGGGCAGGAGGACCATGGGTTGAACTTCAGGGCGACTGGCTCCATCGCATATACGTCCCTTAGTGCATGCTTCCGCTCCCTTTCGGGTATGTGGGTTGCGTATATCATGTTCACCGTCCATACTTGTGGGGGGAAGCCCTTCTGTCCTCTATTGTTCGTGGCGGGGCTCCTCCTCGTCATCGCTATACAGCCCCTTGTCATTGAGTTCGGCATTTAACTTGCCTGCCTGTTTGAAGACCCAACAATCCCTGTTGGTGTGGTTGGCTAGTTTTTCGGGGGTGCCATGTATTTGGCGCGAGCGATCGAGTATTTGGTCCAGATTACACGGGCCCTGAGTATTTCTTTTGAACGGCTTTTTCCGATGACCGGGTTTAGAGCCTCTGAATCCGGCATTGACTGCCGTATCTTCAGCATTATCGCCGTTAATGCAGCGCTTGTGCTTGTTGCGACGCGACCTGCCATTGCTGTCCTTGGTATCCGAACTACCAGGGTTTTTGGTCAAGTTGTTACTACGAGCTAGCCAGCTGTCTCTCCCGCGCAAAAGTGGGTCATGAGCGTTGTGAGGGCTGCCATGGATTTCGGCTTTTCCTGTCCTAGGTGCCGGGCAAGCCACTCGTCGCGGATGTTATATTTGAAGGCTGCAAGGGCCTCTGCAATCCGGATAGTCAACAATTTGATTTTTCTTGGTTAAAAACCGTGTCCAGAATTGTCTGGCCGATTCTTCTGGCTGCTGAATTATGTGGCTGAGGTCATCGACGTCTGGTGGTCGCACGTATGTGCCCTGGAAGTTATCAAGGAATGTGTCCTCCTGGTCCTCCCAACAACCAATTGATTCTGCTGGCAAGCTGTTAAGCCAATGCCGAGTTGGTCCTTTAAGCTTGAGTGGGAGGTATTTGATGGTGTGTAGATCATCACCGCGGGCCATGTGGATATGGAGGAGGTAGTCCTTGATCCAAACCGCAGGGTCTGTTGTGCCATCATATGATTCGATGTTTACGGGATTGAAACCCTCAGGGATTTGATGATCCATCACTTCGTCCGTGAAGCATAGTGGGTATGTGCGGCGCCTCTGTATTGAGCTATATCACGACGCAGCTCAAATGAGCTTTGTCTACTGTGTTCGGCCCTGCCGGAATTGCTGTATCCAGCATGACGGTTATCATCATGTATCATGGGGCGCCCACGCGATCCGTAGATCGATCTTGTTTGCCTTGCCTTGTCCTACAATATGTCTCGCAGGTCTGGCGCGTTTCCCCGTGCCTTGGTACTTTTCGAGCGACGCCGGAGTGCGGCTTGAATGGAGGGTCTAGAGGCCTCTCTGTCACGACCGCGGGGTGGCCGGTCGGCCGCATCATGCGCTGGTGATGTAGGTTTGGGTGCTGCTTCCTCTAATTGGGGTAGCAGCCTGTGTTTTGGGTATCTCTTGGAGGGGCGTTCGACTTCGTACTCTTCGCTTGCAAGGACTTCAGTCCATCTATCAGCTAGCAAGTCTTGGTCACCTCTAAGCTGCTGCTGCTTTTTCTTGAGGCTGCTTGCCGTGTCCATGAGCTTGCGTTTGAAACGCTCCTATTCGGCGGGATCCTCAGGCACGACAAATTCGTCATCGTCGAGGCTTGCCTCATCTTCGTAGGGAGGCATATAATTATCGTCCTCCACCTCCCTGTCTACCGCTCTATTATGAGGGCTGGCTTCTCCCTCCTCCTGTGCTGAATCCCGCTGGAGGGGGTTGTCTTCGGCACTGTCCGGGGTGTTATTATCTCCCGGGCCAGAATCACCATTTTTGCTGTGGCGGGATTTAGAGCGGCGCCGCTGACGCCGGCGCTTGGGCTGTTTCTTGGAGGGGTCATCCTCCGCTGTTCCATCGCCGTTCCCATCTTTTGGGATGACCACCATGTATATGTCGTATGACGAGGTGGCCTTCCAGTGCCCTGTAGGCGCTGGTTCTTGGTCGTCTCCAGCATCGTCGCCCATACCGTCGATGTCTTCGGAGTCGAAGTCGAGCATGTCGGTTAAAACAACGCCATTGGCTACAAAGTGGGTGGTGGGTGGGCGTTGGATTTCTTCGCCGTCGCATCCCAACCTTCCTGGCCGTAGTCCGCCGTGGCTCTCCTGATAAAGAGAGAGACTTTAGTGAATTCAGGATGTCGCCAAAGGGCGAGTGCTGAAACATGTCTGCGGCCGTGAACTCCATGACCGGCGCCCAATCGGATTCGATTGGCAGGGGCGCGGAGAGTTCGGAGTCCGGAGAGGAGTCCGGCACCTTGGAGTCACGGTCTTCGCAAAGGACGGGGATGGAGTTCGGCTCAATCGCCGTAGAGATCGTAGCCCCCGAGGCGGTGTCCAACCACTCGCCCTCGATCGGAGTCGGCTCGAGCTAAGGGTCGGAGCGGACATCGTGCGGCCTCCGTGGCAATCGCTCGGGCAGAGCTAGATCGTGCCCATCGAGACAAAGGCGGCGCTTGGCGTGGCTCGAATCCGTCGAAGATCAAGTCTCGGCGGATGTCGGCCATGTAGTTCAAACCCCAAATCTGACTCGATGGCCAGGGGCGTAGCTTTCGATCTGCTTCCGGATGGCCAAGTGAATTGGCCCGCAGTGCAAAGCCGCCGAATACGAAGATCTGTCTGGGGAGAAAAGTCTCACCCTGGACCGCGTCGTTGTTGATGATCAAAGGAGCCATCGGGCCTAAGGATGACGACACAAACGAACTCCCAATGAAAGCACCAATGTCGGTGTCAAAACCGATGGATCTCAGGTAGGGGGTCCCGAACTGTGCGTCTAGGCGGATGGTAACAAGAGACAAGGGACACGATGTTTTTACCCAGGTTCGGGCCCTCTCGATGGAGGTAAAACCCTACTCCTGCTTGATTAATATTGATGATATGGTAGTACAAGAGTAGATCTACCACGAGATCAAAGAGGCTAAACCCTTGAAGCTAGCCTATGGTATGATTGTTGTTCGTCCTACGGACTAAAACCCTCCGGTTTATATAGACACCGGATAGGGTTAGGGTTACACAGAGTTGGTTACAATGGTAGGAGATCTACATATCCGTATCGCCAAGCTTGCCTTCCACGCCAAGTAAAGTCCAGTCCGGACACGGGACGAAGTCTTCAGTCTTGTATCTTCATAGTCCAGGAGTCCGGCCAACGGTGATAGTTCGGCTATCCGGACACGCCCTAATCCAGGACTCCCTCAAGGGGTATCCCCTTTTTCTCACAAATAAATAAATAGCAGAGGCCCTTTTGGTAATAAATAAATAAATTAGTAGAGGCCCTGTCGGGTCAGCTTTGTTCCCATTCGAAGACGTCGAGCAAATTGCAGTCCAACAGCAAACTATGTCATCAAATTCAAGTTTCACAACCAAATATGAGTACAACTAAACAACAATGTCATCATGTTTTACTCGTCATACAATCACCAAACACAAATCAACATACATAACAAGTGATGTTCTCACAGCAAAATAATAAACAACACGTTCATCAGGTTTCAGTTGTCATACCAAACACAATTTCACATAGTAGATAAAAAAACGTCTTCTGACAGGCAAATACGACAAAAGCAATCTAGTCATCATCCGCAGCAGCAGCGTCAACATCTGCGCCATGTGTATCAGTCTGAATTGTAATTCCCCAGAGTGTCATCTTCTTCTTCATCCTCAATGTCCTCAAACGTTGGCTTCTTCTTGATCAACTCTTGTATGTCCATAGCACGATAGGTTATCTATTCGCCAGCGTCATTGACGTGATGGTTCTCAAAGATATTATGAACATCTGTGGAATCTTGTACATTAGGAGCGGTGTAAGCATCATCTTGTTGTGCAACTTCATTAAACGAATTCCTCTGCTCAAACCTTTGCAATACTCTCCAGTAATCGCTACGTGCAAATGTGTCTTCCAAGAAAAATATCTGTGTTGCTTGATTTGCCAAAATAAAAGGCTCGTTGGTCTGGTACGCCGCCTTGACATTGATGGATTTGAAATAATCATCAGCTCTGGGTTTTACGATCCTGGAAAATAGGTTATACCAACGACAACACAACAGAACCACACACCAATGATCCTCGAAACTAGAGATATACTACAACCGAACAATATCTGTTATGTTAGCATACATTTCAGTTGTCACTCTGTCGTACGTATCCGTGCTCATGATGGCACTGTTTTGTGTCTTCCTGCCTTCGTGCATGCAAGGGTGTTGTAGCGCACATCTCGAACAACGCAAGATTCAGAATGCCTTACCCGAGTATCAGGACCCATTGCTAGTGCGTAAAGGGCATCATCAACTGCCTGCCCATCCTCCCGCATCTTCTTAACCTATGTTTAGAAAATAGACAAGCTGATCATCTTATGTACTCAATTATTAAAAATCGACAAAGGTAATTCAAAAGCTTACATGGCTCTTGAACCATTTCGCAAATCCTGCCATAACCAGTTTGTCAATGTTTCTTGGATTTTGCGGCAGTAACTCCTTTTTGTAGATGCTGCACAACATAGTGATTGCGTCAAACATCTAAATATATAAGAATGTGTTGCAAGTTTAGTAGATTATGATGTATAAGCTGCAGTACTTAGCACTTACTTCATATAAGGTAGTATCTCAGGACAGTTATTCAACACATACCAAACCATTTTGTACAAATCTTTAGGTTTGTCCTCTTGTCGACTATTCCCTGTAAATCGAACAGAATAATCGAAAACATTGAGCCCGGGATTGTCTTCACCCACCTATTTGCTAAGCTAATCAACAGTTTCAATGTATTTTAAGCAGAATGTCAACGCTTCTGTAGCAATGTAGGCATCTGAAATGGAACCCTCGGGTCTAGCTTTGTACCTAACATAGCCCTTGAAAGTGCCTAGCCGGCTTTCAATAGGGTACATCCAGCCATACTGTACTGGACCTCTAAGTAGTGCCTCATCAGGTAGATGAACAGTCAAATGCACCATCACATCAAAGAAGGCTGGAGGATATATCTTCTCAAGGTCGCAAAGGATAGTTGGTATCTTGTCTCTAAGACGCTCCAAAGCATCTATCCTGATATTTCTACTGCAGAGTTCCTCAAGAATTGTCCCAACTCGCGAATCTGCTCTGTATAAGTCGTATGCCCAATCCTCTAAGGATAACAGTAAAACCCTTTGAAGTAGGATGTGGCGGTCATGAGTTTTCAACCCTTGTACCTTGTTTCCATCTCACCGACTCTGCTTTCAGGGTTGGAAGCAAATCCATGTGGCAATCTCACACGTGACAGGACCTCGCAGAATTCTTTTCTTTTTACCTTGTCCAAGACGTACATAGCTGGTGCCATATCCCATGGTTTACCTTCATTTTGCACCTGCAAATCCCTTCTGATACCCAGGTGTGTCAAATCAATCCTAGATTTTAAGGTATCTTTCATCTTGCCTTCAATATTAAGAAGTGTGCCGATAATGCTGTCACATATATTTTTCTCGATGTGCATCACATCAAGATTATGCCGCAGATCCAAATGTTTCCAATACTCCAAGTCCCACAAAATGGACCTGCGGGTAAACAATAGTCTCTCTTCTACGCTGACATGCTTCCTTTTCCCGCTACCATTACCAGGATGGTTTCCTGGTGTAATATGCCTGACCTTCTCTAATTCCACTTGCAACTCATCGGCGATGAGCCTCTTTGGTGCATCATAGTTTTCATGCTTTGCATTGAACACATGTCTTCGGTATTTTGTAGGACGCAGCTTGTCCTTGGCAAGGAAACGATGGTGTCCAATGTAACGGATCTTGCTAAGTATTGCGTATGACAGCGGATTCCTATCACAGTGAACACATGCATTGTAACCATGTGTCGTTTGCCCTGACATAGTGCCCAAAGCCGGATAATCATGGATGCACCAAATTATAAGAGCACGCAGAAACAAATCAGCTGGTGGGCTGCTATATAGGTCTCGAGTGAGAACACCCATCCATAGATGTTGAAGTTCCTCCACAAGAGGCTCCATGAATAAATCAAAATCCTTTCCAGGACTTTTTGGACCTGGGATGAGCAAGGCCATCATGTAGTTTGATTCTTTGGTGCAGACATTTGGAGGCATGTTGTAAGGGATAACAAGCACTGACCACATGCTATATGTGGTGCTCTGGTGGCCAAATGGGTTAAATCCATCTGAAGCTAAGCGAAGTCTAATGTTTCTCGGGTCAGCAGCAAACTTTTTGTGTTTCTGATTGAAGCTTTAGCACTCACTACCATGAGATGGATGGCTCATTACATTCTGATAACTGTACTCCTGGTTCCTATAATGCCACAGTACATCCTCTCTTGTTTTAGCATCATGAAACAACCTCTGCAATCTTGGTGTAACTGGAAAATGTCTCAGAACATTACGAGGAATCCTCTTCATAGCATTGCCATCTTTCCATCTTGATGATTTGCTTTTAGGGCATTCACTTAAGTTGGCATAATCCTTCTGAAACAGAACACAATTATTCTTACAAACATGGATCATATCATATCCAATTCGAACTGCATGAAGGAAATTCTTCATTTTACTGTGGGTGTGTGGCAGCTCAGACGCATCTGGGAAAGATTTGCGGAAAGCAGCCAACATTGCATCGAATGATTTGTTGGTCATCCCCTCAGATGTCTTCACCTAAAGAAAGGTGACCATAGCTGATAATACTGACAGCTTATTTCCTGGGGTGACAGCAACATTGCATTGTTCCAACATGCGGGCCCACTGTTTTTCTTCTGCAGGTGAAAGTTCACGAAATGCACGAGCATTTCGTAGCATTGTTTCAATGTTGGTCAAACTCACTGGCTCCGCCACCACCACCTCCTCCTCCTCTTCCACCTGAGCAGCAGGCAGATCAAGATGGTGATCTGCTGCTTCCACGTAGTCAGTAATATTGATGTTCACAGCTTCACCATGATGAACCCACCTAGTATATGTGACCGACATCCCATATAAGTGTAGATGATTTTGCACAGTTGACTGGGGTCTTGTAACTGAATTCATACAACTGCTACATGGGCAGAGCACATCTGATTTCGGACCACCGTACTCAGCTCTGATAAACTTCATGAAGTTTTCAACCCCCTCGACATATGTAGTGAAGAATATTAGAGCAGAAGTTATCCAAGTCATGTCCATCTGTTAGACATACAAATTAGTTCTTCTACTAGATATGACAGGAAAAACATATATGTTTTTTATGAAGTCCAAAAAAAATACCTAGGTCGATGTCTAAAGCTATGGCAAGATATTTGGACGAGCAGATCTAAGTAACGAGATATATGTAAAGCTAATTCAGCAAATAGGTTTGAGTGCTAAATTATGGTAGGCTATTTCAACAGTCAATGAGGCCGAGCACACAGCCATCAAACTATCGAAGGCAATCGCAACAACAAAGATCGAGTATAAAATGGTGTACAACTATTTCACCTAACAGATTGGCTACTAGACCATGGCAATCTACATCACAATAAATATATGGCAGGATATTTTAGCAACTAATCGGGCTTGGCATGCCATCTCAGCTAAGCAGATTGAGTGCAGAACATGGCAAGGAAGCTTCTTAAGCAGAGCATATTAACTGTAAACTACTTCAGTAAACAGTGAGATTAACAGCGTCTATCAGCTAACATTCAGCGCTACACCGACATGCACGGGGCCTCAGTCTAGAATGCGCGTACCATGGGAGAAGCTGACCGTCGTGCATCTCCATACGAACGTCGCCAGCGGTGGCGGCGCGGCTAGAGGACGGCAGTCTACGAGAGCGTACTGTGGGAGCGAGAGGATCACCATACGTCAACTCAATGAACCGCGGCGCCGACGTATCGGCGCAGCAGGGAGGGCGGCTTTGGCGTAGCGAATGGAGTGGAGGGGGACGGGGGGAGGGGGTTTGGGGAATATTATTGGCTAGTTGGCCGAAGGGCGGTTGAATTTGGGATTTGGGGGGAATTTGGGGGGGGGGGTCACGCGGTGGGCGTGGGGAGTTTGGCGCATGGTCGGTTTCTCCAAGTGCAGTCCCACGTGTCAGTGAGGAGGCAAGACGAAGCGCAAACCGTTTGCATGAGCCGTGTGCAGGACCAAACGTGTGTGGGGTGCAATGCGACCGCGACACCCTACTGCCTTTCTGAACTTTTGTAACTCTATTGTATAGAAACCAGTCTCACTTCTTTTTGTTGGATAGTTACACACTAGGTGCACATTGCACCTTGTGAGGATCTGTTGGATATGTCTATGTAAACACCCCATTTATATAGATATATGAAAATACAGTAGGGTTTTTCGCCCTACTGTCAAGTTTCTCAAAAAAAATGCGACCGCGACAGGGGTGCTGTGAGTGTACAGCCTTTTTCCCCTTTTAAACTAGGTGCTTCGCCCCCTAAAGAAAAAAAACTTGGTGCTTCATGCGATCCATCAATACTACTACTAGTAATCCGGTAATCCCGACTAAAACGGCGCGGCCGGGTCTTTTCCCGTGCGATATGCTGGGAGGTTGGCTTAGTTGGGTTTTTCAGGATGAGTAATGCTACACGTACGTAATACCAGTTACGTAATTAATGTAATGTGAAATGTGTGAGCTGTTGATTGTAGATTGGGGGGAGGGAGGGGCCCACCACCATGAAAATCAGGGCGGAGAGAGAGAGAGAGGCAATTTATGTTAACCCTTTTGTAGGTTCCCGTAGATGTAGAAAGATGTGAAATGCGTGATTGTGTAGTTGACTTACTATTGGAGTGCCTAAGATAAAATGTGTATGTAGACTATGTGTTTATTTACTTCGCATGTTAGCTTTGTCTCGGTTCAATAAAAAGCAGAGTTGGTGATGATGGTGTGCTTGCCATCCTGCAACATAGGCCGTCCGATCTATATCTAACGGATAGGAAGGAAACTATGACAATTTACCTGCACTCCTCTCCACATTTACAGATAAGGCCTGCCCTCGTTCATCCTTTTCTCCCACAAGATCTTGATGTTCCATGCAACACACGAGCATCTTGCTAGTACCCCTATAATATACTATATTATTGTGAAAGTTCACATACATAGGCCAAGATTAATGCAAACACGGCAGATTTTCATTACATTTCAAACTTTTATAGGACAAAAAAATAAAATAAACCCGACCCTAAACCTATTCTATGGCGGTGACCGACGTCCTCCATCTGCGATCTCCATGTACGGGGGTGGGGTTGAAGACCCGTGAAGTGAGGAAGAGTAGAACACTGGAAACGGACCATCCAGTTGGCACACCATGCCCTGCCACCTCCCATGCTCTACTCATCCTCTAAGGAGTCCCCGACCACGGCGGTGTCGGGCGTTGGATGGCGGCAAGTAGGACGCGTGGCTGACGGTGCTCCCGTCGTCGGCCGCCAGCGTCTGTGTCTGGCTACGCTGCAATTGCATCGCGAGCGGTGACTTGAGCGAGGGCGGCGACCTCGAGCTTCATCCCCAAAGACAAGCTCTCCAGCAGAGCGTTCGCGCTCGGGGTCATGGCATATGTGGTGCCAGGTAGCAGGACGGTGCGCTATGGTGTGGAAGTTAGCTGGGCATTGCCGCTTTAAGTAGCGCATTCTGGGAGGCCAAGCGTCTGGGTTCGTCATTAAGTCACCGGAGTTGGTTCCTCGGGCACCGAGCATCTTAATGGCGGCATACAGACGGACGACATGAATGCGGGCAGCAGGCGCCGGCTGGGAATGCACCACGCGACGGCGCGAGGGACGAGGGTGCTTGGTGTGCCAGGGTAGTCAGCTGCGATCGTGGCAACATTGGAGATGCCCTTTGCTCACATGCGACCCCACATGTCATTGAAAAAGCAAGACGACCCGGCATGGTCTCAGGTCCTGGGGATGCAGTTGGCCGCGCTACACCACTCCGCGGATGCATCGCGGTGCGCGCGCACTTCGGTGCCCTTTGCATCCTCAACGAGCCGGGTGTTGATCTGCTGGTCGTGCCACAACGCTAACGCCACCCTTGGCACACTGAAACCGACCGTGTAAAGCGACGATGAGCGTGTCGCTCCCGCATGCCTCATTTGAACATTCCGCCGAGTATCATTCGCATGTGGGCCTGGACAATGCTTGTATTTCCAATGTTGTAATTTGTCCGACATGCATACAAACAAACGGTTCATTTAAAGTTTCAGCTTGCCTCCACTACGTGTCGCTTCCCGTCTTAGTTTTGACATCCCATTCGGTTCATGCCCCGACACATCTTGACGAGATAGATTGATGTTGAGAGATCAATTGCGTGTCGTGCTAGGAGATAAAGGTTTTCTCTATTTCTATGATAGACTAGTAAATTGTACGTGCTTTGCACGCCATTTAAATATATGTAAAAAGCATGGGAAAATACATTTGAATATGCATTATCTTTCCTAGAATCGTATCGGACAAGATCCAACTTGGTTCTTACCTCAATAGAATCCAGATTGTTCTAGTCTCTTTTTATTTGAGTATCAGATAAGCTTGTGAATAGATGCTTCTAGAACACATGAGATGGTTGAGTTGGGGGTTCAATTAGAAGGCCATGTGGAAGAATCCTATGAGTTGAAAACTATATACAACGGTTGATAATGTTCGGATTTGCCTTCTCTTGACCGTTGGATGGGCATATCCAATGACCAATATTTGAAGCTATTCGCACACTATATAGTGGACCGACGGGGGGGGGGGGGTCCATGGGGATCAGAGAGAGTATATTCTATGTTCATAAGAGAAACGAACGTATTATACCCACCCTAGACCTCTTTCAATCGATACTCGGACCCCGAGATGAAATCACGAGAGAACGAGTGGGTGCATCTGTGATACCTAAGGCGGATTCAAAAATTTGAACCGGTGATCATAGCATCCACAAATCATATATAAAGGGTATTCAATGTTTGTTTCGCTCTTGAACGTACAATATACTCCCCCCGATCCTTTCTAGTATACATATAAGTTTTATGTGTAGTCAAAGTATCTCTACTTTGATCAAACTTACAGAAAAAAGTATCAACATTGAACAATGCCCAATCAATATTGTTAGATTCGTACGTACTCCTAGATTTGTATTCAAACAGACATAGTTTCCAATTTGTTTTCAACCACATGAATGTGCTTGTTCTCGCGCGTGCTCTTCCTACTAGGATTTCGCCACGTATAGCCAGTCCAATAGTAAATTTTTTAAGCTCCCTGTCCAATAGTACTAGTGGAGTACTGACAACATCTGTAGTAGAGTATGCAATGCTCATAGTACTCCCTCCTTCCATTTATATAGGGCCTATATGGAGGAGAGAGATGTGAAAAAGTAAGGGGAGTGAGCTCTTATGCAAGAGCCTAGCTATGTACGCATTCCTAGTTAAATACAATAAATATGAAGAAAGAGATAGAGAGGAGATGGAAAAAAGTACTAGCCAACCTTTTTTTTGCGGGAAATAGCTAACCTTATAGCCCACACTACTGTATGAGTGCATATAGATGATGGCTATAGATGACATGGCAGTTCCTTATAGCCATCGGCTGGCTATATTATTAACCATGCTCTAATGCGTTTTTCAGAACCGCCATTGACTATTGACAAGATTAATAGGTCATGAGATGTATAATGTGAAAATTGTATCACTGGAAGCTCCTTTCACTTACGAATTTGACCGTCTGCTTTGTGTAAGTTGCATGTCGTATATTATTACTCTAACATTTGGCCAAAGTTAGCCTCGAAAAACACATTAGGCCCTGTAGATGCAAGGAGGGAGTAGTAGTGGAAGTGGATCCTCTGACATAGGTATCCCTGCCTTACCCTCCCTTTCGTTCACTTATTGGCGGACCCCATGCTTGCTAGGCCTCGCATGTCAGTTACTCAATGGGTTCGGCCACGCCAGGGGATCCTCATCCGTAGTATACTCCCTCTGTTTTTATTTACTCCGCATAAAACAGAGGGAGTGGTAGTATAAATGACGCGGGCGGGGGAGGGGGGACATCGGTTTGCTCTCAACTAGGTCCCACAAGCGAGCGAAAACGCAAGACGAAGCGCGTTCCATTCGGCGAGGGACATGGAGGGTCCAGCGTGCCGGGGTGCACTGCGAACGCGACAAGAGCGATGTACAGTCAAAACTGATTGACCGGTCGTCATCGGAACCACTATTCACACCAGAACCTTCGTTGCTCGGCCTACGCCAGCCACTGCCCCAATACCACACCTCCTCTCCATCCCATTCCCCCACCCTTCGATCCCCTAGCCCGCATCAAGCGTCCCCTAGTTCGCCGGAAAGCCATGGTGCACCGCAAGATCACGTACTACAAGATGCTGACACTGGAGCGTCGTGCAGAAATCACGACGGCAGTCGGTGCCACAGACCTCCGTTCCCAAGATCGCTTTGCGGCGGGCCAAACCCCGAGTTCTCTGGAGCCAAGCTACGAGGAGGAGGAAGCCGATCCAATGTTCATGGCGGAGGTCGCAGTGCAGAAGGCTCCCGATGGGTATGAGACGATGGACGTCGACTTCGCGCCGGCGTCCGGGTCCCCCATGGTGCAGGCGGACCAACGGTTCAACCTGGCGATACTAAAGGACGACCGTGAGGCATAGACTCAACTCGACGGGAGCACGCGCTTGCCGCTGCCATCGAGGCTCTCCTATAGGCGGAACCGGATGTCGTGGATGTGAACCGGGCGGCGGAGGCTCAACTTGAGGCAGAGCGCGCGGATGCCGCTGCCATCGAGGCCCTCCTGCAGGCGGAACCGGACGTCCTCGACTTGAACCGGGTGGCGGAGGCTCAACTTGACACGGAGCGTGCGAATGCCGCTGCCATCGAGGCCCTCAAGCAGGCGGAACCGGACGTCCTCAACTTGAACCGAGCGGCGGAGGCTCAACTCATTGCGGAGCGCGCGGATGCCGCTGCCATCGAGGCCCTCCCACAGGGAGAACCGGACGTCCTCGACTTGAACCGGGCGGTGCTCTCGTCCATGCAGAGCGCCCGCACGCTTCGCGTGAACGAGTAGCTAGAGGCCGAGGACAACCACGGTGCAGAGACACACATCGACAGCTACGGCTGGTCCGCACCCGCAGCCGAAGACGACGAGGCCATCTCGTTCCGCGAGCAGTGATAGCTTTTCTTTATGTTGTTGTTTTTAGGGATCTTTTGCTGTGTAAAAACATATATTGTTATGCAAGTCGCCTGACTTTCATGATTTGGGTCAGTCTACCATTTCAGGTGCTTGGATGAATATCCTACGTCTCCTAACCCTTCTTCCTCACCTCTTCTTCTTCCCCAACACACCACCGCACGGGCCGTACGGATCCTCCCCAACATGCGGTTGGATAAACATACTGTATGAACGAAAATTATGTGTCAGCGGTAGGATGGCTGAGTTTGGTTTGTTCACATGCGGTAGCACGTGTCAGTGAGGGGTGCGTTCCCTTGGTTGGGTTTGCGGCATGTAGGAGCGACTGTGTGAGGGTGCGGAGCGACCGTGTGACGGTACGGTGCGACCGCGACAGCCGTGCGCAAGTGTACCTCCTTTTCATTTTGAAAACTTTAGGCAAGATTGGCAAAAATGTGTGGCGAAGTATGGCAATTCAAGGCCTGGACCCAAATAGGATAAGTACGTACGTACTAGGAGTACTAGTGTTAATAAACAAAGCCGGGGTTTTCCTTCGCGGGATTAATCGATACAAATCCTCATTTCACGTGTCAATTAATACGTATTTTTTTCTCCAAAGCCCAAAGAGCTAACCATCTCACTCCTCATCGCTTGATTAATGCAGTGGCATGCAAACCAACCTTCTCACTTTCGCATGCATGCAAGGGTATCTTAATGTCCTTGGTTGCTAGTACGAGGCAAACCCCATCAATTTTGCCTCGATTAGTGTTAGTGGCCTTTTGCCAATTGTAATTTTGATATACTGGCCTTGTGTACAAAAAAATGGAGGTAGTAACTATTTGATTTCCTTCCCCATTGCGGTGACGTTGATGATATCTCGAACGTTGTGGTTTGGCGAAGTGCATCCGACGAAGAACACCGTTGAGGGAGACCACGGTAAGTCGTTCGCAAGTGCCGCCTGCAAGCCGTGACAACCGCCTTATTTGCATCCAGGAAGTCCGTTGAACCAAAGGACGTGTAAATGCATTAGTACTACTACTACACAATAGCGTCATCTGTCCAGGTTAGTGCGCTGAGGTGGTTTTTCGAAGAAGACGATGGAGAAGCGGAGTTAGTGAAGAGTGAAATGATGGTTGCTTCGTCCGTGCTTTGTGATTTGACGCATCAATGCTTTGTGATATGTGATAGAAGGGACAGTGGAGTAGACTCTGTGCTCTATACTGTACATGCATCCAAGCACGGGAGCAAGAGGAGAGACGTTGCATTTTTCTATTCCTTCAATCAATCAATCAGGGAGCTTCGGTTCCATCTTTTTGGCTTTGGCAGCACCATCCACAATGGTTCCCATCGATGCCAAAAGCTATTTTCACATTTGGCTACACATTGTGGATGCCCTTAACTGTACCACTTGGTTTTGCTCCTGTGTGCTATCTATACAAATCTCAATTATATTGATCTGAAAAATTATAGAATCAAGATTAGTAAAAAGGAGGTGAATTTGCTACGTGGATGGCGGGGGAGGTTTCTTATTTTTAGAGGGCGTTGGCCTGGCGGTTTGCTAACATGCGGTCCCGCGTGTCAGTGCTTTACCAAGCCGATCCACGTCCCACGTGAGGCAGAACAACGGCAGAAGCAACATATGGTTAACTTGAAGAAGATGAGGGAGAAGCGGATTCAGCAACGAGTGAAATGATGGTTGCTTCATCCCTCCAACTTCTTTTTTTAGCATTATTACTTTGTCCCTCCAACTTAACTGCGGGAAAGGTGCCGCTTTGTGATTTGACGCCTCATTGCTCATTACTATGCCGGCGCCATGACTGGGGTGCTTCACCCCTGCAGCTCTGCGCTGTATTTCGGTATGACACGTGGATCCGGTAGCATAATGTCCCACATGTCGACGAGCGGGACTAGAACATTTATGAAAGCGAGCGCTCCACTCTTACGACGGAGGAGTACACGACACGGCGGCCCCGTGAACTGTCACTTGTACTGTATAGGAGTACTATAGTTTTGCTGTTTCACACGATCTATCGATACAAACCCGATTAAACAGGAAAGGGCGGGATTTTTCCCGCGCGGTAGATGATACTGGCCATATATCTCAAAGGAAATTTTAATGTATGCAAACTGAATAATTAAGTAACAATAGGATATCTAGTAAAACTAAAAACACATATGATTTATTGTGTTAGACTGTAGTAGTAGTGATGCATTGCAAAGTTGTCAGATGTAACATGCCACAACGTGTAGAGATGTAGTTTTGGAGGGCCTACAGAGAGAAAAGCGTAATACGTCACCGAACTTTAGAATACGCTTGTTACGGTCACTATATACGTTTTGCGGTGATTATACGGTCACTTGCTCACTGTTCAGCATCGGATTGCACTTTGTTGACCGGCTAAATAGTCTGCGTGGCACCATGTTGACTAGTTAAATTGACCACGTTCCTTGTGGGTCCCACATGTCAGTTCACATAGGAAAAATGTTAGATAAACACAAATTTACGCAGGCGTGATAAGACTCCAACCCGTGAGGGGGAATCACCTGGTTGTGTATGTATGCATCGGGGGCACGATGTGTGCGTATGCACGTGTAGGTTGAGCACTTGAGCGTGAGAGTGTGTGTTGGTCGTGTGGTGTGTGCATGCATGCGTGCGTGTGTGCGTGTGAGTGTTGCATGCGTGCATGGTTGCGTCTATACGCGTGAGTGTTGCGTGCATGCGTGGCTGCATGTGTTCGTGTGAGTGTTGCGTGCATGCAGTTTGTGTGCATGCGTGCGTGTGTGTATAATCACCACACCAGCTCCTCTATGTTAAAACAGACGGCTCAGCATACCAATACAAGGCCACCTTGTCCGCTGTGCCCGCGGTCATGACTTCGAACCACCGTCCAATATTTTTTTGTCGTTTGTTTTCATTCTTACTAGCAAGATGCCCGTGCGTTGCATGTAACATCAAGATGCATTTGTATGACTAGTTTATCTTGTGAGAGAAAAGGATGAACGAGGGAAGGACTTATTTGCAAATGTGGAGAGGTGTGCAGGTACCTTTTTGCAAAATTGCCATAGTTTCCTTCCTATCCGTCATATATAAATCGTACGGCCTATATTGCAGGATGGCAGGCACACCATCATCAACAACTCTGTCTTTTATAAGATTGTAGAAGAGTAGATACAAGCCGACAGGTGGGCCCAATGGTTGTGAGATAATGTGATGCAACACTAGAGGTGCCACGTGGAGCGTTTAACTGGTCAACTAGTCGTGTGTTGAGCAAATATAGAGCTGTATGGTGAGCCCATGACTGTATAATAACCACAAAACGTAAATGGTAACCATGATGAGTGGATTCTGAAGTCCAATGTGTGTATCGTGCTTTCGCTCCAAATATAATGATCGACACTGTATATATCATGAGAGAAAGATGAAACATGCGTGAATGTGCTGGGGGCTTACTTTTAGGGGACCTGGAGATAGTTTGTGTGCATACGTGAAAGGGGCGTAGAGGGGGTGTATGCGATGGGGAGAGAGATGCTCTTCGTTTCTCTTTATTATGACTAACTTTATATATATTATAAAAATATAAAAAATCACAGTGCGGAATAAATATCATTGTGGGCACCATGCAATGCAAATTAACATTCATACTCCTCCATATTACTTTGTAATGTTGTATATATGTAGAAATTCTAAAATAATTTATTGGCCACACTTTATTCAAAAGGAATGTTGTATGCGAAATAAACGTGAAGAGAAGGCTTTTTAGATCAATGGGGTACGTGATGTAACATGTGTGAATGTGTAGTTGATGTATTTGGTAGGGCCTAGAGAGGTATGTCTGTGTATTACGTATTCGAGAGAGGCATATATAGAGGGACCGGCGGGGGGAGGGGGCGTGGGAGGGATAGCACGAGAAATGAGAGAGGTCTAGAGAGAGAGAGACTAATATGATGTCATGACGAGAGATTCCCTTGAGTGTGCATATGCAAGGGGGGATAGAGGCACGAGGAGATTTTTTTTGTGTGGTGTCTGTGTTGGTATGTGTGGGTGTGAGAAGATAACGAGACCTGGGGGCAGAGGGTGTGTCACCGCGTGAGGTCCGGTGGGTTGAGGTGAGGCCCTTGGTTTGGTTCCATCCTTCGCCACATTAGTCGGCCCATGACGCATTTAGGAGACCCATGGATGACTTGTTGTACAAGACAATGATAGCAGAACTGTGAAGGACTCTGTGTCCACTAACAAATCCGGCTAGGATTTGTAACCCTGGGTTCTCGGACTAAGGTAACCCCTTATCTCTGATATTACTATTCATCCAACCTAACTTTAAGGGGCATCCTACAGAATGCTCTGCTAGAATCATACTCGTCAATTAGGAAGAGAGGTGTGAGACAATGCCTGAGAGACAGACCTAAAGATAATGTGCGTACAGGAGACACATAGGCAGGTCTATGTATATAGAAATGGTCGATGGCGATTGTGCGTGTGTATGCTTTTGAGAGGAAGAGTGCTTGTGATAAAGGTTAGTGAATATAGTCGTAAATGGTTACGAGAGGGAGGGAGGGTTATATCGAGAGCATGTATGCGAGAAAGACACCTCGGGAGAGAGAGTGTGACCATGTGTGAGAGACCACCGATGAAGAGTGAACTACATGTAAAAGACTGATGTACACATTGATTAAAGATATAAATTGTATCCAAATATTAGGATGGGATGATGATATTTGCAATTCGCGTATGGAACGGTCATTGATCCATCAGACATCTAGATTCTATCGAATTTGAGCATGCCTATGTTATTATTCGACATAATTGATCCACATAGTTAGTATTTTGAACTGCTAACAATGCATTGCTTTCGCAATCGAACATAAGCGTGGGTACAGTTCATGTTGTGTGTGTAAAGCACATTATACATACGAAAGTTACACAATGAACATTATAAATAGCTAGCTATGAACTAGCATACATTTGAATTCAACTTAAGGTGGTTTAAAAAAATCTAATCCAACATGAAGTCCATTCAATTATTTGAATTCGATATCATGGCATTTGTAAATCATACCTAAATTATGGGGGCACCAATCTTTGCTCTGATTTTGTACATAATAGCATATATAGTCATGTACAAAATAGATTCAAATTTAGCTCCTCTATTCCAAAATAATTGTAGTTATAGGATTTTCAAGTATCAAAATTTCAAAAAGAAGCAGATAATTTAATGAGGTTTTCAAACATACAAGGTCAAATTTAACGTTGTCTATTTAGGTCAATCCTCAAAGTTCAAGAGTACTCTAAACGTGAATGCTTCTGTTTCAAAATTTTGAACGAAGCGCCAAAAGAGCCTCTACTCGCCCGAAACCACGTGAGACCAATGTTTGGTAGTAGAAGGAAATTACTTTTCTAACTCCGACCCGTGAAACCTACCGGCCCGACGCCCAAATGTTTAAACCGGGGTAGGTTTGTAGCTTCATCTAGACGCCATGCAACCGCCTCCGAAAAACATTCATACACAATGGCTGCCTAAGCACACATGCGTGCGGCCGAAATCGCTCCTGCCCACTATTTGGGACACCTGGGATTACCATCCTACCCCCAACCCACAGTAGGTCCAAAATTTAAGAGGGGGGTAAAGTTTGTACTTTCCCCAAATTTCAAACAAGCGCGTCCCATCTGTTCAAGAAAGCCAAAAACAAGCGCGTCCCAGACTGAAACATGGATCTCCCTTAGCTCCCCCCGCCCCCTGTCCTATTCCACATTCGTACTCTGTGGGCGCCAAAACTACCTCTCCACCAGCCGCGAAACCCCGGCGTCCTCCGCCCGCCACCCCATCCCACCCATCAACTGCCTCCCTCCTCCATCATGCCAGAGCTGATACCCCGACGTCGTTGTCCACAGCAACCTCAACTGCAACGCCCTCCACGGCTAGCAGTTGAAGCAGAGGCCGAGCCGTCCGTACCCGAGCTAGTTCAACCACGCCATCCTGCGCCTCACCGCTACCGCTCCAACTTCTCCACTGTCCACCGCACCGTACCTATTCCTGCTACGCCGTCCTTCGCTGCCTCGGATCTGCTTCCCCTCCGCCGACATACGGCCACAGCAACACAGTCAACAATTTGGCCATGGGTTCGTCCAAGCCTGCACCCTCCTCCGTAACATCGGTTCCCCTAGCAAAAATAATAAGATTGCCGCGACATGTGGAGGAGACCACACCGGTAACTGAAAATGGTACTCCTCTTCCCTTATTCGTGCAAATCTTACATGTCTGCTTGCACGGTATTCATCCCACAGAAGACACTAGTTGACCGCTTCTTCTTGATACTAGATGTTCCTAGTAACTCGCAATGCACAAGGTTTCTCCTCATATACTATTTCACCTTAGCTAGATGTCTGTCGCCCCCTGGATTTCAATTCCTGGTCAGTTGATTCCCAATTAACGGAATCATTCCCCGGCGTAACAAGCGCTAGTCCGCCTATTACGCAGGGGAAGCAGCGCATCAGTGTTTATCTTAGGGGCGTGTGGGGCCTAGAGCTGCTGGCGTCTGATCTGGAGGTCGGCCAGGATTAAAGGGATGGCCTGGGGGTGCTGCCAAGCACGACGGTGGTGTGAGGTCGAGGGGAGGGCGGGGCGGCGGAGGCAGGGTCTGGGCCGGTGGTCGCTGGCAGTTCGAGAAAGATCGTCAATAGTGACTGGCGGGAGGTAGACGAAGGCCATCTACCCGTTCCTTATAGATCGGACGGTTCATAAAAAAATCGACTGACCTATATATTTTCAGTCGACCGTTATCTTGATAGGACCACATGTGGTGGTGTGCTGGAGGAGTACCTGCATTTCCTGTTCCCATATATTACAAAATCATACGGAGTAGAATCTAATTTTGTTTGCCATGCAATGTTGTAGAGCTATCATATGTCTCCTGTCATTTATTTTTCAGCCACCTACTATCTGCTACTTTTACAGTGCACTAGTTCTGCACACACTTCACCCATACTCTCACTATTGTGTTTTTATGCAAGGGTATTTCAGACTCTGCCTTCACAGAAGCAGAAAAGAAAAGAGAGAAGGCGCTCATGCTTGCTTCGCGGGCAGGCAAGACATATGTTTTCGCTTTAAAGGTTGGATGTTTAACAGATGCAGATGGTAAACGTAGCTCTGGAGTTGATGATCTCGCTCGCCGTGAACTACCATCCCAGGTGCTTGCTTTAACTTCACGGTGTCATATGTGGTTGCATGTTGCATATGGTGTCTAGCTTGTATTCGAAAGGCCGAAGTCGGTCTTTATCAAGATAAGGAAAGATATTTTTTACATGAACCACCATCCCGGGAGCACCAAAAGACAATAGCTAGTAAGGGCACTGGCCGAGCCAGTGACAAGCCCAGCACAGACATGCATCACCTAGAAGCCAACTAAAAAGCCACGATGGTGGTGAAGCAACCCGCCTCCCACCAGGCTCTCAGGTCCTAGATGATCATGCTCACTACTCCAGCCAGATGTCTAGCTTGTATTGCTTCCAATTTGGTTAAATTGCATCTGCTTAGCTTACACACTATACCTTTGAATATGACATGCCTTCCTGTTTTTGGTACATACTAGTACATATGTCTATTAACCATGTTCTTACATCAAACTAATGTTCTTGTGTATCCCTCATCAATCACTTATGATGAGGCAGTCAGGCCAGTGGACTACTGTGATAAAAGATCCTCATTTAAAGAATGCAGCGTCAGCCTCCCCACATGATTCTCAAGAAACAACAAGGCTAGATGAAGATAGTGAACGTAGCTCTATAGTTGATTACCGCATTTCCCCTACACTAGCATCGCAGGTACTTGCTCTAACTTGGCAGCATGATATGTGGTTGCATGTTGCATATGGTGTCTAGATTGTGATTCTTCCAATCTGGTTAAATTGCATGTGCTATTCTGCTTAGTTTATACATTATACCTGTTAATGTGACATACCTTCCTGTTTTTAGTACATAGTACATTTGTCTATTAAGCATGTCCTTACATAAAACTATTTTTTTTTGTATCCCGCATAAATCAATATGGCGAGACACCTTTAGTATATGCAGTGCAATATTAGGTGCATCTTTCATATGATTTATAGCATGCACTGCTTCTAATTTGTTGAAATGCCATTTATGATGGGACGCTTTTAACTTGGCAGAGTCATATTGGTTGCATCTTTCATGTGGTGTCTAGCTTGCATTGCTTCTTATTTCTTGAAATGGTTTATGCTTAGTTTACACAAACAGTTTTGAATATGCCATGTCGTCTTGTTTTTCATATTATTCCATCCTGGAATCATGTGTTTGCCTTACATCAAAGTAGTGATTGTCACTATCAAGCACGAATGAGTTCTGAAGAGTGAATTTTATTACTTTTTCTTGTCGGTTTTACTTGACAATTCAAAATCAATAAAGCGGAAGGAAGTTAGCAAGGCTGCGGATGAAGATGCTCCTTCCAAACGGAGGGCCTCCACAAATTCTACTCCTCCATCCCCAGAAGATGATTTCCAAGACAACACATGCATAGACACTCAACATAGCTGTGTTGGTGATGATCACGTCTTCCCTTGTGCACCATCACAGGTGCTCCCTCTAACTTGGCACTGCTATATGTGGTTGCATATTATGTATGATGTCTAGCTTCTTCTAGTTTTGTTAAATTTCATCTGCTTACTTTACACATTATACTTGTGACTAAGACACGTGTTCCTGTTTCTAGAACATAAAATATCTATCTATTACACCATGTTCTTACATCAAAGTACTACCGTTGTGTAACCTGCAACAATCACTTATCATAAGACACGTTTGACTTGGGAGTGTGATATAGGTTACATCTCGCATTCTTTTCTAGCTTGTACTACTTCTAATTTGTTGAAATGGCACTTATGCTGAGACAATTTTAACTTGGTAGAGTGATATTTGTTTCATCTTTCATATGGTGTCTAGCTTTCATTGCTTCTAGTTTGTTGAAATGCATTCTCCTTAGTTTACACATCATAAGCTGTGAATATGCAATCCTGTGAATATGCGATGGCACTAATGACGAGAGACCTTTAACTTGGTAGTGTGATGTTGTTTGCATCTTGCATATGATTTATTTCTTGTACTGCTTCACATTTGTTTAAACGGCATTTACGATGAGACACTGTTAACTTGGCAGAGCGATATTTGTAGCATCTTTCATATGGTGTCTACCTTCCATTGCATTGCCTCTAATTTAGTGAAATGTCTTCTGCTTAGTTTACGCATCATAGTTCTATTTATCTCATGTCGTCCTGTTTTTCATACATATTACATCCTCCTATCATGTGGTTGTCTAACATCAAAGTTCAGTTCGTCTGTATCACGCATCAATTTGTTCTGAAGAACTAAATTGTTATTCGTTTTTCTTGTCGGCTTGACTTAAAATGGCACAGAGAAAGAGGAAGCAACACAGAACGACAAGGAGAGGGAAGCGGAAGAATCCTATAGATTCTGCTGGTACTGATGGTGCAATAGAAGGTCAAAGTCCAGCGGAAAATTGTACCGCCAGGGTATCCCGTGCTACACGAGCTGCAGAACAAGCCAAACAGAAACAAATAGCTGCCACCAAACAAGCAGAGACAGCCCTAGTTGTTGCAACACCTTCCACAGTACCACCAGCTGCATGATTTACTCGTTGGTCAACTCACGTTCCCAAGCTCCCTTGCCACCTGATACTACTTCCGAAGCACTCTTGACACAAGATGAGTTGGCAAGATCAGATGAACTTTGTTAGCTTCAACAACAAGAAGGTAGTTGCTGGAGTCAAGTTACAGTTGCATGCTTCTTTATATGCAGTCTCACAGTTTGATGTACACTAACACTTCCTATGTTCGTTGTTGGACTAGCACCTAGGCGCAAGAGGAAACAAACATCAGGGATAATGTTTGATAGGTTAACTAAATCTAGATGAGGAAGAATGGAGATCCGTTTTGAGGCAGGTTTAAAAAGGCCACGTGATGGTACAGAGACAACCAAGTTAGTATCAGAGGCCGCGGTTGCCGTTAGGTGTCATTTGCATATCCTCCCAACATGGATTCAGTAAAGGAATGACAAAGATGAAACCCAGTTCAACACCTTCCTTGTCCATTTATCTATAATTATGGTTATGTATGGAAACTAGTAATATTGTCTTGCTCTATCCAATACTTTCTAGGTTGCTGATAATGAGACTCCCATAATTTTCAATAGATGAGGTTCAAGTTGTATAGCCAAGATGATGCAACCAAACAAGCTTGCACCCATTTTTTCAAGTCTGCTCTGCGACAGTATCAGTATAACTTGAGGAAAACTCACTTGAAGGCAAGCCTAACAGTGAACTTGCCCAAACATCTCCAGTGGAAAATATATCAGATGAAGACTGGAGAGGCCTCGTTAAACACTGGTCTGATCCGAAGTATCAGGTACATTATATATATATGTGATCAGATCACATGTTGAAGTCCTATTTACGCATGTGCCACACAAATCTATCTTCTTGTAGGTGAACTGTTCAAAGAACAAGGCCAACCGCATTTAAAGTGAAATTCCAACAGACGACACGATCTCGTAGCTATATTGCACACTGCGAGGCTCTTGTAATTAGCTGTTGTTTCACTCTTTTCGCTGTACCATATTATCAGATCCATATTGACTTGTTCCAAATGCAGAGGAAAGCCCGCAAGGACCAAAAAGTATATGAACCAAATGCTGTGGAAATCTTCAAGGACTGTCACACCAAGAATAAAGTCATGTCTACACCAGTCAAAGCCGCTGTTGTAATTCCTTAATCATCATGCCTTTTAACTACTACTTACTCTCACTTGTGCCTTGAACTGCATGGTTTGCAGCCAATGTCTATTACTCCTTTCAATTTTATACACAATTGTCTTAGCATATCATTGCACCTTACAAGGTTTAAAAGAGAGGAGTGATGTTCCTTTGATCTTGACCTGTAATCTAGTTCCGTGCTGGACTTGCCCACACAACATTACAATTGCCTATTTGTTTGTTCTCAGTTGTTTGTGATATGAATGATGTCATACTATGCTTACCTTTGTCTCTTTATCCTTAGCTGTCAATACAATGTGAAGAAATAGACAATACATTAGCCATGGTACATGGTCATATGTTTGGAACCTGGTTTTGTTATGTACTTTGCAATAAAATACAACTAATTTTTTTCATGGGTTCACCAGAATAAGTTATGTATATAGACCAAAGCTATTTTGTTTGGTTTTCCTGCCTCCTTAATATCTTTTGTTCTGGTACTACTAATGTAAAAACTCAACTTTTCAGGAAGCTATGGAGAAAATGGTGGAACCGCCACCTTCTGAAAGTGGCGAGGCAACTATAACTGCAATGTCAGCTCTTGCTGCAGTGGGTCAGTTCCTGTCCACTAACAGTGCCAAAAGCATGTTCCTGCGTAATACTGGGTTGGTTGTTAAGGCAATCTCTTCCAAACTGCCTCATGATCAAGATATGCAAGCTCAAAACAATGTTATATCTGTGCACCAGACACACGTCCGTTCCCTAACAGAGACCCTTTGTGAAACAAGGACAGGCATTGTACGATGTCGTCAAGATATGCATGGTTTTGAAACCAGAGTATCAGACATTTGCTATGTTGTTCAGGAGCCTAGGAGAAATGAAGGCGAAGGTTATGTGCTCCATCGGACAATACAGCATGAAAACGTAAGAGTCGGGTCAAATGAACTGAGCTTCTGAACTTTTGGTGGTGCATTTATCTGCTAGACTATTAACTTTTATGCAAACCTTCCTTTTGTTTTATAGTTGTAATTTGTTTTGTTGCGATACAAAATTTGTTCTTAACGTGCAGCCACCGGCTAAAGAAAATAGCAAGCCATTTTTGTATAGTGTAGGGTGTTCCCTATATTTGCACTGGTGGCGATCTTGGATGCCCAGTGGATGTATCTGTGCAATCGCCTTAATAGCCTAGCGTTAGTTTCGGGCTTATCTATTTTCTAGTCTTGTTTTTCCCTGGTTTGCTAGTGGCCGCAACAACCATGGGCCATATACGGACCATGGTAACCTTGACCCGGCTACGGGCCGTAGGATCCATGGGCCTCCTACAGGCCGTCTTTAAATGGGTCTCCAACACGGCCGTAGAATCGGTGGGCCTCGAGCCGTCGGATAAATGGGTCTACATGGACCGTAAACGGGCATAATTGGTGTCGGCCCAGCACGGTAACGGGCCGTTAACAGGCCGGAGGTCAGCAAAGGCTTAATTCTCACAGGTGAGGGAGTCCTGGATTAGGGGGTCCTTGGACAGCCGGACTATATCCTTTGGCCGGACTGTTGGACTATGAAGATACAAGATTGAAGACTTCGTCCCGTGTCCGGATGGGACTCTCCTTGGCATGGAAGGCAAGCTTGGAAATACGGATATGTAGATCTCCTCCTTGTAACCGACTACAGTGTAACCCACCCCCCTCCGGTGTCTATATAAACTGGAGGGTTTAGTCCGTAGGACAACAACAATCATACCATAGGCTAGCTTCTAGGGTTTAGCCTCTATGATCTCATGGTAGATCAACTCTTGTAATACTCATATCATCAAGATCAATCAAGCAGGAAGTAGGGTATTACCTCCATTGAGAGGGCCCGAACCTGGGTAAACATTGTTGGGTAACGTAGTAATTTCAAAAAAATTCCTACGATCACGCAAGATCATGGTGATGCTTAGCAACGAGATGAGAGTGTTGTCTACGTACCCTCGTAGACCAGCAACGGAAGCGTTGACGCGACGTAGAGGAAGTAGTCGTACTCCTTCACGATCCAACCGATCCAAGTACCGAACGTCACGGCACCTCCGAAGTTCTGCACATCGCTCAGCTCGATGGCGCCCCTCGAACTCCGATCCAGCCGAGTGTTGAGGGAGAGTTTCACAAGACGACGGCGTGGTGACGATGATGATGTTCCATCGGCGCAGGGCTTCGCCTAAGCTCCGCTACGGTATTTTCGAGGTGTAATATGGTGGAAGGGGGCACCGCACACGGCTAAGGAACGATCTCAACGATCAACTTGTGTGTCATGGGGTGCCCCCTGCCCCTGTATATAAAGGAGGGAAGGGGAGGGGCTGGCCGGCCAAGGAGAGGTGCGCCAGGGGTGTCCTACTCCTACTAGGAGTAGGATTCCCCAAATCCTAGTCCAACTAGGATTGGCCAAGTGGGAAGGGAGAGAGAGGCCCCTTCTCCTAGTCCTAATAGGACTAGGGAAGGGGGGAAGGTGCGGCCAGCACTTGGGCCCCCTTTTCTCCTTTCCACTAAGGCCCATTAACATCATAAAACTCATAGTAACTGTCATCGAAACGTTAAGCGTGCGGACCCTACGGGTTCGAGAACAATGTAGACATGACCGAGACACCTCTCCAGTCAATAACCAATAGCGGGACCTGGATGCCCATATTGACTCCTACATATTCTATGAAGATCTTTATCGGTCGAGACCGCATAACAACATACGTTGTTCCCTTTGTCATCGGTATGTTACTTGCCCGAGATTCGATCGTCGGTATCCAATACCTAGTTCAATCTCGTTACCGGCAAGTCTCTTTACTCGCTTCGTAATACATCATCTCACAACTAACACATTAGTTGCAATGCTTGCAAGGCTTATGTGATGTGCATTACCGAGAGGGCCCAGAGATACCTCTCCGAGCAATCGGAGTGACAAATCCTAATCTCGAAATATGCCAACCCAACATGTACCTTCGGAGACACCTGTAATGTACCTTTATAATCACCCGATTCACGTTGTGACGTTTGGTAGCACCAAAGTGTTCCTCGTGCAAACGGGAGTTGCATAATCTCATAGTCATAGGAACATGTATAAGTCATGAAGAAAAGCACTAGCAACAAACTATACGATCAGGTGCTATGCTAATGGAATGGGTCATGTCAATCAGATCATTCAACCAATGATGTGATCCCGTTAATCAAATAACAACTCCTTGTTCATGGTTAGGAAACACAACCATCTTTGATTAACGAGCTAGTCAAGTAGAGGCATACTAGTGACACTCTGTAGGTTTATGTATTCACACATGTATTATGTTTCCGGTTAATACAATTCTAGCATGAATAATAAACATTTATCATGATATAAGGAAATAAATAATAACTTTATTATTGCCTCTAGGGCATATTTCCTTGATCTCCCACTTGCACTAGAGTCAATAATCTAGATTACACAGTAATGATTCTAACACCCATGGAGTCTTGGTGCTGATCATGTTTTGCTCGTGGAAGAGGTTTAGTCAGCGGTGCGCAACATTCAGATCCGTATGTATCTTGCATATCTCTATGTCTCCCACCTGGACCAAATCCGGATGGAGTTGAAGCGTCTTTTGATGTGCTTGGTTCTCTTGTGAAATCTGGATTCCTTTGCCAAGGCAATTGCACCGTATTGTCACAAAAGATTTTCATTGGACCCGATACACTAGGTACAACACCTAGATCGGTTATGAACTCCTTCATCCAGACTCCTTCATTAGCTGCTTCCAAGCAGCTATGTACTCAGCTTCACATGTAGATCCCGCCACGACGCTTTGTTTGGAACTGCACCAACCGACAGCTCCACCGTTTAATGTAAATACGTATCCGGTTTGCGATTTAGAATCGTCCGGATCGATGTCAAAGCTATGCGTCGACGTAACCGTTCTGACAGTTCTTTGTCACCGCCATAAATGAGAAACATATCCTTAGTCCTTCTCAAGTACTTAAGGATGTTCTTGACCGCTGTCCGATGATCCAATCCTGGATTACTTTGGTACCACTGCTAAACTTACAAAGAAGGCACACATCAGGTCTGGTACACAGCATTGCATACATGATAGAGCCTATGGCTGAAGCATAGGGAACATCTTTCATTTTCTCTCTATCTTCTGCGGTGGTCGGGCATTGAGTCTTACTCAACTTCACACCTTGTAATACCGGCAAGAACCCTTTCTTTGCTCGATCCATTTTGAACTTCTTCAAAACTTTATCAAGGTATGTGCTTTGTGAAAGTCCTATTAAGCGCCTTGATCTATCTCTATAGATCTTAATGCCCAATATGTAAGCAGCTTCACCGAGGTCTTTCATTGAAAAACTCTTATTCAAGTATCCTTTTATGCTATCCAGAATTCTATATCATTTCCGATCAGTAATATGTCATCCACATATAATATCGTAAATGCTACAGAGCTCCCACTCACTTTCTTGTAAATACAGGCTTCTCCAAAAGTCTCAGATAAAACTAAATGCTTTGATCACACTATCAAAACGTTTATTCCAACTCCGAGAGGCTTGCACCAGTCCATAAATGGATCGCCAGAGCTTGCACACTTTGTTAGCTCCCTTCGGATCGACAAAACCTTCTGGTTGCATCATATACAACTCTTCTTCCAGAAATCCATTCAGGAATGCAGTTTTCACATCCATTTGCCAAATTTCATAATCATAAAATGCGGCAATTGCTAACATGATTCGGACAGACTTAAGCATCGCTACGGGTGAGAAGGTCTCATCGTAGTCAATCCCTTGAACTTGTCGAAAACCTTTTGCAACAAGTCGAGCTTTATAGACTGTAACATTACCATCAGCGTCAGTCTTCTTCTTGAAGATCCATTTATTCTCAATTGCTTGCCGATCATCGGGCAAGTCAACCAAAGTCCACACTTTGTTCTCATACATGGATCCCATCTCAGATTTCATGGCCTCCAGCCATTTTGTGGAATCTGGGCTCACCATCGCTTCTTCATAGTTCGCAGGTTCATCATGTTCTAGTAACATGACTTCCAGAATAGGATTACCGTACCACTCTGGTGCGGATCTTGCTCTGGTTGATCTACGAAGTTCTGTAGAAACTTGATCTGAAGTTTCATGATCATCATCATTAGCTTCCTCCCTATTTGGTGTAGGTGTCACAGAAACTGTTTTCTGTGATGTACTACTTCTCAATAAGGGAGTAGATATGATTATCTCATCAAGTTCTACTTTCCTCCCACTCACTTCTTTCGAGAGAAACTCCTTCTCCAAAAAGTTTCGAATTTAGCAACAAAAATCTTGCCTTGGATTTGTGATAGAAGGTGTACCCAACAGTCTCCTTTGGGTATCCTATGAAGACACATTTCTCCGATTTGGGTTCGAGCTTATCAGGTTGAAGCTTTTTCACATAAGCATCGCAGCCCCAAACTTTCGAAACGACAACTTAGGTTTCTTGCCAAACCACAGTTCATAAGGCGTCGTCTCAACGGATTTAGATGGTGCCCTATTTAAAGTGAATGTAGCCGTCTCTAAAGCATAACCCCAAAATGATAGCGGTAAATCGGTAAGAGACATCATAGATCGCACCATATCTAATAAAGTACGATTCTGACGTTCGGACACACCATTACGTTGTGGTGTTCCAGGTATGGCGTAAGTTGTAAACTATTCCGCATTGTTTCAAATGTAGGCCAAACTCGTAACTCAAATATTCTCCTCCACGATCAGATCGCAGAAACTTTATTTTCTTGTTACGATGATTTTCCACTTCACTCTGAAATTCTTTGAACTTTTCAAATGTTTCAGACTTGTGTTTCATTAAGTAGATATACCCATATCTGCTCAAATCATCTGTGAAGGTGAGAAAATAACGATATCCGCCATTTAGCCTCAACATTCATTGGACCACATACATCAAGATGTATGATTTCCAATAAATCTGTTGCTCTCTCTCCATAGTTCCGAGAACGGCGTTTTAGTCATCTTGCCCATAAGGCACGGTTACGCAAGTGCCAAGTGATTCATAATCAAGTGACTCCAAAAGTCCATCAAGATGGAGTTTCTTCATGCGCTTTACACCGATATGACCTAAACGGCGGTGCCACAAATAAGTTGCACTATCATTATCAACTCTACATCTTTTGGCTTCAACATTATGAATATGTGTATCACTACTATCGAGATTAAGTAAAAACAAACCATTCTTCAATGGTGCATGACCATAAAAGATATTATTCATATAAATAGAACAACCATTATTCTCTCGATTTAAATGAATAACCGTCTCGCATCAAACAAGATCCAGATATAATGTTCATGCTCAACGCTGGTACTAAATAACAATTATTTAGGTCTAATACTAATGGAAGGTAGATGTAGAGGTAGCGTGCCGACCGCGATCACATCGACTTTGGAACCATTTCCCACGCGCATCGTCACCTCGTCCTTAGCCAATCTTCGCTTAATCCGTAGCCCCTGCTTCGAGTTGCAAATATTAGCAACAGAACCAGTATCAAATACCCAGGTGCTACTGCGAGCATTAGTAAGGTACACATCAATAACATGTATATCACATATACCTTTGTTCACCTTGCCATCCTTCTTATTCGCCAAATACTTGGGGCAGTTCCGCTTCCAGGGACCAGCCTGCTTGCAATAGAAGCACTGGGCCTGTGCTTAGGACCAGACTTGGGTTTCTTCTCTTGATTAGCAACTTGCTTGCCGTTCTTTTGAAGTTTCCTTTTCTTTCCTTTGCCCTTTTTCTTGAAACTAGTGGTTTTGTTAACCATCAACACTTGATGCTCCTTTTTGATTTCTACTTCCATGCTTTCAAAGATCGCGAAGAGCTCGGGCATTGTTTTTGTCATCCCTTGCATATTATAGTTCATCACGAAGCTCTTGTAGCTTGGTGGCGATGATTGGAGAATTCTGTCAATGACGCAATCATCCGGAAGATTAACTCCAGTTGAATCAAGTGATTGTTATACCCGGACATTCTGAGTATATGCTCCTTGTGTAACCGTTCTCCTCCATCTTACAGCTATAGAACTTTATTGGAGACTTCATATCTCTCAATCCGGCATTCGCTTGGAATATTAACTTCAACTCTGGAACATCTCATATGCTCCATGGTGTTCAAAACGACGTTGAAGTCCCGGTTCTAAGCCATAAAGCATGGCACCTTGAACTATAGAGTAGTCATCGACTTTGCTTTGCCAGACGTTCACAACTTCTCGGCGCAGCCCTTGCACCAGGCCCGGCACCTAACGGTGCTTCCGGACGTAATTCTTCCGTGTGCAGCAATAAGGATAATCCTCAAGTTACGGACCCAGTCCGTAATTGCTGCCATCATCTTTCAACTTTGCTTTCTCAAGGAACGCATTAAAATTCAACGGAACAACAAAGACGAGCCATCTATCTACACAACATAGACAAGCAAGATACTATCAGTACTAAGTTCATGATAAATTTAAGTTCAATTAATCATATTACTTAAGAACTCCCACTTAGAAAAATATCCCTCCAATTCTCTAAGTGATTGCGTGATCCATATCAACTACACCATGACCGATCATCACGTGTGATGGAGTAGTTTCAATGGTGAACATCAATATGTTGATCATATCTACTATATGATTCACGCTCGACCTTCGGTCTCCGTGTTCCGAGGTCATATCTTATATGCATAGCTCGTCAAGTATAACCTGAGTATTCCGCGTGTGCAACTGTTTTGCACCCGTTGTATTTGAACGTAGAGCCTATCACACCCGATCACGTGGTGTCTCAAAGACGAAGAACTTTCGCAACGGTGCATACTGTGGAGAACACTTCTTGATAATTTAGTAAGGGATCATCTTATAATGCTACCGTCAATCAAAGCAAGATAAGATGCATAAAGGATTAACATCACATGCAATCAATATAAGTGATATGATATGGCCATCATCATCTTGTGCTTGTGATCTCCATCTTCGAAGCACCGTCATGATCACCATCGTCACCGGCGCGACACCTTGATCTCCATCGTAGCATCGTTGTCGTCTCGCCAAACTTATGCTTCTACGACTATCGCTACCGCTTAGTGATAAAGTAAAGCATTACAGCGATTGCATTGCATACAATAAAACGACAACCACATGGCTCCTGCCACTTGCCGATGACTTCGGTTACAAAACATGATCATCTCATACAATAAAATTCAGCATCATGTCTTGACCATATCACATCACAACATGCCCTGCAAAAACAAGTTAGACGTCCTCTACTTTGTTGTTGCAAATTTTACGTGGCTGCTACGGGCTTTAAGTAAGAACCAATCTCACCTACGCATCAAAACCACAACGATACTTCGTCAAATAGACTCCGTTTTAACCTTCTCAAGGACCGGGCGTAGCCACACTCGGTTCAACTAAAGTTGGAGAGACAGTCTTCCACAAGCCATCTATGTGCAAAGCACGTCGAGGGAACCGGTCTCGCGAAGAGTACGCGTAAGGTTGGTCTGGATCGTGCGTCCAACAATACCGCTGAACCAAAGTATGACATGCTTTGGTAGGCGGTATGACTTGTATCGTCCACAACTCACTTGTGTTCTACTCGTGCATATCATCAAACCATAAAAACCTAGGCTCGGATGCCTTTGTTGGGTAACGAGTAATTTCAAAAATTTCCTACGATCACGCAAGATCATGGTGATGCTTAGCAACGAGATGAGAGTGTTGTCTACGCACCCTCGTGAGACCAGCAACGGAAGCGTTGACGTGACGTAGAGGAAGTAGTCGTACTCCTTCACGATCCAACCGATCCAAGTACCGAACGACGGCACCTCCGAAGTTCTGCACACGTTCAGCTCGATGACGTCCCTCGAACTCCGATCCAGCCGAGTGTTGAGGGAGATTTTCACAAGACGACGGCGTGGTGACGATGATGATGTTCCACCGGCGCAGGCTTCGCCTAAGCTCCGCCACGGTATTTTCGAGGTGTAATATGGTGGAAGGGGCACCGCACACGGCTAAGGAACGATCTCAACGATCAACTTGTGTGTCATGGGGTGCCCCTGCCTCAGATATAAAGGAGGGAAGGGAGGGGCTGGCCGGCCAAGGAGAGGTGCGCCAGGTGTCCTACTCCTACTAGGAGTAGGATTCCCCAAATCCTAGTCCAACTAGGATTGGCCAAGTGGGAAGGGAGAGAGAGGCGCCTTCTCCTAGTCCTAATAGGACTAGGGAAGGGGGAAGGTGCTGACCAGCACTTGGGCCCCCTTTTCTCCTTTCCACTAAGGCCCATGTTGGCCCATTAGCATTCCGGGGTTCCGGTAACCTCCGGTACTTGGTAAAATTCCCAATTTCACCGGAACACTTCCGATGTCCAAACATAGACTTCCAATATATGAATCTTTATGTCTCGACCATTTCGAGACTCCTCGTCACGTCCGTGATCTCATCCGGGACTCGAACAACCTTCGGTACATTAACATCATAAAACTCATAATGCTATCGCCGAAGCGTTAAGCGTGCGGACCCTACGGGTTCGAGAACAATGTAGACATGACCGAGACACCTCTCCAGTCAATAACCAATAGCGGGACCTGGATGCCCATATTGACTCCTACATATTCTATGAAGATCTTTATCGGTCGACCGCGATAACAACATACGTTGTTCCCTTTGTCATCGGTATGTTACTTGCCCGAGATTCGATCGTCGGTATCCAATACCTAGTTCAATCTCGTTATCGCAAGTCTCTTTACTCGCTTCAGAATACATCATCTCACAACTAACACATTAGTTGCAATGCTTGCAAGGCTTATGTGATGTGCATTACCGAGAGGGCCCAGAGATACCTCTCCGACAATCGGAGTGACAAATCCTAATCTCAAATATGCCAACCCAACATGTACCTTCGGAGACACCTGTAATGTACCTTTATAATCACCCGATTCGTTGTGGACGTTTGGTAGCACCCAAAGTGTTCCTCGTGCAAACGGGAGTTGCATAATCTCATAGTCATAGGAACATGTATAAGTCATGAAGAAAAGCACTAGCAACAAACTATACGATCAGGTGCTATGCTAATGGAATGGGTCATGTCAATCAGATCATTCAACCAATGATGTGATCCCGTTAATCAAATAACAACTCCTTGTTCATGGTTAGGAAACACAACCATCTTTGATTAACGAGCTAGTCAAGTAGAGGCATACTAGTGACACTCTGTAGGTTTATGTATTCACACATGTATTATGTTTCCGGTTAATACAATTCTAGCATGAATAATAAACATTTATCATGATATAAGGAAATAAATAATAACTTTATTATTGCCTCTAGGGCATATTTCCTTCAAACATCATGTCCCCTGCCTCCTGTTACCATCCGCCTTAGACGCACAGTTCGGGACCCCCTACTCGAGATCCGTCGGTTTTGACACCGACATTGGTGCTTTCATTGAGAGTTCCATTTTGCTGTCACCGTAAGGCTTGATGGCTCCTTCAATCATCGGTAACGATGCGATCCAGGGTGAGGTTTTCCTCCCCAGACAGATCTTCGTATTCGGCGGCTTCGTACTACGGGCCAGTTCGCTTGGCCATCTGGAGCAGATCGAGAGCTATGCCCCTGGCCATCAGGTCAAGTTCGGAAACTTGAACTATACTGCCGACATTCGCGGAGACTTGATCTTCGAAGGATTCGAACCCATGTCAGGTGCGCCGCACAATCACAACGGGCATGACTTAACTCTGCCGTCAGACAATGTTCGGGGGATCACGCCTGCAACTACTCCGGCCTTTAATCCGAAACAAATTGCGCCATCGGAGGACGGGTGAATAGACCCCGCCACGGAGGCCGCACTCTCAGTGGCGATAGAGCCGAATACTGACTTCACCTCCTATGAGAGCCATGTTGCTGAACCATTGGACTCGTCCCCAGCCACAGGCTCCGAGCCGCCTGCGTCCGTGCCTATCGAATCCGATTGGGCACCGATCATGGAGTTCACCTCCGCGGATATCTTTCAGCACTCGCCTTTTGGCGATATGCTAAATTCATTAAGGTCTCTCTCCTTGTCGGGAGAACCTTGGCCGAACTATGTCCGGCTAGAATGGGATGCGGACGACGAAGAAATTCGCGCCCCACCCACCACCCACTTAGTAGCCACTCACGATTTATTTAACCGACATGCTCGATTTCGACTCCGAAGACATCGACGGTACGGACGACGATGCAGGAGACGATCAGGAACCACCGCCTACAGGGCGCTGGACAGCCACCTCATCACACGATATATATGTATATATATATATATATGGTGGATACACCCAAAGAAAACAATGACGAGGAACGGAAGGATGCAGCGAAGGATAGCTCCCTCGAGAAGCAACCAAAGCGACGGCGTAGGCGCCGCTCCAAATCCCGCCTTGCCAAAAACAGCGATAACAGCGCAGGAGAAAATAACACCCCAGTCGACTCCAGAGGAGACGACAACACTGACCCAGTGATAGAGCAGGATGAACCAGCGAATGGCGAACATAGTACGGAGCAGCTGTCCAAACACGTCGACGCCGAGGATAAAACTCATCAACCTCTCTCTGGAGAGGAAAACAGTCCGGACACGTCATCCCGGAAAGACACCCAGAACAGGAGAACCTTCGTAGAAGGCTCATTGCCACCGCGAGGAGTATGAAGAAGCAGAAGCAAAGGCTTAAGGCCGCGCAGAATACACTCAACAGTAGATGGAACAAAGTGATCGACACTGAAGAAAAGTATGGTGGTAGTTGCCATACAAAGAGCTATCTAAAGCGCAAGTTGTTGCCTGAGTTCGACAACGAGGCCGTAGAGCCTATACAGCCGAAGAATAAAACGGCCGATCAGTAGGATCGACCACCTCGTGGCCGCGATAGGGCGGCTAACGGGGCCGCACATAAGTCGACACACGATTTACATGAGGACTTGCGCCAAAAATCCGGTATGACCAGATCCATCTATGGATCTAGGAAGCGCGCTCCGGCACAAAATCAAAACTGAATATGCTTCACTGACGAGGTACTGGATCATGAATTTCCAGAGGGATTCAAGCACGTGAACATAGAGGCGTACGATGGGACGACATACCCTGGGGTCTGGATTGAGGACTTCATCCTCCATATCCATATGGCTCGCGGAGACGATCTCCACGCCATTAAATACCTGCCCCTCAAGCTGAATGGACCAGCTGGGCACTGGCTGAAGAGCCTCCCCGAAGATTCAATAGGAAGTTGGGAGGAGCTTGAGGATGCTTTTAGGGCCAATTTTCAAGGGACTTATGTCCGACCTCCGGACGCAGACGATTGAAGTCACATAATTCAACAGCCCGGAGAGTCAGCCCGAAAGCTTTGGAACAGATTTCTCACTAATAAGAACCAAATCGTCGACTGCCTGGATGCCGAAGCCTTAGCAGCTTTCAAACACAGCGTTCGCGACGAATGGCTTGCTAGACACCTCGGCCAGGAGAAACCAAGGACAATGGCAGCCTTAACAAGCCATATGACCAGCTTTTGCGCGGGCGAAGATAGCTGGCTAGCCCGTAGCAGCACCAGCGACCCAGGCCCATCCGAAGTCAGGAATGGCAATGGAAAACCACGACGCAATAAAAGCAAGCGTCAAAATAACGAAGACAGCCCAGCCAACACGGCGGTAGACGCCGGATTCAGGGGCTCTCTACCCGGTCACCGGAAGAAGCCTTTCAAAGGCAACAGAGATGGACCGTCCAGCCTCAACAAGATTCTAGACAAATTATGTCAGATTCACGGCACCTCCGACAAACCTGCGAATCACACCCACAAGAGAATGATGGGTCTTCAAGCAGGCCAGCAAGCTAAATGCCGAACACGAGGGGAGGGAGACACCAAGTGAAGACAAGGATGAGCCTCGTCAGGAAAGCACTGGGGGACAGAAAAAATTCCCACCAGAGGTCAAAATAGTGAACATGATTCACATAACAGAAAGAAAGGGCAAACATGCACTCAAAGACACATGTGTCGTAGAGCCCATCCGCCCCCCCCCCCCCCCAAGTTCAACCCTTGGTCGGCTCGCCCGATCACCTTTGATTGCAGGGATCACCTGACAAGTATCCGGCATGGAGGATTGGCTGCCTTGGTGCTAGACCTAATTATCGACGGATACCATCTCACCCCAAGTCCTTATGGACGGCGGCAGTAGCCTGAATCTGATATATCAGGACACAGTCCGCAAAATGGGGATAGACCCAACAAGAATCTGCCAAAGCACTACTATCTTTAAAGAGGTAATACCAGGCCCAGAGGCCCGCTGTATGGGCTCTCTAGTACTAGAGGTTGTATTCGGTTCACCCGGCAACTTCCGAAATGAAAATTTAACCTTCGACATCGCTTCATTCCGAAGCAGCTATCAAGCACTACTCGGAGGAACAGCTTTCGCTGGTTTTAATGTTGTACCGCATTATGCTTCTCTTAAGCTAAAGATGCCCAGTCCATGTGGCACCATCACAGTTAGTGCAAATATTAAGCGTTCCTTACGCGCGGAAGAACGTGCGGCGGCTTTAACAACCGAACACTAGACGGCCTCCCCAACCAAAATAAAGGATCAGTCATCAAGACCGCGGACACGGCTAGACGAGTCCGGCGCATCACTAGCTGTAACAGCCTAGATATACCCGAGAGTGGTTTGCCAATTATACTCCCATAGGCGGTACCAGGGGCTTCCGGCGTGTAAAAAGGACTAGTTCGGCTCAACTTTACTTACCTTGAATTTTAATGGTTTATTGAGAATAACCAATTTTTGCGCACGAAAACTTTCACCTAAGTTCTTCTCTTTTACAAATGACAATCGTGCTACACCGTTCCAGGATACGGCACAGCGGAGACATAGGCGCAGACGTGCAGCAGGGACCCGCTCAAAGGTTTCTTGTTAGATTAAGACCCTGTGTAAACCATTCTCACTGTCTTTTGTTGCTTCAAATCCTCCGGACACTCAGTATAGCCGAGAAGGATGCTGACATTATTGGCATTTGGCCACATCAGAATAATGCACGTACCTGGACATTCGGGGTTCATCATCAAGGGCATTGCTTAGCCCGGTACATGTTATAAAGACCGAATACCTTAGCGAGTGTTTGGCATCATGAGTTTGGCCTTATATGCATCAGCTCTGAATCATGTCTTTGGTCAAATGTTGGGTTTGCCTGGCTCCCGCGTTTTGCTACCTTACGTTCCGCTCTATCGGCTAAGGTGGCACCGGGAGAACTACTGCGATTATGCCCTGGCTCATCCGGACGAGCACCTCAGTAGAGAAAGCCGAAAACTGACTGTCAAGATAAGCGCGAGACTGGTCAACCACTCGATGACTTAGCGGAATCTTCTGGATTCCTCCGCATTAACGAAGGGCCGGTTTTCCCGGTCATGTACGTACGCGCCCCAAATTCGGATGAGTGCGAAAATACCAGGGGCTATATAGTACCCCACTGTCAAACTCCTATGGTCAAGTGAAAGTGTTAAAGCAATATAGTCTGATTGCCTCGTTCGCCGTGCTACCACCTCCTTAATGGACCAAGACGTTGGATCAAGTGTGAAGACACGCTTAAACACCCCGCATTATATGCGTAAATGGTCGATTTACTACAAACTTTCAGGACATATATATACATAAACAAACGCATAGGAGGCATAATAATACTTTCAGGCAAAAGTATAAACACAGCCTTTACAATTCAAATAACATTGTTCTTACAATGGGGATACATGTCACTAGAACATAACATTTTTCGAGCACTGAGCCTCTATTAAATGAGCGCCTTCAAGGACCTCTTCAAAGTAGTGCTCAATCGATACTCGTCCTATGGCCGAACTCTGGGTTGCAACAGCGGTGGCCTCCATCTCTGCCCAGTATGTCTTGACACGGGCAAGGGCCATCCGCACACCCTCTATGCACGCCGACCTCTTCATAGCATTGATATGCGGCACAACACCAAGGAATCGTTGTACTAAGCCAAAATAACTATTCGGCCTTGGTCCTTCCGGCCAAAGATGATCCACAACAGACCTCATGGCAAGCCCGGACAACCTATGGAGCTCGGCCCACTCGGTCATTCGCTCATTTAACAGCAGCGGCCGCACCGGAACATTGTACTGCGACCAGAACAGCTTTACCACTTCACGATCTTTTTAATCTTTGAAAAACTCGGCCGCATCAGCAGCACTCGCTGCCAAATCCACATATGCGTCTGCAGAACTCCATAATTGATCGAGAAGGGCATACTTCGGATCTCCGAACTTCGTCCGCAACAAAAGGGGCTTCCCAGCCGCGATATCTCCAGCTTGGCGCAGCTCCTCCTTCGCTACTCTGATTTTAGAGCGGGCTTCCTTGGCTCCTACCATGGCCTTATCCAGGTCCGTCGCCTTCGCTCGGCTTTCCTTTTCAAGAAGCTCGTAACGGTCGGCGGCATCTTTCAACTCAACGCCCATCTTTGCTATTTTACCCTTGCTTTGGCAATGCGCAGCCTGTTCGGCTCTCAGCTCTTCGACCGCCTTTAGAGCGGCCGCATGACTCTTCCTGGCTTGTTCCTTGGCTCGGGCAAGTTCCGCCCGAAGGGTCTCCACAGCAGCAGCTCCATCTGCAGTCGTAACATATTAAAGATACTAGCATCATGCTCCCCTTATTATGTGTTGATCACCGGAGAAATCACATACCCTGTGCCTCGTCAAGCCACTTGTTTACAAGCACGATGTCGGCATCTGCCGCATCAAGTTGCCGCTTCAGCTCGGCAAACTCACCAGTCTGGCTAGCCACCGGACAAGCAGCCACCTGCACAACGAGGCGACATGATTATTACCTGGGACTATGATCCTCTATTTGCCGCTGTTCTCGACAGCAACCAGAGTCTCAGGGGCTACTATCTACATAAGGCACACCTAACATGTGCGATACCGTCAAAAACATACACTATTTCACATACCTCAAAGCCTTTCAGCAGACTCATAAAAGCTTCATGCAACCCGCTTTCGGCGGATGAAATCCTCTCAACCACCGGGCCCATCAGAGCACGATGCATTTCCGAGACAGCCGCTTGCTCCAGAAGATTCATCAGTACGTCCGATCACACACCGGACGGTTCCGGACTCTTTCTGTGGCTCTCCTTAGGAGCCGAATACTCCGGACTTCGGGGGGCCGAAGGGTTACCCCCTGGCCTTGGCGGATCAGGAGAAATCCTCCGTGACGACACCTCAGGGTCGCCCGCCTCATGAGGCGGGGAGGCGTGGGGAGGTGTTTCGCTCTCCATCATCTCCGGAAGAAGATCCCCCGAAGACGAACTCTGTCGAGAAGGGAAACGATCCGAACTACAAGATATATGCTTCGATTATTGTCCTCCGAGGTAAACCAGGATATTTCTTACTATTAAGTATTTTCGTTTACTTACAGCTCGATGGAGGGCTGATCCCCTTGCGGGCACTGTGCGGCAAGGGTACCCTCAGAGGCTGGACCCTCTGGCGAAGATTTCTTCCCTCGTTTGGAAACCATTGTTTCCGAGTCTTCAGAGGCGGTCCTCTTCCTTCCCCAGGGAGAGGGAACGTCAGATTCTTCCCCCCGGTTATCCTCCTTCGTGGAGGCGCTAATTCCCTCGGTTTGGATGAATAACGAGCGAGGCCCGCTTTCAGCCTCTTTATTCCCCCCTTTTATCTTCCCCGGAGGGCGCTTGATAAGGCGCAATCTCAAGCATTCTGGTCAGTACTGGATTTGTTGAGCCTTCAGGAAGGGGGGCCGAACACCTAATCATCTTCCCCTTTTTTACCCAGTCCTGGTCAAAAAGCGGCTTTTCAAAATGATGTTGTAAATAAAGAGACAATGTGTTCGGCCGAAGTTCTAGTTACTTGGGTATCTGGACAATTGCAGCTCAGACCCAAATCCTCGGTGGTGTCCGACACCTTATTTGTGATCCGAAGAACAATTTGTACATCTCTTCGAGCGTCATGCCGAGGAAGTGCTGAATAGTTCGCGGTCCTTCTGGGTTGAACTCCCACATACGGAGGGGTCGACGTTTGCAAGGCGGGACTCAACGAACTAGCATGACTTGCATTATCGTGATCAGGCTGATATCTCTCTAGAGGAGATCTCGGATGCGACTCTGCAGTATCGGCACATCATTTACCGGCCCCCAGTCCAGCCCCTTGTTGATCCATGACGCTACCGTATGGTGGGCCGAGCGAAAGGCAGGGGCGGCCACCCATTTAGTACTGCGGGGAGCTGGGATGTAAAACCACTCCCGTTGCCATAAGCTGGATACCTCCGGGAAGGAACCCTTGGGCCATGGAACATCGGCGCCTTTGCTTATTACTTACTCCCTCAAAGATTCTGCGTGTCGCCCATCAATCGTCTTTGGCTCTATGTTAAAGGTCTTGAGACACAAGCCGAAGTGTGGGGTGACGTGGAGGAAGGCCGCACACACGACGATGAACGACGAGATGCGAAGGATGGAATCCGGGGCCAGGTCATGGAAATCCAGCCCGTAATAGAACAAGAGCCCCCTAACAAAGGGATCTAGGACAAGGCCTAGCCCTGGAGGAAGTAAGAAATGAATACGACGCTCTCGTCGGGTTCGGGAGTGGGAATGACCTGCCCTCGAAAGGTAGCTCAGGCGAGATTTCGGCGGTCAGATACCTAGCCTCTCTTAGCTTCTTAATGTCTTCCTCTGTGACAGAAGAGGGCATCCACCAACCTTGAAGGTTGGATCCGAACATGATTGAAAGGTCCGAAGCGCCTGACCTGAGCCTTCGGTGTTGGAACTCGAGGTGGGGGAAGGATTCGATTGAGTGCGAGAAGAAAAAGGACGGTCCTTGGCCTCTTTATAAAGAGGGTGAATATCAAGCGTCCTCCGCGTGGCCGTTTGGGACTTGCCTAAAATCAAGGAGTCATACCAACGGGCATGATTGGGTTACCCACACCCGTATTGATGAGAATCCCGTGATGAGGGAACACGATCTCTGCTTCGACAAGACGTGCCAAGGAAACCGCCTCGCGATATGTGTCGTGGCTGGTTGTGAAAAACGGTTCGAATAAATGACCGGGCCATGGTGTGATGTCATGCGGCAAAATGCGTCAGCAGATTAGATTTGTGGAAATATTATCCTCTCTCTATGGTGGTATGTGGAACTTGTTTTGCAGAGCCGGACACTATCCTTGTGTTCAAAATCTTCTATGGAGTATTCGGAGGAGGAACCCGCCTTGCAATGCCAAACACAATCTGCGCGCCGGACTCATCGTCATTGAAGCCTGGTTCAGGGGCTACTGAGGGAGTCCTGTATTAGGGGGTCCTCGGACTGCCAGACTATATCCTTTGGCCGGACTGTTGGACCATGAAGATACAAGATTGAAGACTTCGTCACGTGTCCAAATGGGAGTCTCCTTGGCGTGGAAGGCAAGCTTGGCAATACGGATATGTAGATCTCCTCCCTTGTAACCGACTCTGTGTAACCCTAGCCCCCTCCGGTGTCTATATAAACCGGAGGGTTTAGTCCGTAGGGACAACAACAATCATACCATGGGCTAGCTTCTAGGGTTTAGCCTCTACGATCCTCGAAATGGTAGATCAACTCTTGTAATACTCAAATCATCAAGATCAATCAAGCAGGAAGTAGGGTATTACCTCCATCGAGAGGGCCCGAACCTGGGTAAACATCGTGTCCCCCGCCTCTTGTTGCCATTCGCCTTAGACGCACAGTTCGAGACACCCTACCCGAGATCCATCGGTTTTGACACCGACAACAGGCATAATGGGTCGTTAATGGGCCAGAATATAGGACGTTCTGGAAACGGTGCAATGGGTTAACAGTCCAGAAACGGGCCGACTCTTGCCACGGGCCGAATTTGGCCCATTAGGGGAACAGGCCAGTAATGGGCCGGAAGTAATCGAGGGCTGGAAAGGAGGCCAAGAACGTATGGGCCGTCAGTAGGCCAAAAGCTAACACTGGGTGGAAACGGCCCAAGTGAATCATGGGCCGTTAACAGGTACAAACAAATTTATTGTTCATTATGGGGTAGAATCACCGTGGGCCTCTAAAAGGCCTAAAGATACGAAGGACTCATATGGGCAGAAAGACGTCGTGGGCCATACATGGGCCGAAAGTGAAACGGGTTGGTGTTATATTCGATGGCACACATGACGTTGTTGGGCTGATTTCGGGTATGCCCTAATGGGCCGTGAGTTACCGGACCGTAAAATGGGCTATTTGCGAAGAGACCGTTAACAGGCTTTTCATGTGCCAGCCGGCTAACTTTTGACCAAGTCAAACGGGCCGGCCTTTGTAAGCTAAATGGGCCGGTGGTGGGCCGTCGCACGTGTCGACATATCATAGGCACCTATCTGACCCACTGACGAGCTGGCACGTGTTTCCTTTGGCCAATCAGAAGTTTACACGTGGAAATTTCCCATTGGTCTGGGCTATTAACAGGTTATTGGATCCAAAACCGGACCCGATAGCTTAATGGCAACCCGTTACGGTGGATGCCATGTGTCGGTCAACCTTGACGACAGCACTTCTGTGACGCACGATTTATCGTCATGGAAGTGGACACTTCCGTGATGATAATTGTGGTAATGTCATGGAACACTTCTATGACAGCATAGGTATGACTATCTTGATTCTGTCCTAAAATTGTCATGGATGTACATGCATGACAGAAAACGTGACCTACTATGACAAACACGTATCATCACGGAAGTGTCTTTTTTTTAGTGTAGACGGCTCCAAATTGTTGTCTTGAGCTAGGTTTACATGGCTCGAGTCAGAATGGTAGTGGTCCTGCATCCTTTGGTGAAAGCGGACCATGTCGTGTGTGGGTAGCCACTTGCTTCTTTGTCTCCCAAGGTGGTATGGTGCTCGACTAGCATTTGGGACTGAGTGACTGACATGAAATATTGGTGGACGATATGGCCGGTCATACATCGGGATGGCATGCCCGAGTGTCATATCCTTGTTAGGTTCTTACTCCTTCCCAAGTGACACGTTGAGCAACAACGAGTTTTTGCCCCAGGCACCGATGCTTCGTGCAGTACTCAAGCCTACAGAAAGTCTCATTGTGGGTATAAAATTTAGAGCTTCCATGATAAATTCCAACCACGCTGACCTATGAACAGGAAATCCTCAAGTCATGGAAACTCTAGTTGCAAAATCTCCCAATCTCACTATGCGACTTATGTCACCAGTCACTGACGAACTCTCTGACAAGATGCACGCGGTACACATTGCTTCCCTTGTCTCCATCCTCTCTCTCTCTCTCTCTCTCTCTCTCTCTCTCTATGTGTGTGTGTACACTCGACCAGGAAGCTTCTTCTCACGCTTTGAGTACCAACACATGTCGTCGAGAGGTTGAAGAAAGAGAGGCAAGGGAGTGTTCGAAGAAAAAGGGTTCCCCCCGCTTTATATAATAAAGAACGACCACAACACAAAGCAACAGTAACAAGGTTCCGGAGACTGGTCCAAACACACACACACACACACACACACACACACACACACACACACACACACACACAAGTACGAGAACATAAGTTTTGCTAGGGGAGCAGCACATCAATCTCCTAAATCGAGCATCAAACATCATAAGCTAATCCAGCTCTGGAGGAGGCGGAGGGAGCAGTGGCAGGAGCAGTGGTACAAGTCTAGAAGTGGTGGAGCGGAGCTCGGCGATCACCCCGTCGACGGAGACATGGTCCTGTCACCTGCTAAGCAGCCTCCAGAGCTGTAGAAAGCCACATAGTTTGTATACGACATCCGTCACTCATAGAGGAATGATGTGTTCAATCACCAACTTATTACGGACATTCCATAATGTCCACAGCAGCGTCCCAACCAACACCCAGATGGAGGGAAGCCGTGTAGCGGGAAATGCTAGAACTTTTGCGGATATGTCTAGGAGGTTAGCATGGCACCAACTGCCACCCACCACCTCGTGAAGGCAGCTCCATAAAAATCTCTTAGAGGGTCATGTAAAGAAAATGTGGTTCGAGTCCTCAAGTACCGAACACAAGGGGAAGAGGCCGTCGAAGGGGCCACTGCATTTACGCACCACTGTACCAGATGGAAGGCGGCCCCTAACTAGTTGCAATAGGAAGATTCTAATCTTCAAAGGCATTTAATCTTCCAAAGTAGATTGAGCTCAACTGGACCCGGCGTGGGCAAGATTGCATGATGTGTTGACATGAGGCCGAACCTCGTGTGGGTCCTGGATGAATCGATCCCCCACCCAAAGAAGGGAAATGGTTCATCGACACTGACGGGCTTTGTCGGTGTACAAAAGTAGGGGCTCTCCTTTTAACCCCTTTACTTGTGCACGGGCAGTCAGAGCCGCGCCCGTGGCCAGACTAAGTAGGGAAGAGAAGGGAAGCCAAAGGCGCAAGACGGGCAAAGCAACGCCAAGACCAGAGGCACGAAGAGCAAGAGGGCAAGGTGGACTCTCCCGGCGAGACCCTTGCCGGGGCGGCCTCCGCAGCCCCGGCAAGAGCCTTGCCGGGGCAACTTTCCCAACACCAGTAGGGCACGCCACCCTTGAGCCCAAGGTTTCCAACACCGTCAACCACATTGGAACCAAGGCTTGGGAGGCACCTCCATGGTGGCATGCAGATCTTCGTCAAGATCATAAACACACAAGATCAGATGAGGACCAGAAGACGATGATCCTCGGCAAGATCCCTGCCGAGGAAATCCACGAGACCCCCGGCAAGATCCTTGTCGGGGACAACCGCGACGCCACGGCAAGACCACTTGCCGGGGCCCCGGCAACACCCTTGCCGAGGACACCCGCAGGGCCATAGCCAGGCCCGCGCCTGCCAAGACTCCACCTCCGTTCCCATACAGCTGCCAGCGCAACCAGCCAGGCAGGCACCGGCGTGGCGACGTGCGGCTTCCAGGCCAAATCAGCAAGCACCTGCGTGGTGGCATGCAGATCTTCGTGAAGACCCTACCACCACGCCATCTCAGCAGCCTGCCAGCCTACATGCCGCTGCATGCCTCGTTGGCCTGGACACGTGTCGGAGGGAGGCGGAGCGGCGACGGACGGGACAGGCCTCGTTGCCGTCCCCCAATAAAGCAACGGGACACCTAAGGGGCGCATTAATGCGCCTTGTCCCGTAATGACACGCGATAAGCTTGTACACTGTATACCTTTCCACCTCCTGTGTGCCACTGTGGCAACCCCTTTTGACTATAAAAGGAGGCCCGAGGCGTACTGGAGAGGGATTTGGATCTTTTGGACTATGCACGCCCCGTAGATAGTTGGAGAGCCGAAGAGCACTCAAATATACACCAAAGCAGGACTAGGGTATTACGCATCATCGCAGCCGAACCTGGGTAAACGATCCTTGTGCTGACTACCAGACCCGCTCTTTGGACAACCCCGCGCCTACCAACCGTAGAAGGGATCCCAGCGATCCCATAGGTGGCGTTCCGTCCGACATTGTTGGCGCACCAGGTAGGGGGCGCATTTGTGGAAATCTGGTCTGGTTGGAGCAGCGACTTCATCGTGGTCATCACTTCAAGGAAGAATACGACCAAATGAGTAGCATCATCGGCGGATGCAGTGAACGCTCCCCTAGCGGCAAAAAATCTAAGTCATGCAAAACTTTGAACAATTCCTTTTTATATATATAAGGTTATCGTCCTCGAAGATCTTGCCCTGTGTATGGAAAACTTGCACACGATGCAGCCCTGCCACTATTGGCAACGCCCTTGCTCTGTTTCGAGTCTGCTCAACAGTTCGAGCGGTTGCGTCAAGAACGGGGGGGTGACCTTCTGCAATTGGCAACACTCTCGTTCTGTCTCGAGTCCGCTCGACAGTTCGAGCGGCGGCGTTAAGAGCAGTAAGGTGGTTTGCCTGGCAGCAAGCACACCCGACATGCTATTGGGGATCCATCCTCAAGGCGCCGCGGCCTGGGTTTACGCACCGGCAAACCTACCCGATTAACGTAGGGTGGACATACAAAGGGAGATCCAACGGGAAAATAACATGCATCGTTTCAGGGTACTGCAGAGTTATACTACATCAAATAATCGCTGCGGTTCTAACTTAAGATAAAATTGTCTTGGTCTTGAACTCGCAGCAGCGATGAGAAAAGGGGTGTCTAGTCCCGGCGCTTGCCCTCTATCCTCTGAACTCCGTCGACGCGGCTGATGACGGGCTCGATATGCTCCTCGAGCGCCACAAGGTCCACACCCTCCGGCAAGCTTTCCAGTGCGGCGTCGAAGTCGAGGTTGGGGTTCCAGTACGCCACCTTGGTGTGGACCTTGGTCATGGCACCCCGGCAAAGCCTCCGGGCCTCATTGGCCAGAGAGGTCGCCCTGTTGGAGCGGAACTGCCTGTGGCTCCAAGAACGCCTCAAGAACAGTGGTCACTTGGCGTTGGGACTCACGTTCGGCTCCGGGCGTACCTCACATTTGGTATCCCCATGGCAGCCAGCTTCGTGGTGATCCTGCCGGCGACGTCCTCGAGGCAGCTGATCCAGGGGTTTTCACCCTTCACGTAATCCTCGTGGTTGGCGGCGACGTTCCTCTTTTTATGGGAAAGGCGCAAGACGCCTCTTTACCACGATGTGACGCATGAGGGCAGGAACCGCCCCACACATGACCCCCACGTCATGCATGACCCTCCACGTCGCACATTCAACACAGGTCGTGGGGAAACGCAGCGAGTGAAGGAGTTACAGCAGTAAAACTCCGCCTCGCGTGCCCGTGCACCATTCTGGGCCTAGCCCAACAACACGTTGTGCTTATGTGTGGCCCAGGCCCGGGGGCTCCTGTTAGTGTAAAAAAGTAGGGGGCGCTCCTTTTTACCCCTTTACTTGTGCACGGGCACTCAGAGCCGCACCCGCGGCCACACTAAGTAGGGCAGAGAAGGGAAGCCAAAGGCGCAAGACGGGCAAAGCAACACCAAGACCAGAGGCATGAAGAGCAAGAGGGCAAGGTGGACTCCCCCGGCGAGACCCTTGCCGGGGCGGCCTCCGCAGCCCTGGCAAGAGCCTTGCCGGGGCAACTTGCCCAACACTAGCAGGGCACGCCACCCTTGAGCCCAAGGTTTCCAACACCGTCAACCAAATTGGAAACAGGCTCAGGAGGCACCTCCATGGTGGCATGCAGATCTTTGTCAAGATCATAAACACACAAGATCAGATGCGGACCAGAAGACGATGATCCTCAGCAAGATCCCTGCTGAGGAAATCCACGAGACCCCCGGCAAGATCCTTTCCGGGGACAACCGCGACGCCACGGCAAGACCACTAGCCAGGGCCCCGGCAACACCCTTTCCGAGGACACCTGCGGGGCCACAGCCAGGCCCGCGTCTGCCAAGACTCCACCGCTGTTCCCATACAGCTGCCAGCCCAACCAGCTGGGCAGGCACCTGCGTGGCGACGTGCGGCTTCCAGGCCAACTCAGCAAGCACCTGCGTGGTGGCATGCAGATCTTCGTGAAGACCCTACCACCACGCCATCTCAGCAGCCTGCCAGCCTACGTGGTGTTGCATGCCTCGTTGGCCTGGACGCGTGTCGGAGCGAGGCGGAGCGGCGACAGACGGGACGGGCCTTGTTGCCATCCCCCAATAAAGCAACGGGACACCTAAGGGGCGCATTTAATGCGCCTTGTCCCGTCATGACACGTGATAAGCTTGTACACTGTATACCTTTCACCTCTTGTGTGCCACTGTGGCGCCCCTTTTGACTATAAAAGGAGGCCCGAAGTGTACTGGAGAGGGATTCGGATCTTCTGGACTACGCACGCCCCGTAGCTAGTTGGAGAGCTGAAGAACACTCAAATATACACCAAATCAGGACTAGGGTATTACGCATCATCGCGGCCCGAACCTGGGTAAACGATCCTTGTGCTGACTACCTGACCCGCTCTTTGCACAACCCCGCGCCCGCCAACCGTAGAAGGGATCCCAGCGATCCCATAGGTGTCGTTCCGTCCGATAGGCTTTAGCAATGGCCTGGAAATATGATGTGTTGGCGTCATCGAAGAGGACCCAATTGAAGGTCCCCCATTGGCACCAATATTCCTCTTCCTTCTGGTAAATCTCGAGCAAGTCCTCTTCTAAGCTAGCGAAGAGCCCATTCGCCAGAAGAGAAGCCCACGGCATCGGTCTTCAAGTCCAAGACTTGAATATCCACAAGTAGGGTTCCCTTCCTAATCTTGAGATCACGACCTACATTAGCACCCCAAGCCGTCATGAATTGTGTAGATCGCTTCTCCAGGAGGTGCCAATCATCGACCACCGACATCCATCGGTGTGGCTCCAGCCGAGCTGCCACCCTGCAATCCTTAATCGCCCCGATGAAACCTGGTTGCCGTAGCCAGAAGGACTCAAAGCGGAACCATGAGGGCGGGCGAGGCCTCTCATCACTAGATGATAACAGCAAGGGCACATGATCTGACCCGATTCGGGTGATGCCCTGCAAGCAAGCTAGGGGGAACCGCAGTTCCCAGTCCGGAGACATGAACACCCTGTCTAAGACACTCCAGGTTCGGGGCAACTGCCGATTGGTCCAAGTACACCTTGCCCCAACCCTATCTAACTCTCGATACCGAGATCGACGATCCAATCGTTGAATCGCTGCATGCCCGGAAAGTCGATCCGGGCATTATTTTTATCCGCCGGAGCTCTAATGAGGTTGAAGTCACCACCAATAATGATAGGTAACGGCGCGGATGAGACTTTTGTGCGGATTTCATCTAGAAAAGATTGGGATCGACTATGATCAGCTGGCCCATATACTACAATCACTTCCCACTTGAAGTTGATCGCTCTTTCCCACACCTCCATGCTCACAAAAAACTCACCCCGGTCCATGGACCCAACCTCACGGGTGGCATCCTTCAACCCCGGAAGGATGCCCCTGAAGTGACCAACCGGCAACCAGTGCCAAGCAAACCGGTGCCTACTGAGACTACTGAGACCTTCCAGCTCTGCTAATGAGAACTCCATACGCATTGTTTCTTGGGCCGCTACAATGTCGATGTTCTCCTCACGCATGTATTCCACTAGTTGTGTGAGGCGGCCCTCATTCCCAAAGCCCCCCAGGTTCCAAAAGAGTGCACGCATCTAGTCAACTAGGGGATCCTCCCTAGACCCCACAGTGGTGGAGGCGCTAAGCACGCAACAGAGTTGGGCCGTATGAGATCGAGTGTTCCAATGAGGTCTTACCTGTAAGAACGGGTAAAAACGTTTAGAGAATGTCTTAGAGACATTCAAATCCCTTTATCTAGATGAAAACGTCACGGAAGGGTATTTTCATAGGGACATTTGATAGAACATGAATATAAATGGGGACGGCCAAAAATTAGCGGAAAATATAAGTAGTAAGAATCAAGTTAGGGCATCCATGTAATTATTTTCAATGATACACCATGAAGAGGTGTACCAGTATCATAGAAAAAGAGTCAAACGGCTAACACAATACATTTCGGCATACAGTTCACAACACGATGACAACAACAATAAAACAACTCGCCTAGCCGAACCGCAAGCCACAAATGGAGAGGAGGCAAGACTCACAGACCAAGAACCGCGCCACAACCATCATCGGACACCTAGAAAGCATGATCCTGACTTCAGTTCAGCTGCTTAAGAATATAACTCCAACAACATGCATGATAAACCGAATCATCATTCAGAAAATAGCAAATATAAAGAAAGTCATGGGGAGATCATGTGTGTGCGGTGATGATGACTTGAATCTTGATGAGGCGGCCATTGCCGGGTGGTGGGTTACCTTCCGAGGCATCTATGCAAGCTCGTGGCAGCGCTCCATCCGACCGATGCATTCGTTTGGTTGTTCGGCACTTTCCTGGGCAAAAGAGGAGCCGCAACGGTGGTGTTGCGGTGCTGCTCGGTGCTTTGGCCTCGTGGGCGTCCGCTGCCAACGGCGCCACAAGTAGCCCTGTGTGTGCGCGGTAGCGAGCGTAGGCCTGGGGCACGGGCGTATATGCATACCAGCCCACACGCAGTTTCCCAAGCTGAGTACGTGGCCGGCGAGCGCATTCCTATCCTGCAGGAAAGTTCAAGGTTCATCAGTGTACGCGGCTACGGTCTACGCTTGCTAGTTGCTGCAGATGAGTAGGCCTTGGTACGAATCCTCGCCTCACGTGTTGGGCTAGGATTAACTTTACCGGTATTTGAGCCACTACTGCGGGTCGTGGCCGAATTTTGTGTTTTGACCCTTTTTAGAAAGGATTTCAGGATCTGACCCCGGTTTGAATTTTTTTTAAGATTTGACCCTTTTTCCTACCGCCAGGGCATCTGGCGGTAGGGTTAGATAGCCTACCGCCAGTTCCCATGGCGGTAGGAAACTTATCCACGTCAGCGCGCGGAGACGGTGCCTTGGGCCCTGGCGGTAGGCTGTCTAACCTTACCGCCAGGCCCTGCTTGAGGGTCCGGGCAGTTATTTGCCCAAACCCCGCGCCCCTGCCCATCTCCCCACCCTCCCCTGCTGGCAGTTCTTTCCTTTCTCCCCAAGTCACCCTCTCTCCTCTCTCATCTCCTCCACTCCCCCTTGGATCTTCACCGATTCTTCACCGCTTTTGGCGGATCGAGATGGCCCCGAGGAGAGAACCGTAAGCTCCTCCGATCCCTCCAATTAGTTTTTGCAAACTTGCTACCGATTCGACGCATTATTTGCTTGAAATCCCTCATGTTTTTGAACTTAGATTGATTTTTTTTCACCTAAGATTGATTGTAGTTGTAGTTCTTAGTTCTTTAGTAAGTAGTGGTATTGGATATGTACTCTAATCAATAGTTCATATGTTAGTGTGAAGATGAACCCTAGTTCATAATTTTTTTTATTAAAAAAATTATGATGTATTGTTGATAAAGGGATGAACCCTAGTTTGATGATGCATGTTGATATGATGATATGCTCTAGTGTGAAGATGAACCCTAGTTTGATGATGCATGTTGATATGATGATATGAGATATTGTTTGGAAAATTTTGTTTAAAATATGAAGCTATGATGTATGTTGGAGGTTTTTTTTGATATGATGCATGTTGATATGATTTGATCCATCATGTGTAGTAGATGTTGTTGGAGGAATATGCTTAAAATTTGATCTTGATATGATTTGAGTTCATTGTTTGTTTATGTATGCTTATGCTTATGGTGCTTTTGTTTATGAAACTCTATTAAGGCGGCCACCTCTTGCGGACAACATCGGCTCACGGTATTGCATGCTGGACTGGGCATTCGACAAGGGTCATCGTGCCCGTTTCATAGAGAACGGAGAGGTAAGTGATATGAAAGAAATTTTGATCAAAGTTCTCGGATTGATGAAAATGATTTCCTAACTTTTTGGCGTTCACTTTTGATGACGCCCAGCCCACTTTGCACATGAGGGGTCACGGGCTTCATGGGCATATGGACTACGACGAGCGCTATGCACCGTTCTTCAAGAGAGCCCGTCTGTTGGGTTTCGTGCTGCAGTTCAAGCGTCAGCCGCCGACGCTTGTCCACGCGGCTCTCACAGCTCTGATTGACCGTTGGAGACCGGAGACCCATTCTTTCCATCTGCCATGCGGGGAGATGACGGTGACCCTAGAGGACCGGGGGATGATTACTGCAATGCCGATCGAGGGTCATGCACTCACCGGTCGAGTGGAGAGGGCCAATCGGCGGAGAGGGTCACCACCCTCATCGGCGATCGCCCGCTGCCAAGAGTAACCGTACATCCGGTGTGCCGTTGCCCTGGCTCCCGGAGCACCGGAGGACATGCCCCCAAGGCGCAGATGAGGCGACTGTGGAGTTGTACGCGAGGGCCTATCTGTGGTATATTTTCTCGGAGGTCGTGTTTCCAGACGGCTCCGGGAACTCGCCAATCGGGCGTATCTGTTCTTCCTAGCGGACTGGGATGCAGTGGCAGTTGGGGGACGACATCTCTCGCCTACCTATACCGTTCGGTAAGAGAGTGTCTAATTGCGTACCTACCTACGAAAGTGTGTCCATGACATTTTCTTATATCTGATCCTCATTTGATGTTTTGCAGCTTGACGACGCAACGCAGAGGACGGGAGACAAGTCAAATATGGGTGGCTTTATGCAGGCCTTCTCCATTTGGATGTGGGAGCGGCTGCCGGTGGGGCGTCCGGAGAAGTTGCCAAGACGCCCATGGGAAGACTATGGCGAAGAAGGCGACGAGACTCGAAACCCCACCGTAGCTTACGAGTGGGACGTTGTCAAACTCTACACGGGCCTAAACAAGACTTCATACAAGACCTACACCAACGAAGTTGGGCGCTTTGACGACACGCAGGTATATGAACTCGCCCAGCACCTTTCTCTTTGATTCCGCTTATTGACCGAGAGTGCGAACTTACCAAGGTATATGTAATAGGTAATCTGGTGGCCGTGTCGACAAGAACGAGAGTGGGACTTTGATCTGAACGTGATGTGCAATGCGGACCGTGGTCTCTGGCGGTGCATCGTGCCCATGATATGTGTGTACGCCGTCGAGTGGCATTTGCCACAACGCGTGGCCACGCAGTTTGGGATTTATCAGCATACCCCACCGGGCCAGCCCACCGATACCGGCGGCCACGCGCTCCACCTGTGAGCTCTTTGTTCTCCGTGAGATTATCATGTTTCTTATTGCTTATGATGATCTCATTGCGCTTATGATGATTCTTGTTGATTATGCCTTGCAGCATGAACCGGCGTAAGAATCGACCGATCCGCATCGGGAGAGGAGCATAAGACTCATGTGACGGAGTGGAACCGACGGAGGTGGCGTAAAGACGTGGAGAGGAGAGTGACTAACTAGGATGATTACCTGGCCCGACACATGAGGTGGTACGATGATGGCCAGAAGCACCGTCTTCGTCTCAGGCCTCGATGGACGGCGGAAGACATCGCGGAGCTGGAGTGGGCTGACCCCGATGAACAGGCATACCGCATCGGCATCGAGACATGCACGGTGGATTTAGGGAGTTTGCACCCCTCATCAACAGAGTGGTACGCTTTGAACCGACGGTCATATTTAAAATATTTTATTCACAACGTGGATCGACTTATGCCGTTGCAGTCCGGTGAGCTGAACAGATGCATCTTTGAAGCCTCAGATGCACTAGGTCATCTTCCGGGAGCGTACAATCTGAGACCAGAGTCAGGGGGACGATGAAGGTACAATTTCAGTCTCCTCGGAACAGATGCATCTTGTTCACTTGCAGTCAGTCGATCTGAACTTATTATGACCTTGCTTCATTGTGAGTGCAGAAGTTCGTGCAGCGTTGTCGCAAGCTGGTAGGGCTGCTTGGGTGTGCTGGAGCTGGGTCAGTTGAAGCTCATCAGCCTGTAGCCACACAGGGTATCATCGGCTCATCGAGCCATGCTCCCTCGTCGTCTAGGTTGGTTGGGGAGGAGGAGGATGAGGAGGAGGAGGAGGAGTAGGAGGAGGAGGCCATATATGAAGAAGGGGAGGAGGAGGATGAGAGCAACGGGGAGGAGGAGTACGATGAAGATTATGGACCTCCAGCAACTCAAACGTCTCAAGCATCTCAGCTGCCGAAGAAGAGGAATCCGAAGAAGAAGGATTTGCTGAGTCCGGACCCTTTCCAGAGACCGGTTCCTCGACGGCCCAAGAAGAAGACCGAAGAGAATCGTTCAAAGAGTAACGAGGACCGTACCTCCAAGAGGGAAGGAGCAACTGATTATGCTCTTCGATAGTTGGCTCTTTTAGTTTCGTTGAACTTCGTTTGATTGGACTATTCGGGTGGTTATGAAGCTACGTGGAACTATGTGTTTGCTATTTGTGGATCTATGTGTTTGGTATTTGTGAAACTATGTGGAACTCCGTTTACTAATTAGTTGAAGTTCGTTTGAAATGTTCTATGCACTTCAAATTTGTTAATGTGTATGTGATGCCCAAGTTTAATTGTTTGAGATCTGTGATATTGTTGTCATATTTGTGAAAATTGCTATAATGTTATTGTCATATTGAATTTGAAAAGAAGCAAGCAAATGAACTTAAATTCATAAAACACAGGACCCTACCGCCATAAGGCCCTGGCGGTAGGGTCGAACCACTTGAGGCAACTCAATTCTTCGTTAAAGAATCGTTACACTGAAAAAACAAGACCCTACCGCCAAGGCCCCTGGCGGTAGGGTCAGACAGCCTACCACTAGGACAACTCAATTCTTCGTTACAGAATCGTTACACTGAGACAGGACCCTACCGCCAGGTGCTCTGGCGGTAGGTTTGGACAGCCTACCGCCAGGCCTCCTGGCCTCCTGGCGGTAGGTACTTATCCACATCAGCGCAGTCAAACGGCCGCCGTCCCCCTCCGTCGCACCCCTACCGCCATGGGCCGTGGCGGTAGGATATCTAACCCTACCGCCGTAGGCCCTGGCGGTAGCAAAAGGGTCAAAACACGAAAAAAAATTAAACAGAGGTCAGATCCTGAAATCCTTTTCAAAAAGGGTCAAAACACGAAATTCGGCCGCGGGTCGTCCACAGCTGCGCTTTGCACATCTACTCCCAATGACCACTAGATCCGGGTTCTCGAGTCCTGACTCCGGCTCGGGAAAACTTGAGGTGGTCGACTCGAACCTTCCTCGAACCACGCACTACCTATTGTGGAGTATCTTTCTTTAACTGGTAAAGGAGTAATAAAGAGCAGCAGAATTTGTTTATGGTTGGTGCTGCCACTTGCCCAATCGCATTCTCATCAGGGGCCAGCCAGGCGCTGCTCCCAAAACCACGTGCGGATTGCTTAGATTACGATCGATCTGCCGATGCCCTGTCACACTGAGAGGGCGAGCTTTAACTAATCTTCGTCGGCATCGACACCTCGAGTTGTTTGTTTAGCTTGCCACTTGCAATCTTGCACTGATATTTTATTGTTTGCGACCCCGAGTCGATAAGCCAAGGCAGCCACGAGATTAGAGTAGACGTTTGGATCTACTAATAAAGTATCGGTTGTCCTCCTCGCGGTGTCCGTCCCCAACCTCTTGGCCGCATGACCACATCTCAGGTTCTCTCTTACCCAACGAGCGGTGTCAGTACTGTCTGTCGAGCGGTTGATCGGTTTTAGCACGTGCAACTGGTAAGCAGCCAGGAATCTGTGGCCTGACTAGGAAAACTATTTCGTGCAAACGCGCCTAGCTGCGCCCTAGTTTGTTGATGATTTTCTCTGCGGGAAGCTCGTCCCGGTTGCTGATGCCGAGTCCGGTTTAATCGCCCACTGCCGCACATCTGTTTCGCCGACGCGCCTGCAAGAAGGGGGCATCAAGGCATCTCTAGCAGACTCTCTATGCTGAAACTGTCAACATTGCCTTCTACCTCAATTACTATTCCCTCTATCCTGAATTACTTAGCTAGACAAATTTAAGATAAGTAATTTGAGGTGGGTTTTTAACGCTCTTATCTAGTGATCGTTCGTTGGGAGGCTGTGGCTTTAACATTTGGGGGTTGGCAGTTTCTTCATAACAACATGATAGTTTATATGAAGAAGAAATTTTTGAGCAAAAACGAGTAGAAACTGCCATCGTTTTGTCTCGCGTCACAACTAAAACGGTCAGCAAACAACGTTTGTTGGACATCCCATTCCTATGGAACGTCAGCCAGATAGCTACCTTTTTTTAGGAAAAACACTAGCAAATCACCTAGCTTATGAATTTTGGTTTCACAAATCTTGAAATCAGGGCTTGAAACCTCCTACTAAGCCCTTTGAAGATACATGAGAGGCGTTTGCTCAATGTTGCTACTCATGTTGAGTTAGGTAACGGGTATACTGTTTCTTTTGGACCAACATATGGTGCAATGGCGCAACATGAGAAGATATTGCACCAGAAGTTTTCAATTCAGTGCCACCTGTCGTTTGGGAGTGAAGAACAGTAATGGAAGCATTGATCAATGGAGTCTGGATTAAGGACATAAAGGGTTGAATAAGTATTCACATTTTTCTTCACGTTTTAACCTTGTGGGAGGCGATCTCTGATGTGCAAATCATACAAGGTGTCAAAGACAAATGAAGCTAGTCGCGAAATCCTAAAGGTACATACTCGGTGAAATCTTTCTATAGAGCCCATTCCATTTCATCAGTCAAATGTAGTACTGCTTGTACCATTTGGAAGGCTTGGGCTCCCCTGAAATGCAAACTCTTTCTATGGCTGGTCGTGAGGGGGCATGTCTAGACAGCAGACTGTCTTGCCAAACATGATTACCACATAATGCTACATGTTGTTTCCGCAACAATGCGCACGATTCAGCGGATCATCTATTCATGGGAGGCAGTGTCATTACCATCATTTGTAGTTCGACGCTTCTTTGGGCAAATATGAGTGAGGTGATTCCGAAAGTGCACCTGCTCTCTGAGATTGGTGGTAAGAGGCCAGAACTAGAATTCATGATTCTAGGAGGAATTCCCTGACCACTATGGTACGATTAAAATTTTGGAGCATTTGGAGAGAAAGAAATGGAAGTATCTTTCAGAATTCTTACATGCCCCTTCAAGAAATCATTGACCATATTTAAATCAACTTGAGGCAATGAGCTGAAGCAAACCTAGGTTGTTTTATATTGCATTAATTGGCATTGTTGTTTGTAGGTATTTCAATTGTCAGGGCTAACATTAGATAGGGCGTGTCTTATGCTCTGGTTAAACTGGCTTGTACTTGTGTATCTCTAATGATCGTGTATTTCCGCCTCTTTTATTAAAATACATGCAACCCTCTTGCATGGTTCAAAAAAACTGGAAATCTATTACTCAAACTATTCTAATAAACTGATCACATTTCAACACAAAGATAGAAAATTTGAATGCATCACAATTGAACTGCGAGCATAAATATGGTTCATTGAATTCATTGGACAACCACAAGTTTTGCCAAAAGCCATCAAATGAGCAAGTTCATTCCAAAAAAATCATCAACACACAGTGGATAAAATGTCATCATTGTTCAAATAGGCTCATGCACCACCGCCGCACCCAACTGCACCCCTCCCCCCCCCCCCCCCCCGGCCGCCTACACCATCACCAAAAAACATATTAGCCATGATGTCGGCACGATTAAGCTCCCAATATATTATCGCCTTCTCGTCCATCTTTCTAGCTAGGATCCATGAACGTGATAGAGTGGTTCTCACCCACCCACTTCTCCCTTCGCTCCTTGACCGCGATTGCTAGGTTTTGCTCCTCGACGTCAAGCAATTTCTTTTTCTCCACCACGTCCAATTCTAGCATTTTAATCTCCACCTCTAGACTTTTCTCCTCCGCGGGCACCTTTCTATCCTCGGTTGCGGCCTTTGCCTTCCACTTCTCCTTCTTCATGGCCTTAACCTCATCAAAACTATTCATCTTCTCCTCTTTCTGTTTGGCTGCGAAATCAATTTTCACATCCACCATTGCAATCGACTCTTCCTTGTAAGCTCAAACACCACCATTCCTCTTCAGTTGCTTTGCATGTTTTCCTCCATCCGGATGCACATGAAGAGTAGATGTGTTCTCTACAAAGTCCTCTTCACCATTGGTGAGCGTTTAGCTCTTTGGTGTGGTTTCCAAGTTTCCTCTTATCCACTTCTCATGTCCATCAAGCTCGGGATAGAAATATGAAAAGAAAATAGCTTGCCGTTGTTTTGTTGTTACTTGCTTTGTAAAGAGATTGCATTGCTTTCTCGTATTGATGAACGGACACTCCACATGGTGGCTACAAATTCAGTTGCTCCACACAACTGGCCAATCGGTTGCATTGCTCTTGGATGTTACCCCAACGATGACTAAGAGAACCAATTGTGCCACTAGAGGGTATTTGCGTAATGTTGTTGTACTACTCTTCGATGCGAGTCCAAAATTTCTCCATTGTTTCGTCGGCATCGATCGTGGTATTGAGAGATACCTTGACCCTAAGCTTCACACAAATCTTTGTCCTCGTCAATCTTGTAATTACCCGTCGTAATACTCCTTTTTGCTTGACTCTATCGATATGCTCAACAACGTCGTACTCGTCCATCATCTCATGTTCTCTCAGTTGGCTATATGGAATTTTCATCGCAATGTAATCGAGACCAACTGTGTCGCTTGAGTCCAATTCATGAATCAAAGCTTGGGTATAATCTTTCAATATCTCACTACTAAAGTAGAGAAAGCACCTACCAATGAATGTCAAACAATGCATAACTATACTAAGAAAATGCATACAATAAAACTAAAAGAGGGAAAGAAATTACCTTTCAAGCATTTCCTCGAGCATGTCATCGTTGCAGGTTGTATCGTCTGAGTCCATCCTATCCTCGGGTGTCGGCGATGTAGGGGTTGCCTGTGTGGCAACGTGAGGCGGAGTAGTACTCCCCGAAGCCAGACGGGTCAAGGGGGAACTAACCCCGTAGCTACGGTCTTATTTTCCTTTGCCAATGCTGCCATATTGGGAGCCGCCTTCGCCATCAGCCGGCGGTTCCTTTTGCCGGTCTACTTGGCCAAGGCCTCTATGGTGGTCGCACCAAAGGAACAATCGGCCACTATCGTCGATGCTCTGCTGCCTACGGGGCTCCCCTATGCTGCCGCCTTTTTCTGGTTACGCCACCAAATTTGTGGCCATCAATGGATCTCCGGAGTAGGGCGGGGAAGGGCCTACCCATTTCGTCGGTCAATGGGGAATAGTACGGTCGGATGTAGCTACTGTGGTGACGATGGGGGTTGGCGAGAGGCGCGTGAGATTATTACTCAACTGCATGCATGCAGACTAAATATATATGTATATAAGAGGGTCACGAGGCAAGTTTGAGGGTCAAACTCAGATTTAGTAAAGTTTTGTTATAAGGGATATTCTAGTGGGCTCTTCTTTTCCCAAACAATAGTTTTGGTCCTCAAATGACGGGGTGTGCTAGAGATGCTCTCACAACACCATTCCTTCTAAGAGCATCTCTAGTCCTTCCCAAAAGATTATATCTTCTCCTACTAGAAAAAATAGACTATATCCTAAAACAAATCTCATTTGAAGGGTTAGATAAGAGCAAGTCCTTCCCATAAACCCTACTCCTTCTATATTTGAAAATTTACCCCTCAAAACGTACCCATTAAAATAAACTTAAGAAGGAAGCATGCATTCTCCCTAAACTTTCTACCTCCTCTCACAAGAATTCATGGCGCAATAGCTGGCGTGTGCCGCACGATTGGCCCTAGAGGACTATAACACCCTACGCCTGGTCGTGACCCAACCCTAAACCTAGTCACCGTCCTCATTTCCCCCAAATTTGTGTCGCCGTCATCGTGAACCACCCCTACGACACCACCGTCTCGAGCTAACCCAAGCACACCCTCCCCCTCATGCCCAAGCCATGGTGCATAGCTCTCCCATCGTCCATGTCATTTGAGCTCCGCCTTGTATGAGGAGGACGAGGAGATGGTGGATGCCAGTGGTGAGGACGTGGAGGCCGGTGCGAGCTATAGTTCCTCCCGTTGGAGGAGGCCTAGCGAGAATACTGTCGCGTCCATGCTAAGGAGGCGGAGTACTATGCTACGAAGCGGGCCGAATCCGACCTCTATGTGGTGGCAGAACCTGGTACCACTGAGGCATCGGTGGAGGACGGGTGGGAGTTCAAGCGCAACCGAAGGACCTTGATAGCAATGGAGAGGTGATATGTCTCCAACGTATCTATAAATTTTTATTGTCCCATGCCATTATAGTATCAATATTGGATGTTTTAGATGCAATTATAAGCAATTATATATCATTTTTTGGGACTAGCCTATTAACTTACTGCCCAGTGCCAGTTGCTGTTTTTGTTTTGTTTTTTTGCCTTTTTTGGTTTTCCATAATATCAATACCAAAGGAAGTCCAATTGCCATGAAACTTTTTGGAGAATTTTTTCTGGAAAAAAGAGACCCTGGAAGGTTCGGGAGGAGACCAAGAGATGAAGGAGGTGCCCACGGGGAACCAGGGCGCGCCCAGGGGGTAGGCGCGCCCTGGTGGCTTGTGGGTCCCACATTCAGCCTTTTGACCTAATTTCGCCTCTATAAATTCTCTAAAATCGGGAAACCAACAGAGAGACACCCGAAACCCTTTTTCCACCGCCGCAAGCTTCTGTTCTCGAGAGATCCCATCTGGGGGCCTTTTCCGGCACTCTGCAGGAGGTCGAATCAACCACGGAGGGGTTCTACATCAACCTTCCTACCCCTCCGATGAAGTGTGACTAGTTTACCACATACCTACGTGTCCATGGTTAGTAGCTAGATGTCTTCTTCTCTCTCTTTGATATTCAATACAATGTTCTTCTCGATGTTCTTGGAGGTCTATTTGATGTAATCACTTTTTGTGATGTGTTTGTTGGGATCTGATGAATTGTGAGTTTATGATCAGATTATCTATGAATATTATTTGAGTCTTCTCTGAACTCTTTCTGCATGATTATTATCATAGCTTTGTATTTCTCTCTGATTTATTGATTTGGTCTGGCCAACTAGATTGATTTTTCTTGCAATGGGAGAGGTGCTTTGTGATGGGTTCGATCTTGTGGTGCTCAATCCCAGTGACAGAAAGGGACATAACACGTATTTGTATCGATGACATTAAGGATAAAAATATGGGGTTTATTCATGCGTGAGTTTACTTTGTCTACATCATGTCATCTTTCTTTAGACGTTACTCCGATCTTATGAATTTCATACTCTAGATGCATGTTGGATAGTGGTCAATGCGTGGAGTAATAGTAGTAGATGCAGGCAGGAGTCGGTCTACTTGTCGTGATTGAGGAAGTCCTGGATTAGGGGGTCCTCGGACAGCCGGACTATATCCTTGATACGTCTCCAACGTATCTATAATTTTTGATTGCTCCATGCTATATTATCTACTGTTTTGGACCATATTGGGCTTTATTTTCCACTTTTATATTATTTTTGGGACTAACCTATTAACCGGAGGCCCATCCTGTAATTGCTGGGTTTTTTTGCCTATTTCAAAGGTTTCAAGAACGGAATATCAAATGGAGTCCAAACGGAATGAAACCTTCGGGAACGTGATTTTCTCACGAATATGATCCAGAGACTTGGACCCTACGTCCAAGAAAGCCAGGAGGTGGGCACGAGGTAGGGGCGCGCCCTACCCCTGTGCAAAGGCACCCCACCCTCGTGGGCCCCACCTTGCTCCACCGACGCATTTCTTCCTCCTATATATACCACGCACTTCAAACGATCGACACGGAGCCAAAACCTAATTCCACCGCCACAACTTTCTGTACTCCACGAGATCCCATCTTGGGGCTCATATTGAGTTCACGGAAGGGGAATCCACCACGGAGGGCTTCTACATCATCACCATAGCCCCTCCGATGAAGTGTGAGTAGTTTACCTAAGACCTTCGGGTCCATAGTTAGTAGCTAGATGGCTTCTTCTCTCTTTTTGGATCTCAATACAATGTTCTCCCCCTCTCTCGTGGAGATCTATTCGATGTAATCTTCTTCTTGCGGTGTGTTTGTTGAGACCGATGGATTGTGGGTTTATGATCAAGATTATCTATGAACAATATTTGAATCTTCTCTGAATTCTTTTATGTATGATTGGTTATCTTTGCAAGTCTCTTCGAATTATCAGTTTGATTTGGCCTACAAGATTGGTGTTTCTTGCAATGGGAGAAGTGCTTAGCTTTGGGTTCAATCTTGCGGTGTCCTTTCCCAAAGGATGAGGGGGCAGCAAGGCACGCATTGTATTGTTACCATTGAGGATAACAAGATGGGGTTTTTATCATATTGCATGAATTTATCCCTCTACATCATGTCATCTTGCTTAAGACGTTATTCTGTTTTCTTGAACTTAATACTCTAGATGCATGCTGGATAGCGGTCGATGAGTGGAGTAATAGTAGTAAATGCAGGTGAGTCACCTACTTGTCTCGGACGTGATGCATATATACATGATCATACCTAGATACTCTCATAACTATGCTCAATTCGCCAATTGCTCAACAAGAATTGCTCACCCACCGTAAAATACTTATGCTCTTGAGAGAAGCCACTAGTGAAATCTATGGCCCCCGGGTCTATCTTCATCATATTAATCTTCCTATGCTTTATTATTGCTTTGCTATTTACTTTGCTTTTATTTTACTTTGCATCTTTATCACAAAAATACCAAAAATATTATCTATCATCTCTATCAGATGTCACTCTCGTAAGTGACCGTGAAGGGATTGACAACCCCTATTCGCGTTGGTTGCGAGGAGTTATTTGCTTTGTGTAGGTACGAGGGACTCGCGCGTAGCCTCCTACTGGATTGATACCTTGGTTCTCTAAAACTGAGGGAAATACTTACGCTACTTTGCTGCATCATCCTTTCCTCTTCGGGGAAATCCAACGCAGTGCTCAAGAGGTAGCAATCCTTTGGCCGGACTGTTGGACTATGAAGATACAAGATTGAAGACTTGGTCCCGTGTCCGGACGGGACTCTCCTTGGCGTGGAAGGCAAGCTTGGCAATACGGATATGTAGATCTCCTCCCTTGTAACCGACTACGTGGTAACCCTAGCCCCCTCCGGTGTCTATATAAACTGGAGCGTTTAGTCCGTAGGACAAGAACAATCATACCATAGGCTAGCTTCTAGGGTTTTAGCCTCTACGATCTCGTGGTAGATCAACTCTTGTAATACTCATATCATCAAGATCAATCAAGCAGGAAGTAGGGTATTACCTCCATCGAGAGGGCCCGAACCTGGGTAAACATCGTGTCCCCCGCCTCCTGTTACCATCCGGCTTAGACGCACAGTTCGGGACCCCCTACCCGAGATCCGCCGGTTTTGACACCGACATTGGTGCTTTCATTGAGAGTTCCACTGTGTCGTCACCATAAGGCTTGATGGCTCCTTCAATCATCGGCAATGATGCGATCTAGGGTGAGGTTTTCTTCCCCGGACAGATCTTCGTATTCGGCGGCTTCGTACTACGGGCCAATTCGCTTGGCTATCTGGAGCAGATCGAAAGCTACGCCCCTGGCCATCAGGCCAGATTTGGAAACTTGAACTACACTGCCGACATCCGCGGAGACTTGATCTTCGACGGATTCGAACCCATGTCAGGTGCGCCGCACACTCACGACGGGCATGACTTAACTCTGCCGTCGGACAGTGTTCGGGAGATCACACCTGCAACTACTCCGGCCCTTAATCCGGAACAAATTGCGCCATCGGAGGACGGGTGAATAGACCCCGCCACGGAGGCCGCACTCTCAGTGGCGATAGAGCCGAATACTGACTTCACCTCCTATGAGAGCCGTGTTGCCGAACCGTCGGGTTCATCCCCGGCCATGGGCTCTGAGCCGCTTACGTCCGTGCCTATCAAATTCAATCGGGCACCGATCATGGAGTTTACCTCCGTGGATATCTTTCAGCACTCGCCTTTCAGCGACGTGCTAAATTCGCTAAGGTCCCTCTCCTTGTCAGGAGAACCTCGGCCGAACTATATCCGGCTAGAATGGGATGCGGACGATGAAGAAATTCGCTTCCCACCCACCACCCACTTAGTAGCCACTGTCGATGATTTAACCGACATGCTCGATTTCGACTCCGAAGACATCGACGGTATGGACGACGATGCAGGAGACGATCAGGAACCACCGCCTACAGGGCGCTGGACAGCCACCTCATCACACGATATATATATATATATATGGTGGATACACCCAAAGAAAACAATGACGAGGAATGAAAGGAGACAGCGAAGGATAGCTCCCTCGAGAAGCAACCAAAGAGACGACGTAGGCGCCGCTCCAAATCCCGCCTCGGCAAAAACAGTGATAACAGCGCAAGAGAAAATAACACCCCGGTCGACTCGGAGGAAGCAGCGACCACATTGACTCAGCGATAGAGCAGGATGAACCAGCAAACGGCGAACATAAATGCGGATCCGGCTGCGAACAAGGCGACGCCGAGGATAAAGCTCATCAACCTCCCTCAGGAGAGGAAGACAGTCCGGACGAGGATGCACACATCATCCCGGAAAGACACTTGGAACAAGAGAACCTCCGTAGAAGGATCATTTCCACCGCGAGGAGTCTGAAGAAGCAGAAACAAAGGCTTAAGGCCGCGCAGAATACACTCAACAGTAGATGGAACAAAGTGCTCTACACTGAAGAAAAGTATGGTGGTAGCTGCCACACAAAGAGCTATCCAAAGCGCAAGCTGTTGCCTGAGTTCGACGACGAGGCTGTAGAGCCTATACAGCCGAAGAATAATACGGCCGATCAGCCAGATCGACCACCTCGTTGCCGCAATAGGGTGGCTAACGGGGCCGCACGTAAGTCGACACACGATTTACGTGAGGACTTGCGCCAAAAATCCGGTATGACCGGGTCCATCTATGGATTTAGGAAGCGCGCTCCAGCACAAAATCAAAACCGAATACTACAACCGTCTGAACGCCACGATACATCCAAATACAGGGGTGCCGCACACCCCCTATGCTTCACCGATGAGGTACTGGATCATGAATTTCCAGAGGGATTCAAGCCCGTGAACATAGAGGCGTCTGACGGAATGATGACCACTGGGTGCGGATTGAGGACTTCATCCTCCATATCCATATGGCTCGCGGAGACGATCTCCACGCCATTAAATACCTGCCCCTCAAGCTGAAAGGACCAGCTCGGCACTACCTGAAGAGCCTCCCCAAAAATTCAATAGGAAGTTGGGAGGATCTTGAGGATGCTTTTAGGGCCAATTTTCAAGGGACTTATGTCCGACCTTCGGACGCAGACGATTTAAGTCACATAATTCAATAGTCGGAGAGTCAGCCTGAAAGCTTCCGAACAGATTCTTCACTAAGAAGAATCAAATCGTCGACTGCCCAGACGCCGAAGCCTTAGCAGCTTTCAAACACAGCGTTCGCGACGAATGGCTTGACAGACACCTCGGCCAAGAGAAACCAAGGACAATGGTAGCCTTAACAAGCCTTATGACCCGCTTTTGCGCGGGCGAAGATAGCTGGCTAGCCCGTAGTAGCACCAGCGACCCAGGCCCATCCGAAGTCAGGGATGGCAATGGAAAACCACGACGCGATAAAAGCAGGCGTCAAAATAAAGAAGACAGCCTAGATAACACGGTGCTAAACGCCGGATTCAGGGGCTCTCGACCGGGTCGGCGGAAAAAGCCTTTTAAGGGCAACAGAGATGGACCGTCCAGCCTAAACAAGATTCTAGACAAATTAGTCAGATTCATGGCACCCCCGATAAACCTGCAAATCACACCCACAGAGAATGCTGGGTCCTCAAGCAGGCCGGTAAGATAAACGGAACACAAGGGGAGGGAGACATCAAGTGAAGATGAGGATGAGCCTCGTCTACAAAGCTCTAGGGGACAGAAAAAATTCCCACCAGAGGCCAAAATAGTGAACATGATTCACGTAACAGAAAGAAAGGGGAAACATGCACTCCAAGACACATGCGCTGTAGAGCCCGTCACCCCCAATTTCAACCCTTGGTCGGCCCGCCCAATCACCTTTGATTGCAGGGATCACCTGACAAGTATCCGGCATGGAGGATCGGCTGCCTTGGTGCTAGACCCAATTATCGACGGACACCATCTCACCCAAGTCCTCATGGACGGCGGCAGTAGCCTGAATCTGATATATCAGGACATAGTCCGCAAAATGGAGATAGACCCGACAAGAATCTGCCAAAGTACTATTACCTTTAAAGGGGTAATAGCAGGCCTAGAGGCCCGCTGTACGGGCTCTCTAGTACTAGAGGTTGTATTCGGTTCCCCCGACAACTTCCGAAGTGAAAAGTTAACCTTCGACATCGCTCCATTCGGAAGCGGCTATCAAGCACTACTCGGAAGAACAGCTTTTCGCTTTTAATGCAAAGATCGCATTACGCTTCTCTTAAGCTTAAGATGCCCGGTCCACGTGGCACCATCACAGTTAGTGGAAATATTGAGCGTTCCTTACGCGCGGAAGAACGTGTGGCGGCTTTAACAGCCGAACATTAGACGGCCTCTCCAACCAGAGTAAATGATCGGTCGTCAAGACCGCGGACATGGCTAGACGAGTCCGGCACATCACTAGCTGTAACAGCTTAGACATACCTGAGATTGGTTTGCTGATTATACTCCCATAGGCGGTACCAGGGGCTACCCGCGTGTATAAAGGACTAGTTCGGCTCAATACTTACCTTGAATTTTAATGGTTTATTGAGAATAACCAATTTTGCGCACAACAACTTTCACCTAAGTTCTTCTCTTTTACAGATGACAATCGTGCTACACCCTTCCAGGATATGGCACAACGGAGACACAGGCGCAAACGTGCAGTAGGGACCCGCTCAAAGGTTTCTTTTTAGATTAGGACCCTATGCAAACCTTTCTCACTGTCTTTTGTTGCTTCAAATCCTCCGGACACTCAGTATAGCCGGGAAGGATGCTGACATTATTGGCATTTGGCCACATCAGAATAATGCACGTACCTGGACACTCAGGGTTCATTATCAAGGGCATTGCTCAGCCCGGTATATGTTATAAAGACCGAATACCTTAGGGAGTGTTCGGCGTCGCGAGTTTGGCCTTATATGCATCAGCTCTGAATCATGTCTTTGGTCAAATGTTGGGTTTGCCCGGCTCCCGCATTTTGCTACCTTACGCCCGCTCTATCGGCTAAGGTGGCACTGGAGAACTACTGCGATTGTGCTCTGGTTCATCCGGACGAGCACCTCAGTAGAGAAAGCCGAAAACTGATTGTCATGATAAAGCGCGAGACTGGTCAACTACTCGATGACTTAGCGGAATCTTCAGGCAAAAGTATAAACATAGCCTTTAGAATTCAAATAACATTGTTCTCACAATGGGGATACATGTCACTAGAACATAACATTTTTCGAGCACTGAGCCTCTATTAAACGAGCGCCTTCAAGGACATCTTCAAAGTAGTGCTCGGTCGATACTCGGCCTACGGCCAAACTCTGGGTTGCAACAGCGATGGCCTCCATCTCTGCCCAGTATGTCTTGACACGGGCAAGGGTCATCCGCACACCCTCTATGCACGCCGACCTCTTCATAGCGTCGATACGAGGCACAACACCAAGGAATCGTTGCACTAAGCCAAAATAACTATTCGGCCTTGGTCCTTCCGGCCAAAGATGATCCACAACAGACCTCATGGCAAGCCCGGACAACCTATGGAGCTCGACCAACTCGGTCATTCGCTCATTTATCAGCAGCGGCCGCACCAGAACATTGAACTGCGACCAGAACAGCTTTTCCACTTCACGATCTTTTTGATCTTTGAAAAACTCGGCCGCATCAGCAGCACTCGCTGCCAAATCCACGTATGCGTCCGCAGAACTCCATAATTGATCGAGAAGGGCATACTTCAGATCTCTGAACTCCGTCCGCAACAAAAAGGGCTTCCCAGCCACGATATCTCCAGCTTGACGCAGCTCCTCCTTCGTTGCTCTGATTTTAGAGCGGGCTTCCTTGGCCGGTACCATGGCCTTCTCCAGGTTCGTCGCCTTTGCTCGGCTTTCCTTTTCAAGAAGCTCGTAACGGTCGGCGGCATCTTTCAACTCAACGGCCATCTTGGCTGTTTTATCCTTGCTTTGGCAATGCGCAGCCTGTTCGGCTCTTAGCTCTTCGACCGCCTTTAGAGCGGCCGCATCACTCTTCCTGGCTTGTTCCTTGGCTCGGGCAAGTTCCGCCTGAAGGGTCTCCACGGCGGCAGCTCCATCTGCAGTCCCAACATATTAAAGATACTAGCATCATGCTCCTCTTATTATGTGTTGATCACCGCAGAAATCACATACCCTGTGCCTCGTCAAGCCGCTTGTTTACAAGCACGATGTCGACATCTACCGCATCAAGTTGCCGCTTCAGCTCGGCAAACTCACTAGTCCGGCTAGCCACCGGACCTTTTTTTAATATAAACAGTAGGGTAAAACCCCACTGCAACTTTTATTAAATTATCAAGGAAAAGAGTCTAGTCTCAAGGGCTTGAGATAAGCCCAAACGAAAAGAAAAAGAAAAAGAAAGAAAAAACAGAAACAAAAAATAGAGAAACTACTAAAAAAACCTACCCTATCTCTATATTTACAAGAGAAGCCACCGGACCTTCAGCCACCTGCATATGAAGGCGGCATGATTATTACCTGGGACTATAATCCTCTGTTTGTCGCCGTTTTCGACAGCAACCACAGTCTCAGGGGCTACTATCTGTATATGGCACACCTAGCGTGTGCGGTACCATAAAAACATATACTACTTTGCGTACCTCAAAGCCTCTCAGCAGGCTTATAAAAGCTTCATGCAGCCCGCTTTCGACGGATGAAATCATCTCAACCACCGTACGCATTAGCGTACGATGCGCTTCTGAGATAGCCGCTTGCTCCAGAAGATCCTTCAGTGCGTCGGGTCACGCACTGGACGGGGCCGTCCTCTTTCTGTTGCTCTCCTTAGGAGCCGAATACTCTGGACTTCAGGTGGCCGAAGGATTACCCTCTGGCCTTGGCGGATCAGGAGAAATCCTCCGTGGCGACACCTCAGGGTCACCCGCCTCATGAGGCAGGGAGGCATGGGAGGTGTTTCACTCTCCATCATCTCCGGAAGGAGATCCCCCGAAGACGAACTCTGTCGAGAAGGTCTACGATCCGAACTACAAGATATATGCTTCGGTTATCGTCCTCAGAAGTAAAGCAGGATATTTTTACTATTAAGTACTTTCGTTTACTTACAGCTCGGTGCAGGGCTGATCCCCTTGCAGGCACTGTGCAGCAAGGATACCCTCAGGGGCAGGATCCTCTGGCGAAGATTTCTTCCCTCGTTTGGAAACAATTGTTTCCAAGTCTTCAGAGGTGGTCCTCTTCCTTCCCTAGGGAGGGGGAATTTCAGATTCTTCTCCCCGGTTATCCTCCTTCGCGGAGGCGCTAATTCCCCCGGTTTGGATGAATAATGAGCGAGGCCCGCTTCCAGCCTCTTTATTCTCCCCTTTATCTTCCCCTGAGGGCGCTTGATAAGGCGCAAGCTCAAGCATTCTGGCCAGTACAGGATCTGCTGAGCCTTCGGGAAGGGGGGCTAAACACCTGATCATCTTTGCCTTTTTTACCCAGTCCTGGTCAAAGAGCAACTTTTCAAAATGATGTTGTGATAAATAAAGAGACAATGTGTTCGGTCGAAGGACTACTTACTTGGGTATCTGGATGATTGCAGCTCAGACCCGCATCCTCGGTGGTGTCCGGACACCTTATTTGTGATCCGAAGAACAATTTGTACATCTCTTCGAGCGTCATGCCAAGGAAATGCTGAATAGCTCGCGGTCCTTCCGGGTTGAACTCCCACATACGGAGGGGTCGACGTTTGCAAGGCGGGACTCGACGAACTAGCATGACTTGCATTACCGTGACAAGGCTGATATCTCTCTCGAGGAGATCTCGGATGCCACTCTGTAATATCGGCACATCATTTACCGGCCCCCAGTCCAGCCCCTTGTTGATCTATGACGTCAGTCATGGCGGGGGGGCCGAGCGAAAGGCAGGAGCGGCCACCCATTTAGTACCGCGGGGAGCGGTGATGTAAAACCACTCCCGTTGCCATAAGCTGGATACCTCCGGGAAGGAACCCTTTGGCCATGGAACATCGGCGCCTTTGCTTATTACAGCTCCTCCGCATTCTGCGTGGCACCCATTAATCATATTTGGCTCTACATTAAAGGTCTTGAGCCATAAGCTGAAGTGCGGGTTGACGTGGAGGAAGGCCTCACACACGACGATGAACGACGAGATTTGAAGGATGGAATCCGGGGCCAGGTCATGGAAAACCAGCCCGTAATAGAACATGAGCCCCCTAACAAAGGGATCTAGAACAAGGCCTAGCCCTCGGAGGAAGTGAGAGATGAATACAATGCTCTCGCCGGGTTCGGGAGTAGGAATGACCTGCCCTCGAGCAGGTAGCCTGTGTGAGATTTCGGCGGTCAGATACCTAGCCTCTCTTAGCTTCTTGATGTCTTCCTCTGTGACGGAGGAGGGCGTCCACCGACCTTGAAGGTTGGATCCAGATATAGTCGAAGGTCTGAAGCACCGGACCTGAGCCTTGGGTGTTGGAACTCGAGGTGGGGGAAGGATTCGATTGAGTGCGAGAAGAAAAAGGAGAGGCCTTGGCCTCTTTATAAAGAGGGCGAATATCAAGCGTCCTCCGTGTGACGTTTGGGACTTACCTAAAATCGAGGAGTCATACCAACGGGCACGATTGGGTTACCCACATCCGTATTGATGAGAATCTCGTAATAAGGGGGACACAATCTCTTCTTCGACAAGACGTGCCAATGAAATCGCCTTGCAAAACATGCAGTGGCAGGCTGATTGAGAAAAACGGTTCGAATAATGACCAGGCCGTGGTGTGATGTCACGTCATGAAAGGTTGTCAGCAGATTAGATTTGTGGAAATATTATTCTCTCTACGGTGGTATGTGGAACTTGTTTTGCAGAGCTGGACACTATCCTTGTGTTCAAAATCTTCTATGGAGTATTCAGAGGAAGAACCCGCCTTGCAATGCCGAAGACAATCTGCGCGCCCGACTCATCGTCATTGAAGCCTGGTTCAGGGGCTACTGAGGGAGTCCTGGATTAGGGGGTCCTCGGACAGCGGGACTATATCCTTTGGCCGGACTGTTGGACTATGAAGATACAAGATTGAAGACTTCGTCCCGTGTCCAGATGGGGCTCTCCTTGGCGTGGAAGGCAAGCTTGGCAATACGGATATGTAGATCTCCTCCCTTGTAACCGACTATGTGTAACCCTAGCCCCCTCAGGTGTCTATATAAACCGGAGGGTTTAGTCTCAGAGACAACAACAATCATACCATAGGCTAGCTTCTAGGGTTTTAGCCTCTACGATCTCATGGTAGATCAACTCTTGTAATACTCATATCATCAAGATCAATCAAGCAGGAAGTAGGGTATTACCTCCATCGAGAGGGCCCGAACCTGGGTAAACATTGTGTCCCCCGCCTCCTGTTACCATGCGCCTTAGACGCACAGTTCGGGACCCCCTACCCGAGATCCGCCGGTTTTGACACCGACAGTGATGCTTATATACATGATCATTGCCTTAGATATCATCACGATTATTCACTTTTCTATCAATTGCCTAACAGTAATTTGTTTACCCACCATATGCTATTTTCAAGAGAGAAGCCTCTAGTGAAAACTATGCCCCCGAGTCTATCTAAATCATATATTAAAATCCAAAAATATATTTCTGCACTTCTATTTACATTATTTTATTTTGTGTTTTATTTATCTATCTATCACTACGAGATTTGGTCCGTGCAATTAACCGCCAAAGGATTGACAACCCCTTGTTTGTGTTGGGTGCAAGTATTTGTTATTTTGTGTGTAGGTGCTGCTAACGAGTTGTTGCATTATTGTCCTACTGGATTGATAACCTTTGTTTCTAACCGAAAAAAATACTTATCTCTACAGTACTGCATCATCCCCTCCTCTTAGGGGAAATCCTAACACGGCTCACAAGTAGCAAGAGGATCCGAGATGAAACTCGGCCACTCTAACTAGTCTGACGAGCAACCGATGTCGTGGATTCTGATGGGCACCCACTACTATGAGTCCTTGGGCTCCGACAAGGCGGTGGTCGTCGAGTTCTCCTCCGACGAGGAGTAGTTTCACCTCCTAGCTTGTTTTAGCTCCAGTTTAGTATTATAATTGTATAAATAAGGTAGTTTTATGTTTAATGTGGTAGTGTTGTATGACTATGCACTAATCTAGTTTAAATTTGTGTATGAAATGAGTATTTGTGAAAATTTGACCTTTTGAAAAGTCAAGAATTAGGGGGCAAGGGCTACATGCAAAAATCTTTAATTCCTCTAAATTTGAAGATTAGGTTTGAAGGCGTCGTTTGAGGAGCTAAAAGGTATGGGAAGGGCTAGAGATGCTCTCATCCTAGCACCGTGTGTGCCATTGGGCTTGCGTGCGGTGACATGTAGCTTTGCACTCTTTTTCTCTATCCGTGGAAAAAACATCTATTTGTTCAACAACACCGACCAAAATCTAGCATTTATGTTGAATAAATCATTTAAAAAATCGGAGATCATCCAAACAGAATGTGTCACATAGCAGTATGTTTTCAAATTTACCACAAACTCTATGACCTTGTACCATAATCAAATGGTTGACAGTGATAATTACACTACTCCTAGAAAAAGGACTTTAGAAGAGATTGTTGTATGATGTGGATAGTGATGGTCTAACCAATGGGAAAACTTGATTTTTTCATCTTCGAAATCAAGATGCGAACAAACACCTTCAGTAAGGGAATGATACTCACACATTGTTAATGCCTTATCTCTCCGGAGGAGAGATCATGTGTTTTCATGCATACATGTTGTCAGAACCATCACTGCTAACAACCTCTCTATTGGATGATGCCTCTCGCTAGCAGGACTGGGCACTAAGAGGGCCCATGACTCGTCGATGTCGTTGGAGAAAATGTTGGAAGGAGGTTGAGGACCTAACCTCCTTGCATCCAACCACTTTTGCACTACCATCAAGCCCCGTCGCTAGGAGTGGGAGTGGTGGGGATGAAGATCCGTACCCGCCACCCTTCTACCATTCCTAGATTCATACGCCGACTCCCTAGGCAAGATCCTAACTACTCCGTCGTTAGCTCCAGAGTTGCCCGGTGCACCACCGGCTATCCCCACTACGCTGGTGAGGAGCGTCGCCACCAGATCAATCTGTGTTTGGGCGGCCCTTCTGGTATCAACCACTGCCCCACGCGAGTCACCACGGCCAGGGCTGCCACCACACTGCAAGAGAGGAACATCCCCCTCCACCACTGCTGAACGAGCGAGCTTTGCTCGCTGGCCGTCATCCCCTAGTGGTATTGCGGGGAAAGATAGAGAGGAGGAGAAGCATCGGCACATTCACCATTAGGGTTTCATTGGTGGCTAAGATCAGTTTGGTATCGTACCCCTATAAAGATTCCATATCGGTTACGAAAATGTTTGGCGCCGATCGGCAGGACAGCTGTCGCGCTCGCTCGCTAACGCATCTGTACCCTCGCACACGCGAGCCACATAGCTCTTGGTCCTCACATGCATGATGTCTAGAATGCAACTTTATTCTTGTAGACACGTGTTGGGCCTCCAAGCGCAAAGTTTTGTAGGACAGTAGCAATTTTCCCTCAAGTGGGTGACCTAAGGTTTATCAATCCGTGGGAGGCGTAGGGTCAAGTTGGTCTCTCTCAAACAACCATGCAATCAAATACAAGAAATCTCTTGTGTCCCCAACGCACCCAATACAATGGCAATTTGTATAGGTGCACTAGTTCGGTGAAGAGATGGTGATAAAAGTGTAATATTGATGGTAGAAATATATTTTTATAATTTGAATAAATAAAAATAGCAAGGTAATAAATAGTAAACGGGCACAAAAACGGTATTGCAATGCTTGAAAATGAGGCCTAGGGTTCGTACTTTCGCTAGTGCAACCTCTCAACAATGCTAATATAATTGGATCATATAACCATCCCTCAACGTGCGATGAACAATCACTCCAAAGTTCCTATCAAGCGGAGAACATAAGAATAAATTGTTTGTAGGGTACGAAACCACCGCAAAGCTAATCTTTCCGATCAATCTATCCTAGAGTTCGTACTAAAATAACACCAAGCTATTCTTTCTAATTGATCTAACCAAGAGTTCGTACTAAAATAACACCAAAGCAAATTCAGATTCGTAATATTCAATCCAACACAAAGAACTTCAAAGAGTGCCCCAAGATTTCTACCAGAGAAACAAAGACAAGAACGTGCATCAACCCCTATGCATAGATTACCCCAATGTCACCTTGGGAATCCGCGAGTTGAGTGCCAAAACAAATCCCAAGTGAATCAATACGATACCCCATTGTCACCACGAGTATTCAATTGCAAGACATATATCAAGTGTTCTCAAATCCATAAAAGTATTCAATCCAACAACGAAATCTCAAAGGGAAAATAAATTCATCACAACAAGATAAAGAGGGGAAAACACCATATTATCCGACTATATTAACGAAGCCCGCAATACATCAAGACTGTGACATCCTAAGAACACGAGAGAGAGAGAGAGAGAGAGAGAGAGAGAGAGAGAGATTAAACACATATCTACTGGTACAAACCCTCAGCCCCGAAGGTGGACTACTCCCTCCTCATCGTGGTGGCCGCCGGGATGATGAAGATGGCCACCGGAGATGATTCCCCCCTCCGGCAGGGTGCCGGAAAGGGACTAGATTGGTTTTTGGTGGCTACAGAGGCATGCAGCGATGGAACTTCTGATCTAGGTTAACCACAAGGGTTTATGGAATTTTTGGGAATTTATAGGGTAAAGAGGGGGTGCGGAAGGCCACCGAGGTGGGCACAACCCACCTTGGCGGGCCTGGGCCCCCAGGCGCACCCTGGTGGGTTGTGCCCCCCTCGGGGCACCCCCCAGGTGCTGCTCTGGACCATCCCGAGTGTTCTGGTCCAAAAAAATCTCCAAAAAGTTTCGCGGTGTTTGGACTCCGTTTGGTATTGATTTCCTGTGATGTAAAAAGCAAGCAAAAAATAGCAACTGGCACTATGCGCTGGGTCAATAGGTTAGTCCCAAAAAATGATATAAAGTTGCTATAAAATGATTGTAAAACATCCAAGAATGATAAAATAACAGCATGAATACTTCATAAATTATAGATACGTCGGAGACGTATCAATGCACCGCTTTATTTCTTCACTGCTTCATGTTATCGTTCCCCGACGCAGAACAACCACTTATGTCGCATGTATCTCTCCTTCCAGTCCTCCACCTTTTGAAACCCGGCCATGGTCACACAGACGACAACTTTTTTCAGCAAGCGGCTCCCCGATGCACTGCTCATGTGACTCCTGCCTAGCTCCCAATAGTTGCGGCACTCGTGGCACCCCCCCCCCTCCCACGGACACGGTGGGGCAGTGTGATGGGGCGGTGCTGCAACTGGGGGTGACGAAGGTCATGGGTGAGGCCATGGCCAAGTGTAGCTACTGGCTAGTGGAGACGATGCCTTGGTTTTACAACCGGTTAGGTTTTTTTTTGCTAGAACCGCATGGGAAAAAAGCTACAACTAGCTGCTGTCGGCGGTGGAGACGGCGGCCTCCGATGCTACAACCGAAGTTTGTTTTTGCTGTAATCGAATGCAAGAAAGCTACATCCACACACGTCAAGTGCTGGAACTGGACAGCGATACATGTTGTTTTGCTGGCACTGCCTTTTTTTTTGCTACGATCGGCAATTTTTTTGCTCGATACGGAGAGGTTCTTTTGTAGCTACCGCCGGTGGTGGTGCATTGTTTGTTGTGACTGTTTTTATTTATTGCTACCACCAGCGAACAATGTTTTTCTGTCAATTTTTTGTTGATGAACATGGTGGCGCAACCATTGTCAGTTTTTGTTACCACAGTTGTCGATGATTCCGACATCAATTTTCACCAAGTTTCTACATAGCCTATTTTTCCTTGTCTTTTTTTACTGCAACCATGTTTTGATTTTGCTGGAACCGATGCTACGAGATGATGGAACCGGCGATGACCATCAGAGCATTTTTTTAGCGGGGGGGGGGGGGGGGGGGGGGAGGAGGTTATCTGTGAGACCAGCAAGCGGCGGCGAAATGGTGGTGCGGTGGTGCTAAAAGCTCGGTTGCCTCGCTGAAAGATCGAGAAGATAGGTCTAGAGGTGGGTGAATAGACACTTAACAACACAAAGGTGCAGTTTTTAGTTTTCTTGACAATTAGGCAGATTTAAGCACAAGTGGCAACCAATGCATCCTACACATGCATATCTAGAGATAGGGCAGCGCAAAATGAACAACATGCAAGTGCAAGAAAGTAAAGCGGGAGTAGAGATAGGAAGATCAAACGCAATGAACACACAATGATTTTTGACATGGTTCCGATAGGTGGTGCTACCGTACGTTCACATTGATGGAGACTTCAACCCACCGAGGGTAATGGCTGCGCGAGTCCACAGAGGGCTCCACCCTCGAAGGGCCCACGAAGAAGCAACTTTGACTACTCCACCATGGCATATGTCCACGAAAGACTAGCTTCACTCGGGTAGATCTTCATGAAGTAGGCAATCTCCTTGCCTTTTGATACGTCTCCAACGTATCAATAATTTTTGATTGTTTCATGCTATTATATATTCTGTTTTGGATGTTTAATGGGCTTTATTATACACTTTTATATTATTTTTGGGACTAACCTACTAACCCAAGGCCCAGTGCAAATTGCTGTTTTTTTTCCTATTTCAGTGTTTCGCAGAAAAGGAATACCAAACGGAGTCCAAACGGAATGAAACCTCCAGGAGCGTGATTTTGGGAACAAACGTGATCCAGAGGACTTGGAGTGGACGTCAAGAAACGAACGAGGAGGCCACGAGGCAGGGGGTGCGCCTACCCCCCTGGGCACACCCTCCACCCTCGTGGGCCCCTCGTAGCTCCACCGACCTACTTCTTCCTCCTATATATACCTACGTATCCCGAAACCATCCAGGAGCACCACGAAACCCTATTTCCACCGCCGCAACCTTCTATACCCATGAGATCCCTTCTTGAGGCCTTTTTCGGTGCTCCGCCGGAGGGGGCATCGATCACGGAGGGCTTCTACACCAACACCATAGCCTCTCCGATGATGTGTGAGTAGTTTACCATAGACCTTCAGGTCCATAGTTATTAGCTAGATGGCTTCTTCTCTCTCTTTGGATCTCAATACAAAGTTCTCCTCGATCTTCTTGGAGATCTATTTGATGTAACTCTTTTTGCGTTGTGTTTGTCGAGATTCGATGAATTGTGGGTTTATGATCAAGATTATCTATGAACAATATTTGAATCTTCTCTGAATTCTTTTATGTATGATTGGTTATCTTTGCAAGTCGCTTTGAATTATCGGTTTGGTTTGGCCTACTAGATTGATCTTACTTGCAATGGGAGAAGTGCTTAGCTTTGGGTTCAATCTTGTGTTGCTCGATCCCAGTGACAGTAGGGGAAACGACACGTATTGTATTGTTGCCATCGAGGATAAAAAGATGGGGTTTATATCATATTGCTTGAGTTTATCCCTCTACATCATGTCATTTCACTTAATGCGTTACTCCGTTCTTATGAACTTAATACTCTAGATGCATGCTGGATAGTGGTCGATGTGTGGAGTAATAGTAGTAGATGCAGGCAGGAGTCGGTCTACTTGTCACGGACGTGATGCCTATATACATGATCATGCCTAGATACTCTCATAATTATGCAGTTTTCGATCAATTGCTCGACAGTAATTTGTTCACCCACCGTAATACTTATGCTATCTTGAGAGAAGCCACTAGTGAAACCTATGGCCCCCGGGCCTATTTTCCATCATATTAATCTCCCGTCAACTAGCTATTTCTGTCGCCGTTTATTTTGCTTTCTTTACTTTTAACCTTTTTCATAAAAATACCAAAAATATTATCTTATCATCTCTATCAGATCTCACTTTTGCAAGTGGCCGTGAAGGGATTGACAACCCCTTTATTGCATTGGTTGCAAGGTTCTTATTTTTTTGTGTAGGTACGAGGGACTTGCGTGTGGCCTCCTACTGGATTGATACCTTGATTCTCAAAAACTGAGGGAAATACTTAGGCTACTTTGCTGCATCACCCTTTCCTCTTCAAGGGAAAACCAACGCATGCTCAAGAGGTAGCAAGAAGGATTTCTGGCGCCGTTGCCGGGGAGTCTACACACAAGTCAAGACATACCAAGTAGCCATCACGAACTCTTATCCCTCGCATTACATTATTTGCCATTTGCCTCTCGTTTTCCTCTCCCCCACTTCACCCTTGCTGTTTTATTCTCCCCCTTCCCGTTCGCCTTTTTTTCTTGCTTGCTTCTTGTGTGTTGGATTGCTTGCTTGTCACGATGGCTCAAGATAATACTAAATTGTGTGACTTTGCCAATACCAACAACAATGATTTTCTTAGTACTCCGATTGCTCCTCTTACCGATGCTGAATCTTGTGAAATTAATGTTGCTTTGCTGAATCTTGTCATGAAAGATCAATTCGCCGACCTTCCTAGTGAAGATGCCGCTACCCATCTAAATAGCTTTGTCAATTTGTGTGATATGCAAAAGAAGAAAGATGTCGACAATGATATTGTTAAACTGAAGCTATTTCGGTTTTCGCTTAGAGATCGTACTAAAACTTGGTTTTCGTCTTTGCCTAAAAATAGTATTGATTCTTGGAATAAATGCAAAGATGCTTTTATCTCTAAGTATTTTCCTCCCGCTAAGATCATCTCTCTTAGAAACGATATTATGAATTTTAAGCAACTTGATCATGAACATGTTGCACAAGCTTGGGAGAGAATGAAATTAATGATAAGTAATTGCCCTACACATGATTTGAACTTATGGATGATTATACAAAAAAATTATGCCGGATTGAATTTTGCTTCTAGAAATCTTTTAGATTCGGCCGCGGGAGGCACTTTTATGGAAATCACTTTAGGAGAAGCTACTAAACTCCTAGATAATATTATGGTTAATTATTCTCAATGGCACAATCGAAAGATCTACTAGTAAAAAGGTGCATGCAATTGAAGAGATTAATGTTTTGAGTGGAAAGATGGATGAACTTATGAAATTGTTTGCTAATAAGAGTGTTTCTTCTGATCCCAATGATATGCCTTTGTATACTTTGATTGAGAATAATAATGAATCTATGGATGTGAATTTTGTTGGTAGGAACAATTTTGGGAACAACGCTTATAGAGGAAACTTTAATCCTAGGCCATTTCCTAGTAATTCCTCTAATAATTATGGTAATTCCTACAACAACTCTTATGGAAATTTTAATAAGACGCCCTCTGATTTTGAGACTAGTGTTAAAGAATTTATGATTTCTCAAAAGAATTTTAATGCTTTGCTTGAAGAAAAATTGCCTAAGATTGATGAGTTGGCTAGGAACGTGGATAGAATTTCTCTTGATGTTGATTCTTTGAATCTTAGATCTATTCCACCTAAGCATGATATCAATGAGTCTCTCAAAGCCATGAGAATTTCCATTGATGAGTGCAAAGAAAGAACCGCTAGGATGTGTGCTAAGAAAGATTGCTTTGTAAAAGTGTGTTCTTCTAGTTTTCATGATAATAAGGATGAAGATCTAAAAGTGATTGATGTGTCCCCTATTAAATCTTTGTTTTGCAATATGAATCTTGATAATGATGGGACTGGAGATGAGTCAACTTTAGTTAAAAGGCGTCCCAATGATTCGGAGTTTTTAGATCTTGATGCAAAATTTGGTAAAAGTGGGATGGAAGAGGTCAAAACTTTAGATAGCAACGAACCCACTATCTTGGATTTCAAGGAATTTAATTATGATAATTTTTCTTTAATAGATTGTATTTCCTTGTTGCAATCCGTGCTAAATTCTCCTCATGCTTATAGTCAAAATAAAGCTTTTACCAAACATATCGTTGATGCTTTAATACAATCTTATGAAGAAAAGCTCGAATTGGAAGTTTCTATCCCTAGAAAACTTTATGATGAGTGGGAACCTACTATTAAAATTAAAATTAAAGATCATGAATGCTATGCTTTGTGTGATTTGGGTGCTAGTGTTTCCATGATCCCAAAAACTTTGTGTGATTTGCTAGGTTTCCGTGAATTTGATGATTTTTCTTTAAACTTGCACCTTGCGGATTCCATCATTAAGAAACGTATGGGAAGAATTAATGATTTTCTTATTGTTGCAAATAGGAATTATGTGCCCGTAGATTTCATTGTTCATGATATAGATTGCAATCCTTCATGCCCTATTATTCTTGGTAGACCTTTCCTTAGAACGATTGGTGCAGTTATTGATATGAAAGAAGGGAATATTAGATTCCAATTTCCGTTAAGGAATGGCATGGAACACTTTCCTAGAAAGAAAATAAAATTACCTTATGAATCTATTATGAGAGCTACTTATGGATTGCATGCCAGAGATGGCAATACCTAGATCTACCCTTGCCTTTATGCCTAGCAAGGGGCGTTAAACGATAGCGCTTGTTGGGAGGCAACCCAATTTTATTTTAGTTTCTTGCTTTTTGGTTCTGTTTAGGAATAAATAATACATATAGATTCTGTTTAGATGTGGTTTTATTTTTTAATTAGTGTTTGTGCCAAGTAAAACCTTTGGGAAGACTTGGGGAAAGTCTTTGCGATCTTGCTGTAAAAAACAGAAACTTTAGCGCTCACGAGATTAGCTACTACTTTTTACTGGAGAGTGCTATTTAGTTGATTCTTTTTGAAAATGATTAATAGATAAATTCCTCACGTCCAGAAATTTAATTTAGAATTTTCGGAGTTTTATAAGTATGCGTTTGATACAGATTACTACAGCCTGTTCTGTTTTTGACACATTCTGTTTTTCGTGTGTTGTTTGCTTATTTTGATGAATCTATGGCTAGTAATGGAGTTTATAAACCATAGAGAAGTTGGAATATAGTAGGTTTTACACCAATATAGCTAAAGAATGAGTTCATTACAGTACCTTGAAGTGGTGTTTTGTTTTCTTTCGCTAACGGAGCTCACGAGATTTTCTGTTAAGTTTTGTGTTGTGAAGTTTTCAAGTTTTGGGTAAAGATTTGATGGAGTATGGAACAAGGAGTGGCAAGAGCCTAAGCTTGGGGATGCATGTCGGTGTCAAAACCGGCGGATCTCGGGTAGGGGGTCCCGAACTGTGCGTCTAGGATCGATGGTAACAGGAGACGGGGGACACAATGTTTACCTAGGTTCGGGCCCTCTCTATGGAGGTAATACCCTACTTCCTGCTTGATTGATCTTGATGAATATGAGTGTTACAAAAGTTGATCTACCACGAGATCGTAATGGCTAAACCCTAGAAGTCTAGCCTATGAGTATATGGTCATGAATCTTTTCCTATCCGGACTATGCTCTCCGGTTTATATAGACACCGGAGAGATCTAGGGTTACATAGGAGGAAATCTTCATAATAGGTCGCCTAGCTTGCCTTCCACACCAAGTAGAGTCCAGTCCGGACACAGACATAGTCTTCGCTCTTCATGGCCCATCAGTCCTTCACATGGATAACAGGCCGGACGCCCGAGGACCCCTTAGTCCTGGACTCCCTCAGTAGCCCCTGAACCCCAAGGTAGTCTTCGGATGTGACTATTGTATCCGGACCTGTGTATATAATTGCAGAAAATACAATACTCCACGAGTCCAATCTGCTGACAACTGTTTATGACATTGTATCACGCCTGACCGGTTATTATTTCCAACCGTTAGCTAGCCCGTCGCCCCATGTCTCGGGAAGCAGTTTTATTGGCCCGTCTTGTCAAAGCAGAGATCGTGTCCCCTTATTCACGGGATTTTCAATAATGTAGTTATGAGTAACTCAACCGTCCCCTGGGTACAACTCTTTGGGGATGGGTAAGTTTCAAGACCCAGGAGGGGACGCTCAATATTCTGGGCCTTCATATAGGGACCCAGACTTGTCTTTTTCTTCCGCGCTTTCTTATTCTTCAACCCCAGCAACCTCGATTTCTAGCCCTCGAGTTCCAATCACCACCAACCCCAATCATGTCCGGGTCCAGCCGTTCAGTCCGGTGGGTGGCCTCTTCCGCCACGGAGGAGGATATTTCGAAGCTCCGCGTAGCGAGGTACCTGACCCCTGAAATCCTTCATCCGCTTCCTGCCGAGGGGCAGATTATTCCCACCCCCAAATCCGGAGAGAGGGTAGTATTTGTGTCCCACTTCCTCCATGGGTTAGGGTTCGTGCTTAACCCCTTCATCCAGGGGCTCATGTTCTACTATGGGATAGATTTTCACGATCTGGCCCCGGACTGTGTTCTTCTCATCTCAGCACTCATCGTCACGTGTGAGGCCTTCCTCCGGACTCCTCCGCACTTTGATTTGTGGCTCAAGACTTTTGATGTGAGGCCGCGGGTGATAGAGGGGGAGCAGGCGGAGTGCGGCAGCGTTGTAATAAACAAGCTTGCAGTGCGGTTTCGTTTGAAGGATCCTTCGCCGAGTCTTCCGAACTATGGCAGCAGGGGTGGTTTTATGTCAACGAGCCGCGGGGCTCCAAGTGGGTGGCTACGTCTGCGTTCCGACCCGGCCCTCCGACTCAGCGTGCTTCATGGATCAACAAGAGGTTGGACTGGGGATCCGCTAATGAGGTGCAGACTCTGCAAGGTCGCATCTTAAGCCTTACCGAGAAGGGCATTGATCTTGTGAACGTCGTTCAAGTAATGTTGGTCCGCCGGATCCTGTCGTGTCAACGGCGGCCTCTCCGTATGTGGGAGTTCAATCCAGAAGGGCGGCGGACTCTTCAGAACTTCTTCGGTACTACGCACAAAGGAATGTGGGAGTTATATTTAGGGGAGCGAGAGCAATGGCCGGACACCACCGAAGACGTCGACCTCGACTGCAATCATCCGGACACTCCGGTAAATCTTCAATTCCCCCACACCTTTCATTCAAGCATCTATTGACAAGACACTAAACAACATGCCCTTATACAGGAGTGGATAAAGAAAGCGGTGTTAATCTGGTGTCCAGCGCCCCTTCCCGGAGACCCTGCGTCCGCCCTACTGACGCGGATGTTGATCCCGACACCATACCTGGTGTCTTTAGAGGGGGCGAGAGCGGGGAGCCCAGAGGAGATGCCCATCCTAAGGGCGATTTAGGCGCTGTCTCCAGGGAAACCGAAACCCTTTTGCCCGGGGGCAATGGTGTGGAGGGGGCACTTCATGGCAAGAAGAGGGCCGCTTCTGGAGGTCAGGAGGGGAAGCCTTCCAAGAAAGGAAAAATGCCATCGTCGGGCGGCTTGAGTCGGGCAAGCGATGTCGTCGTTGAGCTTGATGATGAGGACGAACCTCTGGCCAGACTGGAGTAGGGCACTTTAACCCTACCTCATTCCTTTCTTATTACTGAAATAACCCTCCGACGTATGTGCATCCTCGTAGGTTAATGCCTGGTGTTTCTCAATCGTCCTCCTCCTCGGGAGACCTTCTTCCGGAGATGATGGAGAGTGACACGCCTTCTCCCGCCTCCTCGCCTAACAGGGCAGATGATCTCGAGTTTTCGTCCCGAAGGGCTCCTCCCAATCGGCAATTAGCACAGGAAACAAGGAAGGAGCTACCCGAAGGTGGTGCCTCTGTCACTCAGGGTTCGGAGATCAAGAATGACGGCCCCGAACTATCCGGTTTATAGCCGGAGACAATGCTGGAGGTGGGTAAGCGGATTCCTTCAAAGGAACATCGTGCTTCGGCAGCGGTGTCCGAAGACCCAGGAGGGCCGGAGATGCTGACGGACATGCTGCGACGAGCGTCTGTTTCAGAGGAGCACCGTGCCTTAATGGTTACGGTGGTCGAAAAAGTTGTATCCGCGAAGAGCGGGTTGAACGAGGTCTTTACGAGCCTTCTGAGAGGTTTTGAGGTTTGTGATGTAATGTTGCCAATTGAATAATATTGACAGAATGCACCTGTTGTGTATGCAGTAGCCCCTAAGACTCGGATCGCCTTCCAAAGGAAGTGATCGGAGGATCGAAAAGATATTTTCAGGTACTAACCTTAGTTTAATTTGGAATGCAGGCTATCTCCCCTCCTGCCACTGCCCGAAATTCGGAGGTAACCGAACTGCAGCGAAAGCTGGATATTGCGGAGGATGACATTGCTTTGATCAACAGGCATCTTGACGACTCGCAAAGTATATATTTCGAGCATTCCTTACACCAATATGCTTGTAATTTAAGCCTGACTCTGAATAGAGGTTGATATGAAATGTGCATCAATGCAGATGGTGCTGCCGCCGTGGAAGCCCTTCGGGCGGAGCTAGCCCGGGCCATGGAGCAGGCCCGGTTTAGTAAGGCGGCAACCGAAAAGGCATCAGCTAAATTGAAGGCCGAACAAGCCGCGCGGCGCCAGGACAAGGAGGCAATGTCCACCATGGCGCGCGAGTTAGAGAATGCGGCTGGCCGCTGTAAACTTCTTGAGAAGGAAAATGAAGCCAAAACGGCTGAACTTGACAAGGCCTTACGAGAGGCGAGAGAAGCGCGGTCTGAATCCAGAGCAGCCCGTGAGGAGATCCGGCAAGCTGGGGAGATTGTGGCTGGCAAGCCCTTTTTGCTACAGGCTAAGTTCGGCGATCCGAACTATGCTCTGCTTAACCAAGTATGGAGTTCTCCGGAAAAAAAATTAGACTTGCCGAAGACTTCTTCTGATGCGTCGCAGTTTTATCAGGCGCAAGAGGGGGATGCAACGGAGAAGCTTTTCTGGTCGCAATTTGGCGCGTCGAAGCACCCTCTGTTGCTGAATGAACAGATGTCCCAGTGGACCGAGCTGCATAGGATATCCGGCTCTGCCATGAAGAACGTCGTTGTCCATTTATGGCCGACTGAACCTGTTTCGAGTATTTACTTCAGCCTGGTGCAGCGGCTTGCTAACGTGGTGCCGCGTATCGACGCTGTGAAGTGGTCGGCGTGCATTGAAGGTGCACGGATGGCCTTCGCCTGAGTCAAGACATTCTGGGGGAAGATGAAGGCCATCGATGTTGTGACGAAGAGTCCACCCAAAGGCAAGTACCGTCCGGAACCGGAACATTATTTTGGAGACGTCCTAGAGGCCGCCCGCTTGATAGAGGATCAATGCTCGAAAGACATAATATTCGAGTGATGTATACAAGGGTTGTAACAGACAACTTTATAGTTAATATATTTTTTGCTTGAAAGCTTGTATTCCTCCTGTGCGGCCGTTTTAATGTAATTTGAAAGTTTTCTAGTCGTCGGCTTCAGCCCCCTCGTAGGAAATACGGGGGTGTTCGAAAAGCATTGAATCACTCTTTATCCAATGTCTTGGTCCATAAAGGAGGTGATAATGCGCGAACCAGGCAATCGGACTATAGGGCGTTAACACTTTCACTTAGCCATAGGAGTTTTATGGTGGGGCTACGACATAGCCCCTGGTATGTATGCTGCGTATCATAATATTGTGCCTTACATGTTTTGATCTGAAAAAGATCCTTCGTGTAACACAGAGAATCGCTAAAGATTCAAATAAGTCGTCAAGTGGTTGACCAGCTCTTGCCGCATCATGACAGTCAATTTTCGGCTTTCTCTACTGAGGTGCTCATCCGGTCAAAGCCAGGGCACAATCGCAGTAGTTCTGCCTTTACTACCCTAGCCGATAGAGCGGAACGTAGGGTAGCAAGCACAGGAGAAGGGCAACCCAACTATTGACCAAAGACAATGATTCGGAGCTGATGCATGTAAGGCCAAACTTACGACGCCGAAGTACACTGTAGAGCTGTTCGGACTTTTATTGGCGACTCATTTGTTCCCATACCGTGCCTCTGGCATGTTATGCCGAGACGCTTCTTGTGACATAGCCGTTGCGGTCGTACTCATTGTAGCAAGAGTATTTTAAGATTAGCTCGGATAAAGTTTACTGGGAGTAGAGAAATATGCCAATTATAAATTCATATATAAAAAAGAAAAACCACAACCCGGCGATTTGACATGCTCGGGGTCGGGAACGGAGGAAAAAGGGCATAGGACAGGCTCAAAATAAAGAGTACGGTCTACAAAAAGCTATTTTGGACCTCCTGTCGCACGTCTGCGCCGCCCGTCCTCTGGGAGGGGAATCCTTAGCAGAAGTAGCCCCTTAGGTGAGTGTACGGATCCGAGCTTCGATAGAGTCTGTTGTAGGTGTTGTCATGTTGGTCACCTGTTTATAATAAAGAAAAGTGAAGAAAACGGATAAAAACGTTATGGGAATTCTTGCAGGGGTGCCCGTATTGTGCTACCGCCGATGCCCATGGTATCTTGAACGCGTAGTGATGTGCGCGTGGTGTAAATCTTGCCAGCGTAGTGGGTGGGTGGCGGAAGCCGAACTGCTATTTCCGCTCCGGTAGTGGTCGAATGCTGGAGGGAAACTGTTTCTGGCCCCTGGTGTTCGGCTGGCGAGCCACTCCGTCATCTTTATCGCTTGGTGGCCTCCTCCCCTTGTATTTGGCGTTAAGTTTTCCTGCCTGCTTAAAGACCCAACAGTTTCTGTTGGTGTGATTGGATGGCTTATCAGGGTGACTGTGAATCTGACAAGGTCGGCCCAGTATCCTGTCGAGGGCGGATGGTGTTGGGTAACGTAGTAATTTCAAAAAATTTCCTACGATCACGCAAGATCATGGTGATGCTTAACAACGAGATGAGAGTGTTGTCTACGCATCAGAGACCAGCAACGGAAGCGTTGACGCGATGTAGAGGAAGTAGTCGTACTCCTTCACGATCCAACCGATCCAAGTACCGAACGCACGGCACCTCCGAAGTTCTGCACACGCTCAGCTCGATGACGCCCCTCGAACTCCGATCCAGCCGAGTGTTGAGGGAGAGTTTCACAAGACGACGGCGCAGTGACGATGATGATGTTCCACCGGCCAGGGCTTCGCCTAAGCTCCGCCACGGTATTTTCGAGGTGTAATATGGTGGAAGGGGCACCGCACACGGCTAAGGAACGATCTCAACGATCAACTTGTGTCTCATGGGGTGCCCCTGCCCCTCAGTATATAAAGGAGGGAAGGGAGGGCTGGCCGGCCAAGGAGAGGTGCGCCAGGGTGTCCTACTCCTACTAGGAGTAGGATTCCCCCAAATCCTAGTCCAACTAGGATTGGCCAAGTGGGAAGGGAGAGAGGGCGCCTTCTCCTAGTCCTAATAGGACTAGGGAAGGGGGAAGGTGCGCCAGCACTTGGGCCCCCTTTTCTCCTTTCCACTAAGGCCCATGTTGGCCCATTAGCATTCCGGGGTTCGGTAACCTCCGTGCATTTGGTAAAATTCCCAATTTCACCCGAACACTTCCGATGTCCAAACATAGACTTCCAATATATGAATCTTTATGTCTCGACCATTTCGAGACTCCTCGTCACGTCCGTGATCTCATCCGGGACTCGAACAACCTTCGCACATTAACATCATAAAACTCATAGTAACCGCCATCGAAACGTTGTTGCGTCGCGGACCCTACGGGTTCGAGAACAATGTAGACATGACCGAGACACCTCTCCAGTCAATAACCAATAGCGGGACCTGGATGCCCATATTGACTCCTACATATTCTATGAAGATCTTTATCGGTCAGACCGCATAACAACATACGTTGTTCCCTTTGTCATCGGTATGTTACTTGCCCGAGATTCGATCGTCGGTATCCAATACCTAGTTCAATCTAGCTATCGCAAGTCTCTTTACTCGCTTCGTAATACATCATCTCACAACTAACACATTAGTTGCAATGCTTGCAAGGCTTATGTGATGTGCATTACCGAGAGGGCCCAGAGATACCTCTCCGAGCAATCGGAGTGACAAATCCTAATCTCGAAATATGCCAACCCAACATGTACCTTCGGAGACACCTGTAATGTACCTTTATAATCACCCGATTCGTTGCCAGACGCTTTGGTAGCACCCAAAGTGTTCCTCGTGCAAACGGGAGTTGCATAAACTCATAGTCATAGGAACATGTATAAGTCATGAAGAAAAGCACTAGCAACAAACTATACGATCAGGTGCTATGCTAATGGAATGGGTCATGTCAATCAGATCATTCAACCAATGATGTGATCCCGTTAATCAAATAACAACTCCTTGTTCATGGTTAGGAAACACAACCATCTTTGATTAACGAGCTAGTCAAGTAGAGGCATACTAGTGACACTGTAGGGTTTATGTATTCACACATGTATTATGTTTCCGGTTAATACAATTCTAGCATGAATAATAAACATTTATCATGATATAAGGAAATAAATAATAACTTTATTATTGCCTCTAGGGCATATTTCCTTCAGATGGTCCATCCTGGCTGGCCTTAAATGGCTTCTTCCGTTGACCGGGCTTCGGATTATGAAATCCGGCGTTGACCGCTGTGTCACATAATCCTTCATTATTGTTGCGACTGTTGTGTTCGGTTAGTCATGGCTTGCCGTTGCCATCTCGGATTTCGGAAGTGCCCGGGTTGCTGGTGTTGTTCCTTTTACGAGCGAGCCAGTTGTCTTCTCCCGCACAAAAGCGAGTCATTGGAGTGGTAAGGGCAGTCATGGATTTAGGTCCTTCCTGGCCGAGGTGGCGTGCTAGCCATTCATCCCGGACACTATGTTTGAAGGGCGTGAGGGCTTCCGCATCCGGACAGTCGACAATTTGGTTCTTTTTGACTAAGAACCTGGTCCAGAGCTCCCTGGCTGACTCGCCGGGCTGTTGGACAATATGACTTAAGTCATCGACATCTGGCGGCCGGACATATATTCCTTGGAAGTTGTCAAGAAAGGCGTTTTCCAAATCTTCCCAGCTGCCAATAGAATTTTCTGACAAACTGTTTAGCCAGTACCGTGCGGGCCCCTTAAGCTTGAGAGGCAGGTATTTAATGGCATGAAGGTCGTCTCTGCGAGCCAGGTGGATATGGAGGAGATAGTCCTCAATCCATACTGCGGGATCTGCTGTTCCATCGTATGATTCAACGTTGATGGGTTTGAAGCCGTCTGGAAATTCGTGCTCCATTACCTCATGGTGAAGCAAAGCGGGTGCATGGCTCATCTATGTTGGGCCACACTGTGAAGCACCTCCTTTGGATGTCGTTGGCGGCTTCGGGCGTGGTTGGCTTGGTTGAGTCCGGCTGATTGACCATCGTAACCGGTCGGGGCATATCCCTGCAATCTGTAGGTCGATCTTGTCTGTCCTGCTCTGCCCACTAAACTTTGGCGGATGTCGCCATTGTTTTCCCGAACCGTCTTGTTCTTGTTCTTATGGCCGGATTGTTTCGTATGGTATTTTGCTTGGGCTGCTGCTTTATCTGGACCGAACTATGGTCGACCTGTCGCTTTATTCGATGGTGGAACGGGCTCCAGCGCCTTGCCATCATGTGGAGGGAGCCACCTGCACTTGGGGTGGCTTTTTTCCAGGCCACTAGCATCGTATTCTATGGCGGCTAGGACCTCGGTCCATTTATCTTTGAGCAGATCTTGGCTTGCTTGAAGCTGTAGCTGCTTTATTCTGAGATTCCTTGTTGTGGCTATTAGCCGGCGTTTAAAGCACTCTTGCTCGAGAGGTTCCTCCGGCATGATTAGTTCTTCGTTGTCGGGGCTCTCCTCTTCCTCGGAGAGGGGAAGATAATTGCTATCCTCCAAGTCTCCGTACATGACCTGTTCATCGAAGCTATCTTGCCCGCTTTCCTGGTCCTCCTGTTCAGATCCTGCCTCAACAGGGTCTTTGTTGTCCGGAGTAGTATCACCTCCGTTGCTAGTATTGTTTTCTCTTGGGCGACGTGACCTGGAGCGGCGCCGGGGGCGCCGGTGTTCGGATTGTGTACCAGGAGGTTTATCCTCAACTGGATCCTCCTTGTCATCGTTGATATCGTCATTGGGTGTGTCTACCATACACACGTCATACCAGGAAGTGGTCGTCCTGCGTCTAGCGGATGGTGAGCTCTGGCCTTGCCCCTCATCATCGTCCATACCGTCGATGTCTTCGGGGCAGAGGTCAAGCATGTTGGTTGGGTCTTCGACAGTGTCTATGAAGTGGGTGGCGGGTGGGAAGTAAAATTCTTCGTCGTCCGCCGTAAGGTCGAACCGGACATAGTTCGGCGACGAGCCATCTGCCAGGGATAGGTTTTCTAGTGAGCTTAGTACATCGCCCATAGGCGAGTGCTGAAAGACATTTGTGGCGCTGAACTTTAATATCGATAAATGATCGAGTTCGGTATCCGCGAGCTCGCAGGGTTTGGAACTTGATATCTGAGACGAGTCCGGGGTTCCGTTGATGCGTGTATCGTCACGGCGGATCTGCGCGCGGCTCCAACGCCACAGAATCGGTAGCCCCCGTGATGGGGTTGAGTCTCCCATCTTCGGACATCTTGATCTGCTCCGGATCTAAGGCCGGAGTTGTTACAGGAGCTATCTCCTGGATGCGGCCCGATGACAGGTTTAAGCCATGTTCAATGGGGCGAAGGGGAGCGGTTGCCGCGGTCTCAAATCCGTCGAAGATCAAGTCCCCACGGATGTCCGCGACGTAGTTCAAACTTCTGAATCTGACCTGATGGCCAGGGGTGTAGCTATCAATCTGCTCCATATGGCCGAGCGAGTTGGCCCGCAGTACGAAGCCGCCGAACACAAAGATTTGCCCGGGGAGAAAGGTTTCTCCCTGAACAACGCCACCACCGACGATTGGAGGGGCCATCGAGCCTTATGTCGACGGCACAGTGGAACTCTCAATGAAAGCACCAATGTCGGTGTCAAAACCGGCGGATCTCGGGTAGGGGGTCCCGAACTGTGCGTCTAGGATCGATGGTAACAAGAGACGGGGGACACAATGTTTACCCAGGTTCGAGCCCTCTCTATGGAGGTAATACCCTACTTCCTGCTTGATTGATCTTGATGAATATTGTCGGATTTAGGGTTCCGGATACCCCTTGAGGTTCAAACACTGGGGTGCGCGCGGAGATCTTTCCCCTACCAGCTCATGCGTGCAAGGATTGTGAGGGATATAAACTACTAGCGATGAACAACACAGAGACACGAGGTTTATACTGGTTCGGGCCACCGTTGTGGTGTAATACCCTACTCCAGTGTGTGGTGTGGTGGATTACCTCAGGGGCTGATGATGAACAATACAAAGGGAGAACAGCCTCGCGAGGGGCTGTTCTTGAGCTGGTGTGACGAACTGCTTGGGTGAGTCCAGTCGCCTCTCTCTATCTCTCTCTCTCTGTGATCTCGATCAGATTGATCCCCCTCTCTCTATGGTGGCTAGTCCTATTTATAAAGGGAGGCCCTAGGCCTCTTCCCAAATAATGAGCGGGAAGGGCGCCAACAATTGGCCATTTTGAAGGGGAACATCTAGTACACTTATCCTGACTAAAGTTGGTCTTGGTGCCAAAGACTCGACGGTGACGCCTGCCCCTGGGCTCCACGATGACCTCCATCCTGCCGTTCTGCTGGTCTTGGTCTTGTTGCACCGAAGCGGTAACCTTTGCCCGATGCCTTGGCCTGTGCTTGCCTCCTTTGCACCAAAGGGGAAATGAGGACACTGCGCGGGCTGGCGCCCGCCTGGCCTTGATCGTCATGGCTTGCGTCACAAGGCACCCTCGCGAGGTACCCTGCCTTGATCTCTCCGCCTCCTCGTGAGCCTGCCTGACGAAGCTGCTCCTGAGGTAGATTCCTATTGTCCGCCCCGCGAGGCTTGGCCCCTCGCGAGGGTCTTGAGCTTGAGCTGATGAAGTTGGGTTGTGCTGGGCCCCCACTTGAGCCACGCCGTAGGCCGCAAGCAGGCAAGTCTGGGGACCCCCGTTCGCAGAACGCCGACAGTAGCCCCCGGGCGCATGGCGCGCCCGGACTTGGCTTAGCAGAGAAGAAAAGGGGCAAGTGCGAAGCGCTGCGGGCCCCAACATCCTGCGGCCTTGGGCGCCGCGTGGCGATTGGTTGGCTGTGGGCGTCTCCGCCTCCCCACGACGCCTCGGCAACTGCCCTTCTGACAAAAAGGAGGCCCGGACCAGACTTGGTGCTTGTTCTCACCCGTCTTGCACCAGATCCCCTTTCTCCCTTCTCCTCCTTGCTTCCAAAATCCTCCAGATCTGCTTCAATCCTTCCCGTCCTGCAGCCATGGCGCCTCACAAGACCCCGACTGAGGCCTGGTACCTCCCGGCTCTGGATTCTCTGACTGTGCCGGCGAAGAATCTCGCCCTCATGCACCGGAGGATGGTGGCGCAGGGCAACAAGGGGGCGATTGTGCTCAAGACCGGCTTCGATCAGCCTGAAGGCCAGGGGAGCACCTTCTACCCGTTCTTCGTGAGCGCCATTATCGCCGGTCTGGTCCCTCCTTTTTCTGAGTTCTTCTTCACTATTCTCCGCCAATACAACTTGCAGGCTCTGCATCTCCACCCCAACTCTGTTCTCCTCCTGGCGATCTTCGCCTACTACTGTGAGGCTCACGTTGGGATAAAACCCTCGGGGGCCTTGCTGCGCCATTACTTTTCCCTCCGGGTCTCCCGTGGCTCTATTACTACGTGCACGAGCTTCGTCGCATACTCCAGCTCCAACTCCATCTCCAAGACCGGGAAGAGGATTGAAGGCTTCAGGCGCAAGTGGGTCATGGAGGACGTCGGGCACATCCATCCCCGTCTGGCACTGCCGTTGGGGCAGCCCGAGGCCGTTGATGCATGGTCCCACGCGAAGCTCGTCGATTCTCATGCGAAGATGTTGCTGAAGAGGATAGACGCGGATATGTGGCCAGCCAACTTGGGGGCGGCGAAGCTGACCGGGGCAACGCTCCTGAGGGAGTTCCTGGAACATCGGGTGGCTCCGCTCCGGAAACATTCTCTTACATTGTGGAGGCTGGGGGAGGCAGGCGATGACCTCCGCCTGACCTCCAACGCCCTCTTTGACGAAGATCTGGCAACGGCTCTCCATTCCTTGGTCGGGGAGGACGTGGCAATACCGGAGGGTGCTCCCGTCCCCCTGTTCCTTCGCGGCGACTGGGAGCAAGTGGTGAATGACATGCCCACCTTCAATGGTGAGGGGCTGGTGCCTGCCGGGGCTCCCGAGGATCTGGCGATGTTGAGTGGGAGTGAGGAGGAAGAAGAGGAGGTGGAAGGAGGAGGTCCTGACTTCGAGGCGCCTGGCGAGGAGTCGGGGGACTCCTTCCCTCGGCGTAGGTCCCGCGCCCTTCGCCCCATGCCGAATGATGACGAGGCCGACGCCAGGCGAGGAGGGGAGGATTCTCCCCTGGTTCCGAGGAAGGGCAGGTCGGGGCTGGTTCCCCCAGGGTCCGCTCTGACTCCGGGGCGGTCTGAGTCCAGCTCCGGCCTTCCCAACGCGCCTACTGCTTCCGGTCCTCCCGAGGCTGATCCCAGCCGCAGGCTCTCAGGCTTCAAGTTCGGTCGGAGGCTACCTGGGTCCGGGGACGACGACCAGTGAGTGTTTGATCCATGCTTTGCTTTGCTTCTGCCGCTGGGGCCTAACGTCTGTATTCTCTTGACCAGGTCGGCACCTGCAGCAAAGAGGCCGAAGGGGGCTCCTGCGGCCCCGCTTGAGATGGGTTCGCCTGCCATGGCAGCGGCTCCACCTGCGGGGAAAGGAGGCGGCGAGGCTCGCGCCTCCCCTGCCCGGTCATCCTAGCGAGCCCAACAGGGGCACTCTGGAGGTGAGTCAGCCCCCGTGGTCCCGCTGACTCCGGAGGTGCCTGGGCTTGATGTTGTTGCTGAGGCGCCTAAGGCCCAGGGGGCTCCTTCTTCCCAAGTCGTGATCACGTTGTCGTCTTCTACACCTGCTCCGCCGGCTCCAGTCTCCTCTGATTCCTCGGCCATCCTGGATCAAGTTGCCGGTGAATCGAGCCAGCTGCGGAGGATCTCCAACGCCGATCCCGTCTCGTGGCCGGGCGCCTGGGCCAGCTTCGGCTGGGCCCGCTCTGCTGCCTCCGTCCGAGCGGTGCTGAGCCAAGCCGCGTCGGCCTCTGATGGGGAGAAGCAAGCCGCTCGGCAGGCCAAGGCCGCTCGCGATGCCGCCCTGGGCGACGCCACGGGCGCCTGAGACCGCTGCAAAGCGCTGGAGGCCGAGCTGCAAGGCCTGCGTGACGAGCTCGCCAAGGAGGTTCGCGGCCGCCAGGAGAAGGAGAAGGAGATGGAGGCTCGGGAGGCCGCCGTCAAGAACCGGGACGCCGAGCTTGATGGCTGCCGCAGCCGGTTGGAGACGCAGGAACAGTCGCTGAAGACGGAGAGGATCGAGCTCGACAGGAAGGCAAAGATCCTGGCTAAGGATCGGGTGGCCTTTGCCGAGTTGGAGGAGAAGGCTCGCGCCGCGTTGAGGACACTCTACGAGGGTCGCCTGGGGGAGCCGTTGGCTAGTGCAGAGGACGGCCCCGCCGAGCTGCTTCCTTCTTGGTCCGAGCACTTGAAGATGTCGCGGACGGCCTTGCCCCCACGGCCGAGGCCGAGGCGCGCGCCTTGTCTTCTACAGCACTGACGCATATCCTCAGCCACGTCTACCTTCGCGAACCCAGCACCGACCTCGACGGCCTGCTGGAGCCTGTGAGCGCTGACCTTGCCGCTGCCGCTGCCGCTGCCGAGGCCGTGAAAGGCCGAGCCAAGGCCCTGCTGGGGAAGTTTCGCGCCTTCAGCACCTTGCCTGGGCGCGGTGCCGCCAGCTGCGCGGCCTCGGGAGGTCAGGGCGCCACAGGAGAGTGATCCTTTTGCAGCTCCTTCTCTGTCTTTAATCCTGCAACATGCACCATGCCTCGTGGAGGCGTTTAAACTTTGTGTTTGGTGTTGTGAAAACGACTTATGGCTTGTAATATTTGCTTTGAATTCGCATTCTTCCCTCCTACTTGCATGTGTTCTACGTCGGCAGGGCCCGACCCCGCGCATACCTCAGCCGCCGTTAGCCCCGACCGGAGACCAAGGACGGGACTAAGGAGTGAGGGGCTACGTGGCAAGTTAGGCTCCTGAGTCGCAATGCTCAGGAGTCCCCCTTGACGCGCGAACAGCAAGTAGGGATAGGAGGCATAGGAGGGTATTGGTCATTCTCGTCGGCCGGGGCCCGGCCCGCGCATAACTCAGCCGCCGTTAGCCCCGACCGGAGACCAAGGACGGGACTAAGGAGTGAGGGGCTACGTGACCAGTTAGGCTCCTGAGTCGCGATGCTCAGGAGTCCTCCTTGATGTTCAAACGAATTTCATACCTTGGCTCCGTTCGGGGAGACGCGCGACGACCAGGTGCGGGGGAGCTGGCTGGGTGGCGTACGTCCGGGCGAGGCCCGGGCGCAGCCCCCATGTCCAGCCCCCTCAAGCGGCACTCCCGAGGGGAGGCGTTGCGATGGCGCCAGACACTGTGCTCTGGGCTCCCTGAGGTTGATACGGTTATGAGCCGCCCTCAGTTGTTTATCACCGGCGCAGAGCATAGCGCTTCCGTATGTGTATGGGCATAGCCGCTCCTCGGCAGTGTCATCAGCCAGCGCGGAGCATGGTGCTTCCACTGGTTCGTGGGAGGGGGCTCCCCTCCGGGAGGAGCCACAGGGCGTACAGCCCATACGACACGTGGCCGACACGGTAGGGCTAGGAGAGGTGTATCTGGGCACCCGTGAGCCAGTAGCTGGGACTCATGGGGCCCTACCGAGGCGGGTTGCGCCTGCCTGGGCCTTTATCATTGGTGTGTTCCTGCAGGGTTAGAATGCAAATGATCTACGCCCTCGTGTCCTGCCTCGAGCTAGCTCAGCCGCCACTGGTATGACAGTCGCGATGCCGTGGGTCAAGGCTGGGGGTGAGGGCTGGAGAGCCAAGAAGAGCCCATGAGTCGCGATGCTCGGTACCCCCCTTTTAACGCAAGCGCTTTGCATTAGGGGCGGAGAGGCCCGCGACAGGTAGTAGGCAATAATTGCATGAATCAGGTTAAGCGCGAAGGAGCAAATCCTTCTAGATAGGTGCGGAGAAAGCATACACCACTGGGTCTGGCCCGAGCAGCTTGGGGATAATGCAGCCCGAGGGGCGCCCCCAACAAGGTAAGTAAAGAACATAAGCCAAACGGGTACATGCCGCAGGGATGGACCCACGCAGCCTGGGCATGATGCAGCCCGAGGGGAGCTCCCAGCTGAAAACGAAACTTGGAAAGGTGGCACCTGATATGGTCGGAGATGGCGGGGTGTTGAGGTAGCGGATGACGCGTGACGAGGACGTCGGCCCTCACGAGCCCTCCGGACCTGGAGCCTCTAGAGGCTCCGGGGGTACGGGGGGTTCCTCGAGAGCCATCTCCATCTCCGCCAGACTGCCACGCTTGACCTCCCGAGCCTCAGAGCGCCTCGGCGAAGGCCGATGGGCGGCAACTGCGTTCGGCAGGCCGAAAGGCATGCAAACGTAGCTGTGAGGTGGACCCTTGCAACTCCCCACGCGTGAGGGCCAGAGGCGCTCCTGAGACATGGCTCGGTTGAACCCTGGTATTTCGATGCAGATTCGCAGCCCAGCATCCTCGCCTGGATGTGGGGCCACGGCGGGCAAGCGGCGACAGCCGCGCATGACTCTTGACTCCTGTAGCTCCTGAGTGCTCCTCGCGATGAACTCCTGAGGGTTTGGCCATCCTTGCTTTGCTCCTTCCTGAGGGAAACGTGCCTTGAAGCACGCCTCCAAGTGGTGCCCGAGCGCCTCCCTCGTGACTCCGGCTAGGTCGGTGGCTCGCCATGAAAGAGCCCCCGAGCCCTGCCTGAGGAGGACACCAGGCGCGCCTTCCTATGCGCCAGAGGGTGGCGCCCCTTGAACGGGCGCAGGTCCTGCTGCCATGCCTCCGGAGGTGCTTACCCCACGAGGTCTTGGACTAGGTGAGGCCTTCTTCTTCTTCTTGGGAATCGTCTCGGGAAGTCTCCCGCTCCTGTGATCTGGGTCTTCGATTGCTGCGGCTTGGAAGGCACGCTCAAGAAAGCACAATGCATCCCTTTCCTCGCAAGGCACTGTGATGACTCCTCCGCTTCATGGAATCTTGAGGACATTGTAGCCATGGTGAGTCACTGCCATGAACTTGGCCAAAGCTGGGTACCCGAGTATGGCATTGTATGGCAGGCGAATGTGGGCGACGTCGAAGTCGATGAGCTCGGTGCGGTAGTTGTTGCGCTGTCCGAAGGTGACAGGAAGGCGGACTTGCCCTATCGAGATGGTGGAAACATCGGTGACTCCGGAGAAAGGCTTGGTCGGCTGAAGCTGATCCTATGGCACTTGGAGCTCGTTGAATGTCTCGACAGATAGGACGTTGAGCCCTGCTCCGCCGTTGATGAGGGTCCTGGTGACTTGCACGTTGCCGATGACTGGTGAGCAAAGCATGGGGAGGACTCCGGCCGTTGCCGCGCACCTGAGCTGATCCGCTGAACTGAATGTGATAGCGCACGACGACCACCTGAGAGGGCATGTGGCCTCTGGCTTGGGGAGGACTGCATTCACCTTACGAGCAAACTGCTTGAAGATGTGCTGAGAGGCTGAGGCCTTGCGCCACCCAGGATGCAAGCGATTGCGTGCGGCTCCTGGAAGCCCCCAGCCCCCTCGTCCTGATGATTGTCTTCATACCTCCTTGGCGGCTACGGCAGAGGCGGGAGCCCTGCATTGCCCTGAGGGCGATCCTCGCGAGGTTGGTCCCTCCAACCTCCCTCGCGAGGCTGGTCCTGCCAGCGGTCCTCGCGAGGTCTGTCACGCCATCCCTGGCGAGGTCCACGGTCTTCCCAGCGTCCTGCGCCTCTTCCTCCTCCTCGGCCGTAGCCTCGATCACCGCGGTCGGGGCGTCGACCGATTCACCCTTCTCACACGGCCCTGAGCTCTTGGCATTCGTTGGTGTTCTGGGTGTGGAGATCGTGGTACACGCAATACCGGTTGCCCTTGGAAGACTCGGGCTGATCCCTGCCTCGCTTGGTGTCTGGTTCTGCCACGAGCACTGCAGCCCCCTTGCGCTTCACGTCCTTGGCCTTGGGCTTCTTCTCTTCTGGATCGACAGCTGGAAGCTCGAGGAGGGATAGGCGCCCTTCCTCAGCCCTGGAGCAGTTGGTCACCAAGTTGAACAGCTTTAGAGATGTGCACAGGTCTTCATGCATCGCCAGCTCCTCCTTCATCTTGACGTCACGCACACCATCGGAGAAGGCTGAGATGATGGCCTCCTCAGTCACCTTGGGATCTTGAGGCATGCATTGTTGAAGCGCTGGATGTACTTCTGCAGGGTCTCTCCTGGCTGCTGCTTGATGCGGCGCATGTCGCTCACGGCAGGAGGCCGGTCGCGAGTGCCTTGAAAGTTGGCGATGAAGCGGGTGCGCATCTCGTCCCAGGAGGAGATCGTGACGGGAGCCAGGTTCAGGAGCCAGGTTTGGGCTCCGTCCTTCAGCGCCATGGGGAACCAATTCGCCATGACCTTTTCGTCCCCGTTGGCGGCTTCGGCGCCCAGCTCGTAGAGCCGAAGGAACTCCGCAGGATCGGCGGTGCCGTCGTAGCGAGGAGGCAGGTCTGGCTTGAACTTGCCGGGCCATGCGACGCTGCGTAGCTCGGCGGTGAAGGCGCTGCAGCAGCGGGCCATCGGGGCTCTCTGATGATGCGGAGCTTGCTCTTGTGGATTCCCGTGCACCGCTGCCTGGAGCAGTGCGGGGTCTTGACGTGGTGGTGCTGGAGCGTGGTCGTGGCGCTCCGGTGCTGGGAGCACGCGAGCACTTCTTGGGGACGAGGGATCTCCTGGCAGCTCCTTTCTTGGTGCGCGGGCGCCGGGCGCGAAGGGTCTCGGCCCGGGGCCACGCGCCTTGGAGCCAGGGCGCCTTCTTGGGAAGGAGGTGGCGGGGGCACCTCCGGCCCCCTGCCTCCCGCGCGTGGTGCGGGGCGAAGCAGCGAGAGGGACGGCGCGGGGAGCCCCTGCGGCGCGGACGAGCTCGGCGACGCGGTCGAGCCACTCCTCGTAGACGTCATCGACGGGGCGGTAGCGAAGGAGCTCGTTTTCCGCGATGAGCGCGGCTCGAGCCTCCATGGGCGTGCGGAGCGCGCGGGACGGCGAAGAACCGGGGCGAGGCGGCGAAGGTAGCGGTGCGGCCGTCTCGCCTCACGGATGGATGCTTTGGACGAGGCTCTGCTGCCGTTTCGCCAGCCGGTGGCGGCGTTGGCGGCGATGGGGAACGACGGGGTGTCCGCCGACGGAGCCGTCTGGGCGACTTCGAGCGGCGCGAGCAGCCCGGCGCCGCGCGAAGCTCGCGAAGGCCACCATGGACACGACGGAAGATCACACACGACCAGCGGAAGAAAGATTCCGGCACACCCCTACCTAGTGCGCCAAATGTCGGATTTCGGGTTCCGGCAGACCCTTGAAGTTCGAACACTGGGGTGCGCGCGGAGATCTTTCCCCTACCAGCTCATGCGTGCAAGGATTGCGAGGGATCTAAACTACTAATGATGAACAACACAGAGACACGAGGTTTATCTTTGGTTCGGGCCACCGTTGTGGTGTAATACCCTACCCAAAGTGTGTGGTGTGGTGGATTGCCTCAGGGGCTGATGATGAACAATACAAAGGGAGAACAGCCTCGCGAGGGGCTGTTCTTGAGCTGGTGCGACGAACTGCTTGGGTGAGTCCAGTCGCCTCTCTCTATCTCTCTCTCTGTGTGATCTCGATCAGATCGATCCCCCTCTCTCTGTGGTGGCTAGTCCTATTTATAGAGGGAGGCCCTGGGCCTCTTCCCAAATAATGAGCGGGAAGGGCGCCAACAATTGGCCGCTTTGAAGGGGAACATCTAGTACACTTATCCTCGACTAAAGTTGGTCTTGGCTGCCAAAGACTCGACGGTGACGCCGTCCCTGGCTCCACGATGACCTCCATCCTGTCGTTCTGCTGGTCTTGGTCTTTTGCACCGGCGGTAACCTTTGCCCGATGCCTTGGCCTGCTTGCCTCCTTTGCACCAAAGGGGAAATGAGTACATCATGCGGGCTAGCGCCTCACCGCCTTGATCGTCATGGCTTGCGTCACAGGCACCCTCGCGAGGTACCCCTGCCTTGATCTCTCCGCCTCCTCGCGAGCCTGCCTCGACGAGGCTGCTCCCGAGGTAGGTTCTGTCGCTGCCCGCCTCATGAGGCTTGGCCCCTCGCGAGGGTCTGATGAAGCTGGGTCGTGCTGGGCCCACACTTGAGCCACGCCGCAGGCCGCAGGCAGGCAAGTCTGGGGACCACCGTTCCCAGAACGCCGACAAATATGAGTGTTACAAAAGTTGATCTACCACGAGATCGTAATGGCTAAACCCTAGAAGTCTAGCCTATGAGTATATGGTCATGAATCTCTGTCCTATCCGAACTATGCTCTCCGGTTTATATAGACACCGGAGAGATCTAGGGTTACATGAGGTCGGCTACATAGGAGGAAATCTTCATAATAGGTCGCCTAGCTTGCCTTCCACGCCAAGTAGAGTCCAGTCTGGACAGGGACATAGTCTTCGGTCTTCACGGCCCATCAGTCCGGCCCATGGATAACAGGCCGGACGCCCGAGGACCCCTTAGTCCAGGACTCCCTCAATGCCCAAGGCACACCAAGGTAAAATCCAAGGACAACAAAAAAGACTAAGCTTGGGGATGCCCCGGAAGGCATCCCCTCTTTTGTCTTTGTCCATCGGTAACTTTACTTGGAGCTATATTTTTATTCACCACATGATATGTGTTTTGCTTGGAGCGTCTTGTATGATTTGAGTCTTTGCTTTTTAGTTTACCACAATCATCCTTGCTATACACACCTTTTGAGAAAGACACACATGAATCGGAATTCATTATAATACTCTATGTGCTTCACTTATATCTTTTGAGATAGATAATTTTGCTCTAGTGCTTCGCTTATATCTTTCTAGAGCATGGCTGTGGTTTTATTTTATAGAAATAATTGATCTCTCATGCTTCACTTATATTATTTTGAGAGTCCTTTAGAACAGCATGGTAATTTGCTTTGGTTATAAAATTAGTCCTAATATGATAGGCATCCAAGATAAATACTTTAAGTGCATTGAATACTAAGAGAAGTTTGATACTTGATAGTTGTTCTAAGATATAAAGGTGGTAATATTAGAGGTGTGCTGGTTGAGTAATTGTGAAATTGAGAAATACTTGTGTTGAAGTTTGCAAGTCCCTTAGCATGCACGTATGGTAAACGTTGTGTGAAAAATTTGAAGCATGAGGTGTTCTTTGATTGTTTTCCTTATGAGTGGTGGTCGGGAACGAGGGATGGTCTTTTCCTACCAATCTATCCCCCTAGGAGCATGCGCGTAGTGCTTGGTTTTCATGACTTCTAGATTTTTGCAATAAGTATGTGAGTTCTTTATGACTAATGATGAGTCCATGGATTATACGCACTCTCAACCTTCCATCATTGCTAGCCTCTTCAGTACCGTGCATTGCCCTTTCTCACCTTGAGAGTTGGTGCAAACTTCGCCAGTGCATCCAAACCCCGTGATACGATACGCTCTATCACACATAAACCTCCTTATATCCTCCTCAAAACATCCGCCATACCTACCTATTATGGCATTTCCATAGCCATTCCAAGATATATTGCCATGCAACTTTCCACCGTTCTGTTTATTATGACACGCTTCATCATTGTCATATTGCCTTGCATGATCATTTAGTTGACATCGTATTTGTGGCAAAGCCACCATGCATATTATTTCATAAATGTCACTCTTGATTCATTGCTCATCCCGGTACACCACCGGAGGCATTCATATAGAGTCATATTTTGTTCTAAGTATCGAGTTATAAGTAAATAAAAGTGTGATGATCATCATTAGAGCATCGTCCCATGTGAGGAAAGGATGATGGAGACTATGATTCCCCCACAAGTCGGGATGAGACTCCGGACGAAAGAAAAAAAAGAGGCCAAAAGAAAAAAAAAGGCCCAAATAAAAAAATGAGAGAAAAAGAGAGAAGGTACAATGTTACTATCCTTTTTCCACACTTGTGCTTCAAAGTAGCACCATGATCTTTATGATAGAGAGTCTCTTGTTTTGTCACTTTCATATACTAGTGGGAAATTTTAATTATAGAACTTGGCTTGTATATTCCAACAATGGGCTTCCTCAAATGCCCTAGGTCTTCGTGAGCAAGCAAGTTGGATGCACACCCACTTAGTTTTTTTTGTTGAGCTTTCATACATTTATAGCTCTAAGTGCATCTGTTGCATGGCAATCCCTACTCCTTGCATTGACATCAATCGGTGGGCATCTCCATAGCCCGTTGAAGCCGCATCAATGTGAGACTTTCTCCTTTGTTGTCTTCTCACACAAGCTCAATCATTATATTCTATTCCACCCATAGTGCTATGTTCATGGCTCGCGCTCATATATTGCGTAAAAGTTGAAAGAGTCTGAAAAGGCTAAGTATGAAACAATTGCTTGGCTTGTCATCGGGGTTGTGCATGATGAGAGCATCTTGTGTGACAAAAATGAAGCATGGCCAAACTATATGATTTTGTAGGGATGAGCTTTCTTTGACTATGTTATTTTGATAAGACATAATTGCTTGGTTAGCATGCTTGAAGTATTATTATTTTTATGTCAACATTAAACTTTTATCTTGAATCTTTCGGATCTGAATATTCATGCCACAATAAAGAAAATTACATTGAGAAATATGCTAGGTAGCATTCCACATCAAAAATTCTATTTTTATCATTTACCTACTCGAGGACGAGCAGGAATTAAGCTTGGGGATGCTTGATACGTCTCCAACGTATCTATAATTTTTTATTGTTCCATGCTATTATATATTCTTTTTTGGATGTTTAATGGGCTTTATTATACACTTTTATATTATTTTTGGGACTATCCTACTAACCCAAGGCCCAGTGCAAATTGTTGTTTTTTGCCTATTTCAGTGTTTCGCAGAAAAGGAATACCAAATGGAGTCCAAACGGAATGAAACCTTCGGGAGCGTGATTTTTGGAACAAACGTGATCCGGAGGACTTGGAGTGGACGTCAAGAAATGAACAAGGAGGCCACGAGGCAGGGGGTGCGCCTACCCCCCTGGGCGCGCCCTCCACCCTCTTGGGCCCCTCGTAGCTCCACCGACCTACTTCTTCCTCCTATATATACCTACGTACCCCGAAACCATCCAGGAGCACCACGAAATCCTATTTCCACCGCCACAACCTTCTGTACCCGTGAGATCCCATCTTGGGGCCTTTTCCGGCGCTCCGCCGGAGGGGGCATCGATCACAGAGGGCTTCTACATCAACACCATAGCCTCTCCGATGATGTGTGAGTAGTTTACCACAGACCTTCGGGTCCGTAGTTATTAGCTAGATGGCTTCTTCTCTCTCTTTGGATCTCAATACAAAGTTCTCCTCGATCTTCTTAGAGATCTATCCGATGTAACTCTTTTTGCGGTGTGTTTGTCGAGATCCGATGAATTGTGGGTTTATGATCAAGATTATCTATGAACAATATTTGAATCTTCTCTGAAGTCTTTTATGTATGATTGGTTATCTTTGCAAGTCTCTTTGAATTATCAGTTTGGTTTGGCCTACTTGATTGATCTTTCTTGCAATGGGAGAAGTGCTTAGCTTTGGGTTCAATCTTGCATTGCTCGATCCCAGTGACAGTAGGGGAAACGACACGTATTGTATTGTTCCATCGAGGATAAAAAGATCGGGTTTATATCGTATTGCTTGAGTTTACCCCTCTACATCATGTCATCTCACTTAATGCATTACTATGTTCTTATGAACTTAATACTCTAGATGCATGATGAATAACGGTCGATGTGTGGAGTAATAGTAGTAGATGCAGGCAGGAGTCGGTCTACTTGTCACGGACGTGATGCCTATATACATGATCATGCCTAGATACTCTCATAATTATGCACTTTTCTATCAACTGCTCGACAGTAATTTGTTCACCCACCGTAATACTTATGCTATCTTGAGAGAAGCCACTAGTGAAACCTATGGACCCCGGGCCTATTTTCCATCATATTAATCTCCCGTCAACTAGCTATTTTTGTCGCCGTTTATTTTGCTTTCTTTACTTTTAACCTTTATCATAAAAATACCAAAAATATTATCTTATCATCTCTATCAGATCTCACTTTTGCAAGCGGCCATGAAGGGATTGACAACCCCTTTATCGCGTTGGTTGCAAGGTTCTTATTTGTTTGTGTAGGTACGAGGGACTTGCGTGTGGCCTCCTACTGGATTGATACCTTGGTTCTCAAAAACTGAGGGAAATACTTACACTACTTTGCTGCATCACCCTTTCCTCTTCAAGGGAAACACCAACGCATGCTCAAGAGGTAGCAAGAAGGATTTCTGGCGCCGTTGCCGGGGAGGTTTACGCCAAGTCAAGTCAAGATTTGATCTTCCGCCAATGTGCGGATTTCTGGCGCCATTGCCGGGGAGATCTACGCACAAGTCAAGACATACCAAGTACCCTTCACAAACTCTTCTCAAAGATCTGGCATGGTGGTGGGAGAAGGATTGGTGTGGAAAGCAAATCAAGGGTCAGATGGTTGGAGTGGAATGCCTTGATCTCAGCACAAGTGTAGGTGGTTCTCTCTTAGAAAATGGATATGGGAAGTGTAGTTTCGTCTTGGTTGCTCTCTATGAGAGTAGTGGTGTGGGTGCGGTATATATAGACATCACCAAAGATCTAGCCGTTACAATCTTTATGCATAACTCGGTGACACCGAAAGTAATTCTCGTTGAGAACGAGTTGTGCAAAAGATTCGAACGTTAGACGTTTAGGTGAGACCGGATGAATCCACTTAGTGAGACCAATATGTGATGACCTAAGCAGATTCCTCATCTCGGTAATTCTGATCGATTCAACTTGGTAATTCCGAAGTGAATGCAATGGGTTATGGAAACTTGGTCACTGCACTTCGGTGAGACCGAATGTCATCTCGGTAGAACCGTGTTTCTAGGATTTGGCTTATGGCTCTGTCTGGTGTATCTCTGTGGGTCCAGATAGGTGTGTTCCGGTGAGACCGAGATTGGACTTACGGTTTTGGACAAATTGGATATTGAGAAAGTGGTTGAGGGTGTTGGAGCAATATCTTCAAGCACTTGAGCAAATGACTCATGATCAAAACCCCATCCTCTTTTAATAGTATTGGTTTTCATATGGATTCAATGTGATCTTTGATCACTAAACCAAAAATGAAGAGTCTTGAAGCTTTAGCCAATGCTTGTCCTTAGTAGCTTGAGGGGTCCACATCTCCATCCATTTACAAGCCTAGGTTGGACTGCTCCTGAAATATACTAGATGAAAATGTAAGTCTAACAACATGTATGTTGACATGAATTACCAAACAACCAAGGGAGCAGATGTGTTTCACCCGCGCACGGGTATGGCAGGGCCGATGGAGCCGTGTGGGAGCAGTTTTTGTTGGGAAAATAAGAGCGCTTGATGTGGAGGGAGGAGGAGGTAGCGATCGAATAGTTGGGAAGAGCCGAATCAGGCGGCTGCGCGGCGACCAGCCGAAATTTCGGCCGCCGCCTATCACTGCCCTATCGGTTATTACATATCAATCAAGTACAACTAATACAGCAACAAGTACAACTGTGTAGTAGTGTATAACAATCATGATTCAAGAACAATTAATGGTGCAAAGTCCTAAAGGAATCCTTATATAAATTTTTCTTTCGAAAAGGAGGACATGGACTGAATCTCCCATTTAGCCACCGTCAGTATTCACCAGAACTATAAATCTATCCTTAACTCAGACAGTCAGTCAGACAAGAGCGAGTGAAGATGCATCCATTTAATGCTCTGCTGGCCCGTTTCGGCACAAAAAAAAAATGCGCTGCTGGCATCAGATTAGATCAGGTCAGATGTTGTCAGCAAGTTCTCTCTGATGGAACTAGCTGGACTCTCAGCAAATTGTTGCAAACTGCACCGAAACGTGGGGGTGGCTTGGGATTAGTAGCCTCCACTGTGCCCGATTAACAACGGCCTCACTAATCTAATCCCAACTGGCATTACATCTAATCGGCTGGCACCCATTTTCTGTGCCTCCATTGCTGCAATTTGCCCATAATCAAACACGCACGCATCCCACCCCCGTCGCCCACGTAAGATTGATGCTTGATCGTGAATGCCAAAGGGAACAGAGCACAATCATAGTACTTAAGAAACCATTTGAACAAAAACAAACGCTATTTATCACAGGCAAAATGTATATATATGTGTCTACAACCAGTACTGAGAAAAATAAGCCCATGATTAATCCATAATTGGCGGCAGATTCATCGTCTCGAATCTATTATGTGGGGAAACATTAAACATATGAAAAGACCCTGCAAGGCCTCATGACTCCGCAACAAAACTAAACCGTAATATATTGATCGAGTCTGTACTATGCACCCCCACGGCCATTGAGCTCGCTGCCTCCTAAAAATTTAAAGCCCTCCTGCGGCGAGCAGCTGCTTGAAAACGACATAGGTGGCTACCCCATCTTCTCCGTTTCCCACATATAGCGCTTCTTGCGAGCTGTTATTATCTCCACCACCTCGTTCTGCAAAGACCAGGCCATCCAATGGCGTCACCGCCTCCGAAGGGGGAGTCGTTTGACTTCGAGGATCCACGCGCGCAGGAAGCCATGGGATCTGCCTCCGCGTCCTACAGCCCTGCCGGAGGCGTCTTCGGCGTCTCCCAGCCGGAGTCCTCGCGCCGCGACAGCCGAAAGAGAAGGTACTGAAACTCTCTATAGTTCAACTTCTCCTGTTTGCCCTTCGTAGAGTTCGTTCTGAAGCAGATCCTGAAATGCATGCCGTGTTGATTTGCACTCTTTGTCTTGCACCGCGTGAGCTTTCTCCCGTTCGTACGTGTATTGAATCTGTCAAAACGTGCATACTCATTTCTGTACTGTGCCTACCTCGGTTGTATGCCAATATTGGTAAGATTTGGTAAATTTAAGGAGAAGAGGGAACATCGACATACATGTTCCGAAACAGGTGGCACTAGACTAATAGACTCTAGCTGGAACTGGAATTTTAAACAGGATGTACTATATTATTACAAGTTGGATTAATGGTTTACTGCGAGTTAATTAAGTGCCAAAAATAATACTGTCAATTGAGAGTGATAGCGCCGCGTATGGTAGAGCCTTGACTAGAACAACATTCAACTAGAGGGTGAGTAGTTCTATTTCTGAGTCGAGCTATATTTCATGGGATCAGCTGCTGAAAGCTGAACCAGATTATTATGGTAGCCATTTCTGGAAATTCCTAGTAGTTTTATCTATTTACTTCTTTCCTTTGCTTTTGTACATCATCGTATAATATAATTACAAAATATATAAATACATGCAGTGGAATGCTGCTGTTTTCATTCTTTCTTTTTACTAGCAACTCTCCATATTCTCCAAAAATATGCACATCCTCCTTCGATGAAGCATTCACATTTAATTTGGAAACTTCGGGCCGAAGTCATATTTCCTTCCCTTCGATTTGCTTTACCTGTGCTTATATCTTTGCCTTAGTGGAGGGCTCCATTTTCTTGAGAAGCTACAACTATTACTAAACTAAAGTGCTTTATGCACGCACATTGTAAGCATGCATATGAGAGAAAACAATGACTACGGTCACAACACATGGTCTTCTTTCTGATATTGCAGCACTGTCCTGAACAGTATTTTATGACTCAAGTATATGCTTTCCTTTCCAAAAGGATGAACAGAAACGAAAAAGCCAGAAGGGTGCATTCCCTATAAAACATGTCGAGCATGGTTTACATTACTATACTAGTGGTTCTCATTTCTCATACTACTCAAGTTTCCTAACAAGTATTAGTTTCTAATTAGTTTATAAACTATATGAAGATTTCAAAGTATCATTTCCTTCATTACCCAATCAATTAGTTGGTGGGCTTAGTGTATCTTGGTGATCTATTCCTTTATTCTAAACGGTGCAGCAGGAACTTCTCCTCTAAGAACTCAATCGTCCATAATTCCTACGGTTTTCCTTTGTTCCAGAGGGAGCCTTAACTACGTAACTTCTTTGGGGAGAAAATCATGCATTTTTCATAGCCACACATAGATATAAGGCTAGGGTATGCTTGTGCCCATCCTGCAATTGAGGCTTCCTGTCTTGTTGAGCAGCCATGTAAGTCCAAAAAGTCAACAAGATATATGTGGCAATAACACACAAGAGTATAGTTGGATTTACCGCTTTTTCACTTTCGCCCCAACATATACAAAGTTTGAGAAGAAAAATACCAAGGTATCGATGCAGGCCGCACACCGCTTGTCCGTGTCGTACTACACTGTAGGATAAATATTGACCATTGATACACACATGGCATAGTTAGCTGGGTAAGCGGGCCACACTTGCATCACTATGAGCAGCCTAAGAATCAAAATGGGCCGACCCACTCTGGCAGACCCGGTCTCTGTTGGCCCCCTCTCCTTTGTCTAGGCACATGGAGCCGGCCCAATGGTCTAGTAAAGACTAGCCACATGTCCCATTTGGCCATATGGTCCGACCCATTTAAATACTTGATTTGTACTACTAAAACAAGAATCGGTTACACAACAACATCATTTCATGTAACATCATTTAGAAACCTGAATTTCCTAGCAAGTTAGGATATGTAGAGTTCATTTGTTCAATGAAAAGAAGACACATATGCAACTTTGTTCCATTTTCTACTATGAACCATTACCTCTCAAGTAGCATATTTGCAACTCTAGAACACTAGCAATATTGGTTCAATAGTTTGAATTTTGTTTCTATAAGCAGAAAGCTAACAACTTTGCAAGGCAAATGTTATTGTAACAACATATTACAAAACATGACAACCAAAAATGGGCCAAGCCTCTAGCCATGATGGACCAGTGGCGACTGACTCCCTTGCCCTGGTTTCCAAAGAAGCCGGCCAAAAAGACACATTGGCCTTGGAATTTCAGGTCGGGCCAATGTCCCTTTGGGTACCTTCAGTCCATTCCCATCTTTAGAGCAGCCGCAAGGTCATAGTTAAATGGAAATCTAGGTAAAAATAGATGGTTGCCTGCCTTTTGGGTCGTCATAGGGGACTCTTGAGGCTCCCAACTTCTTCCACCACCGCCGAGCCATTGTGTCTTCACTCTGTGTGCTTGGCACCGCTAGATGAAATTAGTAGTGTATTGGATAATGATGACAAGGCCCCTTTCTAGCTCAAAAGCTTACTCGCCTTCCATTGCCCGTGTCTCCTTTAGCAAAAGTAGCACTGGTGGACTAGGGTCATTCTTCGTCATGCGGCATCTCCTCCACTAAGCAAAATGGACATGGCATGGTTCCTCTTAGCTTGGAGATGGTAACTGGTTGGCCATATTCGATCGGCCGGGTGGTTTCTTTTAGGATGCTCACACGCTACTATCAGGTATGGATGAGTGTTGATTGACGGCGGATCCCGTGGACTGGATCCATTCTTCTCTTAACCGACATTCATGATGAGTGCGCGCAGAGTTTGATGGATTAGTTTGCATTGGCAGCATCTTCCACCCAAGCGCATTATCGAATTGTGTTGAAATGACAATGTCATCCTAGAGTCACCTTGGCTTGATTGGCTGATATTCGGACCTTTGTGATCATTGGAATCCTTCTTTAGGTATGTACCGGGAAACTCGAGTATGATATTCGGACCTTTGTGGTCATTCGTAATTATAAAGTTTGGTATGCAGTTATTGCAGGCATGTTTCGTTCTAGCATAAAGCCTTGTGTATGTGGGAGGGTATGTATTAAGTCCACGTTATTTCGTGTTTACACCACGTTATTTACTATGTGTTTCAGCACATACTAAGCTCGTTTCATGCTTTACAAATTTTGGACCATTTACAAGTCTACCATGAATCATGAGCCATGATAATCCTGACTCGCCCTCCGTTTGACATATATATTCTGAAATACATATTGCTGCAGGAAAGACAGACCTTCATGGGTCAAACATACGTTCACACCTCATTTTGACGGTCACCTGTGGAGAAAGTACGGCCAGAAAAACATCAAGGACTCTGTCTTCCCAAGGTAATTTACCAGTAGATTGATTACTATCTAACGTCTGAGAATTTCTTAGTTCTATCTCAATCTGAATGGAGGTCCGTGCATGATTTTATATTTTCTAAACTTTGAGAACAAACACTGTAAATCTTTGCACTAGATAAACAAATTACCACGACAGGTGGTGAACAGCCTTCTTCTTACAGCAAAGTATGAACATATTTGTAAAATCAACTGAGAATCAACTAATTCTCAGTCGGCCAACACGACATTGTAGACAAATGAAAAAAATATTACATGGAAAAAATTCCTTATATTTGTATGAATAATTTGGTAAAAAAACATGGGAAGTTAGTTAACTCTTTGTCGACTATGATATAGAATCTTCAGAAAAGATGTTGACTGGTGGCATTATAGACCAAAAAAAGATAATTTTCAGGAAGGTCATCCTTGAACCGAAGTTATATAGGGCATCAACTAAACCAAAGAAACTATAACTTAATGAGGTTTTGTGGTTGGTGTGACGTTATATTTTCCAATCTGTAAAACTGGTGTTTCTTTGAAAGAAGTTGTGTAGATAAGCCCTTGCTTCATCTTGCTATGGTACTCCCTCCGTTCACAAATATAAGATGTTTTGAACATTTTAATATGGACCATATATGAAGTGAAATGAATGAACGGACACACTAAAACATGTTTATATCCATCCCATTCAAAAAAAATTAGAACATCTTATATTTGTGAACGGAGAGAGTACAAATTGTGTTAACTTTCACTACCATCGAGATAACACTCATGCATGTAACCGGCAATATGCAGGCTTTATTACAGATGCTCTTACCGTGAAGACAGGCAATGCCTTGCCTCAAAGCTGGTGCAACAGGAGAACCACGAGGATCCACCACTGTTCAAGGTCACCTACACGTACGAGCACACGTGCAACACCGCGCCCGTCCCAACTCCCGATGTCGTGGCTGAGCTGCCGGCGCCGGCAACTGGCGACGCGCTCTTTCTGAGGTTCGACTCCACCGGCGCAGGCCACCGAGACACGCACCGGATGGAGCAGGAACAGCATTACCAGCAGCAGCCTGCAGCACCTGGGTGGCCGTCCATGATGCTGAGCTTTGATTCCAATAGCCAGCAGCACGAACAGTGTACGTTCCCTTCCGAGCTGCCGCCAGCTGCGTCGTCGTCGTCGTTTTCGACCGAGGGACTGCCAGCGCCGTCGTCTACAACCGATGGCGGAGACGACGGGTTCTCGACGTGGGACTCGTTGAGATACGGGTTAAATGACCATGTGCACTTCGGCGACCATTCGTATCTCCCAAACAGTGGTAATGATGGTGACGATAACTACTGACCGTCTGTCTGGCCACATCCACACACGGGCAAAAAACTGTCATTGTTTGACCTGGAATTAAGAAGTTAATACACATTCTTTGTTGAGGGTATGTGCACACGTACTGATGTATAATTGTTTGTTCATTTTAGCTAAAGTTCACTAGCTTGAGTGTGTTATATATACATCAATGCATGTTTATACTTTTTGTTGTGGAGAATGCGGAGCCATGGTCAAAACCCTTTTGGGGCTGTCTCTAGAAATTTGGGGGCCCGGGACAAAAATCAACATAGGATTTTTTTTTACCATTTAACTGAAGAACCAATATAAGTAAAGCATACCCCCACTTATAATTATGTAACTTCAAACATGTCTTATTTGGTACAATATTTAGGAAATATACCAAATACTAATGGTAAAATAGAAAATATGGTACTAGAGCAATAAATTTATAAACTGGCCTCATTTTCTACCAAAAAATAGCACCCTTCGAGTATTTCTTGAAATGAATTCTTCGGTCACATCTTCATAATTAATCTGAATCAATTCAAACTCTCATAATAATAGCCCTGTAGAGCAAAGAAAATAGAAAAAAAAGCCTTCACCTCTTCTAGGAAATTTACTTGGGCTAACAACCCGGCTAACATTATTATGTCAACCATTGATAGGCTTTTCTGTGACATAGAGCTAGAAAAGTTTTCCCCCTAGCCTCTTGTACCGCCCTCCCTAGATTGGGTAGCGATCATACTCCCATTGTTTAGGAATCTGGCTTAGGGAGACAAGCTAAATCAGGTAGTATCAAGTTTGAGAAATGGTGGCTCCTTAGGAATGATTTTAAGGAATTAGTAGAGAAAATATGGAAGGCTCCTGCTCATGGGAAGTCATCCATTAATATCTGGCAAGACAAAATTAGGAGTCCGAGGAAAATCACCAAAGGGTGGAGTTGAGATATAGAAGCTGAACTTAGGAAGTTCAGGAAAGAGTTGGTGGAGGAATTTGATAGATTAGATGTCAAGGCTGAAACCTCTGAACTCTCTGACCAAGAGCAAAGTAGATTAAAAGATATTCAATTAGAATTACAAGCTTATTGTCTTGGCAAGGAGGTCAATGCTACGCAGAAATCCAGAGATAAGGACATCAAAGAAGGTGACAAGAATACTGCATATTTTCATGCAGTGGTCAACCAGAGAAGAAGGAAAACTATTATTCACTCTCTAGGTGGTCCTTTCACTAAGACCGTTGACATCCTTAAAGTAGCTAGTAATTTTTATAAAATCATTTTTAACAAGAGAAAAGAAAATGCTTCTCAACAAAGAGTTCTTTTCTGCTGAGGAAACAATTTCCTCTACTAAGAATGATATACCGCAACCCCTTTTCCCGAGGAGGAAATTTAAAAAGCAGTATTTGGCTTCTATGTTGGTGGAGCCCTTGGACCTGACGGGATCACTTTCTTCTTTTACCAGGCATTTCGGGATCCAATCAAGCAAGATATCTATATACTGAATTTTGCTATGCTTTCCTTGATTCCAAAGGAGGCAAAGCTACTACCATGAAAAAGTTCAGGCCTATAAGCTTTCTTGATAGTAGTTTGAAATTTTTGCTAAGGTTTTAATTAATATACTTAGTCTGCTTATGCAAAGACTAATTGCTTGCAACCAAGCTGGTATTTTGAAGGGCGGATACACTTTTACAAAGTGTTGTCACAGCACATGAAGTCTTACACTCTGTCCATTCTAGCAAAGAGAAGGGTCTAGTCCTTAAGTAAGACTATGAGAAAGCATTTGATTTTTTTAACCTAGATTTTTTGATAGAACTGCTCAAACATAGGGGCTTTGGGAGGCAAATGGACATCTTCGATTTAGGTTGTCACCAGAGGGGGTTCTTTGGGGGTTAAGATTAATGGTTGTGGCAGTGATTCCTTCACAACTAGTATGGGATTGAGACATGGGGACCTCCATTCCCTTCTCCTTTTTAACCTGGTAGTGGATGTTCTCTCCAAAATGCTAGTTAAGGCATCAGCTGGGGGGTTAATTAATGATTTGTGTCTTGCAGTCTATCTTGGAGGGATCATCTGCCTCTAATATGCAGATGACACAATCCTCTTTCTAGAGAAGGACCTATATAAGGCTACTAATCTTAAAACTATACTTTCTTACTTTGTACATGTCTCCAGGATGAAGATCAATTATAATAAGAGTGAATTGATCCCCATAAATATGTCTGAAGTAGAGACACAACTATTTGCTGAGGTCCTTGATTGTAAATTGGGTAATTCCCCAATTAAATACCTAGGCTATCTCCTCCACTATGATAAGTTGAGGAGGGAAGACATCCAACTCTTATTTGATAAGATTATCAAAAGGATAGCTGAAGGCATCCAACCCCTAATTGATAAGATTATCAAGACGATATATAGCTGGGTGGTGGGGCAAGCTGCTCTCTTATAAAGGCAGGTTGATCCTTATTCAAGCCTGCCTTGCTAGTATCCCGGTTTACCTATTGTCCTTCTTCAAATTCCCAAAATGGACCATAGAGCTGATTAACACTCAAAGGGCCAATTCCTTGTGGAATGACTTTGAAGATTATAGGAAAATACACCTAGCTTATTTGGGGCTTGTTTGTATGAAAAAAAGATTTTGGGGGTTTAGGTATTCCTAATCTCAGAGAGTTAAATAATTATATCCTAGGTTCCTGGATTAAGAGATATCATGATTGAGGGGGGAAACTTTGGAAAGATATTGTGAACTTTAAGTACAATACTGAGAAGCCAAACATCTTCAACAGCTCTATAAACAATTCCTGCATATTCTGGAAAGGAGTGATGAGTGTAGCTCAAGCTGTTAAATTTGGATATAGACGGCAAGTAGGTGATGATAATAGAATAATATTTTGGGAAGACACTGGTTTGGTTCTTCCCCTCTTGATGTCCAGTTTTTGGGCACTGTATAACATATGTAACTAGATGTCTAAGCCTATTTGTGAGGTCTAGGATGGTAGTCAAGTCGAACTCACCTTTAGGCAAAATTTTACCATTGAGATGATGGAACTTTGTTACCAGTTGGTTAAAATCACACAAGCCATCACTCTCACAGATGAATCAGATGCTTTGATTTGACCATTAGAATGTAAAGGGCGGTACTCTAGTAGTTCTCTCTATCATGTTATTAACTTTAGGGGGGTTCAACCAACTTATATTCATGTTGTATGGAAGCTTAATGTTCCACCTAAAATTCATGTTTTCATTTGGTTGATTTCTCATAACTAAATTATGACTAGAAAAAACTAAGGAAAAGGCATATTATAAAACCTTTGGATTGTGTTTTCTGCTCTGAAAATGAATTTGTTCATCATATGCTATTTGATTGTGTAGTTGCTAAACAAATATGGATCATGATCAATGAGCATTTTAACACTGGCCTAGGATCTGATTATTTTTCTGTTGCTAGGCTTTGGCTTTCCAATAAGCATAAATCTCCCCTTAATGTTCCATGTGCTTCTTTTCTGGGATGTTTATAGAAACTTAGGAATTTCGTTATCATTAATAACGTCACATGGATCTCTATTAAGTAGGTGATGGGGAGAATCCTCTAGACATAAAAAATTTGGTGAATATTATCTACGGAGTAGGGGAAGATGAGACCAGAGGCCTTCGCAACCTTCCTGGCACTATAGTTGAGGAAACCCCTGGCCATCACGAATGGCTAAGATGGGACAAGTTGAATATCTCGGAATGCATGTTCCATGGATCCCCGACTTCCACACCGAGCAAGCTGGCTGGGATGGCTCTAGTTCCTAGTCATGCACCTGTCCCGGAGTCAATCTGGTCTCCGCAGCCTCCTTCTGCACCACCATTGAAGACCATGAGGGAACTCTGCACCAGTGCCCTATTATCTATTTGGTTTCTATCTGCTTCGTTATTTTGCACATGCGTGTGTTATTCTTGGTGAACTGATGTTTGGGTTCTTAGCTGTTGAATAGAACCTAGGGTATGAGTTGGGGTTAGTTCCCCGGGTCTATAATTTGTATTAATTTTCTGATACATCATTTGGATACGGACCCAAGCCCTTGACCTTTTTTGTTGTTTCTTTCATGCAATGGAACCCGGGATGCTGATCCCTTTTTATCTAAAAAAATACTTCACCTAGATGTAAGATTTGAAAAACAAAATAACAAAAATTAGCTTACTGTCCATTCTAGCAAAATAAAATAGGGCTTTGTCTACAAGGACTTAGGGCATCTCCAACACTGGCCATAAAACCTCCCGCATATGTCCGGACCGCGGTCGGGCGTGTTGTATCATCCAACGCGGACTGTATCGGTCCGCCCGACCAGTTCAGTCGCACTTTTCCCGCATAAAACTGAGACAAAGTTGGGGGCTTTGCCGGAGTCTGAACTGCAGACATATAGGACTCCGACACCCCCAGCCCACTAAATCCGCCTCCGGTCCCATTTTCTTTCAATCTGCCCCTTCTCCCCCCTTGCTTTGCATTCGCACCCTATTCCTCTGACGATGCCGATGTACCTCTCCGGCCGTCACACAGGCATTGTTGGATCTCCGCAACCAGCATCGACATGCCCGCTCGCCTTTTACGACGGCATCATCCAGCTAGCTAGGACCCGTCCGTAGTCAAGTACACTCCCCCCCCCCCTCTGTTGACGTCATCCATGGCAGTCACCACACCCGGTAGGTGATCAGTCAAATGCCATTAAGCTTATTTTTGAATGCCATGTCATTTTTTAGAGTACGAAGGGTGGCGGCGTACTCGACCATGGAGGATGAGTCGTTGTGCAATGAGTGGTTGGCCGTATCCGCGGATTTCGTAGGCAGGAGTAGAGGGGGGCCTTTTCCCTATTGGCAGCGCATGCAAGTTTCGTTTCACATGTGAAAGCACATCGCACCATACGACATGCACATCATCCATGGTCGTAATGTGAGGTCGTTATCGTATCGATGGTAGACTATGCAGACCATGGTCACCAAACAATTTGGCGCGATTGATATGCTCGAGACAAGATGGCCATTGCGCGCAGCAATCGAAGAGATCGTAAGTTTTGCTTTTTCTTGCTCAGTTTGTTGATTGATTCACTCATTTCATTTACTGTTGCTCTACACATTGTGTAGCACCCACTACTGCAGGATGTTGCTAACGCGACACTACGATCAGAGACCCTTTGACGAAACTGTGTGCAATGCATTAATCGCAAATGGTGGTGAAAAACCCCATCAAAAAAGGTGCAAAATATTTGAGATGGCGGAGCCATCTGATGTCTACTACGCAACTTTATTCTTGTAGACACGTGTTGGGCCTCCAAGCGCAGAGTTTTGTAGGACAGTAGCAATTTTCCCTCAAGTGGATGACCTAAGGTTTATCAATCCTTGAGAGGTGTAGGATGAAGATAGTCTCTCTCAAACGACCATGCAACCAAATACAAGAAATCTCTTGTGTCCCCAACACACCCAATACAATAGAAAATTGTATAGGTGCACTAGTTCGGCGAAGAGATGGTGATAAAAGTGTAATATGGATGGTAGAAATATATTTTTATAATCTAAATAAATAAAAACAGCTAGGTAGCAAATAGTAAACGGGCACAAAAATGGTATTGCAATGATTGAAAATGAGTCCTAGGGTCCGTACTTTCACTAGTGCAACCTCTCAACAATGCTAATATAATTGGATCATATAACCATCCCTCAAAGTGCGCTAAAGAATCACTCTAGAGTTCCTATCTAGCGGATAACATAAGAATAAATTGTTTGTAGGGTACGAAACCACCTCAAAGCTATTCTTTCCGTTCGATCTATTCAAGAGTTCGTACTAAAACAACACAAAGCTATTCTTTCCGTTCGATCTATCCTAGAGTTCGTACTAAAATAACACCAAAGCAAATTAATATTCATAATACTCAATCCAACACAAAGCACTTCAAAGAGTGCCCCAAGATTTCTACCAGAGAAATAAAGACAAGAACGTGCATTAACCCCTATGCATAGATTACCCCAATGTCACCTCGGGAATCCGCGAGTTGAGTGCCAAAACATATATCAAGTGAATCAATACGATACCCCATTGTCACCACGACTATTCAATTGCGAGACATATATCAAGTGTTCTCAAATCCTTAAACGTATCCAATCCTATAACAACGAAATCTCAAAGGGAAAAACTCAATTCATCACAGCAAGATAGAGAGGGGAAAACACCATATGATCCGACTATATTAACAAAGCCCGTGATACATCAAGATCATGACATCTCAAGAACACGAGAGAGAGAGAGAGAGAGAGAGAGAGAGATTAAACACATAGCTACTGGTACAAACCCTCAGACCCGAGGGTGGATTACTCCCTCCTCATCGTGGTGGCCGCCGGGATGATGAAGATGGCCACCAGAGATGATTGCCCCCTCCAGCAGGGTGCCGGAACAGGGTCTAGATTGGTTTTTGGTGGCTACAGAGGCCTGCGGTGGCGGAACTTCTGATCTAGGTTAACCCCGAGGGTTTTCGGCATATTTGGGAATTTATAGGGTAAAGAGGGGGTGCGGGAGGCCACCAAGGTGGGCACAACCCACCTGGGCGCACCTGGGCCTCCAGGCGCGCCCTGGTGGGTTGTGGCCCCCTCGGGGCACCCCCCCCCCCCATGTGCTGCTCTGGCTCATTGGTGGTCTTCTGGTCCATAAAAAATCCACAAAAAGTTTTACGGTGTTTGGACTCCGTTTGATATTGATTTCCAACGATGTAAAAAACAAGCGAAAAACAGCAACTGGCACTGGGCACTGGGTCAATAGGTTAGTCCCAAAAAATGATATAAAGTTGCTATAAGATGATTGTAAAACATCCAAGAATGATATAACAGCATGAATACTTCATAAATTATAGATACGTTGGAGACGTATCAGCATACTTCTGCTACTCCAAAAATTATGAAACAATTATGACCACGTGAGCAATATATATATTAATCTTCTACAAAAAGAATCAACTCAAAAGCACTCTTCCGTTAAAAATGAGAATTATTTTCGTGAGCGCAATGGTTTCTGTTTTTCAGCAAGATCAAATAAACTATCACCCAATATGATCCCAAAGGCTTTACTTGGCACTTTATTGAAACAAAGCAATAAAACATGATTACTAGAGTAGCCTAATCATGTGAACACACAAAAACAGTAGGTAAAAGTGTTGGGTTGTCTCCCAACAATCGCTTTTCTTTAATGCCTTTTAGCTAGGCATGGTGATTTTAATGATGCTCACATAAAAGAAAAGAATTGAAACACAAAGAGAGCATCATGAATCACATGGCAAGAACATTTAAGTCTAATCCACTTCCTATGCATGGAGATTTTGTGAGCTAATAATTTATGGGAACAAGAATCAACTAGCATAGGAGGGAAAAACAAGCAAAACTTCAAGATTTTCAACACATATAGAGGAAACTTGATATTATTGCAATATGTAGAAGCGTATGTTCCTCTCTGTCGGTGTCAAAACCGGCGGATCTCGGGTAGGGGGTCCCGAACTGTGCGTCTAGGATCAATGGTAACAGGAGACGGGGGACACAATGTTTACCCAGGTTCGGGCCCTCTCGATGGAGGTAATACCCTACTTCCTGCTTGATTGATCTTGATGATATGAGTATTACAAGAGTTGATCTACCATGAGATCGTATAGGCTAAACCCTAGAAGCTAGCCTATGATTATGATTGTTGTTGTCTCTATCGACTAGCCCGGCCTCGGTTTATATAATGCACCAGAGGCCTAGGATAACAAAAGTCCTAGCCGAATACGCCGGTGGGGAGGAGTCCTTGTCTTGATCTCCAAGTCATGTGGAATCTTCCTTGTATGCGGCAGCTGTCCGAACTGGCCCATGAGTATACGGCCATGGGGGTCCTCGGCCCAATCTAACAGAACGGGAAATGACGTGGTAAGTACCCCCTAGTCCAGGACACCGTCAGTAGCCCCCTAAACCGGTCTTCAAGTTAGGGACGCTACTTGATTCTTCCGAACTGTTCTTCATCTTCGGTCGTCGGTCTTGAAAACTGGTTCAACAAATTTTCCCATCATCTGTCTTGAGGATTGCCGAGCTAAATCTGACGAGTTTATACGTCGGGTATCCGAGGAGCCCTTTAAGTCTTCGGCCATTATCAATGCCTTGTTATTTTTATGCCACGCCTCGGGTTTGAAGTTGTTCCCATGCGGCGGTGTCCTCTTACATCCGAGCCCCAACGCCGGACTGCATTCGAGGTATCCTTTGCAGCCAAGCACCAATGTCGGACTGTGTCCAAGCTCCAACGCTAGACTGTATCCGAGCTCCAACGTCGGACTATATCCGAGGTGTCATAGATCACCTTGGTTCAAAAAAGTCAAAGGAGTTTAGCCGAGCTTAATGCCGGAAATGCCCTCTATGGAGCTAGCCGCTGGCGCCCAAGCTTTATGCCGGACTGCTTCCAAGGTGGTGCACCACCCGACAGCGGGCTGATTTTTTGTGAATATTTTTGACTGGTGCAGTTTATTCTCTGCCGAGGTATATAGCCAGTATATGTATATCCAGTAGCCCTCAAGGTGTGTATCAGTCTAAAACCCGAGATGCACCTGAAGGAAAACATGAAACTGCTGCTCCCAGTAGCCCCTGAGACTCAGGCCGATGCGCGAAATCGGCCTGAGGATCAACTCCTAGCTCGGCAGCATACATAGGAATAAAAACGCAGTGTAATATATTAGAGATAATAGTGATCGGCGAACGGGCCCGTGAGAGAGGGTCTTGAAAAGTTTCCGTAATATATTTATCTTGACGCCGGATAGGTCCAAATGGTACCTATTGTTATCCGAAGACACGTTTGCCCATAGTTCGGTCAAGCCGAACAATTGGCAGTTGGAATTTTCTACATTGAATAGGCAATGCAGTAGCCCCCGAGACACTGGTCGGGTGGCAACACCAGATCAGGGGATCGATGTGCCCCTTTAATATTTGTAAATAATGATAAAGCCCAAGAGCCCCCGAGCCTTAATGTGGGCACGGGTGGCCGAATTAAGGATCGATATCTAGAGTAAAATCACAGATTATGTGTAATGATTCTATGTATCCAAGTACTTTACATCATTATTTTGACTCCATTGCGACTGTTTTATCAGTTGAAAGGGGCCCATCATTGGCTTCGACCCCTTGGTAGATACTACGTAGGGTGTTTCCGCAATAACAAAACAACCCTTAGCCGACGTCTCGGTGCCCGAAGGCAGAAACAAGGCAATCAGATATGCGGGCTTTATAACCTTTGCTTAGTCATAGGAGCTTTAAACTGGGGAAGCTAGCTATGAGCCCCCGGTTAGTGTTCGGCGACATCCGAGGTCAAGCCGTAAACACTTCGGCCAATGTTATGAATGGCCCGTCCTTTAACATAGTCATCGGATCACTGGCCAGTTTACACTTATTGTGACAGTCAGTTTTTGGCTTTCTCCACTAAGGTGCTTAACCATACGAGCTGGAAGCACAATCGCAGTGGTTCTCCCTTTGCACACCTAGCCTAACAAAGCGGAATGTAGGAGGCAAGCACAGGAGCCGAGCAACCCAACTATTGACCGAAGACACAAGTCGAAAGTGATGCATATATGGCAATATCCGAGAATGCTTTTGCCGAATCTCTAAAGGTGTCCGGCGTTGCACTACGAGACTAATGCTGGAAACACACAAATAGTTTAAAAGTGCCATAGGCTTGGAAAACCGAAAACTTCAGTAAAAACTGGACGCCCGAACTAGATCAAGTGTTCGGTGCCAAACCGAAAATTGGTCTTAAAAAAAAGGTGCTTCTGTCGTGCTTTATCATGACACATCTTATCTCAAGACCTCAAGCGGGCCAGCCTACGGCTTCAACCTCCTATCCCGAAGGCGGAGTACTTCTCGTTAGGCCGGCTTAGCAAACTAAACTCTAAAGGCTTTGAGAGAGAAATTAGGATCCCTGGCTAGTGACCACACACTCGTGTCGAAAAAAGGAGCCATAGAAAAAGACTTTGCAGCGACTGAGAAGAAAATTTTAGTGTAAAACGGCTCATGCAAATTTAAGAGCCCCCAAGTGACTTCGGTAAAAAAAATTATGTATAATGATTGCATGTACCAAAGTACTTATATCATATATGTGTTCAGCCGAACTTTATACGCGTCTTAACCGACCGTCGGCTTCTCCCTCTTCGGTCAAGGGCCGAAAAGTGTTATGTACTCCACCAGAAGAGAATATCGACGGTGTTTCCAATAACCAGGCAATCAGGCCATAAGGCTGTAACAGACAAGGCGCGCTTAGGGAACTTTTGTTATATTACTGACGAAGTGTAAGAAGCATCTTCGAAGAAAATAGTACCCCCACCGATACCTTTCTTCGGTGCTCATTGTTACTATAAGACTTGTGCAATAGATTTTTTGTACTCATGAGTTCTGTTGTGTGTCGACCATAATTGAAAACAATAAGAGCGCTAGCTTTCGGCTTCACCCAGTCTGAGGTCCGGCTCGGATGACCCGATCGTGACAATCACAGAGGTGCTCCCTTTACTCCCTAACCGAACAATCGGGAACATAGGGGTAAACATAGGAGCGAGGCAACCCAGCTTGCAAATCGCTTAAGTCAACATGGTGCATATTGTGGCGTAATACACGAACAAGGAACAAAGTCGTACAAGTGTAATCATTTGCAAGAGGAAAGGCTTCATAAAGGAAGCCCCCAAGTAAACGGGTATTTGAATTTGTGTGTCACAAACAAAGTTTTGACAAGGAGATTTTTAAAGCAACTTTTTCCAAAAGTATAATGCTTGGTCGAGCCGAACACAAGTTAAAAATTTAAAACTTTGAGCATGAAGGCAACTTAGCTGGTTAATGTGTTCGGTATTGATGACGCGGTCTGAGCTTGATGCGGGACAAGGTTCCATCCCCCAAGCCGGTCCCGAGGTGGCGGAGCGAAGAGATCGGCACTCCGAAGTGGTGACATAGCACGACCAATGCAGGCCAGCAGAGTAACACCGAAGTCCCCGGCGTGGGGTAATGAAGTGTTGACGAAGCCCCCCATCCAGCCGAGGTGACATGGTATGTCAGTACGCCGAGTTGACGATACTGCCCAACCCGGATCATTTTCCTGTGCACAAAAAATAGTGCAAACCGGAGATAATAGTAATAATAATAAAAAATCGTTGCATAATAAATAATTTATGCAAAGTGAGTAATAAAAGAAATATGGCCTGGCGCCGAAGTCAATGACGATGCGAGGCGGCGTGAGGCGGTAAAGGCGTGGCAAAGCCTGAATTCACAGGTCGGTCCGAGTTCCGGATGCGGCGTTCGCCGGACTATGTACGGAAACTGACCGAACCACCATACGACCGTCGTTAATGCAGCCATCATTTGATTGACCTGCGTACATATGATGGACAAACCAGAGTAATAATTCCTTGGAAAAAATGAACCCAAACAAGCAAAAATATTAGGATTAATAGCACCTGGTTTATTTGTTGTAGCAATCCGAAGAAAGGTGATTCCCAAAATTGGGACTCAGTCCGCACACCCATTTCCTGATGGGCAATAAAGCGATGGCATGGCGATGCTGGCAAAGGTTGGCTCGCCGAGGCAAAGCCCTCGGTCCAGCTAACGTGACGGAGCTGGTCGGCTAGTGACGCCGAAGTCTCCGGAGTAGGTTGATGAAGAGATGGCGAAGCCCCCGGTCCAGCCGAGATGTCGAAGCCTCGATGTCAGCCGATGAGTCGAAGTAGGTCGGCGTGATGGACACCGGCTTGAAGGAGCAACAGTGCGGCCCTGCCGATGCAGGTCGTGACGTGGTCAGTGCCGACTTGATGAAGTGACCGTGCGGTGATGCCGGCGTGCCCGCTCCGTGTAATCCATGGGGCGGCGATGTTGGTGATGATTTATCCTTCGCGATGCTGAACTCTTGTTCGGCTTGCCGAGATGATGATCCGAAGAAGTTGAGCTCGGCTCAATGAAGTGACAACGTGTCTAGCGCAGGTTGGCAGCCGTAGAGCAACGTTGTCGGGCTGGTTTGACACCAGCGTGATGGTGAAGATCATATTGGAAAAGACTTCAAAATTAGTGTGATGTGTTTGGGAACAAAACACAATACCCCATACAAAACTTCCTTCAAAAAGGATGTCTGAAATCCCGTTCATAAAAAAGATGAATTCGAGTCTGATTCGTTCTCACGTAGAAAACAGATCCGAAAAGTGATGCACTAATCAGAAGGTTCCCGGAGTTTGGACGGTCGGATCAAGCTAAAATTTTGAGGGATGGTAGGTGTAGGAATTCCACAGCCGATCAACGGTTGGATCTTCCAATGGACGTCCGAGCTAGAAGCTGGACACCACGCCCTAAACTCGTCCAGATTCCCGTCCAGATTTGACAAGGCTCCGGTATATCATGGATTGCCAGAGATTCCTCCATCGAAACTCGACGAAATTTTCCAGGGTTGTTGTAGACTCAATTCCGCACAATTCCACCGAAGCAATCGTTCAAACGACACTTGAGGAGGCGGTGGCAGCGGATACAAGTTCGTTGTCCAGAAAAACAGCACGGTCGCCCGAGGGCAATGTTGACGTTGAGCCCCCAGGCTCCCTGGATGATTCCTCCATGATCTTGATAGAGATCGGAGTTGATGTTGATGAAGGCCCTCATCCGAACATGATGATAGGAGGTAGGGCACAATCCTCGGTCCAGCCAAGGTGACCAGTCGAGCCGGTGACGAAGAAGCCGACGTAGCATTGATCTGCAGTCGAGCCATTGATCCTTTTGTCGATCACACAGTGGAACTCTCAATGAAAGCACCAATGTCGGTGTCAAAACCGGCGGATCTCGGGTAGGGGGTCCCGAACTGTGCATCTAGGATCGATGGTAACAGGAGACGGGGGACACAATGTTTTACCTGTGTTTGGGCCCTCTCTATGGAGGTAATACCCTACTTCCTGCTTGATTGATCTTGATGATATGAGTATTACAAGAGTTGATCTACCACGAGATCGTAGAGGCTAAACCCTAGAAGCTAGCCTATGATTATGATTGTTGTTGTCTCTATCGACTAGCCCGGCCTTGGTTTATATAATGCACCAGAGGCCTAGGATAACAAGAGTCCTAGCCGAATACGCCGATGGGGAGGAGTCCTTGTATTGATCGCCAAGTCTTGTGGAATCTTCCTTGTATGCGGCAGCTGTCCGAACTGGCCCATGAGTATACGGCCATGGGGGTCCTCGGCCCAATCTAACAGATCGGGAGATGACGTGGTAAGTACCCCCTAGTCCAGGACACCGTCACTCTCTCATAATAATTTTCAGTGGCATCATGAATGAATTCAACAATATAGCTATCACATAAATCATTCTTTTCATGATCCACAAGCATAGAAATTTTGTTACTCTCCATATAAGCAAATTTATTCTCATGAATAGTAGTGGGAGCAAACTCCACAAAATAACTATCATGTGATTGAAAATTGAAATCATGATGACAGGTTTCATGGTTATCATTATTCAATATAGCATACATGTCATCACCATAATCATCATAGATAGCAACTTTGATTTCATAATCAATTGAAGCCTCATTCAAAATGGTCGATTCATCACTAAATAAAGTCATGACCTCTCCAAATCCACTTTCATCATTATAATCATCATAAATAGGAGGCATGCAATCATTATAAAAAAAATTGCACATCAAATCTTGGGGGACTAAACACATCATCTCCATCAAACATTGCATCCCCAAGCTTATGGCTTTGCATATCATTAGCATCATGTGTTGGGGAATGCAGTATTGCAAAAGATTTACCTATGATCACGCAAGATCTATCTAGGAGATGCATGGCAACGAGCGGGGAGAGTGTGTCCACGTACCCTCGTAGACCGAAAGCTGAAGTGTTTACTAACGCGGTTGATGTAGTCGAACGTCTTCGCGATCCAGCTGATCCAAGTACCGAACGTACGGCACCTCCGCGATCAGCACACGTTCAGCTCGATGACGTCCCTCGAACTCTTGATCCAGTTGAGGCCAAGGGAGAGTTTCATCAACACGACGGTGTGGCGACAGTGATGATGAATTTACCAGCGCCGGGCTTCGCCTAAGCACTACGACGATATGACCGAGGTGTGTAACTGTGGAGGGGGCACCGCACATGGTTAAGAGAAACTTGTGTGTTCTAGGGTGCCCCCTGCCCCCGTATATAGAGGAGGGGATGGGAGGTCGGCCGGCCCTCCTAGGGTGCGCCAGGAGAGGGAAATCCTACTAGGACTCTAAGTCCTAGTAGGTTTCCACCTAAGGAAGAGGGGGAAGAAGGAAGGGAGAGAGGGAAGGGAAGGAAAGGGGGGCGCCACCCCCTTCCCCTAGTCCAATTCGGACCCAAGGGGGGGCCAGCCCCTTGTGGCCCTTCCTATCTTCCCACTAAGGCCCATCAAGGCCCATTAGTTCCCCCGGGGGGTTCCGATAACCCTCCGGCACTCCGATAAATATCCGGTACCTCTCGGAACTCATCTGGTGTCCGAATAATATCGTCCAATATGTCAATCTTTATGTATCGACCATTTCGAGACTCCTCGGCATGCATGTGTTCTCATCCGGGACTCCGAACAATCTTCGGTCATCAAATCACATAACTCATAATACAAATTGTGATCGAACGTTAAGTGTGCGGACCCTACGGGTTCGAGAACTATGTAGACTGTTGGAAATATGCCCTAGAGGCAATAATAAATTAGTTATTATTATATTTCCTTGTTCATGATAATCGTTTATTATCCATGCTATAATTGTATTGATAGGAAACTCAGATACATGTGTGGATACATAGACGACAACATGTCCCTAGAAAGCCTCTAGTTGACTAGCTCGTTGATCAATAGATGGTTACGATTTCATGACCATGGACATTGGATGTCATTGATAACGGGATCACATCATTAGGAGAATGATGTGATGGACAAGACCCAATCCTAAGCCTAGCACAAAGATCGTAGTTCGTATGCTAAAGCTTTTCTAATGTCAAGTATCTTTTCCTTATACCATGAGATTGTGCAACTCCCGGATACCGTAGGAATGCTTTGGGTGTATCAAACGTCACAACGTAATCGGGTGACTATAAAGGTGCACTGGTATCTCCAAAAGTGTCTGCATTGGGTTGGCACGAATCGAGACTGGATTTGTCACTCCGTGTGACGGAGAGGTATCTCTGGCCCACTCGGTAGGACATCATCATAATGTGCACAGGTGTGATTAAGGAGTTGATCACGGGATGATGTGTTACGGAACGAGTAAAGAGACTTGCCGTAACGAGATTGAACAAGGTATCGGGATACCGATGATCGAATCTCGGCAAGTACAATACCGCTAGACAAAGGGAATTGTATACAGGATTGACCGAGTCCTTGACATCGTGGTTCATCCGATGAGATCATCGTGGAACATGTGGGAGCCAACATGGGTATCCAGATCCCGCTGTTGGTTATTGACCGGAGAACGTCTCGGTCATGTCTGCTTGTCTCCGAACCCGTAGGGTCTACACACTTAAGGTTCGATGACGCTAGGGTTATATAGGAAGCTTGTATGTGGTTACCGAATGTTGTTGAGTCCCGGATGAGATCCTCGGACGTCACGAGGAGTTCGGAATGGTCCAGAGGTAAAGAATTATATATAGGAAGTGCTGTTTCGCCATCGGGACAAGTTTCGTGATATCGGTATTGTACCGGACCACCGGAGGGGTCCTGGGGCCCACCGGTGGGGCCACCTGCCCTGGGGCCACATGGGCCCTAGGTGGTGCGTTTAGGCCTGCATGGGCCAAGGGGAACCAGCCCCAAGAGGCCCATGCATGAAACACTTGGAGAGGAAGAGTCCATAGAGGGAAGGCACCTCCGAGGTGCCTTGGGAGGATGGACTCCTTCCCCTCTTGGCCGCACCCCTCCCTTGGAGGAGGGGCAAGGCTGCGCCCTCCCTCCTTGGCACCTATATAAAGGGGAGGGAGGGGGCAGCAGCACCTGAGCCTGGCGCCTCTCTCTCCCTCTCCAACACCTCCTTCTCCTCCGTAGTGCTTGGCGAAGCCTGCAGGATTGCCACGCCTCCACCACCACCACGCCCGTTGTGCTGCTGTTGGATGGAGTCTTCCTCAACCTCTCCCTCTCTCCTCGCTGGATCAAGGCGTGAGACGCCACCGGCTGTACGTGTGTTGAACGCGGAGGTGCCGTCTGCTCGGCACTAGGATCATCGGTGATCTGAATCACGGCGAGCACGACTCCATCAACCCTGCTCACTTGAACGCTTCCGCTTAGCGATCTACAAGGGTATGTAGATGCACTCTCCTTCCCTCGTTGCTAGTCTCTCCATAGATAGATCTTGGTGATACGTAGGAAAATTTTGAATTTCTGCCACGCTCCCCAACGGTGGCATCATGAGCTAGGTCTATTGCGTAGATTCTTTGCACGAGTAGAACACAAAGTAGTTGTGGGCGTTGATTTTGTTCAATATGCTTGCCGTTACTAGTCTTATCTTGATTCGACGGTATTGTGGGATGAAGCGCCCGGACCTACCTTACACGCACGCTTACGTGAGACCGGTTCCACCGAATCGACATGCACTAGTTGCATAAGGTGGCTGGCGGTGTCTGTCTCTCCCACTTTAGTCGGAACGGATTCGATGAAAAGGGTCCTTATGAAGGGTAAATAGCAATTGGCATATCACGTTGTGGTTTTATGTAGGTAAGAAACGTTCTTGCTAGAAACCCAAAGCAGCCATCAGAAACATGCAAACAACAATTAGAGGACGCCTAACTTGTTTTTGCAGGGTATGCTATGTGATGTGATATGGCCAAGAAGAATGTGATGAATGATATGTGATGTATGAGATTGATCATGTTCTTGTAATAGGATTCACGACTTGCATGTCGATGAGTATGACAAACGGCAGGAGCCATAGGAGTTGTCTTTATTTATTGTATGACCTGCGTGACATTGAACAACGCCATGTAATTACTTTACTTTATTACTAACAGGTAGCCATAGTAGTAGAAGTAATAAGTTGGCGAGACAACTTCATGGGGACACAATGATGGAGATCATGATGATGGAGATCATGGTGTCGTGCCGGTGACGATGATGATCATGGAGCCCGAAGATGGAGATCAAGAGGAGCTATATGATATTGGCCATATCATGTCACTACTATATAATTGCATGTGATGTTTATTATGTTTATGCATCTTGTTTACTTAGAACGACGGTAGTAAATAAGATGATCCCTTACACAAATTTCAAGAAGTGTTCTCCTCGACTGTGCACCGCTGTTACAGTTCGTCGCTTCTAAGCACCACGTGATGATCGGGTGTGATGGATTCTTACGTTCACATACAACGGGTGTAAGACAGATTTACACAGCAAAAACACTTGGGGTTAACTTGACGAGCCTAGCATGTACAGACATGGCCTCGGAACACAGAGACCGAAAGGTCGAGCATGAGTCGTATAGTAGATACGATCAACATGAAGATGTTCACCGATGATGACTAGTCCGTCTCACGTGATGATCGGACACGGCCTAGTTGACTCGGATCATGTAATCACTTAGATGACCAGAGGGATGTCTATTCGAGTGGGAGTTCATGAGATGAACTTAATTATCCCGAACATAGTCAAAAGATCTTTGCAAATTATGTCGTAAGCTCGCGCTTTAGTTCCACTGTTTAGATATGTTCCTAGAGAAAATATAGTTGAAAGTTGACAAGATGCGATTATGCGGACGTAAGAAAGCTTATGTCCTTAATGCACCGCTCAGTGTGCTCAACCCCAAACGTCGTCTGTGGGATGTTGCGTAACATCGGACATACACGCTTTTTGATAACTACATGATAGTTCAGTTAAATGGTTTAAGTAGAGGCACCAAATACGTTTCAAACGTCGCGGAACATATGAGATGTTTCGAGGGCTGAAATTGGGATTTCAGGTTTCGTGCCCACGCCAAGAGGTATAAGACCTCCGACGATTTTCTTAGCCTGCAAACTAAGGGAGAAAAGCTCAATCGTTGAGCTTGTGCTCAGATTGTCTCGAGTACAACAATCACTTGAATCGAGTGGGAGTTGATCTTCCGGATGAGATAGTGATGTTTCTCCAAAGTCATTGCCACCAAGCTACTAGAGCTTCGTGATGAACTATAACATATCGAGGATAGATATGATGATCCTTGAAGTGTTCGCGATGTTTGACACCGCGAAAGTAGAAATCAAGAAGGAGCATCAATTGTTGATGGTTGGTGAAACCACTAGTTTCAAGAAGGGCAAGGGCAAGAAGGGACACTTCATGAAACGGCAAATAAGTTGCAGCCCAAAGTGAAGAAACCCAAGGTCGAACCCAAACCCGAGACTAAGTGCTTACGTAATAAGGGGAACAACCACTTTGGAACAGAATTACCCTAGATACTTGGTAGATAAGAAGGTCGGCAAGGTCGATAGAAGTATATTGGATATACATTATGTTAATGTGTACTTTACTAGTACTCCTAGTAGCACCAGGGTATTAGATACCGTTCGGTTGCTAAGTGTTAGTAACTCGAAATAAAAGCTACGGAATAAACGGAGACTAGCTAAAGGTGAGTGACGATATGTGTTGGAAGTGTTTCCAAGGTTGATGTAATCAAGCATCGACGCCCTCTACCATCGAGATTGATGTTAAACCTAAATAATTGTTATTTGGTGTTTACGTTGAGCATAGACATGATTGGATCATGTCTATCGCAATCTGATTATTCATTTAAGGAGAATAATGGTTACTCTATTTATTTGAATAATACCTTCAATGGTCTTGCACCTAAAGGAATGGCTTATTGAATCTCGATCGTAGTGATACGCATTTTCATGCCAAAAGATATAAGATAGTAATGATAGTACCACTTACTTGTGGCAATCGCCATGTAAGTCATAAACGCATGAAGAAGCTCCATGTTGATGGATCTTTTGGACTCACTCGCTTTTGAAAAGTTTGAGACATGCGAACCATGTCTATTGGTGTATACGCATGAAGAAGCTCCATGTTGATGGATCTTTGGACTCACTCGCTTTTGAAAAGTTTGAGACATGCGAACCATGTCTATTGGTGTATACGCATGAAGAAACTCCATGCAGATGGATCGTTTGCACTTGCATGATTTTGAATCACTTGAGATATGCAAATCATACCACATGGGCAAGATGACCGAAAAGCCTCGGTTTCAAAGAAGATGGAACAAGATAGCAACTTGTTGGAGGTAACACATTTTGATGTGTGCAGTCCAATGAGTGCTGAGGCATGCAGTGAATATCGTTATGTTCTTACTTCACGAATGATTTAAGTAGATATTGAGTATATTTACTTGATGAAACACAAGTCTGAATTATTGAAAGGTTCAAGTAATTTCAGAGTGAAGTTGAAGATCTTCGTGACAAGAGGATAAAATGTCTGTGATGTGATCATAGAGATGAATATCTGAGTTATGAGTTTGGTACACAATTAAGACATTGTGCAAATTGTTTCACAATTAATACCGCTGGAACACCATAGTGTGATGGTGTGTCCGAACATCATAGTTGCACCCTATTGGATATGGTGCGTACCATGATGTCTCTTATCGAATTACCACTATCGTTCATGGGTTAGACATTAGAGACAACCGCACTCACTTTAATAGGGTACCACGTAATTCCGTTGAGATGACACCGTAAGAACTATGGTTTAGAGAAACCTAAGCTGTCATTTCTTAAAAATTTGGGGCTTCTACGCTTATGTGGAAAAGTTTCAGGTTGATAAGCTCGAACCCAAAGCGGATAAAATACATCTTCATAGGACACCCAAAACAGTTGGGTAAACCTCCTAATTCAGATCCGAAAGCAATAGGGATTGTTTCTTGAATCGGGTCCTTTCTCGAGGAAAAGTTTGTCTCGAAAAGTTGAGTGGGAGGATGGTGGAGACTTGATGAGGTTATTGAACCGTCACTTCAACTAGTGTGTAGTAGGGCATGTGAAGTTGTTCCCGTGGCACCTACACCAATTGAAGTAGAAGCTTATGATATTGATCATGAAGCTTCGGATCAAGTCACTACCGAACCTCGAGGACGACAAGAACGCTGCATCGCATCGAGTGGTACGGTGATCCTGTCTTGAAGGTCATGTTGCTAGACAAACAATGAACCTACGAGCTATGGAGAAGCGATGGTGGGCCCAAATTCCGACAAATGGTTAGAAGCCATGAAATCCGAGATAGGATCCATGTATCATAACAAAGCATGGACTTTGATGGACTTGCCCGATGATCGGCAAGCCATTGAGATAAATGGATCTTTAAGAAGAAGACGGACGTGGACGGTAATGTCACCGTCTATGAAGCTCGACTTGTGGCGAAAAGGTTTTTCACAAGTTCAAGGAGTTGACTACGATGAGATTTTCTCATCCGTAGCGATGCTTAAGTCCGTCGGAATCATGTTAGCATTAGCTGCATTTATGAAATCTGGCAGATGGATGTCAAAATGAGTTTCCTTACCAGTTTTCGTAAGGAAAGGTTGTATGTGATACAATCGTAAAGTTTTGTCGATCCTAAGGATGCTAAAAGTTATCTTTGGCTCGGCGATCCTTTCTAAGGACCGGAGTAAGCATCTCGGAGTTGGAATGTGCGCTTTGATGAGATGATCAAAGATTTTGGGTTTATACAAAGTTTATGAGAAACTTGTATTTCCAAAGAAGTAAGTGGGAGCACTATAGAATTTACTGATGAGTATATGTTGTTGACATATTGATGATCGAAATGACGTAGAAATTTTCGTAAAGCATATAGGGTTATTTGAAAGGTGTTTTTCAAATAGAAAACCTGGATTAGGCTACTTGAACAATAAGCATCAAGATCTATAAGATAGATCAAAATGTTTAATAATACTTTCAAATGAGCATGTACCTTGACATGATCTTGAAGGTGTTCAAGATGGATCCCCAAAGAAGGAGTTCTTAGCTGAATTGTAAGGTATGAAGTTAAGACTTAAAGCTCGACCACGGCAGTAACGTAGAGAAAGGGCGAAGATTGTCCCCTATGCCTTAGACATAGGCTCTACGGTATGCTATCTTTGTGTACCGCACCGAAGTGTGCCATGCCATGAGTCGATCATAGGGTACAAGAATGATCCAGGAATGGATCATTGGACAGCGGTCAAAATTGTCCTTGGAGTAAATAAGGACATGTTTCTCGATTATGGAGGTGATAAAGAGTTCGGCATAAGGGTTACATCGATGCAAGCTTTAACACCTATCCGAGTGACTCGAGTAGCAAACCGGATACGTATAGTGGAGCAACCGTTTGGAATAGATCCAAGTGGAGCGTGGAAGCAGCATTTACAATATGACATAAGAGAATTGCATAGCACACACGGATCTGAAAGGTTCGGACCCGTTGACTAAAACCGATTGACTAAAACCTCTCTCACAAGCAAAACATGATCAAACCTCAGAACTCATTGAGTCTTAATCACATGGTGATGTGAACTAGTTTAAGACACTAGTAGACTCTTTGGATGTTGGTCACATGGCGATGTGACCTATCACTTATTGATCACATGGCGATGTGAACTAGATTATTGACTCTAGTGCAAGTGGGAGACTGTTGGAAATATGCCCTAGAGGCAATAATAAATTAGTTATTATTATATTTCCTTGTTCATGATAATCGTTTATTATCCATGCTATAATTGTATTGATAGGAAACTCAGATACATGTGTGGATACATAGACAACACCATGTCCCTAGTAAGCCTCTAGTTGACTAGCTCGTTGATCAATAGATGGTTACGATTTCCTGACCATGGACATTGGATGTCATTGATAACGGGATCACATCATTAGGAGAATGTTGTGTTGGACAAGTACCATTCCTAAGCCTATCACAAATATCGTAGTTCGTATTCTAAAGCTTTTATTATTTCAAGTATCTTTTCCTTATACCATGAGATTGTGCAACTCCGGATACCGTGGGAATGCTTTGGGTGTATCAAACGTCACAACGTAATCGGGTGACTATAAAGGTGCACTACGGTGTATCTCCAAAAGTGTACATTGGGTTGGCACGAATCGAGGCTGGATTTGTCACTCCGTGTGACGGAGAGGTATCTCTGGGCCCACTTTCGGTAGGACATCATCATAATGTGCAGTGTGATTAAGGAGTTGATCACGGGATGATGTGTTACGGAACGAGTAAAGAGACTTGCCGGTAACGAGATTGAACAAGGTATCGGGATACCGATGATCGAATCTCGGGCAAGTACAATACCGCTAGACAAAGGGAATTGTATACGGGATTGACCGAGTCCTTGACATCGTGGTTCATCCGATGAGATCATCGTGGAACATGTGGGAGCCAACATGGGTATCCAGATCCCGCTGTTGGTTATTGACCGGAGAACGCCTCGGTCATGTCTGCTTGTCTCCCGAACCCGTAGGGTCTACACACTTAAGGTTCGATGGCGACGCTAGGGTTATATAGGAAGCTTGTATGTGGTTACCGAATGTTGTTCGGAGTCCGGATGAGATCCCGGACGTCACGAGGAGTTCGGAATGGTCCGGAGGTAAAGAATTATATATAGGAAGTGCTGTTTCGCCATCGGGACAAGTTTCGGTGATATCGGTATTGTACCGGGACCACCGGAGGGTGAGGCCCACCGGGTGGGGCCACCTGCCCGGGGGCCACATGGGCCCTAGGTGGTGCGCCTAGGCCTGCATGGGCCAAGGGGAACCAGCCCCAAGAGGCCCATGCGCATGAAACACTTGGAGAGGAAGAGTCCATAGAGGGGAAGGCACCTCCGAGGTGCCTTGGGGAGGATGGACTCCTTCCCCTCTTGGCCGCACCCTCCCTTGGAGGAGGGGGCAGGCTCGCCCTCCCCCTCCTTGGCACCTATATAAAGGGGGAGGGAGGGGCAGCAGCACCTGAGCCTGGCGCCTCTCTCTCCTCTCCAACACCTCCTTCTCCTCCGTAGTGCTTGGCGAAGCCTGCAGGATTGCCACGCTCCTCCACCACCACCACGCCCGTTGTGCTGCTGTTGGATGGAGTCTTCCTCAACCTCTCCCTCTCCTCGCTGGATCAAGGCGTGGGAGACGCCACCGGGCTGTACGTGTGTTGAACGCGGAGGTGCCGTCCGTTCGGCACTAGGATCATCGGTGATCTGAATCACGGCGAAATGCGACTCCATCAACCCCGTTCACTTGAACGCTTCCGCTTAGCGATCTACAAGGGTATGTAGATGCACTCTCCTTCCCCTCGTTGCTAGTCTCTCCATAGATAGATCTTGGTGATACGTAGGAAAATTTTGAATTTCTGCTACGTTCCCCAACATAGACATGACCGAGACTCATCTCCGTTCAATAACTAATAGCGGAACCTGGATGCTCATATTGGTTCCTACATATTCTATGAAGATCTTTATCGGTCAAACCGCATAACAACATACGTTGTTCCCTTTGTCATCGGTATGTTACTTGCCCGAGATTCGATCGTCGGTATCATCATACCTAGTTCAATATCGTTACTGACAAGTCTCTTTACTCGTCCCGTAATGCATCATCCTGCAACTAACTCATTATTCACATTTCTTGCAAGGCTTATAGTGATGATCATTACCGAGAGGGCCTAGAGATACCTCTCTGATACATGGAGTGACAAATCCTAATCTTGATCTATGCGAACTTAACAAACACCAAAAGACACACCTGTAGAGCATCTTTATAATCACCCAGTTACGTTGTGACGTTTGATAGCACACAAGGTGTTCCTTCGGTATTCGGGAGGAACATGTATAAGTCATGAAGAAAGCAATAGCAGAAAAACTAAACGATCATTATGCTAAGCTAACGGATGGGTCTTGTCCATCACATCATTCTCTAATGATGTGATCCCGTTCATCAAATGACAACACATGTCTATGGCTAGGAAACTTAACTTCTTTGATTAACGAGCTAGTCAAGTAGAGGCATACTAGGGACACTCTGCAACATTCAGATCCGTATGTATCTTGCAAATCTCTATGTCTCCCTCCTTGACTTGATCGCGAATGGAATTGAAGCGTCTCTTGATGTGCTTGGTTCTCTTGTGAAATCTGGATTCCTTTGCCAAGGCAATTGCACGATATTGTCACAAAAGATTTTCATTGGACCCGACGCACTAGGTATTACACCTAGATCGGATATGAACTCCTTCATCCAGACTCCTTCATTTGCTCCTTCTAAAGCAGCTATGTACTCCGCATCACACGTAGATCCCGCCACGACGCTCTGCTTGGAACTGCACCAACTGACAGCTCCACCATTTAATATAAATACGTATCTGGTTTGTGACTTAGATTCATCCGGATCGGTGTCAAAGCTTGCATCGACGTAACCATTTACAACGAGCTCTTTGTCACCTCCATAAACGAGAAACATATCCTTAGTCCGTTTCAGGTATTTCAGGATGTTCTTGACTGTTGTCCAGTGATCCACTCCTGGATTACTTTGGTACCTCCCTGCTAAACTAATAGCAAGGCACACATCAGGTCTGGTACACAGCATTGCATACATGATAGAACCTATGGCTGAGGCATAGGGAATGACTTTCATTTCTCTCTATCTTCTGCAGTGGTCGAGCATTGAGTCTGACTCAACTTCACACCTTGTAACATAGGCAAGAACCCTTTCTTTGACTAATCCATTTTGAACTTCTTCAAAACTTTATCAAGGTATGTGCTTTGTGAAGGTCCAATTAAGCGTCTTGATCTATCTCTATAAATCTTGATGCCCAATATATAAGCAGCTTCACTGAGGTCTTTCATTGAAAAATTCTTATTCAAGTATCCTTTTATGCTATCCAGAAATTCAGTATCATTTCTGATCAAAAATATGTCATCTACATATAAAATCAAAAATGCTACAGAGCTCCCATTCACTTTCTTGTAAATACAGGCTTCTCCAAAAGTCTGCATAAAGCCATATGCTTTGATCACACTATCAAAGCGTATATTCCAACTCCGAGAGGCTTGCACCAGTCAATAAATGGATCACTGGAGCTTGCACACTTTATTAGCACCTTTTGGATACACAAAACCTTCCGGTTGCATCATATACAACTCTTCTTTAAGATATCCATGAAGGAATGCAGTTTTGACATCCATTTGCCAAATTTCATAATCATAAAATGCGGCAATTGCTAACATGATTCGGACAGACTTAAGCATCGCTACGGGTGAGAAGGTCTCATCATAGTCAACTCCTTGAACTTGTCAAAAACCTTTCGCAACAAGTCAAGATTTGTATACAGTAACATTACCGTCAGCGTCAGTCTTCTTCTTGAAGATCCATTTATTCTCTATGGCTTTCCGATCATCGGGAAAGTCAACCAAAGTCCATACTTTGTTCTCATACATGGATCCCATCTCAGATTTCATGGCTTCAAGCCATTTCGTGGAATCTGGGCTCACCATTGCTTCCTCATAGTTCGTAGGTTCGTCATGGTCAAGTAACATGACCTCCAGAATAGGATTACCGTACCACTCTGGTGCGGATCTTACTCTGGTTGACCTACGAGGTCCGGTAGTAACTTGTTCAGAAGTTTCATGATCATCATCATTAGCTTCCTCACTAATTGGTGTAGGAATCACTGGAACTGATTTCTATGATGAATTACTTTCCAATTCGGGAGAAGGTACAATTACCTCATCAAGTTCTACTTTCCTCCCACTCACTTCTTTCGAGAGAAACTCCTTCTCTAGAAAGGATCCATTCTTAGCAACAAATATCTTGCTTTCGGATCTGTGATAGAAGGTGTACCCAAAAGTTTCCTTTGGGTATCCTATGAAGACACATTTGTCCGATTTGGGTTCGAGCTTATCAGGTTGAAGCTTTTTCACATAAGCATCGCAGCCCCAAACTTTAAGAAACGACAACTTGGGTTTCTTGCCAAACCATAGTTCATATGGTGTCGTCTCAACGGATTTAGATGGTGCCCTATTTAACGTGAATGCAGCCGTCTCTAAAGCATAACCCCAAAACGATAGCGGTAAATCAGTAAGAGACATCATAGATCGCACCATATCTAATAAAGTGCGGTTACGACATTCGGACACACGATTACGCTGTGGTGTTCCAGGTGGCGTGAATTGCGAAACTATTCCGCATTGTTTCAAATGAAAACCAAACTCATAACTCAAATATTCACCTCCAAGATCAGATCGTAGAAACTTTATTTTCTTGCTATGATGATTTTCCACTTCACTCTGAAATTCTTTGAACTTTTCAAATGTTGTAGACTCTGTTTCATCAAGTAGATATACCCATATCTGCTCAAATCATCTGTGAAGGTCAAAAAATAATGATACCTTCCGCGAGCATCAACACTCATCGGACCGCATACATCAGTATGTATTATTTCCAATAAGTTTGTTGCTTGCTCCATTGTTCCGGAGAACGGAGTCTTAGTCATCTTGCCCATGAGGCATGGTTCGCAAGCATCAAGTGATTCATAATCAAGTGATTCCAAAAGCCCATCATTATGGAGTTTCTTCATGCGCTTTACACCAATATGACCTAAACGGTAGTGCCACAAATAAGTTGCACTATCATTATTAAACTTGTATCTTTTGGCTTCAATACTATGAATATGTGTATCACTACTATCGAGATTCAACAAAAATAGACAACTCATCAAGGGTGCATGACCATAAAAGATATTACTCATATAAATAGAACAACCATTATTCTCTGGTTTAAATGAATAACCGTCTCGCATCAAACAAGATCCAGATAAAATGTTCATGCTTAACGCTGGCACCAAATAACAATTATTTAGGTCTAAAACTAATCCTAAAGGTAGATGTAGAGGTAGCGTGTCGACGGCGATCACATCGACTTTGGAACAATTTCCCACGCGCATCGTCAGCTCGTCCTTAGCCAATCTTCACATAATCCATAGCCCCCATTTCGAGTTGCAAATATGAGCAACAGAACCAGTATCAAATACCCAGGCGCTACTACGAGCATTAGTAAGGTACACATCAATAACATGTATATCAAGTTTACCTTTCACTTTGACATCCTTCTTATCCGCCAAATACTTGGGGCAGTTCCGCTTCCAGTGACCAGTCCCTTTGCGGTAAAAGCACTCAGCTCAGGCTTAGGTCCAGACTTGGGCTTCTTCACTTGAACAGCAACTTGCTTGCCGTTCTTCTTGAAGTTCCCCTTCTTCTCTTTGCCCTTCTTCTTGAAACTAGTGGTCTTGTTAACCATCAACACTTGATGCTCCTTCTTGATTTCTACCTCCACAGCCTTTAGCATCGTGAAGAGCTCGGGAATTGTCTTATCCATCCCTTGCATATTATAGTTCATCACGAAGCTTTTGTAGCTTGGTGTCAGTGATTGAAGAACTCTGTCAATGACACTATCATCAAGAAGATTAACTCCCAGTTGAGTCAAGTGGTTGTGGTACCCAGACATTCTGAGTACATGTTCACTGACAGAACTATTATCCTCCATCTTGCAGCTATAGAACTTATTGGAGACTTCATATCTCTCAATCCGGGCATTTGCTTGAAATATTAACTTCAACTCCTGGAACATCTCATATGCTCCATGACGTTCAAAACATCGTTGAAGTCCCGATTCTAAGCCATAAAGCATGGCACACTGAACTATCGAGTAGTCATCAGCTTTGCTCTGCCAGACGTTCATAACATCCGGAGTTGCTCCTGCAGCGGGTCTTGCACCTAGCGGTGCTTCCAGGACGTAATTCTTCTGTGCAGCAATGAGGATAATCCTCAAGTTACGGACCCAGTCCGTGTAGTTGCTACCATCATCTTTCAACTTAGCTTTCTCTAGGAACGCATTAAAATTCAAAGGAACAGTAGCACGGGCCATTTATCTACAACAACATAGACATGCAAAATACTATCAGGTACTAAGTTCATGATAAAATAAAGTTCAATTAATCATATTACTTAAGAACTCCCACTTAGATAGACATCCCTCTAGTCATCTAAATGATCACGTGATCCATATCAACTAAACCATGTCTGATCATCATGTGAGATGGAGTAGTTTTCAATGGTGAACATCACTATGTTGATCATATATACTATATGATTCACACTAGACCTTTCGGTCTCAGTGTTCCGAGGCCATATCTGCATATGCTAGGCTCGTCAAGTTTAACCCGAGTATTCTGCGTGTGCAAAACTGGCTTGCACCTGTTGTATGTGAACGTAGATCTTATCACACCCGATCATCACGTGGTGTCTCGGCACGACAAACTGTAGCAACGATGCATACTCAGGGAGAACACTTATACCTTGAAATTTAGTGAGAGATCATCTTATAATGCTACTGCCGAACTAAGCAAAATAAGATGCATAAAAGATAAACATCACATGCAATCAAAATAAGTGATATGATATGGCCATCATCATCTTGTGCCTTTGATCTCCATCTCCAAAGCACCGACATGATCACTATCGTCACCGGCTTGATACCTTGATCTCCGTCGTAGCATCGTTGTCATCTCGCAAACTATTGCTTCTATGACTATCGCTACCACTTAGTGATAAAGTAAAGCAATTACATGGCGATTGCATTTCATACAATAAAGCGACAACCATATGGCTCCTGCCAGTTGCCGATAACTGTTACAAAACATGATCATCTCATACAACAATTTATATATCATCACGTCTTGACCATATCACATCACAACAAGCCCTGCAAAAACAAGTTAGACGTCCTCTACTTTGTTGTTCCAAGTTTTACGTGGCTGCTACGGGCTTCTAGCAAGAACCGTTCTTACCTTCGCATCAAAACCACAATGATTTTTCATCAAGTGTGATGTTTTAACCTTCAACAAGGACCGGGCGTAGTCAAACTCGATTCAACTAAAGTTGGAGAAACGGACACCCGCTAACCACCTGTGTGCGAAGCACGTCGGTAGAACCAGTCTCACGAACGCGGTCATGTACTGTCGGTCCGGGCCACTTCATCCAACAATACTGCCGAATCAAAGTAAGACGTTGCTGGTAAGCAGTATGACTATTATCAGCCACAACTCATTATGTTCTACGCGTGCATATAACATCTACGCATAGACCTGGCTCGGATGCCACTGTTGGGGAACGCAGTATTTCAAAAAAATTACCTACGATCACACAAGATCTATCTAGGAGATGCATGGCAACGAGCTGGGAGAGTGTGTCCACATACCCTCGTAGAACGAAAGCGGAAGCGTTTAGTAACGCGGTTGATGTAGTCGAACGTCTTTTCGATCCAACCGATCCAAATACCGAACGTACGGCACCTCCGCGATCAGCACACGTTCAGCTCAATAACGTACCTCAAATGCTTGATCCAGTTGAGGCCGAAGGAGAGTTCCTTAGCACGACGGCGTGGCAATGGTGATGATGAAGTTACCGGCGCAGGGCTTCGCTTAAGTACTACGACGATATGACCGAGGTGTGTAACTGTGAAGGGGGGCACCACACACGGTTAAGAGAAACTTGTGTGTTCTAGGGTGCCCCCCTGCCCCCGTATATAAAGGAGGGGAGGGGAGGTCGGCCGGCCTACCTAGGGCGTGCCAGGAGAGGGGAATCCTACTAGGACTCCAAGTCCTAGTAGGTTTCCACCTAAGGAAGAGGGGGAAGAAGGAAGGGAGAGAGGGAAGGGAAGGAAAGGGGGCGTCGCCCCCTTCCCCTAGTCCAATTCGGACCCAAGGGGGGGCACAGCCAGCCCCTTGTGGCTCTTCCTCTCTTCCCACTAGGGCCCATCAAGGCCCATTAGTTCCTTGGGGGGTTCCGATAACCCTCCGGCACTCCAATAATTATCCGATACCTCTCGGTCAAATCGTATAACAACATACGTTGTTCCGTTTGTCATCGGTATGTTACTTGCCCGAGATTCGGTCGTCGGTATCATCATACCTAGTTTAATCTCATTACCGGCAAGTCTCTTTACTCGTTCTGTAATGCTTCATCCCGCAACTAACTCATTAGTCACATTGCTTGCCAGGCTTATAATGATGATCATTACCGAGAGGGCCCAGAGATACCTCTCTGATACATGGAGTGACAAATCCTAATCTCGATCTATGCCAACTCAACAAACACCATCGGAGACACCTGTAGAGCATCTTTATAATCACCCTTTTATGTTGTGACGTTTTATAGCACAAGGTGTTCCTCCGGTATTCGGGAGTTGCATAATCTCATAGTCAGAGGAACATGTATAAGTCATGAAGAAAGCAATAGCAGAAAAACTAAATGATCATTATGCTAAGCTAACGGATGGATCTTGTCCATCATGTCATTCTATAAAGATGTGATCCCGTTCATCAAATGACAACACATGTCTATCGCTAGGAAACTTAACCATCTTTGATTAACGAGCTAGTCAAGTAGAGGCATACTAGGGACACTTGATACGTCTCCAACGTATCTATAATTTTTGATTGCTCCATGCTATATTATCTACTGTTTTAGACAATATTGGGCTTTATTATACACTTTTATATTATTTTTGAAACTAACCTATTAACCGGAGGCCCAACCCAGAATTGTTGTTTTTTGCCTATTTCAGTGTTTCGAAGAAAAGGAATATCAAACAGAGTCGAAACGGAACGAAATCAACTGGAGAAGTTATTTTTGGAAGGAAAGCTACCGGAAAAGCTTGGAGTGCACGTAAGGAAAGAAGGGAGGTGTCCACGAGGGTGGGGGGCGCGCCCACCCCCTAGGGCGCGCCCCCTGCCTCGTGGCCCCCCCTTTGGTCCACCGACGTACTTCTTTCACCCATATATACCTACGTACCCTAAAACTTCCAGAACAGAGCATAGATCGGGAGTTCCGCCGCCACAAAACCTCCAGAGCCACCAAAAACCAATCGGGACCCTATTCCGGCACCTTGCCGGAGGGGGGAACCCTCACCTGTGACCATCTTCATCATCCCGGCGCTCTCCATGACGAGGAGGGAGTAATTCACCCTCGGGGCTGAGGGTATGTACCAGTAGCTGTGTGTTTGATCTCTCTCTCTCTCTCTCGTGTTCTTGATTTGTACGATCTTGATGTATCATGAGCTTTGCTATTATAGTTGGATCTTATGTTTCTTCTCCCCTCTACTCTCTTGTAATGGATTGAGTTTTCCCTTTGAGGCTATCTTATCGGATTGAGTCTTTAAAGATTTGAGAACACTTGATGTATGTCTTGCCGATGCGTATCTGTGGTGACAATGGGATATCACGTGATTCCTTTGGATGTATGTTTTGGTGATCAACTTGCGGGTTCCGCCATGAACCTATGCATAGGGGTTGGCACACGTTTTCGTCGTGATTCTCGGTAGAAACTTTGGGGCACTCTTTGAGGTTCTATGTGTTGGTTGAATAGATGAATTTGAGATTGTGTGATGCATATCGTATAATCATACCCACGGATACTTGAGGTGACATTGGAGTATCTAGGTGACATTAGGGTTTGGTTGATTTGTGTCTTAAGGTGTTGTTCTAGTACGAACTCTAGGGCTATTTGTGACACTTATAGGAATAGCCCAACGGATTGATTGGAAAGAATAACTTTGAGGTGGTTTCGTACCCTACCATAATCTCTTCGTTTGTTCTCCACTATTAGTGAGTGACTCTTTGTTGCATGTTGAGGGATAGTTATATGATCCAATTATGTTATTATTGTTGAGAGAACTTGCACTAGTGAAAGTATGAACCCTAGGCCTTGTTTCCTACCATTTCAATACCGTTTACGCTCATTTTTATCCTTAGTTACCTTGCTGTTTTTATTATTTCAGATTACAAATACTCTTATCTACCGTCCATATTGCACTTGTATCACCATCTCTTCGTCGAACTAGTGCACCTATACAATTTACCATTGTATTGGGTGTGTTGGGGACACAAGAGACTCCTTGTTATTTGGTTGCAGGGTTGTTTGGGAGAGACCATCTTCATCCTACGCCTCCTACGGATTGATAAACCTTAGGTCATCCACTTGAGGTAAATTTGCTACTGTCCTACAAACCTGTGCACTTGCAGGCCTAACAACATCTACAAGAAGAAGGTTGTGTAGTAGACATCAAATCATTTCTGGCGCCGTTGCCGGGGAGGTTAGTGCTTGAAGGTATATCTTTAGATCTTGCAATTGAATCTTTTTTTTTCTTGTTTTAGCACTAGTTTACTTTATAAAAGAAAATTAAAAAAATGGAATTGAGTTTGCCTCATACGCTTCATCTTTTTAATATCTTTCGTGAGTATGATGGAAAAGAAAATTGTGCCAAAGTGTTAGAAGAAGAATGCATTAAATTGTTTGGCACTAAATCTTTGAATGATGAGCATGATTGCAATGTTGTTAGTATGAACTCCTTGAATATCCATAGTACTAATGATTGCACTAGTTATGATGAAAATGCCTCCTATAAACATGTCAATTTTTGTGGAGTGCATTGGGTTTGTAAGTACACACCAAATAGGGAAGATAGATATTGCAAGAGGCATAAGTACTTAGAAACCAAATTGTTGCAAGAAGATCTAGATGAATGTGCTGAAAATTAATTTTTCTTAGCCATACTTGTGAACTTTGCAATGAACGTGATCATTTTAGTACCCAATGCAAATTGTTTCATGATCGTATCGTGTCCAAAAATTATGATGACTTGATTTCCCTTGCACATCATAATGAACTTAGTTTTCTCTTGGGTTATGAAGAAATTAAATGTATAACTAAGGATATTCCAAAATTTGCCCTTGATAAAGTTCTTCATTTTGATCTAGAGAAACTTTATATGTATTGTGCGGTGAATTGTATTGAAAATACTTATATTGCCAATTACATAAGGAAAAGAAAACAAATAGAAGATGAAGAGAATGCTAATGAAAGGGAAGAGACTTCGCAATATCCTCCTATTATTTCTTATGATGAATCAGGTAACAAGGAGGAGCCTTCTATTCAACCAATCTCATTAATAAGGAGCTCCAAAAAGAAGATTGAACCCACACATGATGTGGTGAAGAAGAAGAATATAAAAAGGAAGAGAGGTAAAAAGGTATCTCTCCCAAATAAAGTTGCTCCTATTATTGTTGTGCCTCATGAAAATGAAGATGATACACTTGATGATGATCTCGTTATGCCTATTGCCTGTTGTGATGATTATGATTGGGAAGATAATGATACGTCTTATGATCTTGAAAATCTTTTTGGCACTTGCTTGGAAGAATATAATAATTGCTATACTATTGGTGCTATCCATACTATTAATGATGAGAGTGATTATGCTTATGATATGAAAAGGCCCAAGCTTGGGGAAGCTATGTTTGATGAGGATGACATATTTGAGAATATATTTGCTGAAATTAATGTTTGTCCCAAGCTTGGGGATGCTATGTTTAATAATGATGATATTTTTAGCCTCCCAAGTTTTGATACACAAAATAGTTAGGATGATAGCATGCCTTCTACTTATGATTATTATATTGATGAATGTGGGTTTGGAAGAGTTTCAACTTCAGGAAGTAGTGACCTACTATTTTGGAGGATGTTGATTCTTATAATATTTATGAAAGTGGATTTGGAGAGTTCATGACTTTATTTAGTGATGTATCCACTATTTCGCAAGAGGTTTCAATTGATTATGATGAGAACAAAGTTGCTACTTATGATGATTATTGTGATGAAACTTATGCTATAAAAAGTAGTGATGATTATATTTATAAAACTTGTCATGATTATGATTACTATTTTTCTGAACATTACTATTTTAATATGGAAACAATTTGTAGTATTCAAGTCTCTTATGATACTCCCACTATTCCGAATGAGAAGAATTTTACTTATGTAGAGAGTAGTAAATTTTCTATGCTTGTAGATCATGAAAAGAATGCTTTAGGTGTTGGTTATATTGTTGAATTCATTCATGATGCTACTGAAAATTATTATGAGGGAGGAACATATGCTTGTAGGAATTGCAATAATATCAAGTTTCCTCTCTATGTGCTTAAAGTTTTGAAGTTATGCATGTTTTACCTTCCTATGCAAGTTGATTATTGTTCCCATAAGTTGTTTGCTCACAAAATCCCTATGCATAGGAAGTGGGTTAGACTTAAATGTGCTAGTCATATTCTCCATGATGCTCTCTTTATGTTTCAATTCTTATCTTTTATGTGAGCATCATTGAAATCATCATGCCTAGCTAGGGGCGTTAAACGTTAGCGCTTGTTGGGAGGCAACCCTATTTTATTTTAGTTTCTTGATTTTTGGTTATGTTTAGTAATAAATAATCCATATAGCTTCTGTTTATATGTGGTTTTATGTTTTAATTAGTGTTTGTGCCAAGTGGAACCTTTGGGAAGACTTGGGTGAAGTCTTTATGATCATGCTGTAAAAAACAGAAACTTTAGCGCTCACGAGATTAGCTAGAACTTTTTACTGGAGAGTGATATTTAGTTGATTATTTTTGAAGATGATTACTAGACAAATTCCTCAGGTCCACCTATTTATTTCAGAATTTTTGGAGTTCCAGAAGTTTGCGTTAGTTACAGATTACTACAGACTGTTCTGTTTTTGACAGATTCTGTTTTCATTGTGTTGTTTGCTTATTTTGATGAATCTGTGGCTAGAAAAATAGTTTATAAACCATAGAGAAGTTGGAATACAGTAGGTTTAACACCAATATAAATAAATAATGAGTTCATTACAGTACCTTTAAGTGGCGTTTTGTTTTCTTTCACTAACGGAGCTTACGAGTTTTCTGTTAAGTTTGGTGTTGTGAAGTTTTCAAGTTTTGTGTAAAGATTCGATGGACTATGGAATAAGGAGTGGCAAGAGCCTAATCTTGGGGATGCCCAAGGCACCCCAAGGTAATATTCAAGGATAACCAAGAGCCTAAGCTTGGGGATGCCCCGGAAGGCATCCCCTCTTTCGTCTTCGTTCATCGGTAACTTTACTTGGAGCTATATTTTTATTCACCACATGATATGTGTTTGGCTTGGAGTGTCATGTCATTTTATTTTGTTTTGCTTTCTGTTTGAATAAACTATCAAGATCTGAAATTCTTAAAATGGGAGAGTCTTCACATAGTTGCGTAATTATTCGACTACTCATTGATCTTCACTTATATCTTTCGGAGTAGTTTGTCATTTGCTATAGTGCTTCACTTATATCTTTTAGAGCACGGTGGTGGATTTGTTTTATAGAAACTATTGATCTCTCATGCTTCACTTAGATTACTTTGAGAGTCCTAAATAGCATGGCAATTTTCATAAATAATCCTAATATGCTAAGCATACAAGATTTGTAAGATTTCTTATGAGTGTGTTGAATACTAAGAAAAGTTTGATGCTTGATGATTGTTTTGAGATATGAAGATGGTGATATTAGAGGCATGCTAGTTGAGTAGTTGTGGATTTGAGGAATACTTGTGTTAAAGCTTGTGATTCCTGTAGCATGCACGTATGGTGAACCGTTATGTGATGAAGTCGGAGCATAATTTATTTATTTATTGTCTTCCTTATGAGTGTCGGTCGGGGACGAGCGATGGTCTTTTCCTACCAATCTATCCCCCTAGGAGCATGCGCGTAATACTTTGCTTTGATAACTTGTAGATTTTTGCAATAATTATATGAGTTCTTTATGACTAATGTTGAGTCCATGGATTATACGTGCCCTTCTTCCTTCCACCATTGCTAGCCTCTCTAGTATCGCGCACCTTCCGCCGGTATCATACACCCACCATATACCTTCCTCAAAACAGCCACCATACCTACCTATCATGGCATTTCCATAGCCATTCCGAGATATATTGCCATGCAACTTTCCACCGTTCCGTTTATTATGACACGCTCCATCATTGTCATATTGCTTAGCATGATCATGTAGTTGACATCGTATTTGTGGCAAAGCCACCTTTCATAATTCTTTCATACATGTCACTCTTGATTCATTGCACATCCCGGTACACCGCCGGAGGCATTCATATAGAGTCATGTTTTGTTCTAAGTATCGAGTTGTAATTGTTGAGTTGTAAGAAAATAGAAGTGTGATGGTCATCATTTTTAGAGCACTGTCCCAAGTGAGAAAAGGATGATGGAGACTATGATTCCCCCACAAGTCGGGATGAGACTCCGGACGAAAAATTTAAAAAAAGAGGCCAAAAAAAAGAGAGAAAGGCCCAAATAAAAAAATAAAAATTAAAAAATTAAAAAATGAGAGAAAAAGAGAGAAGGGGCAATGCTACTATCCTTTTTTCCACACTTGTGCTTCAAAGTAGCACCATAATCTTCATGATAGAGAGTCTCTTGTTTTGTCACTTTCATATACTAGTGGGAATTTTTCATTATAGAACTTGGCTTGTATATTCCAACGATGGGCTTCCTCAAATGCCCTAGGTCTTCGTGAGCAAGCGAGTTGGATGCGCACCCACTTAGTTTCTTTTGTTGAGGTTTCATATACTTATAGCTCTAGTGCATCCGTTGCATGGTAATCCCTACTCACTCACATTGATATCTATTGATGGGCATCTCCATAGCCCGTTGATACGCCTAGTTGATGTGAGACTATCTTCTACCTTTTTGTCTTCTCCACAACCACCATTCTATTCCACATATAGTGTTATGTCCAAGGCTCACGCTCATGTATTGCGTGAAGATTGAAAAAGTTTTGAGAATGTCAAAAGTATGAAACAATTGCTTGGTTTGTCATCGGGGTTGTGCATGATTTAAATACTTTGTGTGGTGAAGATAGAGCATAGCCAGACTGTATGATTTTGTAGGGATAGCTTTCTTTGGCCATGCTATATTGAGAAGACATGATTGCTTAGTTAGTATGCTTGAAGTATTATTATTTTTATGTCAATATGAACTTTTGTCTTGAATCGTTCGGATCTGAATATTCATACCACAATTAAGAAGAGTTACATTGAAATTATGCCAAGTAGCATTCCACATCAAAAATTATCTTTTTTATCATTTACCTACTCGAGGACGAGCAGGAATTAAGCTTAGGGATGCTTGATACGTCTCCAACGTATCTATAATTTTTGATTGCTCCATGCTATATTATCTACTGTTTTAGACAATATTGGGCTTTATTATCCACATTTATATTATTTTTGGAACTAACCTATTAACCGGAGGCCCAGCCTAGAATTGCTGTTTTTTGCCTATTTCAGTGTTTCGAAGAAAAGGAATATCAAACGGAGTCGAAACGGAACAAACTCAACTGGAGAAGTTATTTTTGGAAGGAAGCTACGGAAAAGCTTGGAGTGCACGTCAGGAAAGAAGGGAGGTGCCCACGAGGGTGGGGCGCGCCCACCCCCCTAGGGCGCGCCCCCTGCCTCGTGGCCCCCCCTTCGGTCCACCGACATACTTCTTTCACCCATATATACCTACGTACCCTAAAACTTCCAGAACAGAGAATAGATCAGGAGTTTCGCCGCCGCAAAACCTCCAGAGCCACCAAAAACCAATCGGGACCCTGTTCTGGCACCCTGCCGGAAGGGGGAACCCTCACCTGTGGCCATCTTCATCATCCCGGCGCTCTCCATGACGCATTTAGGAGTAGTGCGCCCTCGGGGCTGAGGGTATGTACCAGTAGCTATGTGTTTGATCTCTCTCTCTCTCTCGTGTTCTTGATTTGGCACGATCTTGATGTATCGCGAGCTTTGCTATTATAGTTGGATCTTATGTTTCTTCTCCCCCTGTACTCTCTTGTAATGGATTCAGTTTTCCCTTTGAGGTTATCTTATCGGATTGAGTCTTTAAAGATTTGAGAACACTTGATGTATGTCTTGCCGTGCGTATCTGTGGTGACAATGGGATATCACGTGATTCACTTGATGTATGTTTTGGTTATCAACTTGCGGGTTCCGCCCATGAACCTATGCATAGGGGTTGGCACACGTTTTCGTCGTGATTCTCCGGTAGAAACTTTGGGCACTCTTTGAGGTTATATGTATTGGTTGAATAGATGAATTTGAGATTGTGTGATGCATATCGTATAATCATACCCACGGATACTTGAGGTGACATTGGAGTATCTAGGTGGCATTAGGGTTTTGGTTGATTTGTGTCTTAAGGTGTTATTCTATTATGAACTCTAGGGCTATTTGTGACACTTATAGGAATAGCCCAACGGATTGATTGGAAAGAATAACTTTGAGGTGGTTTCGTACCCTACCATAATCTCTTCGTTTGTTCTCCACTATTAGTGACTTTGGAGTGACTCTTTGTTGCATGTCGGTGGATAGTTATATGATCCAATTATGTTATTATTGTTGAGAGAACTTGCACTAGTGAAAGTATGAACCCTAGGCCTTGTTTCCTACCATTGCAATACCGTTTACGCTCATTTTTATCCTTAGTTACCTTGCTGTTTTTATTATTTCAGATTACAAATACTCTTATCTACCGTCCATATTGCACTTGTATCACCATCTCTTCACGAACTAGTGCACCTATACAATTTACTATTGTATTGGGTGTGTTGGGGACACAAGAGACTCTTTGTTATTTGGTTGCAGGGTTGTTTGAGAGAGACCATCTTCATCCTACGCCTCCTACGGATTGATAAACCTTAGGTCATCCACTTGAGGGAAATTTGCTACTGTCCTACAAACCTGTGCACTTGCAGGCCCAACAACGTCTACAAGAAGAAGGTTGTGTAGTAGACATCAACACTCTGTTTGTGTATGTATCCACACATGTACTAAGTTTCTGGTTAATACAATTCTAGCATGAATAATAAACATTTATCATGATATAAGGAAATATAAATAACAGCTTTATTATTGCCTCTAGGGCATATTTCCTTCATCATGGATATTCAAAGAATTCATACTAACAACATTGCAATCATGCTCATCATTTATACCGAACATTCTATTGAATTCTTCTTCTATCAATTGAACACAATTTTCCTTTCCATCATTTTCACGAAAGACGTTATAAAGATGAATAATATGATGCAACCTCAATTCCATTTTTTTTAGTTTTCTTCTATAAATCAAACTAGTGATAAAACAAGAAAATAAAAGATTCAATTGCAAGATCTAAGGATATACCTTCAAGCACTCACATCCCCGGCAACGGCGCCAGAAAAGAGCTTGATGTCTACTACGCAACTTTATTATTATAGACACGTGTTGGGCCTCCAAGCGCAGAGTTTTGTAGGACAGTGCAATTTTCCCTCAAGTGGATGACCTAAGGTTTATCAATTTTTCCGAGGTGTAGGATGAAGACGGTCTCTCTCAAATGACCCTGCAACCAAATACAAGAAATCTCTTGTGTCCCCAACACACCCAGTACAAATGGCAAATTGTATAGGTGCACTAGTTCGGCGAAGAGATGGTGATAAAAGTGTAACATGGATGGTAGAAATATATTTTTATAATATGAATAAATAAGAACAGCAAGGTAGAAACGGGCACAAAAACGGTATTGCAATGCTTGAAAATGAGGCCTAGGGTCCGTACTTTCGCTAGTGCAACCTCTCAACAATGCTAATATAATTGGATCATATAACCATCCCTCAAACTGCGATGAATAATCACTCCAAAGTTCCTATCTAGCAGAGAACATAAGAATAAATTATTTGTAGGGTACAAAACCACCTCAAAGCTATTCTTTTCGTTCGGTCTATTCAAGAGTTCGTGCTAAAATAACACAAAGGTATTCTTTCCATTCGATCTATCCTAGAGTTCGTACTAAAATAACACCAAAGCAAATTCATATTCATAATACTCAATCCAACACAAAGAACTTCAAAGAGTGCCCCAAGATTTCTTCCAGAGAAATAAAGACAAGAATGTGCATCAACCCCTATGCATAGATTACCCCAATGTCACCTCGGGAATCCGCGAGTTGAGTGCCAAAACATATATCAAGTGAATCAATACGATACCCCATTGTCACCACTAGTATTCAATTGCAAGAATATATCAAGTGTTCTCAAATCCATAAAAGTATTCAATCCGATAACAACGAAATCTCAAAGGGAAAAACTCCATTCATCACAACAAGATAGAGAGGGGAAAACACCATATGATCCGAGTATTTTAACAAAGCCCGCGATACATCAAGATCATGACATCTCAAGAACACGGGGGAGAGAGATTAAACACATAGCTACTGGTACAAACCCTCAGCCCCAAGGGTGGACTACTCCCTCCTCATCGTGGTGGCCACCGGGATGATGAAGATGGCCACCGGAGATGATTTCCCCCTGCAGTAGGGTGCCGGAACGGGGTCTAGATTGGTTTTTGGTGGCTACAGAGGCTTGCGGCGGCAGAACTTTTGATCTAGGTTAACCCCGAGGGTTTTCGGAATATTTAGGAATTTATAGGGTAAAGAGGGGGTGCGGGAGGCCACCTAGGTGGGCATAACCCACTGGCGCTGGGCCCCAGTGCGCCACAGTGGGTTGTGCCACCCTCGGGGCACCCCCAGGTGCTGCTCTGACCCATTGGTGGTCTTCTAGTCCATAAAAAATCCACAAAAAGTTTCGCGGTGTTTGGACTCCGTTTGGAATTGATTTCCTGTGATGTAATAAAATAAGCAAAAAACAGTAACTGGCACTGGGCACTGGGTCAATAGGTTAGTCCCAAAAAATGATATAAAGTTGCTATAAAATGATTGTAAAACATCCAAGAATGATAAAATAACAACATGAATACTTCATAAATTATATATACGTTGGAGACGTATCACCATCAAACACGATTCAGATTTTAGTTGTGTGTGCAATGCAGGTGAAAGTGCAACTATCCCTAGGTGGTTTTGGTAATTCATAACAACATATAGCTCATTGAGCTAATGCTATTCCAAGATGAACATTTCAGGAAAGCTCAATGAATGGCATGGCATGGATGATGAAAGTGGATCCCTCAAAATGCAATTGACAAAGGATTGGCTCAAGCTCAAAAGCTCAAGACTCTTCATTTTATATTTTAGTGATTCAAGATCACATTAAGTCTATAGGAAAAGCCAATACTATCAAGGAGGGATGAGGTGTTGCTTAATGAGCCTCTTGCTTCATGTGCTTAGTGATATGCTCCAAAACCCTCAGCTACTTTCTCACATCCACATATGACCTAATCCTAAAGCCAAAATCGGTCTCACCGATTCTTCCTATCCGGCGCCACCGATTCCATATGTCATAGCCACTGCCACAAACCCTAGGCAAATCGGTCCTAGCGATAGGGATCTCGGTCTCACCGAGATGGGATTGTAATCTCTCTGTTTCCTTTTCGTAACTCTTCGGTCTCACCGAAAGAGCGGATCGGTCCCACCGAGATTGCAATGTAAACTCTCTGTTTCCCTTTTGTAACATTTCGGTCTCACCGAAAAGAGCAAATCGGTCCAACCGAGTTTACCTGACCAACTCTCTGGTTAGCTAATTACCAAAATCGGTTTCATCGAGTTTGTGTAATCGGTCTCACCGAGATTATGTTATGCCCTAACCCTAACCGTATCGGTCCTACCGAGATGCAAGTCAGTCCCACCGAAAACCCTAACGGTCACTAGGTTTACTAAAATCGGTCTGACCGAGTTTGTTGATTCGGTCCCACCGAGATTGGTAAATTGTGTGTAGCAGTTAGATTTTGTGTGGAGGCTATATATACCCCTCCACCTCCTCTTCATTCGTGGAGAGAGCCATCAGAACAAACCTACACTTCCAACTTACCATTTTTGAGAGAGAACCACCTACTGATGTGTTGAGGCCAAGATATTCCATTCCTACCATATGAATCTTGATTTCTAGCCTTCCCCAAGTTGCTTTCCACTCAAATCTTCTTTCCACTAGATTCAAATCCTATGAGAGAGAGTTGAGTGTTGGGGAGACTATCATTTGAAGCACAAGAGCAAGGAGTTCATCATCAACACACCGCTAGTGAGGCAAGTCCTTCGTGGGCGACGGCCATGGTGGGATAGACATGGTTGCTACTTCGTGGACCCTTCGTGGGTGGAGCCCTCCGTGGACTCGCGCAACCGTTACCCTTCGTGGGTTGAAGTCTCCATCAACGTGGAGGTACGATAGCACCACCTATCGGAACCACGCCAAAAACATCTGTGTCTCCAATTGCGTTTGAATCCTCCAAACCCTTCCCTTTACTTTCTTGCAAGTTGCATGCTTTATTTCCGCTGCCTATACACTCTTTGCATGCTTGCTTGAATTGTGTGATGATTGCTTGACTTGTCCTAAGATAGCTAAAATCTGCCAAACTCTAAAACTGGGAAAAGGTTAAGTTTTTAATTGGTCAAGTAGTCTAATCACCCCCGGACATACTTCAAGGTCCTACAAGTGGTATCAGAGCTTTGGCCTCCATTTGCTTTGATTTCCATAGCTTTTGGTGGTCATAGCCTTGGTTTCACAACCTAGGAGAGTATGGCGTCTAGCGAGGAAATTATCACCGTAGAGGTCCTTACTTTGATGGTACTAATTTTGCTAGTTGGAAGCATAACATGAAAATGCATATTCTCGGACATAACCCCGCCGTTTGGGCAATTATTTGTATTAGCTTGCAAGGTGAATTCTTTGATGGGAGAGAGCCTAACCGTGAAGCTAATGCGGAAGAATTGAAGATGTTGCAATACAATGCTCAAGCTTGTGATATCATCTTCAATGGATTGTGCCCCGAAGAATTCAAAAAAATCAGCCGTCTTGAGAATGCAAAGGAAATTTGGGATACTTTGATTGATATGCATGAAGGTACCGAATCGTCAAGGAATCCAAGTTGGATGTGCTCCAAAGTCAGCTTGACAAGTTCAAAATGAAGGATGGTGAAGGTGTCATTTGAAATGTACTCTAGGCTTGCACTTATCACAAATGAGATTGCCGGCTTAGGGAGTGAAGAGATGGTGAATGATTCATCATCAAGAAGATCCTAAGAGCATTGGATGGGAAGTATGATACCGTGTGCACATTGATTCAAATGATGCCAAACTACAAAGATCTCAAGCCAACGGAAGTCATTGGAAGAATTGTTGCTCATGAGATGTCACTTAAGGATAAGGAGGAACTTCACAACAAGTCAAGTGGTGCTTACAAAGCCTCAAGTGAAGCCCCACATCATCAAGTGAGAAACACACCTTCAATGAAGAATTGAGCTTAATGGTGAAGAACTTCAACAAATTCTACAAGAGTAGAAGCAAAGAAAGAAGCTCCAAGTCAAGGTCTTACAATGACAAAAGATCTTCTAGTCGAGAGCGAAATTGCTACAATTGTGGGAGACCGGACACTATTCCAATGAGTGTACGGCACCCTACAAAAGAAGAAGAAGACTCTCCAAAAAGAAGAAGTAGAAGAGAAGAATCACCACCAAGAGAGGAGGAGTAGAGATGATCGTTATGAACGAAGATCCTCACGGAGAAGCAAGGATTCAGAAAGGAAGGACAAGTCATCAAAGAACTACACAAAACGAAGACATCAAGCTCATGTTGGTGAATGGGTATCCGGCTCCGACTCCGACCATCACTCCGGGAGAAGCTATCACTCCGACTCCGAATGTACTCAAGATGAAGGTGTTGCCGGTCTAGCACTTGTGTCAACCAACTCCTATGACATATTTGAATCACCAAATGAAGGAATTGGAAGATGCTTCATGTACAAAGGTCCTAAGGTAACACACCCGAGTATGTTGATTTTGATGTTGATGAAGATGACTTGCTAGGTGATGATGATTTACTTGTTGACAACTCTAGTGATGAATACTATGATGAAACGTCAATTAATCATGCTAATCAAGGTGAAACGAATGACAATGATAAGGAGAAAATTGAGCGTCTAACTAAAGAACTAAACACTCTTAAGTTAGCTCATGAAACTATCTTTGAAGATCATCGAGAACTTTTGAGGGCTCATGAGAAGTTACGCTTTGAAAAGCTCAATCTTGAGCAAGAGCATGAGTTCTTAAAAGCAATCAATGATGATCTTCGTAAGAAAAGTTCTTCTTACATTGCCAAGCGTTTACTCTTATCCACTTACATGCCTCAAGTCAAGTCTAGTAACAAGATCAAGAAAGATTCTTTCTCTAGTAGTAACAATAATAATGTCAAATCCAATATTGTTGCTTCTAGTAGTTCCCTTGATTCCACTAATGATTCTCTTAGCCAAGTTACACTTGAGCAAGAAAATAGCTTATTGAAAGGAATTATAGAGAAAGGTGTATACAAGAGCCTTGCCGGGAGTAAGCAATTCGAGGAAATTGTACGCAAGCAAGGAAGGCACCGGAAGAATCAAGGTGTTGGTTTTGAACGAAAGTTCAATGCCAATGGAGTTGAGTGGGAAGAAGATCAATACCCCAAGGCGAAGTTTGTTCCTCAACAATGTAAGTATGATCCTACTTCCTTCAAGGGAACACAAGCACAAGATGATCTTCCACCACAAGACCACAAGAACAAAGGCAAGGACAAGCTTCAAGAAGAGATTGATGCATTTGAAGAAGCACCTAAGGTCTCGGTCAAGTGGATTCCCAAGACTACGTCAAGTTCTACCTCATCAAGTACAACTACAACTCCAAGGATTCCCATCAAGATGATGTGGATCCAGAAGAAGAAGAACTAGAGAGTTCTTGAGGGTGACTCCGCCAACATATTTCACTCATATCATTATGGCAAGGACAAGTGCAATCAACTTCCATATCTTGCACTAGTTCAAGGAGTCACAAACCCTCATGTTGGTAAGGCAAGGGACAAGGTAACCTAATGATTTCATGGACATCATTTTGTGTGTGCATCACTCTATGTCTATGGATATACTTGTTTGTTCCTTGTGGGACTAACCCATGTAGGTATTGAAAGTGCAACTCACTCCAAAGGATTGCTCCAAAAAGATCTACATCAACATTGAGCATCCACATCTTCAACACCTACATGAAGTCATCATCGACAAAACCCAAGGTTAGTTCATCCCTCTTGGGGGGATCTCACATCTAGGGGGGGCTTAACTCTAAGAATTGAGTCAAAGCAACTCTAATTATGTGAACACATAAATGTTTTATGTAAAAGTGGTAACCCCACTTGAGCTTAAACGATGAGTATGACCTATGATCAAATGTCTATCATTTGACTCCTAAGTCAATATACTCATATATAGATGACCTAGTCATCGCCAATTGTTTGATAGATGCTAGAATTGGTTGTACATGCTTTTACACATATTTCATTTGCCATCTTATTGTGTGAGCATGTTGGTTGCATACTTTACTCATTCGAGGACATCCACTTGTTGTTTTGATTGATTGGCTTCTTTTTCTTTGGCCAAGTGGATGGACAAGAATGCCTAAGAACCTTCTCTAGCTATCTATGCTTTTCTCGTCTCAAACTCTATTCATGCTACATCACAAAATTTGATCAAGTCAGATTCGAACCACTACGTGTGAGGAGCACTCGAGTCCCGATTCGTCATAGACTTAAACTTCCAAAACTTTTTGTGATTCTCGGTGCGACCGATTCCTCCATTTCGGTCTTACCGAGATCACTAAGTCGATCTAGGTTTTCAATCTCGGTGCAACCGATTTGAACTCTTCGGTCACACCGAGTTGCAATAATCAGACAGGTTTTGCATCTCGGTGCCACCGAGTTGTTCCACTCGGTCACACCGACAGGGTCGGGCTATATATAGTCACGGGCAAAAATTTGGAAATTTCTCCGAAACTCTTCGCCCGCGCAATAGCACGCTCTGCCTCCGTGGTCTCCGGATCGTCTCCTCGTCGCCAGCCGCCTCCTGTCACTGGTATCCGCTGCCGTCAACGGAATTCAACCCCACCGTTGCCGCCGTAGCGAGTCTCCGCCGAACTAGGGTATGGACTCGATCATTGTGCTTTCCTCGTCCGATTCTCAGCACATTGTGTTCTTATTGATTCTTGCCACGATTGAAACACTCCTATCCAGTCAATGCAATCCTTAGAATAGTTTTGATTCGAAAATTTAGGGTTAGGTTTCCGCCGAAACCATCTTTGACCCACCGAGTTGAAAAACTCGGTCCCACCAATTTGGCTTATGCCATTGCACTAGTGAGACTCGATCTGACCGAGAATTGCTAATCGGTGAGACCGATTTTAGGACCTTGTGAAACCCTAGCAGTCTCGATGCCACCGAACTGTGACTCGGTCTGACCGAGTTCATCAGTTTAGGTTCCAAAACTGCTTCGGTATCACTGAGTTTGAAAATCGGTTGATCCGAAATGCTTTCTGTGGAAAACTAAAACTGAATTTTTGAGTCATTCTTTTGCAATGCATTTTGTGATGCTCATCCACTCTACCTCATCTACAACTCTTCACAGGGTCAGTGATCGGTGTTTGCGGCATGTCGGACCCGGAGTGACCAATCGAACAGTCGAGGAGCGGTGAACATGAGTGAGGGCACTAGTCCCTCCAGCTCTTGAGATGAAGGCAGCGAGAGCACCCCAAGCAATTTGCCTAAAGCTGCCACCAGGCAAAGGAAGAAGAAAACCTCAGATTACGAAGATGAGGATTATAGGGCGAAGAGGATGAAGCAACCTCCAAGAAGGTAGTGCTCAAAAAGGAGTATGGCTCGACACATAGCACAAAGCTGGACTCAATAAGAAGATTCCTGCCAAGAGGACACCTATGCCAAAGGTCGAGCATCAACTCAAATTCTGAAAAGCCGGATCCCAAAGAGCCAGCTGCTTTGAAGGGAAGAAAAGGAAAGAAAGGGTCAAGAAGACCACGATCGGAGTTATTGGGAAGCCTTCCATGATGGAAGAGGAAGAAGAGATTGCTGCACCGGCACCAAAGGCACCCAAGCTTATGGGTGATGCTATAAGATCAGGGACTGCCACATCTAAGCCCAAGGAAGCACCCAAAGCTGCCCCCAAGGCCAAGTCTGCACCAAAGAGGAATACCGGGAGTATTCCAGCTACTGAGAAGAACAAGGCCTCAGTGCCTGAGGTTGCTGATGAAGAAGAGGAAGAAGGACAAGTTTTGAGGAAGCTCAATCCCAAGATACCAGACCACAATGATGCCCATCCTGTGGCTGAGGATATGAAGATCAGAAGAGACAATGGGTTGAGGCTATGGAGGATGACAGATCCATATGCCTCAAGGAGAAGAACAGTTGTGGACTACAGGTTCCACACCAAGGAACAGCAGGACTTGTATGAGACTATTCTGCTGGATAAGAAGCCCATAGTGTGTGATATGAGGTGGGTCGACTAGACCTACATGAAAGAAAATGTAGAGCACTATCCTGGAGTGCAAGACAGTTTTGTTGTTGTTGGAGTTGCAGACTTTGTTGGGCAAAAGCTCACCAACTGGAACGATGAACTAATTATGTAGTTCTACTCCACAGCACACTTTTATCCAGATGGCAGGTTAGTGTGGATATCTGAAGGTACAAGGTACCAGTCAACTGTTGAGGAGTGGGAAAAGCTGATAAATGCCCCAAAGGAGAATGAAGATGACCTGGATGTATATGCCAAGAAGAAAATGGACCACAATTCCATGGCACACATGTACAAGGAGATTCCAGACACAGCCATTGAGACACATAAGTTTGGATCAGTCCACTTCCTTCTGTCAGAGCTGCCAACTATCAACTGCATCTTAAGGCATACTCTACTGCCTAAGTCTGGTGACCACAACATGATTAGAGGGCATGCAATCAACATGTTGCATTTGTTTGATGTGCCACAAAAATTCAAAGTCATGAGCCTTATGGTTGAAACCATTAAGAGGACTGCAGCAGACCAGAAAAGAAGTTGTGGATATGCCCCTTAGATCCAGGAGTTGATTAACTCAAAGATGGGCACAGGCAAATATCTATTGGATAAAGAACATTTTCCAATATATCCATACTTTGAGGACAATGAGGTTGTCATGAATGAGAATGATCCATCGTCAGTTCAAGCACAGGAGAAGGCAAGGAAGGAGAAGGCTGCCAGGATGCCAACTCAAGAGAGGCATCTGAGTATTTCTTGAAGAACAAGCAGGAGCAGCTTGGATACTTAATAGCATCAACACTGAGGATTGAGAAGGGATTGGCCACCCTCACTCAAAATCAGGAGAGCTTGGAAAGAATCATAGAACAAAAGTTCTATGACTTAGATGTGAAAGTAACTGAGATTCAATCTGTTGTGGAGCAACTACAGGATGACATGCAGGAGAGGAAGGGCAAAACAACAACTGATGCATTTGCCAGAGTGCCTAGAGCCCAGAGGTCATATCTTTGTGCAGTTCACGACACGAGCCACTTCATCCGCACCAGCTACAGCCTCGGTGCCACCAGCTCCAGCACCTACATCAGCTCCAGCTCCATCTACTTCAAGCTGAAGCCTTCGTCCTCGGCGCTATCCGGACTCCACCACACGAAGATCAAGCACGAGTCGATCTAGCACTATGCATTTTCTATGAACTTTTTGGTAACTTGTTGCCAAAGGGGAGAAAAATGTATAGATCATAGGCTTCGAGAGAGTGTGTTGCTTTTGTTCTCTCTTGATTTGGTGGTTTTTAAACTTGTTTGCTTTTTGATTGCTTGAGTTACGATGTTTGTGAGACATTGATGATCATGTGTTTGATCATAAGCTACACTTATGCATGTTTGATGATATTATCTTATCTATCCTATGTGATCATTCACTTTGCTTGGTGATGAGTGCATGTACTCATTTCGTATCATTTTGAGCGCTCCACCAAGATGTATGTGACATGGAAGAGTAACCCATGAGCCTAATTCCTTGTGCATTTGCAGTCCAAAGCAAATCGTAAACTATGCAAAAATTTAGGGGGAGCTCTTGCTTATCACATACTTCTCAAAGCGACGATGTTTTTCAATCTTATTATCATTTGTCGAAGCTTTGATCTATATGTTGTCATCAATTACCAAAAAGGGAGATTGAAAGTGCAACTATCCCTAGGTGGTTTTGGTAATTCATAACAACATATAGCTCATTGAGCTAATGCTATTCCAAGATGAACATTTCAGGAAAGCTCAATGAATGGCATGGCATGGATGATGAAAGTGGATCCCTCAAAATGCTATTGACAAAGGATTGGCTCATGCTCAAAAGCTCAAGACTCTTCATTTTATATTTTAGTGATTCAAGATCACATTGAGTCTATAGGAAAAGCCAATACTATCAAGGAGGGATGAGGTGTTGCTTAATGAGCCTCTTGCTTCATGTACTTAGTGATATGCTCCAAAACCCTCAGCTATTTTCTCACATCCACATATGACCTAATCCTAAAGCCAAAATCGGTCTCACCGATTCTTCCTATCCGGCGCCACCGATTTCATATGTCATAGCCACTGCCACAAACCCTAGGCAAATCGGTCCTACCGATAGGGATCTCGGTCTCACCGAGATGGGATTGTAATCTCTCTGTTTCCTTTTCGTAACTCTTCGATCTCACCGAAAGAGCGGATCGGTCCCACCGAGATTGCAATGTAAACTCTCGGTTTCCCTTTTGTAACATTTCGGTCTCACCGAAAAGAGCAAATCGGTCCCACCGAGTTTACGTGACCAACTCTCTGGTTAGCTAATTACCAAAATCGGTCTCACCGAGTTTGTGTAATCGGTCTCACCGAGATTATGTTATGCCCTAACTCTAACCGTATCGGTCCTACCGAGATGCAAGTCAGTCCCACCGAAAACCCTAACGGTCACTAGGTTTACTAAAATCAGTCTGACCGAGTTTGTTGATTCGGTCCCACCGAGATTGGTAAATTGTGTGTAACGGTTAGATTTTGTGTGGAGGCTATATATACCCCTCCACCTCCTCTTCATTCGTGGAGAGAGCCATCGTAACAAACCTACACTTCCAACTTACCATTTCGAGAGAGAACCACCTACTCATGTGTTGAGGCCAAGATATTCCATTCCTACCATATGAATCTTGATCTCTAGCCTTCCCCAAGTTGCTTTCCACTCAAATCTTCTTTCCACCAGATTCAAATCCTATGAGAGAGAGTTGAGTGTTGGGGAGACTATCATTTGAAGAACAAGAGCAAGGAGTTCATCATCAACACACCATTTGTTACTTCTTGGAGAGTGGTGTCTCCTAGATTGGCTAGGTGTCACTTGGGAGCCTCAGACAAGATTGTGGAGTTGAACCAAGGAGTTTGTAAGGGCAAGGAGATCGCCTACTTCGTGAAGATCTACCGCTAGTGAGGCAAGTCCTTCGTGGGCGACGACCATGGTGGGATAGACAAGGTTGCTACTTCGTGGACCCTTCATGGGTGGAGCCCTCCGTGGACTCGCGCAACCGTTACCCTTCGTGGGTTGAAGTCTCCATCAACGTGGAGGTACGATAGCACCACCTATTGGAACCACGCCAAAAACATATGTGTCTCCAATTGCGTTTGAATCCTCCAAACCCTTCCCTTTACTTTCTTGCAAGTTGCATGCTTTAATTTCCGCTGCCTATACACTCTTTGCATGCTTGCTTGAATTGTGTGATGATTTCTTGACTTGTCCTAAGATAGCTAAAATCTGCCAAACTCTTAAACTGGGAAAAGGTTAAGTTTTTAATTGGTCAAGTAGTCTAATCAACCCCCCTCTAGACATACTTCAAGGTCCTACAGCAGGGCACACGGTTAATCCATTCGAACTGTTTGCGATGAGGCAGAACAACAGAAACGGGCAGCCATATCTATGTGTGTGTGATATACATCATACAGTTTGCTCTTATGAACTGCTTGCTATTAGGGAGTGCAATAGAAACAGTTAGCCAGATCAAGGTGTGTGTGATATACGGCATATGGTTCACTCGGACGAACTGTTTTCGATTAGGGAACACAACAGAAACGGTTCAACTTAACAAGATGTGTGTGACACATGGCAAACAGCCGACTCGGATGAACTATTTGCGATGAGAAGTTACAACATCGACGGTTAATACAGTTAGTTCGTGTGCGATTCTGTGTGTACTAAAAACTTTGAAAAATGCAAAGTAGTTGCTTGCGGTGGCCAGGAATATCGCACATGATGCGTCTGCGAGTACTCATGTGCGATGATTAGTAAGTTACAAATATGTTTCCTTATGTTAACATGTGTGTGAATTTGCAATATGGACACTTTATATGCAAATGCCTTCTGGACATCGGGCACAAACTTAAACTCAATGAACTGTGCGATACTAATACTTTCCATGAAGATTTAAGAACTTGGGTAACAGCATTTGAGTAACATTTATAGTGGTTACACTATTCAACCAAAGGAGGATCTTCGTAACACGGTTTTGACAACCATATGGTCCTAGGAAGATATTTAGTAAATTCTCATGCCTTTTACAAGGAATGGGCAGATATTTCAAGGAAATGTGTTTACTAGGTACTATACAAAAATGAAATACATGCTTGGAAAACATGACGTCTGGCGTGGTGCCATGGTATGGTCTCACCATGCCCTGATAAAAATTTGAGAATGTTTGTCTTATGTCGTCATGCACGCCATTCATAAATTGAACCATCACCAAGGAAATTTCATGGTTTCGAGGGGGAAATCAGCAAGATTGAAGGGGCCGGGAATCCAAATTTCCTTCCTAGCTTGTCATTCAGTTTTTTCTACAATCAACATACCCCCTCAAATGCAACATGTGCAAATTTGGCATTTTTCCGGGCTTATTTACCATATTAGGGGATTATGTGCATTTTCTAGGCATTAATCCACATAATTCAAATTCGAACAAGCGATGCATGAAAAGGTGCACAAGAACTGTCTGGAAAAACCATACTCATGGTATTTAATAAATTCTCAAGCCTTTTACAAGGAATGGGTAGAGATTTCAAGCGAATGTGTGGCAATAGTCAACCACAAACGCGTCATTTACTGGGTTATCTACTATAGAAAAATGAAATACGTGCTTAGAAAACATGACGCCTGGCATGGTGCCATGGTATGGCCTTGATACGTCTCCGTCGTATCTATAATTTTTTATTGTTCCATGCCAATATTATACAACTTTCATATACTTTTGGCAACTTTTTATACTATTTTTGGGACTGACATATTGATCCAAAGGCCCGATGCGATTCTGTTTGTTGCATGTTTTTTGTTTCGTAGAAAATCCATATCAAACGGAGTCCAAACGGGGTAAAAACTGACGGAGAATTTTTTTTGGAATATATGTGATTTTTGGGAAGAAGAATCAGCGCGAGACGATGCCCAAGGGGGCCATGAGGCAGGGCGCGCCCCAGGGGGTGGGCGCGCCCCTGACCCTCGTGGCCACCCCGTAAGGCAGTTGGTGCCCTTCTTTCGCTGCAAGAAAGCCAATATCCGGATAAAAGTCGTGTCCAAATTTCAGCCCGGTCGGAGTTACGGATCTCCGGGAATATAAGAAATGGTTAAAGGCGGAATTTGGAGCAGGGAGCAGAGAGAGGCAGAGACAGATCCAATCTCGGAGGGCTCGTCCCTCCCATGCCATGGAAGCCAAGGATCGGAGAAACCCTTCTCCCATCTAGGGAGAAGGTCAAGGAAGAAGAAGGGGGGCCCTCTCCCCCTCTCTTCCGGTGGCGCCGGAACACCGTCGGGGCCATCATCATCACCGCAATCTACACCAACACCTCCATCATCTTCACCAACATCTTCATCACCTTCCCCATCTATCTACAGTGGTTCACTCTCCCGCAACCCGCTGTACCCTCTACTTGAACATGGTGTTTTATGCTTCATATTATTATCCAATGATGTGTTGCCATCCTATGATGTCTGAGTAGATTTTCGTTGTCCTATCAGTAATTGGTGAATTGCTATGATTGATTTAATTTGGTTGTGGTTATGTTGCTGTCCTTTGGTGCCCATCATGTGAGCGCGCGCGTGGATCACGCCATAGGGTTAGTTGTATGTTGATAGGACTATGTATTGGAGGCCAAGAGTGACAGAAGCTTCAACCTAGCATAGAAATTGATGCATACGGGATTGAAGGGGGACCAATATATCTTAATGCTATGGTTGGGTTTTACCTTAATGAACGTTAGTAGTTGTGGATGCTTGCTAATGGTTCCAATCATAAGTGCATAGAATTCCAAGCCAGGGATGACATGCTAGCAGTGGCCTCTCCCACATAATACTTGATATCGATCTAGTAAAGTAGTCAATTGCTTAGGGACAATTTCCCAACTCCTACCACCACTTTTCCACACTCGCTATACTAACTTTATTGCTTATTTACTTAAAAATCCCCTAGTTTTTATTTACGTGCTCTTTATTATCTTGCAAACCTATCCAACAACACCTACAAAGTACTTCTAGTTTCATACTTGTTCTAGGTAAAGCAAACGTTAAGCGTGCGTAGACTTGTATCGGCGGTCGATAGAACTTGAGGGAATATTTGTTCTACCTTTAGCTCCTCATTGGGTTCGACACTCTTACTTATCGAAAGAGGCCACAATTGATCCCCTATACTTGTGGGTTATCAAGACCTTTTTCTGGCGCCGTTGCCGGGGAGTTATAGCGTGGGGTGAATATTCTTGTGTGTGCTTGTTTGCTTTATCACTAAGTCGTTTTTATTTTGTGCTCTTGTTTTCTACCTTTAGTTATGGGTAGGAAACGCAAGATACCAAAAAAATTAGTTGTACCTACTACACCAATGGTTGAAGAACCACTCAAAATCTATCACGCTCTTAAAGCTTTTTCCTTCGATCATCTTCGATCCCTATGTGCTCGTGCTGAAACCCCAACTAGCTTAGTTGAGGGAAAATCTTTAGATGAGCATGCTTGTTATGTGCGACACCGCTTATCTCAAAAAGGGAAACTTTTACTAGATCAAATTCATTGTTTGCAATGTTATGCTTGGAATTTATGTGAAATGTATGATTTTACTTGTTGTTCTAAAGACCCTAAGAAACACCTTCCCTACCAATGTGAGTTTAGTGATAATGGAATCGTATCTTCGTATGCCAAGGGTGTTTATAATTACTATGATGTTCAACAAATTGAAGAATTTGTTGCTTTTAAGGGTGCTTATGAAATTGCTTCTTTGATTGGAAAGTATGATGCTACTCTTTACAAATCTGAAAATTTTGCCATACTTAAATATTGCTATGATAATTATGCTTCTAATCCTTATATTAAACCATATATTGAGGACTCCTCCGCTGTCCAAGAAGAGACTAATATTTTGCAGGAGTCTATGGAAGAAGGAATTGATGAAACTGTGGGCTCATTGGATGAAAAAGATGATGAGGAGAGTGAAGAACAAAAGGAGGAAGAGCGGATTAGCTACCCGTTCCCACCTTCTAATGACAGTAAATCTTCAACTCATACATTGTTTAATTTCCCTTCGTGCTTACCGAAGGATGATTGCTATGATGATTGTTACGATCCCGTTGATTCTTTTGAAATATCCCTTTTTGATGATGCTTGCTATGCTTGTGGCCAAGATGCCAATATGAATTATGCTTATGGAGATGAACTTTCTATAGTTCATTATGTTAAACATGAAATTGTTGCTATTGCACCCATGCATGATAGTCCTATTATCTTTTTGAATTCTCCCGACTACACTATATCGGAGAAGTTTGCCCTTATCAAGGATTATATTGATGGGTTGCATTTTACCGTTGCACGTGATAATTTTGATGAATATAATATGCATGTGCTTTCTGCTCCTACTTGCAATTATTATGAGAGAGGAACTACATCTCCGCCTCTCCATGTTTCCAATATGATAAAATTGCAAGAAACTGTTTATACTATGCATTGGCCTTTACTATGTGTGCATGAATTGTTCTTTTATGACATGCCGATGCATAGGAAGAGAGTTAGACTTCGTTGTTGCATGATATATGTTACTTTGTGCTCACTACTAAATCACAAATCATTGTTAATTAAAATTGGCTTTGATATACCTTGGGATCCGGGTGGATCCATTACTTGAGCACTATATGCCTAGCTTAATGGCTTTAAATAAAGTGCTGCCAGGGAGACAACCCAGAAATTTTAGAGAGTCATTTATTTCTGTTGTGTGCCTTTATAAAGTTTAAAAATAAAAAAATAAAGAGGGGAACCTAAAACTTTGTCAAAAAGAAAAGCGAAAGTGAGAAAGATGAGCATTGTTAAAATGGAAGCTAGCCTTGAACTTTTTTCATGCCCATGGAAACTTTGTGATCCTTGATTACAGAAACTTTTCAACAAAAATAATTATCCCCTTGTACAATTCCATTGTACTATAAAAATAATGTGCCAAGATTTGCCTTTAGGATGTTTACATTGCTTGTTGGTTTGTGCGGTGCAAAACAGAAACTTTGGCTGTAGTGCGCGATTTTACATTTTTACTGGAACGTCAAACGGTTCTGAAACATTTTGCACTATCTTTCTATACAATTTTTTTTATTTTTACTAATTTTTTCAGAATTTTTGGAGTACCAGAGGTATGGTGAATGTTCAGATTACTACAGACTGTCATGTTTAAGACAGATTCCGTTTTTGATTCATAGTTTGCTTGCTTTGATGAAACTATCGATTTCTATTAGTGGATTAAGCCATGGAAAAGTTATATTACAGTATCTACAATGCAAAAACAAAATACGAATTGGTTTGCAACAGTACTTAGAGTAGTGATTTGCTTTATTATACTAACGGATATTACCGAGCTTTCTGTTGAGTTTTTGTGGATGAAGTGATCAAAGATCGAGGAGGTCTCGATATGGGGAGAAGGAGGAGAGGCAAGAGATCAAGCTTGGGGATGCCCAAGGCACCCCAAGTAAATATTCAAGGAGACTCAAGCGTCTAAGCTTGGGGATGCCCCGGAAGGCATCGCATCTTTCTTCAACAAGTATCGGTATGTTTTCGGATTCGTTTCGTTCATGCGATATGTGCAAATCTTGGAGCGCCTTTCGCATTTAGTTTTCACTTTTATTTTATGCACCATGCTGGTATGAGATAGTCTATGGTTGATTTATAGAATGCTCTTTGCACTTCACTTATATCTTTTGAGTATGGCTTTATAGAATGCTTCATGTGCTTCACTTATATCATTTGAAGTTTGGATTGCATGTTTCTCTTCACATAGAAAACCGCCATTTGTAGAATGCTCTTTTGCTTCACCTATATTTGTTAGAGCGTGGGAAATTCTTTTGTAGAAAGAATTGAACTCTCTTGCTTCACTTATATCTATTTAGAGAGATGACAGGAATTGGTCATTCACATGGTTAGTCATAAAATCCTACATAAAACTTGTAGATCACTGAATATAATATGTTTGATTCCTTGCAATAGTTTTGCGATATAAAGATGGTGATATTAGAGTCATGCGAGTGTGTAATTGTGAATTTAAGAAATACTTGTGTTGAGGTTTGCAAGTCTCGTAGCATGCACGTATGGTAACCGTTGTGTAACAAATTTGAAGCATGAGGTGTTTCTTTGATTGTCTTCCTTATGAGTGGCAGTCGGGGACGAGCGATGGTCTTTTCCTACCAATCTATCCCCCTAGGAGCATGCGTGTAGTGCTTGGTTTTGATGACTTGTAGATTTTTGCAATAAGTATGTGAGTTCTTTATGACTAATGTTGAGTCCATGGATTATACGCACTCTCACCCTTCCATCATTGCTAGCCTCTTCGGTATTGTGCATTGCCCTTCTCACCTTGAGAGTTGGTGCAAACTTCACCGGTGCATCCAAACCCCGTGATACGATATGCTCTATCACACATAAGCCTCCTTATATCTTCCTCAAAACAGCCACCATACCTACCTATCATGGCATTTCCATAGCCATTCCGAGATATATTGCCATGCAACTTCCATCATCATCATATACATGACTTGAGCATTTATTGTCACATTGCTTTGCATGATCATAAGATAGCTAGCATGATGTTTTCATGGCTTGTCTGTTTTTTGATGGCATTGCTATGCTAGATCATTACACATCTCGGTACACCGCCGGAGGCATTCATATAGAGTCATATCTTTGTTCTAGTATCGAGTTGTAATATTGAGTTGTAAGTAAATAAAAGTGCGATGATCATCATTATTAGAACATTGTCCCATGTGAGGTTATCAAAATAAAAGTGGCCAAAGAAGCCCCCCAAAAAAAGGAGAGAGGCCAAAGAAGCCTACAAAAAAATGAGAGAAAAGAGAGAAGGGACAATGTTACTATCCTTTTGCCACACTTGTTCTTCAGAGTAGCACCATGTTCTTCATATAGAGTCTCTTGAGTTATCACTTTCATATACTAGTGGGAATTTTCATTATAGAACTTGGCTTGTATATTCCAATGATGGGCGTCCTCAAATTCCCTAGGTCTTCATGAGCAAGCAAGTTGGATGCACACCCACTTAGTTTTTAGTTTGAGCTTTCATACACTTATAGCTCTTAGTGCATCATTTTCATGGCAATCCCTACTCCTCGCATTGACATCAATTGATGGGCATCTCCATAGCCCATTGATTAGCCGCGTCGATGTGAGACTTTCTTCCTTTTTTTCTTCTCCACACAACCCCCACCATCATATTCTATTCCACCTATAGTGCTATGTCCATGGCTCATGCTCATGTATTGTGTGAAGGTTGAAAATGTTTGAGAATACTAAAGTATGAAACAATTGCTTGGCTTGTCATCGGGGTTGTGCATGATTTGAACATTTTGTGTGACGAAGATGGAGCATAGCCAAACTATATGATTTTGTAGGGATGAACTTTCTTTGGCCATGTTATTTTGAGAAGACATGATTAATTTATAAGTATGCTTGAAGTATTATTGTCTTAATGTCAAATGATAGACTATTGCTTTGAATCACTGGTGTCTTAATATTCATGCCGTGATTAGATTACATGATCAAGATTATGCTAGGTAGCATTCCACATCAAAAATTATCTTTTCTATCATTTACCTACTCGAGGACGAGCAAGAATTAAGCTTGGGGATGATGATACGTATTCGTCGTATCTATAATTTTTTATTGTTCCATGCCAATATTATACAACTTTCATATACTTTTGGCAACTTTTTATACTATTTTTGGGACTAACATATTGATCCAGTGCCCAGTGGCAGTTCCTGTTTGTTGCATGTTTTTTGTTTCCCGAAAAATCCATATCAAACGGAGTCCAAACGGGATAAAAACTGACAGACGTTTTTTTTGGAATATATGTGATTTTTGGGAAGAAGAATCAACACGAGACGATGCCCGAGGGGGCCAAGAGGCAGGGGGCGTTCCCCTGACCCTCATGGCCACCCCGTAAGGCAGTTGGTGCCCTTCTTTTGCCACAAGAAAGCCAATATCCGGATAAAAATCGTGTCCAAATTTCAGCCCAATCGGAGTTACGAATCTCTGGGAATATAAGAAACGGTGAAAGGCCGGAATCTGGAATGCAGAAACAGAGAGAGACAGAGAGATAGATCCAATCTCGGAGGGGCTCTCGCCCCTCCCATGCCATGGAAGCCAAGGACCAGAGGGGAAACCCTTCTCCCATCTAGGGAGAAGGTCAAGGAAGAAGAATAAGAAGAAGGGGGCCCTCTCCCCCTCTCTTCTGGTGGCGCCAGAACACCGTCGGGGCCATCATCATCACCGCAATCTACACCAATACCTCCGTCATTTTCACCAACATCTTCATCACCTTCCCCCATCTATTTACAGCAGTACACTCTCCCGCAACCCGTTGTACCCTCTACTTGAACATGGTGCTTTATGCTTCATATTATTATTCAATGATGTGTTGCCATCCTATGATGTCTGAGTAGATTTTCGTTGTCGTATCGGTAATTGGTGAATTGCTATGATTGGTTTAATTTTCTTGTGGTTATGTTGTTGTCCTTTGGTGCCCATCATATGAGCGCGCGCGTGGATCACACCATAGGGTTAGTTGTATGTTGATAGGACTATGTATTGGAGGGCAAGAGTGACAGAAGCTTCAACCTAGCATAGAAATTGATGCATACGGTATTGAAGGGGGACCAATATATCTTAATGCTATGGTTGGGTTTTACCTTAATGAACGTTAGTAGTTGCGGATGCTTGCTAATAGTTCCAATCATAAGTGCATAGAATTCCAAGTCTGGGATGACATGCTAGCAGTGGCCTCTCCCACATAAAACTTGCTATCGATCTAGTAAAGTAGTCAATTGCTTAGGGACAATTTCGCAACTTCTACCACCACTTTTCCACACTCGCTATACTAACTTTATTGCTTCTTTACTTAAAATAGCCCCTAGTTTTTATTTACGTGCTCTTTATTATCTTGCAAACCTATCCAACAACACCTACAAAGTACTTCTAGTTTCATACTTGTTCTAGGTAAAGTGAACGTTAAGCGTGTGTAGAGTTGTATCGGTGGTCGATAGAACTTGAGGGAATATTTGTTCTACCTTTAGCTCCTCGTTGGGTTCGACACTCTTACTTATCGAAAGAGGCTACAATTGATCCCCTATACTTGTGGGTCATCAGGCCTCACCGTGCCCTAGTTAAAGTTGAGAAGGTTTGATTTATGGTGTCATGCACGCCCTTCATAAATCGAACCATCACCGAGGAAGTTCCATGCTTTCAAGAGGGAAATCACCAAAATTGAAGGGGAATCCAAATTTCTATCCTATTTTTTCATTCATTTTTTTTCAACGATCAACATAACGCCTCAAATGCTGCGTGTTCAAATTTGACATTTTTTCGGGCTCGTTTACCATATTTAGGGGATTATTTGCATTTTCTAGGCATTAATGCACATAATTCAAATTCGAACAATCGATGCATGAAAAGGTGCACAAGAACGGTCTGGAAAACCATGCTCATGCTATTTAGTACATTCTCATGCCTTTTACAAGGAATGGGCAGATATTTTAAGAAATGTGTGACAATAGTCAACCATAAACGCGTCGTTTACTGGGTTAACAACTATACAAAAATGAGATACATGCTTCGAAAACATGACGCCTGGCGTGGTGCCATGGTATGGCCTCACTGTGCCCTGGTAAAAATTTGAGGATGTTTTCCTTATGTCGTCATGCACCTCTTTCATAAATCGAACCATCACCGAGGAAGTTTCATGGTTTCGACGGGGAAATCACCAAGATTGAAGGGGGTCCAAATTTCCTTTGTCCTTTGTCCATGAGTTTTTTTCTATGGTGAACATACACCCTGCAAATCACCATGTTTAAATTTGGCACTTTTCCGGGTTCATTACCATATTTAGGGGATTATGTGCATTTTCTAGGCATTAATGCACATAATTCAAGTTCAAAAAATCGGTGCATGAAAGGGTGCACAAGAACGGCCTGGAAAACCATGCTCGTGCCATTTAGTAAACTATATAATACCCCGCGCGTTGCTGCGGGAATCGATTGCAATATTTCAGTAATTTGATTGTATGAAGCTTCCATTATTGAATTAATAATATATGAATTAAAGCTAAAAATAAATATTATATATTGCAATTGATTATTGTGTAGTTAGAACATATTTTGAATATAAGTTGCATAACATAATGGAAAACCTTTTTCCATGCATGTTGAGTGGACCTTTGATGATGTGGCATGTGTGGTGAGGTGAAAAGTGTGCATGAGATCAATTAATAATGGAAAACTTTGCCTTATGCATGTAGTGGTGGGCCTTTGATGAGGTGGCATGTGTGCATGTTGAGATAAATAGGATAGTGGGGATCAACTTCTTATGTATATAGGATTCTCATGCCTTTTACAAGGAATGGACAGATATTTCGATGAAATGTATGGCAATAGTCAACCACAAACGTTTGTTTATTGGGTTTTCAACTATAGAAAAATGAAATAAATGCTTGAAAAACATGACGCCTGGCATGGTGCCATGGTATGAACTCCATGCCCTGGTAAAAATTTGAGAAGGTTTGGCTTATGTCGTCATGCACGCCCTTGATAAATCGAACCATCACCGAGGAAGTTCCATGCTTTCAAGAGGGAAATCACCAAGATTGAAGGGAAATGCAAATTTTCTTTGTTCTTTGCCCTGGATTTTTTCTCTACAACGAACATACATCCTGCAAATCACCATGTTCAAATTTGGCATTTTCCAGGCTCATTTACTATATTTAGGGGATTATGTGCATTTTCTAGGCATTTAGCGCATATAAATCCAATCCAGCTATAGCTGCACGAATGTGATGTGAGGGATGTGGATTGTCGTTCGATCGCGGTGCATCCTATGGTGCACATGCGCGATCCGCGTGGCTGGGGTTCCGGCCAATCATAACGCAACACACAATAGGCTCGGCACCTGCTTGTTTACGGAAGTGACGGAGATGAACCGTGTGCGATAATGAACGAGCAAAATTGTAAGGAAGCCAAATTTCCTTTGTCGTTTGTCGTTGAGCTCTTAAAGCCCCGCTCTGTACGACTGCCCGGCCCATCTGTGCCAGAGCTCTCTCCAAGTTCCGTTCATGGCACCACGGCGCACAGTAACTGGTAAGGAAGCGATGGCATCCCGTCGCGCCACGTTCCTCGCCGCCCGCGACCGCACACATGGTAAGGAAGCGATGGCATCTCGCCGCGCAGAGTTCATCGCCGCCGGCGGCCACATAGTAACATGGGCGGACTTTGAGGCTGTCATGGCCGAATGGGCGGTGGATCTAGAGGCAGCCAAAGCAGCATAGAAGGAGCGGAAAAGGCAGAAAGCAGTCAAGAAAAGAGAGTCCCACCGCCGCAAGAAATAAGAGGCCACACGCCATGGTGAGGAGAGCTTGGCGGAGATCGAAGCACGGTGGGCTACCGCCTACAAGGCCGGGAAGGAGAACGTCGGCGTCTGGCTAGCATGCCCCGATGGCAGCATGTGAGAAGTCCTTTAAGTTTGTAGTATTAGAGCAAATTACCAGTAGTACTTTAAGTTCGTAGTATTAACGTACAATGTTGGTAAGAGAATCCTTTGAGGGCTTTGAGCGTTGATTAACATGTGTGCCCGTGTGCGTTTTTTTTTTTGCGTTAATCATTAGAAGATCGCAAAACACATGGTTTCTATGCCGTACCCATGTGCGTTTTTTTGCGTTAATGATCCATAAGTCAGTTACATGTGCAATGATTTTTAATAAACCAGGCGTACCATTGATCGAAAAAAATCAACTACACGTGTACATTTTTCTGGAGACGGGGTCTGCCAATTTTCTGTTTTCTCGCACACGAGTATTTTACGCGCTTTGTCTGTGTTGTGTGTTTCCCCCGCCCAAGTTTCAAGTTTCATAGAAAAATTTTCATTAGGCGCGCGATTTCAGAATTTATTCTTCCAACCACATCCCCACCCATCAAATTTCCTCAGTATCCCCCCCCCCCCCCACGCGCGCCTCCCCTACCGGTAGCTCAAATCACCATCGACGCAACCATAGCTTCAACCACATCTACGTTCTGCTTGGATCCAGTCAGGTAACCCACCGAACTCTATCACGGCCCCAGCCTGATTGCTTAAATGGCGCCTGCGAAACATCCTCATGCCTCCAAATCCCCACCGCCCTACCTCCAGAGCATCGCCCCGCAAGCCCAACCACATATCACATGGAGGTCGAGGAGCTGATGGCGGTCCATGGCGCGATGGCCGTTGTGCGTGTTGACCCGGAGGAACACCTCGCCTCCGCCGCCGCCGACATGGTGTAGGCTCTGGCCCAGCTGAAGTGCCCCAGCGACTACCCCCCAGGACTTAATAGGTATGATCTGACCAGCTACACCTTACCAATACCACTTGCAATGGCTATGTTTTGTACGGTTGATGTATTAAGCATGTTCGTGTCTTCTTTATTTCAGTACTGCACACTGTGTGATGTTCAAGTATTAACTGTCGAGCTCAATTTTACCAATACCAGCAACAAACTTACAATACATGACTCAGGATATCACTAGAGATGTTGCCCATTTGCTATTTTTGGTGGATGCTAACCCTGTTATACTTAACATGCATGTCCATGTACTTACGCAGGGTCATAACGGCTGATGTTGTTGTTTGTCTTCGAGGTTAGCTGCATCCCATATCTTACAGTATTTCACATCATTTGTGCAATTGCAGTTTAACTTCTACCATTTACTGCTTGCATGTAGGTACACATGTCAGTGGCACTGATCCACGCTTCGACCCGAAGGAACAGCTCGCCTCCGCCGCCGCTGACTTTAGGTGGGCTCTGGCCAAGATGAAATGCCCCAGCAACTACCTCTCAGGACTTACCAAGTATGTCCTCACCAGTTCAATCTTGCCAATACCAATCGCAATTAATGGCTATGTTCTGTACGGTCGATGTATTAAGCATGTTCTAGTAAACATGTCTAACATGTTTTAGCTACTTTCCTTACTTTTTTATAGACAACTAGGCCATTCTCTGCTCTGGCAGCACCTGCCTTATGATGTTTAACTCTGCCAATTGCATTTTTATCAGTACCGGTTTCAATGGCTATTAAGCCTGTTGCAATTAACAGTTGAATACATTTTTAAACAGTTGTATTTTAATGGCTACAAACTTACAAAACATGACTTAGGATGTTGTTAAGCCTGTTGCAATTAACAGTTATATCCATTTTTTAATCTGTCCTTTTGCTACCATGCTACTCTCCGCAATGAAGATATACTAGAGATGCTGCCCATTTGCTATTTTTGATGGATGCTAACCCTGTTGTACTTACCATGCATGTCCATGTACTTACGCAGGGTCATAACGGCCGATGTTGTTGTTTGTCGTCGATGTTAGCTGCATCTCATGTCTTACAGTATTTCACATCATTTGTGCAATTGCAGTTTAACTTCTACCATTTACTGGTTGCCTGTAGATACACATGTCAGTGGCATTGATCCACGCTTCGACCCGGAGGAACAGCTCGCCTCCGCCACCGCTGACTTTGGGCGGGCTATGGCCAAGATGAAGTGCCCCAGCAACTACCTCTCAGGACTTACCAAGTATGTACTCACCAGTTCAATCCTACCAATACCAGTTGCAATTAATGGCTATGTTTTGTACGGTCGATGTATTAAGCATGTAGTAGTAAACATGCCTAACACATTTTAGCTATTTTTCCTACCTTTTAATAGACAACTGGGTCATTATCTGCTCTGGCAGCACCTACCTTGTGATGTTTAACTCTGTCAATTGCATTTTATCAGTACCGGTTTCAATGGCCATTAAGCCTGTTGCAATTAACAGTTGTATCCATTTTTAAACAGTTGTATTTTAATGGCTACAAACTTACAAAACATGAACTAGGATGTTGTTATGCATGTTGCAATTAACAGCTGTATCCATTTTTTAATCCGTCCCTTTGCTACCGTGCTGCTCTTTCGCAATGAAGATATCACTACATATGTTGTCGTTTTATTACCATTTGCTATTTTTGGTGGATGTTAACCCTGTTGTAGTTAACATTGACTTTCCATTTACTTACACAGGGCTACAATGGGCGATGCTGTTGTTTGCCGTCGAGGTTAGCTGCCTCCCATGTCTTATACACCATCTATTCCTAAATATAAGTATTTTTAGAGATTCCAATATAGACTATATAAGGAGCAAAATGAGTGAATCTAGATTCTAATATAAACTATATCTATAATTCTATATACATCCGTATATAGTTCATATTGAAATCTCTAAAAAATACTTGTACTTAGGAACGTAGGTAGTTGTATTTTACATCATTTGTGCAATCTCAGTTTAGCTTCTAACATTTACTGCTTGCTTGTAGGTACATATATGAGCGATACTGATCCATGCTTTGATTCCTTTTGCGTATGGGACAATGAGATATTTATGAACAAGCGTCAAGTGAGGAAACTAAGAAAAACTGTTACGCGAAAAAAAATGGGTGATAAGAATTAAGCTCTTTATTTACACTTTGTCCAACACAACAGTGAACTTTAGGATGGTAGTAATGTGTTGCCTTTCCCCCTTGCCCCACAACAAGTAGTTACTCTATTAGACCTCAGTATCTGACATTTTTCTCTTTTCAGTGGTTTCCGAAGCTATTTACTTTTGATTACCTTGCAAACTACATGACCGGAGTGGAGGCAACTAAGGTTAAAGTATATAATTCATGCTACCATGATAATGCTCTAGAAGTATTCCTGAAGGTGGTGAAGGATGGGCAGGCGATCGTCACAACGGGTTGGACAAAAGTTGTTCGTGCCTATGGCATGCAGGAAGGCACATTATGGGCATTCCGCTTCTTCAACACCATCGGCAGTCAAAATGATTTACACTTGTCTCTTCACCTTTACCGTCTATAAATATTGTGGTTCATCATAGTTAATTATTGTCTAATCATGTAATTACTGAACATATTATACTAACAATTTTATTTATGAATTCGTTGTTGAACCATTGTGCTGAGAATTTGAATTGCACATTTGATATTCCAAAATTTCCAATTCGAATAATAAATTATAGGAAAAAATAAAAATATACAGGAGTGAATAAAATAATGTGCACACGGTTAGAAAGAAAACAAGGTGTGCGATGAAAAAAAAGAACAGACGATTCTTTGACGTGAAACATTTGCGATGCCCGACGGACGCACACACGGTTTCGTCACATATGTGTGTGCGATCCATGGTAATACAGCAAACATTTTAAACTAGCGTGCGTGTGTGATAGGAATACCAATCGCACACAGTTATGAAAATGGACACGTTGGCGTTAGTAGAGGCACCGCATACATTTTACATTCTTGAACCGTGTGCAATAACGTACCTATCACAAACATATCGGCAGATTAAATATTGATGTCCATCTTTTTCACACGACTATAGCGGCGTAGTCGTTTGGGATGTCTCTCTGATCAGAAACGTAACGTCGAGATGTAACGTGTGGGACTGGGCGGCTTCTCATACGCTTATTCTATGGCGATCGTCAATAGCTGCTCGCCCATCCCCGACAGTTTATGTGTCGTGTGGGAAAGACCTCCCTATCGCACACACTCATTTGGCGATGGTTTCAAATATCATCGCGAAAAGGGGTTAAAAACCGTTTGTATAGCACCTTACGGTACCGGTGACTATACGCGCTGCCATGATGTACTAAGGGATAGAGAAACGATCATTTAGGTACATACACTGTTGGATAAAACTGAAGGGGCAATATGTGCTACGATATGATTCATTATGAAAAATATGTTCAACATCTGGTTAATCTCGCTAAATTTAAACTATTATTGTACTAGCTTATATGCATGTTATGTATGAATGATTTGAGTTATTTTCTATCCAAACTTTGATAAAATTCATCATGTTTACATAAAATTTCGTCTGATTAATTAAAACCTGACTTGAAATGTATACGGTTTGGTACACCATGGGATGTGGCCGGGCCACCTACGCACGGATGAACTAGCGTCTTCCCTTTGCCGTCGTGGCCCTCCTCAAGGCCTCTGTCGCCGTCGCCCAAGCGCCTAGCCGCCGACGCACCACTGCCCTCTCTAGCTCTAAGGCCAACTCCATCGCACGACCTCAAACAGACGTCTGTTTTATCCGGATTTCATCTTTTTGGGGTGGCAATGAGTACCAAAACAGACATGTGCGTCCGCTTGTTGTTGGAGTCGCCCAACGCGGCCAACCGAACCCAAAATGTCCACCTGCACTTCGGTCGCTCGCCCGCCTCGCTCGCTTGCCCCTTGCGCATACGTCGTGCCCAGCGCTCTGAGCGGCCCGTAACCGCTTCGCTTTTCCTTCGCCGCCCGATTACCGTTGCACCGTAGTCGTCGCCGCTTCGCCCAGCGCGCCGCACCTCGCCGCCCATCGCCGCGCACCGTCGCGCCCGTGCGGCAAGCACTGTCGCCAGCGCCCGCCGCCAGCCGCCTCACCCTCCTGCGCCCGCCCGGCCACGTGCCCCTCTGCGTGTCTGCCGCGCGCCCGCTTCGCCTGCGCCACCTTTCTGGCCTTGGCCAACCGCGCTGCGTGCACCACGCTGCGCTGCGCGACGCCGTGCCGCGCTGCGCTACCGCTGCGCATACGCATGGCGCTTCCGCCCGCCGCCGCACGCCCGCCTCGTCCGCCCTACGTGTCACGCGCGCGCCCGCCCGGCGCTCCCTGCGCCCGCCCGCGCCCATAGCTGCTCAATCGCTTCGCCGCTCTCCGCGCCTCGCTCCGCACTCGCTGCTTACGCGCCCGCCCATGCCAGGGCTCGCCGCTCTCCCGCGCCTGCGCTCCGCCGCGCTTGCCCACGGCTGCAGCACAGTGGTATGCACCGGCATGGGAGAGGAAAAGGTGGAGAGAGGATGATAGGTGGGCATGGTGGGCCATGTGAGAGAGAAGAGGAGAAATGATGACAGGCGGGCCAGTGTCACATGCAAAAGGGACACGGTCGGACGAGGACGACCCAGAAAGTGTCCGCTTGTGTCCGTTTTGGACGCAAACCCAGCTCAAACTTGCATCCAGGATGGGGCGAGACGGACTAAAGACGGACGTTTTTTATGAATGGGGTCGTGTGTTAGGTTGTCTCATATGTCCGTTTAACTCCAAACGGACAAACCCGGACAAGTTTTTTTTTAGGGCAAAGCTAAGCTTTATTGATAATAATCCACATGAAGTGGGATACAAATCTAATTGTAGGGGTTAACCAACCAAGTATGGCGCCCCGCACCGAGAGAGAGTGCAACCAGGGCATAAACTCGGACAAGTTAAAGTCGTGCGGTGGAGTTGGCCTAAGAACATGTGCGTGCGATCGGGATTCGGGTGCTAATAGATCGGGAGTTAGAATTGTGAACCGACGGGCTGCAGGTGGTGCGTACTTTTTTTAGCAGTGTGCGTATGTGTGTATTTGTATAATTGTGAACCGCAAGTGCTAGAATGGGCTGCCTGCGTGTGCATTGTGTACTGCGCCTTCCTTTTTACATATATGTATACATACTATATACTTGCTAGACAAGGCCCCAAATTTTTGGGGTGCTCCTATTCGGCGCTTCAGGCGCCAGAACTGGCATTTCCTAAACGGCACTCTAAGCGCAGAGGTTAACTAAAAAGGCGAAAACCAACTGACCCTCTTGACATTATTTGATCAGTTGCACATTCTTCCCTTATTTCTCCCTCACCTTTGTTTTTTTTTCGTTTGTTCTCTTTTTTTCTTTTTCTTTCTTTCTTTTATCAATCTAACGAGTTTTTCTTCAAAATTGCTGAAAGTTTTGTCAATTTTGAGAACCTTTTTTAAAAATCGTGATTTTTTTCAAACTGATGTTTTTTAATTCGAAGAAATTTTTTCGGATAACATGAACTTTTTTTAAATTCAATGTACTTTTTCAAAATTGATGAACTTTTTTTCAAAATCAATAACTTTTTTTCAAGTTCAATGAACTTTTTTTCAAATTCAATGAACTTTATTTAAAAATCGATTAACTTTTTCAAAAATTCTACGAACTTGTTTAAAAATTGATGAACTTTTTTTCAAATTCGGTGAACTTTTTAAAAATTCAATGAACTTTCTTTCAAATTCGATGAACTTTTTCTCAAAATCGATGAACTTTTTTTATTTTTCCAAATTTGATGAACTTTTCTTAAATTTGATGAACTCTTTTTCAAGATTGATGAATTTTTTAATATTTGATGAACTTTTTTCAAAATCTATGAACCTTTTTTCCATTTTGTGAACTTTTTTTAAATTTCTGAGCTTTTTTCTAAAGATTTCCGAACTATTTTTCAAACCAGTGAACCTTGTTCAAAATCGATAGACATTTTCTCAAAATCGTGAACATTTTTACTAATCAAATGAAAATTTCTGTAATTCATTAACTTTTTCGAAAATGTTTTAAAAAATTTGAAAATGAAATCGCTACAGTAAATATTTTACATGTGTAACATGTTACGCTGATACAAATGTACGTCAAAAGTTCGCCCTGTAATTGATCACTAGCACGTTGCAGGTGAGGTGGTAAGCCCTACTCATTCGCCCTTTTATAGGCCCGAGCTGTATGGTGAATTTTTCTGGGCCAGCCCAGTGACATCGCCTTCGGGCGCCAGTACGACGAACCGGCCCGCCGGAACTACTCCCTGGCACTCATGTTTCTCCGTTGGTAGGCCCAAGAAGAAGCACAAGTGATCGACTGGTCTGGTCATTCGTGTTTGACCGATCGTGGTTGACCTGTCAACCGTTGACTTCTTTTAAAAACAAAAAATATATATAATGTGAACTAAAATGTTCACAGCTTTTGGAAAATATCATTGATTCAAAAAAAGTTCATCAAATTTTATAAAATCATAGAATTTAAAAAATCTTTAGATTTGAAAAAATCATCAAATATGCAAAAAATGCTATCCATTTTTAAAAAATCATCAAATTTGAAAAATAATCTTAGAAAATAAAAAATCATCAATTTTGAAAAAAATCATCAATTTGGAAAGAAATCACAATTTTTTAAAAAGTTCATCTTTTTTGAAAGAAAATCATGATTTGAAAAGAAAAAGGAAATATTAATATAAAGAAAATAAAATAAAAATAAAAAAGAACCAAACAAAAACTAGTCCAGAAAAAACAAAATCAAAAAATTCTGGGGTTTTTGCAAATTGAAGAAAGAATAAGAGGTAAAAATAGACTAAGTAGTCACAAGCGTTAGAGTTGTCCTAGTGGTTACAAGGTTTTTAGTCGAAGGAAGAGGTCTCGAGTTTGAATCCACCACTCGCACTTTTTCGGAATGCAGCAGAAAAGGAAGAAAAAAGGTAAATGAGTCGACCCATGCAGCATCGATAGAAGGAGGGGGTGCGCCCGTTTGCGTCGATGCCTATAACAAGCACAACATTCGCCGTATAGGAAACGCCAAATTTTGGGGACCCTGTGCGGTCGGCCCAATCTGGCCATGCTCATTAACGGGGCAAGGCCTTCGTGCCACTTGGTTCATGCACAATGGAAGGGGCCCAGCAGGGGGCCAAGGTCATCGTGGTGGCCGCCATGGTGGCCCTTCGGGAGGCTGGTCCAGTGCACGCGGAACGGGCAATGAAACGAACGGGAAGGAATATGGAGTTGATTGATACGTCTCCAACGTATCTATAATTTTTTATTTTCCCATGCTATTATATTATCTTTTTTGATGTTTTATATGCATTCATACGATATTTTATATTATTTTGGGGACTAACTTATTAACCTAGGGCCCAGTGCCAGTTTCTGTCTTTTCCTTGTTTTTGAGTTTTACAGAAAAGAAATATCAAACGGAGTCCAAATGGAATAAAAATTTCGCGATGATTTTTCTTGGACCAGAAGACACCCAGCAGACTTGGAGATGAAGTGAGAGGAGTCCTGAGGAAGCAACAAGCCAGGGGCACGCCCTAGGGGCGGCTTATGGGCCCCTCGAAGCTCCCCTAACCCTAATTCTTCCTCTGTATATTCCCAAATATTCCCAAACCATCAGAAGCGTCCACCAAAAAAAATTTGTCGCCGCAAGCCTCTGTTTCCGCAAGATCCCATCTTGGGGCCTTTTCCGTCATCCTGCCGGAGGGGGATCCGATCACGGAGGGCATCTACATCAACTATATTTCCCTACCGATGAAGCGTGAGTAGTTTACCACAAACCTACGGGTCAATAGCTAGTAGCTAGATGGCTTCTTCTCTCTCTTTGATTCTTAATACCATGTTCTACTCGATGTTTCCTAGATCTTTCCTCACCACATGATATATGCTTGCCAAAGGAGAAAAATAAAAAGTAATAGAGGGTAAACTTTGACTCTTTGCATAAAAGTAAATACATAAAAGTAAAAGATAGGTCATTCGTAGAGGGAAGCAGAGGTTGACATGCGCTTATTTGTTTGTATGCTCAACCCCTTAGTGCAAAAGAACGTCACGTTGCATTGCCCCTTGTGATAGCGACCTTTATTATGCGATGCATCGCTTTTATTCTTCACCATCACAAGTTCGTGGGCAGCTCAATTTTATTTTACACTAAATGATCTCACACATTTAGAAGCAATTTTTATTGCCTTTTGCACCGATAACAACTTACTTGAGGATCTTGTTCAATCCCTAGGTAGGCATGGTGGACACTTGAAAATAAGATTTGGGTTTAAGGGTTTTTGGATGCACAAGTAGTATCTCTACTTAGTGTGGAATTTTTGGCTAGCAAAGATAGGGGGCAAGCACCACATGTTAAAATATCCATGACAATATGACTTATATGTGGATATAAACAAACATAAACCATTACGTTGTCTTCCTTGTCCAACGTCAACAATTTTGGCATATAATATTTTAATGAGGGATCACAATCATAAAAGATTTCTAGGATAGTATATTTATATGTGAATCTTCTCTTCCCTTATTAATTCTTTCATGAGTTGCATCATTGACTAATGTTATGTTTGTCAATCTCTAATAAAATTTTCTACTTATACTTTTCCTTATGTGGTGTCATCACCTACCATAAGATTAGTATATGATCTTTTTGATTTATTTCCTTTGTTTTATTTATTTCCTTTCTCTTTTTCTTTCTAATTTCTTCTCTTTTATTTGCAACATGAAAGTAAAGAAAGAAAAACTCGAACTAAACTTTATTATATATCTTGCACACGATTACAAGGATAAATCACTAAGCAAACTCTCAAAGAAGAAAGGATCGAACTAACTTTTATTCATCTAAATCAAAAGATCAAACTAAAATAAATAAAGGCAAAAAGATAGTGGGATGATACGATACCGGGGCACCTCCCCCAAGCTTGGCAGAAGCCAAGGGGAGTGCCCATACCCAATACTCAGTTCTCTTTTGGTGGTGAAGAAGATGATGGTGGTGATGAAGCGAGCATGTCCTTAAGGATCAAGAGATTCTCCAATCGACGGATGACGCTTCGGAGATGGATGATATGCTCTTGATGCCGAATATTTTCGCGAGTAAGATACTTATTTTGCACGCGAACTGTTTCAATGACACGAAAGGCTTCAATCTCAGTAGGGGTAAGATGAGCAAGGTAGTGCTTAAGGATATCTTCTTCTTCCTCCTCGGCCAGCAGTGCTTGTTCTCCCACCGAGGGCGGATCTACAGTAGCCTCCTTGCCCTTGTCTCCCCTGACGGTGTCCGTAGGCTCCTCCCTCTTCAGCTCGATCTTCATCAACCAAGCATCTTCTTCCATGTTGTTGGAGGAGGAGGAAGACATGATGCCTAGCTTGATAGATCTGACCAAAAACAGCAAGAAAAGAGAACAGAGGATTTCTCCACGATACGGTGATTAACAGGTTCGGGAAGTATATATAGATTTTTTATCTTGGGAAACAAGCAAGTTGTAGAAAAACGGAATCAGTAAGGTGTCCCAGGTGGGCACAACCCACCTGTTGATACGGGGCTAACCCGGTGTAGGTCGATCTTTCACGTTTGGAGTGGGATCCCTCGAAGAACACGATGAACACGGGGAAGAATGGAGAGAAATAACAAGGGGAAACACTCAAGAACAAGTCTAATCACACATCCACTAGACAATCAAACACACAAGATCCACAAGGTACATGAACAACAAAGGGAAAGATACAAGGTAAAGTTCATCTCCATGAGGAGGTCTTGAAGGGGTCCGCCCAAGAGGGGGTCCTGATGATATATCCCGCAGGATCTTCTCCTAGATGGAGGTCTTGGCCTCCAATGGAGTCGTGGTCTCTCTCTCTCAAGAGTAGAGGAAGGTAGGAGCAAAGCTCACCTAAGAATGAGCTATCATATTTGCTAACCTTAGAAAGGAGGTGGAGGTGGTCTATTTATAGTCTAAGCCACGAAGGGGTAAGTGGGAGAGGGATACAAGGCCAAAGGCCCGCGGCTGCGCACACAGGCGTCGGACGTCCGGAAGGGGTCGGACGTCCGGAAGCTCGGGATGGTCCGGACGTCCGGAAGTCTTCAGACATCCGTAAATTCTGTTCTGTCGCCGTAGCACCGATCGTCCGGTCGGTGTCGGTCGTCCGTGCGCTGGGACTTGTCGGTCGTCCGTGAGCTGGGACTTGTCGGACGTCCGGCGTTTGTCGGTCGTCCGGCCGCTGTAGAGGGTCAGATGTCCGGAGGCTTCCGGTCGTCCGGTCGCTGTAGACTCCGCAGCACCTTCTTCTTCCGTCTTCGCTTCCATGCCTCCCTCGCGGATGGTGTAGTCGTTCCTTGGCGCTTGCACTCCTCCTTGACATTCGTGAAGCTCTGACAATACCTATGCATGCACACGGGAGAAGTGTCAAGTAGTATACAATCCTCGAAGGGGTCAAGTGAGCACGTGTAAAGGAGAAGATTCACCTTTATGTATGAGAAGTAGAGGTCGCACGTGTCACTTGCCAAACGGACTCTTGACATGGTGATGACCGTAGGATGCTCCGCATCATCCACTCCCCCTTGGAAAAGATCCGACCTCGGATCGAAAACCAAATCACCATGGGAAAGAGATGGCAGTGCCGTGTCGAAGTGGTCGATCACCAAGCACTCATCGTCTAGTAGCTCGAAATGGGCACTCTCCAATGTCGCACCGTCTTGTGATTCCTTCAAAAGGAGCGAATGGAACAAACACTTGGAAAAACAAATGTGGTTAGCGTTTGTGCAAAACCAAGCATTCAAGAGGTGATTCACCAAACAAGTGTCGTCATCAAGCATAGCAAATGGTGTGACAAAGGATTGTGACATGGCATGTAAGCAAATGAATTGAGTAATATCAAGGTCATCATGGAAACAAGCATGTAAATGTGAGGTAGTGATGCAAATGTGTGTGACAAGAGAATAAGCATCTACCTTAAGATCATAGCAAACATGCATAAAGTGCTCGACAAATGGTCGATGGTAGGCATAGGAATCATTCACAACACCAAATAAGATGAGATGTCTAAACACATGGGTCAAGTGCAAGACAATCCAAGCATAATGTGCATAGGGTGTAGTGAATATAGTGTGGCACTCAACACAATAGAAAGAGCAGTTGTTCATCATGTGTGAGGCAATCAAGGGAATCATGTGACAAGTAAAGGGACATGGCATATGTGAAGAAATGATATTGGTGCAACCAATCATATGATAGTAGCAAGTAGACCAAGAATTGGATGCAACACACAAGGCATATACATCAAGAAGCATGGAAATGTGGCAATCATGGGTGAAAGCAATATCTCGAGCATGCGTGCAAATGGTGCAAGTAACACATGAAGTATGATCCACAATATCCAAGCTCAAGAAGGATGTCACCTTGAAGGCGTGTCCTTGTGCATTCTTCACAATGCCAAGTGGAAGCAAATGCGGTGTAGAAGCGAGTCGTGGTAGAATGTATGAGGCTCGCTCTCAAGAGCTCGAATGGTCAACTCACGTGAAGTGGAAGTCGACACAAAGTCCAAGTATCCTACACATCCACAAAACAAAACAACGAACGTATGCGCATGGTAGATGAACACATCATCCATCATGATGGTTCTCATCTTTTGCACATAACCATTAGAAGCACAAGTGCATGAATAATATGATGCAACAATGGCAATATTCATGGTACTAGGTATATGGTGCAAAGAAGTAAGACAAGCATGCTTCACAAGAATTATGTCAAAATCTCGAAATATATGCGAGAATGCTATGGGAGCAATCTCATGAGCAAGAAGAAAATCATTTTTGCACTCAATACATGGCAAATCATCTAGCATGAGAGAGGCAACACATAGAGATATATGACAAGAAGCAATATGAATCATGTGCGAAGCATATAGATGGTTGTCATCAACCGCATGAAATGGTGATGCAACATAAGCAAGCATAGTAATCAAGTCGTGCAAACTAGTGGAGCGAAGATGCAACACACTAGGATAAATCATGGCAATCATGTCATGTGAGCAAATAATAGGCATAGACAATGCGCATGACATACCACAAGCACGAACACAAAGCAAGATCATAGTATCATCATAGGGGTGGGTCACAAATGGAACATGACAACAACAAGCAATATCTCCACCAAGCTGATACACATAAAAGTATGAGAGTCAATCATCATGTGTAAAGCAAAGCATGGGTCACAAATGCATGGAAAAGGCATAGGAATGGGCATATCATGCAAAGTGAACATGGCAAGATGGGCATATAATATGTAATGGACAACAACCCATAGCCAAGTGAGGTCCATGTAGAAGAAATGCGCGAATACTTCGCGTGAAGAGAGCGGTGGAAAGGCAATTCATGGGGTCCCAAATCATCGTTGCTCTCTAGAGCTCGTTTTGTCAACTCGTGGGATTACGAGGTCGACAAGTATTCATGGGTACCTACACAAAAGAGACACAAACCAAAGAAATTGTGCGCGTGGTAAATGTACACATCATCCATCATGATGTGTATGTGCACGTGTGAGTTAGCACAAGATAAGCATCGCTCAAAGAAATTTGATGCATGGTATAAGAACATGTCATCCATCATGAAAGAATAGTTATTATGTATGACACGATGGGGATGCAAATTTAGCATACAAGTATATGGCACGTCAATATCATTATGATGCATGGGGAGCATATTGTGCACATAATTATTGGGATCATGCAGTGGATGGGATGGATCAAAATCTCCTAACATGTATGAGGAAACTATGGGGGTCTCCTCATGAGCAATATTGGAAACATCATTTGGAGAAAATGGATAACATCCAAAGCAATGCATATCCGAAGCTAGGTGGGCATGGCATGGCATAGGAGATAAATGATGCAAAGGGAGCATATCAATATCATCACAAGAAAAACAAATGCCAATAACCATGGGCTTGTCATCTATGCCATAAGTGCAAATTGGGTTTATGCTAATGGCATATGCATAGTCACTATGAAGAGATTGCAAATAAGAGATATGATGGATCTCATGCATAGCATATGACAAGTCAAGCGGATTAGCAAACATGATGTGACCTAAAGAATTGTCACAAGAAATCCTATGTAACATGGCATCACAACTAATAGACTCCACATGAGAATCATCGTACTCATCATAAATGGGCAAATCATCGCATGGTGAAATCATACTAGAATGAAGCAAGGTACTAGGTGGATCAACATCATGCAAGCAATCAATCTCAAGAATGTCCACTAGTGGGACTAGAGCATCACCTTCACCTATGTTACCTTTTTCATTCCACTCAAGTGGTGTAGGTGAGGTGGGAAAGACCAAACGGTGGTCATCATCATCTTGATGGAACCATGTGGGGGGTGCATCATATTCCACCATGGCCATCATCTTGTCCAAAGGGAGGACGAAGTCGTCGAGGATCGGCGTCATCATCAATGGGACCTAGCACCAAATGAGAAGACACAATAGAGGTAGAGGTCAAGTTGTTAGAAATACAAATGGCCTCACGAGACCTATCAACTATCTCACTCTCTCTATGTGGTGGTTCACTCACTCCGTCAAAGTAGGTGCACTCAATCTCATGTATGGTGGAGTCACTCATCTCACTCAAGTGGTGGGGGTTGTGGCTCTCTTCACATGGGAATTGGGGCAACTTATCATATATGGGGCTAGTGGTGAAGTCACTCTCACTCTCAATATGGTGGCACAAGTCACTCAAGTCATCATACGTCGCCGTGGTCGAAGGGAAAATCCCATGCTCAACCATCTCATCATCGTCGCCGTGGATGAAGGCCGAAGATGACACATCATCACGCTCCTCCATGACCGAAGGGAAAATCCCATGGTCGATCATCTCGTCACCGTCGCCATGGATGAAGGCCAAAGATGGCACATCATCACTCTCGCCTCCTAAGATGGAAGCATCATCCTTGCTCGCCACCTTGTCGCTTGCCTCCAAAGCTTGGTCCTTGAAGGTATCCATAGTCGTATTTGTCGCCGCACCATCTTGAAAAAGAGTCGAAGTAGACTCGGCATCATCAATGCCACAAAGAGGGATGGCGGTGAAGTCGAACTTGGGAGCATCGTCTTGGAGCTCGTCGGGCTTGGACATCTTGGTGGTACTAGCCTCATGCTTGTCGTAGAGCTTGGTCACCGTGAAGTTTGCTTGGGATGGAGAAGCCTTGGCCTTCTTGAGTTCTTGTTCCGCCTTGAGAGCACCAATGTAGTAGTCGTCGATGGACTTGTAATTCTCGAGGAAGATGGTCTTGGAGATGTCGTTGTGCAATACCATCATGAAGTGGAACTTCATCGAAATGGAATTAAATCACGCCCGGCTGCTCGTCGCAAGGCAATCTTCATCTCCTTGAAGTACGCGTCGATGGACTTGGATCCTTGGATGGTGTTCTCCAATTGGCGTCGAAGTTGTTCCATGTAGGTTGGAGGCACAAACTCTTGCCGCAAAGCTCTCTTCGTCTTGGGCCAACTCATGTCGTAGTACTCCGAAGGTGTGTGAAGCCACCATGTCGAGGCGTAGTCGTGGAAGTTTCTTGTGGCGCACTTCACTTGATCTTCGGGAGGAACTTGATGTAGCTTGAGGTAGTCGTCCATTAAGCGCTCCCACTCGAGATACTCCTCGGGTTCATGAGTCCCATAGAAAGGAATCGCGTGGTCGATGTCGAGGTCGTAGTAGCTCGTGGAAGTCGCGGACTTGAGCTTGGGGAGCTTCTCTTGATCGTAGTCTTGGGGTGCTTGTTGGCGAAGATGTCATATGTCCGTAGGCGAAGATGCCTTGAAGTCGCTTGGCGAAGATGCCAAGGGAGATGGTGAAGTCATTGAGCGGTTGTTGATGTAGAGCTCTTGACCTTCACGTTCTTGGTGGTGATGGTGTCGATGCCGATGTGATCTTGCCGGAGATGGTAGCTCGGAAGCATGTGCTCTTGAGCGTCTTCTCGAAGATGAGGAAGATCGCTTGTAGGACTTGATGAGGGCTTTGATCTCCTCCATTTGAGCTTGCATCTTAGCGTCGGAGTTGTTGTTCGTGGCATCGAACTCGTCGTTGTTGTAGACCAAAGGTGAAATGCCTTGCCTATCCATCACAAGACTCGAGTAGAGGTGAGTAGGAAATGAGATAAACAATACCAAGTTACATTTTCCCAAAGTTGAGGATGTATCCCGTTTCACTCAATGTGAGCTGAAAGAATAGTGGAATTGGTACCGGACTTGTTCACTCACACCTATCAAGTAAAGCTTATGGTAGAGCTCGGTGAGGATAGTGGCACAAAAATTTGATGCAAAATGTTAGCAAGAGTCAATAATGTTGAAAGAGATTCACAAATTCGCAAGCGAAACAAGTAGACCAATAGCAATATGTAGCTGCGGAAACACACACACGGATAGATAAATGGGGTCATGCAACCAAGGAATGAGCACAAAATGTGGAATCCACGGAAAAAGCTCGTGTTGCACAACTCAAGAGAGACGCTAGCACGATTGCTCAATAGGCGGATATGACACTTGTGCACAACCTATAAGATGCAAAATGGATAAACTTTCTATCCCAAGTATGCTATGTATGTATGGTTCCCGGTGTTTCTCTCAAGATGATCCAAGATGATCAGATATGATACCATATGATATATTTTGATGCTATGGCTATTGCTTACAAGCTCTTTGCTCACTCTTTTTCTTTGCTTAAAAGCTTTTTTTTCTATGGCCACTTTTGCACAATGCACAAACCAAGATAGCTATTGTGTCTATGCGGGAACGATATTGTGACACAATGGATGATATGATACCAATATGATATGGTATGTATGCAATGGATGGTGTAGATCACTAATGTGCACAAGTAGCGTGCCCGACAATACTCAAATGGCTAGTCTCGATAGGCAAGTAGCATAAAATGGGCTAGGGGTTAACAATGCAATGGCAAGGGAATATACAATGGTGTCGTCGAGGTTACCGTCGCTGCGATGATGAGTGGCGGTGTTCTTGATGTAAATACCAAGATGATGGAAACTCGTCCCTAAGTAGCCGAAACACCTTAGGAAACGGAAAAACCGCGAACTCAAAATCTCAAATGACAAATGTCAAATGGTGGTAGTGGAAAAGTGGTGGTGGTTTGCACTTGGCGATGCGGAAGTGGAATGATGGGCTATACACATGTCGGAGTTGAAGTTTCCGTCCCTAAGTAGCCAAAACACCTTAGGAGACACAAGCCACAACTCAAAAAACTCAAACAAAATTGGGTTAAGTTGGGGTGGAAGTGTATGGTGGGTAAGCCTATGCGGAAGTGGTGGTGGTGGTTGAAGAAGAAGAAATCGTCCCTAAGTAGCCGAAACACCTTAGGAGACTCGAATCACTACTCAAGCAACCACATATACAATGGGGAACAAAATTGGTTAGGTTGCGGAAGGCTATGGTGGTTATGCGGATGATATGGTGGAAGGCCTAGGCAAACTTGCCAATATTCACAAAATATGATGGATTCAAATGATGTTGGTAGTATTTTTTTTGGGAAGGGGGATGTCAATAGCTTCAAAACGAGCTAAAGAATGTCAAAATCGGAGTTCGGATGAATTAGTTATGGACAAAACAAAAATCAGCCGAAGACTGAAACTACAGGTTACGGACGTCCGGAAAGGTCGGATGTCCGGGGCGTCGGACGTCCGGAAAGGTCGGAAATCCGTAAATTCGGTTCGGGTTAGGGGTTCCGGTCGTCCGGAAAAGGTCGGACGTCCGGTGCTTCGAGGGGGTCCGGACGTCCGGAAATCGTCGGTCGTCCGGTGGGTCGGGGTCTACGCGAAATTTCAGATCCGGGACGCGATTTTTGGCGGAAATTGGGGATTTCGGGGTCAAAATTCGCGGGATTTTGTGGATGAAAGATGGGGAAACTTGGGGAAATGCTAGATCCTCGAAACCAAGCAAATCCATGGATCAAAATCAACAAAACTTCATCACACTAACAAATCACAAAAAAAATTGGGGCTATTTTTGGTGGGGATTTTCGAAATTTAGGACGAAATCAAACAAAAGAAGGCTAGAAAACGGTGGGAGGGACTCCAAATACGTGATGAACGTGGCTCATGATACCATATGATACGGGGCTAACCCGGTGTAGGCCGATCTTTCACGTTTGGAGTGGGATCCCTCGAAGAACACGATGAACGCGGGGAAGAACGGAGAGAAATCACAAGGGGAAACACTCAAGAACAAGTCTAATCACACATCCACTAGACAATCAAACACACAAGATCCACAAGGTACATGAACAACAAAGGGAAAGATACAAGGTAAAGTTCATCTCCATGAGGAGGTCTTGAAGGGGTCCGCCCAAGAAGGGGTCTTGATGATATATCCCGCAGGATCTTCTCCTAGATGGAGGTCTTGGCCTCCAATGGAGTAGTGGTCTCTCTCTCTCTCTCAAGAGTAGAGGAAGGTAGGAGCAAAGCTCACCTAAGAATGAGCTATCATATTTGCTAACCTTAGAAAGGAGGTGGAGGTGGTCTATTTATAGTCTAAGCCATGAAGGGGTAAGTGGGAGAGGGATACAAGGCCAAAGGCCCGCGGCTGCGCACACAGGCGTCGGACGTCCGGAAGTCTTCGGACATCCGTAAATTCTGTTATGTCGCCGTAGCACCGGTCGTCCGGTCGGTGTCGGTCGTCCGTGTGCTGGGACTTGTCGGACGTCCGGCATTCGTCGGTCGTCCGGCCGCTGTAGAGGGTCGGACGTCCGGAGGCTTCCGGTCGTCCGGTCGTTGTAGACTCCGCAACACCTTCTTCTTTCGTCTTCGCTTCCATGCCTCCCTCGCGGATGGTGTAGTCGTTCATTGGCGCTTGCACTCCTCCTTGACATCCGTGAAGCTCTGACAATACCTATGCATGCACACGGGAGAAGTGTCAAGTAGTATACCATCCTCGAAGGGGTCAAGTGAGCACGTGTAAAGAAGAAGATTCACCTTTATGTATGAGAAGTAGAGGTCGCACGTGTCACTTGCCAAACGGACTCTTGACATGGTGATGACCGTAGGATGCTCCGCATCACCTGTGGGCGCCAGGCAAGCCTGGCGCGCCCTGGCTTCTTGTGCCCACCAGGGTATGCTTCCTGGAAGTTTCTTATTTTCATAATTTTCTAAATATTTCAAAACTGTCAAAAAATATTTTTGCGGATTTTTTGGAGTCTGTTTACTTACCGTATCACGTACCTCCTTATTTTCACAATTCTGGAGTATTCCAGAAGGACTCTTTTATGTTTGGATAATATTACTTTCAACATTAATGGGTGTACCTGAGATGTAATATTTTATTCGTTGCCCATTGACAACCTTCGGGTTAGTACCTTCGGCATTGTTTATTTTGATAGCTCCGGACCGATAAACCTCCTCGATAACGTAGGGGCCTTCCCATTTTGAGAGGAGTTTTCCTGCAAAAAAAAATCTGAAACGAGAGTTGTACAAAAAACATATTCTCCGACTTTAAACTCGCGCTTTTGGATTCTTTTGTCAAGCCATCTTTTAACTTTTTCTTTGAATAATTTTGCATTTTCATAAGCTTGGGTTCTCCATTCATATAAAGAACTAATATCAAATAACCTCTTTTCACCAACGAGTTTGAAATCATAATTAAGTTCTTTGATGGCCCAATATGCTTTATGTTCTAACTCAAGAGGCAAATGACAAGCTTTTCCATAAACCATTTTATAAGGAGACATACCCATAGGATTTTTATATGTTGTTCTATAAACCCAAAGTGCATCATCTAATTTCTTAGACCAATTCTTCCTAGACCTATTGACAGTCTTTTGCAAAATTAATTTTATTTCTCTATTGCTAAGTTCAACTTGACCACTAGACTGAGGATGATAAGGTGATGCAATTCTATGGTTAACATCATACTTTGCAAGCATTTTACGGAAAGCACCATGAATAAAGTGTGAACCACCATCAGTCATTAAATATCTAGGGACTCCAAACCTTGGGAAAATAACTTCCTTAAGCATTTTAATAGAGGTGTTGTGATCAGCACTACTGGTTGGAATAGCTTCTACCCATTTAGTAACATAATCATCAGCAACCAAAATATGTGTATACCCATTAGAGGAAGGAAAAGGTCCCTCGTAATCAAATCCCCAAACATCAAATGGTTCAACCGCAAGTGAATAGTTCATAGGCATTTCTTGACGCTTACCGGTATTACCTATTCTTTGACATTCATCACAAGATAAGACGAACTTACGGGCATCCTTGAAGAGAGTAGGCCAATAAAATCCAGATTGCAATACCTTGTGAGCAGTTCTATCTCAAGCATGATGCCCTCCATAAGCTTCGGAGTGACATTTCCATAGGATTTGTCCCTGTTCATGCTCAGGTACACAATGTCTAATAATACCATCTACTCCTTCTTTATAAAGATGTGGGTCATCCCAAAAGTAATATCGTAAATCATAGAAGAATTTTTTTATTTTGTTGGTATGTAAAGCTAGGTGGTAAATATTTAGCAACAATGTAATTAGCATAATCAACATACCAAGGAGTACTATGAGCAACATTTATTGCAGCTAACTGCTCATCACGAAAACTATCATCAATAGGTAGTGGGTCATCAGGCAAATTTTCAAGCCTAGATAAATTATCAGCTACGGGATTCTCAACTCCTTTTCTATCAATGATATGTAAATCAAATTCTTGTAACAAGAGAACCCATCGAATAAGTCTAGGTTTAGCATCTTTCTTTTCCATAAGATATTTAATAGCAGCATGGTCGGTGTGAATAGTAACTTTTGAATCAGCAATATAAGGTCTAAATTTATCACAAGCAAACACCACTTCTAAAAATTCTTTTTCAGTAGTAGCATAGTTTCGTTGAGCACTGTCTAGAGTTTTACTAGCATAATGAATAACATACAGTTTCTTATCAGCTCTTTGTCCTAGAATAGCACCAACAGCATAATCACTAGCATCACACATAATTTCAAAAGGCAAGTTCCAATCAGGTGGTTGAACAATAGGTGTAGAAATTAAGGCTTTCTTGAGTGTTTCAAAGGCTTCTAAACAATCATAATCAAAAACAAAAGGAATATCCTTTTGCAAAAGATTCGTAAGAGGCCTAGAAATTTTAGAAAAGTCTTTGATAAATCTCCTATAGAAGCCATCATGACCTAAGAAACTACGAATACCTTTTATATCTTTAGGACATGGCATTTTCTCAATTGCATCAACCTTAGCTTTGTCCACTTCAATACCTCTTTCAGAAATTTTCTGACCCAAGACAATGCCTTCATTAACCATAAACTGGCACTTCTCCCAATTCAAGACAAGATTTGTTTGTTCACAACTCTACAAAACTCGATCAAAATTGCTTAAAAAATCTTCAAAATACTTCCCATAAACAGAGAAGTCATCCATGAAAACCTCAACAATCTTTTCACAAAAGTCAGAGAATATAGCAGTCATACATCTTTGAAAGGTAGCAGGTGCATTACATAAACCGAAAGGCATACGTCTATAAGCATAGGTTCCAAAGGGACAAGTAAAAGTGGTATTTTCTTGATCAGGTTGAGAAACGGGTATTTTTTACAAACCAGAATATCCATCAAGGAAGCAAAAGTGTGTGTGCTTAGATAATCTTTCAAGCATTTGATCAATAAAAGGCAGAGGGTAATGATCTTTTCTAGTTGCTTTGTTTAATTTTATAAAATCAATTACCATTATATAGCCTATAACAATTCTTTGTGGAATAAGTTCATTCTTATCATTAGGTACAACAGTTATACCTCCTATTTTAGGGACACAATGAACAGGACTTACCCATCTACTGTCAGCTATAGGATAGATTATACCTGCTTCCAAAAGTTTCAATATCTCCGTTCTTGCCACTTCCTTCATTTTTGGATTTAACCGACGTTGGTGATCAACAGCGGGTTTAGCATCAGGTTCCATATTAATTTTGTGCTGACATAGAGTGGGACTAATTCCCTTTAAATCATCAAGAGTATATCCAATAGCAGCTCGGTGCTTCCTTAGAACTTTCAATAATCTTTCTTCTTCATGCTCTGAAAGGTTAGCACTAATAATAACATGATATATCTTCTTTTCATCAAGATAAGCATATTTCAAAGTGTCTGGCAATTATTTTAATTCAAACACAGGATCACTAGGTGGAGGAGGACCTCCTGGAGTTTCAATAGGCAAATTGTGTTTAAGCAGAGGACGTTGTTCAAAGAAAATCTTATCTATTTCATTTCTTTCATGCATATGAAAATCATTTTCATGGTCTAGCAAATATTGTTCTAAAGGATCAGTAGGTGGTACAGCAATAGAAGCAAGACCAATTATTTCATCTTCACTAGGCAATTCTTTTTCATGAAGCTTTCTACTAAACTTGGAAAAATTAAACTCATGAGACTCATCACCAAAACTAACACCGACAGTTTGTTTCTCACAGTCTATTCTAGCATTAACGGTGTTCAAGAAAGGTCTACCAAAGATAATGGGACAGAAGTCATCTTGTGGGGAACCAACAACAAGAAAATCAATAGGGTATTTTATTTTCCCACATCTCTAACAATCCCAATTGGTGATATAGTGCCTCTATTAGCAAGTTTAATAGTAACATCTATGTCTTCTATCTCTGCGGGTGCTATATCATTCATAATTTCTTGATATAAGGTGTAAGGAATAGCACTCACACTAGCACCTATGTCACATAAACCATGATAAGAGTGATCTCCTATTTTAACTGAGATGACGGGCATGCCGACAACAGGTCTATGTTTATCCTTTTTATCAGATTTGGCAATTCTAGCAGCTTCTTCACAAAAGTAAATAATATGCCCATCTACATTTTCTTCCAAGAGATCTTTAACCATAGCAATACTAGGTTCTACTTTAATTTGTTCATCAGGTTTAGGTGTTCTAATATAGCTTTTGTTGACCACGGTTGAAACTTTAGCATGTTCCTTTATCCTAACAGGGAAAGGTGGTTTCTCAATATAAGTAGAAGGAACAACTGGATCAACATCGTAAAGTATAGTTTTTTCTTTAACTGGTACTGGTTCTTTAATTTCTTCTTTAATAGGTGGGTGATATTTAAACCACTTCTCTTTAGGGAGTTCAACATGAGTAGCAAATGATTCACAGAAGGAGGCTACTATCTCAGAGTCAAGTCCATATTTAATGCTAAACTTTTGAAAAGCATCGGTATCCATAAAAGATTTAACACAATCATACTTAAGCTTAATACCTGACTCTTTACCTTCATCGAGTTCCCAATCTTCAGAGTTGCATTTAATTCTTTCCAAAAGATCCCACCGGAATTCAATAGTCTTCTTCATAAAAGAACCAGCACAAGAAGTATCAAGCATGGTTTGATCATTACGAGAAAGCCAAGCATAAAAATTCTGGACAATAATTTCTCTTGAGAGCTCATGATTGGGACATGAATATAACATTGACTTAAGCCTCCCCCAAGCGAGAGCGATACTTTATCCTTCACGAGGCCAAAAATTATATATGTAATTCCGATCACGATGAACTAGATGAATAGGATAAATTTTTTGATGGAACTCCAATTTCAATAGATTCCAATTCCAAGATCCAATATCATCGCATAGCCTATACCATGCCAATGATTTTCCCTTCAAAGATAAAAGGAAAACCTTTTTCATAACTTCGTCTCCAGGTAAACCTGCAAGCTTGAACAATCCACAAATTTGTTCTACATATATCAAGTGCATATCAGGATGTTCGCTTCCATCTCCTGCATAAGGATTAGCTAGCAGTTGTTCTATCATACCCGAAGGAATCTCATATTCAATATTTTTAGTAGGTGCAGTAGGTTGAGGGGTAGCTAATTGTGGTTCCGGTCGAGGTGAAGATACCCCGAATAAACCCCTCAAAGGATTGTTTCCATAGTAACAAGTGACAATAAATTGCAGCACACTATATAAATAATTCCTTACCAAATTCCACTTACCAAAGGCGCTTCACTCCCCGGCAACGGCGCCAGAAAATAGCCTTGATGACCCACAAGTGATCAATTGTAGCTCTTTTCGATAAGTAAGAGTGTCGAACCCAACGAGGAGTAGAAGGAAATGACAAGTGGTTTCCAGCATGGTAATGTCTGCAAATACTGAAATTATAAGTAACAGAGTAGTTTGACAGCAAGGTAATTTGTAACGAGCAAGTAACAATAGTAGTAACAAAAGTGCAGCAAGGTAGCCCAATCCTTTTGAGGCACATGACAGGCCAAAACGGTCTCTTATGATAAGCAAAGCATTCTTAAGGATACACGGGGTTTTCATCTAGACACTTTCATCATGTTGGTTTAATTCGTGTTTGGTAATTTGATAATTTGATATGTGGGTGGACCGGTGCTTAGGTGTTGTTCTTACTTGAACAAACCTCCTACTTATGGTTAACCCTCCCGCAAGCATCCGCACTACGAGAAAAGTATTAAGAATAAATTCTAACCATAGCATTAAACTTTTGGATCAAATCGGTCACTTACGGAATAGCGCATAAACTGGGGTTTAAGCTTCTGCCACTCTCGCAACCCATCATCTAATTGCTACTCCACAATGCATTCCCTTAGGCCCAGATATGGTGAAGTGTCATGTAGTCGACGTTCACATGACACCACTAAGGGAATCACAACATACATACTATCAAAAATATCGAACACATATCAAATTCACATGATTACTTACAACATGATTTCTCCCGTGACCTCAAGAACAAAAGTAACTACTCATAAATGATAATCATGCTCAAGATCAGAGGGATTTTAAATAGCATATTGGATCTGAACATATAATCTTCCACCAAATAAACCATATAGTAATCAACTACAAGATGTAATCAACAGTACTAGTCACCCACAAGCACCAATCTATACTTCCCGTAACAAGATTGAACACAAGAGATGAACTAGGGTTTGAGATGAGATGGTGCTGTTAAAGATGTTGATGGGGATTGCCCTCCCCAAGATGGGAGAGTTGTTGGTGATGATGATGACTATGATTTCCCCCTCCGGGAGGGAAGTTCCCCTGCGGAATCGCTCCGCCGGAGGACAAAAGTGCTCCTGCCCAAGTTCCACCTCGAGACGGCGGCGCTCCATCCCGAAAGTCCTTCCCTTATTTTTTTCTAGGTCAAAACAACCTATATACCAAAAGATGGGCACCGGAGGTGGGCCTGGGTGAGCACAACCCACCAGGGCGCACCTGGGCTCCCTGGCACGCCCAGGTGGGTTGTGCCCACTTTGTGGGGCCCTCTGGTAGTTATTTGCTCCAATATTCTTCAAATATTCCATAAAAAATCTCCGTGAAGTTTCAGCTTTTTTGGAGTTGTGCAGAATAGGTGGCCTGACGTAGCTTTTTCGGGTCCAGATTTCCAGCTGCCAGAATTCTCCCTCTTTGTGTATACCTTGCATATTATGAGAGAAAAGGCCTTAGAATTACTCCAAAAAGCATTATTATGGATAAAAACATCATAAATAACAGTAAGGAAACATGATGCAAAATGGACGTATCAAGGAGTCCCGAGGGGGCCACAAGCCAGGGGCGCGCCGCAGGGGGGCGAACCCTGAGGGCTTGTGGGCCCCTCGGAGCTCCCCTAACCCTAATTCTTCCTCTATATATTCCCAAATATTCCCAAACCACCAGAAGCGTCCACCAAAATACTTTTCCGCCGCTACAAGCCTCTGTTTCCGTGAGATCCCATCTTGGGGCCTTTTCCGGCATCCTGCTGGAGGGGGATTCGATCATAGAGGGCATCTACATCAACTCTATTACCCTAGCGATGAAGCGTGAGTAGTTTACCACAAACCTACGGGTCCATAGCTAGTAGCTAGATGGCTTCTTCTCTCTCTTTGATTCTTAATACCATGTTCTCCTCGATGTTCTTGGAGATCTATCCAATGTAATCTTCTTTTGCGGTGTGTTTGTCGAGATCCGATAAATTGTGGATTTTTTATCAGTTTATCTATGAATATTATTTGAATCTTCTCTGAATTCCTATATGCATGATTTGATATCTTTGTATTTATCTTCGAATTAGCGGTTTGGTTTGGCCAACTAGATTGGTTTTTCTCGCAATGGGAGAGGTGCTTAGTTTTTGGTTCACATACATGAGTGTACACTCCCTAAAAATTTTGAATCAAAATTCGAAATACACATTGAGAAACAAAAAAGACAAATCCAGCATGAATGTTTTGCAGAAAACGCCCCAAACATTCCTGAAATATTGCTTTGGTCCACATCCCCATGATGTTGCCCATTGGATCACAATCCAACGACCGAGGTTGCATCGGAGCACCTAAGCTTAGGTGCTCCGGGAGCACCTGATATTCTCCCCACGGACGTGATGCCTATATTACATAATCATTGCCTTGGATATCGTCATAACTTTGCGCTTTTCTATCAATTGCTCGATAGTAATTTGTTCACCCATCGTATTATTTGCCTTCATGAGAGAAGCCTATAGTGAAACATATGGCCATCGGGTCTATTTTCCATCATATTAGTTTACGGTCTACTATTTTGCAATCTTTATTTTCAGATCTATAAACCAAAAACCCAAAAATATTTTATCTTTTGTTTAGTTTTATTTATCTCTATCAGATCTCACCTTTGCAAGTGACCGGGAAGGGATTGGCAACCCCTTTATAGCGTTGGGTGCAAGTGTTTGATTGTTTGTGCAGGTGCATCTATTGGGGACTTGCTTTTCTCCTACTAGATTGATACCTTGGTTCTTAACTGAGGGAAATACTTATCTCTACTATGCTGCATCACCCTTTCCTCTTCAAGGGAAAACCCAACGCAAGCTCAAGAAGTAGCAACCATCAAGGGTAAAAAGATGGGATTTTCATCATATTGCTTGAGTTTATCCCTCTACATCATGTCATCTTACTTAAGGCGTTACTCCGTTCTTATGAACTTAATACTCTAGATGCATGCTGGATAGCGGTCGACGTGTGGAGTAATAGTAGTAGATGCAGGCAGGAGTCAGTCTACTTGACACAAACGTGATGCCTATATGCATAATCATTGCCTTGGATATCGTCATAACTTTGCGTTTTTCTATCAATTGCTCGACAGTAATTTGTTCACCCACCGTATTATTTTCCTTCAAGAGACAAGCCTCTAGTGAAACCTATGGCCCCCGGGTCTATTTTCCATCATATATTTTCAAATCTATAAACCAAAAAACCCAAAAATACCTTGTTGTAATTTATTTAATTTTATTTTGTTTTACGTTTTAGTAAGCTTTTATATCTATCTCTATTAGATCTCACCTTTGCAAGTGACCGTGAAGGGATTGACAACCCCTTTATCGGTTGGGTGCAAGTGTTTGATTGTTTGTGCAGGTGCATAGATTGGTGACCAGCGTGTATCTCCTACTGGATTTGATACCTTGGTTCTTAACTGAGGGAAATACTTATCTCTACTTTGTTGCATCACCCATTCCTCTTCAAGGGAAAAACCAATGCAAGCTCAAGAAGTAGCGGTGATGAACTTGAAGCACCTTCTGTTGATGTGGACATACTGGACCCAAGGAGAAAGAGAACCATCCCAACTAAAAGTATTGTACTCGACGGCGTCGCTCTTGGTGATTCAGTAAAGAAAAATGCATGGAGCTCTATTATTGCGCCTGGTGTTTATTTAGCAATCATTCCCCTTGGCTCTTCTTGTGTTAGTCCTCCAGCCAAGAGGGGTCCAAAGCGAAAGAAATCTTCTGTTGATGGCAAGGATAGTACTTCTTGATACGTCCATTTTGCATCATGTTTTCCTACTGTTATTTATGATATTTTTATGCATAATAATGCTTTTTGGAGTAATTGTAATGCCTTTTCTCTCATAATATGCAAGGTACACACAAAGAGGGAGAATTACAGCCTAGAAATCTGGACACGGAAAAGCTACATCCGCCACCTATTACGCACAACTACAAACAAATTTGAAACTTTACGGAGATTTTTTATGGAATATATGAGGAATATTGGAGCCAATAAGTACCAGAGGGGGCCCACCAGGTGGGCACAACCCACCTGGCCATGCTAGGGAGCCCAGGAGCGCCCTGGTGGGTTGTGCTCCCCTCGGCCCACCTCCGGCGCCCATCTTCTGGTATATAAGTCATTTTGACCTAGAAAAAATAAGGAGAGGACTTTCGGGACGGAGCGCCGGCGTCTCGAGGCGGAACTTGGGCATGATCAATTTTGCCCTCTGGCGGAGCGATTCCGCCAGGGGAAATTCCCTCCCGGAGGGGGGAAATCATCGTCAACATCATCACCAACAAATCTCCCATCTTAGGGGGGCAATCTCCATCAACATCTTCAACAGCACCATCTCATCTCAAACACTAGTTCATCTCTTGTGTTCAATCTTTGTACCAGAACAATAAATTGGTGCTTGTGGGTGACTAGTAGTGTTGATTACATCTTGTAGTTGATTACTATATGGTTTATTTGGTGGAAGATTGTATGTTCAGATCCAATATGCTATTTAATGACCCTCTAATCTTGAGCATGATTATCATTTGTGAGTAGTTACTTTTGTTCTTGAGATCACGGGAGAAATCATGTTGCAAGTAATCATGTGAACTTGATGGGTGTTCAATATTTTGATAGTATGTATGTTGTGATTCCCTTAGTGGTGTCATGTAAACGTCGACTACATGACACTTCACCATATTTGGGCCTAAGGGAATGCATTGTGAAGTAGTTATTAGATGATGGGTTGTGAGAGTGACAGAAGCTTAAACCCTAGTTTATGCGCTATTACGTAAGGGACAAATTGGATGCAAAAGTTTAATGCTATGGTTAGAATTTATTATTAATACTTTTCTCGTAGTTGTGGATGCTTGCGAGAGTGTTAATCATAAGTAGGAGGCTTGTATAAGTAAGAACATCACCTAAGCACCGGTCCACCCACATATCAAATTATCAAAGTAGCGAACACGACTCGAACCAACATGATGAAAGTGACTAGATGAAATTCCTGTGTACCCTCAAGAACACTTTGCTTACTATAAGAAATTGTTTTGGCATGTCCTTTGCCTCAAAAGGATTGGGCTACCTTGCTGCACTTTTGTTACTATTATCGGTACTTGCTCCTTACAAATTATCTTGCTATCAAACTACTCTATTACTTATAATTTCAGCACTTGCAAACATTACCTTGCTGAAAACCACTTGTCATTTCCTTCTACTCCTCGTTGCCAGGGAGTGAAGCGCCTTTGGTAAGTGGAATTTGGTAAGGAAACATTTATATAGTGTGCTGAAATTTACTGTCACTTGTTACTATGGAAAACAATCCTTTGAGGGGTTTGTTCGGGGTATCTTCACCTCGACTGGAACCACAATTAGCTACCCCTAAACCTACTACACCTACTGAAAATATTGAATATGAAATTCCTTCGGGTATGATAGAACAACCGCTAGCTAATCCTCTTGCAGGATATGGAACTGAACATCCTGATATGCACTTGATATATGTGGAACAAATTTGTGGATTGTTTAAGCTTGCAGGTTTACCCGGAGATGAAGTTAAGAAGAAGGTTTTCCCTTTATCTTTGAAGGGAAAAGCATTGGCATGGTATAGGATATGCGATGATATTGGATCTTGGAACTAGAATCGATTGAAATTGGAGTTTCACCAAAAAAATATCCCATGCATCTAGTTTATCGTGATCGGAATTACATGTATATTTTTTGGCCTCATGAAGGAGAAAGTATAGCTCTAGCTTGGGGGAGGCTTAAGTCAATGCTATATCCACGCCCCAATCATGAGATATCAAGAGAAATTATTATCCAGAATTTTTATGCTCCGCTTTCTCATAATGATCGATCCATGCTTGATACTTCTTGTGCTAGTTCTTTTATAAAGAAGACTATTGAATTCCGGTGGGATCTTTTGCAAAAAAATAAATGCAACTCTGAAGATTGGGAACTCGACGGAGGTAAAGAGTCAGGTATTAAGCTTAAGTATGATTGTGTTAAATCTTTTATGAATACCAATGCTTTTCAAAAGTTTAGCACTAAATATGGACTTGACTCTGAGATAGTAGCCTCCTTTTGTGAATCTTTTGCTACTCATGTTGATCTCCCTAAAGAAAAGTGGTTTAAATATCACCCACCTATTAAAGAAGAAATTAAAGAAATGGTACCAGCTAAAGAGGAAACCATAATTTATAATGTTGATCCAATTGTTCCTACTGCTTATATTGAGAAGCCACCTTTCCCTGTTAGGATAAAGGAACATGCTAAAGTTTCAACCGTGGTCAACAAAAGTTATATTAGAACACTTAAACCTGATGAACAAATTAAAGTAGAGCCTAGTGTTGCTATGGTTAAGGATCTCTTGGAAGAAAATATAGATGGGCATGTTATTTACTTATGTAATGAAGCTACTAGAATTGCCAAACCCGATAAAATAGATAATCATAGACTCGTTGTCGGCATGCCCATTATCTCAGTTAAAATAGGAGATCACTATTATCATGGTTTATGCGACATAGGTGCTAGCGTGAGTGCTATTCCCTTTACCTTATATCAAGAAATTATGAATGACATAGCACCCGCTGAAATAGAAGAAATAGATGCCACTATTAAACTTGCTAATAGAGACACCATCACACCACTTGGGATTGTTAGAGATGTTGAAGTCTTGTGTGGGAAAATAAAATACCCTACTGATTTTCTTGTTCTTGGTTCCCCACAAGATGACTTTTTTCCCATTATCTTTGGTAGACCTTTCTTGAAAATCGTTAATGCTAAAATAGATTGTGAGAAACAAATTGTCGGTGTTAGTTTTGGTGATGAGTCTCATGAGCTTAATTTCTCCAAGTTTAGTAGAAAGCTTCATGAAAAAGAATTACCTAGTAAGGATGAAATAATTGGTCTTGCTTCTATTGAGGTGCCTCCTACTGATCCACTAGAACAATATTTCCTAGACCATGAAAATGATTTACATATGCATGAAAGAAATGAAATAGATCAGATTTTCTTTGAACAACGTCCTCTGCTTAAACACAATTTGCCTATTGAAACTCTACAAGGTCCTCCTCCACCTTGATTCTACTACGCAACCTTCTTCTTGTAGACGTTGTTGGGCCTGCAAGTGCACAGGTTTGTAGGACAGTAGCAAATTTCCCTCAAGTGGATGACCTAAGGTTTATCAATCCGTAGGAGGCGTGGGATGAAGATGGTCTCTCTCAAGCAACCTGCAACCAAATAACAAAAAGTCTCTTGTGTCCCCAACACACCCAATACAATGGTAAATCGTATAGGTGCACTAGTTGGCGAAGAGATGGTGATACAAGTGCAATATGGATGGTAGATATAGGTTTTGTAATCTGAAAATATAAAAACAGCAAGGTAACAAGTGGTAAAAGTGAGCGTAAACGGTATTGCAATGATAGGAAACAAGGCCTAGGGTTCATACTTTCACTAGTGCAAGTTCTCTCAACAATAATAACATAGATAGACCATATAACAAGCCCTCAACATGCAACAAAGAGTCACTCAAGAAGACACTAATAGCGGAGAACAAACGTAGAGATTATGGTCGGATGCGAAACCACCACAAAGTTATTCTTCGGATCAATCTATAAAAGAGTTCGTACTAGAATAACACCTTAAGATACAAATCAACCAAAACCCTAATGTCACCTAGATACTCCATTGTCACCTAAAGTATCCGTGGGCATGATTATACGATATGCATCACACAATCTCAGATTTATCCAACCAACATAAAAGTACTTCAAAGAGTGCCCCAAAGTTTCTACCGGAGAGTCAAGAACGTGTGCCAACCCCTATGCATAGGTTCCCAAATGTCACGAAACCCGCAAGTTGATCACCAAGACATACATCATGTGTTCTCATAAAAGACTCAATCCGATAAGATAACTTCAAAGAGGAAACTCAATTCATCACAAGAGAGTAGAGGGGGAGAAACATCATAAGATCCAACTACAATAGCAAAGCTCGGGATACATCAAGATCGTGCCATAGAGGGAACACAAGAGAGAACACGAGAGAGAGATCAAACACATAGCTACTGGTACATACCCTCAGCCCGAGGGTGAAGTACTCCTTCCTCGTCATGGAGAGCGCCGGGATGATGAAGATGGCCACCGATGATGGATCCCCCCTCCGGCAGGGTACCGGAAAGGGAGCCCGATTGGTTTTTCGTGGCTCTGGAGGCTTGCGGCGGCGGAACTCCCGATCTATATTCTGTTCTGGAAGTTTTAGGGTACGTAGGTATATATGGGTGAAAGGAGTACGTCGGTGGAGCTACGGGGCCCCACGAGGCGGGGGCGCGCCGGGGGTGGGCGCGCCCCACCCTCGTGAGCACCTCCGTATCTTCCGACGTGGGGTCCAAGTCCATCAGGTGGGTTTCCTTCCAAAAATAACTTCTCCGATTGATTTCGTTCCGTTTTGACTCCGTCGATATTCCTTTTCCTCGAAACATCAAGTAGGCATAAAGCACAAATCTGGGCTGGGCCTCCGGTTAATAGGTTAGTCCCAAAAATAATATAAAAGTGGAAATAAAGCCCAATATTGCCTAAAACAGTAGATAATATAGCATGGAGCAATCAAAAATTATAGATACGTTGGAGATGTATCAAGCATCCCCAAGCTTAATTCCTGCTCGTCCTCGAGTAGGTAAATGATAAAAAAGATAATTTTTGATGTGGAATGCTAGATGGCATAATTTCATTGTAATTCTTCTTACTTGTGGTATGAATATTCAGATCCCAAAGATTCAAGACAAAAGTTCATATTGACATAAAAATAATAATACTTCAAGCATACTAATCGAAGTAATCATGTCTTCTCAAAATAGCATGGCAAAAGAAAGTTCATCCCTACAAAATCATATAGTTAGGCTATGTTTAATTTTAGTCACACAAAGATGTTCCCAACTTCTATACCCCAGATGACAAGCCAAGCAATTGTTTCATACTTAAATAATCTCAAACTTTTTCAACCTTCACACAATACATGAGCGTGAGCCATGGATATAGCACTATGGGTGGAATAGAATATGATGATGGGGATTGTGTGGAGAATACAAAAAAGGAGAAAGTCTCACATTGAAGAGGATAATCAACGGGCTATGGAGATGCCCATCAATTGATGTCAACATGAGGAGTAGGGATTGCCATGCAACGGATGCACTAGAGCTATGAATGCTCAACAAAAGAAAACTAGTGGGTGTGCATCCAACTTGCTTGCTCACGAAGACCTAGGGCACTTTGAGGAAGCCCATCGTAGGAATATACAAGCCAAGTTCTATAATGAAAAATTCCCACTAGTATAAAAGGACAACTTATGAGACTCACTATATGAAAAACATGGTGCTACTTTGAAGCACAATATATGAGACTCACTACATGAAGAACAAGGTGCTACTTTGAAGCACAAGTGTGGAAAAAGAGATAGTAGCATTGCCCTTTTTATTTTATTTTTTTGGGCCTTTCTTTTTTTTGGCCTTTCTCTTTTTTTTGGGCCTTTCTTTTTTTTGGCCTTTCTCTTTTTTTGGGCAATGCTCTAATAATGATGATCATCACACTTCTATTGATTACAACATAAGGATTACAACTCAAAACTAGAACAAGATATGACTCTATATGAATGCCTCCGGCGGTGTACCGGGATGGTGCAATGAATCAAGAGTGACATGTATGGGAAATAATGCATGGTGGCTTTGCATAAATACGATGTCGACTACATGATCATGCAATGGCAATATGACAAAAGTAATGTATGTCATAATAATGATGATGGAAGTTGCATGGCAATATATCTCGGAATGGCTATGGAAATGCCATGATAGGTAGGTATGGTGGCTGTTTTGAGGAAGATATAAGGAGGTTTATGTGTGATAGAGTGTATCATATCACGGGGTTTGGATGCACCGTGAAGTTTGCAACAACTCTCAAGGTGAGAAAGGGCAATGCAGTGCATCAAGAGGCTAGCAAAGGCGGAAAGGTAAAAGTGCGTATAATCCATGGACTCAACATTAGTCAAAAGAACTCATATACTTATTGCAAAAATTTAGAAGTCATCAAAAATCAAGTACTACGCGCATGATCCTAGGGGGGTAGATTGGTAGGAAAAGACCATCGCTCGTCCCCGACCGCCACTCATAAGGATGCACAAGTCAGGTACACTTCATGTTTCAAATTTGTTACACAACTTTAACCATACGTGCATGCTACGGGATTTGCTAACTTCAACACAAGCATTCTTTAAATTCATAATCACCCAACTAGCATGACTTTAATATCACTACCTCCATATCTCAAAATAATTATCAAGCATCAAACTTCTCTTAGTATTCAACACACTCATAAGAATTCTTACAAATCTTTTATGCTTAGCATATTAGGATTATTTAAGCAAATTACCATGCTATTTAAGACTCCCAAAATAATATAAGTGAAGCATGAGAGTTCATATATTTCTTCAAAATAAAACCACCATTGTGCTCTAAAAGATATAAGTGAAGCACTAGAGCAAACAACAAACTACTCCAAAAGATATAAGTGAATATCAATGAGTAGCTGAATAATTATGCAACTATGTGAAGACTCTCCCATTTAATAATTTCAGATCTTGATAATTTATTCAAACAGCAAGCAAATCTAAAGAAAACTACATTGCAAGGATAGCACAACTCATGTGAAGAAGCAAAAACTTAGGCTCAACCGATACTAACCGATAGTTGTTGAAGAAGAAAGGTGGGGTGCCTCAAGGGCATCCCCAAGCTTAGATGCTTGAGACTTCTTGAAATATTATCTTGGGGTGCCTTGTGCATCCCCAAGCTTGAACTTTGTGTCTCCTTAATTCCTCTCATATCATGGTTTATCTTTTTATCAAAAGCTTCATTCACAACAAACTCAACAAGAACTCGTGAGATAGGTTAGTATAAACCAATGCAAAACCTTATCATTTCCTACTGTAACAAATCACTAAAATTATTACTCAACATTGCATACTAAATGCCTCTGCATTTTTAATACTCCTATCCTTAAATAGAATCATTAAACAAGCAAACATATGCAAACAATGCAAACATAACAGCAATCTGCCAAAACAGTGCAGTCCTAAAGATATCGTTTTGGGGCATAAAATTTCTAAAAGAGGTATTGAGGTGGACAAAGCTAAGGTTGATGCAATTGAGAAAATGCCATGTCCTAAAGATATCAAAGGTATTCATAGTTTCATAGGTCATGCTGGTTTCTATAGGAGATTTATCAAAGACTTTTCTAAAATTTCTAGGCCTCTTACAAATCTTATGCAAAAGGATGTTCCTTTAGTTTTTTATGATGGTTGATGTCGGTGTCAAAACCGGCGGATCTCGGGTAGGAGGTCCCGAACTGTGCGTCTAGGCGGATGGTAACAGGAGACAAGGGACACGATGTTTTTACCCAGGTTCGGGCCCTCTCGATGTAGGTAATACCCTACTCCTGCTTGATTAATATTGATGATATGGGTAGTACAAGAGTAGATCTACCACGAGATCAAGGAGGCTAAACCCTAGAAGCTAGCCTATGGTATGATTGTTGTTCGTCCTACGGACTAAAACCCTCCGGTTTATATAGACACGGATAGGTTAGGGTTACAGTCGGTTACAATGGTAGGAGATCTACATATCCGTGTCGCCAAGCTTGCCTTCCACGCCAAGGAAAGTCCCATCCAGGACACGGACGAAGTCTTCAATCTTGTATCTTCATAGTCCAGAGTCCGCCAGCGGTAAGAGTTCGCTATCCGGACACCCCTAATCCAGACTCCTCAGTAGCCCCTGAACCAGGCTTCAATGACGATGAGTCCGGCGCGTTGATTGTCTTCGGCATTGCGAGGCGGGTTCTTCTCCAAATTCCATATACTTGTCGAATAGTGTCCAGCTTCTGATAAATGCTGCGCTCCTCGGCTTCTACGCCCAATAATGGCCATCTTCCACGTGTTTGAATGAATGCGAACAGCCAGGGTATTTTACAATTACCCCCTAGCAGCGCAAATGAGTCGCCTATAAAAGGGCAAGGATCTAGATCTGAGTCACACCATCCCCCTTTGCGAGCTTTCATCGGGCGCCTCGACCAAAGCCCATTCCATCATGGACGGTCGACGCGGATCCTCTTCTCGCGCTCCTGTGCCTCACCAGAAATTGGGAGAGATGCTCTGTCGCATAGCGAGCTAGTTATACTCCAAGCCAAGGGATTTCTCCCCGGCCTTCATGGTTCAGTTCGAGCCGGACTTGCCACCTACAAGGGCGGAAAGCAAGCGAGAGGCGTCCCGATCCCTCTAAAGGAGAGCGGGCATGCTTCATCTCTTATCTAGTAAGAGGCCTCGGATTTCCCATCCATCCGTTTCTCCGGGGGCTCTTAGAGTTCTACGGCCTCCAATTGCACCACCTTACTCCTGCCTCCATCTTGCACATCACGGGCTTCGTGGCCCTTTGTGAACTGTTCCTGGGCGTCGAGGCTCATTCCGGGCTGTGGAAGAGAATATTCTGCCTAGTACCCCGTTCTCATGAGGGGTCAATATATCAAGTGGGCGGAGCCGAGCTATGGCGCCGCCGGACAGTTCTTCGTGACGCATGTTTCTCCCAAGAGGCCTTGAATGCCTTTGATTCGGGAGATGCGCACCTCCGTGCCGCTCGAGATGGTCTAGCCAGAGCCACGGAGCAGTATGTAAAGGACATACGGGTAAGAAAATCATGATTATATATGCCAAGAGCCCCGAGACTTAAAATAGTTAGAATAACTGATTTAAGGATCATTTGTTATGCAGGATCTTACTGAAAAGAATACCCGATTGTCCCAGAGCTTGAAGAGTGCAAGGCCCAACTTGAGGCCGCACTAGCCGCTTCTGAGGGGAGCCTCTGAGGCCCCTACGGTAATATATGCTTTTAAAAAATAAAAAGTGTATAAAGTGCGACGGGTGTGTAAATATGACCAAAACATTGCAGATGGCGCCGGACTAGATCCGGACAAGCAACAGCTCTTACGCCAGTTAAAGGCCGGCGAGAGCATGCTTACGAGGGTGCGGCAGGAGAAGAATAACCTCCAAGACGCCAACACCAAGCTGGGTGAGAAACTAAAGGACGTTCGTGCCCAGTTGTGTGACTCCGTAAAGGAGAATCGGCGGCTTCGTCGCGGCATTTTCGGTAAGTGCTTGAGCGAACTTTGAAAAGAGTTCGGCGAGGAAGGCCACTAACATAAACATGTTTGTAGGTTTGCCCACAGGTCGTCCTGAGGAGGAGATGCCCAGTTCTTCGGGTGATCTTCTTCTGAATTGTGTCACTGCATTTAACGAGTCGGTAGGGTGATGAAAGGCATCGGCCAAGCCTTGTGGCCATCTATCTCCCTGCCCGAAGGCATTGGGGAGCTGGCGGAGCGGCTTCAAGGAGCACGGCGGCGCTTCCGGCTATGGAAGATATCGGCCTACCGTCAAGGTGCCAGGGAGGCCTGGGCCATGGTGAAGACGCGGTACACGAAGGCTGACCCAAACCACATGGCCGAGGTCGGACCTGTGGGGCGGATGGGATGGAGATCCTCAGAAGCTTAGTGTACGGCCAAGTAGAATTGGCCGCCAAGTATTCCCAAAGCAAGATTGTAAATTAGATAGCCTATTAGATGGCATTGAGGAGGAATACAATGAGTCGAATTGACTATGTAAAAATATGACATGAAAAAATGTCTTCTAGCCGGATTGTAGATCGTTTGTCGTAGCGGACCTTTTTGCTTCGACCTCCGGACCCAATAGTCCGGAGTGTGTCCGAATACCTTCGTGGTTATATAAGAACCGTGGTATGCATGGAGGCAAGGCGTAGGGGTCATTGTTGCTATATCAGACAAGTGCCCAACTAGTTATGTTATATTACATGGGTAGTAAGAAACATCTTCGGGGAGAATAGTTAGTTAAGGGTTCCTTTATTTGGGATGCATGCCCTAAAGTGCATGTCGAAGCTGCTATGAAAGCAGAAAATCATCACGGGGCAGATGGGTAAATAGTTAAAAATCATCTTTCAGTTCACCGACCGAATATTCCCTTAAGAACGCTTAGCTTCGGCTTCACCTACCGAGGTACACATCCGGTGACCCGGCAAGAGTAATCGCATAGGTGCTCCCTTTACCACCTAGCGAACAATCGAACGAGGGGTAAGCACAAGAGCCAGCAACCCAGCTTGGCCAAAACTTAAGTCATATCGATGCATATGATGGTGAATAGAAGGTACATGCGGAAGTTTAACACATGTGCTGGGCATGAAGCACGTATAAATAAGCTTCTGTTAAAGAAGCCCCCAGGTATAATGAGTGCGGACAGCGTGTCAAGTGTGTGCAGAAAAAGCGCAAACGAGCCTCTAGAGGCTACAAGAAGAAGAAGGGGGAAGGAAAGAAATAAAAGACAGCAAAAAGCAAAAATAAAGAATGCGGACGGAGGAAGGAGACGAACTTGGAGTCCGGCACTTAGGCGTAGAATCTTCGTAGACGGGCTGCGTTCCATGGGTTCGGCTCGAGTCGGTTATCTGATGCGTTTCGCAGACGGTATGCTCCGTCGGTCGGGGACCTGGTCGATGATGAAGGGACCTTCCCATTTGGGCTTGAGTTTGTCCTTTTTCTTGTCCGGCAGCGTAGAACTAGTTCGCCAACGTTATAAGCTTTGGCCCGTGCATTTCCTGCTTTGATATCTTGAGCTGCTTTGTTGATAGAATGCGGAACGAGCTTTTGCCACGTCGCTCTCCTCCTCCAATGCGTCCAAACTGTCCTGCCGATCAAGCTCGGCTTCTCTTTCTTCATACATGCGTACGCGAGGTGAGTCATGTATTATGTCGCAGGGCAAGACTACCTCTGCGCCGTACACCATGAAGAATGGTGTGAATCCGGTAGTACGATTCGGCGTGGTCCGCAGCCCCCAGAGTACGGAGTCGAGCTCCTCGACCCAAAGGCGTGTTAGATTCCTTGAGGACCGCACTAGTCCGGGTTTAATGCCGCTCATGATTAGACCGTTTGCCCGTTCGACTTGGCCGTTGGTTTGAGGGTGATAGATCGAGGCGTAATCGAGCTTGATGCCCATTTTTTGCACCATGATTTGACCTCATCGGCCGTGAAGTTGGTGCCATTGTCTGATGATACCGTGGGGGACACCATAACGGTGCACTACCCACGATATGAAGTCTATCATCGTCCGGATTCGGCCGTTTTAACTGGTTTGGCCTCTATCCATTTGGTGAATTTGTCCACCATGACCAATAGGTATTTTTGCTTGTGGGTTCCTCCCTTGAGGGTCCAACCATGTCAAGCCCCGGACATGACGGCGGGTGATGGGTATAGTTTTAAGGGCGGTGGGTGGCATGTGGCTTTGGTTAGCAAAAGGCGGCAACCGACGCATCGCTGGACTAAGTCCTGCGCATCTGCCCGGGCCGTCGGCCAATAAAATCCTATACGGAAGGCCTTGCCTACAAGGGCCCGGGCTGCGGCGTGGTGCCCACCCAGTCTGGCATGAATTTCAGCCAGGAGGTTTCGCCCTTCCTCTTCGGAGATACACCTTTGAAGGACTCCGGTAGTGCTTTTCTTATAAAGCTCTCCCTCATGGACTTTATAGGCTTTAGAGCGTCGTACTAAGCGTGAGCCTCATTTTGGTCTTCGGGGAGTTCTGCCTAGTTAGGTAGGCTAGGAATGGTTCCGCCCACGGGCGATAACCGCCATTATTTCGTGAGCAGAGGGTGTTATCTCGGGGCGGAGCCTCGGTTGTGTCGAGTGTTGGCGTCGGCGGTGCGGTTGGGTCCAGGTTGTTATTGCCGGACTCCCCTTCCCATAGTACGGATGGCTTGAATAGCCATTCCAAAAAGATATTGGGTGGGACAGCATCGCGTTTTGCACCGATGCATGCCAATACATCCGCCGCCTGGTTGTTATCCCGGGCTATATGATGAAATTCGAGCCCTTCGAACCGTCGACATTTTTAGGACCGCATTGCGGTATGCTGCCATTTTCGGATCTTTGGCGTCAAAGTCTCCGTTTATTTGAGATATTGCAAGGTTTGAATCCCCGCGCACCTCTAGGCGTTGAATGCCCATGGAGACTGCCATCCGGAGGCCGTGCAGAAGGGCCTCGTATTCGTCTGCGTTGTTGGAGTCCGTATACATTATCTGAAGGACGTATTGGACTGTGTCCCCGGTTGGGGACGTCAGGACGACGCCAGCCCCCAGGCCAACCAACATTTTGGAGCCGTCAAAGTGCATGATCCAATTGGAGTATGCGCCATACTCTTTAGGGAGTTCGGCTTCAGTCCATTCGGCCACGAAGTCGGCCAAAACCTGCAACTTAATAGCTCGTTGTGGCTTATAAGTTTTGTCGAATGGGAGGAGCTCTATGGCCCATTTAGCAATCCGGCCCATCGCGTCGCGGTTGTTTATAATGTCATTAAGAGGTACTTCGGAGGATACCGTTATCAAACACTCTTGAAAGTAGTGTCGCAGCTTCCGGGATGCCATGAACACCGCGTATGCTATCTTTTGATAGTGTGGGTACCGGGACTTGCATGGAGTTAGGACAGTGGACACATAATAAACCGGTTTTTGAACAGGGAACCGGTGTCCGTCCGTTTCTCGTTCGACAACGAGCACCGCGCTGACAACTTGATGTGTTGCGGCGATGTATAATAGCATTGGTTCGCCCACGTTGGGCGCGGCCAGGACCAGATTTGTTGCCAAAATGGCCTTTATTTCTTCGAGTCTGACCGTTGCGGCATCCGTCCACTCGAAGTGTTCGGTGAGGCTGAGGATGCGGTATAGAGGTATTTCCTTTTCTCCTAAAAGGGAGATAAAGCGGCTTTGAGCGGCTACGCATCCCGGCCAATTTTTTATTTGTTTGAGGTCTTTTGGAATATCCAATTGTGACAGAGCTCGGATCTTGGCTGGGTTTGCTTCAATTCCTCTACCGGACACAATGAAGCCCAGGAGCTTTCCGACTGGAACACCGAAGACGCATTTTTCCGGATTGAGCTTGATGTCATATTTTCGAAGATTGTCGAATGTGAGCCTCAAATCGTCTACTAGAGGTTCGACGTGCTTGGTTTTGACGACCACGTCATCTACATATGCTTCCACCGCTTTCTTGATCTGGTTTGCGGACATATACGAATCATGCGCTAATATGTTGCGCGGCGTTTTTGAGCCCAAAGGGCATTGTGTTGAAGCGAGCGGGCCGTATGGAGTGATGAATCTTTGTTGCGGCTTGATGCAGCTCCGCCATCTTGATTTGGTGGTAGCCGAGATACGCGTCGAGGAAGCACAATGAGTCGTGTCTCTTTGTAGCATCAATGATTTGATCAATTCGAGGGAGGAAGGGATCCTTTGGGCAAGCCTTATTAAGGTCTTTGAAATCAAAACATAGGCGCCAGGATTTATCCTTCTTTGGTACCATCACCGGGTTCGCTAGCCATCCGGATGTTTTATATCTACGATGAATCCGGCCTCCAAAAGTTTGGCTAGCTCCTCTCCCATGGCTTTGTCTCTTGGGTTCGGAAAAGCGCCAAGAGCCTGTTTGGTAGCTTGAATACTTTTAGGATATTTAGGCTGTGCTCGGCCGGTGACGTGGGATTCTGGCATGTCGAAGGGTGCGAGCAAAGATGTCCCGATTTTCTTGTAGAAATTCTCGTGGTCTGGCGTCTACATCGGGGTTTAATTGTGCCCGATGGAGGCCGTCTTTGCAGGGTCCGTTGGGTGGACTTGGAATTTGACTATTTCATCCGCTGGTTTAAAAGAGGTGGACTTGGATCTTTTATCAAGTATCACACCCGTGGAGCGCATCGCGGTGAGTTCCTCGGCCGCTAGGGCTTCGGATAGTGCCTCGAGGGCTAGTGCGGTTGTCTTATTTTCGGCGCGGAGTGCTATGTTCGGATCACTAGCGAGAGTGATGATTCCGTTGGGACCGGGCATTTTAAGCTTCATGTACCCATAATGGGGTATAGCTTGAAAAATTGTGAATGCCTCTCGTCCTAATAAAGCATGATATCCGGCTGTTGAGCAGGGCCACTTGAAATGTGACCTCCTCGGACTGTAATTGTCCGTGAGCGAACACTACGTCCGGCGTGATTTTTCCTGTGCAGCATGCTTCCGGTGAGGATTATTCCTCTAAAGGTTATCGCTTCGCTCAATGCGGTTCGATCTATTTCCATTTTGGAGGGTTTCCTCATAGATGAGGTTTAGTCCGCTGCCTCCATCCATGAGTACCTTAGTAAGGCGAAAGTCGTCTACTATCGGGCCGAGGACCAATGCGGCCGGTGCCCGGCAGTTCGAATTTAGGTTAAATCGCGGCATTGAAGGTAATAGCCGTGTCCTCCATGGATTTATTGTTGCTACTTGGTAGACTTCGCAAGGTTATGGAGTTGTCGTTTCGCATGTTATTTGATGCAAAAGTCTCGAAGACTGTTAACACCGTACTGGTGTTGCTAGGCTGGGATTCTGAAGCTAGAAGCTCTTCGCCACTTTTGGCCACCTGGCGTAGTATCCAACATGCTCGAAGGCTATGAGTTGGAGTGGCGCCCTACGTGCTATGAATTTTGCAGGTCCGTTTAGCCAACCCTCCAAAGACGGTTCCGTACCCTTTAGGGGGTTTTGGTTTTTTGGTATTCAACCCAGGTGCTTGATAATGATGCACCCTTTTATTCCGGACTTGGGATGTATTCGGGGCCGGATTATCCCAAAATTTACTTTCGGCTTTCCAGGCGCTCTCCATCACACAATACTATTGTACGATGGTCACCAAGTCAGCAAAGCGTGTAATTTTGCGACGACTTATGGCGTTTAGGATTCCCTTGTCCGTGCAATTATTGCAGAAGATTGGTATTGCGTCCTCCTCTCGGCAGTCCTTTATCCTGTTCATAACCAGGAGGAATCGGCCCGATAATGATGTCTTGCTTTTGGCGGGCTCTTGCCGAATTCGAGAGAGATCGCTAATGTTTGGGTGGGCGGGTGGCATTAAATCCTGAACCCCGTCCAATTTAGGACTCAAGGGTTGGGAAGTTTCTGAACTCGGAAGTTTGGATTTTTGAGTGCTATCCAATGAGTCCGACCCGCCGCCTGACTTTAAGTTCAGGGCTTGATCGACATCCGTCCCTCCGTAGGAATCCGGCATGGAGGGATCGGGAATCCGGACGTAGCTAGTCCTTAAGATAGGAGAAGAGTCGCCGCATTGCTCCTCTATCACAGCAACATGATGGGTAGCCTGGGGAGAGTTGATCTCTCTCAGATCGGTTTTAGGCCCGATCCCGTCGTAATCTGTGGCGACTCCCAAGGCAGCGATGCGATCCAAGAGCTCGTTTACGGAGGAGAGCTTGATCGGATCTAACTGTTCGGCAAGTTCCGAACTAACATGGAGATTGGTTTCGATGACTCGAGAGGTCATCGTCGGCGCGGCGGCCGAACTAGCGGTCATGAGAAAACCGCCTAGCCGAAGAGTCTGACCAGTGGCCAAGGCTTCTTTGGTGATGGTATCATCTTTAAAGACGAGATGAGGCATCCTACCTAATGGCGACGACACAGAGGAACTCTCAATGAAAGCACCAATGTCGGTGTCAAAACCGGCGGATCTCGGGTAGGGGGTCCCGAACTGTGCGTCTAGGCGGATCGTAACAGGAGACAAGGGACACAATGTTTTTACCCAGGTTCGGGCCCTCTCGATGGTGGTAATACCCTACTCCTGCTTGATTAATATTGATGATATGGGTAGTACAAGAGTAGATCTACCACGAGATCAAGGAGGCTAAACCCTAGAAGCTAGCCTATGGTATGATTGTTGTTCGTCCTCTGGGACTAAAACCCTCCGGTTTATATAGACACCGGATAGGTTAGGGTTACGAGTCGGTTACAATGGTAGGAGATCTACATATCCGTATCGCCAAGCTTGCCTTCCACGCCAAGGAAAGTCCCATCCGGACACGGGACGAAGTCTTCAATCTTGTATCTTCATAGTCCAGGAGTCCGGCCAACGGTAAGAGTTCGGCTATCCGGACACCCCCTAATCCGGGACTCCCTCAGTTGATTAGAAGCCTTTGAAACACTCAAGAAAGCCTTAATTTCTGCACTGTAGTTCAACCACCTGATTGGAACTTGCCTTTTGAAATTATGTGTGATGCTAGTGATTATGTTGTTGGTGTTGTTCTAGGACAAAGAGTTGATAAGAAACTGAATGTTATTCATTATGCTAGTAAAACTCTAGACAGTGCTCAACAAAATTATGCAACTACTGAAAAAGAATTCTTAACAGTGGTGTTTGCTTTTGATAAATTTAGATCTTACATTGTTGGTTCAAAAGTAATTGTTCACACCGATCATGCTGCTATAAAATATCTTATGGAAAAGAAAGATGCTAAACCTAGACTTATTCGATGGGTTCTCTTGCTACAAGAATTTGATTTACATATCACTGATAGAAAACGAGTTGAGAACCACATGGTGATAACTTGTCTAGCCTTGAAAATGTGCTTGATGACCCACTACCTATTGATGATAGTTTTCCTGATGAGCAGTTAGCTGCAATAAATGTTTCTAATAACACCCCTTGGTATGCTGACTATGCTAATTACATTGTTGCTAAATACTTACCACCTAGCTTTACATATCAACAAAAGAAAAAATTCTTCTATGATTTAAGACATTACTTTTGGGATGACCCACATCTTTATAAAGTAGGAGTAGATTGTATTATTAGACGTTGTGTACCTGAGCATGAACAGGGACAAATCCTACGGAAATGTCACTCCGAAGCTTATGGAGGGCATCATGCTGGAGACATAACTGCTCACAAGGTATTGCAATCTGGATTTTATTGGCCTACTCTCTTCAAGGATGCTCGTAAGTTCGTCTTATCTTGTGATTAATGCTAAAGAATAGGTAATATCGGTAAGCGTCAAGAAATGCCTATGAATTATTCACTTGCTGTTGAACCATTTGATGTTTGGGGATTCGATTACATGGGACCTTTTCCTTCCTCCAATGGGTATACACATATTTTGGTTGTTGTTGATTATGTTACTAAATGGGTAGAAGCTATTCCAACCAGTAGTGCTGATCACAACACCTCTATTAAAATGCTTAAGAATGTTATTTCCCAAGGTTTGGAGTCCCTAGATATTTAATGACTGATGGTGGTTCACACGTTATTCATGGTGCTTTCCGTAAAATGCTTGCCAAGTATGATGTTAACCATAGAATTGCATCACCTTATCATCGATACCTAGTGGTCAAGTTGAACTTAGCAATAGAGAAATAAAATTAATTTTGCAAAAGGTTGTCAGTAGGTCCCGAGAATTGGTCTAAGAAATTAGATGATGCACTTTGGGCTTATAGAACAGCATACAAAAATCCTATGGGTATGTCTCCTTATAAAATGGTTTATGGAAAAGCTTGTCATTTACCTCTTGAGTTAGAACATAAAGCATATTGGGCAATTAAAGAACTCAAATATGATTTAAAACTTGCCGGTGAAAAGAGGTTATTTGATATTAGCTCATTAGATGAATGGAGAACCCAAGCTTATGAAAATGCCAAGTTATTTAAAGAAAAAGTTAAAATATGGCATGATAAAAGATTCCAAAAGCGTGAGTTCAAAGTTGGAGAATATGTTCTTTTGTACAACTCTCATTTTAGATTCTTTGCGGGAAAACTCCTCTCAAAATGGGAAGGACCCTATGTTATCGAGGAGGTTTATCGGTATGGAGCTATCAAAATAAATAATGTCAAAGGTACTAACCCAAAGGTTGTTAATGGGCAACGAATAAAACATTATATCTTAGGTACGCCCATTAATGTTGAAAGAAATATTATCCAAACTTTGACACCGGAAGAACACATAAAAGAGTCCTTCCGGAACTCTCCAGAATCGTGAAAAAAAGGAGGTACGTGATACGCTAAGTAAACGGACTCCGAAAAATCCGCAAAAATATTTTTTCTCAGTTTTGGAATATAACAAAAATAGGAAAATAAGAAACTACCGGGAAAGTGACCCTGGTGGCTTGCCAGGCGCGCCCAGGTGGGTTGTGCCCACCTCTGGTACCTTCCGGACTCCTTTTTCTACCGTTTGCTTGTTTCCCAAGATAAAAAAATCTTTATATACCCCTGAACCTATTGATCACCGTATCACGGAGAAATCTTCTGTTTTATTTTCCTTGCTATTTTCTGTCAGAACCCATCTACCATGGTCGCTTCAAGCTCCTCCAAGGACAAGTTCTTCAAGAATGTCATCAACCCATATTTGCGGGAGGTGGTGCAGCACCCTCAGGTCATCCAGATGCATGAGGGGGTGCTTCACATCTGCGATGTGCAAGGTCCCAAGGGGACGGTAACCATGGAGACCAGGCTTGAAACTATGGAGCAGGAGGTCTTCCGGTGCAAGGGGATGGTGGAGCGTGGACCCAATGCATGCCAATCACCTCATGATGACGGACCTTACCCGTGATCTCAAGGTGGATGGCAAGTCCATGAAGGACATCGTCTTCACCCTCAACGAGCAAATCAACTTCCTCCAAAGCTAGATCTACGATCTCCAAAACCAAGTCTTTGAATATGAGGCGAGGTTTAAAGGTATGAGTTTGGCTGCCGGTTGCAGGGCCCGTGAGACTCACTCCTCCTCTTATGATGGTGGACCTCTGCCATGGAAACCCGAGGACAAGATCTCTACTTCATCACCACCACCTTCTTTTTCATCACCAAAAGAAAATTGAGTATCGGGTATGGGCACTCCCCTTGGCTTCCGCCAAGCTTTGGGGAGGTGCCCCGGTATCGTATCACCCCCACTATCTTTTGTCTTTACTTATTTTAGTTCGCTCTTTTGCTTTAGATGAATAGAAGTTTAGTTCGTCCTTTCTTTTCGAGAGCTTGCTTAGTGATCTATCCTTGTAATCGTGTGCAAGATATATAATAAAGTTTAGTTCGAGTTTTTGCTTTCTTTACTTTCATGTTGCAATAAAAAGAAAGGAAATAAGTTTAAAAAATCATATGCTAATCTTATGGTAGGTGATGACACCACATAAGGAAAAGTATAAGTAGGAAATTTTGTTAGAGATTGACAAACATAGCATTCGTCAATGATGCAATTCATGAAAGAATTAATAAGGGAAGAGAAGATTCACATATAAATACACTATCTTGTGATTGTGAGCCGCCATCAAAATATTATGTACCAAAATTGTTGACGTTGGACAAGGAAGACAACGTAATGATTTATGTTTGTTCATATTCACATAGAAGTTATATTGTCATAGATCCTTTAACATGTGGTGCTTGCCCCCTATCTTTGCTAGCCAAAAATTTTGCACCAAGTAGAGATACTACTTGTGCATCAAAAAACCCTTAAACCCAAATCTTATTTTCAAGAGTCCACCATACCTACCTAGGGATTGAGCAAGATCCCTCAAGTAAGTTGTCATCGGTGCAATAAGGCAATAAAAATTGCTTCTAAAAGTGTGAGATCATTTAGTGTAAGAGAAAATTGAGCGTTGTACGAACTTGTGATGGTACTAGGGCGGTAGTACCGCTTGTGCGGTACTGCGGCTCATGCTACTACCCCACTACCGCGGATCCACTGGGCCCTAAAGGACTAAGCGGTAGTACTGCTACTCAGATTTGTAGTACCGCTTATGTGGTACTACTGGCATCTTCAACTGCCTAGAGTACCGCTTAGTTTTATGCTTCTGTCACCGCTCTCCACTCTAGTGGAAGTAGAGTGGTAGTAGCTAGCGCTAGTACCACCCTGTGTGGTACTGCCACACTACCTGCCTCTACTATTGCGGTTCCACCTCTATGTGCAATACTAAGTGGAAGAACCGCTGGTGGGAGCGGTAGTACCGCTCCGGCGGCACTACGGCGTCCATGACTATGTCAGTTACATGTTATGGCTGGAACTACCATGTGCAGTGGTAGTACCGCTCACCCAGCGGTAATACCGCTTGTGCGGGACTTGTGGGCAGAAAAAAAGTTGGATTTCCCCCCTCACTATATAAGGAGGTCTTCTTCCCCAAGAAGACTTACCTCTTTTACTCAAAGCTCCATTGTTGCCCAAAGCTCATTTTCGCCCGATCTCTCTCCCTAGCCATCAAATCTTGTTGATTTTCTAGGGTTTGCTTGGGAAGGCCTCGATCTACACTTCCAATGAGAGAAATTTGATTCTCCCCACTAATCCCTTGCGGATCTTGTTACTCTTGGGTGTTTGGTGAAGCTTCATGGTGGTGTTGGGAGCCTCCAATTAAATTGTGGGAAGAGCCCCAACCTTGTTTGTAAAGGTCCGGTTGCCGCCTTCTAGGGCACCAGTAGTGGAATCACGGCTTATTGCATTGTGCGAGGGCGTGAGGAGAATACGGTGGCCCTAGTGGCTTCTTGGGCAGCATTGTGCCTCCACATCTCTCCAACACAGACATACTTTCCCTTAAAGGGAAGGAACTTCGGTAACACATCCTCATCTCCATGGACTCCACTTGTGGTTATCACTTACCTTTACTTTGCGCAAGCTTTTATTGTGTTGTATCCTTTGCTTGCTTGTGGTGTTGCTGTTTTTAGTATCATATAGGTTGCTCACCTAGTTGCATATCTAGACAACCTATTAGTTGCTAAACCTAATTTGCTAAGAAAGGCTAAAAATTGGTTGCCTATCCCCCCCTCTAGTCAACCATATCGATCCTAAACCCTAACCCTAACGCCTAAAGAGTATGGTTGACGAGGGAGAAATGGGTGAAGAGATACCCGCAGATGTGGAATTGACTGCGATCACCCAAGACGATTTAAATGAAGCTATTCCTTCACTTAAGACGTCTATGACGGCCAAGGTCAAGTCCATGCTTAAATAACTCCTTGAGGGGGTGAAAACTTCTATCGGCCCGTTGCAAGTGCTTAATCCAGCCGCATCAGAGTCCGAGGCCAACTCCGCTAAGGAGGCAGCTAAAGGTACACGAACTTCTGCCCCTCTTGGAAGAAATGGGTCGAGCATCCATGCCTCGGTTGCCCCTCCCCGGGTCTATGGAGGATCGGTCCTTTCACCTCATTTAAACCACTTTGGTCCACCTCCTAAGCTTGTGCTAAATGATTTTCCTAATTGGGTTTTTCGTATCAAGTGCCATTTGAATCACAACTCAACACATCTCTGGAGAATCATTGAGCAAGGCTTCTACCCACATGATCCAAACAACTTCACTCCAAGAGAAGAAGTGGGCAATCAATACAACCACTCTGCCTTGTTCATTTTTCAAGCCGCAATGCCACCCTAAGAGCTTGCTCACTTGCGCCCATTCACTCTTGTAAAAGATGCATGGGAACACATCGTCTCCTTGTATAAGGGGAGATCGAGCATTCAACGCTCCAACTTTGAGATGGTCCTTGATGAGGCCGATGAGTTTGTGATGAATGATGTTGAAGATCCTCGTGAGCTTTACCGGAGATTTACTACTCTCGTGGTTTCACTCCTAGACCATGGGAGCAATTATACATGTGATATTTGGATCAAGCGCAAGTTCCTCAAGGCCATCAAGCCTCAAAACAAGGCTATGTCCTCCATGATCCGTCAAAGATGGGACTTCCACACCTTGTCCTCAAGTGATGTGTTGGATGAGTTCATTGCTATGAATATCAACAAGACCGCCGACAATGCCCTTGCGCGATCTCAACGGTCAAAGAAGACCTACCTTGATTTTAAGGCCAAGGCCATTCGGTTGCCCCGAAGACACCAAATATGCTTACCATGAGTACATGGCTCTTGTGTCAAGGCAATTTTGGGGCAACAAGAGAAACTCAAGGCCCAACTTCTCCAAGAACAACTCAAGTGAATACAAGGGCAAGCAACGTGTGAGGACTTGCTACAATTTTTGCAATATGAGTCGTTTTTTGGTGGATTGCCTCTACGAGAAGAAGGAAGACAATGGTGGCAAGCTAATCCGCAAAGACAAGGCCAAGTCCTTCCCCAACAAGAACAACTTCACAAAGAAGGTGCCACAAAAGGGATTGGTGGAGCACAAAGAGTATGTCTCCAATGATGATGATGATGATGATGCAAGCCAGAAGGTGATGGCGACGTCCTCTGTGGCCACTGCCTCCTCTTCCCCAAACTCGGTGTCTCTCTTCAATGCCCCCAACGAGAACCTCATCCCCAAGTGCCTCATGGCAAAAGGCATCAACAAGGTAACTACTAACATCAAAACTTCTGTCACTACTAATCCCTCGTTGTTGGATTGTGTGGATGAAAATGAGGAGGTAAAGGTGGATGAGAATGAGTTCGACAAGTTCTTGGGTAAGCTTAAAGGTGAGACCAAGAAGCACTTTGTTGCTCTCTTGGAACAACTAGGTGTGGCCAATGATATCATTGAGTCTCATGAAGAGACCATCACTAAGATGGAAGGGCATAGTCGTGACTATGCCGAGGATATAGAGAATCTTTCTATTGCTCTTGAGGAAGAGTGAGGTCTCTGTTTGGCTCTTGAGGAGTCACAAAATGTTGATCTTGCTAAATTCAATAAATATCATGATCATGTGCTCTTGTTCTTGCTCGTGCGCTCAAATCCGTTAAAGTTGAACTTGGATTGGCATGCTAGACTCAAGGAGGAGTTTGAGCTAGTCGACAAGGCTCACAAGAGTTCTCATGATGCCTCAAGGAGTCTCATGATCAACTCCAAGTGAAGCTAACCAAGGATATATCCACTTGTCCTCCTTTTGTATTAATTGGTAATGCCCATGCTACTAACCCTTGTTGTGAGCATGTGCATCTTGTGGATGAATATGCTAAGTTGAAAGAGCAACTTGAGAAGGGCCTTGTGGCTTCAATACAAGGCGATAAGAACCTAAATGACCTTTTGAGTAATCAAATGGAAGTTGTGGCAAAGGAGGGACTTGGGTTTGTAGGCCCAAGGTAAAGAAGACGACGAAGAAGAGCAAGACCAATTAACCTCTCCCTCTCAAGGAGATATTTGTCAAGGAGGGAGAGGGTGCTCATGAGAATAAGAAGAACAAGGTAGTGGATGGTGATGCCAAGAGGGGGTGGGCCTTATGGTCCAAGAGGGGAAATGCACCGGCCACAAGGGGCTGGTGCACCCCCCATATGGGTCGGCCTAAGAGGAGAAGGAAAGAGGGGAAGGGAAAGGAAAGAGTGGAATAGGATTCCCCCTTCCTTCTCTCTCCCCCTCTTTCCTTCCCCCTCCGACAAATATGGCAGGGGGGTGCGCGGCTTGGGAGGAGCCCAAGTAGGATTCGCTCCTACTTGGGGCGCCTCCTGGCCTCTCCCCTCCCCCTCCCACGTATATATATATATATATATATATATATATATATATATATATATATATATATACATATATATATGTGTGTGTGTGTGTGTGTGTGTGTGGGGGGGGGGGCGCCTAGCACATCCCAGACAATTGTTTAGCCGTGTGCGGCGCCCCCCTCCACAGTTTACACCCCTGGTCATATTTTCATAGTGCTTAGGCAAAGCCCCTACGAGGATCACTTCACCATCACCGTCACCACACCGTCGTGCTGACGAAACTCATCTACTACCTTGATGTCTTGCTGGATCAAGAAGGCTAGGGACGTCACCGAGCTAAACGTGTGCAGAACACGGAGGTGTCGTGTGTTCGGTACTTGATCGGTTGAAGCGTGAAGAAGTTCGACTACATCAACCGCGTTGAGAAACGCTTCCAATTACAGTCTACGAGGGTACGTAGACACAATCTCCCCCTCATTGCTATGCATCTCCATGGATAGATTATTACGTGTGCGTAGATTTTTTTTTTGTTTTCCATGCAACGATTCCCAACAGCCTACTCCTTTGCCTTCTGGCCTCCTCCTGAAGCTTCTAGGGTCTCTTATGTCCAGAAAAAAATCATCAAAAATTTTTGTGGCATTTGGACTTAGTTTGGTACAAAATTCCTGGAAAACCAATAATTGGCAAACAACAACTGGCACTAAGTTAATAGGTTAGTCCAAGAAAATTATATAATGTTGCATATAAAACATCCAAGATTGATACTATAATAGCATGGAACAATAAAAAAGTATAGATACATTGGAGACGTATCAGTAGCATAAACATCCTCTATTATGATACCCTCGAGCGGGTGAATTTATCAGAAAAACAGCTCAAACCGTTGTCTATGGTGTTTCATGGGATAGTTCCCGGCAAGTCAGCATATCCTATTAGGAAATTTTCTTTGGAGGTCGCTTTTGGAATCGAGTTGGGACTGAATATCTCAAGTTTGAGGTGGTCAAGATTAGAAGTCCTTACCATGCCTTGTTCGGTCGGCCGGCTTACGCACGCTTCATGGACGTCCTTGCTATGTGCATCTGAAACTGAAGATGCCAGGGCCTGAGGGTACTATCATGGACAATGGTGACAGGAAAATTGCGCTTGAGTGTGAAGAAGGAGACGTTGATTATGCCGAGTCAGCCTGTGCAGCTAAAGACTTGAAGTTTTACAAGGACAACATTGACCCGGCTGATGTGACTTCCCTGAAAAAGCCGACTACCGAGTCTGACCCCCCTGCTCAAGTTCAAGTTAGCTGAGGATACAAAGTAGGTCGACTTCACCCCTAGCGATTCATCTCAGCAGTGGGGAAAATATGGACCCCAAACAGGAAAGCATTCTCTTCGAGTTCATCCATGAGAATCGGGACATTTTTGCATGGAAACCTTCTGAAATGCCTGGTGTACAGAGAGAAATCGTTGAGCACTGCCTAAATGTTGATCCAAAGATGAAGCCTGTCCGGCAATACCTCTGTTGTTTTAATGAGGAGAGACGCAAAGCTATTGGTGAAGAGGTGGCTCGGCTCCTAGCTGTCGGGTTCATCATTGAGGTTTTTCACCCCGAGTGGTTGGCTAACCCAGTGCTTGTTCTAGAGAAAAATGGTACTTGGCGAATGAGTTTTGATTACACCGACTTGAACAAGGCTTGTCCCGAGGATCCGCCTGCCCTTCCTCGCATACCAACAATATAGGGATTATTATAATATATATATATATATATATATTAGATTTTATTTTATTAGATATTAGATTATAATTAGGTTAGTAAGCGCTTAGGCAAATATGTGATTAGGCTAATATGCGATTAACTTAATATGTGATTAGCCTAATTAATGATTAGGCAACTCTACCGTTGGTTGTGAGTGTTTCTGTTTCCTGGATGCTTACTCTGGATATCATTAGAAGATGGCAGAAAAAGACCAGGAGAAGACATCCTTTATCACACCCTTTGGAGCATTATGTTATACATCCATGCCATTTGGACTGAAGAGTGCTGGAGCCACTTATCAGCGATGTGTGCACAATTGTTTCCACAACCAAATTGGACGCGATGTTCACGCTTACACTAATGATATCATGGTCAAGTCTCAGAAGAAAGAAACTGTGCTTGACGATCTAAAGCAGACGTTAGACAATATTTGAGTTTACCAAATGAAGCTTAACCCGGCAAAATGTGTGTTTGGTGTTCCTGCAGGTAACCTACTAGGCTTTCTGGTGTCAGAACTGTTGGGGAATGCGGTATTTCAAAAAATTTACCTACAATCACGCAAGATCTATCTAGGAGATGCATAGCAACGAGCGGGGAGAGTGTGTCCACATACCCTCGTAGACCGAAAGCGGAAGCGTTTAGTAATGCGGTTGATGTAGTCGAACGTCTTCACGATCCAACCGATCCAAGCACCGAACGTACGGCACCTCCGTGTTCAGCACACGTTCAGCATGATGCCATCCCTCGAGCTCTTGATCCAGTTGAGGACGAGGGAGAGTTTCACAACACGACGTGGCATGACGGTGATGATGAAGATTCTGCCAGCGAGGCTTCGCCTAAGCACTACGACGATATGACCGAGGTGTGTAACTATGGAGGGGGGCACCGCACACGACTAAGAGAAGACTTGGTGTGCCTTTGGGGTGCCCCCTCCCACGTATATAAAGGGTGGTGATAACCCACAAGTATAGGGGATCGCAACAGTTTTCGAGGGTAGAGTATTCAACCCAAATTTATTGATTCGACACAAGGGGAGCCAAAGAATATTCTCAAGTATTAGCAGTTGAGTTGTCAATTCAACCACACGGAAGACTTAATATCTGCAGCAAAATATTTAGTAGCAAAGTAGTATGGAAATACTTGATACTTGGCAAAAGTAATGATAGTAGTTTTTGTAGTGATTGTAACAGTGGCAACAAAAAAGTAACTAAGCAAAGATCAATATGTGAAAAGATTGTAGGCGTTGGATCACTGATGGATAATTATGTCGGATGTGATTCCTCATGCAAAAGTTATAACATAGGGTGACACAAAACTAGCTCCAGTTCATCAATGTAATGTAGGCATGTGTTCCGAATATAGTCATACGTGCTTATGGAAAAGAACTTGCATGACATGTTTTGTCCTACCCTCCCGTGGTAGCGGGGTCCTATTGGAAACTAAGGGATATTAAGGCCTCCTTTTAATAGAGTACCGGACCAAAGCATTAACACTTAGTGAATACATGAACTCCTCAAACTATGGTCATCACTGGGAGTGGTCCCGATTATTGTCACTTCGAGGTTACTAGATCATAACACATAGTAGGTGACTATTGACTTGCAAGATAGGATCGAGAACTCACATATATTCATGAAAACATAATAGGTTCAGATATGAAATCATGGCACTCGGGCCCTAGTGACAAGCATTAAGCATAGTAAAGTCATAGCAACATCAATCTCGAACATAATGGATACTAGGGATCAAACCCTAACAAAACTAACTCGATTACATGATAAATCTCATCCAACCCATCACCGGCCCAAAGAAGCTGCGATGGAATTACTCACGCACGGCGGTGAGCATCATGAAATTGGTGATGGAGGAAGGTTTATGATGACGATGGCGACGGATTCCCCTCTCCTGAGCCTCGAACGGACTCCAGATCAGCCCTCCCGAGAGAGATTAGGTCTTGGCGGCGGCTCCGTATCGTAAAACGCGACGAATCCTTCTCTCAGATTTTTTTCTCCCCGAACGTGAATATATAGAGTTGGAGTTGAGGTCGGTGGAGCCTTAGGGGGCCCACAAGGCAGGGGGCGCACCCCAGGGGGTGGGCGCACCCTCCACCATCGTGGACAGGGTGTGGGCCCCCTGGTGTTGATTCTTTCACCAGTATTTTTTATTAATTCCAAAAATATTCTCCATGAAGTTTCAGGTCATTCCGAGAACTTTTATTTCTGCACAAAAATAACACCATGGCAATTCTGCTGAAAACAACGTCAGTCTGGGTTAGTTCCATTCAAACCATGCAAGTTAGGGTCCAAAACAAGGGAAAAAGTGTTTGGAAAAGTAGATACGTTGGAGACGTATCAACTCCCCCAAGCTTAAACCTTTGCTTGCCCTCAAGCAATTCAGTTGACAAACTGAAAGTGATAAAAGAAAAACTTTTACAAACTCTGTTTGCTCTTGTTGTTGTAAATATGTAAAGCATTCAAGTTTTCAGCAAAGATTATGAACTAACCATATTCACAATAACATTTAGATCTCATATTTACTCATATCAATGGCATAATCAACTAGCGAGCAATAATAATAAATCTCGGATGACAACACTTTCTCCAAACAATCATAATATGATATAACAAGATGGTATCTCGCTAGCCCTTTCTGAGACCGCAAAACATAAATGCAGAGCACCTCTGAAGATCAAGGATTGACTAGACATTGTAATTCATGGTAAAAGAGATCCGATACAGTCATACTCAATGTAAACTAATAGTAATGCATGCAAATGACAGCGGTGCTCTCCAGCTGGTGCTTTTTAATGAGAGGATGATGACTCAACATAAAAGTAAATAGATAGGCCCTTCGCAGAGGGAAGCAGGGATTTGCAGATGTGCCAGAGCTCAAGTTTTGAAATAGAGATAAATAATATTTTGAGTGGCATACTTTCATTGTCAACATAACAACCAAGAGATCTCGATATCTTCCATGCTACACACATTATAGGCGGTTCCCAAGCAGAATGGTAAAGTTTATACTCCCCCACCACCAACAAACATCAATCCATGGCTTGCCCGAAACAACGGGTGCCTCCAACTAACAACAATCCTGGGGGTGTTTTGTTTGCAATTATTTTGATTTGAGCATGGGACTGGGCATCCCGGTTACGAGCCATTTTCTCGTGAATGAGGAGCGGAGTCCACTCCTCGTGAGAATAACCCACCTAGCATGGAAGATATAGACATCCCTAGTTGATACATGAGCTATTTGAGCATACAAAACATAATTTGATTTGAAGGTTTAGAGTTTGGCACATACAAATTTACTTGGAATGGCAGGTAATTACCGCATATAGGAGGGTATGGTGGACTCAGATGGAATAACTTTGGGGTTTATGGAAGTGGATGCACAAGCAGTATTCCCGCTTAGTACAAGTGAAGGCTAGAAAGAGACTGGGAAGCGACCAACTAGAGAGCGACAACAGTCATGAACATGCATTAAAATTAATTAACACCGAGTGCAAGCATGAGTAGGATATAATTTACCATGAACATAAATATCGTGGAGGCTATGTTGATTTTGTTAGAGCTACATGCGAGAACATGTGCCAAGTCAAGCCACTCGAATCGTTCAAAGGAGGATACCACCCTATCATACCACATCACAACCATTTTAATAACATGTTGGCACGCAAGGTAAACCATTATAAACTCCTAGCTAATTAAGCATGGCATGAGCAACTATAATCTCTAATTGTCATTGCAAACATGTTTCATTCATAATAGGCTGAATCAGGAACGATGAACTAATCATATTTACAAAAACAAGATAGGTCGAGTTCATACTAACTTCTCTTATCTCAGTCAGTCCATCATATATCGTCAGTATTGCCTTTCACTCGCACGACTGAGCGGTGTGGATAATAATAATAGTGCACGTGCATTGGACTAAGCTAGAATCTGCAAGCATTTAATACAAGGGAGAAGACAAGGTAATATAGGCTCTTGGTTAAATCAACAATAATGCATATAAGAGCCACTTCAACATTTTCATCATGGTCTTCTCCTCTCGACCCCCAAAGAAAAGAAAAGAAATAAAACTATATAAACGGGAAAGCTCCCAACAAGCAAAAGAAGAATGAGAAATATTTTGGGTTTTCTTTTAATTATTACTACTACAGGCATGGAAAGAAAACTAGCTAAAAGCTACAACTATTTTTTTTTATTTTTCTTAAGGTTTTTAAAACACACAAGAAGAAGGCTAGAAAAGAAAATAAACTAGCATGGATAGTACAATGAAAAAGTATGAGCACCGACAACTAGAATGAGTGTGTGAACATGAATGTAACATCGGTGAGAAATACGTACTCCCCCAAGCTTAGGCTTTTGGCCTAAGTTGGTCTATGGCCACGGCTCAAAGCTGCCTTCTCCGGTGTACGGAGGAGTGTCCTCTGGGTTCTACTGGTTGGCGATCTCCTCTGGATCCCACTGATAAACAGACTGTCGGTAAGGGTCAAGGGGTGGCTCTGGCTCAGGCTCTGGAACTGGTGTCAGGCTCCAGTATGCATAAACGGCCTCCGGCAAGATGAGGTACGTTCCTGGAAATATGTTAAACAAAGAGGGCACTGACAAGGTAATAATCTCACAGTGAGTTTTGCCAAAAATCAAATTATACTTAAGCAGTTTCTTCTTATTTTTAACAATAAAGTCATGTGCTACCATACTCTTATAATCTAGAAAAACAGGCAACAACTTTTCTTCTTTCTCATAATGCCTAATAGGTATCTCAAAGTGTGCAGCATGGCGCGAAGCAAAGATGCCGCCGAGATGGGGCCCTTTGTACGATTCAGACTTAATCGTTTAGCAATAATAGCGCCTAAACTGAAAGTTGTATCACGAAACAAAGCATGGCACAAAATAACAATATCAGGAGCACTGAGATTTGTACTGTTCCCGCGACCAATTAAGCATCTACTAGCAAATATTGCAAAGTAACATAGAACAGGAAAATGTATACTAGTAATTCTAGCATCTGAAACTTTCCTCGTTTCCCCTACAACAATTTTATCAATAAATTCCTCCACATTATTACGGTGTGGTTCCTCGATGCTGCCTACAAAGGGTATCTTGCAGACCCGACAAAAATCATGGAGTGACATCTCCTTAACTTCATCATATAAATGAAACTCCACTCAAGGTGGTGATTTCTTAGCATGAAAATAAAAATTTTGCACGGAAATATTAGTGAGTAGGAGACACTGTTCGCGCGGGTCATGGAGGAAATTAGTGAGGCCTGCATTCTCATCCAAGTAATAAAAATCATCATAAATTCCGGCGGCTATCAAGAATTCTTCGCAAGGCCATTCGCACGGCCAAACCTCCGCCGTGCGAGGAAGATTGTATTTGGGCTTTTTATTTTTCTCATTCTGTTTATCCTTCGAGCTTCGACTCGAAGAGCCTCTCAACAATCTCTTCAACATTTTCTTCCTCGAAGAACAATCCCCTAAAACAGTTTTGTGAATGAAGCTTTGAGCAAGGAGATCAAAAATGGCAGCAAGATGAGCTAGAACACGGCTTTGAGCTATGGGAGGATTTTTTTTCTGGAGGAAAACAAAGTGAGTGGGTGACGGAATAAGTGGAAGGGGTCCACGTGGGGTCCACGAGGCAGGGGCGCGTCCCAGGGGGGTGGGCGCGCCCTGGACCCTCGTGGCCAGGTGGTGGCTCCCCCTGGTGTGTTCTCAGTGCCAGATATTCTTAAGTATTCTACAAAAAATCATATATAATTTCCAGGACATTTGGAGAACTTTCATTTTCGGGGTATTTTTATTGCAAGGATAATTCAGAAAACAGACAGAAAATACTATATTTGCTTTATTTAATCTAAATAACAACAAGTAAAAAGAGGGTACAGAGAGTTGTGCTTTCTAACTTCATCCATCTCATGCTCATCAAAAGGAATCCATTAACAAGGTTGATCAAGTCTTGTTAACAAACTCTTTCCGAATAACATGGAACCGAAGAATTTTCGAATAACACTAGGTTACCTCAACGGGGATATGCACATCCCCAACAATAAGAATATCATATTTCTTCTTGACAGTAGGAAGAGGGAATTCAAAACCTCCAATAGTAATAGTTGAAATTTTTCCAATAGAATTGATACTATGGACTTTAGGTTGTTTCCTCGGAAAGTGTACCGTATGCTCATTACCATTAACATGAAAAGTGACATTGCCTTTGTTGCAATCAATAACAGCCCCTGCAGTATTCAAAAAGGGTCTACCAAGAATAATAGACATACTATCGTCCTCGGGAATATCAAGAATAACAAAGCTCGTTAAAATAGTAACGTTTGCAACCACAACAGGCACATCCTCACAAATACCGACCGGTATAGCGGTTGATTTATCAGCCATTTGCAAAGATATTTCAGTAGGTGTCAACTTATTCAAATCAAGTCTATGATATAAAGAGAGAGGCATAACACTAACACCGGCTCCAAGATCACATAAAGCAGTTTTAACATAGTTTCTTTTAATGGAGCATGGTATAGTTGGTACTCCTGGATCTCCTAATTTCTTAGGTATTCCACCTTTAAAAGTGTAATTAGCAAGCATGGTGGAAATTTCAGCTTCCAGTATCTTTCTTTTATTTGTCACAATATCTTTCATATACTTAGCATAAGGATTCATTTTAAGCATATCAGTCAAACGCATACGCAAAAAGATAGGTCTAATCATTTCAGCAAAGCGCTCAAAATCCTCATCATCCCTTTTCTTGGATGGTTTGGGAGGAAAGGGCATGGGTTTCTAAACCCATGGCTCTCTTTCTTTACCGTGCTTCCTAGCAACTAAGTCTCTCTTATCATAACGTTGATTCTTTGATTGTGGGTTATCAAGATCAACAACATGTTCAATATCTACATCATTGTTATTACTAGGTTGAGCATCAACATGAACATCATCATTAACATCATTAGGTTCATGTTCATTACCAGATTGTGTTTCATCATCAGAATAGAAATATCATTGGTATTCTCAGGTGTGTCAACAACAGGTTTACTAGAAGCATGCAAGGTCCTATCATTTTTATTTTTCTTCTTCTTAGAAGGACTAGGTGCATCAACATTAGTTTGCTGAGAATCTTGCTCAATTCTCTTAGGGTAGCCCTCAGGATACAAAGGTTCCTGAGTCATTCTACCCCCTCTAGTCACAACTCTAACAACATTACAATTTTTCTTATTATTTAATTCATTGAGCAAATCATTTTGAGCATTAAGCACTTGTTCTACTTGAGTGGTAACCATAGAAGCATGTTTACTAATGAGTTTAAGTTCACCTTTAACTCTAGACATATAATCACTCAAGTGTTCAATCATATAAGCATTACGTTTCAAATGTCTACCAACATAAGCATTGAAGTTTTCTTGTTTAACAATAAAATTACCAAACTCATCCAAGCATTGGCTAGCAGACTTATAACGAGGAATATCACCTTCATCAAATCTATAGAGAGAATTTACCTTTACTACTTGTGTCGGGTTATCAAGACCATGTGTTTCTTCAATAGGTGGCAAATTCTTAACATCTTCAGCTTTAATACCCTTTTCTTTCATAGATTTCTTTGCCTCTTGCATATCTTCAGGACTGAGAAATAGAACACCCCTTTTCTTCAGAGTTGGTTTAGGAGTTGGTTCAGGAAGTGTCCAATCATTATCATTACTCAACATATTATTCAATATCAATTCAGCTTGATCAACAGTTCTTTCCCTGAAAACACAACCATCACAACTATCCAGGTGGTCTCTGGAAGCATCGGTTAGTCCACTACAAAAGATATCAAGTATTTCATTTTTCTTGAGAAGATGATCAGGCAAAGCATTAAGTAATCGGAGAAGCCTCCCCCAAGCTTGTGGGAGACTCTCTTCTTCAATTTGCACAAAATTATATATTTCCCTTAAGGCAGCTTGTTTCTTATGAGCGGAGAAATATTTAGCAGAGAAGTAATAAATCATATCCTGGGGACTACACACACAACCAGGAGTAAGAGAATTAAACCATGTTTTAGCATCACCCTTGAATGAGAACAGAAATAACTTAAGGATATAGTAGTAACAAATTTTTTCCTCATGAGTAAATAGGGTGGCTATATCATTCAATTTAGTAAGACGTGCCACAACAATTTCAGATTCATAGCCATAAAAAGGATCAGATTCAACCATAGTAATCAACTCAGGATCGACAGAGAAATCATATTCCTTATCAGAAATACAGATAGGTGAAGTAGCAAAAGTAGGGTCATATTTCATGCTAGCATTCAAAGACTTTTCTTTCAGCTTAGATAACGGTTTCTTAAGATCATGTCTATCTTTGCAAGCAAAAAAGTCTCTAGCAGTTTCTTCATCCATAACAAAACCCTCAGGCACATAAGGCAATTCATATCTAGGGGGAGAATCTTCATCATCACTTTCGTCAATATTATCAGTTTCAATAATTTCATTCTCTCTAACCCTAGCAAGCTGTTCATCAAGAAATTCACCCAATGGCACAGTATTATCAAGCATAGAAGTAGTTTCATCATTAGTATCATGCATAGCAGAAGTGGCATCATCAATAACATCCGACATATCAGAATCAATAGCAGGAGTAGGTTTAGGCGTCACAAGTTTACTCAAAACAGAAGGTGAATCAAGTGCAGAGCTAGATGGCAGTTCCTTACCTCCCCTCTTAGTTGAGGGATAAATCTTGGTATTTTCGTCTTTCAAGTTCCTCATAGTGATCAATAGATAAATCCCAAGTGACTCAAAGAATAGAGCTATGCTCCCAAGAACGGCCTTGAAAATAGTCTTGATAACCCACAAGTATAGGGGATCGCAACAGTTTTTAAGGATAGAGTATTCAACCCAAATTTATTGATTCGACACAAGGGGAGCCAAAGAATATTCTCAAGTATTAGCAGTTGAGTTGTCAATTCAACCACACCTAGAAGACTTAATATCTGCAGCAAAATATTTAGTAGCAAAGTAGTATGGAAGTAACGGTAACGGTGGCAAAAGTAACAGTAGTAGTTTTTGTAGTGCTTGTAACAGTGGCAACGGAAAAGTAACTAAGCAAAGATCAATATGTGAAAATCTCGTAGGCATTGGATCAATGATGGATATTATGTTGGATGCGATTCCTCATGCAACAGTTATAACATAGGGTGACACAGAACTAGCTCCAGTTCATCAATGTAATGTAGGCATGTATTCCGAATATAGTCATACATGCTTATCGAAAAGAACTTGCATGACATCTTTTGTCCTACCCTCCCGTGGAAGCGGGGTCCTATTGGAAACTGAGGGATATTAAGGCCTCCTTTTAATAGAGTACCGGACCAAAGCATTAACACTTAGTGAATACATGAACTCCTCAAACTACGGTCATCACCGGAAGTGGTCCCGATTATTGTCACTTCGGGGTTACCGGATCATAACACATAGTAGGTGACTATTGACTTGCAAGATAGGATCGAGAACTCATATATATTCATGAAAACATAATAGGTTTAGATCTGAAATCATGGGACTCGGGCCCAGTGACAAGCATTAAGCATAGCAAAGTCATAGCAACATCAATCTCAGAACATAATGGATACTAGGGATCAAACCCTAACAAAACTAACTCGATTACATGATAATTCTCATCCAACCCATCACCGTCCAGCAAGCCTACGATGAAATTACTCACGCACGGCGGTGAGCGTCATGAAATTGGTGATGGAGGAAGGTTGATGATGACGATGGCGACATATTCCCCTCTCCTGAGCCCCGAACACACTCCAGATCAGCCCTCCCGAGAGAGATTAGGGCTTGGCGGCGGCTCCGTGTCGTAAAACGTGATGAATCCTTCTCTTTGATTTTTTTCTCCCCGAACGTGAATATATAGAGTTGGAGTTGAGGTCGGTGGAGCCTCAGGGGGCCCAGCAGGGGGCGCGCCCTCCACCCTTGTGGACAGGGTGTGGGGCCCCTGGTGTTGATTCTTTCACCAGTATTTTTTATTAATTCCAAAAATATTCTCCGTGAAGTTTCAGGTCATTCCGAGAACTTCTATTTCTACACAAAAATAACACCATGGCGATTCTGCTTTGGCTTGACGTCGATCCGAAAGTTAGTTCCATTCAAATCGTGCAAGTTAGAGTCCAAAACAAGGGCAAAAGTGTTTGGAAAAGTAGATACATTGGAGACGTATTAGGGGGAGGAGAGGAGGCCGGCCATAGGAGGGCGCGCGCCATAGGGGAGTCCAACTAGGATTCCCAATCCTAGTTGGAGTCCCCTTCCTTTCCAAGAGAGGGAGAGAGAGGGAAGGAGGAAGAGGGAAGAAGGAAAGAGGGGGCGCCTCCCCCCTCCCTAGTCCAATTCGGACTGGCCATGGGGGGGCGTGGTCTCCCTTATGGCCCTCCTCTCCTTTCCACTAAGGCCCATGAACTTCCGCGGGGGGGGGGGGGGGGTCCGGTAACCCCCAGTACTCCGAAACTTATCCGAAACAACCCGAACCATTCTGGTGTCTGAATGTAACCTTTCAATATATGAATCTTTACCTCTCGACCATTTTGAGACTCCTCGTCATGTCCGTGATCTCATACGGGACTCCGAACAAACTTCGGTCATCAAATCACATAACTCATAATACAAATCATCATCGAATGTTAAGCGTGCGGACCCTACAGGTTCGAGAACTATATAGACATGACCGAGACACATCTCCGGTCAATAACCAATAGCGGAACCTGGATGCTCATACTGGTTCCTACATATCCTACGAAGATATTTATCGGACAAACCGCATAACAACATACGTTGTTCCCTTTGTCATCGGTATGTTACTTGCCCGAGATTCGATCGTCGGTATCATCATACCTAGTTCAACCTCGTTACCGGCAAGTCTCTTTACTCGTTCTGTAATGCATCATCCCGCAACTAACTCATTAGTCACATTGCTTGCAAGGCTTATAGTGATGTGCATTACCGAGAGGGCCCAGAGATACCTCTTCGTTACTCGGAGTGACAAGTCCTAATCTCGATCTATGCCAACTCAACAAACACCATCAGAGACACCTATAGAGCATCTTTATAATCACCCAGTTACGTTGTGATGTTTGATAGCACACAAAGTGTTCCTCCAGTATTTGGGAGTTGCATAATCTCATAGTCAGAGGAACATGTATAAGTCATGAAGAAATCAAAAGCAAAAAAACTAAATGATCATAATGCTAAGCTAACGGATGGGTCTTGTCCATCACATCATTCTCTAATGATGTGATCCCGTTCATCAAATGACAACACATGTCTATGGTCAGGAAACTTAACCATCTTTGATTAACGAGCTAGTCAAGTAGAGGCATACTAGGGACACTCTGTTTGTCTATGTATTCACACATGTACCAAGTTTCAGTTAATACAATTCTAGCATGAATAATAAACATTTATCATGATATAAGGAAATATAAATAACAACTTTATTGTTGCCTCTAGGGCATATTTCCTCCAAGAGCGAGGTATTGAAGCCAACCCGGACAAAATCAAAGCCATCACAACACTCGCCAAGCCGGCGAACATCAATGTCGTCCAAAAGTTGACGGGCTGTGTGGTGGCTTTGAGTCGGTTTATGAGCCGACTTGGGGTGAGGGCGATTCCTTTGTACCAGCTGCTCAAGAAAACAAACAATTTTGTTTGGGGAGATGCAACAGATAAAGCTTTTGAGCTCCTTAAGAAAAAATTGTGAGAACCACCTATCCTTGTTGCTCCTCATGACAAAGATTCGATGCTCCTGTACATTGCTGCCAATAATAAAGTGGTAAGTGTGCCAGTCGTCGTGGAACACAAGGAAGAGGGAAAGGAATATCCAGTTCAAAGCCAGTTTATTATGTAAGTGAAGTTCCGACCGAGTCAAAACATCGGTATCCACATTGGCAGAAACTGGTTTCGGTGTTTACATGGCCAGTCACAAACTGAAGCACTATTTCCAGGAGCACCCTATCATTGTGGTCAGTTCAGCACCTCTGGGAGATATCATCCAGAACAGGGAGGCTACATGCCAGGTTGCCAAGTGGGCTATCGAGCTTGGTCCACATCATCTGAAGTATGCGCCTCAGACATCTATCAAATCTCAGGCTTTAGTGGATTTCATCAACGACTGGACTGAGTTACAAGTCACCAAAGAGAACCCGGAAAATACGTGCTGGACAATACACTTTGATGGTTCCAGACAATTGGAAGGCTCGGGGGCTGGAGTTGTCTTAACTTCGCCACAAGGTGATGAATTTTGTTATGTTTTGAGACTCATGTTTCCCTGTACTAACAATGCGGCTGAGTATGAGGCTTTGCTTCATGGGCTTCGTATGGCTAAGGAAATGAACCTCAACCGGGGCCAGGTGTCTGGGTGACTCGGATTTAGTTGCTCAACATGTCTCTAGGACTTGGGGCTCTAAAGATCATCTCATGGCGGCTTACAGACACGCTATTACAGTCATCACAGGTCATTTCAAAGGATACCAAGTTGATCACATTGACCGCCAGCTCAATGAGGCAGCAGATGCGGTGTCTTGCCTGGGATCTCAGCGCAACCTGTTCCACCAATTTTTTCCTGGATGTTTTGCATAACCCGTCCGTCAAACTACCGACGGAGGAAGACATTGCTATTACTGACCCGGAGGCAGCTCTTGTTGCATTTGTCCCTACGACACCAGATTGGACAATACCTTACCTGGCTTATCTTACCTGTGGCGAGCTCCCTGAAGAGGAAACCATCGCCCGTCAGGTTATCAAGAGGTCTAAGTTTATGACTATAGTCAATGGCGAGTTACACAGGAGAAGTATTACATGCGTTTTTCAGCGTCGTGTTTCTCCCGCGGAAGGCCATGAGATTCTCAATGAAATTCATTCTGGCAATTGTGGTCATCATGCCGGCTCAACGTCTCTGGTCGCGAAGGCTTTTCGACATGGCTTTTACTGGCTCACAACTCATGCGGATGTAGAGGACATAGTTCGCAGATGTGACGGATGTCAGAATTTTGCACGTCAGGCTCATGTGCCGGCTCAAGAACTTCCGATGGTCCATGCATGGGGGCTGGTGGTGGAAAGGAGACCAGACCGAGACACCCCATGCTAATCCTTCGCAACCGAGACCATTAAGGCGATAGAAGTGCGGATCTCCCTTTAGTCAGCCCGAGCGAAACAAATAGAGAAGGATCTAGATAAGGGGGAAAGAAAGGTCTTAACATCGATCAACGGTGAGCGAGAGGAACAAGAAACCCTAAGGTGTCAAAAAAGGGAGATGAGGTTTGGTGGGAGAACCCTATTTGGTTGCGACAAAGTGTCGACCCTTCATATGGAGAGGAGTGAACGAGCGACAGATGGTCAACCCATTAGCTAGCACAACGATAGGTTTCGTGCAAGTTCTTTCTATCGGTTTTGGGGACCTTCTAGAAGGTTCTTGAATGGTGTTTTTAATGTTAGGTTTCTTTTTAACAGTTTTCTAGTTTACATTGGTTTTCTATTTATTATTTTTTATTTCTATTTTTATTTTTTCTTGAATTCTCAATTTGCAAAAAATGTTTGGAATATTTTTAAAAATTTAAATTTAAAAAATGTTTGTGTTTTTCATTTTTTTGTTTGAAATTTTACCCACAAGTATTCAAATTTCGTTCATAAAATGGTCAAGAATTTCCTTTTTTTGTTCATGTTTTCAAAAACACTTTACGTTTAAAGAAGTGTTTGGAATTTCAAATTTTGTTCACTTTTCCCAAAAAGTGGTCAAAATCTTCAATTGTTGTTCTCAATTTCAAAATTTATTGGCTTTTTGTAATTTTTTTCATGTTTTTCAAAATAGTTTACTTTTAAAAAATGTTCAGAATTTCAAAATTTTGTTCCCAGGAGGTCCTGTTTGGTGGGAGCTGCGATGGAATTTCCTTTGCTGCGTGGACTAACTTCTGGTTACATATGTGTTTAACGCAACCATCTGGGGAATGGGCCTAAAGAACGGCGGGTTTTGGCCCAAAGCACACTAGTGTAGCTCTGGCGTTAGTCGCGTCCAAATCCTCACGCTGCCGTCAGCCCTAGCCGTTTCCCCCCACCTCACGAGCTCTCACCACCCACGAACAAATCCCTCACAGCCGTCCGATCCTCCGCCACGTCATGGATCCGCGTGCCTGTTCTTGTACCCAACGACCAGGATCTGTGCTGGCCCATCCGCCCAAACCTAGAGGCCTCTCGGCCCTCTTGTTCTTCCCCGCCGGCTACAAATCGCCCAAAATTTCCCCTGATTTTTCCACAACCACAACACCAACTTAAACCAGAGGAGAAATTTTCTCGCGAGAGTTCGTGTGTAGTAGAGGAGTTGAGGAGATGAAGCCGGCGGTTGAAGGCGACGAGCGTGCGGCGGAGATCGCCCGCATCAAGGCTGCCGCGGCCGCCGCCAAAAAGGCGGCGGACGAGGTGGTGGATGTGGACGATGAGGGTGAGGACGACGAGGGAGATGAAGAGGAGGAGGCGGTTGACGGCGACGACGACGACGACGACGATGGGGAAGAGGACGAGGACGAGGGGGTGGAGGGTGAGGAAAAGGGGTCGGCGGCGCAGCAGGTGGTCGACATCTCCGACGAGGACGACGACGGCGGTGATGAAGAGGAGGGCGGTGACGATGATGATGACGACGACGACGACGACGATGACGAGGAGGAGGACGACGAAGTCGACGAGGAGGAAGAGCCCGAGGTATAAATTTCTCATCAATCATCATCTTGTATTTTTTTTGCCATCTCAAATATATGCCGTCTCAGTACTTTCGTTTACGTTTACTCTATGAACATATACTTCCGTTATGTTAGAGAAGTTCCAGATCCGTCTTCAGATCTTGTCGATACATGCTTTCCTCAAAGAAACCGGATTTTTCGTGGCTGTCGAATAATGTGTTTAGATCTGGAAAAAAGTAGGCAGGACAGTTGCATCTATCTAGTTAGATAGATTTAGAGATTGTGATTTTTTTCTTTTGCTCAACCTGCAGCTTTTTCTGCTCTGTGTTCGTTTAGATCTTGTCGAGTGTCCTCTGCTATACCGTTCAAGCTTTACCTGTCTTTCCATTGTGTGGTAGTTGACATTCAATTGGCATATACACCGGCCGTCCGTTGTTGTGTGATCTGCAGTGTAGCCATCAGATCGGAACCATGTCCCTTTTCCGAGAATAGTCAAGGACAAAGCATATGTCCCCTTTGATATACTTGCTATATTTAGTTGTTAAAGAAAAAATAATCCTTGTTTAGGGATGGTTTTCCATCTGAGCTGTTAACCTGTAAGCCACACAATAGAGATGGGGCTATGATATGCCATCTATGAATTATCTTACTGCACTAGATCTGCCTTGCGGTCTTCCAAGGTATCTTGTCTGCAGGAAATCTCACTATTTCCCACTCAGATCCAAAGCCACCTAGATATGCAACCAATTTGGTGCAGATCTGTCAGGTTCGATAGTAGTCCTAGTTTTCGTTTCTCACTCAGATCCAAATACACCTATATATGCAAAGTATTTAGTGTAGATCTGTCAGATTTGATAGTAGGCCTTCTTTGCAGCTCTGTCCATGTGTGATTGGAGATGAGGACATCAGAGGCTGTTTCTGAGGACGTGCCTAGAGCTCGTCCTATGTTGCACATTGACTGATTTGCCTATCTGATCCAAAGCACTAGTCAAACGCTTCCATTTTCATTTCTTTATTTTGCTGAGGAGGTGATGAATATCAGAGGCTGTTTCCGAGGATGAGCCTAGAGCTCTTCCTATGTTGCAAAATAACTGATTTGCCTATCTGATCCAAAGCACTAGTCAAACACTTTCATTTTCTTTTCTTTATTTTGCTGAGGAGATGATGAATATCAGAGGCTGTTTCTGAGGATGAGCCTAGAGCTCTTCATGTGCTGCAAAATAACTGATTTACCTATCTGATCCAAAGCACTAGTCAAACGCTTTCTATTTCTTTTTTTATTTTGCCAAGGAGATGATGAATATCAGAGGCTGTTTCTGAGGTTGAGCCCAGAGCTCTACTATGTTGCAAAGTAACTGATTTGCCTATCTGATCCAAAGTACTATTCAAACACTTTAATTTTCTTTTCTTTATTTTGCCGAGGAGATGATGAATATCAGAGGCTGTTTCTGAGGATGAGCCCAGAGCTCTACCTATGTTGCAAAATTACTGATTTGCCTATCTGATCCAAATTACTATTCAAATACTTTATATTTTCTCTTTTATTTTGCCTAGGAGATGATGAATATCAGAGGCTGTTTCTGAGGATGAGCCTAGAGCTCTCCATATGTTGCAAAATAACTGATTTGCCTATCTGATCCAAAGCACTACTAGGTAGAAGTTTTTTTTGGGCTACTGGTGAGAGGCTGTATGTAGGCTCTATGCTTGCTATCTTGGCTGTTGTGTCAAAATTTGTTTTACCTTTATTGGGGAAATGATGATTAATTCATCAGATATGTCCTAAACGGGCTTTTAAAAGAATGGTGACAAATTGCACGTCAGTCTGATCCCCTATGGTTTTTAACTAATTTGTTAGTAGTATCCACTTTTATTTGGGAAATGATGATTATTTCATCTCAGATGTCCTTTATGGATTATTCAGAATGATGAGAAATTGCACGTCAGTCTGATCCCAAACTGTAGTTAAACTGTTATTTTATATTGATCTGTGATTAGTTGATTTATGTTGATACTTGGTTTGCCCATCTCATCTGTGATGAACATTCCTATAATAGTCAACTTGCATCGTTGTGAGCAGTCAAACTAACTTGGACCCTTGCACTGTTGTTTGGCAGGAGGAGCTAGGAACTGAATATCTGGTGCAGCCCCTTGGCCGTGCTGAAGACGAAGAGCATTCCAGTGACTTTGAGCCAGAAGAAAATGGTGATGGTGCTGAGGACGAGGAGATTGAGGATGACGATGCTGAGGATGGTGAGGATTCTGTCAAGCCGCAATCCTCATCGAAGAGGAAGAGGTCTGGTGGGGAGGATGAAGATGATGATGACGGTGATGATGATGGTGATGATGATGAGAAGCCTCCATCAAAGCGATAGTCAATTTGTTCGTGCTGATCTGTGATCTTTTCTGCTTGGGCCAAGAAGGAAAATAATCCTCATGGAGAGGATTGTTGGTAAATGCTGTAGCTTTAGGACATCTGTGGTAGGTGTAGCAGCTCGAACTTGAGTCTACCCATGTTAGTTGTTAGTGCATACTGCTGATGTTGATTAACAGCCTCCGGGAACTTCTGTATGAGCATTAGATGTGGGGCTTGTTATATGCTTGTGTAGCTTCTGATTAAAACCTGTGGAATGTGGATGCTCTGTTCTGAATCTTGTTTTCATGATAATCTTGAACTAGCTTGCTGTTATTTTACTGTTATCTCTGCTCTGACCTACAGTTCTCTTTGGTACTATTTTGGTTTGAGCGCTTAGAAAGCATTTGCTGTTATTGGCACTTACACTCTTTGGATTCCCTCAACAAGCCCAGATACCATTGGTGCCAAGCCTGATAACATTAAATTTATTCTATCACAGTGCCATTGCTGGCTTAGTGTCATGGCTGTTAGCTTTGGCTTGATGATTTCACAATCCTGTTCTGCTTGCCACTCTACCACTAGTCACCCGTCTTTGCAGGCGTTCAACTGAAGTACTCGTTCTGCTCTTGTATATTGGAGATTGAGAGCTCGGGGTACACAGATAAAATAGATGGATGCGAATTAGGACGCTAAATGGCCAGACAGGGGGCCGTCACTGCATGTTCATGTCAGAGCTCACGAGTGCACTGGAGGAATCCACAGAAATACTTCACCTACAGTCGCAAAAGGAATCCTTCGTCCTTTGTTTCAATCGCGATGGTCACCCGGCCGTCTGCTAGATGCAGTCGCGGCGGCTTGGGTGTTCGAAAAAATGCGAGCATCAATCTCAAATATAGGATTTGAACTTTGATGGACTGGGAATACTAGCCAGCCTCCTAACCATTTAACCACATGTTGATTCACAGGTAGCACAATATAGTTGGAGATATAGATCTACTAGTAACATGCCTGTGCTACTCCGTGCTACGCTATGGAATGAGGAAAGATAAGGAACAACACAAGAATATACTGAGACATTGATCAAATCGATGTCGTAAAGTTGATAGGTACACATAGCACAATCAACCATACGGTTACACATAGCACAATCAACCATACGGTTCCCATCCGATAAAACGCTTCTTCAAACATTTAGAACAAATACCGAATTCTTGTCGAACCTACAAAAAAAGGAAAATCATCAAAAATAAATATTTGCAAACGATGTTGGTCAAATAGTAATCAAATAATTACAGGAGAAAATCTTAGCAAAAATTGACAAAATGTTAAACTGCAACTGGCCACAAGCATACATATTCCTTAAACTAGAATACATCTACTCACAACCAGAATGCGCTAGAAATGCTAAATTGCAAAATTTCTTCTAGTAGTTGTTGCCTCACGAACCTGAAATAGTATTCAATATGAACACAATGGTATCATTTTTTTAGGGGAATCTAAATCTGCCAAGGGACTACACTTAGAGCGCTCCGTCTCGTCTCCAGCCATGGTATGCCAACCCACGACATGGTGTGTTTGAGCGACTATCTGCAAAATGAGAGTCAGATAGGATTTTCTCCACCATGGAACTAAACTAATTAAGAGATACATACTTCTTTTAAAACATTTCCAACAATTATGTCGGTTCATTTTGGTATATGAGTATACAGTCATGAATAGTGTCTTAGAAAAGAATAGCACCATTTCCCATGGGATTTCAAGTATATATAACTTACACAATATCAAAATTTACTTGAGAGATTAAAACTGATATATGAACTCAAGGAGTTTTGGATAACACATCATCTAGGAGATGGAAGGGACGTGTTGAAGTCATAAAAAATCTATCTAGCTACAAGCAACACTGCACTCATTGGCACATATCAGACAAAATGTCAGAAGGCTATTATTAGTGCTACATATCTTTTACTCCTTCTGTCCCATAATATAAGAACGTTTTTGACACCACACTAGTGTAAAAAACACTCTTATATTATGGGACGGAGGGAGTATCATATAACAGTTCCAAGTCGATCTCACACAACTACAGAGTATGTATATGCTTTTTGAAAAACGATTATTTCAGATCATGTTCAACACAGAATAACATATAGCGAGCTGTGAAGCTAAATTACTAGATACAAAGTGTGTGACTCGAGAACTTATCTACTTAATAATACATTTAGTCGTCCTTGATCATGATCCTCTATTTATCTGGCACCAAACCATGCCAAGTACAAAAATTTGTCACAAGCCAAAATGAAAAAACAGTCTAGATACTGAATAGCAAATCTGGTACCAGCCCGAGGATGGAGTACAGTGAATTTCACCAAGGATGAACTGCAAGCTTCCGCAAAGAATCAAGTAGGAAATCTAAATCTGCAGCTCACAAGGTACTGAGCGGATCCACAACCGATTCTTTCTAAACATTTAACAAATCACATGTTTAGGAGAGACTACAGTTTCAATCACACACAGATCTGATACACATCTCTACTACAAAAATTGACCAATTTCTCGGGTCTGATAGGAGAAATACATAAATTACGAAGGGATGATCGTCGCTGGGAACGGACACAGTGGCTCGTGGTAATTGGCATCAGTGCCACCAGGAATGAGTAGTTCGCCACCGGCACAAATCCTCCATGTCTACAATGCCTGGGCTAATCATGGCGTTCCTGCCGCTGGTAGGCTATATGAAAAAAGGGTCTAGGTCGAGGACCAAGGACTGCACAACAAAGACTCAAGCAAACAACGAAAAATGGAGCAACTTACTATAGAGAACATACTTGGACATGGCAGCAAGCCAGCAACCACTGCTATCCTCTCTGTCTCCAATTGACTGCACAACCGGATCTAGAAGGAGAGCTACTCGGGCTGTCGGGCATGCTCAAAGCAAAATCTGATTTATTGAGACCCTAATTATCGAGGCGGTGTTTGGTTGAGCTGTGGATTTCAGAAAAGCTGCCGTGAGCTGTCAGAAAGCAGCCGTGAGGTGGTAACTGTGAAAAAGCTGAAAGTTGAGCAACCGTGAAACTGCGCTTTTGATAGAAATTGTCTGTAATGTCCTGAAGCTCCGGGAAAATGTTTATGTGCTACTTGATCGTAAAACAACGATCTATAAACGGATTGACAAATAAATGACCATTATAGAAAGAAACAAATACTCCACTTTTAAGTTACTCCCTCCGTTCCTAAATATAAATCTTTTTAGAGATTCCAATAAGAGATTACATAGGGAGCAAAATGAGTGAATCTACACCCTAAACTACATCTATATACATTTGTATGTAGTTCATAGTGAAATCTCTAGAAAGACTTATATTTAGGAACGGAGGGAGTATAAGGTTAATAATCTGAACAATAGCATAATAAAGAAACTGAACATACATATATGATTCAGCGTTAATGTATTCCAAATTAGCTGCAGTACTTTAGAACATCCGTACAAACTTTTCATAGAAATTTGGCCACATATTAATCATCTCAATACAACCAGACGCCATTGCATGAGAAGGCGTTCACGAGCTGCAGGTTTGCTGCGGCCGTGAAGTTGAGACGAAGATGTGAGGTGAAATTTATTGAAAGAAAGGAAATTACCTTGTGCGCTCTGTTGTGCTAGTTTCCTGCGCGTCCATCGGTGGCTCCGCCGTCACCGTGAAGCTGTATCCTAGCGTGGTTGAATCGGTGTCAGATGTCAGAATTGGAGCCTGGATGGATGCGAGGGATGCGGGGCCGGGAAGGGGAGCGCCCAGAGTTGGGGCGGCGTGGCCGGAGTTTGGGCGGCAAAGAGAGGAGAGGGGACCGGCGTTGCCGCGGTGGGGAGTTTGGGAGTTCTGGAAGACTCTGTTTCTATCGCGAGAGACGAAGAACTTCCAGCTCTTTTTTCATCTAAAGAACAGTTCCGGTGTGTGGGGTGTTTTTTGCAAAAATGCAAGGGGGCACTTGGTCTCAAGATCAGCCGTACCTTCCGGACCGGATGGTGCAGATGGCACAAAGGCAGATACACCGTCGTCACCAACTCCCATTTTTATAGGAGTAGAGAGTAGAGATTAGTTTATAATTGCCAAAACAAAAAAACTTACAACAAGAAAGTTATGTGAAACGGTGAGAGGAAGCCACTTAAAGAAAATTTCAAACGGCATATTGTAAAGATCCAAACATGAACACAAAATTGAAGAATTACAGTCAGCGAAACTAGCAACCGATCATGGGAGTGGAATCACAACATCGACGTGCATTGTTTTTGTGTAGAGCTTATCATGAATATGAAAGTGCTAGTTATCGACTAGGGGGGGGGGGGGGGGTGAATAGGCGATTTTATGGAAGTCTTCAAACGTGGAAGTTTCAAGACAAACAATAACAATGACCTAATTGATATGCGTGGAAGATAAACTACAACAAGCAAACCATAGTCAAGTATGCGATAATGTGAAAGTACAAAGACTAATAGCGACTTAGTAGTAAGGATCGGGATGGAAGATAGTATGAAGCCAACCAACGATAGTAGTCAAGCAATGAAGTCAAACAGTACGACAAATAGGCAATGACTTCACGAAGACAAACTCTAAGTAAAGGGAGGAGAGGATAGAACCGGTCACTTGTTGAAGACACATGATTTGTTGGACCAGCCCAGCTTGCCGTGACAAGCTATGACGTCTCAGTTAGGGAGGCTGAGATTCAACTCAGAAGACCGCGTCTTCACCTTATTCCCCTTGAGCTAAGAACACACAGTCCTCGCCCAATCACTCTGATAAGTCTTCAAGGTAGACTTCCGAACCTTCACAGACTTTGTTCACCGGCCATCCACAATGACTCTTGGATGCTCCGAACGCGACGCCTAACCGGCTGGAGGATTCACAGTACTCTAGTGTAATAAGTCTTCAGGTCACGCAGAGAGTAAGACTTGATGATGCCTAACACTCTTTGGCTCGGGTGTTTGGGCTTTGTCCTCGCAAGGATTTCTCTCTCTCAAAGGCTTCAAGGTGGGTTGCTCTCAAACGACAAAAGTCGTGCACTAACTCTGAGCGACCACCAATTTATGGTGTAGGGGTGGGCTATTTATAGCCACTAGGCAACCCGACCGATATGTCCGAAATGACCACAGGTCACTAAGGAACTGACACGTGTTCCAACGGTCGATTTCAAACACACACGACAACTTTACTTGGGCTACAAGCATAGCCGACTCATCCATTTCTGGAAAAGATCTGCTCTCCTTGTCTTCGTCGAAGACATAGGACTTGGGTAGAGCATCACTTCAGTCATTCTGACTTTGTTCACATGGACCCCACTCAACAGTATGATGGTTCCTATGACTCAACAAAGAAGAAAAAGGAAACAACGAAACGACCACGCCTTTCAAGGCTCCATAGTCTTCACTCAATGTCTTCTCATGTCATAGTCTTCAATATGAATATCTTCACATACCACCATTGTCGTCAGTGTCTTCATACATTTTTAGGGGTCATCTCCGGTAGGTAAACCGAATCAATAAGGGACAATACCTGTGTTATCCTGCAATTCTCACAAACGCATTAGTCCCTCAACCAAATTTGTCGTCAATACTCCAAAACCAACTAGGGGTGACACTAAATGCACTTACAATCTCCCCCTTTTTGGTGATTGATGACAAACTGGTTGAAGTTTTCAACGGGGATAAAGTATGTGAAATTGTAAAGGATAGGGCATTGTCTTCATAAGTGGCAAAGGCTCCCCTTGAAGATGTGCATATAAGTAATTTGCTTTTGGAATGCAAATGCACATGGCGAGTTGTACTTGTGGAGATCCTCTTCAACTTATGAAGATAATTCATCATGCATGAAATGATATAACTAAGAGAATGACATGCATAATGAAAAATGGACGTCTGCAGAATGATCTAAGTGCGGAAGTTATCATCGCACATGCAGAATTTATCATCGCATCACAGAAAAGCAAATAAGTAGCAGACGACCATCGAGTTTAAGTGTTACAACTCAAAGAACCAAATGTATCAAAAGCGAGAGTTGTAAACACTAGGCAAAATATAAAGCAACCGCCCATATGAACCCGCTTGAAGACTATCAAACTCATACGCTTCTCCCCCTTTTGTCAGTAAGGACCAAAAAGGTTTGAAGAAATAGAGCATCTACTCGTTCCCACGAGGAGTAGGTGAAGCAGCAGGGTTGTCGTTGTTGTTTGGCGACGCAGACGAACTTGGTGCAGTGTCGATGCGTGCAGAAGTAGGGGGCGGTGAAGTAGTTCAGCGATCACTTTGGCATTCACAGTTTCCGCGGAGGAAGAATAGTCAGAGTCTTCAAGGGATGGAGTTCGACGTAGGACAGCATTCCGTGGAGGAGTGGAGTCAAACTTGAATCTTTCAGTGAAGCCATCGTCTTGAAGATCTGCTTCAAAGATCGAAAGCAGCGCCAAACTCTTCCATGATCGCCGATGTGTCTCGTGAGTGACAAAAGCATTCTTGGTGGCAAGATTTGAATGCGATTGACGTCCACCAAGAGGCTTTGCATCCGTCGCTTGAGCCGTAAGTGATGCTTGTCTTGTTTACGATGCGGTGCCACAAGAAGTTCTCGGTCATTTAGGACGCGAGAGCGCTTCTTAGGCCTTTGGGCAATTGTGCTCTCGGTAGCTTCGGTTTGCGCACGGTGAGGCGACGAGTGTTCCCAGCCATTGGATAGACACGAGTTCTCGCTTGGACTCCTTCCATGGGTTGAGTGAAGCTTTGGTGATCACCATTTTGAAGACAAAGAGGCTTCTTGGCGTGCTCGGGGTATATGGCTTCAATCGACATATCAACCTCTCGTAGAAAGATCGATGATTGCAGCAGAGGGCTTATAGTTGATAGCAGAGTGTAGCTTGATGAGGCGCATGACCCATGGAGCATAGAATTTCAGGCCAAAAGGTCGAGATCCAGACGCAGCCGGTTCTTGCGGATGAAGAATTCTTGTGTATTGAAGTCGATGCCATTGAGGATGTAAAAGACCAATGTCTTCATGGCTCCTTCAAGTTTTGCGATGATGAATGCCCTTTGATAGGCCATAGAGTTCACACGATGATGTGATATATTGTGCGAGGCGATACTCAAGGTCATCAACAAAGAACTCCTTTGGGTATTCAGCGTCAGTGGCGAGGCTTCATCATGCTCAACATCCGGCTCATGTTGGGCTCGGCTTATGGAAGATGCTCTCGATTGCATTGTGGTGGAGTTGACAATCAGGTTCGAACAGCTCTCCAGGAGTGGGTAGGCCTGTAAGTTCAATGACGTCAAGAGCTTTGGCTTCATGATGAACATTTCCTGTCATCCACTCGAGAACCCATGTCTTTGTATCCCTGTAGTAGCCGCGAATGTGGAGGGTAGCATAGAATTGAAGCAAAAGTTCCTCATTCCAATGTTCTTTGTGTCACAAAGTCGAGCAGACTGCATCATGAAAGCGATCAAGTGCTTCTTCTAAGCATGGCAGTCCAAAGAATGGCTTCAAGTGTCGAGGCGCATATGAGGGAAAATGCACCCTTGATCATACGTAACGCAGGAGTAATAGCTTCATTACCGATAGCTCAGAAATGATCGATGATATTCTTGGCCTTGAGTAGGGGTTCTTTGCTCTGTCAAAGAAGGTGTTGTGGGCTTTGAAGCCATTTGCATTGAAGGACCACAGAGAGGTGGCAGCACTGGAACCTTGGCAGTCTTGGCTTTGGTTTACGGACCAGAGGCCTATGCTCAACATGATAATCAAACCGAGGACCAGAGGCATTAGGCGGAGGGACGAGAACGGGCCATTTGATGTTGATGAGCTGACCATAGTTGTATGCTTGCTCAATTGTATGGGGCCTTGGTGGCGTAACAGAGCGATGGCAACAACAGAGGCGTCAGGGCACAATGAGATGCTTCTGTGAGCGGTTGCATCATTGGCTTCGGCACATTGGTTGGTGCAGTTCCACATTTGCTTGACCATGACTACGTCGTTGGCTTCATTTGTGTTGGTGGTGGCAGCCTCAAGATTTTCAACCTCCACTTGATGAGCCGGAGGGTCGGGCACCGACACGTTCACTACGGAACAACTTCTTCAAGAATGGGGGAGTAGGGACACGTTCTTCTTCTTGGTTGTCATCGGTGATGCAGCCGGATTGTCTTCGGTAGCTTTGGCTTCGGACACGGAGACATTCACAAATGGAGTGGCTTCTAGAAACACTTGACGTGCAACAGATTGGTGGTGCACTTATCCTTCTGGAACGCTCGAAAGAGGGACTTGAGGCCTTGGTCCTTTGCGAAGCCTGCGTAATGCTGGCGACGCCTTTGGAGATGGAGTTGGCTGGGCCTCAAAGTCAGCCTCTTCTTCTTGCACAGGTGGTGTGACTTGTTGTTGTTGGGGAGTACTCGGTGAGTCTTGTTGTTGTGGGTGATCAGCCCATGATGCATCCTGAGCAATTGGCGTCGAAGGGCGACCAATCTTGATGAGTTCGCTGTTCGTGAGAACAGGCGATGATACCAAGTTGTGTTCGATCTGAGGAAGAACTACATCATCTTCAACATTGTCATTGTGACCAATGTCTTCAGCAGCGGTGGGATCAACTGCTGGAATGTCTTCAGCTTCATGAGCCTTTGTGGAAGCAGGCTCATGAACTATCATCCATCATTCTTGGTGTTCAGATGCAAGGTGAACCATTGAGATAGGTTCAACAACTAAGGGCGCTGTGGGAGCAGCCCGATCCTTCTTGGTTTTGCGCTTCTTCTTGGAGGGAGCAACATCAGAGGCTTCAGGATTTTTCCTTTTTCTGGCTTTAGCCTCGGCGATCCTCGTCTTCTTGATTACAAGCGGTTGACTGACCTTTGGCTTCGAGCCAGTCATGCTGCTTGGGAAGACTATGCGAGGTTCTTCTTGCCTTGAAGGTGCAGATTGTTCAGTTGATGGCTTCTTCTTCTTTGCAGCTATTCTGGGGTCAATGCCAGGACGACCAAGAGCCTTGCGCTTCTCAAATTTCATTGTAGGCTTGCACACACTTGTCAAGAAGACTCTTCATGCGCACACGAGAGCCTTTAGCTTCGTCGCGCTTCTTGAGAAAGGCTTCTTTGAGCTCGTGCGGCATGATCTTGAAGTTTTGACATCTTGAACGCTGAGCTCGCCACATGCTTCTTGAACTGAGCTTTCTCATAGTCGATCTTGTGCTTCAGTTCAACGATGCGCCGAGCAAGAGGTAGCTCGAAGCAATGGCGCCATTGAAGGAGACGCCGAGGCCAATGGGAAGTTGCAGATCTTCAAAGCTGAGATTTGGGGTGTCAAACCACTCATCAATGAAGTTATGGATGATTGCTACATCAAAGAGAGGCAAGTCATTGAAGATCTACTATTTCCTTGCTCTTGAGCAGTTGCTCAAGAGCATCATCCGCAAGATCTTCATCATTTGGATAGATCAATGTGCTCTTCTTGCGTAATGGCAGCAGGAGTCAATGTCCGATCAAGATTTTTGACGATTTTCTTTTTCTTCTCCGTCTTCTTGGAGATACGTGATAGATCTTGATCGCACTCGCCTTCGTGGAGGTGCAAGGGCTGGCTTCGCACGTGAAGCTTTTGGAGGAGCGGTGATCTTGAAGCCTTAGCCTTCTTTGGCTTCTGCGGCTTTGGAGTAGGAGCTGGGCTTCATCGATGTCGTGATTATCATCAGAATGATCCACTTTGGCACCTTGGACTGAGATGTGAGTGAGGCCATCAAGGTTGTATAAAGGACCGATGACATTGGGTTCTGCATCACGTGAGCCGTCAGCACGGGGAGCAAAGGGACAAGGGTTGAAGTCTAATCCCAATGACTTCTTGTTTTCCTTGGCGGATGCCTTTGCGTGCTGGAAGTTGCGCTTGAAGAGATTATCGTCACGACACCAGAGCAATGACGATGGGTCGGCATTTTCAGGCTGAGGTCCACGGACCATACAAGGATAGAAACCCCGTGCAATAGCTTCAGCTCTGTTCTTGGGTGGAAGGCCTCGAAAGAGAATATCACCCCAAGGACTTATGATAGCATTCTTCTTAGTGTATTCCTGGGTCACGAACTTGTATTTGAACCATTGTTCAGCCCAATATCGTCGAATCCATTGGATTCGTGTCTTACCGATTATAATCCTCTTCAGGATCTGTCTTGTAAAGCTCGAGAGGTCATCGTGCAAATCTCTTGATGTTCCCCACGACGCTGTCTCGCCACCCTTCCTCATTGATTTCTCTGCAGCCATGAACTTCAAACTAAATGGCTTCAACACGTTCGAAGGCTTCAAAGGCTTTCGCTTCGGACAAACAGAGGCGGCTTGGAGAGTTAATGTGATCTTTGTAAGAATTCGCAAACGAATGCAGACTATGAGAACCAAGGGATTCTCCCACGGACATGTACCTGTGACAACATTAGAGATGCGAGGGAAGGGGAAGAGGTCATATGCATTCTCAGAAGATTTTGAAGATAAATCAGTTTGAATACATTGACCTCATGATGCGAAGACATTCACTTATATGTTGAGAGTTGGTTCCAGATTTGTACGAATCCGTGAATAAGTACAAGTGAGGAATCTAACTAGATATGAAGCTTAAGTGAATATACTAGGCAGTATGAGATGCGCATGAATAGATCTAACATTGTATAGGCGTAAACCAATTTTGGTAAATAGGATGAATCTTTGAGGATCAAAAGATGGTAAAAATAGAGTTGTATTTACCACACGAAGAACTGCTAGATGGGATAAGTAGGAGACCGAGCAGTTCAATCCACCGTTCTAACTTGGCGACGGAGGACACCCTCTGGCGGCGGCGGAGAGGACGATGTCTGCGGCCGGCGCGAGGACGGCGTCAGAGAAGTCGCGGCAGCTAAGCGCTTCATCGCCGGCGTCATCGAGAGCTAGCGGTGGCGCTAGGGTTTTGACGAGGTGGAGAGGTGGACGAAGGTTTTCTTTACCGCAGGGGACATGTATTTATAAGGAAGTATGCGGCACAATGCAATTACGCAGGTGCCCCTGGCGGTTCACATCTGAGGGGAACGTGGCAAGCATGCAACATACTCAGAGTTGTCCCACGTTCCCACACCCGCCAGGTTTGTCGGATGGTCGTTCCGGCTTCTCCGGATTTCAAACAATAAGGATGAATCATTTAAAACATACTTAATGTTTGTCTACGTGTCTTCACGACAAGGACGCAGAGAAGGCATTCGGCAGTTTCAATAGAATGCATATGATTTGGACAGATAGAGTTTGAGATAGAAAGCATAGAGAGATTAGGGTCCGATCACATTCACTTAGTTCAAAAGATTCAACTAGGAAGACATACCTATAAGTGAATGCTGTAGAGGACAGAACACTAGTATATATATATATATATCAGAAAGCAATCAAATCAACATAGTGAAGAAAATCATGAAGATAAGTTGAAATTTGAAGACAAACCAAATGCAAAGACATAGCAAAAATAGCGCCATGAGTGAAACACTTTAAACAGAGAAATTTGGTGGTGGCGTTACCCACCGTATAAGAAGTATTAGACCCAGACATGGCGCACAATTATCGTGGCGCTCTGAAGTCAAATTCCACGTTAATGTATTCACACTCAGAATGTAAGTCTTCATTGATTGAAGATATACTTTACTTCGTGTGTTGCACATCTAAGTCACCAACATGCATAAGTGTTAGGATGTGTGCCTGATCACGTGACATTTGAGGATTCCAAGATATTTAGCTCACGGTAACTTGCAAAACCTTTTCTCATCCAAGGGCTTTGTGAAGATATCTCGCCATTGCTCTTCGGTGTTGGCGTGAATGATGTCAATATCTTTCTTCATGACATGATCTACGAGAAAGTGATGACGAATTTCAATGTGCTTTGTCTTCGGTCTGGATCGGATTGTTGGCAATCTTGATGGTGCTTTCGTTGTCGCAGAAGAGAGGTACTTGTTTCAGATTGATGCCATAGTACTTGAGAGTTTGCTTCATCCATAGAAGCCGAGCGCAAAGAAGATCCAACAACAATGTATTCAGATTCAGCAGTTGAGAGTGATACGCTTTTGCTTCTTTGAAGACCAACAGACAAGTGATCGTGCGAGAAAGTGACATGTGCACGATGTAGACTTGCGATCCACCTTGTCACCAAAGATAATCGACATCCGAGAATCCAACGGATCAAATTCTGAGCCCTTTGGATACCATAATCCGAGTGTTGGGGTGTGAGCCAAATATCGAAGAATTCACTTCTGACTAAGTGATGCGATTCCTTTGGTGCCGCTTGAAATCGAGCACACATGCAAACACTAAGCATAATATCCGGCCTAGATGCACATAGGTAAAGTAAGGAACCAATCATGGAGCGGTATACCTTTTGATCAAATTCTTTACCATTGTCGTCGGGACCCAGATGGTGTTTGGCTGGCATTGGCGTCGTGTAACCTTTGCAATCTTGCATTCCAAACTTCTTCAGACAATCTTGGAGGTATTTTTCTTGAGATATGAAGATGTCATTCTTTGTCGATTTAATTTGAAGACCAAGGAAGAACTTCAGCTCACCCATCATGGACATCCGATATTGCTCTTGCATCATGTATCCAAACTCATCACTATACTTACGGTTGGTGCGGTAGAAGATAATGTCATCCACATATGTTTGGCACACAAACAGTTCACCATCATATGTCTTCGTGAAGAGTGTGGGATCGAGGGATCCAGGTTTGAAGCCTTTGCTCTTCGTGAAGTCTTTGATCAGATCATACCAAGCGCGAGGAGCTTGTTTGAGGCCATCTGATGCTTTGTTTAGCTTGTACACCATATCTGGATGTTTTGGATCTTCAAAGCCGGTGGTTGAGCGACGTATACTTCTTCTTCAATCTTGCCGTTGAGAAATGCACTCTTCACATCCATTTGATATAGCAAGATGTTGTGGTGGTTAGCATAGGCTAGCAAGATGCGAATAGCTTCAAGCCTAGCCACAGGAGCAAATGTTTCATCAAGTCAATTCCTTCAACTTGAGTATATCCTTGAGCCACAAGGCGTGCTTTATTTACGGCGACTTGACCATGCTCATCTTGCTTGTTTCGATATATCCATTTTGTGCCAATAATGTTATGCTTGCGAGGGTCAGGACGCTTGACAAGTTCCCAAACATTGTTCAGCTTGAACTGTTGAAGTTCTTCTTGCATAGCTTGTATCCATTCAGGTTCCATAAAGGCTTGACTACTTTCTTGGGTTACGATATTGACACAAAAGAAAAGTGCCCACGTAAATTTGCTAAGCTGTGTTGCTCTTGAGCGAGTAAGTGGACCAGTGCATTGATGCTATCAATTATCTTCTCAATTTGTACTTCATTTGCAACTCGAGGATGAATCGGACGAAGACCTTGCTCTTGCCGATCATTATCATCATTGGGAGGATTGTCTTGATCGAGCATTGTCTTCGAGTTGGTTAGGTGCGTAAATGATAAGTTCCTCTTCAGTTTGTGCTTGAAGGCATGATTTCACCGGTTCCCATCAGCTTGATAGATTCATTTGGGCGGAGCTTCGTCTAGTGTACTTGGCAGGGAGCTCTCTTTGTGAACCATTGGTTTCATCAAATCGCACGTCCACAGCTTTGACGATTTTGTAGAGATAGAGGTTGAAGACTACGTAAGAGTGCGAGTCCTTTCCGTGAATCGAGCATGAAGCCTTCGTGAGCTTTAGGTGCAAATTTTGACTTGTGATGGGGATCCTTGATCCAGCACCTAGCTCCAAATACTACGAAGTAGGCGACATTTGGCTTCTTGCCAATAAGGAGCTCATAGGATGTTTTGTTCGAAGCTTATGGATGTAAACACGGTTGATGACGTGACATCTTTGTATCAATAGCTTCAGCCGTAACTTTCTTGGTGTCTTGTACTCGTCGAGCATTGTTCGAGCCATCTCAATGAGGGTTCTCGTTCTTGCGCTCTACGATGCCATTTTGCCGAGGTGTGTATGGAGCGAAACTCATGAGTGATTCCCATTGTATCCAGATAAAGATCAAGTCCGGTGTTCTTGAACTTCGGTGCGTTGTCACTTCGACACGCTTGATCTTGACGCCATAATTGTTCATGGCTCGATTGGCGAAGCGTCTGAAGACATCTTGCACTTCAGTCTTGTAGAGAATTATGTGCACCCATGTATATCTTGAGTAGTCATCAACAATGACGAAGCCATAGAGACAAGCAGTTGTTGTGAGGGTAGAGTAGTGAGTAGGGCCAAATAAGTCCATGTGTAACAGCTCGAAGGGTTGAGATGTCGTCATGATTGTCTTCGAGGGTGCTTTGCCCTAGTCATCTTTCCGACTTCGCAGCACCACACAAATGATCCTTCTTGAACTTGACACCCTCGATGCCTATGACATGCTTCTTCTTGGCGAGTGTGTGTAAGTTCCTCATGCCAAGATGCCCCACCCTCCGATGCGAGCCAACATTAAAGCTTTTGCCAGAAGACATACGACAAGCTGTGGACCTGCCGAGAAATCTACCATGTATAGATCATCTTTCCGATACCCTTCAAAGACTAGAGACTTGTCAGATTCCATTAGTACAAGGCAACGATATTTTCCGAATAGCACAATCATGTTCAAGTCACAAAGCATCGAGGCAGACATTAAGTTGAAACCAAGGGATTCAACAAGCATCACTTTATCCATGTGTTGATCCTTTGAGATTGCAACTCTACCTAGACCCAATACCTTGCTTTTACCAAAGGTCAACAAATGTGATGTGACTCTTGTCAGATGGACGTAAGGTTGAGTCCGTGAGAAGACTTCGATCACCAGTCATATGATTAGTGCATCCGCTATCCATAATCCATTCTGAAGCATGAGGTGTCATACCCTATAGTACAGTTAGGGGGATAGGCTTCACCAAGAGTATTGTGAAGCATAAACATTTGACGGGCAAGAGGATTATTGAAGCTCAGATCAAGATTAGGACTGATAGGATGAATGGCAAACAATTCAGGAACAAAATACATAGTGAGACCATTTGGGCATTTGATCTTGCGCCCTACAAGATGTTTTAGGTCCCCAAAGAATAGCATCGACGCCTTTGATTTTCGGCCGAGACCCTTCCCTGCAAGCGAAAGTTAATTCTTCTTAACCACCAACATCTTGAGGGTGGCTTATAAGCAATGAGTCTAAGTGCAGCATCTGAGAACTTCGGCTTTGGAGCCCTATCAAATAGCCTTGTAGGAGATGAATGATACTCATATGAATAAGCAGAAAAGTTCTTAGTTCTATGAACATAGCGGTTTGAAGACACACGCTCATATTCACAAGTTTGAGTACGGTGTCCCTGCAAAACATTGGCGCTTAGGGTGACTCTGTGTGAGTCCTCCGTCTGCATTTGAAGCCTTTGGACCATATGACGCCTTAGGTGCTGGGGTTTGTCTTCATCGGTGGTGTCATGATCACATTCTTGGAAGATTCTCAAGACAACTTTTGGGAACCCAGGATCTTCTTCATAGGTGGTCCATTCTGCAGTTAGTACCAATATACCCGGCAAACACTTCACCATTCTCGATTCTTGAACAACTTATAGTTTGCATCAAGGGATTCATCAATGATAATAGGATTAGCACAGTAAAGCCAGATAAGGTGGATGGATCCTTTGAAGGTCCCTTTGCAGCAACCCATGTGGTTTTGGGATACCGCTTTCGGGCTTCCAGAGGAACCATCAACATTCATTTTCCTCTCGAACCCAACACCCTCTTTCCTAGGGTTTCGGTTGAATATGCTTTTGAGGACATCACAAAGTGTCGATGTCCTTCGAGACTTTTATACATCCCTCGTTTCAAGCAATGTCTTCAACCTAGCATTTTCATCAGCAATAGTAGTGGTATCCTCCGCAGAGGGGTTAGTTACCACATCGGTAGTTGAAGACAATGCAACAAAGAAGCAAGTGGAACATTCAGCAACAGAGGTAGCGTTATCACGCTCAAGGCATTTTAGACATGGTGGTTCAAATCCATCCTGGCGGGACTGATCATTGAGCTGAAGTGACTCATTCTCTTTTGAAGATCTTCATGAGCCGCTCTCAATTTCTCAAGCTCTTGCTTCCTTTGAAGATAATCATAGGAGAGCTTTTCATGAGTGGTTGAGAGCGTTCCATGACGACTTTCAAGTTCTTGGTACTTAGCATGAATATTTTTATGTCTTCAACTAAGGGCGTGAACGTGTCATTTCCACGTCCAACGGGTCATCGCTTTTGTCTAACAGTTTTTGAGTATGTTCCATAGCTTTTTGTTGTTCAGTTGCAATTTTAGCAAGTGTTTTGTAGCTGGGCTTGGATTCACAATCAGAGTCATCTTCACTTGATGTTTGAAAGTAAGCATCATGTGATTTTACCTTGGCACCACGTGCCATGAAGCAGTAGGTGGGAGCAGGGTCGTCCTTGTCATCGGCTTGACGTTGGTGTGGAAGTCATTGTCTTGATGTTGGAGATGGACTTGGCAACATAGGTCGTGGCTAGAGCCAGACTTGCAACGCTGTGGTCGGACTCCTCTTCGGACTCCACCTCCGCCTCCTCGAAGCAGACTCCTCCTCCGAATCCATTTCCTTGCCAACAAAAGCACGAGCCTTGCGGATGAGCTCTTCTTATGAGATGAAGACTTTGATGAGGACTTGGAAGAAGACTTTGAAGATTTCTTCTTCTTCTTGTCATCGTAATCATATTCCTTGCTCTTCTTCTTCTTCTTCTCATTGTCCCACCGTGGACACTTTCGGAGATATAGTGTCCAGTTTCTTGCACTTGTGACATGTTCTCTTATTGTAGTCATGAGTGGAAGCTTCATCATTTCTTGAGCTAGATCGTGAAGACTTTCTTAAGCCCTTCTTCTTAGTGAACTTCTGGAACTTCTTCACAAGCATAGCAAGTTCCTTTCCAATGTGTTCAGGATCATAAGAACTGCAATGATTCTTCTTCAGATGAGGAAACAACTTTTGCCTTCAAAGCGCGAGTTCGGCCATAGTTGGGACCATAGATATCTCTTTTCTCATAAAGCTAGAACTCATGTGTGTTAAGCCTCTCAAGTATATCAGACGGATCGAGTGCCTTGAAGTCAGGGCGTTCTTGTATCATGAGGGCAAGGGTGTCAAAGGAGCTGTCAAGTGATCTCAGTAGTGTCTTGACGATTTCATGCTTGGTAATCTCAGTGGCGCCGAGAGCACGAAGCTCATTTGTGATGTCGGTGAGGTGATCAAACGTGAGCTGGACATTTTCATTGTCGTTTCTCTTGAAGCGGTTGAAGAGGTTGCGAAGAACACTGATCCTTTGATCTCTCTGGGTTGAGACGCCGTTGACCTTGGATAGCCATTCCAGACTAGCTTCGACGTTTCAGAGCACTCACACGGCCATATCGTCCTTTGGTCGATGACCACAGATGATGTTCTTGGCAAGAGAGTCCAGCTTGAATGAACTTCTTGACATCGGCGGGGTGACACCTTCACCAGCTTTTGGGAACGCCGTTCTTGACGACATATCAGAGGTCGACATCAATGGCTTCAATATGCATGCACATCTTATTCTTCCAGTAGGGATATTCAGTTCCATCGAACACGGGGCAAGCAGCGGAGACTTTGATTATCCATGCAGTCGACATAGCTAAAACTCCAGGTGGTTAAACCGAATCACACAGAACAAGGGAGTACCTTGCTCTGATACCAATTGAAAGTGCTAGTTATCGACTAGAGGGGGGGGTGAATAGGCGATTTTTATGAAAGTCTTCAAAACGTGGAAGTTTCGAAGACAAACAATAGAAATGACCTAATTGATATGCAGCGGAAGATAAACTACAACAAGCAAACCATAGTCAAGTATGCAGTAATGTGAAAGTACAAAGACTAATAGCGACTTAGTAGTAAGGATCGGGATGGAAGATAGTATGAAGCCAACCAACGATAGTAGTCAAGCAATGAAGTCAAACAGTACGACAAATAGGCAATGACTTCACGAAGACAAACTCTAAGTAAAGGGAGGGAGAGGATAGAACCAGTCACTTGTTGAAGACACATGATTTGTTGGACCAGTTCGATTCTTTGTGACAAGCTATGCGTGCAGTTAGGGAGGCTGAGATTCAACACGAAGACCGCGTCTTCACCTTATTCCCCTTGAGCTAAGGACACACAGCCTCGCCCAATCACTCGATAAGTCTTCAAGGTAGACTTCCGAACCTTCACAGACTTCGTTCACCGCCATCCACAATGACTCTTGGATGCTCGTAACGCCGACGCCTAACCGTCTGGAGGATTCACAGTCCTCAAGTGTAATAAGTCTTCGTGTCACGCAGAGAAAAACTTCGGTGATGCCTAACACTCTTTGGCTCTGGGTGTTTGGGCTTTGTCCTCGCAAGGATTTCTCTCTCTCAAAGGCTTCGAGGTGGGTTGCTCTCAAACGACAAAAGCCATGCACTAGCTACGAGCAGCCACCAATTTATGGTGTAGGGGTGGGCTATTTATAGCCACTAGGCAACCCGACCTGATATGTCCGAAATGACCACAGGTCACTAAGGAACTGACACGTGTTCCAACGGTCAGATTTCAAACACACACGACAACTTTACTTGGGCTACAAGCAAAGCTGACTCATCCAGCTCTGGATAAGATTTGCTCTCATTGTCTTCGCTCGAAGACATAGGATTTGGGTTGAGCATCACTTCAGTCATTCTGACTTTGTTCACTTGGACCCACTTAACAGTACGGTGGTTCCTATGACTCAACAAAGAAGAAAAAGGAAACAACGAAATGACACAGTCTTCGTGATCCATAGTCTTCACTCAATGTCTTCTCATGTCATAGTCTTCAATATGAATATCTTCACATACCACCATTGTCGTCAATGTCTTCATACATTTTTAGGGGTCATCTCCGGTAGGTAAACCGAATCAATGAGGGACAATACCTGTGTTATCCTGCAATTCTCACAAACGCATTAGTCCCTCAACCAAATTTGTCGTCAATACTCCAAAACCAACTAGGGGTGGCACTAGATGCACTTACAGAATCGAAGCACAATTCTGTAGATTGAAAGGGATTGGGTGAAGGAGTAAGGAGCTTATCACAAATTGAAGCACCGAATCATGAGCCGCAGCTACATTGTTCCCTCGGTTCGTAGTGTTGCCGCATATAGTCTACATCCCCATCCCCACGCTCCGCCATCGTTCTTCTATATGCGACCAATGTGGCCCTTCAGGCTACCTCGAGTTCACTGGAAAACACCTTATTTTTCCAATACACTCTCCTCGCTAGCGTCACCGTCTCTTCACCGACTAGTTCATCTACTTGGAGAACCATGAGAAACATCATCACCTTCTACCCACATGGCATTTTGCATCACAACTGTTTCAGAGGCCTCTTCTGCTAGTCCATCCGACATGGTGTAAAGTTCATGATGGTCCCCATCTACATACGCTTGGTACTAACAACACTGATGCGTGCCTTTCTCCCGACATGTCCATGGGCCTAGCAAACCTGTTTGGACACACCAACTTTTATAGCTTCGACAACATCATGTTTGGCATCAGCACTGTCACACACAAATTCATTCAATTGACTGTGATGTGCACCAGCCGAGAGATCATATCTCACGACACACATTCACTTGATAACATGAATACCAAAACAACATATATTACAGGTACACGACCAAAGTGTTTCAACACCGCACTTTTGAGGAGGTTCTAAGAGTGAAGAAGCACAAGGTAGCTCCCCACCGCAGTCTGGATATGGAGTACATCAGCACTCACACTGATCTTTTTCCTGATGTGTATCATGTTCTGTGAAGCATGGATTTGCTTCACTTTCTGTAGTTCAACAAGGCTTATAATGAGGTTCTTTATACTATAGTTCTATGCCACTGTGTATTTGGTAGGAGATCTAATCATGACAGGAGATTCACCAACTTCAGACCTCAGGTGCATGATGATATGCTACACTTAGTGCGTAAGAAGCCCAATCCTGGGAAGGCGTCTGCTGCTACTGAGGTGGGTGGTTCCTCATCATGAGGTGCCACCGCACAGGATCCCACTGGCTTTGCTCACACCATTGCTTCTTCACCTTCGTTCAACAAGAAGGAGAAGAACATGCTTTTCCGTGGATTCAACAACTTGTTCAAGATGTGTCAGTCCAGTGCCAAGCCTCACATCAGGGATGTTAACTGCAGGAAGAAGATGTGGAGAGAGCCGAAGGTAATTAAGGCAGAGAACACCGGAGAGAGGCTCGACCACCTGGTCGCGAGGATGTTGACAGTTTTGCCACAGACTACTCCAACCCCCGCCTTCGCTATATCCCTGAGGATGAGGATGATTATGCTGCCAGTGCCCTCCTCGAGCTTGGATCCTCATGTTAGCATCATCTTTTCTCTTTTTGGTGTCTCGATGCTAATGGGGGAGGAGTGTTCTATCAGGATTCCTGTGCTTGGAGACACTGCAAGCCCTCGTGTTATCTTTGATTATTCTATGGGCTTGTAAAAGCTTTTATTTCTCGTTTCATACTTTTATACTTTGGTTGTGAGCTACTTTGTTTACTTTCGAGTAAGACTATGTGTTAATATTATATGCTTGCTGATGACCCGCAAGTGCACAAGGTTTAATTGTAGCTTTTTTGAAGTAAGAGTATTGATCCCACTGGGAGCACATGAATTAATCTTTTGTCTCTTCAAAGATTTAAAGAATATGCCTGCAAGTTGTAAGTTATCCAAAGCAGTAGTAAAGATAATGGTGTAGCGAGTGTAATAGTAAAAAGTGTGAGAAAAGTGAGAAATAAAGGTAGCACAAAAGAGCGTTGAAATCAATAAAATTAAGGCGTTCCCAAGGAGTCCAGATTCCCCACTAGCGTGAATCTATAGCGGTGCCTAAACACAATGCTACATCAGATTCCTAAGCCACTTTGCATATTTCTATTTGTGGGTAGAGTCGGTATAGATACATGCATACACTCGGTAACCCCATATCATATACGCCATCACTGTTCTTTCTCACTCCGTTTACCAAACGGTGATTAAGGGGAAAAGGGTCCCCATGGACGTAGCCTATAAGTGGTCTCTGTTTTACCCACTGCCGCAACGGTCCGGGACAAAGAGAGATAGGGCCTATCACACCACCTACCTTTGCAACCAGCTGATCCGCCAATAGTAATAACCTTTTGTCCAAAATTGGCATACATTGGATGGTTGACTTCACCCAATATCAAGAAGGTCAACATAAACATGCAAAGAGGATATTAAATCCTAGTATCAAATGATCTATTACACGCTAGGATTCATCCCTATCCCCGAGAACTACATGGACTACTCACACATGGAGGCAACACACATCATCAAGTGGTAATGGTGAACATGGAGGGATTACACATGTAAGACTCAAGTCGACCCTCTAGGGTTCTTGATGGGTTACAATGAAGAGGAAGTGGATGATGATGATGACAACAGTGATGATGTTGAAGCGCTCCTTGTGGATGGTGATCTCCTCCCCGGGAAGCTCCCCTTCCGTATCAATCTGGAGGCTAGGGTTCCTCCTTCTGGACGAGTTTCTGCCGTCTTTGGGCACCTTATCCCCGACCTGATTTCACAGGGTGGAAATAGTTGACGAGGCGGTTCTCCTGGCACGTGATACGACCGCTCATACGAGCGCTTCAGTCTTATGGTTGGCCTTCTTTTTCTCTGGAGCCGCCGCCAGCGCTTCCTATTTAATCCTTTTCATAAGCTGTGGATATCGAAAAGAAATGAGTCCATCATGAGATTTTGATATTGAAAATAACAAAAGAAGTGCGCGTACACAGTACAATCCCGCAAGGCCTATTATAAAGGCACAAAATAACAACCAAAATTACCACACAAATTGGACTCATCAACTCCCCCAAGCTGTAAGGTTTGCTCGTCCCCGAGAAAATACAGCTTGTAAGAAGAGAAGTCATCTTTTTTATAAGCCGTGGATATCGAAAATGAATGAGTCCATCATGAGATTTTAGAATTTGCATTATATGAAAGATCCCTCTCTGCATTAATTAGATGAACATGAAGGCTTCCACACCTTACTATCTATCTTAAGAAGACGTGCTTCAACTCTAAGCGATAATTTCTTCATTCTTTCAGCCGAACAAGTTACCTCGGTTTTTTGTTTAGTGAAGACAATTCCCTTCTTCCCGTTTTTCTTGAAGAACCAAGCCTATCCCATGTCATTGCAATTTTCTTTTCCCTTATTTTGGGCATGACATGTAGAGATATGATTGATTCTTTGCATTGACAATGGGTGTTAGCATAAGTCATTCAAATTTTGTTTCTATTGTTATTTTTTACCATAAAAGCAATTTATTCTTTTACATACTCGGATCATGAGTTTTTCGTCTTCACCAAGCAACTATAAGAAAAACTGAAATAAAGGTGATTTATCCCATCAAGTTGTTAACCTCTTCTTTCCTGTCGATACTAAAGATGTGGAAGACTTATAACCATCCTCTTTAAGCAGAATTATTTAGCATACAACAAGACCTATCATTCAACGAAATTTCAGACAAAACACCATAACAGCATATCCATTTAAACGTCCGTGACTTGTTGGATAAGACTCCTCCCTCTATCAATAAAAACAAGATTGTCCGCATTTATTTAAGTAAGCAAAAACTTCAACTGAAATTTAACTAGAGAGTGATAAGGGATACAAAGGTCTTCAACCCCCCAAGCTTAACATGCTAAGCCGGTTGAATTCATTTAGTATACTTTTTATTGATACAAGTGTTCTTATCTAGAGGCAAAGTGGTGATGCCGGTAAGGGTGTTAATCAGAAGCTTGTTGGTGACCTCCAAGTCCGTTATACAAGAACAATACATGCATAGCGTCTCATCTTAGTTGGCGATGATCCTCAAGCTCGTGTTCAAAGCCTCATGATTCTTAGTAGACAATGCTATTTCCATCTCCCTGATCTTCTCAGTCATAATTTTAGTTTCAATCTAGAAGTATTGACTTGTACCTCGGGTTGTGCAGATGGTGCAGGATTGGTTGTGCGCTTCTTCCTTGGGGGTCCCACCTGAATGCGTGCACTGATGGTGTGCATCTTGCGTGCCTTGGGGTCGATCTACTCGGACTCTCCTACCGGCTCATGGATAGTGCAATTGCTGAAACCACACTTACCTATGATGATTGAAGTGTCCTTAACAAAGTCGAGTCGGTTCCTAGTGGTGATGACCACGAGGGATCCAATGGGGACGGCCTCCATCTTCTTCTCTTGTTCCTCGTCCTCTACCTCAAAGGGCTCTTCCCCTTCAGGTTCCTCCTCCTCGGAGGACCCATCTCGAACATGACAGGTCCTCTCCCTCTTGCCTGTCAGAGAGTCATGGCCTTCTTGCTCTAAATCATTCTATTCTTGAGAGGAGGTTTGCCTCTCATCCACGAATGAGCCATTGCTTCCCGCACTTCAAAACTAGAAAAGACTTTGACTAGATTGGTTTGTTAGCTTTGATGAAGCAGGCAAGGGCTCTGTATCTAAGAGGTTAGGGGCGCAGGTCTTAACAAGATAAGGAAGTTAAAAAGAATCAGAAACTAACCACACATAATTGGGTGAAATTTTGTTAAGGATCGAAAAGAAATAACGACCGGTAACCTTCCATACGACCGCGGACGCTCGCACGTGGGGTCACATTCGACGAAGCCCGCATGGGCGCTCGTTCACCTTCCTCCGCCCTGTGAGAGTTTTTTTGTTTTTTTCAAGAAGATAAATGTTAGTTCTGGGTGATAGAGCCATCAACGACCTTCCATACAACCATAGTGCAATCGTATGGCTGGTCGTTTGGTCCATTACCCGAACCACCCAACAATATAGAGCCAATGATGGCATTTTACGCAATCACAAGTGATTGTATGGCTGAACGTATGACTCAAAAAACAAATAAATTTCTATAGGAAAACAAAATGAAACTAAATACAACAATGCTACTTGTTTCGAATTTCCTCGAAGAGGAGAGGATGATGCGTTATAGTAGAGATAAATATTTCCCTCAGTTAAGAACCAAGGTTATCAATCCAGTAGAAGAACCACACAAGACCTCGTGAACAACACCTACACACAAAAGAATAAATACCTGCACCCAACACGATCAAGGGGGTTGTCAATCCCCTCGGCGGTTAATTGCAAGGATCAAGTCTGGTAATGGTAGATAAAAAAAAATACAAATAAAAATAATGGTAAATAAATTTCAGCAAGGTATTTTTGGTTTTTAATATATGATAAAGATAGACCCAGGGGCCATAGTTTTCACTAGAGGCTTCTCTCTTGAACATAACATACGCTGGGTAAACAAATTACTGTTGGAAAATTGATAGAAGAACACATAGTTATGATGATATTCAAGGCAATGATCATGTATATAGGCATCATGTCCGAGACAAGTAGACCGACTCCTGCCTGCATCTACTACTATTACTCCACCCATCGACCGCTTTCCAGCATGCATTTAGAGTATTAAGTTCATAAAGAACGTAGTAATGCCTTAAGCAAGATGACATGGTGTAGATAAAGTAACCTCAAGCAATATGAATAAACCCCATCTTTTTATCCTTAATGGAAACAATACAAATATGTGTCATGTCCCTTTCTGTCACTGGGATTGAGCACCGCGAGATCGAACCCATCACAAAGCACCTCTCCCATTGCAAGATAAATCAATCTAGTTGGCCAAACCAAATGGATAGATCGGAGAGAAATACAAAGCTATAACAGTCGTGCATATAAGAATTCAGAAAAGACTCAAAAAATATTCATAAATAATTTGATCATAAACCGACAATTCATTGGATCCCAACAATCACACCGCAAAAAAGGATTAGTTGAATAGATCTCCAAGAACATCAAGGAGAATATTGTATTGAAGATCAAAGAGAGAGAAGAAGCCATCTAGCTACTAGCTATGGACCCATAGGTCTGAGGTGAACTACTCAAGCATCATCAGAAGTGCAGCGAAGACTTGAGCCCTCCATGATCGATTCCCCCTCTGGCAGAGTACCGGAGAAGGCCTCCAGATGGGATCTCAGAAGAACAGCAGCGGAAAAGTGTTTCGGGTGGCTCTTTGATGTATTGGGAATATTTGTGTATTTTTAGAGCTAGAATTAGGTCAAGAGGTGCCACGAGGGGCCCACAAGACCGGGGGCGCCCCCCGAGGCGCGCCTGGTAGGCTTGTCACTATGTTGTGACTCTTCAGGTCTTCTCCTAAAGCTTCTAGGGTCCCTTCTGGTCTAGAAAAATTCATCAAAAAGTTTCATAGCATTTGAACTCCGTTTGGTACTGATTTTTTTGAAAAGCCAAAAACAAGCAAAAGACTGCAACTGGCACTGCGCACTAGGTTAATAGGTTAGTCCCCAAAAATGATATATAATTGCATAATAAACGCCCAAGATTCATACTATAATAGCATGGAACAATAAAAAATTATAGATACGTTGGAGACATATCAAGCAACACTTACGATTTTTAGCAGAACCTGCACGAGTTTCCATGCCTCTTCCATCGCTTGTTTTTAAGGTAAGTCCTCGTGCCAGTTTCTTCTCTCTTCGGGGACGAAACGATGAAGATGTATTTTCAAGTTTACCTCGGTGCAATGGATTAGTATAATCAAATAAATCGACATCTCTTTCTTCTCTTACCCTGAGTTTGAGGAATGGTTCTTCCAATGCAACGAGCGGGAGCCCAGTATCCCCGAAGGTACAGGGTGGTTGCCCGATCCAAGGCCACCACCGTTACATATGGGATACATATTCTCATTCCTTGGTACTCCTGCTCCTCTTCTAGAAAGGACACATTCGTTAATGCATCATTTATCTCCTTGCGATCTAATATCTCGCTATCAAACTCCTGGAAAAGAAGAGACCACCTCATTCATCGAGGCTTCATATCTTTATTATCAAGGACTTCCTTTATTGCTTGATGATCTGTGTATAATATGACTTTGGTGTCGGTGATGTAGGGCTTGAACTTTTCACAAGCAAAAATCAGTACATATAACTCTCTATAATTCTTAGCATAATTTTTTTGAGCCTCGTAAGAGTGTGACTATCATAGTAAATAATATTAAACATGTTACCTTCTTGCTGGCCCAACACTGCACTTAATGCATGGCCATCAGTCTCACATACCACTTAAAAAGGTTGGTCCCAGTTTGAAGGTATAATAACAGGGGCATTGAGTAAGGCATGTTTGAGTTTCTCGAAAGAAGCCTTGCACTCTTTGCTGAACACAAATGGAACGCTTTTCTGCAAGAGGTTAGTCAAAGGTTTTGAAATAGTAGAAAAGTTTTTAATAAAGCGTTTGTAGAATCCAGCATGTCTGAGAAAAATCCTTATTCCTCTTATGTCTCGAGGTTAAGGGAGCTTTTCTATGGCATCTATTTTTGCTTTATCCACCTCAATACCTTTTCCAGATATTTTATGTCCCAACACAATACCTTCATTAACCATAAAATGGCACTTATCCCAGTTTAAAAATGAGATTAGTGTCCTCACACCTCCACAAAGCTTTATCAAGATTGTAAAGGTACGTAATCATTGAGTGCAGTCCCATAGACAGAAAAATTGTCCATGAAAACTTACATGATCTCTTTAACAAAATCAGCAAACATAGCGTTCATACATCTTTGAAAGGTAGCATGTGAATTACACAAGCTAAACAACATACAACGATAAAAGTACATAACAAAGGGACAAGTAAAGGTAGTTTTCTCTTGGTCCTCGGGATGCACTGCTATCTGTGAAAACCCCAAATATCCGTATAGATAGCAAAAGTGAGTATGCTTTGCCAGCCTCTCCAGCATTTGATCAATAAATGGTAGAGGATAATGATCCTTGCACGTCTCTTTATTTAGTCTCCTGAAATCAATGCACATTTTATACCCAACTATTGTTCTAATGGGGATTAGTTCATTATGATTATTAGGTACTACAACAAACTCTCCCTTTTTGGGCACACAATGAAATGGACTCACCCACTTAGTTTCAAACATGGGGCATATATACCTGCATCAAGTAGGCAAACTATTTATTTTCTCACCACCTCTTTCATTTCAGGATTCAATTTCCTTTGGCACTCGTGCACTAGTTCAGTCCCTTCCTCCATGTATATTCTATGAGTACATATGGAAGGAATTATACCCTTTAGGCCACCCATTGAATATCCAAAGGCTTTCCTATGTTTCGTCAGAGTTTTCATTAGCCTCCCTTTTTCCTCATCTGAAAGGTTAGCAATTATAATTATAGGATATGTATTCGTTTCATCTAAACACTCATACCTTAGTTCTTTTGGTAGAAGTTTTAATTTAGGAGGTGGAAGTCCCTCATCGCCTTTCTTTACTAGTACTTCATATTGTTCGTTAGCAACTGGATCTTGTATTGGCGCTTCATTCAGATGCTAATCAATCTCCACTTTGGCTGGATCTTCAGGGCTCTTTTCATAGTCTGTTAAACTCAACTCTAGTTCATCTTCCAGAGTTCCAAAGTAAATGGTAGCCAATAGCGCATTAATTTTCTATACATTGTTATCATGTTCTCTTGGTTGGGGGTGATTTTTAAACCTTGAAAAATGAAATTATCTTACCTCTTCCCCATACTTGAGAGAGACAACTTCCCTCGTGCAATCGATATTTGTACCTGCAATGTTAGCCAAAGTTCTTCCAAATATAATAGGGCAAAAATCATCTTTAGATATTTCCATAACAACAAAGTCTACCGGATATGTAAAGGTTCCTAGAATTTCGTAAGCATCGGGGACTATGCCATAAAGTTTCCTCAAAGTTTCATCAACTAATTTATCTCCATATCTGTAAACTACAGTTCACAAGCATAGGTTTCATCATGAATTTTAGCATAGAGAGTATAAGGTATCACATTAATAGAGGAGCCCATATCGCAAAGCCCAAAATAAGAAGTACTACCAAAGGATCAAGATACCACTGTTTTACATGTGTCAACTGCTTTAACGCAGCCTTTCACAAAAGATGTTACCTCTTTATCCATTGTTTCAATTGGGTTTTTCTTAGTCTTTTTCTCTTGTGGCTTTACATGGATATTGCAGACGTCTTTATCTTCCTCCTCTTTCTGCACCTTACTTAGGTGCTATAGTTGTGACTTTCTAACTGAAAAGGGCAATATCTATACTGGTTCATAATCATCTTCAATGGGAGTTACTATTGCTTCTACCTTCAAGGCCTCGCAACCGCCTCTTCCTCAGGGTCCTCATCTGTGCAACACTTCCATTTTTTCTTTGGAAGTTCCATATGCTCTGCATAGCTCTTAAAAAATCTGAAAACAATCTCAGGGTCAAGATAAAGTTCATCGCTAACTTGGTTAACTCTCCCTGAATTACTTAAGATAAGATTTTATGTAATCAAAATCTATATCAACTTTAACCTCTTCTTCCTCAACACTCACCAATCTTCATGATTAGCAAGTTTACCATCTAATAATTGTTGGGGAACGTAGCAGAAATTCAAAATTTTCTACGCATCACCAAGATCAATCTATGGAGTAATATAGCAACAAGAGAGGGAGAGGATGAGCATCTTCATACCCTTGAAGATCGCTAAGCGGAAGCGTTACAAGAACGCGGATGAAGGAGTCGTACTCGCAGCGATTCAGATCGCGGTTGATTTCGATCTAAGCACCGAACAACGGTGCCTCCGCGTTCAACACACGTACAGCCCGGGGGAGAGGAGAAGTTGAGGGAGAACTCCGACAACACGACGTCATGGTGGTGATGGAGCTCGTGCTTCTCCGACAGGGCTTCGCCAAGCACTACGGAGGAGGAGGAGGTGTTGGAGGAGGGAGAGGGTTGCGCCAGGGGAAGGGTGCGGCTGCCCTCTCTCTCTCTCACTATATATAGGGGAAGGGAGGAGGGGAGGCGCCTAGGGTTCCCTAGGGGAGGCGGCGGCCATAGGGAAACCCTAGATGGGTTTTGGCGCCCCACCCCTAGGAAACTTGCCCCCAAGCCGGGAGGGTGGCTACCCTAGGGGTGGCGCCCCACCTCTCCGTGTTATGTGAGATGGGGTGTGAGGGCGCTCAGCCCCTTAGTGGGCTGATGTGCCCTCTCCCCTTGGCCCATAAGGCCCCCAAAGCTTGCCGGGCCTCCAAACCCCTTTCGGACACGCTGGTCATCACCTGGTACCCTCGGAACAATTCCGGACTCCAATACCATTCGTCCAATATACCGATCTTCACCTCCGGACCATTCCGGAGCTCCTCGTCATGTCCGGGATCTCATCCGGGACTCCGAATAACCTTCGGTAACCACATACTATTTCCCATAACAACTCTAGCGTCACCAAACCTTAAGTGTGTAGACCCTATGGGTTCGGGAACCATGCAGACATGACCGAGACGTTCTCCGGTCAATAACCAACAGCGGGATCTAGATACCCATGTTGGCTCCCACATGTTCCACGATGATCTCATCGGATGAACCACGATGTCAAGGATTCAAGCAATCTTGTATGCAATTCCCTTTGTCTAGCGGTATTGTACTTGCCCGAGATTCGATCGTCGGTATGCCGATACCTTGTTCAATCTCGTTACCGGCAAGTCTCTTTACTCGTTCCGTAACACATCATCCCGTGATCAACCCCTTGGTCACATTGTGCACATTATGATGATGTTCTACCGAGTGGGCCCAGAGATACTTCTCCGTCACACGGAGTGACAAATCCCAGTCTCGATCGTGCCAACCCAACAGACACTTTCGGAGATACCCGTAGTGCACCTTTATAGCCACCCAGTTACGTTGTGACGTTTGGTACACCCAAAGCATTCCTACGGTATCCGGAGTTGCACAATCTCATGGTCTAAGGAAATGATACTTAACATTAGAAAAGCTTTAGCATCTGAACTACACGATCTTTGTGCTAGGCTTAGGATTGGGTCTTGTCCATCACATCATTCTCCTAAGGATGTGATCCCGTTATCAACGACATCCAATGTCCATGGTCAGGAAACCGTAACCATCTATTGATCAACGAGCTAGTCAACTGGAGGCTTACTAGGGACATGGTGTTGTCTATGTACCCACACATGTATCTAAGTTTCCTATCAATACAATTATAGCATGGATAATAAACGATTATCATGAACAAGGAAATATAATAATAATAACTAATTTATTATTGCCTCTAGGGCATATTTCCAACAGTCTCCCACTTGCACTAGAGTCAATAATCTAGTTCACATCGCCATGTGATTAACACTCACAGGTCACATTGCCAAGTGACCAACATCCAAAGAGTTTACTAGTGTCACTAAACTAGTTCACATCATCATGTGATTAAGACTCAATAAGTTCTGGGGTTTGATCATGTTTTGCTTGTGAGAGAGGTTTTAGTCAACGGGTCTGCAACTGTAGCGACCTGACCCAAAATCGGTCAAGTCTCTGTGTCTTTACCATCCCAAGATCATGCTGGCACTCACAGTACATTGATGAAATAATCAAAGTTCAATCACACCTGAATTTATTACATGATTCTCATATCGAGTCTTTATTACAATGGAATAAATTCGTCAAGGCCAACTCATGAGAAATAAACTAAGTAAAGCTGGAAGCGTAGAAGAATAAGCGAGTCCATCCGACTCAAAGGGCAATCGCCAAGCGCGGATCATAGCCTCAATCCTCGATCGGAATACTCCTCTCGCAACATAAGGCGTTGCGCCGTGTAAATCGACATTTTGAATATGCCGACAAGTCATGAAGAGAGAACAATAATAAAATTACTAACACTATATGCAATTTGGTGTGGGGCTCTAAGTTTCATCATTTTTGCGAAAAGCCGCTTTTTCCCTATAACAAGGACTTGTTTGCAATTACTACAAAATGTTGGTAGTTATTGAGATGGTTCCACCAACCAATGTCTCATTCCCAAACTATTAAGTCATAACCCCTCAATTAATTCATTAATTTTAGTGTTGAGATTTCGAATCGTCCAAGTTCCAGAGGCTCAAATTGTCCGTAATCGGGGACACGGCTAATCGATTAGATCTTTTCTCTGCAGAGGTTTGCACTTTACCCGCAAGAATCGTTCCTCCTTTTAAGTCTTCGCACTTCATGGTGTTTGAAGACGGACGAACGTAAACAGGGTCTTCCAAGAGTTCCTCCGCCACCGCGGGTACCCATCCAATCCTACCGTTCTTCTACATCTCGTAGTACCGGCCCAGCCAGAGTCACAACTAGGGTTGACCAAGCGAGCCCATAATGGCTTGCATCGCATGTAAGCTTCTGGTCAATGGGGTATACATCCGTCTCTTCGTGGCTGGGTGAAGCTTTCCGCAAGATGTCATGGCGCTTCTCCATGCATCCCGGCCAACCACTAGATTCTCCAGGGTGCCCGTTAACCGTCCTCCACCCAGTAGTGAATTCCGAAGTCCATCTTGAGCTTGAAGTTCATGGGGTTGTCATCATCTTGACTCTCACATCTCCCTTATGAATTCACTCAACCAATCCCGCTCACGAGCATAGCAATAATAAACTACTTCATTCCCGGTCATGGTAACAAGGGAATTGGTTCATCCTACCTCATGATACTACTCAAGTACATAACTTCAAAATTTCACCCATCTGCATGCATGGTGGGGAGGTATAATTCTAATGCAACAAAATCATAGGTATTGTAAAGAAACATGATCAATGACTTGCCTTGCTGACGATTTTCGTAAGCTAGGGACTCGTGGTAGCAAGCTTCGCACTCCGGAAATTCTACCAAGACAAACAAATATCACAATAAGCATATAGCATATGATCACTTAACATAATAGCATGCTAACATAACACACCAAACAAAACGAATCAAAACCCAAAGGAAAACTCAAGAAATCCAACTCAACGTTTTCCTACTTCAAGCAACAACTAAAATAGTTTTACATAACAAAAATTCTCTTAACAGAACCTAAGCATGGGTTTATGCTACCTAACAGAAAAGAATTCATCATGCAACTAGGAGCAAAAAGAATCACTTTAAAATCTATTATAAAACTCCCATTAGGCCTAAAGCAAATTCTAGTAAGAAAAATAAAATAAAAGTTTTATTTATTATAAATAAAAGTTCATGCTCTAAAGTTACAGAAACTAACCTAGAATAAACTATCTCTCCTGAAAAATAAATTTATTTGCTAAGTAAAACAATAGGAAAACAGTAGCTAGTTAAAAAAAATTAAGAATAACATGATCCTGGTTAAAACTATTTTTTATTAATACTAAAATGCCCAAATAAATTCCTACGGTTAAGCAATGTCAAAACAAAGCTGTGACTAAAAGAATCATTAAAAATAATATTCCTAACTCCTTTTATAGCAGATTTACTATTCTGTCAAAATCTAAAATAAAGCAATTTTAAATAATTTTAACATGACTAATTATATTTTCTGCAGAAACTATAAGAAATTTGCAAACCAACAAAAAAAAGAATCACTTAAAAATATTAAGTAGATTAAAAGATATGAATTTTTCAAATCTGAAACTATTCTGTTAAAACAGAAAACAAAAAATAAAGAAAAACGGGCTAATGGGCCTATCTAGCGCCCTGGGCGTAATATAACTAAATCGGCCCTAGTGGTTAAACCGAGTCGGCCGGTTTAATAAAAAAAACCTAACTAACCAAATAAACCGAAACTAACCGAGCCTATTTAAATTAAACCGTACCCCTTCGGGGTTCTAATCTGGACCCTACGTTTAGATCGGACGGTGGGGCATCTCCGGCGACTTACCGCGGTGGTCGACGGCGACGGCGGCGACGGTGCGGTGGCTCCGGTGGTCGGGGACGACGGCGGAGACCTCCGGCGGGTGCGGCGGAGCGAGGGGGAGTCGACGGTGGAGTCGGGGGAGCTCGAGGGGGTCGGGGATGGCCGGGGCGGTGGCAATGGCGCGGCGGCGGCTTCGGGGCTCCGGCGAGCGATTGCGGGCGAGAGGGAGGGTTAGGCGAGGGGCGAGGAGGCGGAACGGGGCGAGGGGGGAGGGGTTTATATAGGGAGGGAACCGGCTTGGAGGAGGGGGCGAATCGGGGAGGCGATCCCGGGAGGATCCCGGATCCTTCGGGATTCCGGCGAGCGGCGGCGGGGTTGGCGTGGGGAGGAAGAAGGGGTGGGGTCAAGGCCACGGTGAGGGAGAGGGGATCGGGCGCACGGGTCGGTAGGGGTTTCACCATGGTCGGTTGCTGGCCGGGCTGGGTGGGCCGGGTTGGCTGGTCATACTGTGGCCTCTGGCATTTGGCCGGGCTGGTTCGGCCGGCCGGGCTTTTTTTTTTGAATTAAAAGAGAGAGAAAAAATATATAAAATATAAATATTTTATATAGGACATATATATATCAAAATGATCAGGGGAATATTCCCTATAGTTTGAACATTTTTCCAGGGGCAAAACTCAACTTTATAAAAAATCATTTTTCTAAAATTCCAAATAAAACTCAAATTTGAATTCAAACTTTTTGGCAATGTTTTCTTCTGACATTTTTGGAGTGTCATGTTTACTCCTCTCATACTTTGTCTCAAGTATTGTCAGGCATAGTTTTGAAATAATTTCTACTGCCAAAATTTGAATTCAAAGTCCAACAACTCCAAAACTTCGGAAACTTCAAATGCCACTCAAATTCAAACAAGATGCATAGATGCTTAGCTATAATTGTAAAACATTCCAAATAGGAAATTTGGGATGTTACAAACCTACCCACCTTAAGATGAATCTCGCCCTCGAGATTCGGGTTGGCTAGCAAATAGGTGCGGGTGGTCTCGGCGGAGGTCTTCTTCTCGCTCCCAGGTAGCTTCCTCCTCGGAATGATGACTCCACAACACCTTACAAAACTTGATGATCTTGCTGCGGGTGACTCTGTCATGAGTCTCGAGAATTCGGACGGGTTTCTCCTCATAAGTCGATCAACTGTCGAGCTGTATGGCCTCTAGGGGCACCGTGTCTCTCAACGGAATATCGGCCATCTCGGCATGGCATTTCTTCACCGAGAAACATGGAAGACATCGTGAACTCCGGACAATCCTTCCGCAATTCCAACTTGTAAGCAACTTCTCCACGACGTTCGAGGATTTTGTAGGGGCCAATGAACCGGGTGCTAACTTTCCTTTAACACCGAACCTCTTGATTCCACGAAGTGGGGACACACGAAGATATGCCCGGTCTCCCGCCGTAAGTTACTTCCTTGCGCCATCGTCGGCATAACTCTTACGCCTCGATCGAGCTATCTTGAGCCTATCTCGAATCAGCTTGACTTTCTCTTGAATCTCTGATAAGATCGGAACCGAAAAGTGTTCGATCTCCAACACCATCCCACAAAGAATGGTGTTACGCACCTCCTTCCGTATATAGAGCTTGAAGGGGCCATCTTGCATCGGTGCGATAACTGTTATTGTATGAGAACTCCGCGTATGGCAAATTATCATCCCAGCTAGACCCATAGTCTAACACACAAGCTCTCAACATGTCCTCCATAATCTGGTTGACTCTCTCGGTCTGTCCATCTGTCTGCGGATGAAAGGCAGTCCTGAACTCAAGCCTCGTACACAAAGTATCATGCAACTGAATCCAAAACTTTGAGGTAAATTGTGTTCCTCTATCCGACACGATACTCCTCGGAACTCCGTGCGCATAAACGATCCTGGTCATGTATATCTTGGCCAACTTAGCACTGGTATAGGTAGTCTTCACGGAATGAAGTGAGCTACCTTGGTCAATCGATCAACCACTACCCAGATGGAATCATAACACGAACGGGTCCCGGTAATCCTGTGATAAAATCCATTCCAAGTTTTTCCCATTTCCACTCGGGAATCGGCAAAGGTTGAAGTAACCTGTTGGCTTCACGATGTTACGCCTTTACTCGTTGACAAACATCGACATCGCTACGTACTCGGCAATATCTTTCTTCATACCTGTCCACCAGAACTTTCCTTCAAATCCAGATACATCTTGGTGTTACCGGGTGAATCGAGTACGGTGAATCATGAGCCTCTGAAGAATTAGCTTCTGAGTTCGGGATCATTGGGCACATAAATACGATCCTCGTACCATATAGCTCCGTATTCATCCTTACGAAACCCTTTAGCTATTCCTTCATTCATCCTTTTCTTTATCTCATCAATTTCCTTGTCCGACTTACGGCTTCACGAATTCTTTCGGTCAAAGTGGACTGAACTTCCAGAGCTGCAACATATCCTCTCGAACTATCTCCATCGGAGATCTCTCGAGGCCATCGACTAACTCTGAGGTAATCCTCCCATTGTAAGAGTATTCACATAACCCTTACGGCTCAAAGCATCTGCTACAACATTAGCCTTTCACGGGTGGTAATGCAATCTCATGTCATAGTCCTTGATTAACTCTAGCCATCTCCTCTGCACGAGGTTCAACTCTTCTGCGTGAAAATATACTTCAAGCTCTTGTGATCTGTGTAAACATCACAACGGTTTCCGATGAGGAAATGTCTCTGTGTCTTGAGTGCATGCACTACTGCTGCTAACTCCAAATCATGTGTGGCATAATTCATCTCGTGTGGTCGTAGCTATCTGGAGGTATAAGCTACAACTTTTCCTTCCTGCATGAGTACTCCTCCGAGTCCCTGATGAGAAGCGTCACAATATACCTGATAATCTTTGTGTATGTCCGGCAAAATTAGTACTGGGGCTGTAACCAAACGTTTCTTCAATTCCTGAAAACTGGCTTCACAATCCTCGGTCCAAATGTACTTGGCGTCCTTCTTCAACAGCTCAGTCATGGGCTTGGCAATCTTTGAGAAATTCTCAATAAACCTCCGATAATATCCTGCGAGTCCGAGAAAACTGCGGATCTCCTTGATCGAGGTGGGTGACCGCCAATCGGTGACCGATTCAACCTTGGTGGGGTCAATCGCTATTCCTTCTCTGAAATAACATGTCCGAGGAATCCGACTTCCTTCACCAAAATTCACATTTGCTGAACTTGGCATACAATCGATGTTCTCGGAGTTTCTCCGTAACTAGACGCAAATGTTCCTTATGCTCTTCCTCGCTCTTGGAGAAAATCAGTATATCATCGATGAACACCACGACAAACTTGTCCAGATATTCCATAAATACCTTGTTCATCAAATTCATGAAGTATGCGAGGGCATTAGTCAATCCGAATGACATGACGGTATACTCATATAAACCATACCGGTGGTGAATGCTGTTTTGGTTATATCCTTTTCACGGATCTTCAATCGATGATACCACGATCGAAGATCGATCTTGGAGAATACCTTGGCTCCAACTAGCTGATCAAATAGATCATTAATCATCGGCAGAGGGTACTTGTTCTTGATGGTCACGCTGCTCAACGAACGATAATCCACAACCATTCTCAAGGTTCCATCCTTCTTTTCTACCAAAAGAACTGGGGCTCCCCAAGGTGATGAGCTTGGCGAATATATCCTTTCTCCAATAGCTCATTAATTTGATTCTTGATTTCTTTCAAATCGCTCGGTGGCATCCGATAGGGTCTCTTGGATATTGGGGCTGTGCCGCAATAACTCAATCAGAAATTCAATGTCTCTGTCCGGTGGCATTCTGGTAATTCCTCCGGAAACACATCGGGAAATTCTTGCACCATGGCACTTCCTCTGAACAACTCCCGTGAGGGAATTCACTGATTCTTCATCCGGCTATGCTCGGATACATACTTGATCCTCTTACGCCCGGGGTGGTGAGCAGAATCGACTTGCGGGCACAGTCTATGTTTCCTTCAAACTTCGTCAACCAATCCATGCCTAGGATTACATCCAAGGTCTGGGTTTCCAACACTATGAGGTCTGCGGGAAATTTATGGTTTCCGATGTTGAGGGTTGCATGACAGCCTAAACCTGCCATCATTTCTCCTCCTACGGAACTGACGCAAAGGGGGCTTCTAAGGGTTTTAGTGGGCAATCCGTACTTTTCCACAACTACCCTTGATATGAATGAATGCGTTGCACCAGAATCAAAGAGTACCAATACTGAACGTGAATTCAATAAAAACTTACCAACCACGATTACGGTTGATCATAGACGTCCTCCACGTCAATGTGGTTCACCCGTGCACGAGGGAAAGGGTTGGGCTTCTTTGCTGAGCTTCCATTGCCGCTTTCCATTCCTCTGCTTGGCCTCCGGGCAGTCGGTGGCATAGTGCCCTGTTTTCCGCACTTGAAACAGGTGATGTGACTTCAGATCCTTCCGAGCCGGGCAAGGTGACGATCTTTGGTTACCATTGCCATTTCCATTGCACGACTTGTTGTCCCGGTTGCGGTTGTTCCCGATTCCTCCATGGTTATGTCCTCCATGATTATGTCCTCCATGGGTGTGATGGGTGTGCCCTCCAGAGTATGGGGCATAACGGGGCTTCTGCTGAGCTCCAGAGTTGTACTTCCCCTGGCCATACTTCCGCTTGCGGCTATCAATCTGCTGCTGCTTGCCTTCAAGTATGGTGGCCTTGTCTACCAGCTCCTGGTAGTTGTTGAAGGTAGCCACCATTAGCTGCATTCCCAGCTCGTCATTGAGTCCCTCGAGAAACTTTTCACCGCTTATGCGGCATCCGTGGCCACATCATCCGGGGCATAGTGAGCTAACTTGCTGAACTCATCCACGCATCTTGCCCCACAAGACGGTTCCCTGGCGTAAGTTGCGGAACTCACGCTTCTTCGCACTCATGGCTCCGGTGAAACATGAGCGGTGCGGAAAGCTCGTTGGAACCGATCCCACGTGATGGTGGCGATGGGATAAGTGGCGGTGTAGTTCTCCCACCAAGATGCCGCAGGTCCATCAAGTTGATGTGCGGCAAAGCGCACCTTCTCTGCATCTGTGCATCCGGCGGTGGCTAACTCTCTTCCGACCTTGGAGCCAATCATCGGCCACAATCGGCTCGGTCTTGCTAGAGAACACCGGCGGATTCAGCCTTAGGAAGCGGGTCAAGTTGTCAACAGGGGTGGTGGCGGTGGATTGTTGTTGTTGTTGTTGTTGTTGTTACAGTTACGGATGAGCATCTACATGAGGGCATTCTGCTGCCGGATCAGTTGGGTGAGCTTCATGGAAAGTTGAAACCGGGTCACGTCTCGGAGGCATCCGGTGTTTTGGAGTGGATGAGAAAATTAGAATAGAACAAGGGTCTAATGAGAAAATATCACTACCCATATGAATGCACAATCATAATCACACCAATCATTTATTCAATCATCTCAAACATGGTTCAATCTCGGATTACAAATATCTCACGACTAATCGAAAATAACGGCCCTAAGCGATCGACGGAAAATAAAATAACATGGCGGTCGACTAAATATCTTCATCAATAATCCTTGCGTCCTGCAGTGCGGCGTCCTCCGGTGTGGCGTCCTCTGATGCGGCGCCTCCTCTTGCGGCTTTCTTCGGTGGAGCTCCCTTCATAATCCTGGTCATTGCTTACGAGGGGTCCGTCATCTCCACTCGGAAAAAGGTCCTCTCCCAAGTCCATCTTTTCCTCTAACGCGACAACCTTCATTTTCAGGTCGTCGACTCTCTCCATGAAGTCCGCGATTTCTTCCTCATGGTCAAGGAAGTCTCGCGTGTGCCTTCTCTTCCAGCCCAGTTCACGGAACAATAGCCTCCTGTGTACCTTAGAGTTACGGTAGTCTGGATTTCCGCTTCCGAGGAGACACTCCAAGTCTTGGACATACGAGAGAATGGAGTCGTCCTCTGATACGGATGATATCTCCATTCCTTGCTCATGCGAGAAACCATGGCGAGGTCCGATGGATCGAGCTCGGCCTCGCATTTTCTCGGAGATGTCCAAGTGCACGATAAATCGCCATGTCTCTTCCGAGGATCCAGTTGAAGTCGGTAAACTCAAAGTCAATAGGCTCTGTATGTCCTCCGAAGGTTCTCCTGGAATGTGCACCTCGATCTCAGAAGCGGGTATCCGTCGGAAGTGCATTGGTAGGCTTCCGGTGATCTTGGGCAGAGCAATCTTCAGCTTCTTCACGATCTGGACCAGCTTCGCCGAAGGGCATCGTCTCATCTGGTGGCAAAACTCCGTAGCAAAGCTGGGGTGAACTCATGACCATCTAGAATGTTGAAAATCGGAGAGAAGTCGAGAAATGAACAGGGAGAATTACAGAATGATAAGGACATAAAATAAATAGTCTCTTCCTATGGCTTTCCGATCCTAGGGGTTACGCCCCGCGTCGGCGTGCTCGATACCATCTCTCGTAGCGACTGACCCAAAATCGGTCAAGTCTACGTGTCTGCATACCATCCCAAGATCATCTTTGGCACTCACAAAGTACATTGATGAAATAATCAAAGTTCAGTCACACCTGAATTTATTACGATTCTCATATCGAGTCTTTATTACAATGGAATAAATTCGTCAAGGCCAACTCATGAGAAATAAACTAAGTAAAGCCGCGGACGCGTAGAAGAATAGCGAGTCCATCCAACTCCAAAGGGCAATCGCCAAGCGAGGATCGTATCCTCTATCCTGATCTTAATACTCCTCTGCTAGATAAGACGTTGCAGCCGTGTAGGTCAGCATTTTGAATATGCCGGCAAGTCATGAAGAGAGAACAATAATAAAATTACTAACACTATATGCAATTTGGCTGTGGGGCTCTAAGTTTCATCATTTTGCGAAAAGCCAGTTTTTCCCTATAACAAGGACTTGTTTGCAATTACTACAAAATGTTGGTAGTTATTGAGATGGTTCCACCAACCAATGTCTCATTCCAAAACTATTAAGTCATAACCCCCTCAATTAATTCATTAATTTTAGTGTTGAGATTTCCGAATACTTCCAAGTTCCAGAGGCTCAAATTGTCCGTAATCGGGACACGGCTAATCGATTAGATCTTTTCTCTGCAGAGGTTTGACTTTACCCGCAAGAATCGTTCCTCCTTTTAAGTCTTCGCACTTCATGGTGTTTGAAGACGGACGAACGTAAACAGGGTCTTAGAAGAGTTCCTCCGCCACCGCTGGTACCCATCCAATCCTACCGTTCTTCTACATCTCGTAGTACCGGCCCACCAGAGTCACAACTAGGGTTGACCAAGCGAGCCCATAATGGCTTGCGGCTGCACGTAAGCTTCCGGTCAATGGGGTATACATCCGTCTCTTCGTGGCTGGGTGAAGCTTTCCGCAAGATGTCATGGCGCTTCTCCATGCATCCCGCCAACCTTTGGATTCTCCAGGTGGTGCCCACAACCGCCCTCCACCCAAAGAGTGAATTCAAGTCCATCTTGAGCTTGAAGTTCATGGGGTTGTCATCATCTTGACTCTCACATCTCCCTTATGAATTCACTCAACCAATCCCGTCTCTGAGCATAGCAATAATAAACTACTTCGTCCGGGTCATGGTAACAAGGGAATTGGTTCATCCTACCTCATGATACTACTCAAGTACATAACTTCAAAATTTCACCCATCGCATGCATGGTGGGGAGGTATAATTCTAATGCAACAAAATCATAGGTATTGTAAAGAAACATGATCAATGACTTGCCTTGCCGACGATCTTCATAAGCTAGGGACTCGTGGTAGCAAGCTTCAGACTCGTAAATTCTACCGAGACAAACAAATATCACAATAAGCATATAGCATATGATCACTTAACATAATAGCATGCTAACATAACACACCAAACAAACGAATCAAAACCCAAAGGAAAACTCGAAGAAATCCAACTCAACGTTTTCCTACTTCAAGCAACAACTAAAATAGTTTTACATAACAAAAATTCTCTTAACAGAACCTAAGCATGGGTTTATGCTACCTAACAGAAAAGAATTCATCATGCAACTAGGAGCAAAAAGAATCACTTTAAAATCTATTATAAAACTCCCATTAGGCCTAAAGCAAATTCTAGTAAGAAAAATAAAATAAAAGTTTTATTTATTATAAATAAAAGTTCATGCTCTAAAGTTACAGAAACTAACCTAGAATAAACTATCTCTCCTGAAAAATAAATTTATTTGCTAAGTAAAACAATAGGAAAACAGTAGCGGCGACGGTGCGGTGGCTCCGGTGGTCGGGGACGACGGCGGAGACCTCCGCCGGGTGTGGCGGAGCGAGGGGAGTCCGACGGTGGAGTCGGGGAGCTCGAGGGGTCGGGGATGGCAGGGCGGTGGTGGCAATGGGCGGGCTTCTGGCTCCATGAGCGATTATGGTAGAGGGAGGGTTAGGCGAGGCGAGGCGAACGGGGCGAGGGGGGGTTTATATAGGGGGGGAACCGGCTTGGCGGCGGGGGCGAATGGGGGAGGCGATCCCGGGAGGATCCCGGATCCTTCGGGATTCCGGCGTGCGGCGGCGGGGTTGGCGTGGGGAGGAAGAAGGGGTGGGGTGGGCGGGCCACGGGTGAGGGAGAGGGGATCGGGCGGCGACTCGGTAGGGGTTTCGGCCGGGCGGCTTTACCGGGCGCTGGCCCGGGCTTGGGTCACGGCCGGTGGGCCTCGCTGGGTTGGTTTCGGCTGGCCTCGGGCTTTTTTTTTTGAATTAAAAGAGAGAGAAAAAATATATAAAATATAAATATTTTATATAGGACATATATATATCAAAATGATCAGGGGAATATTCCCTATAATTTGAACATTTTTCCAGGGGCAAAAACTCAAACTTTATAAAAATCATTTTTCTAAAATTCCAAATAAAACTCAAATTAGAATTCAAACTTTTTTGGCAATGTTTTCTTCTGACATTTTTGGAGTGTCATGTTTACTCCTCTCATACTTTGTCTCAAGTATTGTTAGGCATAGTTTTGAAATAATTGCTACTGCCAAAATTTGAATTCAAATTCCAACAACTCCAAAACTTCGGAAACTTCAAATGCCACTCAAATTCAAACAAGATGCATAGATGCTTAGCTATAATTGTAAAACATTCCAAATAGGAAATTTGGGATGTTACAGCAACATTCAGATCCGTATGCACTTTGCAAATCTCTAGGTCATATTGTAAATGCTGCTTCCACGCTCCACTTGAAGCTATTCCAAATGGTTGCTCCACTATACTTATCCGGTTTGCTACTCAGAGTTACTCGGATAGGTGTTAAAGCTTGCATCGACATAACCCTTTACGCCGAACTCTTTTTCACCTCCATAATCGAGAAACATGTCCTTATTTACTCCAAGGACAATTTTGACCGCTGTCCAATGATCCATTCCTGGATCATTCTTGTACCCCTTGACCGACTCATGGCAAGGCACACTTCCGGTGCGGTACACAACATAGCATACTATAGAGCCTACGTCTGAAGCATAGGGGACGACCTTCGTCCTTTCTATCTCTTCTGCCGTGGTCGAGCTTTAACTCTTAACTTCATACCTTACAACTCAGGCAAGAACTCCTTCTTTGACTGATCCATCTTGAACAACTTCAAGATCATGTCAAGGTATGTGCTCATTTGAAAGTACCATTTAGCGTTTTTGATCTATCCTCATAGATCTTGATGCTCAATGTTCAAGCAGCTTAATCCAGGTTTTCTATTGAAAAATACTTTTCAAATAACCGTATATGCTTTCCAGAAATTGTACATCATTTCTGATCAACAATATGTCAACAACATATACTCATCAGAGATTCTATAGTGCTCCCACTCACTTCTTTGGAAATACAAGTTTCTCATAAACTTTGTATAAACCCAAAATCTTTGATCATCTCGTCAAAGCGTACATTCCAACTCCAAGATGCTTAATCCAGTCCTTAGAAGGATTGCTGGAGCTTTGCATACTTGTGAGCGTCTTTCAGGATTGTCAAAACCTTTCTGGTTGTATCACATACAAGCTTTCCTCAAGAAAATTGTCGAGGAAACAATGTTTTGACATCCTATCTGCAAGATTTCATAAATAATGCAGTAACTGCTAATCCAATTCCAACAGCCTCTTAGCATCTCTATGAGTGAGAAAGCCTCACCGTAGTCAACTCCTTGAATCTTGTCGGAAAACATCTTAACGACAAGTCGAGCTTTCTTAATGGTGATGCTTACCATCATTGTGTGTCTTCCTTTTAAAATCCATCTGTACCCAATAGCCTTACGACCATCAAGCAGTTCTTCCAAAGTCTACACTTTGTTTTCATACATGGATCCTCTCTCGGATTTTATGGCCTCGAGCAATTTGTTGGAATCCGGGCCCACCATCGCTTCTCCATAGCTCGTAGGTTCATTGTTGTCTAGCAACATGACCTTCATGACATGATTCTTGTACCACTCAAGTAGTACGCATCCTTGTCACCCTACGAGGTTCGGTAGTGACTTGATCCAAGTTTCATGATCACCATCATCAACTTCCACTTCAATTGATGTAGGTGCCACAGAACAACTTCACGTGCCCTGCTACATATCTTGGTTGAAGTGATGGTTCAATAACCTCATCAAGTATCCACCATCCTCCCACTCAATTCTTTCGAGAGAAACTTTTCTCGAGAAAGGACCCATTTCTTGAAACAATCACTTTTGCTTCCGGTGCGAAATAGGAGGTATACCCAACTCTTTTGGGTGTCCTATGAAGATGCATTTATCCGCTTTGGGTTCGAGCTTATCAACCTGAAACTTTTTCACATAAGCGTCGCAACCCCAAGCTTTCAAGAAACGACTTTTAGGTTTCTCCAAACCATAGTTCATACGGTGTCATCTCAACGGAATTACGTGGTGCCCTATTTAAAGTGAGTGCGGTTGTCTCTAATGCCTAACCCATGAACGATAGTGGTAATTCGATAAGAGACATCATGGTAGGCACCATATCCAATAGGGTGCAACTATGATGTTCGGACACACCATCACACTATGGTGTTCGGTATTAATTGTGAAACAAATTCCACAATGTCTTAATTGCGTGCCAAAACTCGTAACTCAGATATTCATCTCTATGATCATATCATAGACATTTTATCCTCTTGTCACGAAGATCTTCAACTTCACTCTGAAATTACTTGAACCATTCAATAATTCAGACTTGTGTTTCATCAAGTAAATATACTCGGTATCTACTCAAATCATCCGTGAAGTAAGAACATAACGATATCCATCAGGTGCCTCAAAGACTCATTGAACTGCACACATCAAAATGTATTACTTCCAACAAGTTGCTTTCTTGTTCCATTTCACTTTGAAAATGAGGCTTTCAGTCATCTTGCCCATATGGTATGATTTGCATGTCTCAACCGATTCAAAATCAAGTGAGTCCAAACGGTCCATCTGCATGGAGTTTCTTCATGCATATACACCAATAGACATGGTTCGCATGTCTCAAACTTTTCAAAAGCGAGTGAGTCCAAAGATCCATCAACATGGAGCTTCTTCATACGCTTTATACCAATATGACTTACATGGCGATTGCCACAAGTAGGTGGTACTATCGTTACTATCTTATATCTTTTGGCATGAACATGTGTATCACTACGATCGAGATTTAATAAACCATTCATTTTAGGTGCAAGACCATTGAAGGTATTATTCAAATAAACAGAGTAACCATTATTCTCCTTAAATGAATAACCGTATTGCGATAGACATAATCCAATCATGTCTATGCTCAACGCAAACACCAAATAACAATTATTTAGGTTTAACACCAATCTCGAAGGTAGAGGGAGCGTGCGATGCTTGATCATATCAACCTTGGAAACACTTCCAACACATATCGTCAGCTCACCTTTAGCTAGTCTCCTTTTATTCCGTAGCTTTTATTTCGAGTTACTAGCACTTAGCAACCGAACCGGTATCTAATACCCTGGTGCTACTAGGATTACTAGTAAAGTACACATTAACATAATGTATATCCAATATACTTCCGTTGACCTCGCCTGCCTTCTTATCTACCAAGTATCTAGGGTGGTTCTGCTTTAGTGTCCGTTCCTCTCATTACAGAAGCACTTAGTCTCGGGTTTGGGTTCAACCTTGGGTTTTCACTGGAGCAGCAACTATTTTGCCATTTCATGAAGTATCCCTTCTTGCCCTTGCCCTTCTTGAAACTAGTGGATTTACTAACCATCAACAATTGATGCTCCTACTTGACTTCTACTTTCGCGGCGTCAAACATCACGAATACTTCAAGGATCATCATATCTATCCCTGATATGTTATAGTTCATCACGAAGCTCTAGTAGCTTGGTGGCAATGACTTTGGAGAAACATCATTATCTCATCTGGAAGATTAACTCCCACTCGATTCAAGTGATTGTTGTAACCAGACAATCTGAGTACAAGCTCAACGATTGAGCTTTTCTCCCTTAGTTTGTAGGCCAAGAAGCTCGTCGGAGGTCTTATACCTCTTGACGTGGGCACGAGCCTGAAATCCCAATTTCAGCCCTCGAAACATCTCGAGATGTTTCATGACGTTCGAAATCGTCTTGATGCCTTAACTCTAAACCATTTAACATTCTTGAACTATCACGTAGTTATCAAAACGTGTATGTCAGATGTTCGCAACATCCACAGACGACGTCCGAGGTTCAGCACACTGAGCGGTGCATTAAGGACATAAGCCTTCTTCCAAGCAACGAGGGCAATCCTCAATTTACGGACTTAGTCCGCATAATCACTACTATCATCTTTCAACTGAATTTTCTCTAGGAACATATCTAAACAGTAGGACTAAAGCGCGAGCTTACGACATAATTAGCAAAGACCTTTTGACTATGTTCAAGATAATTAAGTTCATCTTATGAACTCCCACTCAGATAGACATCCCTCTTAGTCATCTAAGTGATTACATGATCCGAGTCAACTAGGCCGTGTCCGATCATCACGTGAGACGGACTAGTCATCATCGGTGAACATCCTCATGTTGATCGTATCTACCATACGACTCATGCTCGACCTTTCGGTCTCTTGTGTTCCGAGGCCATGTCTGTACATGCTAGGCTCGTCAAGTCAACCTAAGTGTTTCTCGTGTGTAAATCCGTCTAACACCCGATGTATGTGAACGTTAGAATCTATCACACCCGATCATCACGTGGTGCTTCGAAACAACGAACTTTCGCAATGGTGCACAGTTAGGGGAACACTTTCTTGAAATTTTAATGAGGGATCATCTTATTTACTACCGTCGTTCTAAGCAAATAAGATGCATAAACATGATAAACATCACATGCAATCAAAAAGTGACATGATATGGCCAATATCATTTTGCTCCTTTTGATCTCCATCTTGAGGCTCCATGATCATCATCGTCACCGGCATGACACCATGATCTCCATCATCGTGTCTCCATGAAGTTGTCTCGCCAACTATTACTTCTACTACTATGGCTAATGGTTTAGCAATGAAGTAAAGTAATTACATGGCGTTATTCAAAGGACACGCAGGTCATACAATAAATAAAGACAACTCCTATGGCTCCTGCCGGTTGTCATACTCACCGACATGCAAGTCGTGATTCCTATTACAAGAACATGATCAATCTCATACATCACAAATCATTCATCACATTCTTTTTTGGCCATATCACATCACATAACATACCCTGCAAAAACAAGTTAGACGTCCTCTAATTGTTGTTTGCATGTTTTACGTGGCTGCTATGGGTTTCTAGCAAGAACGTTTCTTACCTCATAAAACCACAATGTGATATGTCAATTGCTATTTACCCTTCATAAGGACCCTTTTCATCGAATCCGATACGACTAAAGTGGGAGAGACTGGTACCCGCTAGCCACCTTATGCAACAAGTGCATGTCAGTCGGTGGAACCTGTCTCACGTAAGTGTACGTGTAAGGTCGGTCCGGACCACTTCATCCCACAATACCGTCGAAACAAGATTGGACTGGTAACGATAAGCATATTGAACAAAATCAACGCCCACAACAACTTGTGTTCTACTCGTGCATAGAAACTACGCATAGACCTAGCTCATGATGCCACTGTTGGGGAACGTTCAGAAATTCACAATTTTCTATGCATCACCAAGATCAATCTATGGAGTAATCTAGCAACAAGAGAGGGAGAGGATGAGCATCTTCATACCCTTGAAGATCGCTAAGCGGAAGCGTTACAAGAACGCGGATGAAGGAGTCGTACTTGCAGCGATTCAGATCACGGTTGATTCCGATCTAAGCACCGAACAACAGTGCCTCCGCGTTCAACACACGTACAGCCCGGGGACGTCTCCTCCTTATTGATCCAGCAAGGGGAGAGGAGAAGTTGAGGGAGAACTCCGACAGCATGACGACATGGTGGTGATGGAGCTCGTGGTTCTCCGACAGGGCTTCGCCAAGCACTACGGAGGAGGAGGAGGTGTTGGAGGAGGGAGAGGGCTGCGCCTGGGGAAGGGTGCAGCTGCCCACTCTCTCTATCACTATATATAGGGGGAAGGGAGGAGGGGGAGGCGCCCTAGGGTTCCCTAGGGGAGGGGCGGCGGCCATAGGGGAAACCCTAGATGGGTTTTGGCGCCCCCACTCCCTAGGAAACTTGCCCACCAAGCCGGGAGGGGTGGCTACCCTAGGGGTGGCGCCCCCACCTCTCCAGGTTACGTGAGATGGGGTGGGAGGGGAGCTCAGCCCCTTAGTGGGCTGATGTGCCCTCTCCCCTTGGCCCATAAGCCCCCCCAAAGCTTGCCGGGGCCTCCGAAACCCCTTTCGGACACGCTGGTCATCACCTGGTACCCCCGGAACAATTCGGACTCCAATACCCATCGTCCAATATACCGATCTTCACCTCTGGACCATTCCGGAGCTCCTCTTCATGTCCGGGATCTCATCCGGGACTCCGAACAACCTTCGGTAACCACATACTATTTCCCATAACAACTCTAACATCGCCGAACCTTATGTGTAGACCCTACGGGTTCGGGAACCATCTGAACATGACCGAGACGTTCTCCGGTCAATAACCAACAGCGGATCTGGATACCCATGTTGGCTCCTACATGTTCCACGATGATCTCATCGGATGAACATGATGTCAAGGATTCAAGCAATCCCGTATGCAATTCCCTTTGTCTAGCGGTATTGTACTTGCCCGAGATTCGACCGTCGGTATGCCGATACCTTGTTCAATCTCGTTACCGGCAAGTCTCTTTAATCATTCCGTAACACATCATCCCATGATCAACCCCTTGGTCACATTGTGCACATTATGATGATGTCCTACCGAGTGGGCCCAGAGATACCTCTCCGTCACACACGGAGTGACAAATCCCAGTCTCGACTCGTGCCAATCCAACAGACACTTTCGGAGATACCCGTAGTGCACCTTTATAGCCACCCAGTTACGTTGTGACGTTTGGTACACCCAAAGCATTCCTACGGTATCCGGGAGTTGCACAATCTCATGGTCTAAGGAAATGGTACTTGACATTAGAAAAGCTTTAGCATACGAACTACACGATCTTTGTGCTAGGCTTAGGATTGGGTCTTGTCCATCACATCATTCTCCTAATGATGTGACCCGTTATCAACGACATCCAATGTCCATGGTCAGGAAACCGTAACCATCTATTGATCAACGAGCTAGTCAACTAGAGGCTTACTAGGGACATGGTGTTGTCTATGTACCCACACATGTATCTGAGTTTCCTATCAATACAATTATAGCATGGATAATAAACGATTATCATGAACAAGGAAATATAATAATAATAACTAATTTATTATTGCCTCTAGGGCATAGTTCCAACAATAATTCCCAAGCTTTAGGTACCAAGCTAGTAATAAAAGAACCTATAGAAGATAAATCTAGTTATTCTTTGGAATCATCCTGAAGGCCTCCATAGAAGAGATTTAATACAAGCCAATCAGGGAGTTTATGATGAGGCCAATCATTTGCTAGAGTTTGGTACCTTTTATATGCGTTTACTAGACATTCCCCCCATCTTTGCCAAATTTTAAAATCCAGTGTCTCGCCTTATAATATTTCATCTCAGGATAGTATTCTGATAAAAAGGCTACTGTCAGTTTGTCCCATGTATCAAAGGTACATGCAGTGTGAGACACTAACCTTTTGTTTGTTGCATCAGCCATAGTGTGAGGAATAATGTAAGTTTCATATCATCCGGGTCAAAAGCATTTAATTTGAATGCCCCACATATTCCATCAAAAATTGCAAATGTTGATAATGATCCTCACCTTTAAATTGCCTACTATGCAATAATTCAAGGACACTTGGATTCACCTCATAAGCTACACCGGTCGGGTTGGGACCCAATGGTGTGAACATCTCCTGAAAAAGGTGGTCCACTAAGGCACATGGCTTTGAACTGGTAGTGGTGTCCAAACTCAGCCATGGTTGCTCTAGATCGGCAAACAACTCAACACACGTAATTCAAACCAAACTTAAGACAAAGATCAAAACCGCTCAGCTCCCCGGCAACGGCACCAGAAAAAAAAGTTGATGTCCTGCAAGTGCACAGGGTTTTGTTGCAACTTTTTCAAAGTAAGAGTATCGATCCCACAGGGAGCACATGAATTAAACTTTTGTATCTTGATAGGTTTAAAGAATATGACTGCAATTTGTAAGTTATCCAAAGAAGTAGTAAAGATAATGGTGTAGCGAGTGTAATAAAGTGTGATATGTCTCCATCGTATCTACTTTTTCTAACGCTTTTGCTCTTGTTTTGGACTCTAATTTGCATGATTTGAATGAAACTAACCCGAATTGACGCTGTTTTCAGTAGAACTACCATGGTGTTGTTTTTGTGCAGAAATAAAAGTTCTCGGAATGGAATGAAACTTTTTGGAGAATAACTATGGAATAAATAAAAAATACTGGAACCAAGACCCATTGGAGGGGGGGGCCCTGGCTGCCCACAAGACACCAAGGTGCGCCAATCCCCTCTGGCGTGCCCTGGTGGGTGGTGGGGCCCTCGAGGCCCCTCTAACCCTAATTCTGACGCTATAAAATCCTATTTTTGGAGAAAAAATAGGAGAGGAAGACTTGACCAACCTTATTAATGGATTGTTTTCGAGAGACATGTGGTCGATGAATTTAGTAAGCAGAACCTTCTGTCCCTACTTTTTGTTTTCTGTTATTCTTAGTTAAATAAAAAATGCCATGTTTACCCTGTTTTTTGAATTTTCTGTGCAATAAAAAAGTGGTAAAAAATAAAAGTGCTCAGAATGACCTGAAATTTTAACACGATTTTTTTTGATTATTCGAGAATTTTTGGTACAAATAACATCATGAGGGGGTGCCCCTCGTGCCCACAAGACACCAGGGTGCACCAACCACCACAGGCGCGCCCTGATGGGTGGTGGGCCCCACGTGGCCCCTCTCACTTATCCCTTTAGCCCATGTCATCTCCTACCTCCAGAAAAAAATTACTCTTGCTCTCTCTCTCTCTCTCTCTCTCTCTCTCTCTCTCTCTCGTGTTCTTGCTCTCAAACCCGCGGATTTCAATCTCTTTGCTCGAAGCTCCATTTCCGAAACTGTTTTGGGGGATTGCTACTGGGTATGTGACTCCTCCAATGGTCCAATTAGTTTTTGTTCTAGTGGTTTAATTTTTGAATATTTAGCTACTCTTGGTGGTGCTGTAGATGATCTTGCATGTTGAATTCTTAGAGTTCTAAGTAGTTTGAATGCTTAATATAGCCTCTATGCACCCATATGAGTAGTTTCTATCATTCTTGTGAAGTTTGGTTGACAAAAAATTTGTGGCCACAAATTTCAGAATTTTATTCATAGGAAAGGATGAGTTTCTTCTGGAAGTTTTCCTCCCAAAATAATGCCAAGGGAGTCATTGGGGAATCATTGGACAATGACCTCAACACTCCGAGAATGGTAGAGGTGCGATCGTGCGAATGGCCACATAATGCCTTCATGGACGAGGCCAGGTTCCATCAAGAGTTTGCCCAATTCATTGCAAATGCCGGTCTAACCGACTTCCTCGCAGATGAGTGTGACCAACACCACATCCTCACAAAATCCTTTGTGCAAATTTTTTATTTTCTAAAATAGGCATGAACCTCCCGAGGTGTGGTTTAATTTATGTTCTGAAACCCGTCAGATACCACTAGCTGAATTTTGTGAGATATGTCTGATTCCTTCTGACGGGGAACTAAGAGAGCCTAGACAGGCAGAGTTTGAGGACTTCCTCCTCACTTTGATAGTGGGTGAGTAAAGAGGCATGTCGAAAGCCACTGCCACTAGTGTGTAGTTTCCTTCCATGCATTACCTTGCTTTATTCAATGCGAAGTGTTTAACTACTAGGGAGAAGGCTGGTGCGCTTAGTGCCCCCGACCTCGCCATTTCATGCCGTGCACTACATAATGATCACACCTTTATCCTAGGGGCTATTGTTGCATGTCATCTGCACCTCAACTGAACTAAGGGAAAAATCTATGGTGGTATTTATGCCACTTGCTTAGCGAGTCACTTTAATGTTCAGATATGACAACATTGTTGGAAAATGCAGTAATTTAATTTTTTTTCCTACGCACACGCAAGATCCATATAGGTGATGCATTGCAACGAGAGGGGAGAGTGTTGTCCACGTACCCTCGTAGACTGAAAGCGGAAGCGTTGTGACAACATGGTTGATGCAGTCGTACGTCCTCACGATCCGACGGATCCTAGTACCGAAAGTACGACACCTCCGTGATCTGCACACATTCAGCTCGGTGACGTCCCATGAACTCTAGATCCAGCTGAGTGTCGGGGAAGAGCTTCATGAGCACGACGGCGTGATGATGGTGATGATGTAGTTACCGACCCAGGGCTTCACCTAAGCTACAACGATATGACCGAGGTGGAAATCTGTGGAGGGAGGCACCGCACACGGCTAAACAATCAATTTGTATGTTCTAGGGTGCCCCCACCCCACATATATAAAGGAGACAGGGGGGCCGGCCGGCCCTCCTTGGCGCGCCCCCACGAGGGGAATCCTACTAGGACTCCAAGTCCTAGTAGGTTTCCACGAAAAGGGAGAGAGGGGGAAGGAAGGAGAGGGAGAGGGAGAGGGGGAAAGGAAAAGGGGGCGCCACCGCCCTTCCTTGTCCGATTCAGACTCAAGGGGGAGGGGGCGCGCGGCCAGCCCCGGCCGCCCCTCTCCATCTCTCCACTAAGTCCCATCGAGGCCCATTAGTTCCCCCGGGGGTTTCGATAACCCTCCGGCACTCCGGTTTTATCCGAAACCTCCCGGAACCCTTCCGGCGTCCGAACATAGCCATCCAATATATCAATCTTTATGTCTCGACCATTTCGAAACTCCTCGTCTTGTCCGTGATCACATCCGGGACTCCAAACTACATTCGGTACATCAAAACACATAAACTCATAATACCGATCGTCATCGAACGTTAAGCGTGCGGACCCTACGGGTTCGAGAACTATGTAGACATGATGAGACTCGTCTCGATCAATAACCAATAGCGGAACCTGGATGCTCATATTGGTTCCTACATATTCTACGAAGATCTTTATCGGTCAAACCGCATAATGACATACGTTGTTCCCTGTGTCATCGGTATGTTACTTGCCTGAGATTCGATCGTCGGTATCTCAATACCTAATTCAATTTCATTACCGGCAAGTCTCTTTACTCATTTCGTGATGCATCATCCTGCAACTAACTCATTAGTCACATTTCTTGCAAGGCTTATAGTGATGTGCATTACCGAGAGGGCCCAGAGATACCTCTCCGATACTTGGAGTGACAAATCCTAATCTCGATCTATGCCAACTCAACAAACACCATCAAAGACACCTATAGAGCATCTTTATAATCACCAAGTTACGTTGTGACGTTTGATAGCACACTAAGTGTTCCTCCAGTATTCGGGAGTTGCATAATGTCATAGTCATAGGAACATGTATAAGTCATGAAGAAAGCAGTAGCAACAAACTAAATGATCATCGTGCTAAGCTAAGTCAATCACATCATTCTCTAATGATGTGATCCTGTTGAACTTTATAACTTTTAATAGCGATAATTTAAAGTATTGGATCCAAATGTGATGACATTTACAAATATAAGACTTATGTAAACAAAAATTTGTCTTTTATCATTTACCTGCTAATTATCTGCATTGATGAAATTCATGTTTGTATCATTTTTCTTTCGTTTCAATCATGCTGCATTGTCACTCCCTAGTTTGCAGTTCTAAGTTCACATCTCAAAATTTAGAGTTTCCATTATATCATTCTCATTTTGAGTCTCATTCAATTATTGTGTTTTTAGTCCAAGTTAAAAAAGAAAGTGTTTTTAGTCCCACACCACACTTAACCAATATAGGTGGGATAGTGGGATTAGAGGCCATGCATGCACTCTTATTCTGCATGCACTAACTAATCCAATTAGAGGGAGGGTACTCCACTTATTGTCAAATTCATACACGGACACAAATAAAGTATAGGAGGATTCAGCCAAGTTAAGATGTAGACCACCACCACGGGTGGGGGAGTTTACTAATAAATCAAATGAATGGGATGCAATCTTAGGGGAAGGACAGGTGTTTTTTATGTCCTCTAATGGGTGACGGCCTTGTAGTAGAGAAGGCAACATTTTGAATAGTGACACAGTGATGGGGAATATTTAAGACCATTAAATAAGAACATATACCTTGTCCTCTGTGGTAAACATATTCGATTTCAAAGCGCTTCACTGAGATGCTAGTGCGATGAATAAGTACGGGAAGTGAGGGATGTCAAGGGAATGATTGGTTTTGAGTGAGGGATGTCAAGGGCTGTCCCCTTGTAATAAACGTATCATTCAACTATTCTCGATTTTTGCTATTATGCACCACTTGGTATCCCAATGACCCTTTGGGATGATCTTCCATATGTACTTATTTGATATATTCTCATTGAAACAATTCTGTTCTTCATAACAAAAACAGTCACCATGTTATGCGACAAGTTATATAAACTAAAGGGGCAATATATAAGTAATGCATTTATGCATACTTGATAATGTTGGTAATAAGTATATTTATTGAAATTTGAATTGGTTTGCTTGATGATAGAGAATATCCTGAATATTATTTCAACCATTTTTTGGTCTAATACAAATTAGAGGGATGTCAAGGGAATGATTGGTTTTGAATGAATAGTTATTGCCAAATTTTATACTGTTTTTTATGTTATTATAACCTTGTTATATGTTTACTTGATAACATATAGTTCAAATTATGCAAGTCATATGCTAGTTTACTTTCTAATGTCTGCTGAGAAAATAAAAACAGACTGAAGACATAACATGTGCGGAATGAAAACTACTCGATTAGTAGCACAATATCATGCTTGGATTTTGGAAAGCCGACGTTTGTTGAGTTTCTTCACTTTTTCATGTGCATGATATAACTCCCATAATATTGTAAACCAAGAAAATAGAAGGTATATTATATTTATCTCATGAAACATGGTTGCAACCACTACTTTCCTTAATACCTAATCTTCCGGAATGCAGATCTATGTCAACAATATTCTTTAGGATATGTCTTTGTCTAGAATCTTACCTATATTAGTTGTGTGCGAGCAGCACATTATGCTGTCATTTTGCACTGATCAAAATTTCGCTGTTGTTGGTATGGCAGACACAATGGTAAGGTTGTTCACATCTTTGGGTACCGACCGTACAATGAAAGCCAACAATAAGTACGTACAGGGTAACACTTTTATGATTAACTTTATATTGAGGATAGTAGCTATAAATGTAAAATGTAACCAAAAATTCCAATTCAAGACACAAATTCTCTATATTTCATGATTGAGACATAAACATGGTATGATTCATAATCGTAACAACAATATTAGATAATAGAAATAAACTATCGCTATTGTACACTTCTGGATACTTTAAAACTACTCATGTTAAAATGGTACATATGGACCTGGTTTGAGAACCCACCTTTCTCATGTTTTTGGCATGACTTTTTAGGGTTTGCATACGATTGAGTACTTAGAGTTACGGCTTAAAAATTTGCCCTTTATGAAGATATTAAAATTAACTCCAGTTTCTTTCCTGCACAGACTACATGCATGTCATACGCTAGCATGTACATGTCAATACAATACTCACACATGAGCTTAGTTTCATGTCTGCCATACCACAGCTTGCTATGGAGTTAGCATTCTTAACACGAACAGCTGAAAGCTTCCAATGTGAAGGGCTCGCCTGAAGGCCAGGACCTCCAAGTGATGCGAGAAAGTACAAATCAATCTGCTTGAGTGTGCCATTGGTTCAAGGGACTCTTATTAGATTAATGAAAAGATGGTAAACCTGAAAGAGGAGGATAACATATAATGTTGTTGTAGGAGGGAGGATTTCATGTGTTGTATCATGGATCTGCCACCGTCCCTGTCGCTGGAGGTGGAACTGTCGCCAAGAACACAGGAAGAGATATTTTAATTCAAAACCAATTAGTATATTTTCCCCACCAAATTATTTTTTCTGATTTACTTTAACTAATAATGAGATTAACTCCCTGATATGCCACGCGTGGAATCCAAAGATCTCTTGATATACATGTGTTGCATCCAACAAAAGTGGAGTGTATTTGAAGTAAGATCCATATCTTTGATAGATAATGGAAATATTGCTTACTGGAAGCTGGAGACATCAAAAGGCTAGTGATTGTTGAATCTCTCCTTTCCACTCTTCAAAATTCTACCAAGAAAAACCACAACATATTTATCCGAGTCATGTAGCTTAACTTTAATGCCATAATTTTACAATTCTTAAATTCTTGAATGAACCAAACTTCAGCTCAATAAAAACGTAACGCTCCAAGACATGTCATCTTTCAATGACTACTGTACTGAACCCAGATAACGAAGTTGCTAAGATCAGATGGATAGATATAGGAAATTCAACAAACAATTGATTTCACGTGATTGTACCATTGCGTGGCAGATTCCTGCTGATTGAAGTTACCATCCCTTGCCTCCGCTAACATGGACAGGTTCACGATTTTTCTGTCGGTACCTGCTGCAATGATTGAACAACTTTCAATTTTTCTAAGCAGTTGATAAAACGTACAGAGACAATTTCTACAGATTTATAGTGGCAGCAGATCGTATCCCTCAGCAGATTTTTGTAAGTGATTTTCCAGAACCATGCCGCAACACGATGTGCTGGACCATGTCGATGTCTGTCCATCCTCATGGCTAGTTGTATTGTCCAGTCAATGGACAACATGGTCGTAGTCGGTGTCAAGTTCTTCACGTGATGCTTGTCTCTGCGATTTGCAGTTCTGACCGGTGCAGTCAAACCTGATCGAGCGAGGGGAACTAAAAATTTACTACAGACAGAATAATGAAACTTGTGCGCTACTGGATAGGATGCATGATCGGTGGGTGGAGCTGTACCTTGAAATCCCTAGGACGTGCTATACAGACAAGGATTTTCAGTTCCCAACGCCTCCTGTGCAACCAAACATGAGGTAGGAGAACCATACATGCGCTGTTGGAATAAAGATGCAGGATCGGGAGGTTGAGTTTTTTAAGGAGAACGAGAGATTGAGTTTTTTTAAGGAGATTGAGAAGTAGAGATAGACACGAAAGGATATGACATGAAGCGTTTTCTTTTTTACGATGGCATAGGTGGGTTATTTCTCTCTACTTTGAAGCGAAAGATATATTACGAAAATCTAATGGTTTGCGTCACGTTAAACTAATGGGCCCATGTTTTTTTTTAATTTTTTGAAAGGATATATGCCCACGTTATTAAAAGTATAGAAGCCAAAGATCATATATGCCCATGTTTTTTTTCTTTTTTGAAAATATATATGCCTCGTTGAAAAAAAGAGATATATGTCCAGGCTTAAAAGAGGACATGGAAGACATATGTCATATATATTATGTCCAGTTTTTTTATTTTGAGAGAAGGATGTGGGAATACGTACTTAATATGGAACACCTAGATCATATATGGCCATGTTTCTTTTCTTTATTGAAAGGATATATTTCCATGTTAAGAGATGGCATGCAAGACGCAAATCACATATAGGCACATCTATTTTCCTTTTTTGAAAGGATATATGCCCACGTTAAAAGATGGAGGCCATACCACGTTAGATCTGTGATGCATGGTTAATACATGTAGGTGGTCCACCAGATTATGAAGATCTAACGGTTATGCTTCATTAATGAATAAAAGGCCCATCGAATTAATGGTCGAATATTTCTAATTATTGTGAGATTTTCTAGCTTATTTATCTTTTTTCTTGTTATCCCATCAAGCACTTTTTATATATAAATAGATGACACCTCATGTCTATGGCTAGGAAACTTAACCATCTTTGATTCAACGAGCTAGTCAAGTAGAGGCATACTAGTGACACTCTGTTTGTCTATGTATTCACACATGTATTAAGTTTATGGTTAATACAATTCTAGCATGAATAATAAACATTTATCATGATATAAGGAAATATAAACAACTTTATTATTGCCTCTAGGGCATATTTCCTTCAGTCTCTCACTTGCACTAGAGTCAATAATCTAGATTACAGAGTAATGATTCTAACACCCATGGAGTCTTGGTGCTGATCATGTTTTGCTCGTGAGAGAGGCTTAGTCAACGGGTCTGCAACATTCAGGTCCGTATGTATCTTACAAATCTCTATGTATCCCTCCTTGACTTGATCGCGGATGGAATCGAAGCGTCTCTTGATGTGCTTGGTTTTCTTGTGAAATCTGGATTCCTTTGCCAAGGCAATTGCACCAGTATTGTCACAAAAGATTTTCATTGGAACCGATGCACTAGGTATGACACCTAGATCGGATATGAACTCCTTCATCCAAACTCCTTCATTTGCTGCTTCTGAAGCAGCTATGTACTCCGCTTCACACGTAGATCCCGCCACGACGCTTTGCTTAGAACTGCACCAACTTACAGTTCCACCGTTCAATATAAATCATTATCCGGTTTGTGACTTAGAGTCATCCGGATCTGTGTCAAAGCTTGCATCGGCGTAACCATTTCTGACGAGCTCTTTGTCACCTCCATAAGCGAGAAACATATCCTTAGTCCTTTTCAGGTATTTCGGGATGTTCTTGGCTGCTTTGTCTGATGATCCACTCCTGGATTACTTTGGTACCTCCCTTCTAAACTAATAGCAAGGCACACATCAGGTCTGGTACACAACATTGCATACATGATAGAACCTATGGCTGAAGCATAGGGAATGACTTTCATTTTCTTTCTATCTTCTGCAGTGGTCGGGCATTGAGTCTGACTCAACTTCACACCTTGTAACACAGGCAAGAACCCTCTCTTTGCTTGATCCATTTTGAACCTTTTCAAAATTTTATCAAGATATGCGCTTTGTGAGAGTCCAATTAAGTGCCTTGATCTATCTCTATAGATCTTGATGCCCAATATATAAGTAGCTTCACCGAGGTATTTCATTGAAAAACTTTTATTCAAGTATCCTTTTATGCTATCCAGAAATTCTATATCACTTCCAATCAACAATATGTTATCCACATATAATATTAGAAATTCTACAGAGCTCCCACTCACTTTCTTGTAAATACAGGCTTCTCCAAAAGTCTGTATAAAACCATATGCTTTGATCACACTATCAAAACGTTTATTCCAACTCCGAGATGCTTGCACCAGTCCATAAATGGATCGCTGGAGCTTGCACACTTTGTTAGCATCCTTTGGATTGATAAAACCTTCGGGTTGCATCATATACAACTCTTCTTCCAGAAATCCATTCAGGAATGCAGTCTTTACATCGATTTGCCAAATTTCATAATCATAAAATGCAACAATTGCTAACATGATTCAGACGGACTTAAGCATCACTACGGGTGAGAAGGTCTCATCGTAGTCAACTCCTTGAACTTGTCGAAAACCTTTCGCAACAAGTCGAGCTTTGTAGACAGTAACATTACCGGCAGCGTCAGTCTTCTTCTTGAAGATCCATTTATTTCCTTGATGGCTTGCCGATCATCGGGCAAGTCAACCAAAGTCCACACTTTGTTCTCATACATGGATCCCATCTTAGATTTCATGGCTTCAAGACATTTCGCGGAATCTGGGCTCATCATCGCTTCCTCATAGTTCGTAGGTTCATCATGGTCAAGTAACACGACTTCCAGAACAGGATTACCATACCACTCAGTGCGGATCTTACTCTGGTTGACCCTCACGAGGTTCGGTAGTAACTTGATCTGAAGTTATATGATCATCATCATTAGCTTCCTCAGCGATTGGTGTAGTAGTCACGAGGAACTGATTTACGTGATGAACTACTTTCCAATAAGGGAGCAGGTCTGATTACCTCATCAAGTTCTACTTTCCTCCCACTCACTTCTTTCGAGAGAAACTCCTTCTCTAGAAAGGATCCATTCTTAGCAACGAATGTCTTGCCTTCGGATCTGTGATAGAAGGCGTACCCAACAGTCTCCTTTGGGTATCCTATGAAGACACATTTCTCCGATTTGGGTTCGAGCTTATCAGGTTGAAGCTTTTTCACATAAGCATCGCAGCCCCAAACTTTAAGAAACGACAACTTGGGTTTCTTGCCAAACCACAGTTCATAAGGTGTCATCTCAACGGATTTAGATGGTGCCCTATTTAACGTGAATGCAGCTGTCTCTAAAGCACAACCCCAAAACAATAGCGGTAAATTAGTAAGAGACATCATAGATCGCACCATATCTAGTAAAGTACGATTACGGCGTTCAGACACACCATCACGCTGTGGTGTTCCGGGTGGCGTGAGTTGTGAAACTATTCAACATTGTTTCAAATGAAGACCAAACTCATAACTCAAATATTCTCCTCCACGATCAGATCGCAGAAACTTTATTTTCTTGTTACGATGATTTTCCACTTCACTCCGAAATTCTTTGAACTTTTCAAATGTTTCATACTTGTGTTTCATCAAGTAGATATACCCATATCTGCTTGAATCATCTGTGAAGGTCAGAAAATAACGAGACCTGCCGCGAGCCTCAATGTTCATTGGACCACATACATTGGTATGTATGATTTTCAATAAATCTGTTGCTCGCTCCATTGTTCCGGAGAACGGAGTTTTAGTCATCTTGCCCATGAGGCATGGTTCGCAAGTACCAAGTGATTCATAATCAAGTGATTCAAAAAGTCCATCGGAATGGAGTTTCTTCATGCGCTTTACACCAATATGACCCAAACGGTAGTGCCACAAACAAGTTGCACTATCATTATGAACTCTGCATCTTTTGGCTTCAATATTATGAATATGTGTGTCACTACTATCGAGATTCAAGAAAAATAGACCACTCTTCAAGGGTGCATGACCATAAAAGATATTACTCATATAAATAGAACAACCATTATTCTCGGATTTAAATGAATAACCGCCTCGCATCAAACAAGATCCAGATATAATGTTCATGCTTAATGCTGGCACCAAATAACAATTATTTAGGTCTAAAACTAATCTTGAAGGTAGATGTAGAGGTAGCATGCCAACGACGATCACATCGACTTTGGAACCATTTCCCACGCGCATCGTCACCTCGTCCTTAGCCAATCTTTGCTTAATCCGTAGTCCCTGTTTCGAGTTGAAAATATTAGCAATAGAACCAATATCAAATACCCAGGCACTACTGCGAGCATTAGTAAGGTACACATCAATAACATGTATATCACATATACCTTTGTTCACCTTGTCATCCTTCTTATCCGCCGAATACTTGGGTCAGTTCCGCTTCCAGTGACCAGTCCCTTTGCAGTAGAAGCACTCAGTCTCAGCCTTAGGTCCAGACTTGGGCTTCTTCACTTGAGCAGCAACTTGCTTGCCATTCTTCTTGAAGTTCCCCTTCTTCCCTTTACCATTTTTCTTGAAACTGGTGGCCTTGTTGACCATCAACACTTGGTGCTCCTTCTTGATTTCTACATCTGCAGCCTTTAGCATTGCGACGAGCTTGGGAATTGTCTTATCCACATATTATAGTTCATCATGAAGCTCTTGTAGCTTGGTGGCAGTGATTGAAGAACTCTGTCAATGACACTATCATCAGGAAGATTAACTCCCAGTTGAGTCAAGTGGTTGTGGTACCCAGACATTCTGAGTATATGTTCACTGACAGAACTATTCTCCTCCATTTTACATCTATAGAACTTATTAGAGGCTTCATATCTCTCAATCCGGGCATTTGTTTGAAATATTAACTTCAACTCCTGGAACATCTCATATGCTCCATGACGTTCAAAACAACGTTGAAGTCCCAGTTCTAAGCCGTAAAGCATGGCACACTGAACCATCGAGTAGTCATCAGCTTTGCTTTGCCTGACGTTCTTAACGTCATCATCAACATATGCAGCAGGCCTGGCACCTAGCGGTGCTTCCAGGACGTAATTCTTCTGTGCAGCAATGAGGATAATCCTCAAGTTACGGACCCAGTCCGTGTAGTTGCTACCATCATCTCTCAACTTAGCTTTCTCCAGGAACGCATTAAAATTCAAAGGAACAGTAGCATGGGCCATTGATCTACAATAACATAGACACGCAAAATACTATCAGGTACTAAGTTCATGATAAATTATAGTTCAATTAATCATATTACTTAAGAACTCCCACTTAGATAGACATCCCTCTAATCATCTAAGTGATAACGTGATCGAAATCAACTAAACCATGTCCGGTCATCATGTGAGATGGAGTAGTTTTCAATGGTGAACATCACTATGTTGATCATATCTACTATATGATTCATGCTCGACCTTTCGGTCTCAGTGTTCCGAGGCCATATCTGCATATGCTAGGCTCGTCAAGTTTAACCCGAGTATTCTGCGTGTGCAAAACTGGCTTGCACCCGTTGTATGTGAACGTAGAGCTTATCACACCCGATCATCACGTGGTGTCTCGGCACGACGAACTTTCTCAATGGTGTGCTCAGGGAGAACACCTGTACCTTGAAATTTAGTGAGAGATCATCTTATAATGCTACCGTCGTACTAAGGAAAATAAGATGCATAAAGGATAAACATCACATGCAATCAATATAAGTGATATGATATGGTCATCATCATCTTGTGCCTTTGATCTCCATCGTAGCATCGTTGTCGTCTCGCCAACTATTGCTTCTACGACTATCGCTACCGCTTAGTGATAAAGTAAAAACAATTACAGGGCGATTACATTACATACAATAAAGCGACAACCATATGGCTCCTGCTAGTTGCCGATAACTCTGTTACGAAACATGATCATCTCATATAATAGAATTTAGCATCATGTCTTGACCATATCACATCACAACATGTCCTGCAAAAACAAGTTAGACGTCCTCTACTTTGTTGTTGCAAGTTTTACGTGGCGGCTCCGGGCTGAGCAAGAACCGTTCTTACCTACGCATCAAAACCACAATGATTTTTCGTCAAGTGTGCTGTTTTAACCTTCAACAAGGACCGGGCGTAGTCACACTCGATTCAACTAAAGTTGGAGAAACTGACACCCGCCAGCCACCTGTGTGCAAAGCACGTCGGTAGAACCAGTCTCGCGTAAGCGTATGCGTAATGTCGGTCCGGGCCGCTTCATCCAACAATTCCGCCGAATCAAAGTATGCCATGCTGGTAAGCAGTATGACTATTATCGCCCACAACTCTTTGTGTTCTACTCGTGCATAAAACATCTATGCATAGACCTGGCTCGGACGCCACTGTTGGGAAACGCAGTAATTTCATAAAATTTCCTACACACACGCAAGATCCATCTAGGTGATGCATTGCCACGAGAGGGGAGAGTGTTGTCCATGTACCCTGGTAGACCGAAAGCGGAAGCGTTATGACAACGTGGTTGATGTAGTCGTACGTCTTCACGATCCGACCGATCCTAGTACCGAAAGTACGACACCTCCGCGATCTGCACACGTTCAGCTCGGTGACGTCCCATGAACTCTAGATCCTGCTGAGTGTCGGGGAATAGCTTCGTCAGCACGACGGCGTGATGACGGTGATGACGAAGTTACCGACGCAAGGCTTCACCTAAGCACTACAACGATATGACCGAGGTGGAAATCTATGGAGGGGGGCACCGCACACGGCTAAACAATCAACTTGTGTGTTCTAGGGTGCCCCCTCCCCACGTATATAAAGGAGGGAGGGGGAGGCCGGCCGACCCTCCTTGGCGCGCCCCCAAGAGGGGAATCATACTAGGACTCCAAGTCCTAGTAGGTTTCCAGGAAAAGGAGAGAGGGGGAGGAAGGAGAGGAGAGGGGAAAGCGAAAGGCGCCGCCCCTTCCTTGTCCTATTCGGACTCAAGGGGAGGCGTGCGGCCTGCCGGCCGCCCTCTCTCTCTCCACTAAGGCCCATCGAGGCCCATTAGTTCCCCCGGGGATTCTGATAACCCTCCGGCACTCCAGTTTTATCCGAAACCCACGGAACTCTTCCGGTGTCCGAACATAGCCGCCTAATATATCAATCTTTATGTCTCGGCCATTTTGAGACTCCTCGTCATGTCCGTGATCACGTCCGGGACTCCGAACTACATTCGGTACATCAAAACACATAAACTCATAATACCGATCGTCATCGAACGTTAAGCGTGCGGACCCTACGGGTTTGAGAACTATGTAGACATGACCGAGACTCGTCTCCGGTCAATAACCAATAGTGGAACCTGGATGCTCATATTGGTTCCTACATATTCTACGAAGATCTTTATCGGTCAAACTGCATAACATACGTTGTTCCCTTTGTCATCGGTATGTTACTTGCCTGAGATTCGATCGTCGGTATCTCAATACCTAGTTCAATCTCGTTACCGGCAAGTCTCTTTACTCATTCCGTAATGCATCATCCCACAACTAACTCATTAGTCACATTGCTTTCAAGGCTTATAGTGATGTGCACTACCGAGAGGGCCCAGAGATACCTCTCCGATATTTGGAGTGACAAATCCTAATCTCGATCTATGCCAACTCAACAAACACCATCGGAGACACCTGTAGAGCATCTTTATAATCACCCAGTTGTGTTGTGACGTTTGATAGCACACTAAGTGTTACCTCCGGTATTCGGGAGTTGCATAATCTCATAGTCATAGGAACATGTATAAGTCATGAAGAAAGCAGTAGCAACAAACTAAACGGTCATCGTGGTAAGCTAACGGATGGGTCAAGTCAATCACATCATTCTCTAATGATGTGATCCCGTTAATCAAATGACAACTCATGTCTATGGCTAGGAAACTTAACATTCTTTGATTCAACGAGCTAGTCAAGTAGAGGCATACTAGTTACACTCTGTTTGTCTATGTATTCACACATGTACTAAGTTTCCAGTTAATACAATTCTGGCATGAATAATAAACATTTATCATGATATAAGGAAATATAAAAAACTTTATTATTGCCTCTAGGGCATATTTCCTTCGAACATGACTATCGTTTGCCCCGTGTTTATCTAGACCACCAGGTAATGGTGGATCACAAGTTTATTGATGATGCATATTCTTTTCATAACTTGGTTTTCAGTGTGAAAACCCGTGATATTATCCCGTTCCCTGCACCTGCTTTGTTTGATTCTATTACCAGGATCGATACTGGGTCATGCCAGAGGACATCATTGCCTACCAGAACAAACAGGCAGCAGCAGAGCAGGAGCCCCAGGAGTGGGATGCTCAGGTGCCGCCACCGCAACACTTCCCTATGGATCAGATGGCTACTACAGGTGGTGATTACCAAGCTAGGCAAAAACCCTAAGCTGGGGGGAGTACGTATTTCCACCGACACTATATTCATGTTCACACATTTCATTCTAGTTGTCGGTGTTCACAATTTTTCATTGTATTATCCATGCTAGATTTATTTTCTTGTTTTCTTCCTTTTTGTTTGAAAAACTTTGAGAAAATCCAAAAATATTTCTCGCTTCTTTTCAGTTTTTCTTCTAGTCTTATTTACTTGAAGTATTAAAAGAAAACCCAAAAAAGATTTCTCATTTCTTCTTTTGTTTGTTGGGAGCTCTCCTGTGTAAATAGTTTTTCTTGTTTTTGTTTTCCCTTCTTTTGTTTCCTTTTCCTAAAAAAACTAAAAACTCCAAAAATATTTTAGTGCATTTCTCTGAAATTCCTTTCCCTTTTCTTTTACTGGGTCGTACCAAAGAAAAGACCACGATGAAAATGTTGAGTGGCTCTCCTATGCATTATTATTGATCTAATTAAGAGCCTATATTATTTTGTTTTCCCCTTTGAATAAAATGTTGTAGATTCCAGCTTAGTCCACGGCACCCTTGCACTATTATTATTTTCACATCGTTCTATCATGCAAGTGAAATGCAATAATGATGATATTTGATGAAGTGACTGCGGCAGGGAAAAGCGGGTATGAACTCAACTTGTTTTTGTTTTTGTAAATATGTTTTACTCAGTATCCATGATTCAGGATATTATGATTAAACGTGTTTGCAATGACAATTAGAGATTATAGTTACTCATGCCATGCTTAAGTAGCTAGGAGTGGATAATGATTTATCTTGGATGTCAACATGCATTAAAATGATTGTGATGTAGTATGATGATATGGTATCCTCCTCTGAATGTTTCAAGTGGCTTGACTTGGCACATGTTCATGCATATAGTTGAATCAAAATCAACATAGCCTCCATGTTATTTATGTTCATGGTGTTTATAGCCTACTCATGCTAGTATTCAATGTTAATTATTCATAACGCATGTTCATGACTGTTTTCGCTCTCTAGCTGGTCGCTTCTCAACCTATTTGCTAGCCTTCGCTTGTACTAAGCGAGAATACTGCTTGTGCATCAAAATCCTTAAACCAAAGTTATTTCAGATGAGTCCACTTTATCTACCTATATGCGGTATTACCCTGCCGTTCCAAGTAAATTCGCATGTGCCATCTCTAAAATTTCAAATGAACATATCTTTTGTGTGCCTGGACCGCTCATGGAGCGACAGGGGATGGCCAGTGTCTTCCATGCTAAGCGGGTTATTCTCATGATGAGTGTTTATTCACTCGTCCTTGCACGAGAGGGGCTGGTAATAGGGATGCCAAGTCCCCAAATCAAAAATTTGCAAATAATTAAACAAAACTCCATCAAGACTGTTGTTGGTATGGAAGGCACCTGTGGATTCGGTGAGCCATGGCTTGTGTTTGTTGGTGGAGGGGGAGTAAACTTTTACTTTACCACTTGGGAACCGCCGCTAATTTTTTTAGCATGGAAGATAATGAAAACTCTTGGTCGTAACGTTGTCAGGAAGGGTGCACCTCCTGAAATTATATTTATCTCTGATTTAAGCCTTGAGCTCTGGCACCTCTGCGAATCCCTGCTTCCCTCTCCGAAGGGACTATCTATTTACTTTTATGTTGAGTCATCACCTTCTCAAACAAGCACCATACTTGAGAGCACTATTGTCATCCTCATGCATTATGTATAGTTAATGTTGAATGCATCATGACTGGATCTCCTCTACCATGAATTACAATGTTTAGTCGTTGCTTGAACTTTGGAGGTGCTCTGCATTTATGTTTTGTGGTCTCAGAAAGGGCTAGCGAGATACCATTATTGTCATATTATATCATGATTGTTTTGAAAAAGTGTTCGCATTTGAATATCTTATTATTGCTCGCTAGCTGATTATGCCATTGATATGAGTTAATATAATTTCTAAGAGTTATTGCTTGCATGGTTAGTCATGATCTTTCTTTGAAAACCTCAGTGCTCTTTAAGCATATATATGTAAACAAGAACAAAAGAGTTCATAAAAGTTTTTCTTTATCACTTTTAGTTTGTCAACTAAATTTCTTGAGGACAAGCAATGGGTTAAACTTGGGGGATTTGATACGTCTCCATCGTATCTACTTTTCCTAACACTTCTGCTCTTGTTTTGGACTCTAATTTGCATTATTTTAATGAAACTAACCTGGACAGGCACTGTTTTCAGCAGAACTACCATAGTGTTGTTTTTGTGTAGAAATAGAAGTTCTCGGATCGAGCGATATTTTTGGATAATTATTTTGCAATAAATAAAAAATACTGGAACCAAGACCCACTTGAAGGGGGGGGGGGGCTGGCTGTCCACAAGACACCAGGGCGCGCCACCCCCTCTGGCGTGCCCTTGTGCATGGTGCGGCCCTCGAGGCTCCGCTGACCCTAATCCCGACTCTATAAAATCCTATTTTTGGAGGAAAAATAGGAGAGGAAGTTTCATAGCATTTTACAATATGGAGCCGCCGCCACCTCCTGTTCTTCATCGGGAGGCCAGATCTGGAGCCCGTTCGGGGCTCCGGAGAGGGGAATCTTCGTTCTTCGTCATCACCAACCCTCCTTCATCACCAATTCCATGATGCTCCCCACCGGGAGTGAGTAATTCCTTCGTAGGTTTGCTGGTCGGTGAGGAGTTGGATGAGATTCATCATGTAATCGAGTTAGTTTTGTTAGGTCTTGATCCCTAGTATCCACTATGTTCTGAGATTCATGTTGACATGATTTTGCCATGCTTAATGCTTGTCACTAGGGCCCGATTGTCATGATTTCAGATATGAACCGTTTATGTTTTCACCATTATATCTATGTTCTTGATCCAATCTTGCAAGTCATATGCACCTATTACGCGTTATGATCCGTAAACCCCAAAGTAACAATAGTTGGGATACTTTCCGGTGATGACCGTAGTTTGAGGAGTTCATGTATTCACTATGTGTTAATGCTTTGTTTCAGTTCTCTATTAAAAGGAGGCCTTAATATCCCTTAGTTTACATATGGACCCTGCTGCCACGGGAGGGTAGGACAAAAGATGTCATGGAAGTTCTTTTCCATAAGCACGTATGACTATCTACGGAATACATGCCTACATTATATTGATGAAGTGGATCTAGTTCTGTGTTGCCCTAGGTTATGACTGTTATATGATGATTATCATCCAACAAATTCACCGATTGAATGAATACGAGTTTTCCACATATTGTTCTTGCTAAGTTACTATTGCTATTGCTACTATTACAACTGTTACTACTGTTACCGTTACCACTCCTATCGTTACTACTACTATCAAACTATCATATTACTATGCTACTGATCACCTTGCTTCAGATATTTAATCTCCTGGTGTGGTTGAATTGACAACTCAACTTCTAATACTTACAAATATTCTTTGGCTCCCCTTGTGTCGAATCTATAAATTTGGGTTGAATACTCTACCCTTGAAAACTGTTGCGATCCCCTATACTTATGGGTTATCAAAGTGCGAGAGAACACTGAAATCAATAAGATTAAGGTGTTCCTAGGTAATTCGGATTCCCCACTATGCATCTATAGCGATGCTTAAACACAATGCTACGTAGGATTCCAAAGACACTTTGCATATTTTGTTTGTGGGCAAAGCAGGTACAGATACGTGCATACACTTGGCAGCCTCGTATCACATACGCCACCACCATTCTTCCCCACTCCTTTTACCAAATGATGACTAAGGGGGAAAAGTCCCCATGGACGGCAACCTATAAGGTGGTCTCTGTGTTACCCCCCGATGCAATGGTCCGGGATGAAGATAGACAGGGCCTGTCACGCCACCAACCTTTGCAACCAGCCGTTTCGTCAATAGTAATAACCTTATGTCCAAAACTGGCATACATTGGATGGTCGATTTCACCAAACATCAGGAAGATTATTAACATAAACATGCAAAGAGGATATTAAATCCTAGTATCAAATGATCTAGTACATGATAGGGTTCATCCCTGTCCCCAAGAACTAGAGGAATTACTCACACATGGAGGCAACAAACATCCTACAAGTGGTAATGGTGAACATGGAGGGATTACACATGTAACACTCAAGTCGATCCACTAGGTTTCTTGATGGGTTACAACAAAGAGTATGTGGATGATGATGATGAAAGCGGTGATGATGTTGAAGCCCTCCTTGTGGATGGTGGTAAAGATGGCGATCTCCTCCTTGGGAAGCCCCTGTTGGGTAATGTAATAATAATTCAAAAAATTTCCTACGTGTTACCAAGATCAATCTAGGATATGCTAGCAACAAGAGAGAGGGAGTGCATCTTCATACCCTTGAAGATCGCTAAGCGGAAGCGTTACAAGGAACATGGTTGATGGAGTCGTACTCGCGGTGATTCAAATCACGGAAGATCCGATCTAGCACCGAACGGACGGTGCCTCCGCGTTCAACACACGTACAGCCCGGGGACGTCTCCTCCTTCCTGATCAAGCAAGGGGAGAGGAGAAGTTGAGGGAGAACTCCGGCAACACAACAACATGGTGGTGGAGTTTGTGGTTCTTCGGCAGAGCTTCACCAACCTCAACGGAGGAGGAGGAGGTGTAGGAGGGGGGAGGGCTGCGCCAGGGGCTGAGGTGCGGCTGCCCTCCCACCCCTATATTTATAGGTTGAAGGGGAGGGGGGTGGCCCCCTATATGCATCTAGGGGGGAGGGGGCAAGGGGGGGGGGGGGGGTGCTTGCCCCCCAAGATCAGGGGGGCGCACCAACCCACTAGGTGGCTGGTTCCCACCCATATTCAAGCCACCCGGTCTCCCGGGGTAGGTGGCCCCACCCGATGGACCCGCGGAAACCTTTCGGTGGTCCCGGTACAATACCGATAACCCCCGAAACTTTTCCGGCAATTGAAAGTGGACTTCCCATATATAAATCTTCACCTCCATACCATTCTGGAACTCCTCGTGACGTCCAGGTCCTCATCCGGGACTCCGAACAACTTTTGGTAACCACATACAATTCCCATTACAACTCTAGCGTCACCGAACCTTAAGTGTGTAGACCCTACGGGTTCGGCAACCATGCAGACATGAACAAGACACCTCTCCGGCCAATAACCAATAGCGGGATCTAGATACCCATATCGGCTCCCACATGTTCCACGATGATCTCATCAGATGAACCACGATGTCGGGGATTCAATCAACCCCGTATACAATTCCCTTTGTCCATCGGTATGTTACTTGTCCGAGATTCGATCGTCGGTATACCCATACCTTGTTCAATCTTGTTACTGGCAAGTCTCTTTACTCGTTCTGTAACACATGATCCCGTGGATAAATCCTTAGTCACATTGAGCTCATTATGATGATGCATTACTGAGTGGGCCCAGAGATACCTCTCCGTCATACGGAGTGACAAATACCAGTCTTGATTTGTGCCAACCCAACAGACACTTTTGGAGATACCTGTAGTGCACCTTTATGGTCACCCAGTTACATTGTGACGTTTGATACACCCAAAGCATTCCTATGGCATTTGTGAGTTGCACAATCTCATGGCCTAAGGAAATGATACTTGACATTAGGAAAGCTCCAGCAAACAAACTACACGATCTTGTGCTATGCTTAGGATTGGGTCTTTTCCATCACATCATTCTCCTAATGATGTGATCCCGTTATCAACGACATCCAATGTCCATGGTCAGGAAACCACAACCATCTATTGATCAATGAGCTAGTCAACTAGAGGCTCACTAGGGACATGTTGTGGTCTATGTATTCACACATGTATTACGGTTTCCGGTTAATACAATTATAGCATGAACAATAGACAATTATCATGAACAAGGAAATATAACAATAACCATTTTATTATTGCCTCTAGGGCATATTTCCAACAACCCCCACTCTGAAGCAATCCGGAGGCTAGGGTTCCTCCTTCTGGACAAGTTTGTGGCGTCTCTGGGCATCAGATCCCCGATCAGATTCCACGGAGTGAAAATAGTTGACAAGGTGGTTCTCCTAGCATGTCATATGACTACTCATACGAGCGTTTGCGGTCGTATGGTTCGCCATCTTTTGCTCTGGAGCCACCGCCAACGCTTCCTCTTTAATCCCTTTGCTCTATTATTTTACGGTAGGAGATTATCACAGTAACATCCCAAATTTTCAATTTGGAATGTTATACATAGGTCATCCATGCATATCATATTTTATTGCATCTTCGTTCCGCAATCCTCGAAATCCTAAGCAACTCAAGGACCCTCGGAGAGAGTTGGGGATTTTCCGGTTTTCATATTTGATTTTTATCAAATAGCGAAAACGAGGATTTTTGATTTTAAATATTTTTCTCTCCGGAAAAATATTTCATATTAAAAATAAATGAGAGGAGATAATATGACTTCTCCAAAACAATTGAAATATTGGAGGAAAAATGTTAAAATCATTTGTTGGATTTTATTTGATTTTTATTTGGATTTTATTTGCATTAGAGAAATTGCACGTTTTCAAAAAATTGCATTTTAGGGCCAAGAAAATATTCAACTCGTTCTAAATATTTTATTTAGACGGTGAAAATTTGTTTTGGCATTTTTAGATTTTTATTTTATTTTATAGGATTTATTTTCTGTCGGCGGAATTATATAAAAAAACTTCCCCGCGCCCGACTGGGCCTAAGGCCCAGCCGCCGCCGCCTCCAGCGCGCGTGCACCGCCTCGCCACTGCTCGGACCGGAGTCCGAGCCGGACTCCGCCTCCGCCGTGCCTTGCCCCCTCCTCCAAGTTGCCCCCCTCTCTTAAATACCCCGCCACCACACCACCACCACCATTGCCGCCCGAACCCGAGCCGGGCCGCCGCCCGAGCCCGCGCCTCGCCGCCGCCAGGAGCCGCCGCCGCCGCCGCCTCCCGAGCAGCCGCCACCCCGCCCCCCCACGCCGCCCCGCCATCGCGCCGGAACCCGCCGGAGCCCCGCCGGAGCTGAGCCGAGGTAGCCGCCCCGCCGCCCCGGTTTTCTGACAAAAACCGTTCTGTTTTTTTAGAAAACCCTAGTTTTCGTTTTTTAAGATCGGTTTTTCTCCGGTTTATTTATTTAGCGAGCGTTCGCTCGTTCGTTCGTTTTAACGAACGCGTTCTTCGTTTAGATCCAGATAACGTACGTTCGTTCGTTTGTTAGTCTGTTCATCAGTTTTCTTTTTCTCGGATTTATTCCGCGATTTTTCTGATCGCGATTTCTGATCCGATCTTAGTTTCTGTTTATCTTTTCGCTCGTTAGTCGGAATCAGGCGATTCAAGCGCCCAGATCTTCGTCTCGAGACCCTCTTCCGCTTAAACAACTTAAACAAGATTTTGACACTGAAAAATTTGACCCTAGTTCAGATTAGTAAACGGATCTTGTTTCTTTCGCCGTTTGAGTTTCGTTGCTCCGTTTGGTTTGATTCTTTTTGCGAACCGGAGTTCTTAAGTTGAACTTTCTGGTCAGCCTCTTTTAGTTGAAGTTTTGCTTGTGCATCTTTGCTTGTTGCTTATGTATGTTATTGTTTGCTTGCGATAGAATTCCCGGAGTGCGAAGCGTGTTACTACGAGTCTCAAGGATTCGCGGATCGTCAGCAAGGCAAGTAACACTTTGATCATACTCTTTTCATACCCAGTTTTTACGCATTAGCTCAATCTTCAAACATTGCATGGTTAGGATGTCATTAACTTGTGGGTTGGGAAGTAGTAGTTGAGGTAGAACCTATTGCCCTGTTACTATCAAACCCTTGGGAGTTACTTCTACGTGTTGCTTATAATGCTATGCTATGCTCAGAGGCGTGGTTTGGGTTTGAGTGAATCCATGACAGATGTGAGATTGTTAATTAATGGTTTAATTTAAGGTGGCAACTTTAATACACATCTGGGTGGATTGAGGCACCTGGGGAACCCAGTGTTGTCTGTCTTATTTTTGGAAATCCCGGGGTACCCGTGTGATCTTCCTATGGACCGCCGCCCAAGCTCAAAGGGAATTGAGATTATTCATGCTAGAAACTTCCGTATGCAGCCACAAGCTACTATGGGCTCTAGCATAGTTGAGTAGGTTACATGAAGCTCTTGAAGAGGTAGATCAGCAGGTAGTGGGTTTTGTAGGTTTGGTATGGTCTACCCGGAGTAGAGAGTTAATGTTTACGAAGTCTGTCTCGGTCATCCGTTTCTCAAACACCATGTAGTGCGAGAAATCAACGGAGGCGATCGAGTCTTGTGGGGAAAAGTGTGCAAACCTCTGCAGAGTGTACAATCTAATCATGGTTAGCCGTGTCCCCGGTTATGGACAATTTTGAGTATCTAGTACTTGAGTTATCACATGTATCTCATCACTCTTAAATAATATTGTTGAGTTGTAAACTACTTTAATTGGTATTGAGTTGGGGTTATGCCTTCTCAATGTTTCAACTACCATGATAGTTAAATAATAATATATTCCTTTGTTGTAGGAAAAAATTGGCTTTTCGCAAAACTATAACCATAGAGCTTTCCACCAGCCAAATATGCATGTAGTGATAGCATTATTCTGTTCTTGCTCTATTGTGTTATATTGCCAGCATATTCCATGTCTTGACCCGTTTCGGGCTGCAACATATTATGTTGCAGACTTTTCGAACGAGGAGTAAGGTTTGTTAGGTCGTTGCCATGCAGCTCGGCTATGCAGTTGGAGTTGATGGACTCACTTTATCTTCCAAGCCTTCATTGTTATCGCATTAGATGGCCTTAAGCCATATTATTGTAATAAGTTCTCTTTTGAGACATTCGATGTAATAAGTGTGTGATTGCTACTCTGTTATAAATCCTTGAGTCTTGTGTGTGTTAGCATTCTTGATCCAGGGATGACATCGGAACACAGAGACTTGACCATCTGAGGTCGAATTCGCTACAAGATGGTATCGAGCACCTGTTGAGTGTAGGACACGACCACTAAGATAAACCATAGGTCACTCTTCTCTACTCATTTCGACTCCTCTCCATTTTTCCACTCTTTAGGATGATGGAGATGAAGAACAAGTTTGCACAACCGGATGAAGACACACCTTTTGGACGCCACTTGAAGGAAGTCACTAGATACTTGAATATTGGAATACCAAGTTTCACCGACGCATAACGCCACCTTACCAGAAGAGGTGCGCTGGATGATTCAAGTACAAGTTCCAGGAAGGACGTTCTTGCCAACTTCTAAACCCATAGAATTTTCTTTCGAAGCACCCACTTGGAGTCTAGGCAAGAGCATGGCAGCCCACATTACCATGGGATGCATTGGAGAAGTCTACAACAGGGAGCTTAAGGACACCATCTATCAAATATGTGGGCCGAGGGCGAGCAATGGGAATTAATCAGCACCAAGAAGGATAGATCCATTGCAGCTTTCATCCAGAGCTAAACCAGCACATTCGACATCGGAGAACCGGATGTCTTGCAGACATGATGGAGTTGAAGAAGGCGAAGACCGGGATCATCGAAATGGAGGAAGAACTCAAGTTTACACGCCGACGGATATGAGGAGGAAATCAAGACACTACTGGAGAAGAACGACGACCTAGTTAAGAAGATCGGAGTATTCATGGGTGGACCAACACCGGAGGAAGAAGACAATGACCCCACTTGCCCGGACAACTACATCATCATCAACGACACCGATTCCGATCCAAGTGATGATGACTACGAAGACGAAGCTAGAGCAGACATCATGGAGTCTTCCACCGATCAAAATTTCTAGACGACCACCATATATTAGTAGTATTTTCCCCATGTATCTAATAGTAGTTGAGCACTTTTGCGATAGTCCTGAACCGTTTGTATGCCCTTGCTTGATTGATTGAGTGAAATGATTGTGTTTGCCTCATATGCATATGGGTAGTGTTTTCTCATTAGACCTTTTTCTATTCTAATCTCTTCCATCTAAACCCATCAGATGCCTCCGAGACGTGACATTGATTTTGCTTTTCCACCGGAGCTCACCCAGTTGATCCAGCAGCAGAATATTTGATGCAATTGCTAGTTCAGAACCAGGGCAACAACAACAACAATAACCCGCCGCCAGTGGACAATTTAGCCCGTTTCCTGAGGTTACAGCCGCCGGTGTTTTCCAAAGAGCACCGAGCCAATAGTTGTCGATGATTGGCTACGCCGTATTGGAAGGAGTTAACCACCGCAGGATGCACAGAGATCTTGAGAAGGTGCGCTTTGCCGACATCAATTGGATGGACGGTGACGCATGGTGGGAGAATTACGGCTACTTTTCCTATAGTCAATGTCACTTGGGACCAGTTTCCAGCAAGCTTTTACAGACGGCCCATGTCTCAACCGGAGCCATGCAGATGAAGAAGCGCGAGTTTGTAACTTACGCCAGGGAACCGTCACGTAGCTCGATGCGTGGATGATTTTAGCAAGTTATCACGCTATGCCCCTGATGATGTGGCCACAGATGCCCGAAGCAGGAGAAGTTTATGGAAGGGCTGAATGATGAGATGAGCATGCAGTTGATGGTGGCAACTTTCAACAACTACCAGGAGTTGGTAGACAAGGCCCTTATGATTGAAGGAAAGCATCAGCAAATTGAGAGCCGTAAGAGGAAGTATGGACACGGGAAGTATAATTCAGGAGCTCAACAGAAGCCCCGCTTAACCCCGAACTCGGGAGGACTTGTTCATAATCATGGAGGTCACAACCACACCGGAGGAGGATCACATAACCACAATGGTGCTAAGAATGGAAATGGGAACGAAGTTAATAACAATCAGAACCGCTCCAACCCAGCTACACCTGCCAAAAGGGACCTAAGTCAAGTTACTTGCTTTAAGTGCGGGAAGACAGGGCACTATGCCAATGATTGCCCTGAAGGAAGGAATGGAAACGGAAATGGGAGCGCTGGGAAGAAGCCCAATCCATTCAACAAAGGACAAGTGAACCACGTTAACGTGGAGGAAGTTGAAGAGCAGCCGGATGCGGTGATAGGTAAGTTTTTGGTTAAGTCATTTACCGCTCTTGTTCTTTTCGATACTGGTGCATCACATTCATACATATCAAGGGGATTTGTGGATAAGTTTAAGCTACCAACTGTCACAGCCCTAGATCTTTGTTTGTAATTAGTTGCATCTTCATCCATGTCATCATGTTTAAATTTCAGTTAAACTTGAAATGGGGGATAATAAACCCTAGCAGCAAATGGAATTCAACCAGGTTCAAACTCAAATCTTTTCAATGATCCCAAACTGCCTTTAGAAATGTTCATCATTTTGAATTGGTCCGGCACCTCGACAAAAATGATGCACATATTTTTAGGCCCTTACGGATCTGAATTAACTCATCTCCTATTTGAATTGGAGCATTTAAATCCTATAAATATTTTTAAATGCTCTAATAATCCCGAAACTAGTTTTGGGTTGTTGGAAATAATCCAAACACTGCCCACCATTATTTTCAGGTTTTTATAAATTGGATTATTATTTTTACTAATTCAAAACAGAATAAAAGAAATAGAAAACAGGAAATAAAAGAGAGAGAGAGAGAGAGAGAGAGAGAGAGAGAGAGAGAGAGAGAAAGAGAGAGAGGCTTACCTGGCGCCCACCTAGCAGGCCCACCTGCCGGCCCAGCCCAGCCACCGCTCCAGCGAGCTGCTTGGCTCGGCCAGGCAGGCAGGCAGGTGCTCGACGCCAGCACCAGCGCGCGCCACACAGCTGTCCGCCGCCCTGCTTCCTTCCCTCGCCGTTCTGCCGCCCTGGTTCGGTCACCCACTCCTCCCCCGAGCTCGCAGACACGCCTCTTCCTCCCCAGATCCTCTCCCTCGCTCTCCCGCACCATGGCTGAGGTTGCCGCGCTCGCGCCACCGTGATAACCGCGTCCGCCGTCGTCCCCGTGCCTCATCGCCGTGTCCGTTCGCGCCGCCGTCGTCGACTACGTCGAGCAGGCCGAGCCCCGAGCGCTCGCCCGTTCTGGAGTCGCCCCCGCCCCTGTCTTCCCCAACTCCGGCCGCTGAGATCTCCATAGTCGCCCCGCTCAGCTCCGGGCTTCTCCGAGGCTGCTTCGACGCTTGCTGCAATCGCCGTGAGCTCAACTTCGTCCTCCCCCTCTCCGTTAACTCTCTCCTGCACCGCATGCACCGCACCATGTTCACCCGCACCCGCCGCCGCCGAGCTCGTCGCCGACGTGACTCCGGCCACCCACCGGCCACACCACCGTGACCAATGCACTCACCGCACTCGCAGGAACTCAGATTACTACTCCACACGCCTTGCGCCCCGTAGCCTCGGGTTCGACCTCACCCGAGCTCCGCAGTCAGACGGCTCGTCACGGCGACGTTCCAAAGAACTCCCCGAGCCCAACCACCGCCACCAAACGCTGCGGCTTGCTCCCAGCCACGCCAGAGATACTCTCCGCCGCCCATTTGGTCGCCGAACGCGAAATCGCACTCCCACCGCGTCTGGCCTCGCCGGCGGCTAAACGCCGGCGGGTGTGACCCGTTGACTTTGACTGGGCGGGCCCAGGTTGACTCCCCCTGAGTCTATGACAAGTGGGGCCCGCTCTGCTAATTAACTTAGGTTAACACTAACTAATATTAGTTAGTTAAACTAACTACTGACACGCAGTACCCACAGGTCAGGGTTGACCTGGACCGTCGCCTTTGACCTGCTGACGTCACCACGACATCATCTTGACCTTAATAACTAATTCTTGGAATTTTTCTTATACAGGAAATTCCAGAAAATAACCAAAACTTCTAAAAATCATAGAAAATCAACCGTAGCTCCAAATCAAATAAATTATATATGAAAAATGATTAGAAAAATCCAATCTATCCATCTGCACTGGTTTCATGCATGTTGGAACACATTAACCTTGCTCTTTAGGTGAAACAAGTTAATGCACTATTATGACCTCTTAAAATGGGTTTGCATTTGAATCTTTGGTTCAAATGGACTCATCTCAATCTGTTCTAGCTTGCATTAGCCAAAACACTTTCATATTGCCATGTCATAGCATGCATCATATTGTGCATTGCGTTGATCGTGTTTCTTCTTTGTTTGCCGGTGTTGTTCCCCCTCGATAGACGTTGTACCGACGTTGTGATCGTTGACACTGATGAAGACTCAATGCTATCTTAAAGTGCCGGGCAAGCAAAACCCCTTGTTCATTCTCGATATAATCCCGGTCTCTCGCTCCTGCTCTCTTTTCTGCATTAGGACAACAACGATTCATCTGTTACTTGCTGCGGTAGCTGAACCCCTTTATCCTCTACATGACTGTCATTCCACAAGTAAATAGATGAAACCCACTAGCATGAGTAGGAGTTGTTTGAGCCCTGTTGTGCCTACTCATTCATGCTTGTTTGTCGTGCACTGCCATCGCTTAGAGTTGAGTCAGGTCTAATTCATCGGGATGAATCGGAGGTGTGTGAACATGTCCCTCTTGTTGAGAGCTAAGTGTGTGAACACGATTTGGTAAAGGTAGCGGTGAGAGGCCATGTAGGAGTACATGGTGGGTTGTATCATTGCAGCCATCCTCAGGAACTGAGTTCTGTGTTTGTGATCCATGAAATAGTTACTACCACACATTGGGATCCTTAATTGACCCTCTCGACTTATTAACCACTCTTGTCCTCTGTCCGGGAGTTGCAAAGTAGTTTCTGGTGTTTGTAGCATGCTGGGGGCCGCACGCAGCGCTGACCTTAGGGGTGGGCTGTGTTGTGGTAGGCATGTGGCACGGTGTACCGATTCGCCCGTTTGGTGTCTCGGGAACCCTACACACATCGTTCGGGGCCGTTAGTGGAAACCTCGGCCGGACTCCTGCGGATGGAACCCGAATAGGCGATAAACCTGGACTAGGAACTTCGTGTGTTTAGTCGGTCGTGGCCGACACCCTCATTGGGCTTCCTCTTGAAGGTTGCCGAGTACATGTCGTGTAAACGGCGGTAAGTGGCGAGCGTGTGTGAAGAAGTACACCCTGCAGGTTAGCATCATCTATTCGAATAGCCGTGTCTGCGGTAAAGGACTTCTGGGTTGCCTATAACAGTTCATAGACAAGTGAAAGTGGATACTCCAAAATGCGCAAGATAAGCGTGAGTGCTATGGATGGCGTTCTCGTAGGAAGACGGGAGCGGATCCATAGTGGTGTATTGATATGGTGAATATGTGGACTCGCGTGCGCCACCTCAAAGGAGTTACTTGCAGTCGTAGTTCAGGATAGCCACCGAGTCAAAGCTGGCTTGCCGCGGTTAAACTCCACCACCCCTTTGTTCATAATGATGCATATGTAGCTAGTTCCGATGTAAGTCTTGCTGGGTACGTTTGTACTCACGTTTGCCTATTTTATGTTTTGCAGAGAGACGTCAGTTTCGCTAGTAGTTCCGCTTGGACTTCGACGTTTAGCTTGTTACCTCAGCTACGATCTTGTGCCCTCGGCAGGATCTGGTAGATAGTCAGGATTTTCAGCCTTTTTCCTTTATAGTTGTCTATACTCAGACATGTTAAGCTTCCGCTTGTGTTTGACTTGTATGCTCTGAATGCTGGGTCGAGAGACCCATGTTTGTAATATCTCGCTCCTCGGAGCCTAATGAATGAATACTTGAGTTGTAGAGTTATGTTGTGATGCCATGTTTATTTACACATATCGAGCATATTGTGTGTATGTTTGAAATGCTTGGTATGTGTGGGATCCGACAATCTAGTTGTTTATCCTTGGCAGCCTCTCTTATGGGGAAATGTAGTCTAGTGCTTCCTTGAGCCATAGTAGTCCGCTACATCCCGGTTCACCGAGTCCTGCTAGCCCAAAGACTATTGCTCGTGACGCTTGATCGGCCGGGCATGTGTTTCACTTCGTTCGTGGTTCTGCCCTTCGGGAAATGTCACGCGGTGACATCCGAGTCCCGCTTAGCTCGCTATAGCCCGGGTTGCCGGAGTCCTGTTAGCCCAGTGCTACAACCCGGATTCACACGCTGGACCGACACGCTCGAGTTGATTCATGTATGCCTGTCCCCATGGGTTAGTGCCGCCGGGTTCACGACTAGCCATGTCGGCCGGGTTCTCATCATATGGATGCTAGCGACACTATCATATACGTGAGCCAAAAGGCGCAAACGGTCCCGGGCCATGGTAAGGCGACACCCGTGGGAATACCGAGCGTGAGGCCGCAAAGTGACATGAGGTGTTACCGGCTAGATCGATGTGACTTGGAATCGGGGTCCTGACACCAATCCAAACCCTTAGGACCCCTCTTTTAGTGAGCTCGCCTGGATCAAAGTACGCTAGCCGATGGTGCAACCAGATACCCCTAACCATTGGCACACATGTTTTTCCGTCTGACCTAATTATCTTGGAGTCGCAAGGGTTGGATGTGATATTAGGTATGGACTGGATGTCAAAGTATGGAGGAAGCATTGACTATGCTAGCAAATCAATTTATCTTACCACCCCGGAGGGAAAAAGGATTAAGTATGTATCTAGGCATGTGCTTAGGAGGAGCCAAGTGAATGCCCTCACGGAAGTTGTTCAGGAGGAAGTGCCTATAGTAAAGGATTACCCGGATGTTTTCCCAGAAGAGTTACCAGGCATGCCACCGGATAGAGACATCGAGTTCCTGATAGAGCTATTGCAGTGCACAGGCCAATATCCAAGAGACCCTATCGGATGCCCGCAAATGATCTAGAGGAAATTAAGAAACAGATCAAGGAGTTATTGGAGAAAGGATACATTCGAAGGAGTTCATCGCCTTGGAGCTCTAGTGCTTTTCGTGGAGAAGGAGGATAAATCCCTAAGGATGGTTGTTGATTATCGAGCCTTGAATGAAGTAACGATTAAGAATAAGTACCCGCTGCCAATGACCAATGATCTGTTTGATCAGCTGCAAGGAGCTAAGGTGTTTTCGAAGATCGATCTACGACGGGGTACCATCAGTTGAAGATTCGAGAGAAGGATATACCAAAGACAGCGTTCACCACGCGGTATGGATTATACGAGTATACGATCATGTCATTTGGACTGACTAATGCCCCTGCCTATTTCATGAGTACGATGAACAAGGTGTTCATGGAGTATTTGGACAAGTTTGTTGTGGTGTTTATTGATGATATTATGGTATACTCGAAGAAAGAAGAGGAGCACAAGGAGCATTTGCGTTTAGTTCTCGAGAAACTCATGGAACACCAGTTATACGCCAAATTCAGCAAGTGCGAGTTTTGGTTGAAGAAAGTTGGATTTCTTGGACATGTTATATCAGGAGAAGGTATAGCAGTAGATCGAAGAAGGTTCGGTTAGTCCGAATGGTTGGCACCCACTTGATTGGCGAGATCCATGATTTCCTTGGACTCGCAGGATATTATCGGAGATTCATTGAGAATTTTTCCAAGATTGCTAAGCCAGACTGAATTGCTGAAGAAGGATACTAAGTTTAAATGGACAAAGGATTGCGAGGCAAGTTTTCAGGAGTTGAAGAAACGTTTGACTAAAGCCCCAATGCTAACATTGCCAGATATACGTAAGGAGTTTCAAGTGTATTGTGACGCCTCACGCTTGGGACTTGGATGTGTGCTTATGCAGGACGGAAAAGTTGTTTCGTATGCCTCACGAAAACTGAAGCCCCATGAGTTGAACTATGCCACGCATGATTTGGAGCTAGCAGCGGTAGTGCATGCATTGAAGACTTGGAGACGTTATCTTATTGGAAACCGTTGTGATGTGTACACGGATCATAAGAGTTTGAAGTACATTTTCACACAGAAGGAGTTGAACCTTAGACATAGGAGATGGTTGGAACTTATAAAGGATTACGATATGAAGCTACACTATCATCCAGGAAAGGCCAATGTCGTAGCAGACGCTTTGAGATGGAAGAGTTAGCTAATATCCTTGAAAGTGAGGGATTGCCGATGGAGTTAGCTGAAGATATCATGGAACTTCGGTTGGAGTTTGTTCCAAGAGGTTTCATTGCAACAATGGAAGTTCAGTCTACATTGTTGGACAAGATTCGAGAAGCTCAGAAGGAAGACAAAGAGATTGCTGAGATAAAGGAGAAGATGAGCAAAGGAAAGGCCAAAGGTTTTCGCGAGGATGAGCACGATACCTTATGGTTTGAGGATCGAGTTTATGTGCACGATAACCCGGAGATCGTGAAGTTAATACTTGAGGCTCATGACTCACCATACTCGATACACCCCGGAAACACCAAGATGTATTTGGATTTGAAAGAACATTTCTGGTGGACTGGTATGAAGAAGGATATTGCCGAGTATGTAGCTGTATGTGATGTATGTCAGAGAGTGAAGGCAGATCATCAGAAGCCAGCAGACTGTTACAGCCTATGCCGATACCCGAATGGAAGTGGGATAAACTTGGCATGGACTTTATCACCGGATTGCCCAGGACCAAAGCATGATATGACTCAATATGGGTAGTAGTGGATCGCTTGACCAAAGTGGCTCACTTCATCCCAGTGAAAACAACTTATACAAGTGCAAAGTTGGCCAAGATATATATGTCCAGGATTGTATGTTTGCATGGAGTTCGAGGACCATCATATCGATTAGAGGAACACAGTTTACTTCAAAGTTTTGGCATCGATTACACGGACCACGGAGTACGAGATTGGAGTTCAAGACAACATTTCACCCGCAGCAGATGGATGACAGAGAGAGTCAACCAGATTCTGGAGGACATGTTGAGAGCCTGTGCGCTAGCTTATGGATCTAGTTGGGATGAAAATTTGCCTTACGCAGAGTTCTCATACAACAATAGCTACCAGGCCAGTTTGAAGATGGCACCGTTCGAAGCTCTGTATGGGCGCAGATGTAGAACATCCCTGATGTGAGATGAGGTAGGAGACCGTCAGTTGTTTTGACCAGATTTCATCAAAGAGTCGGAGGAGAAGGTTAAACTGATCCGTGACAGATTGAAGATTGCTCAGTCCAGGCAGAAGAGTTATGCAGACACAAAACGCAAGGAGGTAACCTATGAAATTGGAGAAAGAGCATATCTTCGCGTATCGCCCTTGCGAGGAGTGAAACGTTTTGGAGTTAAGGGAAAATTAGCTCCAAGATTTGTAGTACCGTACCGTGTTTTGGAACGGATGGGAGAAGTTGCCTACAAGCTGGAGTTACCTGAAGGATTGTCAGGAGTTCACGATGTGTTCCACATCTCACAGCTGAAGAAGTGTCATGCTGAGATGGCCGATATACCATTAAGAGATACAGTACCCCTGGAGGCGACTCAGTTGGACAGTAATTTGACTTATGAGGAGAAGCCAAGAAGATTCTTGACTTTGCCAAATGAGTCACTCGCGGCAAGGTTATCAAGTTTTGCAAAGTTCGGTGGAGCCACCATACCGAGGAGGAAGCCACTTGGGAGCGAGAGGATGATATTCGCAAGGACCACCCGCACCTATTTTCTAGTTAACCCGAATCTCGAGGACGAGATTCATCTTAAGGGGGGTAGGTTTGTAACATCCCAAATTTTCAATTTGGAATGTTATACATAGGTCATCCATGCATATCATATTTTATTGCATTTTCGTTCCGCAATCCTCAAAATCCTAAGCAACTCAAGGACCCTCGGAGAGAGTTGGGGATTTTCCAGTTTTCATATTTGATTTTTATCAAATAGCGAAAACGAGGATTTTTGATTTTAATTATTTTTCTCTCCGGAAAAATATTTCATATTAAAAATAAATGAGAGGAGATAATATAACTTCTCCAAAACAATTGAAATATTGGAGGAAAAATGTTAAAATCATTTGTTGGATTTTATTTGATTTTTATTTGGATTTTATTTGCATTAGAGAAATTGCACGCTTTTCAAAAATTGCATTTTAGGGCCAAGAAAATATTCAACTCGTTCTAAATATTTTATTTATACGGTGAAAATTTGTTTTGGCATTTTTAGATTTTTATTTTATTTTATAGGATTTATTTTCTGTCGGTGGAATTATTTTAAAAAAAAGTTCCCCGCGCCCGACTGGGCCTAAGGCCTAGCCGAGCAGGCCCAGCCGCCATGACCTCCAGCCTGCCCGCCGCCGCTCGGACCGAGTCCGAGCCGGACTCCGCCTCCGCCGCGCCTTGCCCCTCCTCCAAGTCGCCCCCTCTCTTAAATACCCGCCGCCACACCACCACCACCACCCGCCGCCTGAACCCGAGCCGAGCCGCCGCCCGAGCCAGCGCCTTCCGCCGCCGCCGCCTCCCATCGCCGCCGCCGTCAGAGCCGCCGCCGCCGCCTCCCGTCGCCGCCGCCGCCACCCCACGCCGCCCCGCTGTCGCGCCGGAACCCGCCGAAGCCCGCCGGAGCCGAGCCGAGGTAGGCGCCCCACCGCCCCGGTTTTCTGAGAAAAACCGTTCGTTTTTTTTAGAAAACCCTAGTTTTCGTTTTTTTAAAATAGATCGGTTTTTCTCCGGTTTATTTATTTAGCGAGCGTTCGCTCGTTCGTTCGTTTTAACGAACGCGTTCTTCGTTTAGATCCAGATAACGAACGTTCGTTCATTAGTCTGTTCGCGAGTTTCTTTTTCTCGGATTTATTCCGCGATTTTTCTGATCGCGATTTCTGATCCGATCTTAGTTTCTGTTTATCTTTCCGCTCGTTAGTCGGAATCAGGCGATTCAAGCGCCCAGATCTTCGTCTCGAGACCCTCTTTCCGCTTAAACAACTTAAACAAGATTTTGACACTGAAAAATTTGACCCTAGTTCAGATTAGTAAACGGATCTTGTTTCTTTCGCCGTTTGAGTTTCGTTGCTCCGTTTGGTTTGATTCTTTTTGCGAACCGGAGTTCTTAAGTTGAACTTTCTGGTCAGCCTCTTTTAGTTGAAGTTTTTCTTGTGCATCTTTGCTTGTTGCTTATGTATGTTATTGTTTGCTTGCGATAGAATTCTTGAGTGCTAAGCGTGTTACTCTGAGTCTCAAGGATTCATGGATCGTCGACAAGGCAAGTAACACTTTGATCATACTCTTTTCATACCCAGTTTTATGCATTAGCTCAATCTTCAAACATTGCATGGTTAGGATGTCATTAACTTGTGGGTTGGGAAGTAGTAGTTGAGGTAGAACCTATTGCCCTGTTACTATCAAACCCTTGGGAGTTACTTCTACGTGTTGCTTATAATGCTATGCTATGCTCGTAGACGTGGTTTGGGTTTGAGTGAATCCATGACAAATGTGAGATTGTTAATTAATGGGTTAATTTAAGGTGGCAACTTTAATACACATCTGGGTGGATTGAGGCACCTGGGGAACCCAGTGTTGTCTGTTTTATTTTTGGAAATCCCGGGGTACCCGTATGATCTTCCTATGGACTGCCACCCAGGCTCAAAGGGAACTGAGATTATTCATGCTAGAAATTTCCGTGTGCAGCCACAAGCTACTATGGGATCTGGCATAGTTGAGTAGGTTACGTGAAGCTCTTGAAGAGGTAGATCAGCAGGTAGTGGGTTTTGTAGGTTTGGTATGGTCTACCGGGAGTAGAGAGTCAATGTTTCTGAAAGACTATGTCTCGGTCATCCGTTTCTCAAACACCATGTAGTGCGAGAAATCAATGGAGGCGATCAAGTCTTGTGGGGAAAAGTGCGCAAACCTCTGCAGGGTGTACAATCTAATCATGGTTAGCCGTGTCCCCGGTTATGGACAATTTTGAGTATCTAGTACTTGAGTTATCACATGTATCTCATCACTCTTAAATAATATTGTTGGGTTGTAAACTACTTTAATTGGGATTGAGTTGGGGTTATACCTTCTCAATGTTTCAACTACCATGATAGTTAAATAATAATATATTCCTTTGTTGTAGGAAAAAATTGGCTTTTAGCAAAACTATAACCATAGAGCTTTCCACCAGCCAAATATGCATGTAGTGATAGCATTATTCTGTTCTTGCTCTATTGTGTTATATTTCCAGCATATTCCATGTGCTGACCCGTTTTCGGGCTGCAATGTATTATGTTGCAGACTTTTCAGACGAGGAGTAAGGTTCATTAGGTCGTTGCCGTGCAGCTCAGCTATGCCGTTGGAGTTGATGGACTCACTTTATCTTCCAAGCCTTCCGCTGTTATCACATTAGATGGCCTTAAGCCATATTATTGCAATAAGTTCTCTTTTGAGACATTCGATGTAATATGTGTGTGATTGCTACTCTGTTATAAATCCTTCGAGTACTGTGTGTGTTAGCATTACTGATCCAGGGATGACACTGGAACACAGAGACTTGACCATCTGAGGTCGGGTCGCTACAATCACATTAAATAACATGATTCCACCATAATTTCTTGGGATTCCTTCTGTAAACATTTATTTGCTCCAAAAATGTTTCCTGGGGAAAAATAACAAAAGAAGTGCGTGTAGACGGTAAAATTCTAGGCCTATTATAAAGGCACAAAATAACAACCAAAATTATCATGCAAATTGGACTCATCACTTGCCTTGTTATATTATTGTGTTTATCATTGCTTTATCATAGTCTCACACGTATATCTTGCTCTCGTAACACCTATAGTTTGGGATTCATGGCGCCGTTGTTTTATATTCTTTGTTATTAGAAACTAGGTTGTGCAACCTGCTCATTTCATTATTATTCATCTTGTTTCACTTGGCTATTAATCTAAGGGACGCCTTCTTGTTTGTGTGATATGGATGCCTTCCTAGACTAATAGTGTTGCATGGCAATATAATTTACAATCCGTTGTATGTTTTTCCATGTGCAAATTGTATTGTTATCAATTAACCAAAAAGGGGGAGTTTGAAAGTGCAATTGTCACTCAATTATTTTTGGGTGTTGATCACAATACTATTTGTAAGAACTAATGTCGGTTGGTAAGTTTATATCAGGACATTGGTCTCTGTCCTTGGTCTACGGACATCGGTGACTCCATCTATTCAAAAAGGGCAAAAGACGATATTCTTCGGTGGCTCCGAAAGTTTTTTGGTTAATTTTTTCAGTCATAGGAGCATCCGTACTATTAAGAGGGGTTGCGAAGATTAGGGAGTTGGGGAACTCAATCAAATTCCATACTTTATCTTCCCCAAATATTTCATAATCTTGGAAGGGTTTCTCAAAGAAACATAGTGCTCCACCCAGAGGTCCGAGTGCCCAAAGTCCTTGTGGTCTCGGTGCTTGAAGGCGCTAGACAAAAATAGGGTGAGCCATTGGGACTATTTGGGTAGCATCATGCCTCCACACCCCTCCAATGGAGATGTACCTCCTCCAAAGGAGGGAAGTCCAGAAAGTCATCCTCGTCTCCACTTGCGGTTAATTACTTCTTACCTTTACTTTGTGCAAGCTTACTATATTGTGTTTATTCTTGCTTGCACTTGTTGTTGTTGTGCATGTCATATAGGTGATAACCCACAAGTATAGGGGATCACAACGTTTTCGAGGGTAGAGTATTCAACCCAAATTTATTGATTCGACACAACGGGAGCCAAAGAATATTTGCAAGTATTAGCAGTTGAGTTGTCAATTCAAGCACACCTGGAGAACTAAATATCTGCGCCAACGTGATCAGTAGAACAGTAGTATGATAGTTTGATAGCAGTGGTAACAATAGCAATACTAACAGTAGCAGTAGCAATAGCAGTTTTATAGTGATTGTAACAACATCAACAACGAAAGTAACTTAGCAAAGATAAATATGCGAAAGTCGTACACATTGGATCAGTGGTGGATAACTATGCTGGATGGCATTCACCATGTAACAATCAAAATCTAGGGCGACACAGAACTAGCTCCAATTCATCAATGTAATGTAGGCATGTATTCTATATATAGTCATATTTGCTTGTAATAAGAACTTGCATGACATCTTTTGTCCTACCCTCCTGTGGCAGTGGGTCCATAAGGAAACTAAGAGATATTAAGGCCTACTTTTAATAGAGAACCAGAACAAAGCATTATCACTTAGTGAATACATGAACTCAAACTATGATAATCACCAGAAAGAATCCCAACTACTGTCAACTTGGGGTATGCGGATCATAACACGTAATAGGTGCATACAACTTGTAAGATAGGATCAATAACTCAAATATATTCATGAAAACATAAAGGGTTCAGATCTGAAATCATGGCACTCGGGCCCTAGTGACAATTATTAAGCATAGCAAAGTCATAGCAACATCAATTTCCTAACATAGTGGATACTAGGGATCAAGCCCTAACAAAACTAACTCGATTAGATGATAAATCTCATCCAATCCATAATCATCCAGCAAGCCTACGAAGGAATTACTCACTCACGATGGTGGAGCATCATGACATTGGTGATGGAGGATGGTTGATGATGACGACGTCGTTGAATCCCCCTCTCTGGAGCCCGGACGGACTCCAGATCAGCCCTCCTAATGAAGAACAAGAGGTGGCGGCGGCTCTGTATCATAAAACGTGATGATTCCTTCTCTCTGTTTTTTCTGGATGAATAGGTACTTATGGAGTTGGAGTTAGGGTTGCGGGAGCTGCCAGGAGCCCACAAGCCTACCAGGCGCGCGTTGGGGGGGGGGGGGGGGGGGGCGTGGCCCCCCCCCAGGTGACCCCCTCTGTCATTTCTCCTCGCCAGTATTTTTTAGATATTCTGAAATAAAACTCCGTAAATTTTTGGCTCAATTTGAGAACTTCTATTTCTGCACAAAAACAACATATGGCAATTCTGCAAAAAACAACGTCAGTACGGGTTAGTTCCATTCAAATCATGCGAATTAGAGTCCAAAACAAGAGCAAATGTGTTTGGAAATGTAGATATGACAGAGACGTATCAACTGCCCCAAGCTTAACTCATTGCTTGTCCTCAAGCAATTCAATTGACAAACTGAAAGTGATAAAGGAAAACTTTTACAAACTCTTTTTGTTCTTGTTATTGTGAATATGCTTAACTAATGTTAAAATTTTCAGCAAGGATTATGAACTAACCATGTCCTTGATAACACTGAGATCTCACATTTACTCATACCAACGACATAACCAACTCGTGAGCACTAATAAAGTATCTCAGATGCCAACAATTTGTCAAAACAATCATGATATAATATGATAACATGGTATCTCACTAGCTCTTTCTGAGACCGCAAAACATAAATGCAGAGCACCTCTGAAGTTATAGCAATGACTAAACATTTTAATTCACGGTAAAAGAGATCCAGTCATGACACACTCAACATTAATATACTCAATGCATAAGAATGACAATAGTGTTCTCCAACTGGTGCTTAAATGAGAGGGTGATGACTCAATAATAAAAGTAAAATAACATAAAAGTAAATGGATAGGCCCTTCATAGAGGGACACATGGATTTGCAGAGGTGCTAGATCTCAAAGCTTAAAACAAAGATACATATATTTTTGGGAGGTATGCCTTTCCTGTCAACGTCACGGCCGAGAGTTTACAATATCTTCCATGCTAAACACATTAGTGGCAGTTCCCAAGCGGAAAGGTAAAGTTTACTCCCCCTCAGCCGACAAGCATAAGCAATGGCTAGCCGAATCCTCGGGTGCCCTTCATACGAACAACTTTCCGGGGGAGTTTGTTTCATTATTTTGCGATTGATCATGGGACTGGGCATCCCGAGTACCAGCCCCTCTCATGTAAGTACAAGTGAACAAACACTTATCATGAGAATAATCCGCTTAGCATGGAAGATACTGACTGCCCCCTGTCGCTCCATGAGTGGTACAGGAACACAAAACATATGCTTATTTGAATGTTTAGAGGTGGCACATGCAAATTTACTTGGAACGGCAGTGTAATACCGCATATAGGTAGATATAGTGGACTCATCTGGAACAACTTTGGGTTTAAGGATTTGGATGCACAAGCAGTATTCCCACTTAGTACAGGCGAAGGCTAGCATATAGATTGAGAAGCGACCAACCAGAGAGCGAAAACGGTCATAAACATGCATTGAGAATAATTAACAATGAATACGGGCATGAGTAGGATATCAAATACCATGAACATAAATATTGTGGAGGCTATGTTGGTTTTGAATCAACTACATGCGTGAACCTGTGCCAAGTCAAGCCACTCGAATCATTCAGAGGGAGATACCATACTATCATACTACATCATAACCATTTTAATGCATGTTGACACTGAAGATAAATCGTTATCCACGCCTAGCTATTTAAGCATGACATGAGCAACTATAATCTCCATTGTCATCATAAACATGTTTACTCATAATAAACTAAATCAAGAACGATGAGCTAAACATATTTACAAAAAACAAAAAAAAGAGGAGTTCATACCAGCTTTTCTTTGCCACAATCACTTCATCAAATATCGTCATTATTGCCTTTCACTTGCATGACCGAATGATATGAAAATAATAATAGTGCAAGTGTGCCATGAACTAAGCTGGAATCTACAAACATTTTATTCAAAGGAGAAGACAAGGTAATATGGGCTCTTTGTTAGATCAACAATAATGCATATGAGAGCCATTCAACAATTTCATTGTGGTCTTCTACTTACAAAAACTCAAAGAAAAGAAAAGAATTTCAGATAAACACACTGAAATATTTTTGGAGTTTTTGGTTTTCTGAAGAAAGGAAAGAAATAACGAAAACCGAGAAAAAATATTTACACGGGAAAGCTCCCAACAAGTAAAAGAAGAACAATAAATATTTTTGGGTTTTCTTTTTAATATTACATACTATTAAACAAGAGAGAAAAATGGAAAATAAGCGACAACATTTTTGGATTTTCAAAGTTTTTCAAACACACAAGAAGAAAGCGGAAATAAAACTAACATGGATATACAATGAAAAAGGATGAACACCGGAAACTGAAATGAATGTGTAATACATGAATGTAATGTCGATGAGAGATACACACTCCCCAAAGCTTAGGCTTTTAACCTAAGTTGGTCTATGGCCACTGGTATCCTGGATAATACCCATAGTCGTAGTTCGGGTTGTACTGAAGTGCAACTGCCACAACTTGACGTGCTGCCTCATTAAGATGGGCAGTCTCCACCGGCCTCTCATACTCCTCAGCCTCATCCTCAAGTACGTAATGTCTATTTTTCCTGAAAGTTAAAGAAGGACGGAGCAGGAAAAGTAATATGGAAAACACGACGTCGGTTAAAGACTAGCCTGTAGCAGAGCGGAGGGTCGTTACTCTCAAGGAAACTGGTGGCGTTCCATATCATCATAATCAAGAAAACTAGTTGGCAACATGATATCGTTTTCACTAATGGGTACGCCAAGATGAGCAGCTAAACGAGTGGCATAGATTCCACCAAAGAAATCACCCACTGAGGTATTACTATGTAAACGACGTGCAATAATGGCTCCAATGTTAAATTGTCAATCTCTCAACACCGCATTCTTAAGAATGCTCAAACCAGGGGCACAAAGATGACTGGATCTTGTTTACCATTAATGCATCTTCCTATGAACAGAGCAAAATAATGTATAGCAGGAAAATGGATGCTCCCTATAATAGCTTGTGTCATGCCTCTAGTTTCACCCCTAGCGATACACAGCGAGAATTTATTACAATCAGATTTAAGAGGCTCAGTACATATCCCCCAAAAGGGAATTTTACAAGCTCCACAAAATTCTTCAATGTCAATGCGAAAAGGATTTTCATATAAGTTGAAGATAACAACATGTGGATTCCGATGGGACACGTACCCAAATTTCCGCACAAGAAACCAGTGAGATTATAGTATTGCGGGCACTTATCTCACATGAAGTCCGTCAGCCCGACATTGTGCACGTACATGTCAAACTTCTCAATACCAGCTCGAGTCATGAACGAATCTATCGACCATTCACACGGGTGCACGAGAGCTGCCCGTGGCAGTTCAAGGTCTGGCTCACATATAGCGAACCTTGGAGAGCTCTTGCGCGAGGAACCACCATGGAACATTTACCTAAGCATATTCTTATTCTGAAAAGTTTCTGAAATGTTTAGCGACTCAAAATAAAAGTGGACCAAACTCAACGAAATTGATAGCAACTACTCCCATAAGTGTCCAGAGGCTATATAATGCATCGGAACCACTTTGGACCATCTAAATTCAACATGCAAGCTCAAGAACATGTTCACCACAACAATAAAATTTGAAATATATAAAGCACTAGAACAAAAACTAATTGGATCATTGGCCGAGTCACATACCGAAGAATAATCTCCCAAAACAGTTTCAGAAACGGAGTTCCGAGCAAGGAGATCGAAAATTGCAGTCGAAGGAACAAGAACACAGGTTTGAACAAGCTAGTGATTTTTTCTCGAGGAAGAAGAAGGGAATGGGCGACTGGGATAAATGAGTGGGTCCTCGTGGGACCCACAAGCTCAGTAGGCGCGCCGTGGTGGGTGGCGCGCCCTGTGATCTTTTGGCTCACAGGTGCACCCCCTTGGGGTGTGTTCAGTGCCAAAAATTCTTAAATATTATACAAAAAATCATACTAAACTTTAAGGGCATTCTGAGAACTTTTATTTTCGGGACATTTTTTATTGCATGGAAAATTTAGAAAACAGGATAATCATGTCATTTCTACTTGTCTAGTAATTCGGTGAATCTGCGGCCACTAATGCCATTCAGAGACTCTTGGTCATTTTGGCTTTCGCACCATATGATCCCTGCTCATCTGCCCACAACAAAACGGAATTTTTTTATTTTCACTTGCGGTGTTCTCTCCATTTCTGTTATATGCTGCTATAGGGCTATAGGAATACATATTCAAACTTGATTGTATGATAAAACTCATTATTGATTCAATTCTTCTACTCACAACATCTGTTCTATTAACTTCACATAACAAAGAGTAAACAGTGAGTGCAGTAGGTTGTGCTTACTAAATTCATCGACCACATGCCCCTAAAAAAGAATCCATTAATAAGGTTGATAGTCTTATTAACAAACCATTTTTGAATGGCATGCAACCGAAGAATCTTCGTATAACACTAGGTTACCTCAACGGGGATATGCATCTCCCCAATAATAAGAGTTTCATATTTCTTTTTGACTGAAGGAAGAGGGAATTGAGAACCTCCAATAATAATAGTCGAAACTTTTTCAATAATATTGATAGCATTCACTTGGAATTGTTTCTTCAGAAAGTGTACCGTATGCTCATTACCAGAAAAGTGACCTTGCTTTTGTTGCGATCAATAACATCTCCTGCACTATTCAAAAAGGGTCTACCAAGGATAGTCGACATGTTGTCGTCCTCGGGCATATCAAGTATGAAAAAGTCTGTAAGGATAGTACATTTGCAACTACAAGAGGCGCATCCTCACAAATTCCAATAGGTATAGCAGTAGATTTATCAGCCATTCGCAAAGATATTTTAGTAGGTGTGAGCTTATTCAAATCAAGTCTTCTATATAAAGAAAAAGGCATAACACTAACACCAACTCCTAAATCACATAAAGCAGTTTTGACATAATTTCGTTTAGTGGAGCATTGTATAGTTGGTATTCCTGGATCTCCTAGTTTCTTAGGTACTCCATCCTTAAAAGAATAATTTGCAAGCATGGTGGAAATTTCAGCTTCAGGTATCTTTCTTTTATTAGTGAAAATATTCCTTCATGTATTTAGCATATGGAGGCATTTCATATATCAGTCGAACGAGTACACAAAAAAACAGGTCTAAGCATTTCAACAAAGCGTTCAAATTGTTCCTCATCCTTATTCCTAGGTGGTTTAGTTGGGAATGGCATGGGTTTATGAACCCATGGCTCTCTTTCCTGTACATTTTTTGTAGCAAGGAAATCACTTTTATCATATCTTTTGTTCTTAGGAGGTGGCTTATCAAGATCAATAGAAGGTTCTATTTCTACATCATTATCTGGTTATGCATCTACATGAGCATCATTGTCATTATCACTAGGTGTATGTTCATCACCAGATTTTTTTCTTAGCATCAGAAATAGAAACATGATTACTGTTCTCAAAAGGTTTTTCTACCTCAGATTCACTAGAAGCATACAAATTCCTCTCATTTTCCTTTCCTTTTTCTTCTTATATGGATTAGGTGTATCAACATTAATTCTCTGAGAATCTTGCTCAATTCTTTTAGGATGACCTTTAGGATAAAGTGGCTCCTGACCCATTTTACCTCCTCTAGTCATAACTCTAACAACATGATCATTCTTTTATTATTTATCTCATTAAGAAAATCATTTTGTTACTTAGCAACTTTTTCTAACTGAGTTTGAACCATGGAAGAAAGTTTACCTAGACCTTTAACATCATTAGCAATTCTAAAATCAAGTCACTCGAATGATAAATCATGAAAGCATTGCGTTTGAGTTGTTTCTTAACATACACATTGAAATGTTGTTTCTTAACAATGTAATTATCAAATTGATCCAAGCATTGACTAGCAGATTTATTATAAGGAATATCACCTTCATCAAATCTAATAAGTCAATTTACCTCTACTACCTATGTCGGGGTGTCGAGACCATGTATATCTTCAATATGTGGTAAATTCTTAACATTTTCAGCTTTATTACCTTTTACTTTCATAGATTTCTTTGCCTCTTGCATATCTTCAGGATTGGGGAATAGAATACCTCTCTTCTTTGGTGTTGGTTTAGGTAGTGGTTCAGGAAGGGTCCAATCATTATCATTTCTCAATACATTATTCAATAGTTCTTCAGCCTGTTCAATAGTTCTTTCCCTGAAAACAAAACTAGCACAACTATCTAGGTATTCCCTAGAAGCATCAGTTAGTCCATTATAAAAGATATCAATCATTTCATTTTCCTTAAGAGGATGACCATGCAAAGCATTAAGTAATTGGAGAAGCCTCTCCCAAGCTTGAGGGAGATTCTCTTTTTCAATTTGCACAAAGTTAAATGTTTTCTGTAAGGCAGCTTGTTTCTTATGAGTAGGAAAATATTTTTCAGAGAAGTAATATATCATATCCCGGGGACTACACACACAACCAGGAGCAAGAGTATAAAACCATATCTTAGCATCACCCAAGGAAACAACTTAAGAATATAGTAGTAGCGGATCTTTTCCTCATGAGCAAATACGGTGGCTATATGATTTAATTTACTAAGGTGTGACACAACAATTTCAGTTTCATAACCATGAAAAGGATTAGATTCAACCAAAGTAATTAACTCAGGATCGACAGAGAATTCATAATCCTTATCAGTGACAAACATAGGAGAATTAGCAAACTTGGGATCATATTTCATTCTTGCATTCAAAGATTTTTCTTTCAACTTACATAGTAGTTTCTTAACATCATCTCTATCATTACAAGCAAGAAATTCCCTAGCTATCTCTCCATCCATAACATAATCCCCGGGGTATCTTAGGCAATTCAATTCTAGGAGAGCTAGGTCTAATAGGTGTATCTTAATTTTCAGTAGTTTCAACAATTTCATCAATTTCAACATTCTTAATTTATTTAGCTCTAGCAAGTTGTTCATCAAGAAATTCACCTAGTGGCATAGTTTCACTAAGTATAGTACTAGCATCATCAATAGCATCTTTCATAGCAGAAATAGTATCATCAATTACTTGCAACATATCAAAATTAATAGCAGGTGGTGGTGTGGCAAGCCTACTCAAAACAGAAGGTGAATCAAGTGCATAGTGTGATGGCAGTTCCTTACCTCCCCTCGTCTTAGAGGGAACGATCTTGCTATAAATTTATGTCGAATCTATAAATTTGGGTTGAATACTCTACCCTCAAAAACTGTTGCGTTCCCCTATACTTGTGGGTTATCAAGACCTTTTTCTGGCGCTGTTGCCGTGGAGCATTGCTATATTTGTTGAGTCACTTGGGATTATTATTAATTTATCACTATGAAGAATCAGAAGGATGCTAAGACTAAGATTTTTCCCTCTAAGACGAGGGGAGGTAAGGAACTGCCATCCAACTCCGCTTTAGATTCACCTTCTGTTATAAGTAAACTTGCAGCACCACCACATGCTATTAATCCTGATATGTCGCAAGTTATTGATGATGCTACTTCTACTATGAATGATACTTATGATGATGCTAGTACCTTGCTTGATGATAATGTGCCACTAGGTGAATTTTTGCTGAACAAATTGCTAGTAAGACAACATGATATTGTTGAAACTGATGATGAGCATGAAATTGAAAATCTTGAAACACCTACTAGAACTATCCCTCCTAGGTATGAATTGCCAAAGGTACCGGAAGGTTATGTTATGGGTGAGGAGGCAACTAGAGATATTCTTGCTAGTAAGGATAGAGATATCTAGAGAAATTATTATGCAAGTACAAAGAAAAATCTCTGAATTCTAGAATGAAATGTGATCCTAAGTTTGCTACTTCACCTATCTTTATTGATGACAAGGATTATGAATTCTCCGTCGACCTAGAGTTAATTACTTTGGTTGAATCTGATCCTTTCCATGGTTATGAAACTGAAACTGTTGTGGCACATCTTACTAAGTTGAATGACATAGCCACCCTTTTTTATCATGATGAGAAAATTCGCTATTACTATATTCTCAAATTATTTCCGTTCTCATTAAAGGGTGATGCTAAATCTTGTTACAATACTCTTGGTCCTAGTTGTGTGCGTAGTCCCCAGGATATGATTTATTAGTTCTCTGAAAAATATTTTCCTGCTCATAAGAAACAAGCCGCCTTACATGAAATATTTTACTTTGTGCAAATTGAAGAAGAGAGTCTCCCACAAGCTTGGGGGAGGCTTCTCCAATCACTTAATGCTTTGCCTGATCATCCTCTTAAGAAAAATGAAATACTTGATATCTTCTATAATGGACTAATCGATGCTTCTAGGGATTTCCTACATAGTTGTGCTGGTTGTGTTTTCAGGGAACGAACTATTGGGCGAGCTGAAGAATTATTGAATAACATATTGAGAAATTATGATGATTGGACTCTTTCCGAACCACCTTCTAAACCCACTCCAAAGAAGAGGGGTATTTTATATCTCAGTCCTGAAGATATGCAAGAGGCAAAGAAATCTATGAAGGAAAAAGGTATTAAAGATGAGGATGTCAAAAATTTACCTCCTATTGAAGAAATACATGGGCTTGATACACCACCACTGCCTAAGGTGGTAGAGGTAAATTCTCTAATGAAATTCAATGATAATGATAATCCTCACAATAGGCACCCTAAGCCAATGCCTTTATGAGTTTGAGAATTACATTAGAAAGCAAGATCACTTCAATGCAAATGTTATGAAACACTTGAAATACAATTCTGATATGATTGCTCGCTTGAGTGACTTGTTATTTAGAATCTCAAATGATGTTAGAGGTGTGAGGAAGCATGCTTCTATGGTTCAAACTCCATTAGAACAAGTTGCTAAATCTCAAAAAGAGTTGCTTGATGAAATGAATAATAATATCAATGATCATGCTGTTAGAGTAATGACTAGAGGAGGTAGGATGACTTAGGAACCACTTTATCCTGAGGGACACCCAAAAAGAATTGACCCTCAAAGACTCACCACTGATGCACGTAGTCCTTCTAAAAAGAAAAAGAAGAAGAAACATGATAGGACTTTGCATGCCTCTAGTGAACCTGAAGTAGTAAAACCTCCTGATAGTGAAGTTTCTATCCCTAATGCTGAAACTCAATCTGGTAGTGAACACTCACCTTCTGATAATGAAAAAGATAATTATGAGGAACAAATAATAAAGAACCAGGCAATGATGTTGAGATAGAACCAGTAGTTGATCTTGATAACCCACAACCTAAGAATAAAAGATATGATAAAAGAGACTTTGTTGCTAGAAAACATGGTAAGGAAAGAGAACCATGGGTTCAAAAACCTATGCCCTTCCCACCTAAGTCAACTAAAAAGAAAGATGATTAAGAATTTGAATGCTTTGCTGAAATGTTGAGGCCAGTCTTTTTGCGTACTCGCTTGACTGATATCTTGAAAATGCCTCCTTATGCAAAGTACATGAAAGACATCATCACCAATAAGAGAAAAATACCGGAAGCTAAAATCTCCACCATGCTTGATAATTACACTTTTAAAGATGAAGTACCTAAAAAACTTGGAGATCCGGGAATACCAACTATACCTTGCTCCATCAAAAGAAATTATGTGAAAACTGCTTTGTGTGATTTGGGAGCTGGTGTTAGTGTTATGCCTTTCTCTTTATATAAAAGACCTGATTTGGATAAACTCACACCTACTGAAATATCTTTGCAAATGGCTGACAAATCAACTGCCATACCTATCGGTATCTGTGAGGATGTGCCCATTGTTGTTGCTAATGTTACTATTTTGACTGACTTTGTTATACTTGAGATGCCCGAGGACGACAACATGTCGATTATCCTTGGTAGACCCTTCTTGAATACTGCAGGGGCTGTTATTGATTGCAACAAAAGCAAGGCCACTTTTCATATTAATGGTAATGAGCATACGGTGCACTTTCCGAAGAAACAATCCCAAGTGAATGGTATTAATGTTATTGAAAAATCTCTGACAATCACTATTGGAAGTTTCCAACTACCTCTACCTATTGTCAAAAAGAAATATGAAATGCTTATTGTTGGGGAAATTCATATCCTCGTTGAGGTAACTTTGTGATTTATGAAAGTTCTTCGGTTTCATGCTAATCGAAACTGGTTATTAATAAGACTTGATACCTTATTAAAGGATCATTTTTGAGAGGTATGAAGTTGATGAATTTAGTGAGCACTAGCTTTTTTCCTTATCCTTTGTTTTCTGTTTTTATTAGTTAAATAAAATAAAATGCCATGTTTTGTCTGTTTTCTGAATTTCCCTTGGAATAAAAAATAACCCAAAAATAAAAGTTCTCAGAATGCTATGATATTTTAATACGATTTTTTCTGAATATTTAAGAATTTCTGGTGCAAAGAACATCAGAGGAAGGTGCACCAGGTGGGCACAACCCACCTGGGTGCACCAGGACCCCCAGGCGCGCCCTGGTGGGTTGTGATCCCCACGTGGGCCCCCTCAGTTATCTCTTCATTCCACATCAGCACCTACCTCTAGAAAAAAATCACCATTTCTCTCTCTCTCCCTCTCCCTCTCTCTCTCTCTCTCTCTCTCTCTCTCGTGTTCTTGCTCTCAAACCCACGGATTTCGATCTCTTTGCTCGAAGCTCCATTTCTGAAACTGTTTCGGGGGATTGTTGCTTGGTATGTGAGTCCTACGTTTGTCCAATTAGTTTTGCTTTAGTGGTTTATATATTGAATAATGAGCTACTCTTGGTGCTGCTGTAGATGAGCTTGCATGTTGAATTCTTAGAGTTTTAACTAGTTTGAATGCTTGCTATGGCTTCTATGCATCCTTATGAGTAGTTGCTACCAATCTTGTAAAGTTTTGTTAAGAAAATTTTGTGGACTAAAAATTTCAGAATTTTGTTCATAGGAAAAACATGAGTATCTTTAGGAAGTTTGCTTCCAAGAAGAACTCCGAGGGAGTGATTAGGGAGTCATCTGACAATGATCTCCATACCCGGAGAATGGCGGAGATACAGCCGTGTGAATGGCCGCATAACCCGTTCATGGAAGGGGCTGGAATCCTTCAAGAGTTTGCACAATATGCTGCTAATGCCGGCCTCACCGACTTCATCACAGCTGAATGTTAATAGTATCATGTCCTCACAAACTCCTTTGTGCAAAGTTTTAATTTTCTTCCTAGGAATGACCCCCCTAGAGTGAAGTCTAATTTATATGTTGAACCCCATCAGATACCACTTACTGAATTTTGTGACGTATGCTTGATCCCTTCCGATGGGAGTTTGGCAGAGCCTAGGCCTGCAGACTTCGTAGGATTTTATTGAACTCTGTCTATAGGCGACGAGAGAGGGGTGTGAAGTGTCACTGCTACTAGCTTGCATTTTCCCGCCGTGCATTATTTTGCTCTATTCATTGCAAAGTGCCTGCTTGCTAGAGAGAAGGTGGGTGCACTCAGTGCCCCAAACCTGGCTGTTCTACGCCGTACACTCCAAGGCGACACCACTTATAGCTTGGGAGCTAATGTGGCACGCCGCCTCCACATTAATAAATCCAAGGGCAAAATACATGGTGGTATTTACTCTACTCGCTTGGCTACTCGCTTTAACATTCAGATACACCAGCATGATTATCCGTTGCCCAAGGTTCACCTAGATCGCGCAACCATGGAACACCACCAGTTTATTGCAGTCGATTACCCTAACATTCCTATTCCTTATAACCTGGTTTTCAGTGTGAAAACTCGCGATATTATTCCATTGCCTGCACCTGCTTTGTTTGATCCTATTGTCGGTGTCAAAACCGGCGGATCTCTGGTAGGGGGTCCCGAACTGTGCGTCTAAGGTCGATGGTAACAGGAGACAGGGGACACGATGTTTACCCAGGTTCGGGCCCTCTCTATGGAGGTAATACCCTACTTCCTGCTTGATTGATCTTGATGAATATGAGTATTACAAGAGTTGATATACCACGAGATCGTAATGGCTAAAACCCTAAAAGTCTGGCCTGTATGATTATGATTATTCTTCCTATGGACTAGACCCTCCGGTTTATATAGACACCGGGGGGGACTAGGGTTGTACAAAGTCGGTTAAAGAGAAAGAAATCTTCATATCAGGACACCAAGCTTTGGAGAGTCCTATCCGGACACGGGAGAGAGTCTTCGGTCTTGCATCTTCACAGCCCATCAGTCCAACCCACGTACTATAGTCCGGACGCCCGAGGACCCCTTAATCTAGGACTCCCTTAGTAGCCCCTGAACCAGGCTTCAATGACGACGTGTCCGGCGCGCAGATTATCTTTGGCATTGCGAGGCTGGTTCCTTCTCCGAATACTTCAACACAGTCTTCGGACACAACGACCATGTCCGGCTCTGCAAAACAAGCACCATGCATTACCACAGAAGGTATAATATTTCACGAGTCCAATCCGTTGACAACTTTTTGTATCGTGATATCACGTCATCACCCAGTTATTATTTCGAACCGTTTTTCGGCCTGCCGCTTCGAGATGCGGTCTCACTGGCACGTCCTGTCAAAGCAGAGATCGTGTCCCCTTATTGCGGGATTCTCATCAATACGGGCGTGGGTAATCCAACCGTGCCGTTTGCACGACCCTTGGGAACAAGCGAGTTTTAAGGCGGGTGGGGAGGCGCTTGATATTCACTGCCTTTATAAGGAGATAAGTGATTCCTCTCTTTCACCCACGCCTTCTCTCTCTCTTTTGGCCCTTCCATTCTCGAGCTCCGGCGCTCAAGTCCTCATCTTCTCCGCCTTGAGAAAACACTCGACCATGTCTGGATCTGGAGCGCAAGGCAAGTGGATGGCCTCCTCCATCAAGGAAAAGGACATCACCAATCTTCGGGAGGCCGGGTACCTGGCGAAAGAAATCGCCCATAGGCTTCCGGCCGAGGGGCAAATCGTCCCCACACCGAAACCCAATGAAAGGGTGGTGTTCATCCCCCACTTCGTCCGCGGGTTAGGATTTCCTCTCCACCCTTTCGTCTGCGGACTCATGTTCTATTACGGGCTAGATTTCCATGATCTAGCCCCGAACTCCTTCCTCAACATCTCGGCATTCATTGTCGTGTGCGAGGCCTTCCTCCGCATTCCATCCCACTTCGGACTGTGGCTTAAGATCTTCAATGTGAAGCCAAAGGTGGTGGATGGCCAGCACGCGGAGTGCGGAGGTGCCATGGTGAGCAAGATGCCCAATGTCACATGGCCCAAAGGTACTTTTGTGGAGACCGTCAAAGAGTGGCAGAAACTGTGGTTCTTTATCACAGAGCCCCACGACGCCACCTAGGCCGCGGCTCCCGAATTCATGTCCGGAGCTCCAAATTGGTCTTCGTCGGACGAGCTGATAGCGCTGCAAACGCCCATCCACAGCATGGTGGACAAAAACATCAAGCTCGTCAACGTGATCCAGGTGATGCTAGTTCGCCGGATCCTTCCGTGCCAGAGCCGGGCCTGCCCTTTATGGGAATTCGATCCGGAGAAGCACCAGACCTTGGAAAGGCTCTTCAGAACTACGCACGAGGATATCTGGAAGTTGCTCTTCAAGGGCAACGAGACGCTGCCGGAGAAAACCGAGGACCACGGGCATGCCCTGGCCCATCCCGCCAGTGCGGTAAGTATTTCACGTTTCAGGGCGCATACTTGACTTGCTTAGTCGTGGAGGATATCTAAACCTCACTATTTATTCTTCCAGGGCTGGACAAAGAAGGCGGAGCGGATTCGGTGTCTGGCTCCACTGCCCGAGGAACCAGCAATTCCGCTTCTAATGAAGATGCTGGTTCCGGCGCCCTACCAGGCACCGAAGAAGAAGGCCAAGGGGGTCCGGAGTGGCCCCCACCGCAAAGGAGCTTTGGACATGACGTCCGAAAACAACGAGACTCACTCCGCCATCGCCGAAAACGATGACGAGGAGGAGGAGGAAAGTAGCTCTCACCCTGAGGGGGAAGGAAGAAGAGGGTGGCCTCCACAAATCTGGAGGCGTAGGCATCCAAGAGGGGGAAGAGCTCCCTCGCGGATAACTCCGCGTGGGACGTTGATAGCAGCCCAGAGCCGCGCCCCCGAAACAAGCCCCTGGCCGCATCGTGAGTATTAAGAAACCCTAATGCGTCCATATATCCGACCTCTCTACTTCATAGTTCTAACATGTTGAATTATGCAATTGCAGTCCGGCCCACGACAGCTCCCTGCGGTCCTCATCGGGGGACTCGCTGGATTCAAAGGCGATGGCCAGCGAGTCACCACCGACGGCTCACTCTCCCCAGGCCAAGGGCGACGCCGAGGTGCTGCCCCGAAGGACCTTCCCCAGCTAGGGAGAGGTTCAGGAGGCTGTCAGGGTGACGCCAGAGGATGACTCCTCGGCCGCCGGACACATGGGGGAGAAAGCCCCCATGGAGACTGGCGATGGGGGCCATATCAAATTCAGCCCCCAGCCAGATACCATCCCGGAGACCTACATGGCTCCGGAGTCAAGCGAGCCGCCTCCTCTGAAGGGAGGAGGTGTGCCTATACCGCCTGTGACTTCTGTCCATCCAGAGGCACCGGATAATCTGCTGGAAGCGCTACGAGGTGCTTCCACTGTGGAGGAACACCATATCCTTATGGGTATGGTGGTTGAGAGGGTTCAGTCCGTCAAGAGCGGTCTGACCGAAGCCTGCACCAGCCTGCTAACAGGCTTTGAGGTAAGTGACGCAAAAGAGAAATCCATAGTATAGACAGTAGCCCCTGAGACACTGTCTGGTGTTCGGAAAGAAAAGACGGACAGAGGATCAAGTAATTTTCGCAGGAAACTAACTAAATATGTCTTATGTGAATAAGCAGGCGTCGTTGCTGGCCGCGACCTCTCATGCTGCTGAGGTCTCCGGACTAAAGCAGAGTCTGGAGCGGGCCGAGGAAGAGATCGGCCAAGCAAGGAAACAACTAGACGAGAAGCAAGGTATGTAATGACTTGATGTATGTTTAGAAAGAATAAACGATGTTTAATGACCATAGTGCTATGATATTTGTAGGAGCGGCTATTGAGGTTGAAACCCTCCAGAAAGCACTGGCCGAGGCCGAGGAGAGGGCGGCGAAGGAACAAGCCGCCCGGAAAAAGCATGAGGCCAGGGTTGGGGAGGTCCAGCAGGAGCTCCAGGACGCCTTGAAGAAATCTGAGTCCTTGAGCGCCAAAGATGCGGACCAAGAGTCCGAACTCGCGAAGGCCCGCCAAAGCGCACAAGGGGCCCGGGCCGAAGCCCAAGACGCCCTCCAGGAAATCCAAGAGGCCAAGAAGATCGCGGCGGGTAAGGCTTTTATTATGCAAAACAAGTATGTGAAGAAGAGGTATCTGCCGCGCAGCATTTCTGACGCTGCTGAATTCTTTCGAGCCGAAGAGGGGAGCTCAATGGTGAAGTGATACGTCTCCGTCGTATCTACTTTTCCAAACACTTTTGCCCTTGTTTTGGACTCTAACTTGTATGATTTTAATGGAACTAACCCGGACTGACGTTGTTTTCAGCAGAATTGCCATGATGTTGTTTTATGTGCAGAAAACAAAAGTTCTCGGAATGACCTGAAACTCCACGGGATGTCTTATAAAAAATAATAAAAAATCCTCGCCAAAGATGAAGACCAGGGGGCCCACACCCTGTCCACGAGGGTGGGGGCGCGCCCCCCCTCCTGGGCGCGCCCCCTACCTCGTGGGCCCCCTGGACACCCTCCGACGCCAACTCCAACTCCATATATTGGCTTTCGGGGAGAAAAAAAATCAGAGATAAGAAATCATCGCGTTTTACGATATGGAGACGCCGCCAAGCCCTAAAACCTCTCGGGAGGGCTGATCTGGAGTCCATTCGGGGCTCCGGAGAGGTGGATTCGTTGCCATCGTCATCATCAACCATCCTCCATCACCAATTTCATGATGCTCACCGCCGTGCGTGAGTAATTCCATCGTAGGCTTGCTGGACGGTGATGGGTTGGATGAGATTTATCATGTACTCGAGTTAGTTTTGTTAGGGTTTGATCCCTAGTATCCACTATGTTCTGAGATTGATGTTGCTATGACTTTGCTATGCTTAATGCTTGTCACTAGGGCCCGAAAGTGCCATGATTTCAGATCTGAACCTATTATGTTTTCATGAATATATGTGAGTTCTTTATCCTATCTTGCAAGTCTATAGTCACCTATTATGTGTTATGATCCGACAACCCCGAAGTGACAATAATTGGGATACTTCTTGGTGATGACCATAGTTTCAGGAGTTCATGTATTCACTATGTGCTAATGCTTTGTTCCGGTTCTCTATTAAAAGGAGGCCTTAATATCCCTTAGTTTCCAATAGGACCCCGCTGCCACGGGAGGGTAGGACAAAAGATGTCATGCAAGTTCTTTTCCATAAGCACGTATGACTATAATCGGAATACATGCCTACATTACATTGATGAATTGGAGCTAGTTCTGTGTCACCCTATGTTATGACTGTTACATGATGAACTGCATACGGCATAATTATCCATCACTAATCCGGTGCCTACGAGCTTTCCATATACTGGTTCTCGTTTATTTACTTTTCTGTTGCTACTGTTACAATCACTACAAAATACCAAAAACATTACTTTTGCTGTCTTTACTTTTGTCACCGTTACCACCACTATCATATTACTTTGCTACTAAACACTTTGCTGCAGATACTAAGTTTCGTGTGTGGTTGAATTGACAACTCAGCTGCTAATACTTGAGAATATTCTCTGGCTCCCCTTGTGTCGAATCAATAAATTTGGGTTGAATACTCTACCCTCGAAAGCATTGCGATCCCCTATACTTGTGGGTTATCAAGACAAATTTCTGGCGCCGTTGCCGGGGAGCATAGCTCTATTGTTTGAGTCACTTGGGATTTATATCTGCTGGACACTATGAAGAACTTGAAAGACGCTAAGACAAAAATTTATCCCTCAACTACGAGGGGAGGTAAGGAACTGCCATCTAGCTCTGCACTTGATTCACCTTCACATTATGAGTAAGCTAGCGACACCTAAACACCTTACGCTGTTCGTTCCGATATGTCGCATGTTATTGATGATGCCACTTCTGCTATGCATGATACTTATGATGAAACTACTTCTATGCTTGATACTACTGTGCCCCTTGGTGAATTTCTAGATGAACAAATTGCTAGGGCTAGAGAGAAAGAAATTATTGAATCTGAATACGATGATGAAAGTGATGACGAAAATATGCCTGTTATTCCTGAGGGTTATGTTTTTGATATGGAATCTTCTGCCGCTATTTTAGCTTGCAAAGATAGATATGAGCTCAAGAGGTTATTAGTTAAATGGAACAAAGAATCACTTAGGGATAAAATGAAACTCGACCCTGCTTTTGCAACTTCACCTATCTGTGTTCCTGATAAGGATTATGAATTTTCTGTTGATCCAGATATATTTACTTTGGTTGAATCTGATCCTTTTTATGGCTATGAATCTGAAACTGTTGTGGCACATCTTACTAAGTTAAATGATATAGCCGCCCTGTTTACTAATGATGAGAGATCGCTACTTTTATATACTGAAAATGTTTCCGTTCTCATTAAAGGGTGATGCTAAGATATGGTTTAATTCTCTTGATCCTGGTTGTGTGCGTAGTCCCCAGGATATGATTTATTACCTCTCTGCTAAATATTTCCCTGCTCATAAGAAACAAGCTGCTTTGAGGGAAATATACAACTTCGTGCAAATTAAAGAAGAGAGTCTCCCACAAGCTTGGGGGAGGCTTCTCAAGTTACTTATTGCTTTGCCTGATCATCCTCTTAAGAAACCTGAAATACTTGATATCTTTTATAATGGACTAACCGATGCTTCCAGAGATTACGGATAGTTGTGCTGGTTCTCTTTTCAGGAAAGAACACGGATGCAGCTGAAATTCTATTGAATAATATGTTGACAAATGAAAATAATTGGGCACCTCTGAGCTAGCTTACGCTCCACCATCGAGCCTATCCCTAAACCAACTCCGAAGAAGAGAGGTGTTCTATTTCTCAGTCCTGAAGATATGCAAGAGGCAAAGAAATCTATGAAATGAAAAGGTATTAAAGCTGCAGATGTTAAGAATTTACCTCCTATTGAAGAAATACATGGTCTTAATCTACACTTTGTTGAAGAAACTTATGATATTGATCCATTACTTATTGAAGAACCTCCTGATCCCGATAACCCGACACAGGCAGTAAAGGTAAATTCTCTCTACAAATATGATAAAGTTGAAGTCCCTCCTACTAAAATTGCTAGTCAATGCTTGGACGAGTTTGATAACTTTATGTTTAAGCAAGATGACTTTAATTCTTATTTTGGTAGACAATTAAAACAAGATGCTTATATGATTAAACACTTGGGTGATTATATGGCTAATATTAGAGGTGAACTTAAACTTGTTAGCGAACATGCTTCTATGGTTACCACTCAAGTAGAACAAGTACTTAAAGCTCAGAAAGAAGTGCTTGATGAAATGAATAGTAAGAAAAATGATTATGATGTTAGAGTGGCTACTAGAACTGGGAGAATGACTCATGAACCTTTGCATCCTGAAGGCCACCCTAAGAGAGTTGAACAAGATTCTCAGAGAAATAATATTGATGTACCTAGTTCTTCTAAAAGGAAGAAAAATAAAAATGATAGGACTTTGCAAACTTCTAGTGAACCTATTGCTGAACCACCTGGGAATCCAAATGATATCTCTATGTCCGATCTTTGAAACACAATCTGGTAATGAACATGAACCTAGTGAAAATGTTAATGATAATGTTCATGATGATGCTCAACCTAGTAACGATAATGATGTAGAAGTTGAACCTGCTGTTGATCTTGATAACCCACAATCAAAGAATCAACGTTATGATAAAAGAGACTTCGTTGCTAGGAAACATGGTAAAGAAAGGGAACCATGGGTTCAGAAACCCATGCCTTTTCCTCGAAACCATCCAAGAAAAAGGATGATGAGGATTTTGAGCGCTTTGAAATGATTAGACCCATCTTTTGCGTATGCGATTGGTGATATGCTCAAAATGAATCCTTATGCTAAATATATGAAAGATATTGTTACAAATAAAAGAAAGATCTTGGAAGCTGAAATTTCCACCATGCTTGCTAATTATACTTTTAAGGGTGGAATACCAAAGAAACTTGGAGATCCAGAGTACCTACTATACCATGCTCCATTAAGAGAAATTATGTTAAAATTGCTTTATGTGATCTTGGAGCCGGTGTTAGTGTTATGCCTCTCTCTTTATATCATAGACTTGACTTGAATAAGTTGACACCTACTGAAATATCTTTGCAAATGGCTGATAAATCAACTGCTATACACAGCCGGTATTTGTGAGGATGTGCTGTTGTGGTTGCAAACGTTACTATTTTAACGGACTTTGTTATTCTTGATATTCCCGAGGATGATAGTATGTCTATTATTCTTGGAAGACCTTTCCTTAATACTGCAGGGGCTGTTATTGATTGCAATAAAGGCAATGTCACTTTTCATGTTAATGGTAATGAGCACACGGTACACTTTCCGAGGAAACAACCTCAAGTTCATAGTATCAACTCTATTGGAAAAATTCCATCGATTATATTTGGAGGTTTTGAATTTCCTCTCCCTCTTGTCAAGAAGAAATATGATATACTTATTATTGGGGATGTCCATATCCCGTTGAGGTAACATAGTGTTATTCAAATTTCTCGGTTCCATGTTAGTCGGAATGAGTTTGTTAACAAGACCTGATCAACCTTGTTAGTGGATTCCTTTTGATGAGCATGAGATGGATGAAACTAGAAGCACAACCTTCTGTATCCTCTTTATATTTTCTGTTATTTAGTAGAAATGAAGTAAAATAGTATTTTTCTCTCTGTCTCCCGACTTACCCGTGCAATATAAAAGTACCCCGAAAATAAAAGTCCTCAGAATGCCATGCCAATTTAATATGATTTTTTCGGGAATATTTGAGGATTTTTAGTGCAAAAATCACCGCGGGAGCTGCCACACTGGCCACGAGGGTGGAGGCGCGCCCAACCCCTGGCGCGCCCCCTGCCTCGTGGGCCCATGGTGGCCCTCCTCCACTTATCCCTGCACCCATCTTCTTCTTCTGCCTCACACAAACCCGAAAAACCAACTCAAGCACGAGTTCCAGCCACTTTTGCTGTGATTTTTGATCTCCTTGCTCAAAGCACCTCTCGCAAAACGGCTTGGGGAGATTGTTCCTTGGTATGTGACTCCTCCATTGGTCCAGTTAGTTTTTGTTCTAGTGCTTTATTCTTTGCAAATTTGTGCTGCATAGGTGACCATGTTCTTGAGCTTGCATGTCAAATTTATATGGTTCCAAGTAGTTCTAATGCTTGATATAGGCTCTAGGCACTTGTAGGAGTAGTTGCTATCAATTTTATTGAAGTTGGTTCACTTTTGTTTGAAGTTACTAAAAATTTCAGAAATTTTTCAGAGGAAACAATATGTTTAGGAAGATGTTCCAAGGTGGTTCTTCAAGGAAGCAAGGTCCCAGGCTTGCAATGCGTGATGCTGACGAGGAACCACCAAGAGACGCTCTTGTGAGGCCCTGTGAATGGCCTTCAGAAAATTTTATGGATTAAGCGGGAATCAAAGAAGAATTCAAAGCATATTTGCGCAATGCCGGTCTTGAGGATTTTGAGGCTGACAAATGCCCCCAATATCATGATCTCACAAGCTCATTTGTGAGGAGACAAAATGAAGATATGTTATCAGCAGAGAGGAGGCAGATGAGTACGAGAGAAGAGCGGAGGCGGCTCGACGCCACGCTGTAGCTCAGGAGGCGATAGCCGCTGCATCGCAGTATGACTCTAGCTACACCTACGGGTATCCGCCAGGCTATCCCTGGCAATAGACCAACTTAGGACAAAAGCCTAAGCTTGGGGGAGTACGTATTTCTCACCGATATTACACTTATGTTCACACACACTCATTGCTAGATGTCGGTGCTCATACTCTTTCACTGTAATATCCATGCTAGTTTATTTTCTTTTCCTGCTTTCTTCTTGTGTGTTTAATAAACCTTAAGAAAAAAATAGTAGTAGTTTATTTCTTTGCTGTAGTAATTAAAAAAATAAAACCCAAAATTATTTCCCGTTCTTCTTTTGCTTGTTGGGAGATTTCCCGTGTAAATAGTTTTTATTTCTTTTCTTTTATTTGGGGGTCAGTAGGAGAATACCATGATTAAATTGTTGAAGTGGCTCTTATATGCATCATTGTTGATTTAACCAAGAGCCCATATTGCCTTGTCTTCTCCTGTTTATTGAATGCTCGCATGATTCCGGCTTATTCAATGCACGTGCACTCTTATTATTATTCACATCATTCGGTCGTGCAAGTGAAAGGCAATTATGATGATATATGATGGGTGACTAAGATGATAAAAGCTGGTATGAACTCGACCTCTTTTGTTTTTGTAAATATAATGAGTTCATCGTTCCTGATTCAACTTATTATGAATAAACATGTTTGCAATGACAATTCGAGATCATAGTTGATCGTGCCATGCTTGATTAGCTATGAGTTATAATAGTTTACCTTGCGTGCCAACATGCTATTAAAATGGTTGTGATGTGGTATGATGGGGCGGTATCCTCCTTTGAATGATTTAAGTGACTTGACTTGGCACATGTTCACGCATGTAGTTGAAACAAATCAACATAGCCTTCATGATATGTATGTTCATGGTGGATTATATTCCACTCATGCTTGTATTCAATGTTTATTAATTTTAATGCATGTTCATGGCTGTTGTCGCTCTCTAGTTGGTCGCTTCCCAGTCGCTAGCCTTCACTTGTACTAAGCAGGAATACTGCTTGTGCATCCAATTCCTTAAACCCCAAAGTATTCCATATGAGTCCACCATACCTTCCTATATGCGGTATCTACCTGCCGTTCCAAGTAAATTTGTATGTGCCAAATTCTAAACCTTCAAATAAACATTATGTTTTGCATGCTCGGATAGCTCATATATCAACTAGGGCTGCCCTTATCTTCCGTGTTAGGCGAGTTATTCTCAAGAGGAGTGGTGTCACACCCAAGATGCGAACCTATCCTAAAGGAACTCGAAGGTCCCACCAAGGATAGAAGCGCATCTTGAAGACGCTTTTGCAAGGTGGATATCATTACATCAACATTACATAATAGATGGGGATACATACATAAGGCACAAATGCCACAAGAATACATCAACATCATATACAAGAGATCAACATCCGACTACGGATGGAACACAAACAGAAACTCAAACGACATCCACCCTGCTAGCCCAGGCTGCCGACCTGGAACCTATCCCCTGATCGAAGAAGAAGCAGAAGAAGAACTCCAAAACAAGAAACATCGCTCTCGCGTCAAGATCATCGCACAACCTGTACCTGCAACTGTTGTTGTAGTAATCTGTGAGCCACGAGGACTCAGCAATCCCATTACCATGGGTATCAAGACTAGCAAAGCTTAAAGGGAAAGGAAGGGGTAAAGTGGTGAGGTTGCAGCAGCGACAAAGCATATATGGTGGCTAACATACGCAAATGAGAGCGAGAAGAGAAACAAAGGAACGGTCGTCAACTAGTAATGATCAAGAAGTGATCATGAACTCCTACTTACGTCAAACATAACCCGGAAACCGTGTTCTCCTCTCGATCCACCCGAAAAGAGACACTCACGGTTACGCTTTACGGTTGGTGTATTTTAGAAGAGTTTACTTCAAGTTTACTACAACCGGATATTAACAAATTCCCATCTGCCACATAACTGCGGGCACGACTTTCGAAAGTTCAAACCCTGCAGGGGTGTCCCAACTTAGCCCATGATAAGCTCCCGCGATCAACGAAGGATATTACTTCTCCCCGGGAAGACCCGATCAGTCTCCGAATCCCGGCTACAAGACATTTTGGCAGCAATAAAACAAGACCAGCAAGACCGCCCGATGCGCCGACAATCCCGATAGGAGCTGCACATATCTCGTTCTCAGGGCAACACCGGATGAGACTAGCTACGAGTAAAACCAACCCTCAGGTTGCCTCAAGGTGGCCCCTCAAGATATTAGCTGGTTCGGACCAAAGACTTAGAGAAGCAATCGGCCGGGGGGTGGTAAATAAAGATGACCCTCGAGAGAGCGACTCCCAAGGGAAAAGTAGGTGGTGGTGAGGCAAATGGTAAAACCAAGGTTGGGCCTTCTTTGGAGGAGTCTTATTCAAAGCGAATCGTCAAGGGGTCCCATAAACCACCCAACCGCGTTAGGGACGCAAAAATCCGGGAACATAATCTTGATATGACGGAAACTATGGCGGCAAGAGTGGAACAAAACACTGTGCATAAGGCCGAGCCTTCCACCCTTTACCAAGTATATAGATGCATTAATAATATAAGAGATATTGTGATATCCCAACACAAACATAATCCAACATGGAGCAATCTTCATCTTCACCGCAACTAGCAACGCTATAAGAGGAAATTTGAGCAAAAGTGGTAACATAGCCAAACAACGGTTTGCTAGGAAGGGTGACAACGGTTAGAGGTTCATGGCAATTTGGGAGGCTTGAGCAGAAAGTGGTAGGTAACGCAGCATAGCGATAGAACGAAGCAACTAGCATAGCAATGATAGTAATGAGATCCAAGGTGACGGTCATCTTGCCTGAAATCCATAAGGAAGAAGAACGATTCCATGAAGAAGATGAGCAGGAGTAGTCGAGCGAATCCTCACAATCGCAACATTACTGAAATCGAGAAGCAACACGGAAAGAAACAAACAACATGATAAATGCACAAGCATAAACATGGCATGATGCACAATCAAGTATGATGCATGTCGGTTTAATGAGGCATGGCATGGCAAAGTGCAACAAACAATACTACAAATTAAGTGGAGCTCAATATGCAACGGGTTGCATATTGACAAAACACCACATTGACATATTTAGTTTAATCTCGTTTAAGCTACCAAACAATATTAAATGTTGTTAAACATGGCAAGAGGTGGAGCATAATTAAACTACCTATGTAGGCAAGTTTAAATTAGGCCGGAACAACAAACAACAATTCCGGAAAATCCTCATGAGCAATATTTTAGATTCGGTGCTGTTCTGCCCTAAAACATATTTTATTGTTGTTAAACAGGAAAATAAACTGCACCATGTTAAACTAGGCATTTTTCCACCCCATTTACATATAAAGTTTATTTAAAACCAAGCTACGATTATTTAGTTATGAAATAAATCATTTTAACATGGCATTTGAGCAAATTTAAACAAACAGCATTTGAAGCATTTTAAACATGAATGAAAGTGGCATATTATGAAACTAGATGAAATTCTAAGTATTTTACATATATAAATCATTTTAAACCGATGCACGGTTCATGAGTTATTACATGCATGAACATGAGGGGTTTTTCTGTAAATATGCAGTCTCTGGATAAATAGCTAAAATCGCAGAACAGGAAAAAACGTGCTCTGGGCTGAAACTGCTGGGCCAGCGGCGTACAGGAGAAAGGGTGGACGGGCTGCTCACCCATGGGCAAAGCCAGGACTGTGGAGAGAAGTATTTGGAAGAAGTCTTTGGGCTGGCGCGACCTGTATTTGGCGCTAGTGCGGATGGAGGACGGGGTCAACGGGCGAAGGGGCGGGCGAGCTGTTGCTGCTCGTCCCTGAAGAACAGAAACAGCAGCACGTCCATGGCAATGGAGAAGACACCGGCAGGGGGGGTCATGGCGACGGGGTCGTCGGGAACCGGCCGGAACGAGCGGATCGAGTCGTCCGGCGTCGGTTCCGCAACGGTGGCGGACGGTTTCAAGGCCGGGCTTAGCCATCCATGGCGGCGTGGTCTCCTGTTCGAGGCAAAGGGAGAGACAGAGATCGTGGCGAGAGAGCACCAGAGAGGGAAAATAAGAAAGAAGAGATAGAGGGAGGCGCGGGTGAGGTCGCGGTGGAGCTGCTGCTCACCTAGTTGACGACGACGAGGGGGGCGCCCAAGGCATGGGTTTGAGCAGAGGAGGAAAAGGGCGCAACAGGTGAAGCAGAGGAGGACCGAACGGCGATGGCGCGACTGGAAGCAGAGGTGGCTAGATCCGGGGCGAGGAAGCTCGATTTCGTTCGGATCCGGCCGGTCTTGGTGGCGGACGGTGCTAGGATCACAAGAACGCCTGCGAGCTTGCTCCGGGACGAGGCGGCCATGGCGGGGCATGCTCCCGTCGTCCTGAAGAAAATAGACAGAGGCCGCGAGGTGAGGGAGAGAAGAAACAGGGGAAGGAGAGAGGCGACGGGGAGCTGCACAAGGGCCGGCCTTGGAGCACTGATGCCCGGGAGGACGAGCATCAGGGAGGCAGGAGGCTTCGGGCGCCGGGCATCCACGAGCTCGGGGAGGCGCTGGATCGAGCGAGGTGGAGGGCGAGGGGATCTGGAGGCTGTTTGTGGCGAGCGATGGTTGGTGAGGGATGGATCCCGAGGGGGATTTGGCGTGGCGGCGGCGTCGAGGAAAACGATAGAGGCAGGGGAGGATGGTGGTTGGCTGTGGGTGATCCCGAGGGGGATTGAGCTAGTGGCGGCGTGATGGGACAAGAAGCCTAGGTTTTAGGGTTGCTGGTTTATATATAGCAATCAGGTTAGGTTAGGGCTAATCTGGTCCGTCCAATCATAATCGGGCGGTCGAGAATAGATAGGTTAGGGAGTGAAATAAGAAAATGGAGATGTTTTATATATGTTTGGGGATGATCCGGACTCATCGGTCACGACAACTCAGTCGGGTTCGGGGGAGTTTCGGACACGCGCGCGAGGGGGCGGTGGTTGTGCAGAGAGGTTAGGTGGTCTGACAAGAGGGACTCGAAAACCCGATTGGTCTCGGGCAGTCAACGAAAGCAAGGGGGGACGCGGCAACTACGAACGGGTGCAAGCTTTATGAAAACATGCAGATGCCATGTGCATGATGCTATGAGATGAGATGCATGACATGAACAAAATGCAAAACAAAAGACAAAAACCCAACCATGTAGGAAATAATATATCGCATCTCCGGAAAAAGCAAGAGTTGGAGTTACGAATATGGAAAGTTGTATCCGGGGCGTTACAACACTCCACCACTACAAGAGTATCTCGTCCCGAGATCTAGGATGGCACCGGAGAGAAACGGAAGAGGAAGAGAAGCGGTAAAACTAAGTTGCTTCTTCGACAAATGAGTGAAACCATGAACCTTGAGAGGTTGAGCAATTTAAAAGAAAGAGTACAACAGAGAGGAACGAGATTGCAAACAATTCGTTAGAAAAAAGGAACAAGGAGCATTACGAGAACTTGAAGGTTGAAAGACATGGAAATAAGAGCTTCACGAATGAAAAGAATATGACCACCTCAGTATAATGAGATAGTGAAGGAACAACAATGACAGAATTTGGACAGCACTCCGGTACAAAAGAGAAGAAAACTTGATGAGATGAAAAGATATTGAAGAGATGATACAACCCTCCGGTTAAATGGATAAGCAAGAAAAGAACACGATCCTCACAATTCGAGATGATGAGTGAAAAGAGCAACATCACAATGCCTCCGGAAGAAAGAATAGAAGGCAGATCATTGAAATAAAAGAATGGAGAAGAAAATGCCAACTTCTGCCACAAATGAGCTTGGAAAGCATCCTTGCAAAGAAGAATTGAACGGAGTTGTTGGAAAATCAACAACGAAAAGCACAAGCTTGTTATGGGTTTATGGCAACATCTCAAAATGATGAGGTGACAACCGGCCACCGATGGAAACAGTTAATTGGATTGAGATCAGCAAGGAGATGAAAACTCCTTTTAATGAGAGAATAGGAGGAAACTTGGATTATCGATAGGCACCACAATTAGCAACATTCCTTGGGGAAGGCTTTAGGTGTAACCTAAACCAAGATAAATCCAAGGAAGAAAGTGATGGGTTTAAAATATGTCATTCTTGAAAACTTGTGAATCATGAAACACGAAGGGAATTGTCAAGAATGGCATAACACCACCTCAAAAGATAAGGTGGGAAGAATTGCACTTTGGAATGCAAGAAGAAGAATGCTTGAACTCCTCAAAGCAAAACATGTGTTGAACACCATGTTTATTTTAGAGTATAGCTTGGCGGGTCATAACTTCAAGAGAAATCTTGAAGAACAATTGAAGAATGAAAAGAATCCTTGACGAACCACCATGTAGAGCCTCCATGAAGAACTCCGGTAATAAAAGGATGATAAAAAGAAAGAGAATTTGAAAACACAAGGTGAAGCCTTGCAATAATTTAGATGGAGCTTCACGACAAGATAATGCGGAAAACTTGGAACTCCGAAAAAGAAAAGATGAACAACTTAGAACCGATAAATGATATCATGAACAACTCCGGAAGTAAAGAATTGAATCACCTCGAGGAAATAAGAATAAGATTTATTGTATGCTTATCCTTCATCAAATTAAATTGATGACAAGCAATGGATTTTACATACTACTTATTCTTCTTGCAAAAGAATTGAGAAGTGGCATAACGCAAACTTGAGAAGGTCTTCATGAACCACCGGTAGGATTCGAAAGAACGAATGAATTAAAGTGATAATCAAGGAAAAAGAATCTTGAACGAACCACCGTAAGAAATGACATTGAACGAAGAAAAGATAAAGAATCGCCGGGAAGAATTAGGAAAGCACGAAGATACTTGAGGGAATTAAAAAGCAAGAGAACGAAGAGATCGTGAACTGATTGAAGAATACTTGAACGAAGCACCGGAATCATTGGATAACGGTAACTGAAATGTGAGGACGAAGAATTCTTCTGGACGATGGCCTCCGGTGAAAAGAAACATAAATCAACTCCTGAAATACTCCGGATGGATGAAAAGAATTTGCACGATTGAAAACAATTTGAGAGGATCACAACGAGCTAGCACCGCGAATCTCCGGTAGAACGGACAAGATTTAGAGGAAAAACTCTTCTTCTATCTTCAAATGATGACGAGAAACACCACCAAAATTTGTTGAGACACTCCAGGGAAACGAAAGCCGAAGAGGTTGAGCCAACAAAGAAAATGATTTGGAATCCATCTTGGAAAAGGCATGTGACTGATGTGATCCATTCTTACATCACACTTGAAAAGAATTGGGAATAGCTCCGGGGAAATTAAAAGAGTCAGGTAAGATCCTGGGAAAGACCTGTGGGTTAGGGCCCACTAAAAGAAAACACCGTTGGAAAGGGATGTTGAACAGATAGATGATGCAACGGAACAATTGAAATATTTGAATGAGGTGACAACCTCGAATTAATTGGAACACAGACGAATCTTCTGAGATGTCTTCCGAACTCCGGAATTATTGAATGGCGAGAGGCAACGAGCAAGGAGATCACTTGATCCAAGGGAAAAGAATATGATCAACCCAAAAAACTTGAATTGAGTGCACCGGAAAAATAAAGGGATGAAGAAAGACGAGCAGGACGAGAAATCACCGGTTGAAATAATTGAGGGAAGACGAAGAGGCTCCGTCTGAATGAAATTGATGCTCGAAATAGACTCGAGACTCGGGAAGAAGAGGGTGGGAGGCGGGAAAACAAAAGGCAACTTGGGGACGGATGAAACAAACACCGTGAGAAAACTTAAAGTTGATCTTGCGGATGTTGAAAATGATCGGATCCACTTGAAGAGAAGCACGCCGGTATTGAAAAAGAATTGACATGACAATCTCGATAAACAAGAAGGATTAGCACTCTCATAGAAATATGAGAACACCGCTTGAAAGGTATGGAATCAACACTTGACATTGAAGCAACTCGAATACCACAACTCAAAACAAAACAAAGGATTTGGCTTGCAGAATAAGTCGGAACAAATACATATGATAGAGATTTACCCAATCCCATATCATGCATCTGTCGGAAAGATATTCTAGGAGCTACTTGATTCCCACCTATAAACTCCCGAAACTTTCTGGTTATGCAATCTGGTGTTGGGGATACAGGGGACACAAAATATATCACCCAAACTAACAATACCTATATCCAGTTGTATCCATCCTTCAACACATAACCAAGAAAACTCCGGAAATCGTGTACCTCAACCTTCGAAAAGCATCCGTTATACAGTTATGGAAATACTCCCGAACTCCCCAGTACTGGGTGACGTCGAGGTTATCTCACCAACAACTGCATAGAAGAGATTTTCGACGTCGGCAAAACTCAGGTATTCCAGAACTGCAACGATAAAATTGTGACGACAACACCTCGGAGCTCAACTCCCCGGGACACTGCCACAACCCCTAAATGTCAGGAGGCACCAAGAACAATGTTCTTGTCACAAAACCATCGGAACGATTCCAAGATACCCGCGTGATCCTAAATTTTCTTTTGTGAAATCTGAGGAGAGGAAAGACAAAACATCTACGTCAGGAGGCCTCACCAGAGCGACGAAGGGACTGAGGAGTAAAAAGAATCCTACTCTCCGATATATAAAATCCTAAGACTCAAAATCTTTATCTTATAGAATCAACAACGGCCAACAAACAAGGGGCTCCTATGGTCGGTCGAGGCTCGATACCAACTTGTCACGCCCAAGATGCGACCCTATCCTAAAGGAACTCAAGGTCCCACCAAGGATAGAAGCGCATCTTGAAGACGCTTTTGCAAGGTGGATATCATTACATCAACATTACATAATAGATGGGGATACATACATAAGGCACAAATGCCACAAGAATACATCAACATCATATACAAGAGATCAACATCCGACTACGGATGGAACACAAACAGAAACTCAAACGACATCCACCCTGCTAGCCCAGGCTGCCGACCTGGAACCTATCCCCTGATCAAAGAAGAAGCAGAAGAAGAACTCCAAAACAAGCAACATCGCTCTCGCGTCAAGATCATCGCACAGCCTGTACCTGCAATTGTTGTTGTAGTAATCTGTGAGCCACGAGGACTCAGCAATCCCATTACCATGGGTATCAAGACTAGCAAAGCTTAAAGGGAAAGGAAGGGGTAAAGTGGTGAGGTTGCAGCAGCGACTAAGCATATATGGTGGCTAACATACGCAAATGAGAGCGAGAAGAGAAACAAAGGAACGGTCGTCAACTAGTAATGATCAAGAAGTGATCCTGAACTCCTACTTATGTCAGACATAACCCAGAAACCGTGTTCTCCTCTCGATCCACCCCGAAAAGAGACACTCACAGTTACGCTTTACGGTTGGTGTATTTTAGAAGAGTTTACTTCAAGTTTACTACAACCGGATATTAACAAATTCCCATCTGCCACATAACCGCGGGCACGGCTTTCGAAAGTTCAAACCCTGCAGGGGTGTCCCAACTTAGCCCATGATAAGCTCTCGCGATCAACGAAGGATATTCCTTCTCCCGAGAAGACCCGATCAGTCTCGGAATCCCGGCTACAAGACATTTCGACAGCAATAAAACAAGACCAGCAAGACCGCCCGATGCACCGACAATCCCGATAGGAGCTGCACATATCTCGTTCTCAGGGCAACACCGGATGAGACTAGCTACGAGTAAAACCAGCCCTCAGGTTGCCTCACGGTGGCCCCAGTAGCTCGGTTTGGACCGGCACTTAGAGAAGCAACGGCCCGAGGGGGGCTAAATAAAGATGACCCTCGAGAGAGCGACTCCCAAGGGAAAAATAGGTGGTGGTGAGGCAAATGGTAAAACCAAGGTTGGGCCTTGCTGGAGGAGTCTTATTCAAAGCGAATTGTCAAGGGGGTCCCATAAACCACCCAACCGCGTTAGGGACGCAAAAATCCGGGAACATAATACCGATATGAGGGAAACTAGGGCGGCAAGAGTGCAACAAAACACCAGGCATAAGGCCGAGCCTTCCACCCTTTACCAAGTATATAGATGCATTAATAATATAAGAGATATTGTGATATCCCAACACAAACATAATCCAACATGGAGCAATCTTCATCTTCACCTGCAACTAGCAACGCTATAAGAGGGGCTGAGCAAAAGCGGTAACATAGCCAAACAACGGTTTGCTAGGAAGGGTGACAACGGTTAGAGGTTCATGGCAATTTGGGAGGCTTGAGCAGAAAGTGGTAGGTAACGCAGCATAGCGATAGAACGAAGCAACTAGCATAGCAATGATAGTAATGAGATCCAAGGTGACGGTCATCTTGCCTGAAATCCCGCAAGGAAGAAGAACGATTCCATGAAGAAGATGAACGGGAGTAGTCGAACGAATCCTCACAATCGCAACATTACCGGAATCGAGAAGCAACACGGAAAGAAACAAACAACATGATAAATGCACAAGCATAAACATGGCACGATGCACAATCAAGTATGATGCATGTCCGGTTTAATGAGGCATGGCATGGCAAAGTGCAACAAACAATACTACAAATTTGACAAAACACCACATTGACATATTTAGTTTAATCTCGTTTAAGCTACCAAACAATATTAAATGTTGTTAAACATGGCAAGAGGTGGAGCACAATTAAACTACCTATCTAGGCAAGTTTAAATGAGGCCGGAACAACAAACAACAATTCCGAAAAATCCTCATGAGCAATATTTTAGATTCGGTGCTGTTCTGCCCTAAAACATATTTTATTGTTGTTAAACAGGAAAATAAACTGCACCATGTTAAACTAGGCATTTTCCACCCCATTTACATATAAAGTTTATTTAAAACCGAGCTACGATTATTTAGTTATGAAATAAATCATTTTAACATGGCATTTGAGCAAATTTAAACAAACAACATTTTAAGCATTTTAAACATGAATGAAAGTGGCATATTATGAAACTAGATGAAATTCTAAGTATTTTACATATATAAATCATTTTAAACCGATGCACGGTTCATGAGTTATTACATGCATGAACATGAGGGGTTTTTCTGTAAATATGCAGTCTCTGGATAAATAGCTAAAATCATGAACAGGAAAAAACGTGCTCGGCTGAAAGCTGGGCCAGCGGCGCATGAGAGAAAAGGGTGGACGGGCTGCTCACCCATGGGCCAAGCCCAGGACTGTGGAGAGGGCGCTGGAAGGGGGGGCGCTGGGCCTGGCGCGACCCACGCGCTGGCGCTGGTGCGGTGGAGGACGGGGTCAACGCGGGCGAAGGGGCGGGCGAGCTGCTGCTGCTCGTCCCTGAAGAACAGAAACAGCAGCACGTCCATGGCAATGGAGAAGACGCCGGCAGGGGGGGTCATGGCGACGGGGTCGTCGGGAACCGGCCGGAACGAGCGGATCGAGTCGTCCGGCGTCGGTTCCGGGCAACGGTGGCGGACGAAGCTCGGGCGCTGGGCTCAGCCATCCATGGCGGCGGGGTCTCCCTGTTCGAGGCAAAGGGGAGAGACAGAGAGATCGTGAGCGAGAGAGCACCAGAGAGGGAAAATAAGAAAGAAGAGATAGAGGGAGCCGCGGGCGAGGTCGCGGTGGAGCTGCTGCTCACCTAGTTGACGACGACGAGGGGGGCGCCCAAGGCATGGGTTTGAGCAGAGGAGGAAAAGGGCGCGACAGGTGAAGCAGAGGAGGACCGAACGGCGATGGCGCGACTGGAAGCAGAGGTGGCTGGATCCGGGGCGAGGAAGCTCGAGTTCGTCCGGATCCGGCCGGTCTTGGTGGCGGACGGTGCTAGGATGACAAGAACGCCTGCGAGCTTGCTCCGGGACGAGGCGGCCATGGCGGGGCATGCTCCCGTCGTCCTGAAGAAAATAGACAGAGGCCGCGAGGTGAGGGAGAGAGAAGAAACAGGGGAAGGAGAGAGGCGATGGGGAGCTGCACAAGGGCCGGCCTTGGAGCACTGATGCCCGGGAGGACGAGCATCAGGGAGGCAGGAGGCTTCGGGCGCCGGGCATCCACGAGCTCGGGGAGGCGCTGGATCGAGCGAGGTGGAGGGCGAGGGGATCTGGAGGCTGTTTGTGGCGAGCGATGGTTGGTGAGGGATGGATGGATCCCGAGGGGGATTTGGGGTGGCGGCGGCGTCGAGGAAAACGATAGAGGCAGGGGAGGATGGTGGTTGGCTGTGGGTGATCCCGAGGGGGATTGAGCTAGTGGCGGCGTGATGGGACAAGAAGCCTAGGTTTTAGGGTTGCTGGTTTATATATAGCAATCAGGTTAGGTTAGGGCTAATTTGGTCCGTCCAATCATAATCGGGCGGTCGAGAATAGATAGGTTAGGGAGTCAAATAAGAAAACGGAGATGTTTTATAGATGTTTGGGGATGATCCGGACTCATCGGTCACGACAACTTGGTCGGGTTCGGGGGAGTTTCGGACACACGCGCGAGGGGGCGGTGGTTGTGCAGAGAGGTTAGGTGGTCTGACAAGAGGGACTCGAAAACCCGATTGGTCTCGGAACGGTCAACGAAAGCAAGGGGGGACGCGGCAACTACGAACGGGTGCAAGCTTTATGAAAACATGCAGATGCCATGTGCATGATGCTATGAGATGAGATGCATGACATGAACAAAATGCAAAACAAAAGACAAAAACCCAACCATGGAGGAAATAATATATCGCATCTCCGGAAAAAGCAAGAGTTGGAGTTACGAATATGGAAAGTTGTATCCGGGGCGTTACAAGTGGACTCCGCTCCTCACTCACGAGAAAATGGCTGGTCACCGGGATGCCCAGTCTCATGCTTTATGCAAACTAAATCAAAATAATTGCAAACAAAATTCCCCCTGGGACCCGTTGAATGTTGGAGGCACTCATTGTTTCGAGCAAGCCATGGATTGATGCTTGTGGAGGAGGGGGAGTATAAACTTTACCATTCTGTTTGGGAACCGCCTATAATTTGTTTAGCATGGAAGATATCGTCATCTCTTAGTTGTTATGTTGACAATGAAAGTATGCCGCTCTAAATATAATTTATCTCTATTTCAAAACCAAGCTCTGGCACCTCTACAAATCCCTGCTTCCCTCTGCGAAGGGCCTATCTATTTACTTTTATGTTGAGTCATCACCTTCTTATTAAAGCACTAAATTTGGAGAGCACAAATGTTATTTGCATTCATTCTTTGTTAATTTATATCGGGTATGACTATGATTGGATCTCTTTTACCATGAATTACAATGTCTAGTCAGTCCTTGATCTTTGAAGGTGCTCTGCATTTATGTTTTGCGGTCTCAGAAAGGGCTAGCGAGATACCATCTTGTTATATAATATTATGATTATTTTAAGAAAGTGTTGTCATCCGAGATTTATTATTATGGCTTGCTAGCTGATTATGTTATTGATATGAGTAAACATGAGACCTAGGAGTTATTGCAAATGTGGTTAGTTATGATCTTTGCTGAAAACCTGAATGCTGGCTTGACATAGGTACAACAACAAGAGCAAACAGAGTTTGTAAAAGTTTTTCTTTTTATCTTTCAGTTTGTCAACTGAATTGCTTGAGGACAAGCAAGGGTTTAAGCTTGGGGGAGTTGATACGTCTCCGTCGTATCTACTTTTCCAAACACTTCTGCCCTTGTTTTGGACTCTAACTTGTATGATTTGAATGGAACTAACTTGGATTGTATTTGTTTTCCAAAGCATAATTGCCATGATGTTGTTTTATGTGCAGAAAACAAAAGTTCTCGGAATGACCTGAAACTCCATGGGATGTCTTCTAAAAAATAAAAAAATCCACACCAAAGATGAAGACCAGGGGTCCCACACCCTGTCAACGAGGGTGGGGGGCGCCCCCCTCTAGGGCGCGCCCCCTACCTCGTGGGCCCCCTGGACACCTTCTGACGCCAACTCCAACTCTATATATTGGCTTTCAGGGAGAAAAAATCAGAGAGAAGAAATCATCACGTTTTACGATATGGAGCCGCCGCCAAGCCCTAAAACCTCTTGGGAGGGCTGATCTGGAGTCCGTTCAGGGCTCCGGAGAGGATTCGCTGTCGTCGTCATCATCAACCATCCTCCATCACCAATTTCATGATGCTCACCGCCGCGTGAGTAATTCCATCGTAGGCTTGCTGGACGGTGATGGGTTGGATGAGATTTATCATGTAATCGAGTTAGTTTTGTTAGGGTTTGATCCCTAGTATCCACTATGTTATGAGATTGATGTTGCTATGACTTTTCTATGCTTAATGCTTGTCACTAGGGCCCGAGTGCCATGATTTCAGATCTGAACCTATTATGTTTTCATGAATATATGTGAGTTCTTGATCCTATCTTGCAAGTCTATAGTCACCTATTATGTGTTATGATCCGACTACCCCGAAGTGACAATAATCGGGATACTTCTCGGTGATGACCATAGTTTGAGGAGTTCATGTATTCACTATGTGCTAATGCTTTGTTCCGGTTCTCTATTAAAAGGAGGCCTTAATATCCCTTATTTTCCAATAGGACCCCGCTACCACGGGAGGGTAGGACAAAAGATGTCATGCAAGTTCTTTTCCATAAGCACGTGTTACTATATTCGGAATACATGCCTACATTACATTGATGAATTGGAGCTAGTTCTTTGTCACCCTATGTTATGATTTGTTACATGACGAACCGCATCCGACATAATTATCCATCATCGATCCGGTGCCTCTGAGCTTTCCATATACTGGTTCTCGTTTATTTACTTTTCCGTTACTCGTTACAATCACTACAAAATACCAAAACGTTACTTTTGCTATCTTTACTTTTGTTACTGTTACCACCACTATCATATTACTTTGCTACTAAACACTTTGCTGCAGATACTAAGTTTCGGTGTGGTTGAATTGACAACTCAGCTGCTAATACTTGAGAATATTCTTTGGCTCCCCTTGTGTCGAATCAATAAATTTGGGTTGAATACTCTACCCTCGAAAGCTGTTGCGATCCCCTATACTTGTGGGTTATCATGAAGCTGTTCTAGTCGCAATACCTTGCGCCAGAACATCCGGTGCCCTTTAGCAATCAGCTAAAACAGCTGGTCGAGCTGCATAGGGTGGCCGAACTGGCCATGAAGGACTTAATAATCCGGCTATGGCCTGCCGAAGCCATACCCAGCAGCTACTTTGGTCTCATGAAGCGGCTAGTCAATGCCTACCCTCGGCTTGACGCCATCAAGCGGTCGGTCTGCATTGAAGGTGCGCAGATGGCATTCGCCCATGTCAAGATGCAGTGGGCGAATATGAACGCCGTCATGGTCGCGACCGAGGGACCGCCCGCGGGCAAGGAGCACCGCACGCCCGAGCGATATTTTAGCGATGTCTTGGAGGGATCCCGCATTGTGGCGGAGCAATGTACGCAGGATGTAATCTTTAATGAATACATTCATATTGTCTCGCCCTGTATTATGAAACAAGTTTGGCTATGTAATATAATGTTTGTTTAATATTTTACCTCCTGTGCGCCCGTTTTTATGAAATTTTGAGAGTTGGCGTTAAATGTCGGCTTCAGCCCCCACGTAGGTAGTACGGGGGTGTTCGGGATGTAATCTAAACACTCTTGATCCAATTGTTTGGTCCTTGAAGGAGGTGTTTAGCGCAACGAACCAGGCAATCAGACTATGTGTCTTTATCACCCTCACTTAGCCATAGGAGTTTGATAATGAAAATTTAGGCACAGACCCTAGTATCCGAACTAGGGTACTGTAAACACCTGATCGGGTAAGAGCCGATCCATCACATAATGCGGAAAAAATCGCTAAAGATTTGAAACCTCCCAAGAGCTGACCGGCTCTCGCCGCATCATGACAGTCAGTTTTCGGCTTTCTCTACTGAGGTGCTCCTCCGGATAAACCAGGACGCAATCGCAGTAGTTCTCCCTTTACTACCCTAGCCGATATAGCGGAACGTAAGGTAGTAAGCATAGGAGCCGGGCAACCCAACTATTGACCAAAGACATGATTCAGAGCCAATGCATATAATGCTAAATTCGGGGTGCCGAACTATATTGTAAAAAGTGTTCGGACTTTGTTGCCGTATTATGGGTCGCAATGAAGCCCTTGGCAGAGTAAAGCGTACCAAAGTGTATGGGTGCCACTTGAGAAGATTACCCAAAAAAAGGAAAAAGGGTGTAGTAGGCTAGTGCCGCAGAAGTTGGGCCGCAACTGTTTCCATTGTAGTTTGATTGATACGTCAAAGCGTATTTGTACAAGTGGTGCAATAAGCAACAGGGCTATTTAACATGCCATGACCAAGAGAGAGCTGTGTGTGCGTCCTGAAAACAGGCATAAAGATTGTTTAAAGAGACCACCTGGAAACTCCCTTATACGTCAATGCTTCTTGCCGTCTTGGTGTATCCGTCCCTTGATAGGTCCGACAATCAGGCCACCAGGAAAGGCCTGGAAAAAGAAAACCTGAAAAAGATGAAAAAGAAAAAGTGAAAATATGTGGGTCCAGGGAAGGTTGAGCCGTGTTATGAACCACAATCTGGTTATGCCTCCCTCTATGCCCATGGTATTTTAAGTGCGTAGTTATGTATGCGTAGTACGAACGCCGCCGTTTGGTCGGGACTGGGACGGAGGCTGAATTGCTAGTCAAGCTCTTGGCAAGCTGGATTGTCCTTCTGCAGAGTAGTCCGGACTCGTTTGACAGTGTCCGGGAGCTTGGCCACCGAATTAAGGTTTTGTTTGAAAAGGCTGCTCTGTACTTCTGCCGCTAGGGCCGCGGTGTGCTCCTCGGTATGGAGGGAGCGCTCCGTATTTCCATTAATTGTTATGACGCGCGTGGTTCGGGCATCTTGAGCTTCAGATAAGCATAGTGTGGCACCGCATTGAATCGAGCAGATGCGGTTCGTCCGAGCAGTGCGTGATAGCCACTGCGGAAGGGGACGATAGCCATGATCAATTCTTCGCTTCGGAAATTGTTTGGGGATCCGAAGACCACCTCCAGTGTGATTGAGCCCGTACAGCGGGCCTCTACACCTGGTATGACTCCCTTAAAGGTGGTTTTTGTGGGCTTGATCCTGGAGGGATCGATACCCATTTTGCACACTGTATCCTGATAGAGCAAGTTCAGGCTGCTACCACCGTCCATGAGGACTCGCGTAAGGTGGAATCCATCAATGATTGGGCCGAGGACCAGTGCGGCTAAACCACCATGACGGATACTGGTCGGATGGTCCCTGTGATCGAAAGTGATCGGACAGGACGACCAAGGGTTGAACTTTCGGGCGACTGGCTCCATCGTGTAGACATCCCTAAGTGCGCGCTTGCGCTCCCTCTTGGGGATATGGGTAGCGTATATTATGTTCACCGTTTTAACTTGGGGGCAAACTTTTTCTGTCCCCCTGTGTTCGGTGGCCGGGGCTCCTCATCATCGTCCTCGCTTTGCGACCCCTTCCCCTTGTTCTCGGCATTTAACTTGCTGATACGTCCATTTTGCATCATGCTTTTATATCGATATTTATTGCATTATGGGCTGTTATTACACACTATGTCACAATACTTATGCCTATTCTCTCTTATTTTACAAGGTTTACATAAAGAGGGAGAATGCCGGCAGCTAGAATTCTGGGCTGGAGAAGGAGCAAATATTAGAGACCTATTCTGCACAACTCCAAAAGTCCTGAAACTCCACAGAAGTTATTTTTGAAAATAATAGAAAATACTGAGCGAAGAAAATACCAGAGGGGGCCCACACCCTGGCCACGAGGGTGGGGGGGCGTGCCCTACCCCCTGGGCGCGCCTCTGCCTCGTGGGCCCCCTGGTGGCCCTCCAGTGCCCATCCTCTGCTAAATGAAGTCTTTCGTCCGAGAAAAAATCATAAGCAAGCTTACAGGACGAAACTCCGCTGCCACGAGGCGGAACCTTGGCGGAACCAATCTAGGGCTCCGGCAGAGCTGTTCTGTTCTAGGGCTCCGGCAGAGCTGTTCTGTCGGGGAAACTTCCCTCCGGGAGGGGGAAATCATCACCATCATCATCACCAATGCTCCTCTCATCGGGAGAGGGCAATCTCCATCAACATCTTCACCAGCACCATCTCCTCTCAAAACCCTAGTTCATCTCTTGTATCCAATTCTTGTCTCCAAGGCCGGGATTGGTGCGATGAGTTGCTAGTAGTGTTGATTACTCCTTGTAGTTGATGCTAATTGGTTTATTTGGTGGAAGATCGTTTGTTCAGATCCTTTATGCATATTATTACCCGTCTGATTATGAACATGAATATGCTTTGTGAGTAGTTACGTTTGTTCCTGAGGACAAGGGAGAAGTCTTGCTATTAGTAGTCATGTGAATTTGGTATTCGTTCGATATTTTGATGAGATGTATGTTGTCTAGCCTCTAGTGGTGTTATGTGAACGTAGACTACATGACACTTCACCATTATTTGGGCCTACAGGAAGGCATTGGGAAGTAATAAGTAGATGATGAGTTGCTAGAGTGACAGAAGCTTAAACCCTAGTTTATGCGTTGCTTCGTAAGGGGCTGAGTTGGATCCATATGTTTCATGCTATGGTTAGGTTTACCTTAATACTTCTTTTGTAGTTGCGGATGCTTGCAATAGGAGTTAATCATAAGTGGGATGCTTGTCCAACTAAGGACAACACCCAAGCACCGGTCCACCCACATATCCAATTATTAAAGTACCGAACGTGAATCATATGCGCATGATGAAAACTAGCTTGACGATAATTCCCATGTGTCCTCGGGAGCGTTTTCCTTCATATAAGAAATTGTCCAGGCTTGTCCTTTGCTACAAAAAGGATTGGGCCATCTTGCTGCATGCTACCTCTTGAGCACTGCGTTGGATTTCCCCGAAGAGGAGAGGATGATGCAGCAAAGTAGCGTAAGTATTTCCCTCAGTTTTTGAGAACCAAGGTATCAATCCAGTAGGAGGCCACACACAAGTCCCTCGTACTGCACAAAATGATAGCTCCTCGCAACCAACGCGATTAGGGGTTGTCAATCCCTTCACGGTCACTTACGAGAGTGAGATCTGATAGAGATGATAAATAATATTTTTGGTATTTTTGGTATAGAGATGCAAAGTGAAAAGTAAAAGGCAAAGTAAAAACAAAGCAAGTATTAAAGTAATGGAGGTTGATATGATGAGAATAGACCCGAGGGCCATAGGTTTCACTAGTGGCTTCTCTCTATGTATTCACACATGCACTAAGTTTCCGGTTAATACAATTCTAACATGAATAATAAACCATTTATCATGATATAAGGAAATATAATTAACAACTTTGTTATTGCCTCTAGGGCATATTTCCTTCAGTCTACCACTTGCACTAGAGTCAATAATCTAGATTTCATAGTAATGATTCAAACACCCATGGAGTCGTGGTGCTGAGCATGTTTTGCTTTCGTGAGAGAGGCTTAGTCAACGGGTCTGCAACATTCAGATCTGTATGTATCTTGCAAATCTCTATGTCTCCCACCTTGACTTGATCGCAGATGGAATTGAAGCGTCTCTTGATGTGTTTGGTTCTCTTGTGAAATCTGGATTCTTTCGCCAAGGCTATTGCTCCAGTATTGTCACAAAAGATTTTCATTGGACCCGATGCACTAGGTATGACACCTAGATCGGATATGAACTCCTTCATCCATACTCCTTCATTTGCTGCTTCTGAAGCAGCTATGTACTCCACTTCACATGTAGATCCCGCCACGACGCTTTTCTTGGAACCGCACCAACTGACAGCTCCACCATTCAATATAAATATGTATCCGGTTTGTGACTTAGAGTCATTCGGATAAGTGTCAAAGCTTGCATTGACGTAACCATTTACGACGAGCTCTTTGTCACCTCCATAAATAAGAAACATATCCTTAGTCCTCTTCAGGTATTTCAGGATGTTCTTGACCGTTTCCCAGTGATCCACTCCTGGACTACTTTGGTACCTCCCTGCTAAACTAATAACAAGGCACACATCAGGTCTGGTGCACAGCATTGCATAAATGATAGAACCAATGGCTGAAGCATAGGGAATGACTTCCATTTTCTCTCTATCTTCTGCTGTGGTCGGGCATTGAGTCTGACTCAAGTTCACACCTTATGTCTGAGGCAAGAGCCCTTTCTTTGACTGATCCATTTTGAATTTCTTCAAAACTTTATCAAGGTATGTGCTTTGTGAAAGTCCAATTAAGCGTCTTGATATATCTCTATAAATCTTGATGCCCAATATATAAGCAGCTTCACCGAGGTCTTTCATTGAAAAATTCTTATTCAAGTATCCTTTTATGCTATTCAGAAATTCAGTATCATTTCCGATCAACAATATGTCATCCACATATAATATCGTAAATGCTCTGAGCTCCCACTCACTTTCTTGTAAATACAGGCTTCTCCAAAAGTCTGTATAAAACCATATGCTTTGATCACAGTATCAAAGCGTATATTCCAACTCCGAGAGGCTTGCACCAGTCCATAAATGGATCGCTCGAGCTTGCACAGTTTGTTAGCACCTATTGGATTGTCAAAACCTCCTGGTTGCATCATATACAACTCTTCTTTAAGATATCCATTAAGGAATGTAGTTTTGACATCCATTTGCCAAATTGCATAATCATAAAATGCGGCAATTGCTAACATGATTCGGACAGACTTAAGCATCGCTACAGGTGAGATGGTCTCATCGTAGTCAACTCCTTGAACTTGTCAAAAACCTTTCACAACAAGTCGAGCTTTGTAGACAGTAACATTACCTTCAGCATCAGTCTTCTTCTTGAAGATCCATTTATTCTCTATTGCTTGCCGATCATCGGGCAAGTCAACCAAAGTCCATACTTTGTTCTCATACATGGATCCCATCTCAGATTTCATGGCCTCAAGCCATTTCGCGGAATCCGGGCTCATCATCGCTTCCTCATAGTTCATAGGTTCGTCATGGTCAAGTAACATGACTTCCAGAACAGGATTACCATACCACACTGGTGAGGATCTTACTCTGGTTGACCTACGAGGTTCGGTAATAACTTGATCTGAAGCTTCATGATCATCATCATTAGCTTCCTCAGCGATTGGTGTAGGAATCACTTGAACTGATTTCTATGATGAACTACTTTCCAATAAGGGAGCAGGTACAATTACCTCACCAAGTTCTACTTTCCTCCCACTCACTTCTTTCGAGAGAAACTCCTTCTCTAGAAAGGATCCATTCTTAGCAACGAATATCTTGCCTTCAGATCTGCGATACAAGGTGTACCCAACAGTCTCCTTTGGGTATCCTATGAAGACAAATTTCTCCGATTTGGGTTCGAGCTTATTAGGTTGAAGCTTTTTCACATAAGCATCACAACCCCAAACTTTAAGAAACAACAACTTGGGTTTCTTGCCAAACCACAGTTCATATGGTGTCATCTCAACGGATTTAGATGGTGCCCTATTTAACGTGAATGCAGCCATCTCTAAAGCATAACCCCAAAATGATAGCGGTAAATCGGTAAGAGACATCATAGATCGCACCATATCTAATAAAGTACGGTTATGACGTTCAGACACACCATTACGCTGTGGTGTTCCAGGTGGCGTGAGTTGCGAAACTATTCTGCACTGTTTCAAATGAAGACCAAACTCATAACTCAAATATTCACCTCCACGATCAGATCGTAGAAACTTTATTTTCTTGTTACGATTATTTTCCACTTCACTCTGAAATTCTTTGAACTTTTCAAATGTTTCAGAATTATGTTTCATCAAGTAGATATACCCATATCTGCTCAAATCATCTCTGAAGGTCAGAAAATAACGATACCCACCGCGAGCCTCAACACTCATTGGACCGCATAAATCATTATGTGTTATTGCCAACAAGTCTGTTGCTCGCTCCATTGTTCCGGAGAACGGAGTCTTAGTCATCTTGCCCATGAGGCATGGTTCGCAAGCATCAAGTGATTCCAAAAGCCCATCAGCATGGAGTTTCTTCATGCGCTTTACACCAATATGACCTAAACAGAGTGCCACAAATAAGTTGCACTATCATTATTAAACTTATATCTTTTGGCTTCAATACTATGATTATGTGTATCACTACTATCAAGATTAAACAAAAATAGACCACTCATCAAGGGTGCATGACCATAAAAGATATTACTCATATAAATAGAACAACCATTATTCTCTGATTTAAATGAACAACTGTCTCGCATCAAAAAAGATCCAGATATAATGTTCATGCTTAACGCTGGCACCAAATAACAATTATCCAGGTCTAAAACTAATCTCGAAGGTAGATGTAGAGGCGGCGTGCCGACGGCGATCACATCGACTTTGGAACCATTTCCCACGCGCATCGTCACCTCGTCCTTAGCCAATATTCGCTTAATCCGTAGCCCCTGTTTCGAGTTGCAAATATGTGCAACCGACTAGTATCAAATACCCAGGCGCTACTATGAGCATTAGTAAGGTACACATCAATAACATGTATATCAAATATACCTTTCACTTTGCCATCCTTCTTATCGCCAAATACTTGGGGCAGTTCCGCTTCCAGTGACCAGTCCCTTTGCAGTGGAAGCACTCAATCTTAGGCTTAGGTCCAGACTTGGGCTTCTTCACTAGAGCAGCAGCTTGCTTTTTGTTCTTCTTGAAGTTCCCCTTCTTCCCTTTGCCCATTTTCTTGAAACTAGAGGTCTTGTTAACCATCAAACTTGATGCTCCTTCTTGATTTCTACATCTGCAGGCTTTAGCATTGCGAAGAGCTCGGGAATTTTCTTATCCATCCCTTGCATATTATAGTTCATCATGAAGCTTTTGTAGATTGGTGGCAGTGATTGAAGAACCCTGTCAATGACACTATCATCAGGAAGATTAACTCCCAGTTGAGTCAAGTGTAAGTGCATCTAGTGCCCCTTAGTGATTTTGGTGTATTGAAGACTTATAGGTTAAGTAACTAATGCGTTTGTGAGTGTACACAGGTCTATAAGTCTATGAGGAGTTTGATATTTACAGAGAAAGTCGACCCCTAAAAATGAAGTTCTTCATCTAAAGACTTTGATATTCTGAAGACTTTCTGAAGACTTTGAAAGTGAAGAAATTGGTGTGACCTTGAAGACCTGGTATTCATTTGAGGAACATGAAGCGTGAAGACTTTTGTTTTCGTAGTTTCATTTTCTCTTTCTTGAGTCATAGGAAACACCGTCTCGTTAAAGGGGTCGAGGAAATACTAAGGAAAAATTTCCATTTGATGCTCAACTCAAAATCCTACACCTACCAATCCCTTCGAGTGAAGCTTTTGGAAATCTCATACTGATTCGATCAATTTCTTGATGTGAGACGAAGCTCTTACAGTTCTTGAGGAATTTGTTCTGATCGAGGAGTTAGGAATTCGCCAAAGTAATTGCCTACACAAATGAGGAACATGATAATACGAGGAATTTTAGAGTCAAATTTCCGACCGTTCTTTGTCTTCTTGCCATGACTGTCCCAAAATATCTTATCCACCTAACGGTCATATCATTGAAGGGCATTTATGTCTTATCATGTCGGGCTGCTCCCTAGGCTATAAATAGCCGCCCCTACAACCACTAGCTGGTTGGCTGCTCCGAGAGAACTTGACACTTGTCATTTGAGAGCAACCCATCCTCTCGAGGACTTTGAGAGAAAATCATCAAGTGAGGAAAACCCAAAAGTGAGGAAAAACCCAAAACCAAACCCCAACAAACCCAAAGTGATTGAGCATCCTGAAGAAATTGATCCTGAGTGGATCCGACGCTTGTTACCTTCAAAGACTGTGGTTCTTCCAGACGGTTAGGCGTCATGGTCTAGAGCATCCAAGAGGAATTGTGGATCGCCGAGTGACCAAGTCTGTGAAGGTTTGTAAGTCGCCTGAAGACTTACCATGAGTGATTGGACGAGGTCTGTGTGACCTTAGTTCAAGGAGAATACGGTGAGGACTTGGTGTCTGAGCTGCGTGCTTTCGATGTTGGGTGTCCGGGGCTGTGTGTCCTCGAGTTTAAATACTCAGCCGCTCCAACGGATGTACAAGCTGAGACAGCGGTTGGAAGTGGTCTACCAAATCATTGTCTTCACCAACCTAACTGGTTCTATTTCCTCAACCCTTTCATTTCCTCATTCTTTGTGTTGAGTATTTGTTCATATCATGTTTGAAGACTTTGGTGAAGACTTTCTCAATTTCCTCGGCTCAATTTCTTGATCTGTTTGTCTTCATCTGTGTTATCCTGTGATTACGCTTTACGTACTCTGTGATTGTCTTCATTTCATCATGATGACTATGCTTGTAATCTGTTATGCTTACTTCGAGTACTTATTCCGCTGCAAGTAGTTCTTCGCTAAGGAATTTCCTCACCGCAAATTCCTCATTGAAGAATTCATAAAAATCGCCTATTCACCCCCTCTAGTCGATATAACGCACTTTCAATTGGTATCGAGCAAGGTACTCCTTGTTACGTGTGATTTTAGTTTAACCACCGAGTTTTAGTTATGTCGACCGCAGGTATGATCAAGGTCTCAGCGGTGTCCTACCTTTGATGGGACGGACTACCCCTCTTTGGAAGAACAAAATGCGAATGCATCTTGAAGCAATTGACAACGATCTACGGTATGTTGTGACAAAAGGTGTTTCCTCGGTCACACCTTCTACGAATGATGCCTGATGTGAAGAGATTCAAACAACTCGATTCTCAAGCGAAGAATATCATATGTGGCCATCTGAGCAAAGGTCAATATGGAAGAGTGAGTGCTTTGGAATCTGCCAAACTCATCCGGGACGAGCTGTCCAAACTAAATGAAGGTGTTTCAACTCAGCGTGACTCTCGAGTTGATGTTCTTGGAATCTCTTCAACCGCTTCAAAAGACTCGACAACGAAGATGTTCAACAAACCTTCGATCGCCTACGCGACATCTCAAATGAGCTTCAAGCACTTTGGGTGCCATGACATCACCGACCATGAGGTGGTGAAGAAATTACTAAGATCGCTTGATTCCTCATTTGATACTCCGGCTTGATGATACAAGAACGAGCTGACTACAAGTCTCTTGATCCTCTTGATATCCTCGAAGGCTAAATACTCACGAGTTCGACTTCTTTGAAAAGAGATCTCTATGGTTACGGCTATGGAAAACACGTGCCACGAAGGCCAAGGCTGTGTCCGAATCGAGAGTGAAGACTACGGTAGTAGCCTAGGAGATCACGAAGAATTTGGCGAGGAGCTAACCTTTTCGTGAAGAAATTCGAGAAATTCTCAAGGCGTGGTCGCTTTGGAAAATCCTCAAGAAGCGGTGATTTCTCATCTAGTGACTATAAGAGAAGACTTTGTCACAAATGCAAGAAACCTGGTCACTATATCCAAGATTGTCCTCGGTGGGAAAAGGAATTAAGAAAGAAGAAACACAAGGATTACAGTTACGATGGCGTGAAGAAGAAAAAGAAATCATCAAAATCTTCATCATCAAAATCCTCAAAACCTTCTTCTCACAAGAAGAGCAGCTCCAAAAAGGCTCGGGCATTCATTGGCAAGGAAATGGACTACGAAGCTGAATCGAGGAAAATGAGGAAGAGGAGGAGTCTGAAGAATCCGAATCTGGTGTGGCTAGTCTGGCTCTTGCTACGCTTTTGTTAGCAAGTCCATCTTCAACAGAAGAAAGCGACTCATGACAAGCCCGATGAGGATGATGATGACTACGCTCCCACCTATTGCTTCATGGCAAAAGGTGCTAAGGTACTAAATTTCACCTCCTCACGAATCTAGTGAAAATGAATCGATGAGGATCTCAAGCCCAGCTACTCTAAACTTGCTAATATTGCTATAAAACAACAAAGGGCTTTTGAGAAGGTTCAAAACATGCTAGATAAGAGTGATGATATGTTAGGTGAAGAAATGGATCGCACTCAAGCCACGGTGAAAATCTTCGTAGAGACTTGGTCTAGGCTTGACAACCTTCAAGGTCATCATAACACTCTCTTATCTGATCATGAGAAACTTTCTTATGAATTTCTTCAAAGAAAGCAAGATCTTGAGAAGCTAAGAGTGAGTTATGAAGATCTTCAGAAGGAGCGCGATTCATTACTTGCTCAACAAATCAACGCTTCTCAAGAAGAATTTGTTCCTCCATGCTTAAAGTGCATTGAACGTGAAACTGCTAATTCTTCAACTGAATTTTCAAATGCTTCAATCATTACAAATTCTTCACCTGCCTCGCTATCACTAATTCCTCATCCGAGGACATTGCTAGTATCCTTGACGATGCAGGGTGAAGGAATTGTACATGACAGGCATGTACAAAAGCCTCAAAAGGCATCAGACTCTTTGTGATGTGCTTAAAAGCAGATCCTCAATAGGAACCCTAGGAAAGAGGGCATTGCCTTTGAGAGGAAACTCAATCTTGATGGAGCGTATTGGAAGCCCGAGCGGTATCCCAAAACCTCATGGGTTGCTGCAAAGGGACCTCCAGTTGATCCATCTACCTTATCTGGTTTTACGTGCGAATTTCCTCATTCTGGCGATGAGTCATTTGACTCCAACTATAAACTGTTCAAAAATCAGAATGGTGAAGTATTTGCTAGATATGTTGGCACTAAGCTGCAGGAGCGGTTCCCCTATGAAGAAAATCTGGGTTCCCAAGAAGTGCCTTGAAAGTCTTCAGGTGAATGTCCTCATGACACCACCAGTGAAGAATAGGAACCCCAGATCAAATTCTTCATATGGACCAAATTCTTCATATGGATCCAAGTCCTCATACGGACCAAATTCCTCACGTGGATCAAATTCCTCAAAAGGATCAAAGTCCTCATATGATTATCATCGTGCTAACAACTCTGTTTTGAGGGTAGAGCTAAGGGCTATGAATATGTGCATTATTCTTCAAACCAATATGTTCATAAGTCCTCGAAGAATTTCTCCGCTTATTCATATGCTTACCCTAACCCCTCTTATGTGAAACGAAATGGTTTGGCCTCTATGCCACCATTCTCGTATGGTGCTCATGAGAATGATGAACTCTTTGCCACCCCTTGAGATGTGGGTGGTGAAGAAAAGAACTAATCTCTTCTGCGGGGCAGGTCTCCAGGCGTGCCTAAACGTCTGAAGAATTTCTTTGGGGGCACGACAAAATGCACGAAAGGGCCTTGAGGCTAATCATGATGAAATGAACTTTCATTTCACACGTCCTCCCTCTTGCTTATCTGAATCTTGGTGATGAAATTCATCGATGAACTTGATATCATATTCTTCAGCGATGAATTATATGAGATCGTAAGTTGTACTAATTCATCTGCGGGATGATCAACCCAAAGCCACCGAGTGGGTTCTCGATAGTGGATGTACAAATCACATGACTGGTGACAAGAATCTATTGATGGATGCTACCTTATCACCGTCACATAAAAGCATATCATCTTTCTTGACAAAGGCAAAAGTCGGTATTGGGACTTGGTAAGGTTGCTATCTCTAAGGACATGCACATGGACAAAGTCATGCTTGTTGAGTCTTTAGGATATAACCTCATGTCAGTCTCAATGCTTTGTGATCTTGATATGGTTGTTATCTTTGGCAAGTATCGTTGTGTTGTGATTATGGAAGCTGACAATTCCAAAGTCTTCGAAGGCTTTAGGAGAGGAGACTTGTATATTGTTGACTTCTCTCGGACCACAACCAGCCGTGTGCCTACTTGCAAAAGCTTGAAGGCTGGCTATGGCATCGCATTTACTTGGTCACCCAGGGCATGAGGAATTTGCACACGCTTGCAAAGAAGAAGCATGTCATTGGCATTGAGAATGTCAAATTCCTCAAGGATCACCTATGCGGAGCGTGTGAAGCTGGAAAAATGACCAAGGCCAAGCATCCAGCGAAGACTATCATGACCACTACTCATCCCTTCGAATTGCTTCACATGGACCTCTTTGGTCCCAATCATTATTCAGCTATCGTTAATGAAGCATCACTATATGGCTTTGTTATTGTTGATGATTACTCTCGTTACACATGGGTACACATTGTTACTTACAAAAATCAAGTGCAGGAAGTCTTCAAGCGATTTTCCTCGAGGGCTTCAACTAACTTTGGTGTGAAGATCAAGCACATCAGAGTGACAATGGAACTGAGTTCAAGAATTCGGTCTTGATGACTATCTTGATGAACTTGGTATCACTCATGAGTTATCTGCTCCTTATACTCCTCGGCAAAATGGCATCGTGGAGCGCAAGAACAGAACTCTTGTTGAGATGGCTCGCACTATGCTTGATGAATACAAAACGCCTAGTCGTTTACGGATTGAAGCAATTGACACTGCGTGCCACATCATCAACAGTATATCTTTACAAATTCTTCAAGAAGGCTGCCTATGAACTCCTTACTAACAAGAAACCTAATGTAAGTTATTTCAAAGTCTTGATTGCTAAATGCTGGATTAGAGATCCTCACTACAACTCTAAATTTGCCGAAAGCACATGAAGGTTTTATGCTTGGTTACGGAAAGGACTCGACACCTACTGAGTCTTCAACATCGCTCTTCACAAGATTGTTGACACTTTGTAGATGTGCGGTTCGATGAAACTAATGGCTCGCAAAGAGAGCACCTACCTTACGTGTTAGGCGAACCAGCACACGAGGATTCTATCAGGTTCAAGGCAAGCGAGGATGTCATTCCCATCAAGAAACTGAAGAATTCATTCCTGTCACGTGAAGAACGTCGAGCTGATGCACCTGAAGATAATCTTTGAAGAAAATGGTGCTGAGGAAAATGATCAAATTCCTCGGCGACAACCAGCTCATCCTCGCGTTGCAAAAGAAGTGCAAGTTGACAAGATCATCGATGACATTGAAGCGCCAGGTCCTCTCACACGCTCAAAAGCTTCACATTTATCCAACTTTTGTGGGCACTATGCTTTCGTCTCTATCACAGAGCCCTCTAAGGTAGATGAAGCATTTACGGAGCCGGAGTGGATTCAGGCCATGCAAGAAGAATTACATCGATTCGAGCTCAACAATGTGCAGGAACTGGTCAAACGTCCAGATCCTCGCAAGCATAATATCATTGGCACAAAGTGGATCTATCGCAACAAGCAAGATGAAAATGGTCTTGTGGTGAGGAATAAGGCACGACTAGTAGCTCAAGGCTACACGCAGGTTGAAGGAATTGACTTGATGAAACTTTTGCACTGTCGCTAGACTTGAGGCTATTCGCATATTACTCGCCTATGCTAACCATCACAATATCACCTTATATCAAATGGATGTGAAAAGTGCATTCCTCAATGGTAAGCTTGAGGAAGAAGTATATGTTGCTCAACCCCCAGGTTTTGAAGATCCAAAGAATCCTGACAAAGTCTTCAGACTCAATAAGGCCCTCTATGGCCTCAAGCAGGCCCTCAAGCGTGGTATGATACATTGAAGGAATTCTTCGTGAAGAATGGCTTCACACCGGTTCACTCGATCCTACTCTCTTTACTAAATCTTATGATGGTGAACTTTTTGTGTGCCAAATATATGTTGATGATATTATCTTTGGCTGTACTGACCAACGCTATAGTGATGAATTTGCCTACATGATGAGTGAAGAATATCAAATGTCTATGATGGGAGAGTTGAAATTCTTCTTAGGTCTTCAAATTAAATCAACAACACAATGGCATATTCATATCTCGGAGAAATACCTCAAAGATGTCTGAAGAAATCCGGCATGCAAGGCGCAAAGGTGTCAAAATTCCTATGCCCACAAATGGCCATCTATGCACCGATGAAAATGGTATTGACTTGATCACAAGGTATACCGCTCCATGATTGGTTCCTTATTGTACTTATGTGCATCTAGGCCAGATATAATGCTTAGTGTTTGCATGTGTGCCCGATTTCAAGCTACACCAAGGAATCACACCATAAGGCTGTGAAGCATATTCTTCGATATCTAGCTCACACACCAACACTAGGATTATGGTACCCCAAGGGCTCTACTTTTGATCTCATTGGATATTACGACTCGACTATGCTGGTGATCGTGTGGACCGCAAGTCAACATCTGGTACTTGTCATTTCCTCGGACGATCTTTGGTCTGTTGGTCCTCGAAGAAACAGAACTGCGTATCACTGTCTACTGCGGAAGCTGAATACATTGTTGCTGGCTCGTGTTGTGCTCAATTGCTATGGATAAAGCAAACCCTCAAGGACTACGGCATCAACGTGAAGAATGTGCCTCTCTATTGTGACAATGAGAGTGCCATCAAGATTGCTCACAACCCAGTTCAGCACTCGAAGACAAAGCACATTCAAATTCGTCATCATTTTCTTCGTGATCATGTGTTGAAGGCGACATCTCCATCGAGCACGTGAAGACTGAAGAACAGCTAGCTGATATCTTCACTAAGCCCTTGGATGAGAAGAAATTTAGCAAGTTGCGGTGTGAGCTAAATATCTTAGAATCTTCGAATGTTCTTTGAAAAGGACACACATCCTAACACTTATGCAAAATTGACGACTTAGATGTGCAACACATGAAGAAACGTTTTTCTTCAATCAATGAAGAATAACACTCTAAGTGTGAAGAAATTAATGAAGAAATTGATTCTCAGAACCCTATGACAATTGTACGCGGTGTCTGAAATCATCATTCTTATACGGTGGGTCACGCCACCACCAAAGTTGAAATCTTCAATTTGAGTTTTTCCTCAGTTTTGAAATTCTTCAGTTTTTTTTTCAAATTCTTCAACTTTGCAACATCTTCACTATTTCCGTCGTCTTTCTTCGTTGGCTATATATATATGGGTTTATGTCCTCTACATCATTCACTTATGGCTATTTCCTCAAGTCGCTTTTTATGCTAAGTGAATGTGATCGGACCCTTCCCCCTCTATGCTATACTAAACCCAATCCATTCACAAATTCTTCATGTGCGTTCTACTTTGAAACTCGTTCAAAATCTTCACTGTGTCCTTGACAGCTGAAGAAATTGCGAATGGAACTTTAAAACGAATCTTATCCAAACCTTCGTTTTTGCCGCTCAAACCGTTCCGCATCCCACGATGCATTATTATATTCACCCACGATCGTACACGATCTCCACTACACAAAGACGTGGGTGACACATGTCGTGAGAAGGGAAATGGTCAGGGGCATGTTCGTCCTAAATCATCGGGCGACCCGTTTTTCACCGCGTCTATAAATATTCCTCTCCCCTTCCTCACTATTTTACTCTGCTCGACCTCTCTCTCCCACTCGAGCTCCTCAAACCCTAGCGCCGCCGCTACTCCATCGTCGCCGGTGAGGAAAAGCTTCACTGCCTTGACCTCGTCGCCGACGTACTCGCGCCGACCGCGGAAATCTTCACTCCGCCGTCGCCGTAGCTATCTTCCTCCGCCAAGTTAGGGCGTGGAAGATCTGAGCAGACGAACTTCCCAACTATTCTTCTCAGTTAAATCGTGTTCTTCACTTCGGTAATTAAAAGTTACTTTTATTACTCGCTTTGATTCTCAAATTTTCTTCAAATTCTTCAAAGGTGTTTATTCCTCAAATCTTCACACATATGAACACCTCAAATCTCTTGACTCGTTTCTCTAAGCTATGATTTTCTTCAAGATTCCTCAATTGTGTGGATCCTCGATCTATACAACTCGAACCTAAGACAAAGAACGCTTAGTAAAAATTCTTCAAGGCTCATCTGGTCAAATCCTCAAAACTTGTTCTTTTGAAAAACCTTACGAGAACGCATATGACCTCTCCAAATTCCTCGCACCTATACTCTGTTCACAGGTACAAATGTCCATTCTTTGAATCCCTAGGTTCTCATCAACTTAACTCATTTGCAGCGTTCCTCGAAGAAAAACTGCACACTTCTTGAGAGAACTCAATTGTTCAATTTCCTCAAGCGAAGAAAATGGCAGATGGTAAGAAGCCACGAAGGGAGGAAAGAAACACGAGGTTATGACTGCGTTTGAAATCCACGAGGAAATATATGCGACTCATCGCACACCGGATGAAGAAAGCAAAAATCAACGCAAGGTGCGATTCAGAAGATTGAACGGAGATGGGCACGGGAATGGAGGGAATATAGATATGTAACTCCTAAGTACATGAAGAAATTCGCTCTTAATCCTCCATGCCCAAGAGCTCCTTTGGCACCGGCCAAATAGCTGATCCCACAAGCATCAAACGAGGTGAGGACTTTCACGATGAATGGGCTAAACGCCAAGCAAAATTGGCAAAGCAAGCAAAGGAGGCAGTGAAGAAATTCAATGAGGATTACGCCGCTGCATCGCCACAGAGGTCTCGGTCAAACCGAGGAAATCAATGCAAAAGAAGCCTGCTCATAAGCCAAGTGCTTCATCATCTGCGCCCTCACGGCCAAGTTCCTCAAAGAGCACCTTCCAAGCAAATTCCTCAAACTGCTGCTGCTCCACCTAAGTCCTCAACAGCTCCGTCAAAACCTTGAGTTCCTGTGCACCTAGCTACATCTCAAAGGACTGCTGGCTTTTCAATTGCCTCAGGCGTCTCTGCAAGTTCCTCAGCAGCTCCCATTTCCTCAACTGGTCCGACTCAGCTGAAGACCAAAGCAACAGTTGGACGAGGTCCTCGGCCTAGCCCAAAGAAGAAAATGGTTGCATTCCATGTGCCATCGATGATGAGGCATCGATGAAGAACTCGCGGGAATCATCGAGACCGTCAAGTAAGGGCCGCTAGAGCCAAAGGTACATCTGTGCCCTTTGCTATTGGACGAAGAAAGTCCTCGACTTTATTGATCTACGGCACAATGATCCCAATACCCCTCTGCACGACCTTCATTTGACACCTGGACAAAGTCATATGTTGACTCACTTCATAGCTGAAGAAAAATGGAAGTATGAAAAGGCGAGGGAAATCAAAAGGCTCAATACAGGAAGGAGAAGTTCACGAAGAAAAACGTTGTCAAGATGACACCGAGGAGCTTCTCCAGTCCAGATGAATTCAAAACCTCAAAGAAAAACTTCGATTCATACTGTCTTGATTGGCAAGGAGCCAAGGTCGATTAAATCAACTCGACGAAGAAACTCACAAACGTTCTTGTCCCAATGCAACATGAAATTCCTCAGTGGAGCCTCGGCTCAGCCATTGAAGAAAAATGCCACTGGCCGATGACGTTCAGCCTGGCGATGAATACATTGATTCGGGGCCGATGATCCCATTCCGGCCTGAAGAATTGCTGTGGCACCCACTAGTGGTGCGCTGAAGAAATTGCTCAAGACAGGGGAACTGCATCGCTTGCTCTCAAGAAATCGAACCAAATTCCTCGGCTCCTCCTGCGCCAACTCCAACTCCAATTCTTCCATCCGCCCGATGTGAAGAAAACCAAGGCTCAGAAACGAGCTGCTTTGTGAAGAAAAGGAAAGCATCATTGCGTCGATTCTTGGTACCGTGAAGAAAATGAAGCCAATGACCAGCTCATTCGAAAATCCAATTGATAATGTTCCAATTTCCTCCATACCATCAAAGGAAGTTGTTCCTTTTGGAGAAGACTATGAGATCCCAATCGGATCCGATGAAGAACATCGATCTGCTTTGCTTCGAGCAGCTTGATGAAGAAATTGAAGTGGATGCCATCCCTTCAACCCCGCTTATTCCCTCATCGGACTATGAAATTCCTCAGCTGGTCCGAGGAAATTGAAGATGAAGATGTGGATATTGGATGCACCACACCAGTGATCAATGATGACTTTTGGGAAAGTCGGCATCCCAATACTCCTCTCTTCACCCTGCTCCAACAGATTCCTCGGTCCCTGCACAAACAGTCCGAATCGACTGAAGAAAATCAACCCACTGGTTACGTGCATGAAGAAATTCCAGCCACTAGTCTTGATGAAACTGCTGTCTTTGCTAATCCTCGGTACTGTTGAGGAACAAGAAATTCCTCACTGAAGAACACGAACTTACGATTCACGAGGTGGTGATGCAACTCATCGACACCCCTCTGCCCAAGCAAAAGAATCCGTTCTCAACCAAGCAAAAGTTCAAGGCTGAAGATTTCTTTGCCGAGCACGTATTGTTCATGAATATAATCCTTATGATTACGCTCGGATTAGGAAGAGGCGCTCGACTGCCAGCCAAGCCAACTTCTATTCCTCGGTGCTCTTCAACAAGGATAAAATCTTCGATCATGCTCATATTCCTCATGTGGATATGGAGTCATCGCCAGCTTTGAGCCGGTCCTCGGTGTTCTTCACGACGCAGGACTTCTAAATTTCTGCTTGATATCTCGTGGATCGGAATGAAGAGCTAATTCTTCAGTTTTATGCAACCTTGCACATCACCGGAGACCTCAAGACGTGGACTCATGGGTCTTAGATTGGATGACCGAAAATACTCACTACAAGGCACCAAAGAATCGAATTGCTTCTTGCCCTACCACTCAGTCCTCCACTTGATGGTGCACGTCGTATCTATGACGAACCGTAACTTACAAATCACTATATGCAAGTCTTGATGAAGCCTTTGAAGCCAAGGCAGGCCCCAAGAACCAAATTCCTCGTCAAGGAATTATTATATGTGCCTCGGACGGTCTATCATATTACGACAAAGACAATGAGTCCAATCAAAGGTCACGACTCGAATGATGAAGAAGTCGTTGGCATCATGAAGAATATGCTTTTCAACATCATCCATGGCGTTCCGTCAACTTCCATGATTTCTTCATGAGGACTCGCAAACATTGCTATGTCACCATTTGAGCTGAAGCCTTATGCGCCTTTGGATTATGAGATTCATCAGGACAAGGTCTTCACTCAATTACAAAGGCGATACTTTGAACCACTGCAGCTACTTGCCCCGATTGAAGTCCTCAAGCGGACAATTACCTCGGTGATGACAAGGGCAAGGCCATCGCTTGTGATCGATGAAGGCATTCGTCCATTGGATGGACAGTTTAGCAAGCAGCATCCTACTCCACCAATGATGACTCGCCACACATGACTCGGCCGCATAAATACCTCATTCAAGCAAAATCCTCAAGCTACTGAACCCAGGGTGATGACTGATCGTGAGTTACTCCTCAGTCTTCATCAGAAGGTTGATCGTAATCATAAGTGGGTCAAGCGTCAATTTGGTACTCTTCTTTACAACATGACCTCAACACACAATGCAGTGAAGAAAAACCACTACTACCTTCATGAAACCTTCAAGCGCACCTGGGCTGTTCTTTCACATGTCTACAGTGAAGAAGAACTGACTTCAATGGGACTCAAGAAAGATTTTGACTGGTCCGCACCTCCTCCGAAGAAATTCAAGAAGGTCAAAGTTCCTTCCTTGGTGGCCAGCTCCTATTCTTCATCTCGCGACATCGATGAAAATGAAGACTTGGAAGACACATGGCTGGTCCTACTTCAACAAACAACCTCGACAATCTTTGGCGCTCCGTCTTCAACTTGAAATTCTTCAAGAGCGTTAGTCCTCGGTTCGATCCTTTTGGTCATTCGATGACAAAGGGGAGAAATTTGAGTTAGTCTTCAAGCGGGTCTAGTTTTTGTCTATATACCGTATTTTATTAAGTTACAACTCTCGTTCTTCCGAAACCTTTTATTGGATCGAGTTGTAATCTTAAACCCGATGGTGCTTTGATACTTTTGATGCATTATGCTCTTGCTCTATGTTACGATTCTCGTGAGCTCCTTGAAAATCTTCATAGCAAATCGATTTGAGCTCTGATATTCTTGATGCGTTACTTTGCATAACATCAAGCACCATATTTCATCATGCATTTCAAATTCTTCATATTATATGTTAAATGCGTGTATGAATTACAAGATATAGGGGGAGATCTCCATGATACAATTCTTCAAATGTGCATTGCCTCAAAAGCAAATTCCTCACTATGCACATCTTCAGGGGGAGTTCTTCTATATCTTGCAATCAAATTCCTCATTATCAGTATTTACAATTCATATGTTTATCCCCGTTGAAAACTTAACCCATATTGTCATCAATCACCAAAAGGGGAGATTGTAAGTGCATCTAGTGCCCTTAGTGATTTTGGTGTATTGAAGACTTATAGGTTAAGTAACTAATGCGTTTGTGAGTGTACGAGGTCTATAAGTCTATGAGGAGTTTGATATTTGCTGAGAGAAAGTCGACCCTAAAATGAAGTTCTTCATCGAAGACTTTGATATTACGAAGACTTTCGAAGACTTTGAAAGTGAAGAAATTGGTGTGACCTTGAAGACCTGGTATTCATTTGAGGAACATGAAGCGTGAAGACTTTTGTTTTCGTAGTTTCATTTTCTCTTTCTTGAGTCATAGGAAACACCGTCTTTGTTAAAGGGGGTCGAGGAAATACTAAGGAAAAATTTCCATTTGATGCTCAACTCAAAATCCTACACCTACCAATCCCTTCGAGTGAAGCTTTTGGAAATCTCATACGATTCAGTCAATTTCTTCAAAGGATGTGAGACGAAGCTCTTACGGTCACGAGGAATTTGTTCGATCGAGGAGTTAGGAATTCGCCAAAGGCGAATTGCCTACTGATGAGGAACATGATAGCCACGAGGAATTTTAGAGTCAAATTTCCGACCGTTCTTTGTCTTGGCGCTTGACTGTCCCAAAATATCTTATCCACCTAACGGTCATATCATTGAAGGGCATTTATGTCTTATCATGTCGGGCTGCTCCCTAGGCTATAAATAGCCGCCCCTACAACCACTAGCTGGTTGGCTGCTCGAGAGAACTTGACACTTGTCATTTGAGAGCAACCCATCCTCCGAGGACTTTGAGAGAAAATCATCAAGTGAGGAAAAACCCAAAAGTGAGGAAAAACCCAAAACCAAACCCCAACAAACCCAAAGTGATTGAGCATCATCAAGAAATTGATCCTGCGTGGATCCGACGCTTGTTACCTTTGAAGACTGTGCTTCTTCCAGACGGTTAGGCGTCATGGTCTAGAGCATCCAAGAGGAATTGTGGATCGCCGAGTGACCAAGTCTGTGAAGGTTTGGAAGTCGCTCAAGACTTACCACGAGTGATTGGACGAGGTCTGTGTGACCTTAGTTCAAGGAGAATACGGTGAGGACTTGGTGTCCCGAGCTGCGTGCTTTCGATGTTGGGTGTCCGGGGCTGTGTGTCCTCGAGTTTAAATACTCGGCCCGCTCCAACAGACGTACAACCGAGACAGCGGTTGGAACTGGTCTACCAAATCATTGTCTTCACCAACCTAATCTGGTTCTATTTCCTCAACCCTTTCATTTCCTCATTCTTTGTGTTGAGTATTTGTTCATATCTGTGTTTGAAGACTTTGTTGAAGACTTTCTCAATTTCCTCAGCTCAATTTCTTGATCATTTGTCTTCATCTGTGTTATCCTGTGATTACGCTTTACGTACTCTGTGATTGTCTTCATTTCATCATGATGACTATGCTTGTAATCTGTTATGCTTACTTGAGTACTTATTCATTGCAAGTAGTTCTTCGCTAAGGAATTTCCTCACCGGCAAATTCCTCATTGAAGAATTCATAAAAATCGCCTATTCACCCCCCCTCTAGTCGATATAACGCACTTTCACAAGTGGTTGTGGTACCCAGACATTCTGAGTATGTGTTCACTGACAAAACTATTCTCCTCCATTTTGCAGCTGTAGAACTTATTGGAGACTTCATATCTCTCAATCCGGGCATTTGCTTTAAATATTAGCTTCAACTCTGGAACATCTCATATGCTCCATGACGTTCAAAATGTCGTTGAAGTCCCGGTTCTAAGCCGTAAAGCATGGCACACTGAACTATCGAGTAGTCATCAGCTTTGCTCTGCTAGATGTTCATAACATCTGGAGTTGCTCCTGCAGCGTGTCTTGCACCTAGCGGTGCTTCCAGGACATAATTCTTCTGTGCAGCAATGAGGATAATCCTGAAGTTATGGACCCAGTCCGTGTAGTTGCTACCATCATCTTTCAACTTAGCTTTCTCTAGGAATGCATTAAAATTCAAAGGAACGGTAGCACGGGCCATTGATCTACACCAACATAGACATGCAAAATACTACCAGGTACTAAGTTCATGATAAATTAAAGTTCAATTAATCATATTACTTAAGAACTCCCACTTAGATAGACATCCCTCTAGTCATCACGAATGATCACGTGATCCATATCAACTAAACCATGTTTGATCATCACGTGAGATGGAGTAGCTTTCAATGGTTAACATCACTATGTTGATCATATCTACTATATGATTCACGCTCGACCTTTCGGTCTCAGTGTTCCGAGGCCATATCTGCATATGCTAGGCTCGTCAAGTTTAACCCGAGCATTCTGCGTGTGCAAAACTGGCTTGCACCCGTTGTATGTGAACGTAGAGCTTATCACACCCGATCATCACGTGGTGTATCGACACGACGAACTGTAGCAACGGTGCATACTCAGGGAGAACACCTATACCTTGAAATTTAGTGAGAGATCATCTTATAATGCTACCGCCGTACTAAGAAAAATAAGATGCATAAAGGATAAAGATAACATGCAATCAGAATAAGTGATATGATATGGCCATCATCGTCTTGTGCCTTTGATCTCCATCTCCAAAGCACCGTCATGATAACCATCGTCACCGGCTTGACACCTTGATCTTCATCGAAGCATTGTTGTTGTCTCGCCAACAATTGCTTCTACGACTATCGCTACCTCTTAGTGATAAAGTAAAGCAATTACATGGCGATTGCATTTCAGACAATAAAGCGACAACCATATGGCTCCTGCCAGTTGCCGATAACTGTTACAAAACATGATCTTCTCATACAACAAAGTATATATCATCACGTCTTGACCATATCACATCATAGCAACCCCTGCAAAAACAAGTTAGACGTCCTCTACTTTGTTGTTGCATGTTTTACGTGGCTGCTACGGGCTTCTAGCAAGAACCGTTCTTACCTACGCATCAAAACCACAATGATTTTTTGTCAAGTGTGTTGTTTTTACCTTCAACAAGGACCGGGCGTAGTCAAACTTGATTCAACTAAAGTTGGAGAAACAGACACCAGCTAGTCACCTGTGTGCGAAGCACGTCGGTAGAACCAATCTCATGAACAAGGTCATGTAATGTCGGTCCGGGCCGCTTCATCCAACAATACCGCTGAATCAAAGTAAGGCGTTGCTGGTAAGCAGTATGACTATTATCGCCCACAACTCATTGTGTTCTACTCGTGCATATAACATCTACGCATAGACCTAGCTCGGATGCCACTTGGGGAGCGCAGTATTTCAAATTTTTTACCTATGATCACGCAAGATCTATCTAGGAGATGCATAGCAACAAGCGGGGAGAGTGTGTCCATGTACCCTCATAGAATGAAAGCGGAGGCGTTTAGTAACGCAATTGATATAGTCGAACGTCTTTGCAATCCAACTGATCCAAGCACCGAACGTACGGCACCTCCGCGTTCAGCACACGTTAAGCTCGATGACGTCCCTCGAGCTCTTGATCCAGTTGAGGCCAAGGGAGAGTTCCGTCCGTACGACTGCGTGGTGACGGTGATGATGAAGTTATTGGCACAGGGCTTCGCCTAAGCACTACGATGATTTGATCGAGGTGTGTAACTGTGGAGGGGGGCACCGCACACGGCTAAGAGATTGTCTGTTGTGCTATTGGGGTGCCCCCTGGCCACTTATATAAAGGAGGGAGAGAGAGAGGAGGCCGGCCAAGTAGGGCACACCAAGGGGGGAGTCCTACTTGGACTCCTAGTCCAAGTAGGATTCGCCCCCCCCCCTTTTCCTTTCTTCCACCGGAGGGAAAGGGAAGGGAGAGAGAGGGAGAAGGAAAGAGGGGGGCCGGCCCCCTCCCCTTGTCCAATTCGGTCTGGGCAAGGGGGCGCGCCCCTCTCACGTGGCCTCTCTCCTCTCCTCCAATAAGGCCCAATAGGCTCAATACTTCTCCCGGGGGGTTCCGGTAACCTCCGGTACTCGGAAAAATGCCCGAACCACTCGGAACTATTCCGATGTCCGAATGCAACCTTCCTATATATGAATATTTACCTCTCGACCATTTCGAGACTCATCGTCATGTTCGTGATCTCATCCGAGACTACGAACAATCTTCGGTCATCAAATCACATGACTCATAATACAAATCGTCATCGAACATTAAGCGTGCAGACCCTACGGGTTCGAGAACTATGTAGACATGACCGAGACACGTCTCCGGTCAATAACCAATAGCGGAACCTGGATGCTCATATTGGCTCCTACATATTCTACGAAAATCTTTATCTGTCAAACCGCATAACGACATACGTTGTTCCCTTTGTCATCGGTATGTTACTTGCCCGAGATTCGATCGTCGGTATCACCATACCTACTTCAATCTCGTTACTGGTAAGTCTCTTTACTTTTCCGTAATGCATCATCCCGTAACTAACTCATTAGTCACATTGCTTGCAAGGCTTATAGTGATGATCATTATCGAGAGGGCCCAGAGATACCTCTCCGATACACGGAGTGACAAATCCTAATCTCGATCTATGCCAACTGAACAAACACCATCGGAGACACCTGTAGAGCATCTTTATAATCACCCAGTTACGTTCTGACGTTTGATAGCACACAAGGTGTTCCTCCGGTATTCGGGAGTTGCATAATCTCATAGTCAGAGGAACATGTATAAGTCATGATGAAAGCAATAGCAATAAAACTAAACGATCACTAATGCTAAGCTAACGGATGGGTCTTTTCCATCACATCATTCTCTAATGATGTGATCCCGTTCATCAAATGACAACACATGTCTATGGTCAGGAAACTTAACCATCTTTGATTAACAAGCTAGTCTAATAGAGGCATACTAGGGACACTCTATTTGTCTATGTATTCACACATGTACTAAGTTTCCGGTTAATACAATTCTAGCATGAATAATAAACATTTATCATGATATAAGGAAATATAAATAACAACTTTATTATTGCCTCTAGGGCATATTTCCTTCAGTTCCGACAGGTGCAAGCCAACCAGGCCTACAACCTCGGCCTCCTCGAGGAGCACCTGCATGCGGAGGAGAAACTCACGGCTAGCACGGCAATCATACGGACGTGGACGTGGAGGAGTAGAAGGCATTGGTCGACTCCTACTGCTCCACCCGCGACATTCGCCACAACCGTTGGCGGTATCTCCTTCATCAGGCGGAATTGGACATCGCCTACAAGGAGTTCAAGGAGGCGGAGGATGAGGTGTGTGGCAAGAGTGACAACGAGGAGGAGATAGCCAGCTCCGCCTAGGCCTTGCCCCGCTGCGACGACCATGAATTCGGACATCACCAGCACGACCGTAGCGGAATAGTAGTGCATCATAGGTCCCCGCCATTACGGTCCCAAGAAGGGCACCGCTGCTCCCCTCCCATTGAAGCCAAGCTTGGTGGGCTGAACATCGAAGGTTGATTAGCCGCTTATTGGCGACGTGGAGGTGGACAGCTTCACTTCCCAGTGCTACGGAGCCGGACGTTACGGAGGCGGAGTTGGGGAATGCTGAGGTAGAACCTGATTGCTCCTAACTGCGTTGGTATTTCCCCAAAGAGGAGAGGATGATATAGAACAGCAACGGTAAGTATTTCCCTTAGTTATGAAACCAAGGTATCAATCCAGTAGGAGGATCCACCAAACTATGTAAGCAGTACCTTCACACGAATAACAAAAACTTGCAACCCAACGCGTAAGAGGGGTTGTCAATCCCTCCTTCGTATTGAGATAGATTAAATTGTATGAGATTGCATAAATAGATCTAACAAAACGCATAAAATAAAAGAAGTAAAGAAAAAGTGCAGCAAGGTATTTTTGGATTAATAGATCTGAAAGAATATGATAGGAAATAGACCCAGAGGCCGAGATTTCACTAGAGGCTTGTCTCAAAAAAATAGCATAAGGTGGGTAAACAAATTACTATTGGGCAATTGATAGATGTAACATCCCAAAATTCTAAATTTTGGAATGTTATAAACAAATAGATAGTTTTGGTTGATTGTTTGATTGATTGACTGAAAGTGAGTGGAATTCGAAACCTTTTTGAAAGTTAAATGAGAGGGAATAAAAGGACTTTCCCAAACTTTCAATTTTTGCTTTTATGATCTTCGGGAATTCAAATTCTTTCCATCACAAAACCCTGGAGAAAAGATGACATGACTTCTTCCATTTATTTAAATGACAAGGGGTGTTGAAAATATTTGCATTTCATTTGGAAAATATTCCCAATTCTGAAACTTTATGCAACTCAATGATTTTCAAGAGCGAAGATAAAATGAATTCTTCAAAACATATGAAATATGAGTTGGGAGTTTCAAAGAATTTAAAATTCAAAATTCTTTTGAATTTATTTCTAATTTGGAGTTATTTGAGTTTTATTCAAATTATTTTTCTCCAAAAATAAAATACATGGAAAATAGGGTAACATGATTCCCTACATCAGAAAATTGGAGAGAAATCAATTTGAATTAATTTTGGTATTTTTAAAATGATTTTCAGTGGATTTTATTAGGGCAGAAGCACTCTTTGCTTTATTTGAATTTTTGTGTATTTTATTTGAAGCTAGAATAATGTCCATGTTGTAGAAAATCTTTTTCTGAAAATTTTGATATATTATATGCCTATATAATATTTTTATTTCTTTGGTTTTATTATTTTTTTAGTCTCTGTAAAAAAAAGAATTCCCCTCGAACTGGGCCGGCCCAGCTCCACGCAACCTTGCCCGTCGTCCCCGACCGGGACTCCTCCCGGAGTCCGGCGCCGCCGCGCCTGTCCCTCGCCCACGCCTCCCGAGGCCATGGCCTTTAAAAGCCGAGGCCGACTCTCCTCCCCCTCTCCCTCCCCGACGTCGTCCCTCTCCTCCCGAGCCGCGCCGCCGCCGATGCATCTCGCCGCCGCCTTGCCGGAGTTGCCGCCGCCATGAAGTTTCTCGCCATCGCCCGCGCCTCCCGACCTCATGACCACCACCCACCTCACCGTCGCCCCTCGCTAGCTACTCCACCGCCGCTGCCGTGCCCCGCCATCGCCGGAGCCACCGCTCGCCTCGCCGGAGCCGCCGCCCGTATCGCCGTTGACCGCCGCCGGCCGGACCCCATTGAACCGGTAAAACCGCCGAACCCTAGATCGGTTTTTTTGGTTTTCTTTTAAAACCTGGTTTTTTTAAATTTGGTTTAGTTATTTAACGAACGTCCATCAGATTTGGTTCATTAGCGAACAATTTTTGTTCTTCGTGTTAGCGAACGTTCGCTATTTAGATTTTTCCTTTTCTGTTTAAATAGGCCAGGGACCTACTCGTGATAATTTTCTTCACAGTTTAGTCCCTGTACTTCAATCGATCATAACTTTTTACTCGTTAGTCCAAATCCAACGAAACCAACACTCACTTCTTCGTTATGATTCCATCTATCCAGTAATCCAACTCAAACATGTTTTTGAAAGTTTAAAATTTGAATTAGATCAGATTTGAATTCAAACTTCGTTTGATCATAACTTGAGTTTCGTAACCCCGATTTAGTTGATTCTTTTTGTAAATCGAAGCTCTTGACCTAAACTTTCTGATAAGGCCAAATTCACATAATTTTGGTACTGTTAGAAATTGTTTTATGTTGCAAGAGTTATTTGCTTGGTTTTGATGTTTTCCGAATCGTTTTCTTCGTTCTTTCCGATCTTTTGAGTGATTGCTTATGTGTGGTTACTATTGCTTGATTACGATAGATTGACCGGAGTGTGACGAGTAGATCTATCAAGAGTTTTGAGTGCATATCATCTTCATCAACTTGCAGGCAAGTAACACTTGATCATACCTTTTTCTACTACCCAGTTTTATGCATTAGATCTATTCCTCAAACACTTGCATGATTAGGATCTAAATAAATTGTGGGATGGGAAGTAGATTGAGGTAGTACCTATTACCTGTTTTACTTATGAAACCTTGGGAGTTACTTCTACGTTTTCTTATTATGCTATGCTATGCTAGTAGACGTGGATTGGGTGAGTGTATTCCATGACAGATGTGAGATTGTTAAATTAATGGTTTATTTAAGGTGACAACTTAAACACACATCTGGGTGGATTGAAGCACCTGGTTTCTATCAGGACTTGCCTGTTTTTCTTCGGACCGCCACCCAGGCTCAAAGGGATCATGAGATTATTCAAACTAGTAACTTCCGTCTGCAACCACAAGCCATTATGGGCTCTGGCATAGTGGACTAAGTCGTGTGAACTCTTACAGTGGTAGACTAGCAGATGTAGGGGTTGTAGGTGGTACGGTCTACCCATCGTAAGGTGCAAACGCTTCTGAAAGACTATGTATCGGTCATCCGTTTCTCAAACACCATGTAGTGCGAGAAATCCAACGGAGGAGATCGAGTCTTGTGGGGAAAAGTGCGCAAACCTCTGCAGAGTGTACAAACTAATCATGGTTAGCCGTGTCCCCGGTTATGGACATCTTGAGTATCTAGTACTTGGATTATCCTGTTGATCTCATCATGTTACTTTAATTAATATTGTTGGGTTTAATGATGATACTTAATTGGGATTGAGAATGCTGTCAACCATTCTCAATGTTTAACAACCACCATGATAGTTAAATAAATTTATTCCTTTGTAGTAGGGAAAAATTGGCTTTATGCAAAAACTGTAACCATAGAGCTTTCCACCGGCCATATATGCATGTAGTATAGCCTATTCTTTCATTACTCTCTATGTGTTACATTGCCAAAGATATTCCATGTCTTGACCCGTTTTCGGGCTGCAACTTTTCATGTTGCAGAATTTTAGAACTGACGAGTAAGTGATATGTTAGGGTTACGATTTCCTATACTCAACTTTGCCGTTGGTGTTGATGGGAATCCACAACCTTGTTGCTTCCGCTATCTTTGGATTGAGGTAATAGTATTTACGTTATTTCATACATGTGATTTACCTCTGTTATAAATCCTTCGAGTCTTGTGTGTGTCGACATACCGATCCGTGGATGACACGAAAGCACGAGACTTGATCCATTTGGGCGGTCGCTACAAGATGGTATCGAGCACATGTTGGTAGGACGTGACCCTAGAAACCGACAAACCCATAGGAAAGATTTTTCTCTACAACTTCATTTTCAAAAAGATCTTTTACCTCTCTTCTCTTCTGAGCTTATTCAAATATTCCCTTTTAGTGAGACCATACCCCTTTTCCCTTTTGACCACTCGAAGATTCGACCGATGAGACCACTCCAATGCGACAAGATATCGGACAACTAAGACCATTTGAAATAAAGAGGATTTTACCGTGTAAATGGAAACTACAACTGTTGAAGACTCCGAAGACTTGGAGAATTTGAAGGCTTGAAGAATTTCCAGATTTGCATGACCTAGGAAGGCACCCCTTATGGAACTTGGCAGACTATGGAAGTTGTCAATACCCGAGATCAAGGTGTATCGGGAAAAGACCGGAACATGGAGCATTATAACTCAAAGTTTCTGTCAGGAAACCCAAGACATGAGAGATCAACTATGGAATAAAAGCTCATGGCAGTAACATGGGAAAAAAACACGGCTATCCATGATGTTATCACCCGCTTAGGCTATTGCCACTGTGCTGAGTTAAGCATGCATTTCCTCAGAAGGATTGGATGGTAGAAGGCTGAAGGAGCATCTGTCAGCGAAGGATGCAGTTTTAACATTACTGGTGTATCACCAGGATCTGGAGTGTTACATCAAGAAGTTAAGATGGACCCACAAGAAGCAGTATTTGATAAGGAAGCGTTTCGTGAAGAACCCAGGTCCCAGAAGATTAAAATAGCCAAGCTAGAGGAGCAAAACCTCGAGATACAGGAGATTCGTCAGGAACTGAAGGACAGTAGGATCATGGTTCATGTCAAGGAAGTTGAAATCAGAAGCTTGGAATGCCACTCCAGAAATATTAAAGGACGTCGCAAGAGACTTCGCGTCAACAGAGATGATTTGACAAAAGAACTTGAGAAGGACAAGCACGATCGGAAGAAGCCATCGGAGACATGAACAAGACTTGAAGAGTTTGATGACTTTGAGATTTATTGACCTTTAGAAGACCAAAACCCTGTTTATACCTACGTTAGATGCGACGATTGTAAGCTGTCATTTTGTTTGATGTTTTTCCGACAACCACAATAAAATCTGTCTTTTCCAAAACAATTGTTTGCATTGTGTGTATCCCTCCCTGTCTATCTCTCTTATCTCACCCCAAAACCCTTGGACCCAATAGATGATGAATGGAGAAGAGCTTATATTTTCTGGACCGATGAGTCAATTGAAGACGGACCAATGGATTCAGAACATGGAGGATCACATGGAGAATAACCCTATACCCAGAAAGGATATATGGCCAGCATGCTCTGCAGTGTTTTGAAAGAGGTGCCACTACCTGGTATAAGATGTACCAAACCATCAATGGATTGCAAGGAGTAACCACTTGGAAGGAATTTAAGTTGACTTTGCTAAAGTCTTGGTTTGTGTCCCAGAAATTGAAGCCTTATGGAAAGGATATGGAGAAACCTTGTGCATGCAAGCTTTGTGGAGAAATAGGACACAACCATAAAGGAAATAAGGACGAATACCCTCATAATCGGAGGATTACCAAATGAGTTGGCCGAAGATCTCAGGGAGCTTCGTTTGGAGATAGTTCCCATAAGTTTGTTGCAGCAATAGAGGTTCAGTGAACATTAGTAGGAAAGCTTCGAGAAGCTCAAAAGGATGACAAAGAGATTGCTAAGATAAAGAAGAAAATGAGCAAAGGAAAAGCCAAAGGTTTTCGTAAGGATGAGAACGACACCTTATGGTTCGAGGATCGTGTATACGTGCCTAATAATGCAAAGATCAGGAAGTTAATACTTCGGGAGGCTCATGCCTCACCATACTCGATTCGCCCTGGAAACACCAATATGTATTTGGATTTGAAGGAGCGTTTCTGGTGGACTGGTATGAAGAAGGATATTGCGGAGTATGTAGTCGTAGGTGATGTATGCCAGAGTAAAGGCGAGCATCGAAGCGGTCGGATTACTACAGCCTATGCCGATACCCGAATGGAAGTGGGATAAGCTTGGCATGGATTTCATTACCGGATTTCCCAGAACCCGATTGGGATATGATTCTATCTGGGTAGTAGTTGATTCGCTTGACCAAAGTGGCTCATTTTATCCCAGTAAAAAACCACCTATACAAGTGCGAAGTTGGCCAAGTTATATTTGACCAGGATCGTATGTCTGCATGGAGTTCTGAGGACCATTGTATCAGATAGAGGAACCCAGTTTGCTTCAAAGTTTTGGAATCAGTTGCGTGAAACTTTGGGAACCAGGCTAGAGTTCAGTACAGCCTTTCATCCACAGACAGATGGATAAATCAATAGAGTCAATCAGATTTTGAAGGACATGTTGAGAGCGTGTGCGCTAAATTTTGGATCTAGTAGTGATGATAATCTACCTTACGCTGAGTTCTCATACAACAAAGGTTGCCAAGTCAGTTTGAAGATGGCCCCTTTTTAAGCTTTGTATGGGAGAAGGAGCCAGACACGTTGATGTGGGATGAACTTGGAGACCGTCAGTTGTTTGGACCAAATGTGATCAAGGATTTGTAAGAGAATGTTAAGATTGATTCGAGATAGACTGAAAGTAGCTCAGTCCAGGCAGAAGAGTTATGCAGACTCAAAAACGAAAGGAGGTAGTCTATGAAACGGAGACATAGCATATCTTTGTGTGCCACCTCTGCGAGGAGTTAAACGATTTGGAGTTAAGGGAAAGTTAGCCCGAGATTTGTAGGACCATACCGAGTTTGGAACGTATGGGAGAATTGGCTAAACAAGTTGGAGTCACCCGAAGGACTGTCAGGAGTTCATGATGTGTTTCGCGTTTTCCAGTTGAAGAAGTGCCATGCAGAGATGGCCAATATTCTCCTGTAAAGACGCTTGACCCTGGAAAGGATAATGATGTTCCACAAAGTGGAGTGTGGATTTCATAAGTATAAGTTTTATCACGGTATGTGGGACATCCCACGAGGATGAAGAGATGAATTACTATTGGATATAAAGGAGGTATGATGTTGGAAATATGGATCAATGGAAATTCCATGATGAGTCTGAGTAATCATGTCCTAGTTTGGTGCAAATAGAAGGAAGGAAGACAGTACAATTGGAAGGATTTAAGAATACTGGAAGTTGAAGGTTGGAATAAGGATCAGTTGCCCCGATGATGAATTCAAGGATTTTAAGTGATGAGATGGGCCATAACCCACAGGCCCCAGGACCTGCCAAGAAGCAAGCACACTCTTGCTAAAGGAAAACCCCTGGAAGAAGTTACGACTTGTACCGGCTGCATTTATCTAATAGGAGTTTATAAAACACGAGAGTTGTTAAGGAACGATAGTTGTTTGTTTGGCTTGCAGAATCAATGGATTTATCCGAGCTTGGTTCGTCGACAAGAGAAATTCTGCAATGCTTGTGAGGATGACCGAGTGTTAGAATGCGAGATTCGCTAAACCATGTACAAGGTAATGATTTGGTTGCGGAATGGATTGATCACCATACCGACTTACTCTTATTATTCATTTTGTTATATGGGATGGTAAATCTGAGTGACTTACCTATAGCAGAGAGACGACGATATTAAACCTTGTTTAAACCTTAGAACGGTATAGGTATTTCTTTTCCCCTTGTACAAGGCAGTTGTTGCCAATCGTAGGTCATACGGTGAGGTTCAACCCAGACCCGTTTTCTGCAGGACAAACCATAAATTGTTGACCACCATAAGATATCGATAGTTGTTTAGCATTGGCGCCAGACCCGTCAGCTATGAAGACCCAGTCTCGGAATAACCTTACCATGATGAAAGGACAAAAGAATTGAGGAAAAGGTTATGCCACTACCGGAAGAGCCCAGAGAAGGAATTATCCTTAAGATCTGAGAAGACCAACACTGTCAGGAATAAGGATGGAGTATATAAGTTTTGATGGAACCGTAACCATACTTCTAAGGGGGTAGCACCCGAGACCCCGGAGATGATCGATGGATTTTTGAGAAGACCCCAAACCCTAACCTATTTCTTGCTAGCCTCTCCGAATCTCGAGGACGAGATTCATTTTAAGGGTGGTAGTTTGTAACATCCCAAAATTCTAAATTTTGGAATGTTATAAACAAATAGATAGTTTTGGTTGATTGTTTGATTGATTGACTGAAAGTGAGTGGAATTGAAACCTTTTGAAAGTTAAATGAGAGGGAATAAAGGACTTTCCCAAACTTTCAGTTTTTGCTTTTATGATCTTCGGAATTCAAATTCTTTCCATCACAAAACCACGGAGAGAAGATGACATGACTTCTTCCATTTATTTAAATGACAAGGGTGTTGAAAATATTTGAATTTCATTTGGAAAATATTTCCAATTCTGAAACTTTATGCAACTCAATGATTTTCAAGAGCGAAGATAAAATGACTTCTTCAAAACATATGAAATATGAGTTGGGAGTTTCAAGAATTTAAAATTCAAAATTCTTTTGAATTTATTTCTAATTTGGAGTTATTTGAGTTTTATTCAAATTATTTTCTCCAAAAATAAAATACATGGAAAATAGGGTAACATGATTCCCTACATCAGAAAATTGGAGAGAAATCAATTTGAATTAATTTTGGTATTTTTAAAATGATTTTCAGTGGATTTTATTAGGGCAGAAGCACTCTTTGCTTTATTTGAATTTTTGTGTACTTTATTTGAAGCTAGAATAATGTCCATGTTGTAGAAAATCTTTTTCTGAAAATTTTGATATATTATATGCCTATATAATATTTTTATTTCTTTGGTTTTATTATTTTATTTAGTCTCTGTAAAAAAAAAGAATTCCCCTCGAACTGGGCAGGCCCAGCTCCCAGCCAGGCCGCGGCCCAGCTCCGCGCCGCCTTGCCCGTCGTCCCCGACAGGAACTCCTCCCGGAGTCCGGCGTCGCCGCGCCTGCCCCTCGCCCACGCCTCCCGAGGCCCTGGCCTTTAAAAGCCGAGGCCGACTCTCCTCCCCCTCTCCCTCCCCGATGCCCTCCCTCTCCTCCCGAGCCGCGCCGCCGCCGATGCATCTCGCCGCCGCCTTGCCGGAGTTGCCGCCGCCGCCGAGTTTCCTCGCCATCGCCCGCGCCTCCCCGACCCCGCAGCCACCACCCCCCGCACCGCCGCCTCGCTAGCTACTCTCCACTTGTTGCCGTGCCCGCCATCGCCGGAGCCACCGCTCGCCTCGCCGGAGCCGCCGCCCGTATCGCTGTTGACCGCCGCCGGTCGGACCCCGTTGAACCGGTAAAACCGCGAAACCCTAGATCGGTTTTTTTCTTGGTTTTCTTTTAAAACCCGGTTTTTTTTAATTTGGTTTAGTTATTTAACGAACGTCCATCAGATGTGGTTCATTAGCGAACAATTTTCGTTCTTCGTGTTCGGTAGCGAACGTTCGCTATTTAGATTTTTCCTTTTCTGTTTAAATACGCCAGGGACCTACTCGTGATAATTTTCTTCACAGATTAGTCCCTGTACTTCAATCGATCATAACTTTTTACTCGTTAGTCCAAATCCAACGAAACCAATGCTCACTTCTTCGTTATGATTCCCTCTATCCAGTAATCCAACTCAAACATGTTTTTGAAAGTTTAAAATTTGAATTAGATCAGATTTGAATTCAAACTTCATTTGATCATAACTTGAGTTTCGTAACCCCGATTTAGTTGATTCTTTTTGCAAATCGAAGCTCTTGACCTAAACTTTCTGATAAGGCCAAATTCACATAATTTTGGTACTGTTAGAAATTGTTTTATGTTGCAAGAGTTATTTGCTTGGTTTTGATGTTTTCCGAATCGTTTTCTTCGTTCTTTTCGATCTTTTGAGTGATTGCTTATGTGTGGTTAATATTGCTTGATTACGATAGATTGACCGGAGTGTGACGAGTAGATCTATCAAGAGTTTTGAGTGCGTACCATCTTCATCAACTTGTAGGCAAGTAAGACTTGATCATACCTTTTTCTACTACCCAGTTTTATGCATTAGATCTATTCCTCAAACACTTGCATGATTAGGATCTAAATAAATTGTGGGATGGGAAGTAGATTGAGGTAGTACCTATTACCTGTTTTACTTATGAAACCTTGGGAGTTACTTCTACGTTTGCTTATTATGCTATGCTATGCTAGTAGACGTGGATTGGGTGAGTGTATTCCATGACAGATGTGAGATTGTTAAATTAATGGCTTATTTAAGGTGGCAACTTAAACACACATCTGGGTGGATTGAGGCACCTGGTTTCTATCAGGACTTGCCTGTTTTTCATTGGACCGCCACCCAGGCTCAAAGGGATCATGCGATTATTCAAACTAGTAACTTCCGTGTGCAGCCACAAGCCATTATGGGCTCTGGCATAGTTGACTAAGTCGTGTGAACTCTTACAGTGGTAGAATAGCAGATGTAGGGGTTGTAGGTGGTACGGTCTACCCATCGTAAGGTGCAAACGCTTCTGAAAGACTATGTCTCGGTCATCCGTTTCTCAAACACCATGTAGTGCGAGAAATCCAACGGAGGAGATCGAGTCTTGTGGGGAAAAGTGCGCAAACCTCTGCAGAGTGTACAAACTAATCATGGTTAGCCGTGTCCCCGATTATGGACATCTTGAGTATCTAGTACTTGGATTATCCTGTTGATCTCATCATGTTACTTTAATTAATATTGTTGGGTTTAGTGATGATACTTAATTGGGATTGAGAATGTTGTCAACCATTCTCAATGTTTAACAACCACCATGATAGTTAAATAAATTTATTCCTTTGTAGTAGGGAAAAATTGGCTTTATGCAAAAACTGTAACCATAGAGCTTTCCACCGGCCATATATGCATGTAGTATAGCCTATTCTTTCATTACTCTCTATGTGTTACATTGCCAGCATATTCCATGTGCTGACCCGTTTTCGGGCTGCAACTTTTCATGTTGCAGACTTTTCGCATTGACAGTAAGTGATATGTTAGGGTTACGATTTCCTATACTCAACTTTGCCGTTGGTGTTGATGGGAATCCACAACCTTGTTGCTTCCGCTATCTTTGGATTGAGGTAATAGTATTTACGTTATTTCATACATGTGATTTACCTCTGTTATAAATCCTTCGAGTAATGTGTGTGTCAGCATACCGATCTAGGGATGACAAGAAAGCACAGAGACTTGATCCATTCGGGTCGGGTCGCTACAATAGAAGAGCAAATAATTATGATGATATCCATGGCAATGATCATGTATATAGGCATCACGTCCAAGATTAGTAGACCGACTCATTCCTGCATCTACTACTATTACTCCACACGTCGACCACTATCCAGCATGCATCTTGTGTATTAAGTTCATGGAGAAACAGAATAATGCAATAAGAACGATGAAATGGTGTAGACAAGATCTATTCATGTAGGAATAGAACCCATCTTCTTATCCTTAATGGCAACGATACATGCGTGCCTCGCTACCCCTTCTGTCACTGGGTGAGGACAACTTAAGATCCTACCAATCACAAAGCACCTCTTCCAATTGCAAGAAAAATCAATCTAGTTGGCCAAACCAAACCAAAGTTTCGGGGAAGAAATACGAGGATATAACAATCATGCATAATAGAGTCCAACAAAGACTCAAATAATATTCATTGATATATCTAATCATAAGATCGCAATTCATCAGATCCCAACAAACACACCGCAAAAAAAGAGTTACATCAAATAGATCTCCAAGAACATCGAGGAGGACATTGTATTGAAGATCAAAAAGAGAGAAGAAGCCATCTAGCTACTGCCTACGGACCCATAGGTTTGTGGTAAACTACTCACGCATCATCGGAGGGGCAAGGGTGTTGATGAAGAACCCCTCCGGCAAGCTGCCGAAAAAGGCCTCTAGATTGGATCTCGTTGCTTTGGAACTTGTAGCGGTGGAAACACTAATCTCTCTGCTCCACTAGGGTTTTCGGGATTTTAGAGTATTTATAGAGCTGATAGGCGGTGGAGAGGGGGCATGTGTGCCCCACTACCCATCAGGGCGCGCTAGGGGCCTCTAGCGCGCCCTGGTGCCTTGTGGGCGCCACGGGCCTCCCCTCGGGCACTCTTGGCTCCCAAGTTGTCTTTTGTCCAGAAAAAAACCACTAAAAAGTTTCATGGCATTTGGACCTCGTTTGCTACTGATATTTTGCGAAGTAAAAAACAAGCAAAAACAGCAACTGGCACTAGGCACTATGTCAATACGTTAGTCCCAAAAACGATATAAAGTTGTTATAAAATGAATATAAAACATCCAATGTTGATAATATAATAGCATGGAATAATAAAAAAGTATAGATACGTTGAAGACGTATCAGCATCCCCAAGCTTAATTCCTCTTCGTCCTTGAGTAGGTAAATGATAAAAACAGAATTTTTGATGTGGAATGTTGCCTAACATGTTCATATCATAAACTTTTCTTTTGTAGCATGGACATTTGGACTTTTAGATGATTGAAAGCAATAGTATATACTTGACATGAAGACATCAATACTCAAGCATATCGGCAAGAAACCATGTCATTCAAAATATCAATGCTAAAGAAAGCTATCCCTAGCCCATTATGCTCAATCATTGATCCATTCAAGAAACACACTCAAATATTAACTATGCCCAATGCACAAGCATGATAATAGTGTTCCCTAGTTGGTGCTTTATAAGAGAAGATGGAGACTCAATAAAAATAGAAGTTGCATAAAGTAAATCGATAGGCCCTTCGCATAGGGAAGAAGAGATTTGTAGAGGTGCCAGAGCTCAAGGCTTAAATTGATAGATAAAATTATTTTGAGTGGCATGCTTTTCCCTTCAACGAAAATGACCAAAACTCCCAATACTTTCCATGCTAGATAGATCATAGGCTGTTCCCAAACAGAAAATAAAGTTTATCCCTTTTTCCACCATTCTTTCACAATCCATGGGTAGCCGTATCCGCGGGTGCCTTCCATACCAACACTTTCCAAGGAATTTATTATTGAAAAGCATAATTTTTTTTGCATTTCGGGACTGGGCATCCCTATTACCTTTGCCACACTCTCGTGCAGTGACAAGTGAACACACACTATCTTGAGAATAAAATATCTAGCATTGAAAATATTCGCCACCCCCTGTCACTTCATGAGCGGTACGGGCACACAAAAGGGAAATTTGTTTTGAACATTAGAGTTAGCACATACAATTTTTTGAACGTCACGGAAATACCGCATATAGGTAGGTATGGTGGACTCATTTGGCACAACTTTGGGTTTAAGGATTTGGTTGCACAAGTAGTATTCCCACTTAGTACAAATGAAGGCTAGCAAATAGATTGAGAAGCGACCAGCCAAGAAACAAAAATGATCATAAAAGAGTATAAGCATAACTAACTTGAATAATGCACCATAAGTAGGATGTAACTTCATTGCATAACTATTGACTTTTGTGCTTGCATAGGGAATCACAAACCTTAACACCAATATTCTTACTAAGGCATAATTACTCATTAACATGACTCACATATTATCATCATCATATCTCAAAACTATTGCAAGGAATCGAGTTTTTAATATCCAATGATCTTCATGAAAGTATTATTATACCCCTCTTGAATATCTATCACTTTGGGACTAATTTCATACGTTACCATTGCTACTAACAAAGATCTCAAACAAATCTAAGTGAAGAACAAGAGCACATATTTCTTCAAAATAATTTTCATCTCTCAAAATAATATGAGTGAAGCAATGAGAGGACATTTCTTCAAAATTAAAACACCACCGTGCTAAAAAAGATATAAGTGAAGCACTAGAGCAATTCCATAGCTCAAAATATTTAAGAGAAGCACATAGAGCAATTCTAACAAATCATGGCATCATTATGGCTCTCTCAAATAGGTGTGTCCAGCAAGGATGATTGTGACAAACTAAAAAGCAAAACAATCAAAGGCTCATATAATAGAAGAAGCTCCATGCAAAACTCATGATATGTGACAAATAAAAATACAGTCCATGTAAAATTACCAATGGTCGTTAGAAGAAAGAGGGGGTGCCTTCCGGGGCATCCCCAAGCTTAGTTGCTTGGTACTTCTTGAGTATTACCTTGGGGTGCCATGGGTGTCCCCACGTTTAGGCTCTTTTCACCCCTTATTCCTTCATACATCGTGATCTCACCCAAAACTTGAAAATTTCAATCACACAAAACTTAACAAAAATCCTCACGAGATTCGTTAGTATAATAAAGCCAATCACCACTTTAAGTACTGTTGCAAACCCATTCATATTTTATTATTGCATTATACCTACTGTAATCTAACTTTACCATGGCTTATACCCCTCGATACAATCCATAGATTCATCAAAATAAGCACACAATGCAACGAAAGCAGAATCTATCAAAAACAGAACAGTCTGTAGCAATCTGAACATTGACCATACTTCTGTAACTCCAAAAATTCTGAAAAAGTAGGACAACGTGGGAAATTTTTATATCAATCTTGTGTAACAAATTCAGAGCAAAAGCACGTTTATGTGATTTTTTAAAATTCTGCTACTAGGCGCAAAACTTTCTGTTTTCCAACAAGATCAAATCAACTATCTCCCAACATGATCCTAAAGGCTTTACTTGGCACAAACACTAATTAAAACACAAAAACAAACTCTAATCAGAGGAATAATTGTATCTACTCACAAAAACATAAAGAAAAGGAGAAAAATAAATTTTATTCATTGGGTTGCCTCCCAACAAGCACTATTGTTTTATGCCCTTAGCTAGGCATAAGATTTCAATGATGAACATGAAATATAGTAATTGAAACACGAAGAGAGCATCATGTAGCATATGAAAAACGCATTTAAGTATAACATACTTCCTATGCATAGGCATTCTATAGGCAAACAAATTATCAAGACAAGAATTTTCTAGCATATGCAAGGTGGAAGAACAAAACATTGACGATCTCAACATAGCGAGAGTAATTTAGTAACATGAAAATTTCTACCACAATATTTTCCTCCCTCGTAATGATTACATGTAGGATCATAATCAAATTCAACAATATAGCTATCCTATAAAATATTCTCTTCATGATCAACATGCATAAATGTTTTATAATCTTCCAAGATAGTGGGATTAATATCAACTAAAGTCATGGCCTCTCCAAACCCACTTTAATCAAAAAATTCACAAGATTGATAATTCTCCAAAGTAGTGGGATAATTAATATCTAAAGTTGACAATCTTCCAATCCCACTTCCAATATTATTGCAAACATTATTATTAATATCATATTCATCATGCGGCTTAAATAAATTTTCAAGATCATAAGAAACATCACCCCAATCATGATCAATACAAAAGTAGTGCTCATACAAAATTAGCATCCCCAAGCATGGGGTCTTGCAATTTATAATAACACCATTGCAATCATGCTTTTCATTCAAGGAGCTATCGTGAACAACTTCATAAATTTCCTCATTTAGCACTTCATCACAATCTTCAGAGTCACGAATTTCAAGCAACACTTCATAAAGATAATCTAGTGTACTTAACTCACTAGCAATTGGTTCATCATAATTGGATCCTTTGAAAATATTAGCAAGTGGATATGCATAACAATAGATTTTTAGCAAGTGAAGATGCAAGCAAATAGAAGACACATGGCAACACCAGCAAAGGTAGCAAACAAGCAAAGAGGCAAACGAAAAATATTTTTGTATTTTTGCAAAAAACGTTCTAGAAGTGGGGGAAATGAAAATGAGACGCAAATGGCAAATAAAGTAAATTGCAAGGAGATGAGATTTGTGGTTGTGTACACGATAGATCTAGAATTGACCCTCCGACAACAGCGATAGAAATTGTTCTTGATTGCTGCTAACTGTGTTGGTATTTCTCTTGGGGAACGTAGTGATAATACAATTTTTTTCCTACGTGTCACCAAGATCAATCTAGGAGATGCTAGCAACGAGAGAGAGGGAGTGCATATTCATACCCTTGAAGATCGCTAAGCGGAAGCGTTACAAGAACGCGGTTGATGGAGTCGTACTCGCGGCGATTCAAATCGCGGAAGATCTGATCCAAGCGCCGAACGGACGGCGTCTCCACATTCAACACACGTACAGCCCGGGGACGTCCCGTCCTTCTTGATCCATCAAGGAGAGAGGAGAGGTTGACGGAGAGCTCCGGCAGCATGACGGCGTGGTGGTGGAGCTTGCGGTTCTCCGGCAGGGCTTTGCCAAGCACTACGGAGGAGGATGAGTTGGAGTGTGGAAGGGCTGCGCCAGGGGAAGGGTGCGGCTGCCCTCCCCCCCCCACTATTTATAGGGTGAAGGGGAGAGTGGGACGGCCCCCTAGATGCATCTAGAGGGGGGGCTAGGAGGGGGGGGGGGTACTTGCCCCCCAAGCAGGTGGGAGGCGCCCCCACCCACTAGGGTTTCCAACCCTAGGTGCCTTGGGTCCTTGGGGGGGGGGGCGCACCAGCCCACTAAGGGGCTGGTCCCCACCCATATTCATCACACTAAGTCCTCCGGGGCAGGTGGCCCTACCCGGTGGACCCCCGGACACCTTTCGGTGGTCCCGGTACAATACCGATAACCCCCGAAACTATTCCGGCGACTGAAACTGGACTTACCATATATAAATCTTCACCTCCGAACCATTCCAGAACTCCTCGTGACGTCCGGGATCTCATCCGGGACTCCGATCAACTTTCGGTAACCACATACAATTTCCCATAACAACTCTAGCGTCACTGAACCTTAAGTGATAGACCCTACGGGTTCGGGAACCATGCAGACATGACCGAGACATCTCTCCGGCCAATAACAAATAGCGGGATCTGGATACCCATATTGGCTCCCACATGTTCCACGGTGATCTCATCGGATGAACCACGATGTCGGGATTCAATCAATCCCGTATACAATTTCCTTTGTCCATCGGTATGTTACTTGCCCGAGATTCGATCGTCGGTATCCCTATACCTTGTTCAATCTCTTTACCGCAAGTTTCTTTACTCTTTCTGTAATGCGTGATCCCTGGATAACTCCTTAGTCACATTGAGCTCATTATGATGATGCATTACCGAGTGGGCTCAGAGATACCTCTCTGTCATACGGAGTGACAATCCGATCTCGATTCGTGCCATCCCAATGACACTCTCGAAGATACCTATAGTGCACCTTTATAGCCACCCGATTCGTGTGATGTTTGATACACCCAAAGCATTCCCACGGCATCGTGGAGTTGAATAATCTCATGGTCTAAGGAAATGATACTAGACATTAGAAAAGCTCTAGCAAATGAACTACACGATCTTGTGCTATGCTTAGGACTGAAGTCTTGTCCATCACATCATTCTCCTAATGATGTGATCACGTTATCAACGACATCCAATGTCCATGGTTAGGAAACCACAACCATCTATTGATCCACGAGCTAGTCAACTAGAGACTTACTAGGGACATGTTGTGGTCTATGTATTCACACATGTATTACGGTTTTCGGTTTATACAATTATAGCATGAACAATAGACAATTATAATGAACAAGGAAATATAACAATAACCACTGTATTATTGCCTCTAGGGCATATTTCCAACAGTCTCCCACTTGCACTAGAGTCAATAATCTAGTTACATTGTGATGAATCGAACACCCATAGAGTTTTGGTGTTGATCATGTTTTGCTCGTGAAAGCGGTTTAGTCAACGGATCTGCGACATTCAGATCCGTATGTACTTCTACAAATATCTATGTCTCCATCTTGAATATATTCACGAATGGAGTTGAAGCGACGCTTGATGTGCTTGGTCTTCTTGTGAAACCTGGGCTCCTTGGCAATGGAAATAGCTCCAGTGTTGTCACAGAAGAGAGTCATCGGGCCCGATGCATTGGGAATCACTCCTAGGTCGGTGATAAACTCCTTCATCCAGACTCCTTCCTATGCTATTTCCGAAGAACCTATGTACTCCGCTTCACATGTAGATCCTGCCACGACGCTTTGCTTGCAACTGCACCAGCTGACTGCCCCACCATTCAAAATATACACGTATCCGGTTTGTGACTTGGAGTGGTCCAGATCTGTGTCGAAGCTAGCATCGACGTAACCCTTTACGATGAGCTCTTCATCACCTCCATTAACGAGAAACATATCCTTAGTCCTTTTCAGGTACTTCAGGATATTCTTGACCGCTGTCCAGTGTTCCACTCCTTTGGTACCACTACTGCAGGATGTTGCTAACGTGACACTACGATCAGAGACCCTTCGATGAAACTGTGTGCGATGCAATAATCGCAAACGATGGTGTATAAGAACCGTCAAAAAGGTGCAAAACGTTTGCGATGGTGGAGCCATCAAACACGGTTTAGATTTTAGTTGCGTGTGTGATCCAAGGCATACGGTTCAGTCCAATGAACTGTTTGCGATGAGGCGGAACAAAAGAAATGGGCAGCCTGATGAAGGCGTGTGCGATATAGAGCATACGGTTCACTCGGATGAACTGTTTGTGATTAGGAAACACGAAAGAAACGGTCAGCCTGATCAAGGTGTGTGTGATTGAGGGCATACGCCTCAGAAGGATTAACTAGGCAACAGAACATAAACGGGTCAGCCAGATCAAAGTATCTACGATTGATGGCATACACTTCACATGGATGAACTATTTCTGATTAGCCACAACAAACTGAAATAGTTAGATAGATCAACGTGTGTGCGCTAGATGGGCACACACATTCTAATTAAAAGAAGCGTGCGCGATGGTAATAACGAGCACGCACGGTTATTGGAACATGATGTGTGCTGACATAGCCTATTGTAGTGCACCCTATGGTGCAAACGCCATGTACGCGGCCGAGAAGGCATACGTGCCCACGTTACGCCTTTTGGGAATAGTGCCGCCTTATAACCGTCAGTAAATTTTGAGCATGCGTCCCGTCACAATAGTTTTTAGAAGAACATGGAGGCCGCGTCCCTTCACATTCCAAATTGCAAACATGTTCACACCAATCAAAACCTAAACGGTTTCCCACTTAGGAGTGTATTACTACTCGGTTATAAATACTACTACTCCAAGATGACTTCACATTCCTCCTCAACTCGTCATCCACAAAAACAAACAAGTCCTTCATCATTGTTCCCTTGCGTCTGCCATGGCCAACGTGAGTTCTGGGTCGAGAGATTGCCACCAGGGAGAGGCGAGCCTGGAGGAAGCACGAGAGCTGTCTCGCCTCGCCGTGAAAGCAGCCAACATGTCCCGCCGCGTGGCCGTAGTAGCAGAGAGGTCTCGCCGCACCGCCGAAGTAACACGAAGGTCCCGCCGCACCGTTGATGCAACAGACTAGTCCGGCCGCGCCGCGGAAGCAGAAGAGATGTCCCGCCATGCCGCGAATGCAGCAGAGATGTCCTCCCGCGCTGCGGCGGCCTGGGAAAATGCCTCGGGGGCAGGCGGGGACTCTTACAGGCGCATGCGTGCCCTCGTCCTTAGGCAAATGGATCAGATCTCCAGCTGGGCGAGGTTACAGGATGACCTGAAAGCCTTGTTTGAACAGTCTACCGGCATCATCCGATAACTAAATGAGAGCAATGCGAAGCTCCAGGACGAGCGCGACCTACTGAGGGCGAAGATTGTCGGAAGTGCGGAGCAGCAGGAGGAGACCACTGCCTTGTTGAAGAGGACCGGCGTCATCGTCGAGAAACTTACGGACGAGAATTCCATGCTGCGCATTGAGCACAGAAGGCTGGTGGAGGAATCCGTGGATGCTCTCAAGCAGCATCTTGAGGACAAGAGAGATCTCATCGCCGCTCGCCGCGGAGACTAGTTCCCGCGGCCTGCAGCAACGCATCAAGAAAGTAGAGATCAGTGAGCCAAATCGTTGTCTTCCTTTTTCTTTTGCCCTTGTGTATTTCGGGCGTTGCCACATGTGGGCTTTTTTTAATTATATTCCTAAATATGTAAGACACTTATTATCCACTTTCATCGTCCTTGTATTCATCATGCTTGCTATAAGTCACAGTCGATGCTATATAGGTCCGTCGGATCTTACATCAAGATCCGTGCAAAACTTTCTTTTCAGATTTTCATTTTTCTCTCTTAAATTTCAGTCCAGTGAGACATATAGCCACGCCGTAGAACAGGTGCTTGATACGTATCCAACATATCTATAATTTTTGATTGCTCCATGCTACTTTATCTATTGTTTTGGACTATAATGGGCTTTATTTTCCACTTTTATATTATTTTTGGGACTAACCTATTAACCGGAGGCCCAGCCTAGAATTGCTGTTTTTTTGCCTATTTCAGTGTTTTGAAGAAACGGAATATCAAACAGAGTCCAAACGGGATGAAACCTTCGGGAACGTGATTTTCTCACCGAACTTGATCCAGGAGACTTGGAGCCTACTCCAAGGAGTGCCAGAGGCGGTCACGAGGGTGGGGGGCGCGCCCCTCCCCCCTGGGCGCGCCCCCTGCCTCGTGGGCCCCCTGACACTCCACCGATGTACTCCTTCCTCCTATATATACCTACGTACCCCCAACAGATCAGAAAGGGAGCCAAAAACCTAATTCCATTGCCGTACCTTCCTGTATCCACGAGATCCCATCTTGGGGCCTGTTCCGGAGCTCCGCCGGAGGGGGCATCCACCACGGAGGGCTTATACATCAACACCATAGCCCCTCCGATGAAGTGTGAGTAGTTTACTTCAGACCTTCGGGTCCATAGTTAGTAGCTAGATGGCTTCTTCTCTCTTCTTGGATCTCAATACAATGTTCTCCCTCTCTCGTGGAGATCTATTCGATGTAATCTTCTTTTTGCGGTGTGTTTGTTGAGACCGATGAATTGTGGGTTTATGATCCAGCTTATCTATGGAAAATATTTGATTCTTCTCTGAATTCTTTTATGTATGATTAAGTTATCTTTGCAAGGCTCTTCGAATTATCCATTTGGTTTGGCCAACTAGATTAGTAGTTCTTGCAATGGGAGAAGTGCTTAGCTTTGGGTTCAATCTTGCGGTGTCCTTACCCATGTGATGTAAATGGTTGCAAGGCACGTATTGTATTGTTGCCATCGAGGATAACAAGATGGGGTATTTATCATATTGCATGAATTTATTCCTCTACATCATGTCATCTTGCTTAAGGCGTTACTCTGTTTTAACTTAATACTCTAGATGCATGCTGGATAGCGGTCGATGAGTGGAGTAATAGTAGTAGATGCAGAATCATTTCGGTCTACTTGTCACGAACCTGATGCCTATATACATGATCATTGCCTGGATAACCTCATAACTATGCTCAATTCTATCAATTGCTCAACAGTAATTTGTTCACCCACCGTAGAATACTTATGCTCTTGAGAGAAGCCACTAGTGAAACCTATGGCCCCCGGGTCTACTCTTTATACCAAAAATACCAAAAATATTATGTCTATCAGATCTCACTCTCGTAAGTGACCGTGAAGGGATTGACAACCCCTAAGCGTTGGTTGCGAGTAGCTATCATTTTGTGCAATTACGAGGGACTTGCGCGTAGTCTCCTATTGGATTGATACCTTGGTTCTCAAAAACTGAGGGAAATACTTATGCTACTGTGCTGCATCATCCTCTCGTCTTCGGGGAAATCCAATGCAAGCTCGAGAGGTAGCAAGGAGAATTTCTGGCGCCGTTGCCGGGGAGGCTTACGCAAAAGTCAACATACCAAGTACCCATCACAATCCCTATCTCTCACATTACATTATTTGCCATTTGCCTCTTGTTTTCCTCTCCACCACTTCACCCTTGCCATTTTGTTCGCCCTCTCTTTCCCAATCTCCTCCTCTTTTTCCTTTTGCCTTTTGTTTGCTTGTGTGTTAGTTTGCTTGTTTGTCGTAATGGCCCTACCTAAATCTGGTGATCTTCACCTTAAAAGGCTAGAGGAGATCGAAAACAATGTCAGGAAGTTTATGGTTTTGCAATTTGAGCATAATAATTTCTTTAGAAACGAGCTTAAGGAACAAAATAGTTTTATGAGTTATATGAATAAGGAGCTCGATGATATGTCCAAAGAATTTGATGGTATAAGAGCCTAAATCGCTCTTCTTGAAAAAATGACCGCTGAAATTTCGGATATGCAAGCTACCTTAGTCAATAAGATGGCCGCTAAACCGAATTCCTATGAAAATCAAGATGAAGATCTAAAAGTTATTGATACGTCCCCTATTAAATCTTTGATTTGCAATATGAATCCTGATGAAACTGAATATGATCTTCCTTTACCTAGAAGGCGTTCTAAGAATTCTGAATTTTTAGATCTTGATGATGAAATTGATAAAAGTGGGATTGAAAGAAATAAAAACCGAGATATTGCCAAACCCACTATATTGGATCTCAAGGAATTTAATTATGAAAATTGCTCTTTAATTGATTGTATTTCCTTGTTGCAATCCGTGTTAAATTCTCCTCTTGCTTATAGTCAAAATAAGGCTTTTACCGAACACATTGTTGATGCCTTGGTGCAATCTTATGAAGAAAAGCTTGAGTTGAAAATTTCTATCCCTAGGAAACTCCATGATGAGTGGGAACCTACTATTAAAATTAAAATTAAAAATTATGAGTTTCATGCTTTGTGTGATTTGGGTGCTAGTGTCTCTACTGTTCCCAAAACTTTGTGTGATTTGCTAGATTTCCGTGATTTTGATGATTGCTCTCTAAACTTGCATCTTGCGGATTCCACTATTAAAAAGCCTATGGGAAGAATTAATGATGTTCTTATTGTTGCAAATAGGAATTATGTGCCCGTAGATTTTATCGTTCTTGATATAGATTGCAATCCTTCATGTCCTATTATTCTTGGTAGACCTTTCCTTAGAACGATTGGTGAAATTATTGATATGAAGGAAGGGAATATTAGATTCCAATTTCCATTAAAGAAAGGCATGGAACACTTTCCTAGAAAGAAAATAAAATTACCATATGAATCTATCATGAGAGCCACTTATGGATTGCCTACCAAAGATGGCAATACCTAGATCTATCCTTGCTATTATGCTAGGGGCGTTAAACGATAGCGCTTGTTGGGAGGCAACCCAATTTTATTTTTTGTTTTTTGTTTTTGGTTCTGTTTAGGAATAAAATAATCCATCTATACTCTGTTTAGATGTGATTTTATCTTTTAATTAGTGTTTGTGCCAAGTTGGACCTATTGGATCTTCTTGGATGATAGTTATTTGATCTTGCTGTAATTTCCAGAATCTTTGTGCTCAGTGCCCGAATTGTTAAAAATCACCAGAACGTGATAAAATACTGATTCAAATTGCTGCTGATCAATAAACAAATTTTCCAGCTCGTCTAATTTTGGTAGAATTTTTTGGGTTCCAGAAGTTTGCGTTAGTTACAGATTACTACAGACTGTTCTGTTTTTGACATATTCTGTTTTGCGTGTGTTATTTGCTTATTTTGATGAATCTATGGCTAGTAAAATAATTTATGAACCATAGAGAAGTTGGAATACAGTAGGTTTAACACCAATATAAATAAATAATGAGTTAATTACTGTACTTTAAAGTAGTCTTTTGTTTTCTTTCTCTAACGGAGCTCACGAGATTTCTATTGAGTTTCGTGTTGTGAAGTTTTCAAGTTTTGGGTGAATTCTTTTGATGGATTATGGAACAAGGAGTGGCAAGAGCCTAAGCTTGGGGATGCCCATGGCACCCCCAAGATAATCCAAGGACACCAAAAAGTCAAAGCTTGGGGATGCCCCGGAAGGCATCCCCTCTTTCGTCCACTTCCATCGGTAATTTACTTGGAGCTATATTTTTATTCACCAACATGATGTGTTTTGCTTGGAGCGTCTTGTATTATTTGAGTCTTTGCTTGCTAGTTTAGCACAATCATCCTTGCTGTACACACCTTTTGAGAGAGCCATATATGAATTGAAATTTGATAGAATGCTCTATGTGCTTCACTTATATCTTTTGAGCTTGATAATTTGCTCATAGTGCTTCACTTATATCTTTTTGAGCGTGATAATTTTTGCTCTAGTGCTTCACTTAGATCTTTTAGAGCATGGTGGTGGATTTATTTTAAAGAAACTTGATCTCTCATGCTTCACTTAGATTATTTTGAGAGTCGTTAATAGCATGGTAATTTGCTTAATGTTAATATACTTGGTGTTCAAGATATATGAAACTTTTGAGTGCGTTGAATACTAAGATAAGTTTGATGCTTGATAATTGTTTTGAGATATGGAGGTAATAATATCAAAGTCATGCTAGTTGAGTAGTTGTGAATTTGAGAAATTCTTGTGTTGAAGTTTGTAAGTCCCGTAGCATGCACGTATGGTTAAAGTTGTGTAACAAATTTGAAGCATGAAGTGTACACAGCTTGTGCGTCCTTATGAGTGGCGGTCGGGGACGAGCGATGGTCTTTTCCTACCAATCTATCCCCTAGGAGCATGCGCGTAGTACTTGAATTTTTGATGACTTCTAAATTTTTGCAATAAGTATATGAGTTCTTTTGATTAATGTTGAGTCCATGGATTATACGCACTCTTACCTTTCTGCCATTGCTAGCCTCTTCGGTACCATGCATTGCCCTTTCTCACATTGAGAGTTGGCGCAAACTTTGCCGGTGCATCCAAACCCCGTGATATGATACGCTCTATCACACATAAATCTCCTTATATCTTCCTCAAAACAGCCACCATACCTACCTATTATGGCATTTCCATAGCCATGCCGAGATATATTGCCATGCAACTTTCCACCGTTCCGTTCATCATTATTATGACATACATTACTTTTGTCATATTGTCATTGCATGATCATGTAGTTGACATTGTATTTGTGGCAAAGCCACCATGCATTATTTTCATACATGTCACTCTTGATTCATTGCATCATCCTGGTACACCACCGGAGGCATTCATATAGAGTCATACCTTGTTCTAGTTTCGAGTTGTAATCCTCATGTTGTAATCAATAGAAGTGTGATGATCATCATTATTAGACCATTGCCCAAAAAAAAAGAGAAAGGCCAAAAAAAGAAAGGCCCAAAAAAAGAAAAGAAAAGAAAAGGGCAATGCTACTATCTCTTTTTCCACACTTGTGCTTCAAAGTAGCACCTTGTTCTTCATGTAGTGAGTCTCATATATTGTGCTTCAAAGTAGCACCATGTTTTTCATATAGCGAGTCTCATAAGTTGTCTTTTTCATACTAGTGGGAATTTTTCATTATAGAACTTGGCTTGTATATTCCTACGATGGGCTTCCTCAAATGCCCTAGGTCTTCATGAGCAAGCAAGTTGGATGCACACCCACTAGTTTTCTTTTGTTGAGCATTCATAGCTCTAGTGCATCCGTTGCATGGCAATCCCTACTCCTCATGTTGACATCAATTGATGGGCATCTCCATAGCCCATTGATTAGCCTCGTCAACGTGAGACTTTCTCCTTTTTTGTCTTCTCCACACAATCCCCATAATCATATTCTATTCCACCCATAGTGCTATATCCATGGCTCACGCTCATGTATTGCGTGAAGGTTGAAAAAGTTTGAGATTATTTAAGTATGAAACAATTGCTTGGCTTGTCATCGGGGTATAGAAGTTGGGAACATCTTTGTGTGACGAAAATGAAGCATAGCCTAACTATATGATTTTGTAGGGATGAACTTTCTTTGGCCATGTTATTTTGAGATGACATAATTATTTTGATTAGTATGCTTGAAGTATTATTATTTTTATGTCAATATGAACTTTTGTCTTGAATCTTTCGGATCTGAATATTCATATCACGATTAAGAAGATTTACATTGAAATTATGCCACAGTATCACTCTGCATCAAAAATTCTCTTTTTATCATTTACCTACCCGAGGACGAGCAGGAATTAAGCTTGGGGATGCCTGATACGTCTCCAACGTATCTATAATTTTTGATTGTCCGTGCTACTTTATCTATTGTTTTGGACTATAATGGGCTTTATTTTCCACTTTTATATTATTTTTGGGACTAACCTATTAACCGGAGGCCCAGCCTGTAATTGCTAATTTTGCCTATTTGGTGTTTCAAAGAAACGGAATATCAAACGGAGTCCAAACAGAATGAAACCTTCTGAACGTGATTTTCTCACGAACGTGATCCAGGAGACTTGGACCCTACTCCAAGGAGTGCCGAGGCGGTCACGAGGGTGGGCGCGCCCCTCCCTGGCGCGCCCTGCCTCGTGGGCCCCAGGCTCCACCGACGTACTCCTTCCTCCTATATATACCTACGCATTCCCCCAACAGATCGTAAAGGAGCCAAAACCTAATGCCACCGCCGTACCTTCCTGTATCCACGAGATCCCATCTTGGGGCCTATTAGGAGCTCACGAGGGGGCATCCACCACGGAGGGCTTCTACATCAACACCATAGCCCCTCCGATGAAGTGTGAGTAGTTTACTTCAGACCTTCGGGTCCATAGTTAGTAGCTAGATGGCTTCTTCTCTCTTTTTGGATCTCAATACAATGTTCTCCCCTCTCTCGTGGAGATCTATTCGATGTAATCTTCTTTTTGCGGTGTTTTTGTTGAGACCGATGAATTGTGGGTTTATGATCCAGCTTATCTATGGAAAATATTTGATTCTTCTCTGAATTCTTTTATGTATGATTAAGTTATCTTTGCAAGTCTCTTAGAATTATCCGTTTGGTTTGGCCAACTAGATTGGTAGTTCTTGCAATGGGAGAAGTGCTTAGCTTTGGGTTCAATCTTGCAGTGTCCTTACCCAGTGACAGAAAGGGTTGCAAGGCACGTATTGTATTGTTGCCATCTGTCACAGCCCTAGAGCTTGCTTGTAACTAGTGGCATTGCATCCATGCATCATGTTTAATTTTCATGAAATTTGAAATGGGGATTGCCTAAACCCTAGCATTAAAGGAATTCAATAGGCTCAACCAAAAAAAATATTTTTCAAAGGATTTCAAATGGCTTTAGAAAATGTTCATCATTTCTGGAAAAATGCTTTAAACCAGAACCAGAGGTGCTGCACATTTTTCATGTCATATTTGGTCACTGGATTAATTCATTAAGTATTTGCATTTGGGAATTTAAATGCTATAAAATATTTTAAATGCTCAAATAATCATAAACTTTAATGTTTGCTGTTGGATATTTTCCAAACTGTGGGCCTGAGCAAGTTTCATGATTTTTGGGGTAGTATTAGTATTTTTAATAAAGCCCTGAAATTTACAGAATAATAGAAAACTGAAATAATTAGAAAAAGGAGAGAGAAACCTTACAGGCCACTTGCTGGCGGGCCACTGGCGGCCCAGCTTGACCAGCCCAGCCCACCTACCCCACCGCTCATCGTCTTCCTCTGCCAGTAGGCAGAGGCGAGGCGTGGCGCGCGCCCGAGAGCCCCGGCCACCTCCTGCTTCGCGGTGGCAGCCTCCCCGACACCTCGCGATCCACGGAGGCACCCAGAGCCTCCCCTCGTTCTCCCCACTCCCTCTGGACCGCTCCCTCTCCTCTGCTCCTTCTCTCCCGCCCGCACCCGAGCGGCCCCGTCGCCACCGTCGCTGTTCCGCATGCCACCGCCTTCCCTTGCCTCCCGACCAGCTCAAGAGCTCCGCCGTGCCGCCCTCGCCCTTCCGGCCGTCTGCACGCGGAGAAGCAAGCACCGCCCCGACGCTTTTCCCCTCCGCGGACCCGCCGGTCGCCGTCGCCCGATTCGTCGAAGTCCGGATGCCCCCGAGCCCGCTGTCCATCTCTACGCGACCCATGCGAGCCTCCGGTCGATTCCCCTCTCTTCCCCGCGTCATTTTCGCCTCGTAGCCGCCGCCGCCATTGAAGCCGAAGCTCACCTCCGCCGCGCTCATCGCCGGCGCTGCTCCGGTGACCATTTGGTCCCGGGCTAGCGCCCATCGCACTCACCGCATCACGTAGGCCACCACTAGCGCCTCATCCCGCTTGCTCGTGCACCGCAGCGTTGAGCTCGAGCTCGCCCGAGCTCCGGCGGACGCCTAGGTCGTCGCCGGCGCCGATTCCGACCGCCCTGAGCTCAACGGACTCCACCAAGAGCTTCGGCTCGTCCCCAGCTCCACCTAGATGCCCTCCGCGGCCCATTTGGTCGCCGGAGTATTAAACCACTCTCGCCGCAGCGTCGCTACTTGGCTAAACGCCGACAGCCGACTTTGACTTTGACCACGGGTGGGCCCTGGTTGACCTGTTGAGCCTATGGCGGTGGGGCCCGATACATTAACTATTTAGGATTAGTTTTAATTAATTTTAGTTAAACTAATTACTCGACACGCAGGACCCACTGTCGGGTTTGACCGGACCATGTTCCGTTGACCATCGACGTCAGCGACGTCGGTATATGATAATACCTTTTACGGATTTTATATAATTCAGGAAATTTGAAAAATACCCCAAACTTCTAAAAATCATATAAATTCAACCGTAGCTCAGAATGAAATAAGTTATATATGAAAAATGATCAGAAAAATATGAAGAATCTGTTTATGCCATGATCATGCATGTTTTAACAAGTTAACCTCACCGAATAGGATGAATCATGATTAGGGCAAATTATGAAATAACATTTGGAGTTGGAGTTTAACCTTGTTTGAATTCCACTTCAATTAACTTGGCTAGACATTGCATTAGGTGAATTCAGTACCTTAACATGACATGTCATTCATGTGAATGTGCATTGCATTGATTGTGTTCTCTCTTGTTTGCGGTAATTGTCCCTCTCGATGAGACGACGTCTGAGCGATGAATTCGATGACACCGATGAAGAACTATATTATCTTCGGAAGTGCCAGGCAAGCAAAACCCCCTTGTTCATTCCGATATAATCCCACCCTCTCGCTCCTGCTCTATTTTACTGCATTAGGACAACAACGACTAATGTGTTACTTGCTTAGGTAGCTGAACCTCTTTATCCTCTGTATGACCTGTCATTCCACAGTAATTAGATGAAACCCACTAGCATGAGTAGGAGTTGTTTGAGCCATGTTGTGCCTACTCATTCATGCTTGTTGTCATGCCTGCTACTGCTTAGAGTTGAGTCAGGTCTGATTCATCGGGGATGAATCGGAGGTGTGTGAACATGTCCTACTTCGTGTGTGAGCTAAGGGTGTGAACACGATTTGGTAAAGGTAGCGGTGAGAGGCCATGTAGGAGTACATGGTGGGTTGTCTCATTGCAGCCGTCCTCAGGAACTGAGTTCTGTGTTTGTGATCCATGAAACAATTACTACCACACATTGGGATCCTTAATTGACTCTCTCGGCTTCTTAACCACCCTTGTCCTCAGTCCGGGAGTTGCAAGTAGTTTCTGGTGTTTGTAGCATCTTTGGGGCCGCATATAACGCTGACCATAGGGGTGGGTTGTGTTGCGGTAAACCGCGTGGCCCGGTGTACCGATTCGCCCGTTTGGTGTCTCGGGAACCCTGCACACATCGTTCGGGGCTGTATGGAAACCTCGGCGGACTCCTGCGGATGGAACCGGATAGGCGATAAACCTGGACTAGGGATTTGAGCGTTTAGGTAGGTCGTGGCCGACACCCACGTTGGGCTTCCGCTTGAAGGTTGCAGTACATGTCGTGTAAACGGCGGTAAGTGGTGAGCGTGTGTGAAGAAGTACACCCTGCAGGGTTAATATGATCTATTCGAATAGCCGTGTCCACGGAGAAGGACTTCTGGTTGCCTATATCAGTTCATAGACAAGTGAAAGTGGATACTCTAAAATGCGCAAGATAAGCGTGAGTGCTATGGATGGCGTTCTCGTGAGGGAGACGGGAGCGGATCCATAGTGGTGTATTGATATGGTGAATATGTGGACTCGTGTGCGCCACCTCAAAAGAGTTACTTGCAGTCCTAGTTTAGGATAGCCACCGAGTCAAAGCTGGCTTGCTGCAGTCAAACTCCACCACCCCCTTTTGATAATGATGCATATGTAGTTAGTTTTGATGTGAGTCTTGCTGAGTACGTTTGTACTCACGTTTGCTTATTTTATGTTTTGCAGAGAGACGTCAGTCTCGATAGTAGTTCCGCTTGGACTTCGACGTTTAGTTTGTTACCTCAGCTACGATCTTGTGCCCTCGGCAGGATCTGGTAGATAGTCAGGCTTCTCAGCCTTTTCCATTTGTAGTTATGCGTACTCGGACATGTTTAGCTTCCGCTTGTGCTTTGACTTGTATGCTCTGAGTGTTGGGTCATGAGACCCATGTTTGTAATATCTCGCTCCTCGGAGCCTAATGAATAAATATTTGAGTCGAGAGTTATGTTGTGATGCCATGTTGTATTTGCACATATTGAGCATATTGTGTGTATGTTTGAAATGCTTGGTATGTGTGGGATCCGACAATCTAGTTGTTTATCCTTGGCAGCCTCTCATATGGGGAAATGTAGTCTCGTGCTTACGAGCGATAGTAGTCCGCTTCTGACCGGTTCACCGGAGTCCTGCTAGCCCAGCACTACCGCTTGGACACTTGATGGCCGGCATGTGTTTTACTGCTTCCTATGTCCGTCCCTTCAGGAAATGTCACGCTGTGTTATTCGAGTCCCGCTTAGCCTGCTACAGCCGGGATACCGGAGTCCTCATAGCCCAAAGGTTACAGCCCGAATTTATACGTTGATCACCGACATGCTCGATGTGATTCATGTATGCCTGTCCCCATAGGTTAGCGCCGCTCTGGGTTCACGACTAGCCATGTCGGCCCGGGTTCTCTGTCATATGGATGCTAGCGACACTATCATATACGTGAGTCAAAAGATGCAAACGGTCCCGGGCCATGGTTAGGCGACACCCGTGGGAATACCGTGCGTGAGGCCGCAAAGTGATATGAGGTGTTACCGGCTAGATCGATGTGACTTGGAATCGGGGTCCTGACAGCGTTGGTATCGAGCTGACTGCTGTGGGATTACCAAGCCAAAGCGGTGAAGTTGTGTCTAGAAATGCTTTAGTTATGTAAGGGAATTGACTTTGGAAGGAACGTAAGGCTCTTTTTACTCCTTATACCTCATGGCCTTCGATCCGAGTCAACCTCTTCTCTTCTACGGGTTAAGAACTAGGCTTCTCATCTATCTATCGAGGATGACGTGTTACTAAACCATAGACTATTAAGATTGTTGGTTTTAAGCCCCGATTCAGTTCCTACTATTTTTGTATGTTAATTGTTGATCTCGGAACCTTGATATTGTGATGTTGAGTGGTTATGCCACCATTTTTGCAGGATGTCTCAAATCATTTTGAGCATTTACAGCCGTTATGTTGTCCGAGTCATCCCAGGTCTCTACATAGTCTGATGCATTTGCAAATCCTTTCCTTCTGTTCCCGATGTCCTTTTTGGTCAGAATGAGCACACTAATCGGTAAGTTGAGGTACTTTGTTGCCTCGGCATAGATGTTGGAGCTATTATTATGACCCTAGTTGTTTAGGAAGTCATCTAGCAATTTAGCAATGCTTTTGTATCCCCAAAGTGTGATGATTCTGGCCATTATTCTTGAAAGCATCCCGTGATGTTATTAGTTAGTAGGTATTCTATTCATGGGTTCTTGAACCCGAGATTCACCCTACTTACCTAATGTTGATAGTGTTGCTCGTACCTTTAGGATACTAGTAACTTTGCGATAGTCCTCGAGGTCCGTGGTATTTCCTTCTTCCAAATACTATGAATCGCTTATGGCAGGAGTTCCTTGTTGAACCAAAACATCACAATAAGAGTGCTCTTGAGGAGTTCTCCATTCATAATTGTGAATCTGCCAATTCTACCTTTCCGCATGGGTTATCCGGGGGAAATGTTGAGCTTTGCTCGATATACTAATCCATGCCTCCACAATTCGAAAGTTATATGTTCCTCGATGTTGTTCCTCCTTAGTTGTATTACGACCCTCGTCTATCACCGGTAGTCGAGTAGTTGTGCATTCATGTTATCAATGCCTATTACTCTTGTGGCCCGTCGAGCCATTCTATTTCGGAATGACTAGGAGAAACAAACTCCAGAGCCTCATCCATATCTAGGATTGGGTCAAAGCAATTGTACTTCGTAGATCAAAATGCCAACCTAGCTTTTTCTCTGTTCTACCTTGGAGTGTTACCATCTTTATGTCAAGTGTGTCTTGAGAATTGCACCTTCTCTTATGAATTCTTGCCGTAGTGATACTTCTCACCATCATCATTCATTCCTCGGTCCTCGTGTTGTTGTAACCGGAATGCCGACAAGTGAATTGTGATGTGTGAAATCAATACTCCGAGCAACTCGTTGTTTGGCAGCTAATGGACAATATCCTCATTCTTAGCGTGTTGGTTATTAAATCATCATCCTAAGATTGATCGTGCTACCTAGTCCCTATTTACGGTGCACACTTCGATTGATGGGTTAGGATCTTGTCAAGTCCTCACTCATTTGATCATATCGTTTTGCCCTCAAAAGCAAGATTGTTCTCGAGCTTAGTAACATACCGGTGGTTCGTGACTTTCCAAATATCTTCTTGGAAGTGTTACCGGGTTGTCTCCTCATTTGTTATGTTGAGCTCGTGATCAAGTTGGTTTCTGTGAACCATCATTTCTCCAAGAATCTGTGTTGGATATCCCTGAGCTAGTTGGTTAAGCTAGACAACAACTTGGAGAGTTGGAAGATAAAAGCTTGCCTAACTTAGTTCGTTCCAAAAGAATATTTTTGTGTAGTGTGTGTTGAAGAAGGATGATATCTTCATCGATTGGTCCCTGTGATCAGTTGCTGGACCTATTGTCTCATCAATCCTTGGATTTGAGTATGGGCTATCGTCAAATCAAATCAGTACCAACGATGCTCGTAATGTTGTCTTACTCGTGGTTGATCCCTCGAGCATATACCATTACATCTTTTGGTCTGACCAATACTATCACCGTGTTCACATGATGGTGGAAGTCCAGTGATATGGAAATTTTGATGAGTTGTTGTTGAGCCCATCGCCAGCATGTTGTCTCCCCCATGAGTCATGTTGAACATCAATCTAGTGTTGGAAACTTTATAAGCAATGTCTTCGTGTTCCGTTCATGAAGCTTATGCCTGGATGGAAAAAGTGACTTCCTCGAATGCATGTGCTTTAGGTGTAAGTTGCCGCCATGAATTTGAGGAAGGTTTGTTTTGTTTCCTTTGGAATCATTCCAAGTCAGTCATGCCTGTGCAAAGTATTCTATGGTCTGATAGACTGATCATCTTCATTCCATATGCAATTCCTAGCACCCCAAGCCACTGATTGATTTGTTCAAGGAGAAGAAGTTCCTTCCTAAGAGCTAATCCGGACATATGTAAGGACTTCGTTATCCTCGATGATGGTTCCCAACAAGAACTCGGTAGTGTTTTGTTATAAGACTACTACGTGGTCATACTTGTCTTGGACAGTGTGTTCACAGGTTTGTAGCGGAACCAACTCATGTTTTGGAGCTTGCTATCATAGTTCACTCCCCGAGAATCTCGCAACGCCATCTCGTAGAATTGTGTTGCAAACTTTCTTTTCAGACATGCTGAGTCTGAAGTATCCTATTAACAACCAGATCTGAATCTCAGGCAGATATGATGGTTGGAGCATTCCCAACAGTTGTGTCTTGTTCCAGCTTGCACCGCTATTGTGCCAATTCCCCATGGGCTGCCTTTCTCGGTAGTTGCTGTCTGATATTATCTTCCAAAGTGGACTTACCATGGGTCCCCTCCACCTCCGATGATAAGCAAAAATCATCCATTGCGTTGTCTTCAACAAGGTAGTCCACATCATCCATTCTAGTCCGGGTATGTCATCCTTTCGAACTCCTTCGAATGATCGATTGTGATTGACTTAGGCTGGTATAAAGAGTTGCAACGATCTATGGATCAAAAGTAATTCTTTTTGCCACTTAAGGGAGTAGTCCTTTGCGTCACCTTTCCCAAGGTGCCCCGTTACGGGATCATGGTAAATATTTCCTCGCCACCTTGACACCATGCACCATTTTACTTAAGCGTGGAATGGTCGCCTACCAATTTGAACCTTCGTCATCCATTTCTTCTCCATCATTCCTAATGTGTGTTTGGTGTCTCAACTCAAGAATTGTTCTTACGTCACTCCATGAACTGATCTTGAATTGCTCGATCTTCAAGAAGATTAAATCCGGTAGGGTTTCCCCCTTCTTTACATTGTCGGTGTCGAGTGAAAATCTCGAAAGCAAAGACGTCAAGACCAAGATGATGGAATGAATCAACATTTTCGAGAAGGGCAAATGGATCATGAAGATTGTGATAGTTCTGACTTCCCTTTTCCTCTTACCTCACGTCTTGAATCTCGGGCGAGATTCTTGTTTAGTGGGGGTGAGTTGTCATGACCCTAGAGCTTGCTTGTAACTAGTGGCATTGCATCCATGCATCATGTTTAATTTTCATGAAATTTGAAATGGGGATTGCCTAAACCCTAGCATTAAAGGAATTCAATAGGCTCAACCAAAAAAATATTTTTCAGTGATTTCAAATGGCTTTAGAAAATGTTCATCATTTCTGGAAAAATGCTTTAAACCAGAACCAGAGGTGCTGCACATTTTTCATGTCATATTTGGTCACTGGATTAATTTATTAAGTATTTGCATTTGGGCATTTAAATGCTATAAAATATTTTAAATGCTCAAATAATCATAAACTTAAATGTTTGCTGTTGGATATTTTCCAAACAGTGGGCCTGAGAAAGTTTCATGATTTTTGGGGTAGTATTAGTATTTTTAATAAAGCCCTGAAATTTACAGAATAATAGAAATAATTAGAAAAAGGAGAGAGAGAAACCTTACCTGGGCCACTTGCCTGGCCAGGCCACCTGGCGGCCCAGCTTGACCAGCCCAGCCCACCTACCCCGCCGCTCATCGTCTTCCTCTGCCAGTAGGCAGAGGCGAGGCGTGGCGCGCGCCCGAGAGCCCCGGCCACCTCCTGCTTCGCGGTGGCAGCCTCCCCGACACCTCGCGACGCCACGGAGGCACCCAGAGCCTCCCCTCATTCTCCCCACTCCCACTGGACCGCTCCCTCTCCTCTGCTCCTTCTCTCCCGCCCGCACCCGAGCGGCCCCGTCGCCACCGTCGCCGTTCGCCGCGGCCACCGCCTTCCCCTTGCCTCCCCGACCAGCTCAAGAGCTCCGCCGTGCCGCCCTCGCCCTCCCCGCCGTCACACGCGACCGGAGAAGCCCCGAAGCGCCGCCCCGACGCTTTTCCCCTCCGCGGACCCGCCGGTCGACGTCGCCCGATTCGTCGAACACCGGACGCCCCCGAGCCCGCTGACCATCTCTACGCGACCCATGTGAGCCTCCGGTCGATTCCCCTCTCTTCCCCGCGCCATTTTCGCCTCGTAGCCGCTGCCGCCATTGAAGCCGAAGCTCACCTCCGCCGCGCTCGTCGCCGGCGCTGCTCCGGTGACCATTTGGTCCCGGGCTAGCGCCCATCGCACTCACCGCATCACGTAGGCCACCACTAGCGCCTCATCCCGCTTGCTCGTGCACCGCAGCTGCCGAGCCCGAGCTCGCCTGAACTCGGCGGCCGCCAGGTCGTCGCCGGCGCCGATTCTCGACCGCCTGAGCTCAACTGACTCCACCAAGAGCTTCGGCTCGTCCCAGCTCCACCTAGATGCCCTCCATGGCCCATTTGGTCGCCGGGTGGCTAAACTCACTCTCGCCGGCGTCGCTCGCCGGCGGCTAAACGCCGGCAGCCGACTTTGACTTTGACCATTGGTGGGCCCTGCTTGACCCTGTTGAGCCTATGACAGGTGGGGCCCAGCCCTGTTAACTATTTAGGATTAGTTTTAATTAATTTTAGTTAAACTAATTACTCTGACACGCGGGACCCACTGTCAGGTTTGACCCGGACCATGTTCCGTTGACCACTGACGTCACACTGACGTCGGTCGACGTGATAATACCTTTTCTCGGATTTTATATAATTCAGGAAATTTCGTAAAATACCCAAAACTTCTAAAAATCATATAAATTCAACCGTAGCTCAGAATGAAATAAGTTATATATGAAAAATGATCAGAAAAATATGAAGAATCTGTTTATGCCATGATCATGCATGTTTGAACAAGTTAACCTCACCGAATAGGATGAATCATGATTAGGGCAAATTATGAAATAACATTTGGAGTTGGAGTTTAACCTTGTTTGAATTCCACTTCAATTAACTTGGCTAGACATTGCATTAGGTGAATTCAGTACCTTAACATGACATGTGATTCATGTGAATGTGCATTGCATTGATTGTGTTCTCTCTTGTTTGCCGGTAATTGTCCCTCTCGATGAGCGGCGTCTGCAAGCGATGAATTCGATGACACCGATGAAGAACTATATTATCTTCGGAAGTGCCAGGCAAGCAAAACCCCCTTGTTCATTCCGATATAATCCCACCCTCTCGTTCCTGCTCTATTTTACTGCATTAGGACAACAACGACTCATGTGTTACTTGCTGCGGTAGCTGAACCCCTTTATCCTCTGCATGACCTGTCATTCCACAGTAATTAGATGAAGCCCACTAGCATGAGTAGGAGTTGTTTGAGCCATGTTGTGCCTACTCATTCATGCTTGTTGTCATGCACGCTCTTGCTTAGAGTTGAGTCAGTCTGATTCATCGGGGATGAATCGGAGGTGTGTGAACATGTCCCTCTGCGTGTGTGAGCTAAGGGTGTGAACACGATTTGGTAAAGGTAGCGGTGAGAGGCCATGTAGGAGTACATGGTGGGTTGTCTCATTGCAGCCGTCCTCGAGGCCCGAGTTACGTGTTTGTGATCCATGAAACAGTTACTACCACACATTGGGATCCTTAATTGACTCTCTCGGCTTCTTAACCACCCTTGTCCTCGGTCCGGGAGTTGCAAGTAGTTTACGGTGTTTGTAGCATCTTTGGGGGCCGCATAGCTGACCATAGGGGTTGGTTGTGTTGCGGTAGGCACCGTGGCCCGGTGTACCGATTCGCCCGTTTGGTGTCTCGGGAACCCTACACACATCGTTCGGGCTGTATGGGAAACCTCGGCCGGACTCCCTGCGGATGGAACCTGAATAGGCGATAAACCTGGACTAGGGATTTGAGTGTTTAGGTAGGCCGTGGCCGACACCCACGTTGGGCTTACCTTGAAGGTTGCTTAGTACTTGTCGTGTAAATGGCGGTAAGTGGTGAGAGTGTGTGTGAAGAAGTACACCCTGCAGGGTTAATATGATCTATTCGAATAGCCATGTCCACGGAGAAGGACTTACGGGTTGCCTACATCAGTTCATAGACAAGTGAAAGTGGATACTCTAAAATGCGCAAGATAAGCGTGAGTGCTATGGATGGCGTTCTCGTAGGGAGACGGGAGGCGGGTCCATAGTGGTGTATTGATATGGTGAATATGTGGACTCGTGAGCGCCACCACAAAAGAGTTACTTGCAGGCGTAGTTTAGGATAGCCACCGAGTCAAAGCTGGCTTGCTGCAGTCAAACTCCACCACCCCCTTTTGATAATGATGCATATGTAGTTAGTTTTGATGTGAGTCTTGCTGAGTACATTTGTACTCACGTTTGCTTATTATGTTTTGCAGAGAGACGTCAGTCTCGATAGTAGTTCCGCTTGGACTTCGACGTTTAGTTTGTTACCTCAGCTACGATCTTGTGCCCTCGGCAGGATCTGGTAGATAGTCAGGCTTCTCAGCCTTTTCCATTTGTAGTTGTCTGTACTCAGACATGTTTAGCTTCCGCTTGTGCTTTGACTTGTATGCTTTCGAGTGTTGGGTCATGAGACCCATGTTTGTAATATCTCGCTCCTCGGAGCCTAATGAATAAATATTTGAGTCATAGAGTTATGTTGTGATGCCATGTTGTATTTGCACATATTGAGCATATTGTGTGTATGTTTGAAATGCTTGGTATGTGTGGGATCCGACAATCTAGTTGTTTATCCTTGGCAGCCTCTCATATGGGGAAATGTAGTCTCGTGCTTCGGCGATAGTAGTCCGCTCTGACCGGTTCACCGAGTCCTGCTAGCCCAAAGACTACTGCTTGGACACTTGACTGGCGGCATGTGTTTCATCTTCGTTCCTATGTCCGTTCTTCGGGAAATGTCACGCAGCGGTGTTATTCGAGTCCTGCCTAGCCTGCTACAGCCCGGGATACCGGAGTCCTGTTAGCCCAGTGCTACAGCCTGAATTTATACGTTGATGACCTACATGCTCGATGTGATTCATGTATGCCTGCCCCCATAGGTTAGCGCCGCTTTGGGTTCACGACTAGCCATGTCGGCCCGGGTTCTCTGTCATATGGATGCTAGCGACACTATCATATACGTGAGCCAAAAGGCATAAGCGGTCCCGGGCCATGGTAAGGCGACACCCGTGGGAATACCGTGCGTGAGGCCGCAAAGTGATATGAGGTGTTACCGGCTAGATCGATGTGACTTGGAATCGGGGTCCTGACACCATCGAGGATAACAAGATGGGGTATTTATCATATTGCATGAATTTATTCCTCTCCATCATGTCATCTTGCTTGAGGCGTTACTCTGTTTTTAACTTAATACTCTAGATGCATGCTGGATAGCGGTCGATGAGTGGAGTAATAGTAGTAGATGCGTAATCATTTCGGTCTACTTGTCACGGACGTGATGCCTATATACATGATCATTGCCTGGATAACCTCATAACTATGCTCAATTCTATCAATTGCTCAACAGTAATTTGTTCACCCACCGTTGAATACTTATGCTCTTGACAGAAGCCACTAGTGAAACCTATGGCCCCCGGGTCTATTCTCATCATATCAATCTCCATCACTTTATTTACTTGGTTTGCTTTTACTTTTACTTTGCATATTTATACCAAAAATACCAAAAATATTATCTCTATCAGATCTCACTCTCGTAAGTGACCGTGAAGGGATTGACAACCCGTAAGCGTTGGTTTTGAGTAGCTATCGTTTTGTGCAGGTACGAGGGACTTGCGCGTAGTCTCCTACTGGATTGATACATTGGTTCTCAAAAACTGAGGGAAATACTTACGCTACTGTGCTGCATCATCCTCTCCTCTTCAGGGAAATCCAACGCAAGCTCGAGAGGTAGCAGTGCTCGGGCGCCATTAATGGAAAAGTTGGGAGGGGGTGCGCGGCGGGTAGTGGTCAAAGGGCTCTCCTCCCGATGAGCACGCGCCGGGGTCTGATCGCACGCCTCCCGTACTCAAATAGCTACCCCGCACGACACCTCCTAGCCAATAAAAAAAGGGGACGCGTGGCGGCATGTAATTGTTAAGTAGAACCCCCACGGTTTCAATAATACTTGTGTTTCCGATTTGTAACGTGACATTAGTTGTTCCAAAATGACTTTGTTGATTGTTAATGTGTGCGCCTTCGCAAATCGGACAGAAAAATTACCACAACATGTTGGTGCCATGTCATGACACCATGCTAAGTTTCATGATTTTTAGGCGTGTTTTGGATTTACAGGAATTAAAAAACCAAGTTTCTCGATCTTTCCGGCCGAGCCACGACGCCAAGATGTTTGAATTTCATTCCCATCTCTTACATAGGACCTAGAAATTCACCCAAGGACACACATGTGATTTTTCAAACAACTTTAGTGCACTAGAGCTTGTGCTTGTAGTTCAAATTTGAATTATGCACATTAAATGCGCGAAAACTCAATTAATGTATAAAAAGGCTAAACAAACCCGGAATAATTCCAAAATTAAGCAAAATACTTCTATTTTGTATAATCTGCCTGTGTGAAAAAATTAAGGCGGGAGAAGGCAGTGTACGTATGTCGTTTCGCACATGGAGGTGACACGTTCCCACTCGGAACCACGAGCCTTGTTGAGGGAAGCTCTGGTTTGCAAGAAGCTTACACCAAAGCTTGTCCCAATTCTGCCAAAAAAATTACCGCAGCATGTTGGTGCCATGTCATGACATAATGGTAAGTTTCATGATTTTCAGGTGTGTTTTGGATTTACAGGAATTAAAAAACCAAGTTTCTCAATCTTTCCGGCCGAGCCACGACACCTAGATGTTTGAATTTCATTCCCATCTCTTGCATGGGACCTATAAATTCACCCAAGGACACACATGTGATATTTCAACCAACTTTGGTGCACTGGAGCATGTGCTTGTAGTTCAAATTTGAATTATGCACATTAAATGCGCAGAAACTCAATTAATGTATTAAAAAGGCCAAACGAACCTGGAATAATTCCAAATTTTAGCATGATACTTCTATTTGGTCTAATCTGCCTGTGTAAAAAATTTAACGCGGGAGAAGGCAGTGTACATATGTCGTTTCGCACACGGAGGTGACACGTTCCCTCTCGGAACCACGAGCCTTCTTGAGGGAAGCTCCGGTTTGCAAGAAGCTTACACCAAAGCTTGTCCCAATTCGGCCAAAAAAACTACCACAGCATGTTGATGCCATGTCATGACACCATGCCAAGTTTCATGATTTTCAGGCGTGTTTTGGATTTACAAGAATTAAAAAACCAACTTTCTTAATCTTTCCGGCCGAGCCACGATGCCCAGATGTTTGAATTTCATTCCCATTTCTGGCATGGGACCTATAAATTCACCCAAGGACACACATGTGATTTTTCAACCAACTTTGGTGCACTGGAGCATGTGCTTGTAGTTCAAATTTGAATTATGCACATTAAATGCGCATAAACTCAATTAATGTATAAAAAAGGCCAAACGAACCCGAATAATTCCAAAATTTAGCACGACACTTCTATTTGGTCTATTTGCCTGTGTGAAAAATTTAAGGCGGGAGAAGGCAGTGTATGTATGTAATTTCGCACACAGAGGTGACACGTTCCCTCTCGGAACCACGAGCCTTCTTGAGGGAAGCTCCAGTATGCAAGAAGCTTACACCAAAGCTTATCCCAATTTGGCCAAAAAAATTACCGCAGCATGTTGGTGCCATGTTATGACACCATGCCAAGTTTCATAATTTTCAGACGTGCTTTGGATTTACAGGAATTAAAAAACCAAGTTTCTCAATCTTTCCGGCCGAGCCACGACGCCCAGATGTTTGAATTTCATTCCCGTTTCTTGCATGGGACCTATAAATTCACCCAAGGACACACATATGATTTTTCAACCAACTTTGGTGCACTGGAGCATGTGCTTGTAGTTCAAATTTGTATTAGGCACAGTAAATGCTAGAAAGTCCATTAATGTATAAAGAAGGCCAAACGAACCCGGAATAATTCCAAATTTTAGCACGATACTTCGTTCTGGTCTAATCTGCCTGTGTAAAAAAATTAAGGCGGGAGAAGGCAGTGTACGTATCTCGTTTCGCACACGGAGGTGACATGTTCCCTCTCAGAACCACGAGCCTTCTTGAGGGAAGCTCCGGTTTGCAAGAAGCTTACACCAAAGCTTGTCCCAATTCGGCCAAAAAATTTACCGCAGCATGTTGGTGCCTTGTCATGACAACATGCCAAGTTTCATGATTTTCAAGCGTGTTTTGGATTTACAAAAATTAAAAAACCAAGTTTCTTAATCTTTCCGGCCGAGCCACGATGCCCAGATGTTTAAATTTCATTCCCATTTCTTCCATGGGACCTATAAATTCACCCAAAGACACACATGTGATTTTTCAACCAACTTTGGTGCACTGGCACATGTGCTTGTAGTTCAAATTTGAATTATGCACATTAAATGCCCAGAAACTCAATTAATGTATAAAAAGGCCAAATGAATCCAGAATAATTCCAAAATTTAGCACGATACTTCTATATGGTCTAATCTGCCAGTGTACAAAAATTAAGGCGGGAGAAGGCAGTGTACGTATTTCGTTTCGCACACGGAGGTGACACGTTCCCTCTCGAAACCAAGAGCCTTCTTGAGGGAAGCTCCAGTTTGCAAGAAGCTTGCACCAAAGCTTGTCCCAATTCGGCCAAAAAATTTACTGCAGCATGTTGGTGCAATGTCATGACACCATGCCAAGTTTCATGATTTTCAGCCGTGTTTTGGATTTATAGGAATTAAAAAACCAAGTTTCTCAATCATTCCGGCCAAGCCACGACGCCGAGATGTTTGAATTTCATTCCCATTTCTTGCATGGGACCTATAAATTCATCCAAAGACACACATGTGATTTTTCAACAAACTTTGGTGCATTGGAGCATGTGCTTGTAGTTCAAATTTGAATTATGCACATAAAATGCCCAGAAACTCAATTAATGCATAAAAATGCCAAACAAACCCGGAATAATTCCAAATTTAAACACGACACTCATGTACTAGTTGCATGTTCACTGTACGTAAATGTTCTAGCAATTGAAACACCATCCTTTCCCTCCGTAACACCATTTTGTCTTTCAAAACATAATGAAAAAATCAAGCATACCACAAACAGTTTACTAGAAAGAATCATGTGGGATGTGATATAAAATATCTTGGCATACCGTCTTGTCTGGCTTACGCAGGAAGCTTCATTGTCTACAGTCCATCGCCCCCGCTTGAACCACACTTGCGCGCCAGTTTCTCATGCACCGGTGATATTTTTTTGCCACCGCGGTAATATCTATCTCCCCACCCCCTCCCTCGTACCAAAAGCCTCATTTCCACTGTTCCTCTTTGCTTTCCAAGTTCAAACCTTCACTGCTGCTTACTGGCAGCCCAGTCTCCTCACCGGCGACCCTTCTTCTTGCAGCGCCGCCTCCTCACTAGCTACCCTTCTTCTTGCAGCGCCGCCTCCTCACCGGCGACCCTTCTTCTTGCTGCGCGGCCTCCTCACCGCCGACCCTTCCTCTTGCTGCGCGGCCTCGTCGATATGGTCAGGTAATCCACACCCCACCCACACCATCCTCCTCCTTTCCCGTCCCACATGCCCCGACCGACGGAGCAACACCTTCCACCAAAATCGCTGCCCCCTCCTCCAATTAAGCACCGCCCACAGCCATTTTGCACGCAGTATAACATGGAGCTCAGTAGCATGCGGCCAAGACGCAGCTTAACGAGGTCGCTATGGCTGCCATGCGTGTTGACCGCCAGATCTTGGAGGAGCACCTCGTCTTCGAGGCCACCGTCGACACCTCCACGCGGGTGTCTACTTTAAAATACAGTTCGTGATGTTTTCTCGAGGCCACCGCCAGTGCCTTCTAGTGATTTGTCCTTTGTAATGTTAATATGCAATCTGATGTTCAATTAACAGTTTGGTCCTTTGAAATGTAATGTTCAGTTAACACTTTGGTCCAACAATTGCTACATTTCGTAGTACTGTTCTCAAGCATTCTTTGTTTTGTTAACTGTCTTATCTTCTAGTACATGTTTCTATTCTGCAATGTTGTGCTTAGTTAACTATTTTGGTTTATTTGGTCTGCTGTCCATTTAATTGTTTGGTTCAGTTCTGCAATTTGATTTTCATTTGCTGTGGATACAATTTTGTATTGTTATGCATGTGACACCAATCAAATTTGGTTGTACTCAATACATATTCTACTGATATTATGGCAACTCTCGATTAACACGATCAAGATCTTCCTTATGTGTGTTGCAGGAAACAATGGGAGACAACTGCGGTTTACCATCGAGGTTTGTTCAAGTAGGGTCCTTTGGCTAATAGCACATTATTGTGTAGTTGTAGGAATCATTCTAATATTTAGGTTTCTTACAATTTGGTCTTGCACATGTAGGTCCTATTTGTCGGAGGCTTAGACCCACTATTCAACCCATTTTGCATATGGGGAAATGAGATGTCCATGAATATCAGTCAAGTCAAGAAACTAAGAAAGATTGTTAGGATGAAGAAACTTGCGACGAATAACAGCAAGATCTTTGTTTTCACAATGAAGAAGACATCAGTCAACTATAGGATGATACCAACTCTTTTACCTTGTTTTTACCCCTTGCGCCATTTCAAAATTTACAACAACGATTTATGCATAGCTTTGTTTTCAGTACTTTTCAAAGCAGTTCACCGATGATTACCTCTCAAACCACTTGCATGGTCAAGAGGCGAGGAAGTTATTCATTCAACACCCACGGTACAATATTGAAGTCTTCTTTGAAGAGGGCGAAGGTTGGGCGGCAATTACCGTGAGCCACTAGCCTAAAGTTGCAAGGACATTCAACATCACTTAAGGCTCAATATTTGCCTTCCGCTTCTGCAGTTTCCTAGATGAGATTCATCTATCTATTTACCGTGTATGATGCTACTTTCCAAGGTTTCTGATGCTGCATGTGAACTTGGTGCTGTTGTGTAATGGCGTAACTGAGTGCCGAAGCTATCTGATGTAATTCGACTATGAAATCCTGGTTGCTTTTATACGGATATGAAATATATGTCGTGTTTTATAAGAAATATCAGTTTGATTAGTACATGGATTATCAATAATAGGCTAATTACCCTGCTTATTGGGGTTTCCTATTGCAGATGGTTACTCAGACAGCACCGTAATCGATGAACTCAAACAACCTGCATGGTTTCTAGAAAGTAGGCGTGTTCGATCAACTAACAATGACACACGACTTCCGGCAGCGAACTGTTTGCGTTAGGCCACCTTGCACAAACGTTTCCACACAAAGAACTGTGTGTGATATACATACCTACGGAAATGTTTTTCTGGGATTCACCGTGTGGGATGTACATACGTACGGAAATAATTTTCTGGGATTCACCGTGTGGGATGTACACACCTACGGAAATGATTGGGTTTCGATGCCTTGCCCAATTGCACACGACCCCAGCCTGGGTCCCAGGAGGGCCTATCCCCGACGATTTCTGGGTTGTGTGGGAAGGACCCCCCTGTCGCCCACACTCACTTGGCGACGGTTCCAAATGCCGTCACGAAAAGGGGTTAAAATCCATTTGTTTAGCACGTCATTGTACCAGTGTACCTCCCTACCAAACTTATGGGAAGGTTCACATCAGGTCTGGTACACAACATGGCATACATAATAGAGCCTATAGCTGAGGCATAGGGGATGATACTCATATTTTCTCTTTATTCTGCCGAGGTCGGGCGTTGAGCTGCGCTCAATCTCACACCTTGCAGTATAGGCAAGAACCCCTTCTTGGACTGATCCATATTGAACTTCTTCAATATCTTGTCAAGGTATGTGCTTTGTGAAAGACCAATGAGGCGTTGTGATCTATCTCTATAGATCTTGATGCCTAATATGTAAGCAGCTTCTCCAAGGTCCTTCATTGAAAAACACTTATTCAAGTAGGCCTTTCTGCTTTCCAAAAGTTCTATATCATTTCCCATCAACAGTATGTCATCCACATATAAAATGAGAAATCCTCTGAGCTCCCACTCACTTTCTTGTAAATACAAGCTTCTCCATAAGTCTGTATAAACCCAAACGCTTTGATCATTTCATCAAAGCGAATGTTCCAACTCCGAGATGCTTGCACCAGCCCATAGATGGAGCGCTGGAGCTTGCATACTTTGTGAGCATTCTTAGGATCGACAAAACCTTCTGGCTGCATCATATACAATTCTTCCTTAAGGAAATCATTAAGGAATGCCGTTTTGACGTTCATTTACCAGATCCCATAATCATAGAATGCGGCAATTGCTAACATGATTCGGACGGACTTCAGCTTCCCTACGGGTGAGAAGGTCTCATCGTAGTCAACCCCTTGAACTTGTCGATAACCCTTAGCGACAAGCCGAATATATTGACGGTCATATTTACCATCCACGTCAGTCTTCATCTTAAAGATCCACTTATTCTCTATGGCTTGCTGATCATTGGGAAGTCCGTCAAAGTCCATACTTTGTTTTCATACATGGATCCTATCTCGGATTTCATGGCTTCAAGCCATTTGTTGCAACTCGGGCCCGCCATCGCTTCTTCATAGTTCGAAGGTTCAGCGTTGTCTAACAACATGATTTCCAGGACAGGGTTGTCGTACCACTCTGGTGTGGACGTGTCCTCTGGACCTACGAAGTTCAGTAGCAACTTGGCCCGAAGTTTCATGATCATCATCATTAACTTCCTCTCTAGTCGGTGCAGGCACCACAGAAACATCTTCCTGAGCTGTGCTACTCTCATGTTCAAGAGGGGTACCTCGTCAAGATCTACTTTCCTCCCACTTACTTCTTTCGAGAGAAACTCTTTCTCTAGAAAGGATCCAATCTTGGCAACAAAGATATCGCCTTTCGATCTGAGGTAGAAGATATACCCAATAGTTTCCTTAGGGTATCCTATGAAGACGCACTTTTCTGATTTGGGTTCGAACTTTTCAGGTTGAACTTTCTTGACATAAGCATCGCATCCCCAAACTTTCAGAAATGACAGCTTAGGTTTATTCCCAAACTGTCGGATTTCGGGTTTCGGCAGACCCTTGAGGTTCGAACACTGGGGTGCGCGCGGAGATCCAACCCTCCACCGTCTCGCACCTCGTCGAACCGCTGGGACCTAAACTACTAAACAGGACAGCACAAGAGACACGAGATTTATACTGGTTCGGGCCACCATTGTGGTGTAATACCCTACTCCAGTGTGTGTGGTGTGGTGGATTGCCTCTTGGGCTGATGAGGAACAATACAAGGAAGAACAGCCTCGTGAGGGTCTGTTCTTGGCGGGTGCGATGAACTGCTAGGTGGTGTTGATCGCTCTAGCTACCGGTTTCTTGATGAGGATTGGATCCCCATACAGGGGTGGCTACTCCTATTTATAGGCGAAGGCCCTAGGCCTCTTCCCAAATATTGAGCGGGAAGGGCGCCAACAATTAGCCATTTTGAAGGGAACAGCGGGTACACTTATCCTGACTAAAGTTGGTCCTCGCTTTGCCAAAGGCTCTGGTGATGGCCGCTTGGGCTCCACAATGACTCCCTTCCTGCCGTTGGGCTGGTCTTGGTCTCGTTGCACCGAAATGGATGTCTTTGCTTGATACTCTCGCCTGCGCTTGCTCCCTTTGCACCAAAGAGGAAGAGAGGACACTGCGCGGGATGGCGCCCGACTGGCGCCCTTGGTCGTCATGGCTTGCGTCACGGGCACCTCGCGAGGTACCCTGCCTTGAAATCTCCGCCTCCTCATGAGCCAGCCTGACGAGGCCGTGCCTGAGGAAGCTCCTTGTCGTCCGCCCCGTGAGGCTTGGCCCCTCGCGAGGGTCTTGAGCTTGCGTTGATGAAGATGGGCCGTGCTGGGCCTCCCCTTGAGCCGCGCCGCAGGCCGCAGGCAGGCAAGTCTGGGGACCCCCGTTCCCAGAACGCCGACAGTAGCCCCCGGGCCCACGGCGCGCCCGAACTTGGCGGGGCAGAGAGGCGAAAGGGCAAGTGCGAAGCGTCGTGGGCCCTAACAGCCTGCGGCCTAGGGCAACGCGTTGCGGTTGATTGGACGCATGCGCACTGCTTCCCCACGATGCCTCGGTAACCACCCGGATTCGACAAGTCCCTGCATGCAGAGTCGGTCATGATTACCAGTGATCATGGAGGCCGACGGTTGGCCTTCCTCGGCTATAAGTGCAGGCAGCGCGTGCCCTTCCGATCTATCCTTTCTTGTCTCTCCTTCTTCTCCATGGCTCCACCAAGGAAGTTCTCGGCGCGAGAGAGAAGGGAAGGGCCGTCGGTCGAGTCTTCCTCTCCTCCGCCTAAGCGTGGTCGAGGTCGCCCTATAAGCATCCCGTGGCCTCCACGGCGGTCCCCATGATCGTGGGGGAGGCTCTCAGCGTGGCGACGAGCGGCTGGCCATGGTCGGGCGTGCCCGGCCGCGCGTCCCTCGAGGCCGCGCCTCCATGCTTCTTTGGCTTGCGGAGTTCATGGTGTGGGCGGAGGAGCCGTCCGGCGTCCGGCTTCAGCTCCCGCGCTTCCTCCTGGGTGAGCTCCCAGCTGGCGCCCTAGGTGGCCTCTGGCTCCAGGCGGATGGCTGCTGCAGCTGGGCTTCATGGGCTTCTCTGGAGGTCTACCTCTGAGGAACCTGTTCTGACCAGCGGTGGCGGGCGTTGGCTCGTCTGGCGTGGTCTTCGCCGCGGTGCTCCACGCACTTCAAATGCGACGGCGACGCCCACCCTCTACGTGAGGGTGTTCGGGGAAGACGGTCGCCGCATGGGGTGCTGCCACGAAGGCGACGGCATGGCGAGGACTCAGCCCCGGCGTGGATGGAGAGGGCAACGCACGGGCGGCTGGCAATGCCCGTGACTCCTCAAGCTTCACCAGCTCTTCTTTGGGTGGTGATTCTTCCAAAGAATGTCATGGCCAGCCCCCACGCCGCCGCGCCTGCTTGGGGGTGGCAACGGGTCCGCTCACCGCCGCGCCCCGGTGAAGCGCAAGAGGGAGTCCACCTGAGCTCCGGAGACGGCTCGAGCCTTCCAAGAGGGCCGGCACGAGGCGTGCTTCACCTGCTTTTGTCCTTTTCCTTTCTTTTCTCCTGCGCAAAAAGACAACAATGTGTGGCCCCGTGGGGGCACGTTTAGGTTAACGCCGTTAATTATTGTACTGCTTTTGTTATCCTGATCTGTTCGCGCTTTACATTGTCGCCCATTCGCAAGTGAACTCCAGCCGTGGCATGAGGCGACCGATCCGAGCCCGTGTTAGCGTTGTGCTGCCCGTGAGGCATGGTCGAGGCGTGCTCGGTGTGGACCAGGGCCATGAAAACTTGAGCGATAGGGGTAGGAGCAGCTCGCGAGGGCTCCGAGGCTTACGCCTCATGAGTCCCCATGCAAGAGAAATCGAGGCGGGGAGGCGAAAAGATCGAAGAACCACATACCAAAATATGGCGATAGTTTCGATAAAAACTCCAAATGGGAATAACTAGCCAACTGCAGAAAGCAAATGAAAAAGACGCGTCCGGCACCTAGTCTAGTCTTCGACGTCTTCTCACCAACGCGGAGCTAAGTGCTGCCACTGGGTGTGGGAGGGAGCCCCAGGGCCTGAGGCCGGCACTCCTGAGACTCCGGGGCGTGTACAGCCCCAACTCATTATTACGTGAGAGTGTCACAGGCGGCGAAGCTTCACAGGCGTTGGCCCTCTTCACAGGCTCGGGCCTTTCTTACGGGAAGCAAGCTTCACGGGCGTTAGCCCTCTTCACGGGCTCCGGGCCCTTTCGAGAATCGGCGGCTTCACAGGCGTTCGCCTTCTTCACGAGCTCTGGGCCTTTCTTGCAGGAAGCAAGCTTCGCAGGCGTTCGCCCTCTTCACGGGCTCCGGGCCCTTTCGAGCAGCAGCGGCTTCACAGGCGTTCGCCTTCTTCACGAGCTCTGGGCCTTTCTCGAAAAAGATGAGCTTCACGGGCATTCGCCTTCTTCACGAACCTTGGGCCTTTTCCAAAAGGATGAGCTTCACAGGCATTCGCCTTCTTCACGAGCTTGGACCTTTTCCAAAAGAATGAGCTTCACGGGCATTCGCCTTCTTCACGAACCTTTGGGCCTTTTTAGGGGTAGAACCTCCGGAGGTGCTGGATGTTCCACGCGTTACGTATAGGTACTCCCTCTTGAGTCTCCAAGCGCACGGAGCCGAGCACGGAAACATGAACAACCTTGAACGGGCCCTCCCACATGGGAGAGACCTTATGCAGATCCCTCCACGGAGAGGACCCGTCGAGCACGAGGTCCCCTACCTCAAGAGTTACAGGCGGATGTTGCGGCGGTGGTATCGCGGAGTGCCTTACAGTACCTTGCCGCCGCATAGCGCGCAGCTTCTCGAGGCGCTCCTCCCCCAGCACGAGGGCCGTCCCCTGCATGGCGTCCTGCAGCGTTTCATCAAACGCCAGGACCTGCGCGGATCGACGCTTGACCTCGTGAGGGAGGACTGATTCGGCTCCGTAGACCAGGAAGAAGGGGGTCTCTCCAGTTGGCTTGGTTGCGGTTGTGCGGATGGACCACAATACGGACGGAAGCTCGTCATACCAGCCTCTGCCGCAGGCCTTCAGTTTCTTCTTGAACGTCCTGGTCTTGAGGCCTCTCAGGACCTCTGCGTTGGCCCGCTCGGCCTGTCCATTGCTGCGGGGGTGCGCCACCGAAGCGTAGCATATCTGCGTCCCAAGGTTAGCGCAGTACGTTTTAAAAAGGTTACAGGTGAACTGCGAACCTTTGTTGGTGATGATGCGGTTCGGCACTCCGAACCGGCTCACGATGCCCTTAATGAACTTGACCGTAGAACCAGCGGGGATGGTGCGGACGGCCTCGACTTCGGCCCACTTGGTGAATTTGTCCACGGCGACGTAGAGGTAGCGATAGCCCCCTGGCGCCCGAGGAAAAGGGCCCAGGATGTCCAGCCCCCAGACCGCGAATGGCCAAGTGAGGGGGATGGTTTGCAGACCTCCTGCTGGCTGGTGGATCTGCTTGGCATGGAATTGGCAAGCCTCGCAAGCCTTCACGAGTTCAACAGCGTCATTGAGCGCAGTGGGCCAATAGAAACCGCTGCGGAACGCCTTGCCTACGAATGGTGCCCACAATCTCCACCATGTATTTCTGCCAGCAGTTCCTTCCCCTGTTCCCTGGTGATGCAGCGCAGGGATACGTCGTTCGATCGTTTCCGGTAGAGCTCTCCATCCATGATGCTGTATGCCGTGGCTTGCCGCGCCACACGCTCTGCCTCCTCCTCCTTCTCCGACAAAGTTCCATGCGTTAAGTAACTCTTGAGCTCCGTGATCCAGCACCCCTCTTGAGGTTCCATCGTTAGGAGCAGGCGTGCTCCTGAGGCCGGGCCACAGGCTGGGGCTCCCGAGGAAGGTGGCTGAGGGAGCTCCACCCGAGGCTGTGCTGTGCTTGATAATGGCGGCAGGGCTGAGGGCTTGAAGAGCCGTTCCTCAAAGACGCCCGGCTCCTGGGGTAACCTCCTGGAGGCTCGTTTGGCGATGTCGTCGGCCTCTTGATTGGTGCCATGAGGCACGTCTTGCAGCTCAACCCCAGGCTGTTTCTCCATCCTGCGGACCTCCAAGGTAGGCCTCCATGTGTTCATCTCTTGGCTCGTACACCTTGTTGGAGAAATTGACGAGGAGCTGCGAATCGCCCTTGATGGTAAGGCGCTTCACCCCCAGGGCAGCGGCAACCTTCAGACCCGCTATCAACCCCTCGTATTCTGCTATATTGTTGGAGACCTTCTCGCCCTACTGGAAACAGAGCTGCACGGCATTGTAGAGCTTGTCCAGAGTGGGAGATATGAGCACCGCCCCAGCCCCAGCGCCCTGTCTGGAGAACGCTCCGTCGAAGTACATGACCCAACCTTCTGGCGCCGCTTCACGGGGAGAGGGATCGATCCTCGCCCGACCACGAGGCGGTGCTTACATCCATTCGGCCATGAAATCTGCGGTAGCGGCCCCCTTGATGACTCTAGTTGTCTTGAACTCGAGCTGGAATGCTTGCAGCTCAATGTTCCACTCGGCGACCCTTCCGGCGAGTTGGGGCTCTGAGCACCCTCTCCGGGGGTATGCCGAGACAACCTTGATTGGATGACCACGGAAGTAGTGCCGCAGCTTGCGCGAAGCCACCAACAGCTGAGGAGGAGCTTCTGCGGCATGGAGTACCGTGCCCTCGCATCCCGTAACCTTGTCTTTGAAGAAGTACACGGGTGCTCGGCGAGGCTAGGGGCGTCGGTGCTGGTGGCGTCTTCCGGAAGCTGTGGTGCCTCCCGAGGTGACGGCGCCTCCAGAAGCTGGGTGCTTGGATGGAGGGCCTCTCCCGCCCTTGGTGTGCTCTACTGCGACGGCTGATCTTCTTCCGTTGCAGTGCTGGCTTCTGCGAGTTCCTTCTGATTCGGCCTTTCCTTAGCTCGGGTGGCCGCCGTGGTCTTGGCCTGACGCTCCTCCCTAACTACCACCAGGGCTGCGCTAGCGGAGTAGGGAGTGGCGGCGAGGTAGAGTACCAAGGGCTCCCCGGCCTTGAGGCCACCATCCTTTGGAGGGGTGGTCGGTACCTCTTGAGGTCTTGGAGCGCTTTGTCGGCCTCTTGGTCCATTCGAAGGGCCCCTTTTCTTCATCGGTGGAAGAAAGCGGCGCCACTCCCCCAATCGGGAGATGAAACGGCCCAGCGCCGTTCTGGCGCCCGTGAGCTTCGCATTTCCCTCGGGGTCTTTGGTGGGCTCATGTCCTCAACTGCCTTGACCTTTCTGGGTTGGCCTCGATGCCTCGGTGGGACATGAGGAAACCGGGAGCTTGCCCGAGGGAACTCAAACACACACTTCTCCGGGTTGAGTCGCAGGCTCACTGCGTTGAGGCTCGCGAAGGTTTCTTCCAGGTCTTGTATCAAGGTCTTGGCCTCGCGATACTTCACCATGATGTCATCGACGTAAGCCTCCACATTCTTCTCGAGTTGTGGGCCCAAGGTTATGTGCATGAGCCACTGGAAGGTTGCCCCCGCGTTGCGCAGCCCGAATGGCATGCATGTATAGCAGTACACTCCACACGGGGTTAAGAAGGCCGTCTTTTCCACGTCTTCCACCGCCATCTTGATCTGGTGATACCCGGAAAAAGCGTCCAAGAAGCATAACAGGTCACACTCGGCGGTGGAATCGACGATCTGGTCGATGCGAGGGAGCGGGAAGGGATCCTGCGGGCATGCTTTGTTGAGGTTGGTGAAGTCGACACACATGCGCTCCTTTCCTCCCTTCTTTGGCACCACCACGGGGTTGGCCAGCCAATCTGGGTATCGGACCTCGCGAATAACCCCTGCGGCTTCTAGCTTGCGGGTCTCTTGGATGATGAAGGTCTGCTTTTCGGTGGACTGCCTTCATATACCTTCCACAGGGCCTGCGTTGGGGCACACGTTGAGGTGGTGCTCGATTACGCCCGTGGGATCCCCTTGGTGATCGGGCTCCCAGGCGAACACCTTCTTGTTCGCACACAGGAACTTGACCAGGGCTTCCTCCTGTTCGGGCTCGAGGTTGGCGCCTATGGTGAAGGTGGCGTTTGTGGACCCATCCTCGTCGACAGGTATCTGCTTGGTCTCCGCCTTGTCTTGAGTGAACAACTGCTTCTTCTTGGTCGGTGCAGCCCCCTTGGGCTTGAGGGCTTCCGCATCGAGGGCTGCGCTGCGGCCGCCGTCTTGAGGGCGAGCCTGAGCACTCGCAGCGCACCTTCGGTATCCCCGGGCACGGTGAGGACGCCGCTGCTCCCGGGCATCTTCATGAGGTTGTACCCCGGGTGGGTTGCGGCCATGAATTTGGCCAATGTTGGATAGCCAAGGATGGCATTGTAGGGGAGGCCGATGGGGGCGATGTCGAAGTCGACCAGTTCCGTGCGGAAGTTGTCGTAGGTGCCGAAGGTCACCGGAAGCGGATTTGCCCCAAGGAGCTGGATGACCCTCCTCCCACGCCCGAAAAAAGGCCGGTGGGCATGACCGCTCCTGGGTATGCAGAGGAGGTTAAAGGCCTCAACTAAGAGTACGTTGAGGCTGGCGCCGCCGTCGATGAGGGTCCTGGTGACGGGAACCTGGCAGATGGTGGGTGTGCAGAGCATGGGGAGAGCATCCGAGCCGGCCGAGTTGGTGGGGTGGTCCCGAGAGTCGAAGGTCAGCCCGGCCGACGGCTCCGTCCGGCCCGAGGAGCCCCGCAGCGTGGAGGCGGCGCCGACCAGCGGACAAATGTCTTGACATGGCGGCTGGAAGGCGGCGCTGCGAGCCGCCAGAGGGCTGCGACAGCCGGAGGAACGGCGCGACGGGCGGGTGACGAGGAAGGCGCGGCTCCTCCCGGAAGGTCGCCGAGGCGCAGGGACGATGCTTGCTGCCCGTTCCCGCCGGGCGGTGGCGGTGTTGGCAATGGCGGTGAGGAGCAACGAAGCGCCCGCCGTCGGAAGCCGTCCGAGCGACATGGAGGCGAAGCGGCTCGGCGCTTCAGCCTTGGCGACAGCGTCGAACATGGTTGCGGTGGTCGGGGAAGAACGAGGCGACGGAAGGCAGATTGCGGCGCACCCCTACCTGGCGCGCCAAATGGCGGATTTCGGGTTCCGGCAGACCCTTGAGGTTCGAACACTGGGGTGCGCGCGGAGGTCCAACCCTCCACCGTCTCGCACCTCGTCGAATCGCTGGGACCTAAACTACTAAACGGGACAGCACAAGAGACACGAGATTTATACTGGTTCGGGCTACCATACTCCAGTGTGTGATGTGGTGGATTGCCTCTTGGGCTGATGAGGAACAATACAAGGAAGAACAGCCTCGTGAGGGTCTGTTCTTGGCGGGTGCGATGAACTGCTAGGTGGTGTTCAGTTGCTCTAGCTACCAGTTTCTTGATGAGGATTCCGATCCCCATACAGGGGTGGCTACTTCTATTTATAGGCGAAGGCCCTGGGCCTCTTCCCAAATATTGGCGGGAAGGGCGCCAACAATTAGCCATTTTGAAGGGAACATCGAATGCTTGTCGGGGATATACCCCGCGGTGTAAACCGGCCGGAAGTTAACCCGGCCGGACTTGGCGGTTTATTTGAGACCCCACTGACACTTGGCGGTTCACCGGCGACCCGTTCGGACCTGGCGGTTCACGACTCATTGGTAATCCGGCAGGCGGGTGCGAGGAGCGACAAGACTTGGTGGCCCAACGGGCGGTTCATGAAGGTCGGTTCATACTATGGTGGGCCGGTTTAAGAGGAAAGGCATAAGGAATATTTGTCTTACAAGGAGTTAAGACCTGGACTTGTATCCGGTTTGTATTAGAGATAGACTAGTCCTAATCCTAATAGGAGTCCACATGTAACCCACCCCTTCAGCATATATAAGGAGGGGCAAGGCTCCCCAAAGAGGGACAGGCTACAAGCAAGAAGAAACAATCTTAGGGCTAGGCACAAAGAGGAGAGCCGGTTTACGGCGACTCCCTCATGATGATAATGAGACCTAGCCTCAAACAGCATGTAGGGTTTTTACCGGATGATGTTTCCCGGGCCAAGCTGTCTAAATCTCTGTCTTGTGTTGCGTTTCTCGATTCCGCTCAACCCCTCTCAAGCTACCACATAGATGCGTTGGCCTCGCGACTAAGTCCTAACACTAAGGACATCTTCCGTGACAATTCCACGACAGTTGGCGCCCACCATGGGGCTCGCGCACGGTGGTGTCGAGTTCTTGAAGGGATCTCTCTCAGGGATCGAGAAACTCGCAATTGAATCAGATGAAAAAGAGTCGGCACGTAGCGATCGCATACGTGATTGGTCAGAGAAGAAGAAATTTTAGGGTTTGTGTGCGCCGCCCCGTGCGTGGCTCAGTGACTCGCCGAATCCGAAGACTGGTCAATATCTGCTGCAGCAACCGCCGTACAAACCGAGACGACGTCTACTTCGGCGAGTTATATGTGTCCTGGTCGGATTCTTGGTTAAAGCTACTCGCTGAATAAACAAAAACAACAAACAGTGACAGGAGTAATTCCCGAGAGGATTGAATTGCTACTGCTACACTCGTGGGAATTATGGTCAAGTACTAGTAGTTGCGCGATTTACGAGAGCTGATTGATTTTAGGAATAGTACTAGGTACTACTTCTAGTACGTGAGTTCTAATGAGAGCAAGTTTTGATTAAGTCAACTCCGATGCATCACATCAAGACTCAAGTAGCATCAAGGAGAGATTCCAGAGGAATAATATAGTACAAGCCGGGATCAAAATTGATCCAGACTCGGACTCGCCGGCCGTGCGCCCGTCTCCCGAGTTGCCGGGCGGCTCCGCCTCAGATCTGATCTTGTGGTCGTCGTCCTTGTGGCCAGGACGCCCCGGTCTCAACTCTGAGCCGTCGCTTATTCGAGCACGCCGCGCCTCCTTCTGCTGGTTGCTGCCATGGCCAAGCCGCCAGCACATCTCCGCTATCAGGCGTCGAGTGAGCAGCCTCGACAGCCGCCGCGATGACCCGCCGCCATGCTTTTCATCCGTGGTTGCAGCCCACGTCCGCGGCCTTCGTCCTTGAGCTTCGTTGAGCCGCCGCCTGCAAGCTCTCCTACGTGGAGTCGCTGCTGCCTTGTCGACCCGCTAACTAGCCGCCGCGGGTGAGCCGCCCCGGTCTTGGAGCCGCTCTGTGTCAAGTCGCCAAGCTGTCAATGACGAGCCGCCGGCCGTTTCCTCTGCTGTTCTTTTCCACTGTCGAGGCTTCAGACCAGTGCCTACGAGCAAACTGTTTTGCTCAGCCGCCATGGTTCTTCACAACCAGTGGAGGATCTTCAGAGTTCTTTACAACGACCAGAGATTATGTTCAAAGATTTCAAAGTTCAATTGACACAAAGTACAGCCTACGCCGGCTCCTGGAAAGATACCACATCAGCAGGTACGCAGTTTTGTTGGTCACCTCCACCGGCTCGCATCGCAGCGGCAATCTACATCCGCTTGTTTACCTCTGCCGGGCCCGGCCTTAAGCCGCCAGTGCGCTGCCTTCGTCCCTGAGGCGCCCTTACCTCGTTCACCCGCTTCTGCCATGCGTCGCTGTTGCACCGAGTCACCGCTCCTACCTCGAGTCGCCACTGGCGCGGGCTGCCGCGAGTCGCCGCCCTCACCCCTTGGCCTGTTTCTGTCGAGAGCCGCTGGCTCGCGAGTTGCCTTTGCTGGAGCAACAAGTGTGAGATACAGAAGAAAGAAGAGGCTGGGTGCAAATCACTGGACCAAACGCATGCACAGTCCAGGTTTCGAGGCTGAGTTATCCGCAGAACAAAATATGTGTATCCAGTATGAGTGCCTGAGATATAAAAATGCCAGGTGATATCCATCCAAGTTTATTTTACTAAACATATTGTTTTCGCTAAAGAACAATTACTTCGGTCTGTATATTTTTATGTGCAGCAAAGGTGGTGCCATGTTGTGCCTATGAAGTGTACGTCCGCGCCATCACGCACCGGCGTCTGCGCCTGTTTACTGATGGAACATGTGTGCACAAGTTGCCGCATGTGCAGCTTAATCTATATCAACCCGCCGGAGCCGCGTTGAGCCGCCCTTACCGTTTTGAGCTGCCGGGATTATATTAAGTCATCGGTCTGCCTGAGCCGCCGGAACTATATTGAATTGCCGGTCTGCCTGGGCCACCGCTGTGGTGACAAACGGATCATCCGTCATCCAAACACATCAGGTGATATCCATCTAAAATATCTTTTATTGGCACATATTATTGTCAAAGAGCAGTTTATCTTTGTCTTGGTCTGCAATATTGTTGATGCAGGACAATTGTTCACTATATCAAAACGACGCGGTTAACTCGCCCGTCCGTGCCGGTTTACGACACCAATATCCGGTTTACAATGCCGCGGCCGACTCATCTGTCGGAGCCGCCACTGATGATGCGGTCGTCTCTGATGTCCGTCTCTCGCGGCCTGGTCTACATCGACATACCGGGCCGCACCGTCTGCATGAGCTGTTTATTGGATATGAGCAAGTCACAGCTTGGGTAGCCCGGTTTTCTTTCAAATTGGAGGCAAATTATCATCAACCGCCGTAAATGCCTTTGGATGGCTCAATAGCGAGCACACAAGTCGCCACCATTACAGTTTTGGTTAACTTCAAATTGCGGTTGGAAGGAACCATTGGCCGAGATTCTTGACACGGCTCATACGGGATCATTTATAACCCGCCGCGATCATCACAACCTTACGTGAATTCACATCGTGTTATCAACACCAATGATATACAAGTTATGCGGTTTATATCACGGTCAAATATGGAGAGTTTCAAGCCAACTCCTCGAGTCACCTTGAGACTCGGGGCTCTGATGACATGACTAACCAAATCTTGCCAGCAAATTTAAGAACCCGGGACGATGGAGGAAAGATAACCCGGTCCGGAGGCTAATGTTATTTGAAGGCTGTCGAGAAAATTTCTGGCTTAGTAAGTATATAGCGATTACAAAATCCCGGCTCAATGAAGAAGTTCCGGATCATCAGAAAGGATTCCGGTTTAAAATCCGGCTCAAGGGAAGTCAGTCTCACTGAAGCTCTCAAGTATCCGATTTACGATCCGGTTCATGGGAAATATATTCTCCCACAAAACTCTCAAGCGCTCAAATCCGGTTTAAAAATGTCCGATTCAAAAAGGAATTAACTTCTCGCAAGTTCGAGTTGAAAGGCCATCAGAAAATTTCCGGCTGAAAATGAAGATTCCGGTTTACAATCCGGTTCAAGGGGAAGATGTCTCCCACAAAGCTTTGAAGCTCCCAATATCCGGTTCAAAATCCCGGTTCAAGAAGGATTTATCTCTTGCAAAAAGTTAAAGGGTGCCAAAGAGGACTTGCTGCCATGATGCGCGGTCCAAACATGGGTATCATGCCTTATTGGCTTATCATATTATTGGTCACTTGGGGGCTTGGTCGTATCCGAACCATAGCCACGCCTCTTGATCGGCCTAGTGCCACAATATCACTTAGGGGCTTGGTGGTGTCGAACCAATGCAACACCTTTTGATAGGCGAAAGCCACCCGGATCACTTGGGGACATGGTCAAGTCTGAACCGATCACGCCTCTTGATCGGCCTAAGGCCATAGAGTCACTTGGGGCTTGGTGAACCCGAACCATTGCCACGCCACTTGATCGGCATAATGCCACGGTTTCAGTTGGGGACCTGGCTGACTTGAACCATAGCTACACCTTATTGGGAGCTTGGTCGTGTCCGACCATGGTAACACCATCTGATCGGCTCAGTAAAGCCTCTTTGTGCAAATGGTCTTATCATTGCCTTTTCTTTCATATTTTTTTTATAACTGTTATTTGATTTTTGTTGCGTTTTTAAACCGACATTATTAATCCGTTTCAAACTGTCAATTACAAATTGGCGGAACACGGTCAAATCCTAATCCGGAGACTATCTGCCTGGTTTGATTTTACGTTACCATTTTATTATGGAGTAAACCGGTGTTCATTAACCCGGCTTGACTTTCAATTACAAATTGTCAGTACATGATCAAATCATAATCTAGAGACTATCCGCCCGATCTGGTTTGACTACGAGTCGCCAGTATTATATATGGTTAAGCCGGTGTTTATCACAACCCGGTACGGTTTCATCATAAACTGGCACAGTATGAAAGGAGTTACCATTACTCAAGATTGGGGTTATCACCCTTACTACAAAAAGTTGGTAAACCAATGATGTGATTCAATGTCACAGGTATGACATATTTCATTGATTATTCTTAAGTGCTGCCTTGGTTATAAACCTGGGTTATATGTTGGGCATTATGACCCGTCCGGTGGTAAACCGCCAGGACACTTTAAACTTGTTGTATGCAGAGACAGGTTGAATAAAGCATGATGATAAATTATCCGGAGTTTATTAAACCGGCCTGGCTTTAAGATGATAAGTCGCCAGTATATGATGAGAAATTATCGGTGTTTGTTAACCCGTCCTGGCTTTGGACTATAAGTCGCCAGTACATATTTGGATTGCGCCATTGGAATCATGCGCTTTTATTCAAATAGCCAAACTTGGTTGAATTTTCATTATGATATTGAACGAATAAGGTTTTTCATACCAGATTATGTTATCTTTAATAGCCAACACGGATGGATTTTTATTATGGTTATCAATAACCAATATGATAATTGAGGTTTTCAAAGTCGCTTTTAGCGCAATGGTTATCATATTATTAATGGATATGGTTTATTCTACAATTGAAGGAATAGTCCCGAGTCGCTGCAGGCTTACGACCCGGCACTTGGGGGCTACATTATTTAAATTGAGATTACATCAAATGTGCAAGTCTCATGTCGCTGCAAGCATGCACCATGACACTTGGGGGCTAATGCAAAGTAATTTTTTGCTCATATTATTGAAGACCCGACTCATCACATTATAATGAGTCGGCCCTTGGGGGCTACACATCATTGCTCAAATCTACATGATTATATCGTTACAAAGTCCTGCTCATTATTGCATAATGACCCGACCCTTGGGGCTACACTGGTTGAAGTTTTTATGAGTATAAGACAATTACAAGTCCGAGTTCTTTGCAAGCATGACAACCCGACACTTGGGGGCTACATAATATGGAGTATTCAGTTTTTACTAAGTGGTGGGATGAACAACATGGATTTCTTCTTAAGTGGCAGTATTTATATTGAAGCAAGTCTTAAGCCATCACTTTGTTACGCTCAAGACTTGGGGGCTACAGGTATTATATTATTATTAAAGAAATATTTTCAAATTCTACGATTGAGCAAACTAGGTTGACCCAAGGCGTCACCAATCATTATGACCATGGCTGCAACCTGGCGTCATTAATAATCATGAACTGGCGTTGGCAACAATCATGAACCGGTGTGTGCAACAATCATGACTCGAAATTATCAAGTTTTTATAACCCGACAGTCTTTGGCAATGATAAAACCGGCAAGTTCTGCATCTTCAAACCGGTTGAATATCAAATGAGTATTTCAAGACCAATATTTCTTAAACCGGCGCTTTGGAAGCCGACTCAAGTGGATTATTCTTCACAATATTTTTTCTATAAGAAGCCAACATCAGCAATTTGAGTATGAAGCTGGTTATTGACCCGGATTTTCTAGAAGGAGAAAATGACAAAGGACTTAAGGACGATCAGGTGCCGGTCTACAAGAATCCGTAACCCGGAGCACAGCCTGCCGAATTTGTTCTGGTGTTTATTTTGCAGCATAAGTTTACCATGGATAAATCCAAGCTAAACTTGGGGGCTAATGTCGGGGATATACCTCTTGGTGTAAACCGGCGGAAGTTAACCGGCGGACTTATGATTTATTTGAGACCCCGCTGACACTTGGCGGTTCACCGGCGACCCGTTCGGACCTGGCGGTTCACGACTCATTGGTAATCCGGCAGGCGGGTGCGAGGAGCGACAAGACTTGGTGGCCCAACGGGCGGTTCATGAAGGTCGGTTCATACTATGGTGGGCCGGTTTAAGAGGAAAGGCATAAGGAATATTTGTCTTACAAGGAGTTAAGACCTGGACTTGTATCCGGTTTGTATTAGAGATAGACTAGTCCTAATCCTAATAGGACTCCACATGTAACCCGCCTTCAAAGCATATATAAGGAGGGCAGGGCTCCCCAAAGAGGGACAGGCTACAAGCAAGAAGAAACAATCTTAGGGCTAGGCACAATGAGGAGAGCCGGTTCTGGCGACTCCCTCGTGATGATAATGAGACCTAGCCTCAAACAGCATGTAGGGTTTTTACCGGATGATGTTTCCCGGGGCCCGAAGCTGTCTAAATCTCTGTCTTGTGTTGCGTTTCTCGATTCCGCTCAACCCCTTTCAAGCTACCACATAGATGCGTTGGCCTCGCGACTAAGTCCTGACACTAAGGACATCTGCCGTGACAATTCCACGACAGGTACACTTATCCTGACTAAAGTTGGTCCTCGCCTGCCAAAGGCTCTGCTGATGACGCCTGCTTGGGCTCCACAATGACTCCCTTCCTGCCGTTGGGCTGGTCTTGGTCTCGTTGCACCTAAATGGATGCCTTTGCTTGATACTCTCGCCTGCGCTTGCTCCCTTTGCACCAAAGAGGAAGGGAGGACACTGCGCGGGCTGGCGCCCGAGTGGCGCCCTTGGTCGTCATGGCTTGCGTCACGGGCACCTCGCGAGGTACCCTGCCTTGAACTCTCCGCCTCCTCATGAGCCAGCCTGACGAGGCCGTGCTCGAGAAGCTCCTTGTCGTCCGCCCGAGGCAATCTGGCCCCTCGCAAGGGTCTTGAGCTTGCGTTGATAAAGATGGGCTGTGCTGGGCCTCCTTCGAGCCACGCCGCAGGCCGCAGGCAGGCAAGTCTGGGGACCCCCGTTCCCAGAACACCGACACAAACCATAATTCATATGGTGTCGTCTCAACGGATTTAGATGGTGCCCTATTTAAAGTGAATGCGATAGTCTCTAAAGCATAACCGCAAAATGATAGCGGTAGATCGGTAGGAGACATCATAGATCGCACCATATCCAATAGAGTACAATTATGACGTTCAGACACACCATTAGGCTGAGGTGTTCCAGGCGGCGTGAGTTGTGAAACAATTCCACATTTCCTTAAGTGTGTGCCAAACTCGTGACTCAAGTATTCTCCTCCACGATCTGATTGCAAGAACTTTATTTTCTTGTCACATTGATTCTCTACCTCGCTCTGAAATTCCTTGAACTTTTCAAAGGTCCCAGACTTATGTTTTATTAAGTAGACATACCCATATCTACTTAAGTCATTAGTGAGGGTGAGAACATAATGATAGCCATCGCGAGCCTCAATGCTCATTGGACCGCATACATCAGTATGTATTATTTACAACAAGTTGGTTGCTCGCTCCATTGTTCCAGAGAACGGAGTCTGGGTCATTTTGCCCAAGAGGCATGGTTCGCATGTGTCAAATGATTCATAATCAAGAGACTCCAAAATTCCATCTGCATGGAGTTTCTTCATGCATTTGACACCAATGTGACCAAGGCGGCAGTGCCACAAGTATGTGGGACTATCATTATCAACCTTACATCTTTTGGCATTCACACTATGAATATGTGTAACATCACGTTCGAGATTCAATAGAAATAAACCATTGACCAGCCGGGCATCACCATAAAACATATCTCTCATACAAATAGAACAACGATTATTCTCGGATTTAAATGAGTAGTCATCTCGCATTAAACGAGATCCAGATACAATGTTCATGCTCAAAGCTGGCACTAAATAACAATTATTGAGGTTAAAAACTAATCCCGCAGGTAAATGTAGAGGTAGCGTGCCGTCGGAAATCACGTCGACCTTGGAACCATTCCCGACGTGCATCGTCACCTCGTCCTTCGCCAGTCTCCGCTTATTCTGCAACTCCTGTTTTGAGTTACAAATGTGAGCAACCGCACATGTATCAAATACCCAGGAGCTACTACGAGCGCTGGTAAGGTACGCATCAATAACATGTATATCATATATACCTTTGGCGTTGCCGTCCTTCTTATCCGCTAAGTACTTGGGACAGTTCCGCTTCCAATGACCATTTCCCTTGCAATAAAAGCACTCAGTCTCAGGCTTGGGTCCATTCTTTGGATTCTTCCCGGCAACTGACTTACTGGGCGCGACAATTCCCTTTTTGTCCTTCTTGAAGTACTTCTTCCCCTTGCCTTTCTTGAAACTAGTGGTCTTATTCACCATCAACACTTGATGTTCCTTTTTGATCTCCACCTCCGTTGATTTCAGCATTGAATATAACTCAGGAATGGACTTCTCCATCCCTTGCATATTGTAGTTCATCACAAAGCTCTTATAGCTTGGTGGAAGCGACCGGAGGATTCTGTCAATGACCGAGTCATCTGGAAGATTAACTCCCAGTTGAGACAAGCAATTGTGCAACCTAGACATTTTGAGTAGATGCTCGCTGACAGAACTGTTTTCCTCCATCTTACAACTTAGAACTTGTCAGAGACTTTATATCTCTCGACCTGGGCATGAGCTTGGAAAATCATTTTCAGCTCTTGGAACATCTCATATGCTCCGTGTTTCTCAAAACACTTTTGGAGCCCCGGTTCTAAGCTATAAAGCATTCCACACTGAACCAGGGAGTAATCATCACTACTGGACTGCCAGGCGTTCATAACGTCTTGAGTTGCTGGGAAAATGGGTGCGTCACCTAGCGGTGCTTCAAGGACATATGCTTTCTTGGCAGCTATGAGGATGATTCTCAAGTTACTGTCGGCGTTCTGGGAATGGGGGTACCCAGACTTGCCTGCCTGCGGCCTGCGGCGTGGCTCAAGGGGTGGCCCAACACGGCCCATCTTCATCAGCACAAGCTCAAGACCCTCGCGAGGGGCCAAGCCTCGCGGGGCAGACGACAGGAAGCTTCCTCGGGCACGGCCTCGTCAGGCTGGCTCGCGAGGAGGCGGAGAGATCAAGGCGGGTTACCTCACGAGGTGCCCATGGCGCAAGCCATGACGACAAAGGGCGCCAGGTGGGCGCCAGCCCGCGCAGTGTCCTCCTTTCCTCTTTGGTGCAAAGGGGGCAAGCGAGGCAAGAGCATCAAGCAAAGGCATCCGTTTCGGTGCAACAAGACCAAGACCGTCGCAACGGCAGGAAGGGAGTCATCGTGGAGCCCAAGCCGGCGTCACCACCAGAGCCTTTGACAGGCGAGGACCAACTTGAGTCAGGATAAGTGTACTAGATGTTCCCCTTCAAAATGGCCAATTGTTGGCGCCCTTCCCGCTCAATATTTGGGAAGAGGCCCAGGGCCTCTGCCTGTAAATAGGACTAGCCTCCCACAGGGTAGAGAGATCCGGCATCCAGGAGAGAGGATCCAGCACCTTGAATCAGCAGAGAGAGAGAGAGAGCGGCTGAACTCCCACTAGCAGTTCATCGCACCAACCAAGAACAGACCCTCGCGAGGTTGTTCTTCCTTGTATTGTTCATCATTATCATCCCAAGAGGCAATCCACCACACCACAAACTAGAGTAGGGTATTACACCACAATGGTGGCCCGAACTAGTATAAACCCTGTGTCTCTTGTGTTGTTCCTTTCATAGCTTAGATCCTAATGAGGCGGCGAGGTGCAGGTAGGTAGAGGGCGAGATCTCCGCGCGCACCCCAGTGTTCAAACCTAGAGGGTCTGCCGGAACCCGAAATCCGACATTTGGCGCGCCAGGTAGGGGTGCGCCGAAATTCGTCTTCCGCCGCTCTGTTCTTCGCCGACCACCGCATCCATGCCAGACACTCGTCGGGCCCGCGCCGAGCGCCGAGGTGCTCTTGCTTCCCGCGTCGCCCAGACGGCCCCCGTCGGCGGCCGCCCCCGCCGTTCCCCGTCACCTGCCGTCAACGCTGCCACCGGCCCGGTGGGGAACGAGCAGCAAGCATCTTCACAGCATCCGTCCGTGAGGCGAGACGGCCGCACTGCCACTCCTTCACTCGCCCCAGCTGGTTCTTTGTCTCGCGCGCTCCGCGCGCCCATGGAGGCTCGAGCTGCGCTCATCGCGGCAAACGAGCTCCTATGCTACCGCCTTGTCGACGATGTCTACGAAGAGTGGCTCGACCACGTCGCTGAGCTCGTCCGCGCCGTAGGGGGCTCCCCCGCGCCGTCCTTCTCGCTGCACCGCGCCCTGCCCTGCGCGGGCGATGAAGCTCCAGGGGCGCCTCAGCCGCCTCCCACTCAAGAAGGCTCCCTGGCCCTAAGGCGCGTTCCCCCTGGGCGGAACCCACTCCGTCTGGCGCCAGCGCAGCAAGAGCAGAGCTGTCAAGAGGTCCCTCGCCCCCAAGAAGCTGCCCGGGTGCTCCCTGCACCGGCTCGTCACGACCACGCTCCTGCTCCAGCACGCCAAGACCACGCGCTGCTCCTAGCTGCAGCGCAAGGGGACCCGCAAGACCAGGCTCTTCGTCACCAAAGGCCTCCCGTGGCCACAGCAGGCTGCCGCGCCTTCACCACCGAGCTACGCAACGTCTCGTGGCCCGACAAGTTCAAGCCAGACCTGCCTCCTCGCTATGACGGCACGGCCGACCCTGTGGAGTTCCTCCAGCTTTACGAGCTGGGCATCGAAGCCGCCAACGGGGACGAGTAGGTCATGGCGAACTGGTTTCCCATGGCCCTCAAGGACGGAGCCCGCACTTGGCTCCTGAACCTGGCTCCTGGCACGATCTCCTCTTGGGACGAGATGCGCACCCGCTTCACCGCCAACTTCCAAGGTACTCGCGACCGGCCTCCTGTCGTGAGCGACATGCGCCGCATCAAGCAGCAACCAAGGGAGACCCTGCAGAAGTACATCCAGCGCTTCAACAACGCACGCCTCAAGATTCCCAAGGTGACCGAGGAGGCCATCATCTCTGCCTTCTCCGACGGTGTGCATGACGTCAAGATGAAGGAGGAGCTGGCGATGCATGAATATCTGTGCACTTCCTTGGAGATGTTCAACTTGGCGACCAAGTGCGCCAGGGCTATGGAAGGGCGCCTTTCCCTCCTCGAGCTGCCAGCCACAGACCCAGAAGAGAAGAAATCCAAGGCCAAGGACATGAAGCGCAAGGGGGCTGCCGTGCTCGCGGCAGAACCTGACACCAAGCGGGGCAGAGATCAGCCCGAGTCTTCCAAGGGCAGCCGGTACTGTGTGTACCACGACCTCCACAACCACAACACCAACGAATGTCAAGAGCTCCGAGCCATGCGAGAAGGGAGGATCGGCCGACGCCCTGACCGCAATGATCGAGGCTACGACCGAGGAGGAGGAAGGAACGCAGGACGCTGGGAAGACCGTGGCCCTCGCCATGGGTGGCGCGATCGACCTCGCGAGGATCGCTGGCAGGATCAGCCTCACAAGGGAGATTGGTGGGATCAACCTCGCGAGGATCGCCCGCAAGGAAACGCATGCCTCCCTCCTCTGCCGCCGCAGCCAAGGAGAAACGAGGACCATCATCAGGACAAGGGGGCTGGGGGCTTCCAAGAACCGCGCTCGATCGCTTGCATCCTGGGCGGAGCTCAAGCCCCAGCCGCTCAACGCATCTTCAAGCAGTTCGCCTGCGAAGTGAATGCAGTCCTCCCCAAGCTCGAAGCCACGCGCCCTCTCAGGTGGTCAGCGTGCACCGTCACGTTCAGCTCAGCAGATCAACTCAAGTGCGCGACCACAGCCGGAGTCCTCCCGATGCTTTGTTCCCCAATCATCAACAACGTGCAAGTCACCAGGACCGTCATCGACGGTGGAGCAGGGCTCAACGTCCTGTCCGTAGAGATATTCAACAATCTCCAAGTGCCATACAATCAGCTTCAGCCAACCAAGCCCTTCTCCGGAGTCACCGATGGCTCCACGGTTCCGATTGGGCAGGTCTGCCTCCCTGTCACCTTCGGGGCGCGCGACAACTACCGCACCGAGCTCATCGACTTCGCTGTCGCCCACATTTGCCTGCCATACAATGCCATCCTCGGGTACCCAGCTCTGGCCAAGTTCATGGCCGTGACCCATCACGGCTACAATGTCCTCAAGATGCCAGGAAGCGGCGGAGTCATCATGGTGCCTTGTGAAGAGAGAGACGCAGTGTGCTCCCTGGAGCGAGCCTTTCAAGCCGCATCACTTGAAGACCCAGATCGCAAGAGCATGAGGCTCCCTGAGACCGCTCCCAAGAAGAAGAAGACATTGCCAGGCCCGACCCCTCGGGAGGCAGGCCGCTCAGGGTCCACGCATGCTCAGGGGGCACCACTTTCTGTCGCATAGGAAGGCGCGCCCGACGCCCTCCTCAAGCAAGGCTCGGGGGCTCTCTCCTGGAGGGCCACCGACCTTGCCAAGGTCACGAGGGAGGCGCTTGCGCACCCCTTGGAGGCGTGCTTCAAAGCACGTTTCCCTCAGGAAGGAGCAAGGCAAGGAGGGCCAAACCCTCAGGAGTTCATCAGTCAGATCACGCAGGAGTTGCAGGAGTCAGGAGTCGTGAGTGGCAGCCGCCGCTTACCCGCCGTAGCTCCCCATCCAGGTGAGGATGGTGGGATGCGCGTCTGCATCGATATCCCAGGGCTCAACCGAGCCGCCTCTCAGGAGCACTTCTGGCCCTCACGCGTGGGGCGCTGCAAAGGCCCACCCAACAGCGACGTTCGCATGCCCTACGGCGTGCCGAACGCGGCCGCCACGTACCAGCGCCTCATGGGGAGCATCCTGGAGGCTCAAGAGGCCAGGAGTTCCGCAGTCCTGGCGGAGATGGAGATGGTCCACGAGGAGCCACCAGCGCCTCCGGAGCCTCCCAAGGCTCCTGGGCCTGGGGGCTCGTGAAGATCGGTTTCCGCAGCCCACGGCGTCTGCTACTTCAACATCCCTTCGTCCTCAACGTTATCAGGTGACATCCTTCAAGTTTCATTTCCAGCTGGGAGCACCCTCCAGGGCTGCATCATTCCCAGGCCGCGTGGGTCCGTCCCTACGGCATGTATCCCTTTTACTTCATGTTCCTAGCTTACTTTGCTGGGGGCGCCCCTCGGGCTGCATCATCCCCAAGCCGCTCGGGCCAGACCCAGCGGCATGTACCCCTCTTGCGTTTATTTTGGGTCATGCGTTCGACCCATCATGATTGTTATTTGATGCCTATCCACGGCACCCCTTCTTCCTTCATGTCGGCCGCTTGCACGTTAAAGGGGGGGGGGTACCTGAGCATCGCGACTCATGGGCTCAAAATGGCTCTCCAGCCCACACCCTATGGCCTTGTCCACGGCATCGCGACTGGCATACCAAATGGTGAGACTTCGCTCGAGGGCGGGACCCGAGGACGAGAGCGTCGGCATCTAACCAAATTTGCGAGGACACATCACAAGTTAAGGCTCAGTGCGCAAGAACCCGCCTTGAGGTAGGGCCCGTGAGTCCCGCTACTGGCTCACGGGTGCCCAGATACACCTCGTCAGCCCTACCGTGCCAGCCACGTGTCGTATGGGCTATACACGCCCACGGGGCTCCTCCCGAGGGGAGCCCTCCCACGCACTGATGGAAGCACCATGCTCCGCGCTGGCCGATTTACACGCCGAGGAGCGGCTATGCCCGTACACATACGGAAGCGCTTATGCTCCGCTGGTGATAAACAATCGAGGGTGGCCCCGCCCCATCAACCTCGGGGAGCCCAGAGCTCGATGTTCGGCCTCGCCATAGCGCCTCCCTCGGGAGTGCTTTGCGAGGGGCTGAGCACGGGGAGCTACCTTTGGAGTCACGCCCAGATGTACGCCACCCAGCCAGGCCCCTCGGGCCTGGTTCATTGCACGTCTCTCCCCGAGCGGAGCCAAGGTACGAAGGTCGTTTGAGCATCAAGGGGGACTCCTGAGCATCGCGACTCATGAGCCTAACTGGTCACGTAGCCCCTCACTCCTTAGTTCCGAAAGGCTAACAGCGGTTGAGGTATGCGTGGGGCTGGGCTCTGCAGATGTAGAATGGTAGATTCACCCACACATCTCACCTCCCTACTTGTTGTTCGTGCGCCAAGGGGGACTCTTGAGCGTCGCGACTCAGGAGCCTAACTTTTCACGTAGCCCCTCACTCCTTGGTCCCCTCCTGGTTTCCTGTCGGGGCTAACAGCGGCTGAGGTATGCGCGGGGCCGGGCTCTGCCGGTGTAGAACATAAGCAAGTAGGAAGGAGAAGCGCAAATCTCAAGGAATTTAAAAGCAAACATTACAATCCATAACTATTATCACAACACCAAACGCAAGTTTAAACGCCTCCCTGAGGCATGATGCATGTTGCAGGAAGCAGAACAGGAGCCACAACGGAGTCACTTGTCGACGATGGAGCCACGCCGAGCAGGTTCGCCTCGTGAAGCCCCAGGACCGGCAGCGCCTCGCTTCGGCTTGGTGCTGAAGGCCCAGAACTTCGACAGCAGAGCCTCTGCTCGACCCTTCACGGCCCCAGCAGCGGCAGCGGCAAGCTCGCCGCTCACTGGCTCCAGCAGGCTGTCGAGGTCGACGTTGGGATCACGAAGGTAGACGTGGGTAAGGACCCGCGTCGGTATGCGCAGAAGACAGGACACGCGCCTCGGCCTCAACCGTAGGGCCAAGGCCAAGGGTGACATCTTCAAGAGCGCGGATCAGGAAGGGAAGCAGCTTGGCGGGGCCGTCCTCGGCGCCGGCCAGCGGGCTTTCCAGGCCGCTGTCGTAAAGCGACCTTAGCAAGGTGCGAGCCTTCACCTCCATCTTCATGAAGGCCTCGCGGTCCTCGGCAAGAACCCGCGCCTTGCCGTCCAGCTCGGCCTTCTTCGCCTCCAACTCCTGCTCCAGCGCACCCAGGCGGTCACGGCGCCTGTTAAGCTTGGCGTCCCGGTCCTTGACGGCCGCCTCACGAGCCTTCATGTCTTCCTCCTTCTCTTGGCGAATGCGGGCCTCCTTGGCAAGCTGGTCCCGCAGGGCCTGCAGCTCGCTCTCCAGCGCTTTGCAACGACCTCGGAAATCGGCTACCTCCCCCAAGGCGGTGTCGCGAGCAGCCTTCGCTCCAAGGACGGCCTGCTTCTCCTCGTCGCAAGCCATCGAGGCCTGAACCAGCGCCGCTCGAATCAAAGCGTCAGAGCGAATCCAGCCAGAGGCCAGCTCCAAGCGCCCGGCCACCAAGCGAGGGTCGGCGCCCAGAAGATCTTGCCGCAGCCGGTCCAATTCAGTAGCAGCACGATCCAGGACAGTGGGAGGTGTAGGAGAGACAACAGTTGGTGGAGTAGGAGGAGAGGACGGCAGCAGAGCCACAAGATCTCGAGGCGGAACTGCCGCCCCAACAGCTGTGGCGGGGGCATCAGGCAAGGATACCTCAGGAGTCGCTTGGGCCATGGGGGCTGAGCTTGCCCCAGCCAGCTCCGCCAGGCCTCGCGAGGATGACCGGGCAGGAGAGGCCCGTGTCTTGCCGTCGCCTTCCTTCGCAGGCAGAGGCGCTGCCGCAGACGGAGCCTTAGGAGCCCCCTTCAGCTTCTTCGCCGCAGGCGCCAGCCTAGCCAAGAGATACAGATATCAAGCCTCAGCGACAAAGCAAGGAATAAAACAAGAATCAAGCACTTATTGGTCATCGCTCGCGAGCTCGAGCAACCTCCGGCCATACTTGAAGCCCGAGAGCCGGCTGCAGGGATCAGCCTCAAGAGGCCCGGAAGCAGGAGGCGCGTCTGCGGATCACCTCGGAGCTGGGGCAGACCCGCGGGGGACCATCCCAGTCCTGTCCTTTTTCGGGATCGGGGGCAAGTTCTCGCCGCCCCGCTCGTCGCCATCCTCATCGTCGTTGCTCGGTAAGAGGCGGAGAGCGCGGGACCTGCGCCGGGGGAGCGGCGCTCTCGACTCCCCGTCGGTCACCTTGGAGTCAGGCCCCGCTTCCCGCTCCTCTTCTTCCTCCTCTTCGCTGGAGTCACTGGAGGACACGTTCACCGTCGCCAGGGCCGCCGGGTCCTCGGGAACCTCCGCGGGCACGGGCCCGTTCCCATTGAAGACGGGCATGGATTCCACCGCCTGCTCCCAATCATCTCGAAGGAACAGGGGCACATGAGCACCCTCCAGCCTCGCCACGTCTCCCCCGACCAAAGATTTGAGGACCGCGGCCAGATCTTCGTCGGCCAAGACTGCGGGGCTCAGGCGGGGCCTCCACAGCGGGAGCGAGTACTGACAAAGCGGGGCCACCTGATGCTCCAGGAACTCCCTCAGGAGCGACGCACCAGTTAGCTTTGCCGCCGCCATGTTGCTCGGCCGCAGATCCGTGTCCATCTTCTCCAGCACCGGCTTCACGCGGGGGTCCACGAGTTCCACGCGAGACCAATCGTCGAAGGTCGTGGGGTGCTCCGTGGGCAGAATCAGCCGAGGGTGGATGCGCCCAGCATCTACCATGACCCACTTGCTCCTAAAGCCCTCAATCCTCTTCCCGGGCTTCGAGATGGCGTTGGAGCTGCCATACGCGACAAAGCTCGTGCACGCGGAGATGGGACCGCGAGAGGTCCGGAGGGAGAAGTAGTGGCGCAGCAAGGCCACTGAGGGCTGTACCCCGACGTGAGCCTCACAGTAGTAGGTGAAGATCGCCAGAAGAAGAACAGAGTTGGGGTGGAGGTGCAGAGCTTGCAATTTGTAGTGGCGGAGGACAGAGAAGAAGAACTCAGAAAAGGGAGGCACCAAACCGGCAACAATGGCGCTCACGAAGAGCGGATAGAAGGTGCTCCCTTGGCCCTCGGGAAGGGCGGAGCCAACCTTGAACACCTCTGCCCTGTCGATGCCTTACGCCGCCACCATCCGGCGCACCCGGGCAAGGCCCTCTTCCGACACATTCGGCGATTCCAAGGCGGCTGAGTACCAAGCTCCGGCCAGGGTCTGGCGAGGCGCCATGTCTTGCTAGGGCACGCGGTCGAAGTAGATCTGGAGATTTCAGAGGCAGGAAGGAAAGGCGCAAGAAAGGGGATCTGGGCAGTGACCAGAGGAGACGAGGGAAGCAAAGCCTAGACAGACGCCACTCTTTTGTCGATTCGCGCAGTTGCTAAGGCGCCCACGTCCAACCAACCACCACGCGGCGCCCGAGGCCGCAGTTGTTAGGGGCTCAAGCGCCAGACTTGCCCCTTCGCTTCTCTGCTCAGCCATGTCCAGTGCGCCTTTGGGCCCGGGGCAATCCGGCGTGCTCGGGAACGGGGTACCAGACTTGCTCGCTCATGCCTGCGGGCGTGGCTCAAGGGGTGGCCTAGTACGGCCCATCTTCATCAGCACAAGCTCAAGACACTCGCGAGGGGCCAAACCTCGCGGGGCGGGTGACAGGAAGCTTCCTCAGGCACGGCCTCGTCAGGCTGGCTCGCGAGGAGGCGGAGAGATCAAGGCGGGGTACCTCACGAGGTGCCCATGACGCAAGCCATGACGACCAAGGGCGCCAGGCGGGCGCCCGCCCGCGCAGTGCCCTCCTTTCCTCTTTGCTGCAAAGGGAGCAAGCGCAGGCAAGAGCATCAAGCAAAGGCATCCGTTTTGGTGCAACAAGACCAAGACCGTCGCAACGGCACGAAGGAAGTCATCATGGAGCCCAAGCTGGCGTCACCACCAGAGCCTTTGACAGGCGAGGACCAACTTTAGTCATGATAAGTGTACTAGATGTTCCCCTTGAAAATGGCCAATTGTTGGCGCCCTTCCCGCTCAATATTTGGGAAGAGCCCAGGGCCTCTGCCTATAAATAGGACTAGCCTCCCACAGGGTAGAGAGATTTGGCATCCAGGAGAGAGGATCCAGCACCTTGAATCAACAGAGAGAGAGAGAGCGGCTGAACTCCCACTAGCAGTTCATCGCACCAACCAAGAACAGACCCTCGCGAGGCTGTTCTTCCTTGTATTGTTCATCATCATCAGCCCAAGAGGCAATCCACCACACCACAAACTAGAGTAGGGTATTACACCACAATGGTGGCCCGAACTAGTATAAACCCTGTGTCTCTTGTGTTGTTCCTTTCATAGCTTAGATCCTAGTGAGGCGGCGAGGTGCAGGTAGGTAGAGGGCGAGATCTCCGCGCGCACCCCACTGTTCGAACCTAGAGGGTCTGCCGGAACCCGAAATCCGACAGTTACGGACCCAATCCGTATAGTTGCTACCATCGTCTTTCAGCTTGGTTTTCTCTAGGAATGCATTGAAGTTGAAGGCAACATTAGCATGTGCCATAGGATCAACAAGATAGATTGTAAAGACAATTTTACATTAAGTTCATGATAATTAAGTTCATCTAATCAAATTATTTAATGAACTCCCACTCAGATAGACATCCCTCTAGTCGTCTAAGTGATACATGATCCGTATCGACTAGGCCGTGTCCGATCATCACGTGAGACGGACTAGTCATCAACGGTGAACATCTCCATGTTAATCGCATCTACTATACGACTCATGTTCGACCTTTCGGTCTCTCGTGTTCCGAGGACATGTATATACATGCTAGGCTCGTCAAATCAACCTAAGTGTTTCGCATGTGTAAATTTGTCTTACACCCGTTGTATGCGAATGTTAGAATCTATCACACCCGATCATCACGTGGTGCTTCGAAACAATGAACCTTCGCAACGGTGCACACTTAGGGGGAAGACATTTCTTGAATTTTTTTAGTGAGGGATCATCTTATTTATGCTACCGTCGTTATAAGCAAATAAGATGTAAACTTTATAAACATCACATGCAAATCATAAAGTGACATGATATGGCCAATATCATCTTGCGCCTTTGAGCTCCATCTTCGAGGCGCGTCATAATCACCATCGTCACCGGCATGATACCATGATCTCCATCATCATGATCTCCATCAACGTGTCTTCATGAAGTTGTCTCGCCAACTATTACTTCTACTACTATGGCTAATGATTAGCAATAAAGTAAAGTAATTACATGGCATTTACATTGACTCGCAGGTCATACAATAAGTTAAGACAACTCCTATGGCTCCTGCCGGTTGTCATACTCATCGACATGCAAGTCATGATTCCTATTACAAGAACATGATCAATCTCATACATCACATATATAATTCATCACATCCTTTTGGCCATATCACATCACATAGCATACCCTGCAAAAATAAGTTAGACGTCCTCTAATTGTTGTTGCATGTTCTACGTGGCTGCTATGGGTTTGTAGCAAGAATGTTTCTTACCTACGCAAAATCCACAACGGTGATATGCCAATTGCTATTTACCCTTCTTAAGGACCCTCTTCATCGAATCCGATCCGACTAAAGTGGGAGAGACAGACACCCGCTAGCCACCTTATGCAACAAGTGCATGTCAGTCGGTGGAACCTGTGCCACGTAAGCATACGTGTAAGGTCGGTCCGGGCGGCTTCATCCCACAATGCCGCCGAATCAAGATAGGAGTAGTAATTGTAAGCAAATTGAACAAATCATCACCCACAACTACTTGTGTTCTACTCGTGCATAGAATCTACGCATAGACCTAGCTCATGATGCCACTATTGGGGAACATAGTAATAATACAAAAAATTTCCTACGTGTCACCAAGATCAATCTAGGAGATGCTAGCAACGAGAGAGAGGGAGTGCATCTTCATACCCTTGAAGATTGCTAAACGAAAGCGTTACAAGAACGCGGTTGATGGAGTCGTACTCGCGGCGATTCAAATCGCGGAAGATCCGATCCAAGCCCCGAACGGACCGCACCTCCGCGTTCAACACACGTACAACCCGGGGACGTCTCCTCCTTCTTGATACAGCAACGGGAGATGAGAGGTTGAGGGAGAGCTCAACACGACGGCGTGGTGGAGGAGCTTGTGGTTCTCCGACAGGACTTCGCCAAGCACTACGGAGGAGGAGGAGGAGTTGGAGGGTGGAAGGGCTGCACCAGGGAAAGGGTGCGGCTGCCCTCCCACCCCCCACTATTTATAGGGTGAAGGGGAGAGGGGGACGCCCCCCTAGATGCATCTAGAGGGGGGAGGGGGGTGGAGGTCAGGTGGGGGAGACTTGCCCCCAAGTAGGTGGGAGGCGCCCCCACCCCCTAGGGTTTCCAACCCTAGGCGCCTTGGAACCTTGGGGGGGTGCACCAGCCCACCAAGGGGCTGGTCCCCACCCATATTCAGCGCACTAAGTCCTCCGGGGCAGGTGGCCCTACCCGGTGGACCCCCGGACACATTTTGGTGGTCCCGGTAAAATACCGATAACCCCTGAAACTATTCCGACGACTGAAACTGGACTTCCCATATATAAATCTTCACTTTCGGACCATTCTGGAACTCCTCATGACATCCGGGATCTCATCCGGGACTCTGATCAACTTTTGTTAACCACATACAATTTCCATAACAACTCTAGCGTCACCGAACCTTAAGTGTGTAGACCCTACGGGTTTGGGAACCATGCAGACATGACCGAGACATCTCTTCGTCCAATAACCAATAGCAGGATCTGGATACCCATATTGTCTCCCATATGTTCCACGATGATCTCATCGGATGAACCACGATGTCGGGGATTCAATCAATCCCGTATACAATTCCCTTTGTCCATCGGTATGTTACTTGCCCGAGATTCGATCGTTGGTATCCATATACGTTGTTCAATCTCGTTACCGGCAAGTTTCTTTACTCGTTCTGTAACGCATGATCCCGTGGCTAACTCCTTGATAACCCACAAGTATAGGGAATCGCAACAGTTTTCGATAAGTAGGAGTGTCGAACCCAACGAGGAGCTAAAGGTAGAAAAAATATTCCCTCAAGTTCTATCGACCACCGATACAACTCTACGCACGCTTACGTTCGCTTTACCGGAAACAAGTATGAAACTAGAAGTACTTTGTAGGTGTTTTGGATAGGTTGCAAGGTAATAAAGAGCGCGTAAATAAAAGCTAGGGGCTGCTTAGATAAAGACACAACTAAATTAGTTTTAGTAAAGAGCTTTTTGTTACGAGAAAGTTATTTGTCCCTAGGCAGTCGATAACTAGACCGGTAATCATTATTGCAATTTTATTTGAGGGAGAGGCATAAGCTAACATACTTTCTCTACTCTGATCATATGCACTTATGATTGGACCTCTAGCAAGCATCCGAAACTACTAAAGATCATTAAGGTAAAAGCCAACCATAGCATTAAAGTATCAAGCCCCCTTTATCCCATACGCAAACAACCTACTTACTCGGGTCTATGCTTCTGTCACTCATGCCACGCACCATAAGAAAATCAAGAACATATTGCAAACTTTACAGCGGGAATCCCTCGTGCTTGCGCGACACGGAGAGCACCATAGGAGAGAACCAATAATAAAACATGCAAATCAAACCAATCTTGATCATCAAATAGCCCATAGGACAAAACATATCTACTCAAACATCATATGATAGCCATACAACATTGGGAAATAATATATAGCGTTGAGCACCATGTTTAAGTAGAGATTACAGCGGGTAAGAGAGAGGTTACACCGCTGCATAGAGGGGGGAAGAGTTGGTGATGATGGCGGTGAAGTTGTTGGTGAAGATTGCGGTAATGATGATGGCCCCCGGTGGCACTCCGGCGCCACCGGAAGCGAGGGAGAGAGAGCCCCCCTCCTCCTTCTTCCTTGACCTCCTCCCTAGATGGGAGAAGGGTTTCCCCCTCCGAGATTGGATCTGTCTCTCTATGTTTCTGCGTTCTCTCTGCTGCCCTTTCACTGTTTCGTATATATATGGAGATCCGTAACTCCGATTGGACTGAAACCTTCGCCGTGATTTTTTTAACCAAAAATTAGCTTTCTTGCAGCTGAAGAAGGGCATCAACCGCCTTACGGGTGGTCCATGAGGGTCAGGGGCGCGCCCAGGGGGGCAGGCGCGCCTGTCGGTGTCAAAACCGGCGGATCTCGGGTAGGGGGTCCCGAACTATGCGTCTAGGCAGATGGTAAAAGGAGACAAGGGACACGATGTTTTTACCCAGGTTCGGGCCCTCTCGATGGAGGTAAAACCCTACTCGTTATATGGACGAGTCCGACGCGCAGATTGTTGTTCGTCCATGAGTAGATCTACCACGAGATCAGAGAGGCTAAACCCTAGAAGCTAGCCTATGGTATGATTGTTGTTCGTCCTACGGACTAAAACCCGCCGGTTTATATAGACACCAGAGAGGGCTAGGTTTACACAGAGTTGGTTACAATGGGAGGAGATCTACATATCCGTATCGCCAAGCTTGCCTTCCACGCTAAGGAAATTCCCATCCGGACACGGGACGAAGCCTTCAATCTTGTATCTTCATAGTCCAGGAGTCCGGCCAAAGGTTATAGTGCGGCCATCCGGACACCCCCTAATCCAGGACTCCCTCAGTAGCCTCTGAACCAGGCTTCAATGACGACGAGTCTGACGCGCAGATTGTCTTCGGCAGTGCAAGGCGAGTTCCTCCTCCGAATAATTCATAGAAGATTTTGAACACAAGGATAGTGTCCGGCTCTGCAAAATAAGTTCCACATACCACCGTAGAGAGAATAATATTTACACAAATCCAATCTGCTGACGTATTCCGCAGCATGATATCACACCACGGCCAAGCCTTTATTCAAATCGTTTTTACTGTCCCACCTCAGCGCACTTAGCGAGGCGGTTTCCTTGGCATGTCTTATTGAAGCAGAGATCGTGTCCCCTTATTCCGGGATTCTCATCAATACGGGCGTGGGTAACCCAACCGTGCCATTAATTACAGCGCTTGGGAGATAAGCGGGTTTTACCAGGCTGATGGGGACGTGCAGTCTCGTCCGCCCATATAAGGGGATAAGGATCCACCTTTTTCATCTACGCCTTCTTCCTCCTTTGCTTATCCATTTTCGCGCACTCGAGATCCAACGCCCAAGTCCGCACTTCCCACCTCAACCTTCTCCAGCCATGTCCGGAGCGGGAGGCAGGTGGATGGTTTCCTCCGTCATGGAGGGGCACATCAAAAAGTTGAGGAAAGTCGGATACTTGTCCAACGACATCGCGCACAGGCTTCCAGACAAGGGGCACCTCATCCCCACCCCTGTGCCCCATGAGAGGGTGGTGTTCCTCACCCATTTCCTCCGCGGACTAGGTTTCCCACTTAACCCATTTGTCCGGGGGCTCATGTTCTACTACAGCCTGGATTTCCACGATCTGGCCCCGAACTTCATCCTCAACATCTCGGCGTTCATCGTCGTGTGCGAGGCCTTCCTTTGCATCCAGCCCCACTTCGGCTTATGGATGAAGACCTTCAATGTCAAGCCGAAGGTAGTGGGCGGCCGCCAAGCGGAGTGCAGAGGTGCCATGGTGGGCAAGATGCCCAACGTCCTATGGCTCGAGGGCTCCTACGTGGAGACCATAAAGGGGTGGCAATCGGGATGGTTCTACATCACCGAGCCGCGTGACCCTAAATGGGCAGCGGCCCCCGAATTCCGATCTGGCTTCCCTACACGGCTCACCTCCTGGAAAGAGACGGGCCTGTCGTGGGGTAATTCGGAAGAGCTGACCGGACTCCAAACCTATGTCCAAAACCTAGTGAACAAGAAGCTCAAACTTGTCAACGTAGTCCAAGTCATGCTCATCCGCCGGATCCTCCTGTGCCAACAACGAGCTTTCAGCTTGTGGGAGTTTGATCCGGCACAACACCGAACCCTGAGCAGGCTCTTCGACACTACGTACGAAGACGCCTGGAAGGTGCTGTTCAAGGGCGCGAGGCTCCCGCATCCGCTACCGAGGATCGCGGATTCAGCGAGCAGCATGAAGCCAACGCGGTAAGCTATTTTACCCTTTAAGGGATACTTGTTTTTCATAGTTTGACTCTATGCGGGATCTAAACTCCCCTTCCTTTGACAGGATTGGCAGAAGACGTCCGGGCATATTGACTGTCCGGCTCCCTTGCCATAAGATCCAGCAGACACCCGCTTGACGGGGCTGCTGGTTCCGGCACCTTACGTGGTGCCAGAGAAAAAGGCCAAGAAGAAGGCCACGGGAACTCGGAAGAGTTCCCGGCGCCTGGTGGTGTCAGACTCATCGTCCGATGACTCCGAGGCGGACTCCTCTCGCGAAAACGAGGAGGAGGAAAAAGAGGTCTCTCCCCCAGCGGGAGGAGAGAAGAAAAGGAAGGCCGCCCCAACTGGGGGGGCCGGAGGGTCCAAGAAGGGAAGGACCCTTCCTCCGGACTACTCCACCAACGCCGACGAGGAGTGGCCATCCAGGGCCAAGCCCCTGGCAAAATCGTAAGTATCCGGATACCAGAATAACTCATGTCGTTCCTTTGTTGCACAGTATCTTCTGACGCCGAATATAATCATGCAGTCCGCCCAAGGCCGGGCTCGATGCTTCGTCGAGCGGCTCCCTGGGTTCGTCGGATGTGAATAGCACTTCATTTCCGCCCGCCTCCTCTCCTCGCGCTGCGGATGATGCCGAGGTGGAGTCCCAAAATGGTCCAAGCCAGGAGGAGGTGGTCCTGGAGGCGCCGCAAGGCGACCTCCCGGACTCCAGGCGTAAAGGGGACAAAACCCCCAAGGGCTCCAAGTCCGGCCCTAGGCCGGACACCGCACCGAAAGCTTCAGTGGTTCCGGAGTCCGGCAGGCGCCCCCCTAGTAAGAAGGGCAAGCCTACGATGCCGGTGACCTCCGTCCAACCGGAGGCACCGGATAATTTGCTGGAGGTGCTTAACGGCACCTCCATCGACGAGGAACACCGCACTATTATGAGTGCGGTGATCCAGAAGGTTCAGTTCGCCAAGAGCAGGCTGACGGAAGCCTGTGCCAGCCTTCTAACAGGCTTTGAGGTATGTATTTGAGATATGTAAAAATATTACCGCATAGACAGTAGCCCGTGATGCTCAGTTTGGTGTTCGGAAAGAAAAGCTGAACTGAGGATCAAAAAGATATACGCAGGAGTCTAACATAAGTATGTCAATATGGGAATGCAGGCTGCTGCTGACACTGGTCGTGACCGATCGCTGGAGGTCGATGCATTGAAGCAGAGCCTCGAGCGGTCCGAGAACGAGCTCGACCTTGCCAAGAAGCAACTCGACGACAAGGAAGGTAAGTAATACCTTATTTAAGTATATAAAAAGATGTGGTTGCAAAAAATGACAGGATCAACGTGAGTATTACAGGGGCCACAACCGAGGTGGCGACCCTGAAGGAAGCACTGTCCAAGGCCGAAGACAAGGCGGCCGTGGAGCGCACCGAGCGAGAGAAGCAGGAGGTGCGGGTGGCGGAGGTGTAGCAAGAGCTCCAGGCTCTCATGGAAAAACACGAGAGTTTGGAGCTTGACTCAAAGACTCAAGAGTCCGAGCTTGCCTCGGCCCTTGAGAGTGCCAAATCTGCTAAGGCCGAAGCCCAAAAAGCCCTCCAGGAAATTGAGGCGATGAAGAAGATAGCGGCGGGTAAGGCATTCTTTATGCAAAGCAAGCACGTGAAAGTGAATTACTTGTTACTTACCCGAGTGCGGAGCTCTCCAGGAGCATTCGCAGATCTTCCCCGGAGTGTGTCCGACGCTGCCGCATTCTATCGAGCCGAAGAGGGGAACTCGACGGAGAATGTGTTCTGGTATCAGTATGCTGAGGCCGGACACCCGGTGCCCTTGAGCGACCAGCTGAAGCAGCTGATCGAGCTCCATAAGGTGGCCGAACAGGCCATGAAGGGTCTCATAGTCCGGCTGTGGCTCGGGAAGCCATGCACAGGAGCTACTTCGGGCTGATGAGGCGGCTGGTGGATGCCTGTCCATGGCTTGAAGTCATCACGCGCTCCGTATGCATCGAAGGTGCCAGTAGGGCCCTTGCCCATGCTAAAGTGCACTGGGGCAAGATGGACGCTGAGAAGCTTGTGACGGACGGACCACTGCCCGGCAAGGAGCATTGCAAGCCCGAGATGTATTATGAGGGCGTCCTGAAGGGTGCCCGCCTTATAGCAGATGAATGCTCCAAAGATGTAATTTTTGAGTAAACTCGCATTTGTGATCCTGTACGCTGAAAACTTGTTCATATGCGCTAAGCAACGCTTTTGAATTTAAAATATTACCTTCTGTGCGGCCGTTTATTAAAATTGAGAGATGGCGAGTCGTCGGCTTCTGCCCCCATGCCACGAGTGCTGGGGTGTTCGGGATAAACTTGAGCGCTCTTTTTCCCATTCTTGGGTCCTTCGAGGGAGGCGCTCAACACAATGAACAAGGCAATCGGACTATAATGCTTGAACACTCTCACTTAGCCATAGAATTCTATAATTTTAAATTTCGGCGAAGCCCCTAGTATTCGGAAGACCGAGTTCGGGGCGCTATCCACGCCTAGGCCGGACAAAGCCGACTCCTCGCTCTAAGCGGCATAAGTCTTTAGGGACTTGAAAACCTCTCGAACAGCGACCAGCTCTCGCCCTATCATGACGGTCAGTTTTAGCTTTCTCCACTGAGGTGCTTAGCCCAGCTCAACCGAGGCACAATCGCAGTGGTTCTCCCAGCGCTACCTTAGCCGATATAGCGGAACGTAAGGTACCAAAACATGGGAGCCGGGCAAACCCAACTATTGACCCAAGACATGATCCGGAGTCGATGCATATAATGTTATAAGTTCGGGGTGCCGTACTCGTTCGAGTGTTCGGACTTCTCACACCATATTCTGGGGTACGTAAGCCCCTGGTGTATTGGCCGTACCAAAGTGTACGGTTGCATAATGTCATAACTAAACATATTTTCATAAAAAGGAATGCAATAATAGACTATAGCTATGTTTTGTTTATTCGAAAAGTCTGCGGTAAAAGCAGAACGATACAAATAGTGTGATAAGCAAGAGATGGGACTATTTGACATGTCCCCCTCCAGGGGCGAGCTGCGGGATGATATGTGAAACAAGTATACTGCTCGTTATAGAGATCACTTGGACACTCGACGTAGCTTTTTGCCTCCCTGGCTGTTGCATCGTGTGTTCGGCGATTGTACTGCCGGACAGGCCTTCCGGAAAGTGGAGTCCTGAAAGTAAGAAAAAAAGAATGTACGCGTAGTACTGGTTTCGCAATTTCGCGAGGGCTGGGGTTGGGACCGCATTGCTACGCTTGCTCGGAACGTGCCAGGCGGTCTTGTTGTAGGTTACTCCGGGCGCGCTTGACGGTGTCCGAACGTTTAATAGCCGGACTGGAGAATTGCCTTGAGAGGCTGCTTTGTACTTCCGCCGTGAGGGCCGCCGTATGCTCCTCCGTTCCGAGAGAGTGTTCAGTGTTTCCGTTGACCGTAATGACTCCTCGAGGGCCTGACATCTTGAGCTTGAGGTATGCATAGTGCGGCACCGCATTGAACTTTGCAAATGTGGTTCGTCCGAGCAGTGCATGATAGCCATCATGAACGGGACTATGTCAAGATTAACTCCTCGCTTGAAATTATCCAGGATCCGAAGACCACCTCAAGTGTAACCGAGCCTGCATAGTTGGCCTCTACACCTGGTATGACGCCTTTAAAGGTCGTCTTTGTGGGTTTAATCCTTGAGGGATCTATGCCCATTTTTGCCTTGTATCACGATAAAGCGTGTTCAGGCTGCTGCCGTCCATAAGGACTCTAGTGAGGTGAGTCAATGATTGGGTCTAGAACCAATGTGGCGAATCCGCCATGGCAGATGCTAGTGGGGTGGTCCCTTCGATCAAAAGTGATCGGGCAGGAGGACCATGGGTTGAACTTTGGGGCGACTGGCTCCGACGCATATACGTCCCTGAGTGCATGCTTCCGCTCCCTTTTGGGGATGTGGGTTGCGTATATCATGTTCACCGTCCGCACTTGTGGGGGGAAGCCCTTCTGTCCCCTATTGTTCGGCGGCCGGGGCTCCTCCTCGTCATCGCTATGCAGCCCCTTGTTTCTGTTTTCGGCCCTTAACTTGCCTGCCTGCTTGAACACCCAACAATCCATGTTGGTGTGATTGGCTGCTTTTTCGGGGGTGCCGTGTATCTAGCACGAGCGATCGAGTATTCGGTCCAAACTGGATGGGCCCGGAGTATTTCTTTTAAATGGCTTTTTCCGCTGACCGGGTTTAGAGCATCTGAATCCGGCGTTAACCGCCGTATCCTCAGCATTGTCGCTGTTAATGCGGCGCTTGTGCTTGTTGCGACGCGACCTGCCATTGTTGTCCTTGGTATCCGAATTACCAGGGCTCTTGGTCATGTTATTACTACGAGCTAGCCAGCTGTCTTCTCCCGCGCAAAAGCGGGTCATGAGTGTTGTGAGGGCTGCCATGGATTTCGTCTTTTCCTGTCCTAGGTGTCGGGCAAGCCACTCGTCACGGATGTTATGTTTGAAGGCTACAAGGGCCTCTGCGTCCGGACAGTCGACTATTTGATTTTTCTTGGTTAGGAATCGTGTCCAGAATTGTCTGGCCGATTCCTCCGCTGCTGAATTATGTGGCTTAGGTCATCGGCGTCTGGTGGTCGCACATAGGTGCCCTGGAAATTGTCGAGGAATGCAGCTTCCAGGTCCTCCCAACAACCAATTGATTCTGCTGGCAAGCTGTTAAGCCAATGCCGAGATGGTCCTTTAAGCTTGAGTGGGAGGTATTTGATGGCGTGTAGATCATCCCCGCGGGCCATGTGGATATGAAGGAGATAATCCTCGATCCATACCGCAGGATCTGTTGTGCCATCATATGATTCAATGTTTACGGGTTTGAAACCCTCGGGATTTGATGATCCATTACTTCATCTGTGAAGCATAGTGGGTGTCTTGGCGCCTCAGATCTTGGGCTATATCACGACGTAGCTCAAACGAGCTTTGTCTACTTTGTTCAGCCCGGCCGGATTTACCATATCCGGCATGAGGGTTATCCTCACGTGTCGTGGGGCGCCCACGCGATCCATAGATCGATCTTGTTTGCCTTTCCTTGTCCTCCAATATTTCTCGCAGGTCTGGCGCATTTCCCCATACATTGGTATTCTTTGAGCAACGCCGGGGTGCGGCTTGAGTGGAGGGCCGAGAGGCCTCTCTGTCGCGGCCACGAGGTGGCCGGTCGGCCACATCATGCGCTGGTGATGTAGGTCTAGGTGCTTCCTCCTCTAATCGAGGTAGCAGCCTGCGTTTTGGGTAGCTCTTGGAGGGTCGTTCGAGTTCATACTCTTCGGCCGCAAGGACTTGATCCATCCAGCCGGCTAGCAAGTCTTGGTCAGCTCTAAGCTGTTGCTGTTTTTTCTTGAGGCTGCTCGCTGTGGCCATAAGCCTGCGTTTGAAACGCTCTTGTTCGACGGGATCCTCAGGCACAAAAAATTCATCATCGTCGAGGCTTGCCTCGTCTTTGGAGGGAGGCATGTAATTATCGTCCTCTACCTCTCTGTCTGCCGCTCTCTCAAGAGGGCTGGTTTCTCCATCCTCCTGCGCTGAATCCTACTGGAGGGGGTTGTCTTGACCTTTGTCCAGGGGTGTTATTATCTCCGTGCCGGAATCACCGTTTTGCTCTGGCGGGATTTAGAGCGGCGCCACCGACGCCGGGCGCTTAGGATGCTTCTTGGAGGGTCATCCTCCGTTGTTCCATCGCCGTTCCCTTCTTTTGGGGTGTCCACCATGTATATGTCATACGACGAGGTGGCCTTCCTGTGCCATGTAGGTGCTGGTTCTTGGTCGTCTCCTGCATCGGCGTCCATACCATCAATGTCTTCGGAGTCGAAGTCGAGCATGTCGGTTAAATCATCGACAGTGGCTATGAAGTGGGTGGTGGGTGGGCTTTGAATTTCTTCGTCGTCCGCATCCCAACCTTGCTGACCATAGTCCGGCCAGGGCTCTCCTGATAAAGAGAGAGACTTTAGCAAATTCAGGATGTCGCCGAAGGGCAAGTGCTGAAAGATGTCTGTGGTGGCAAACTCCATGATCAGCGCCCAATCGAATTCGATTGGCAGGGGCGCAGAAGGTTCGGAGTCCAGAGAGGAATCCGGCACCTTGGATCCGCGAGCTTCGCAAAGGACAAGGCTGGTATTCGGCTCGGTCGCCATAGAGATTGCAGCCCCCGAGGCGGCGTCCAGCCACCCGTCCTCGATTGGTGCAGTCGGCTCCGATCTAAGGGTCGGAGCGGACACTGGTGCGGCCTCCAGGGCACTGTTCGACGGCAGAGCTAGATCATGCCCAAGTGATAAAGGCGGGCGCGCTTGGTCAGGCTCGAACCCATCGAAGATCAAGTCTCCATGGACGTCGGCCGTGTAGTTCAAACTTCCAAATCTGACACGATGGCGGGCGTATGTCGGCGTTTCCGGGAACGATGGTCCCAGACTTGCTGCTGCTGCCCGCGGGCGTGGCTCAAAGGAGGCCCAGGACAACCCATCTTCATCAACGCAAGCTCAAGACCCTCGCGAGGAGCCAAGCCTCATGAGGCGGACTGACGAGAGCTTCCTCGAGCCTGCGGCCTCGTCGGTGGCTCATGAGGAGGCGGAGAGTTCAAGGCAGGGTACCTCGCGAGGTGCCCATGACGCAAGCCATGACGACCAAGGGCGCCCGATCGGGCGCCCGACCCGCATGATGTCCTCCTTTCCTCTTTGGTGCAAAGGGAGCAAGCGCATGCAAGAGCATCAAGCAAAGGCGTCCATTTCGGTGCAACAAGACCAAGACCAGCCCAACGGCTGGAAGGGAGTCATCGTGGAGCCCAAGCAGGCGTCATCACCAGAGCCTTTGGCAGGCGAGGACCAACTTTAGTCGGGATAAGTGTACCCGCTGTTCCCCTTCAAAATGGCCAAATGTTGGCGCCCTTCCCGCTCAATATTTGGGAAGAGGCCCAGGGCCTTCGCCTATAAATAGGAGTAGCCACACTCAGAGTAGGGGAGAGAGGCATCTAGATCTGGCATCCAGAGAAAGACAGAGACCCGATCCTCAAGCTAGAGCAACGGAACACCACCTAGAAGTTCATCACACCCACCAAGAACAGAGCCTCGCGAGGATGTTCTTCCTTGTACTGTTCTTCATCAGCCCAAGAGGCAATCCACCACACCACAAACTAGAGTAGGGCATTACACCATAACGGTGGCCCGAACTAGTATAAATCTCGTGTCTCTTGTGCTGTTCCGTTTAGTAGTTTAGGTCCGTGCGATTCGGCGACGTGCGAGACGGTGGAGGGTTGGATCTCCGCGCGCACCCCAGTGTTCGAACCTCAAGGGTCTGCCGGAACCCGAAACCCGACATTTGGCGCGCCAGGTAGGGGTGCGCCTGAATCTGCCTTCCGTCGCCTCGTTCTTCCCCGACCACCGCAACCATGTCTGACGCTCGTCGGGCTCGCGCCGAGCGCCGTGCCGCCCTCGCCTCCCATGTCGCCCGGACGGCTTCCGACGGCGGGCGCCCTCGCCGTTCCTCACCGCCCGCCGTCAACACCGCCACCGGCCCGGCGGGGGACGGGCAGCAAGCATCGTCCCTGCGCTCCTCGGTGACCTCAGGGGAGGGGCCGCGCGGCTTCCTCGTCACCCGCCCCGTCGCGCCGGTTCCTCCGCTCGTCGCGGCCCTCCTAGGCGGCTCGCAGGCGCCGCCTTCCAGCCGCCACGTCAAGACATTCGTCCGCCGGGTCCGCGCCGCCTCCACGCGGCAGGGGGCTCCCTCAGGCCGGACGGAGCCGTCCGCCGGGCTGACCTTCGACTCTCAAGACCACCCCACCAACTCGGCCAGCTCGGGTGCGCTCCCCATGCTCTGCACACCCACCATCTCCCAGGTTGCCGTCACCGGGACCCTCATCGACGGCGGCGCCAGCCTCAACGTACTCTCAGTCGAGGCCTTCAACCTCCTCTGCATACCCAGGGAGCGGCTACAGCCCAGCCGGCCTTTTTCGGGCGTAGGAGGAGGGTCATCCAGCTCCTTGGGGCAAATCCGGCTTCCGGTGACCTTCGGCACCTACGACAACTTCCGCACGGAACTGGTCGACTTCGACATCGCCCCCATCGGCCTCCCCTACAATGCCATCCTTGGCTATCCAGCATTGGCCAAATTCATGGCCGCAACCCACCCGGGGTACAACCTCATGAAGATGCCTGGGAGCAGCGGCGTCCTCACCGTGCCCGGGGACACTGAAGGTGCGCTGCGAGCGCTCAGGCTCACCCTCAAGACGGCGGCCGCAGCGCAGCCCGCCGATGCGGAAGCCCCCAAGCCCAAGGGGGTTGCGCCGACCAAGAAGAAGCAGTTGTTCACTCAAGACAAGGCGGAGACCAAGCAGATACCTGTCGACGAGGGCGGGTCCACAAACGCCACCTTCACCATAGGCGCCAACCTCGAACCCGAACAGGAGGAAGCTCTTGTCAAATTCCTGCGTGCGAACAAGAAGGTGTTCGCTTGGGAGCCCGATCAGCTGGCGGGGATTCCACGGGGCGTAATTGAGCACCATCTCAACGTGTGCCCCAACGTGCGTCCAGTGAAGCAGAAAGCGAGAAGGCAGTCCACTGAAAAGCAGGCCTTCATCGTCCAAGACCACGGCGGCCACCCGAGCTAAGGCAAGACCGAATCAGAAGGAACTAGCAGAAGCCAGCACCGCAATGGAAGAAGATCAGCCGTCGCAGCAGAGCGCACCAAGGGCGGGGGAGGCCCCCCATCCGAGCACTCAGCTTCCGGAGACGCCGTGGCCTCAGGAGGCACCATAGCTTCCGGAAGACACCACCAGCACCGACGCCCCTAACCTCGTCGAGCACCCGGTGTACTTCGTCAGCACCGTGTTACGGGATGCGAGGGCACGGTACCCCATGCCGCAGAAGCTCCTCCTCGCGCTGTTGGTGGCTTCGCGCAAGCTGCGGCACTACTTCCAGGGTCATCCAATCAAGGTTGTCTCGGCATACCCCCTGAGAGGGTGCTCAGGAGCCCCAACTCGGCCGGGAGGGTCGCCGAGTGGAACATTGAGCTGCAAGCATTCCAGCTCGAGTTCAGTACAACCAGAGTCATCAAGGGGGCCGCGCTGGCAGATTTCGTGGCCGAATGGACAGAAGTACCGGGCCTCAGGGCCGGCGAGGATCGGTCCCTCTCCCAAGGAAGCGAAGCGACAGAAGGTTGGGTCATGTACTTCGGCGGAGCGTTCTCCAGACAGGGCGCTGGGGCTGGGGCTGTGCTCATATCTCACGCTCAGGACAAGCTCTATTATGCCGTGCAGCTCTGTTTCCAGCATGGCGAGAAGGTCTCCAACAATATAGCAGAATACGAAGGGCTGATAGCGGGTCTGAAGGCTGCCGCTGCCCTGGGGGTAAAGCGCCTTACCATCAAGGGCGATTCGCAGCTCCTTGTCAATTTCTCCAACAAGGTGTACGAGCCAGGAGATGAACACATGGAGGCCTACCTTGCGGAGGTCCGCAGGATGGAGAAACAGTTCTGGGGGTTGGAGCTGCAGCACGTGCCCTGCGGCACCAATCAAGAGGCCGAAGACATCGCCAAACGAGCCTCCGGGTGGTTACCCCAGGAGCTGGGCGTCTTTGAGGAACGGCTCTTCAAGCCCTCAGCCCTGCCGCCGTTATCAAGCACAGCACAGCCTCGGGTGGAGCTCCTCACCACCTGCCTCGGGAGCCCCACTGTGGCCCGGCCTCAGGAGCACGCCTGCTCCTAACGATGGAACCTCAAGAGGAGTGCTGGATCACGGAGCTCAAGAGTTACTTAACGCATGGGACTTTGCCAGAGAAGGAGGAGGAGGCAGAGCGTGTGGCGCGGCAAGCCACGACATACGTCATCGTGGATGGAGAGCTCTACCGGAAATGACCGAACGACGTATCCCTGCGCAGGATCACCAGGGAACAGGGGAAGGAATTGCTGGCAGATATACATGGCGGAGATTGCGGGCACCATTCGTCGTCACGGACCCTCGTCTGCAAAGGCGTTCATGGCGGTTTCTATTGGCCCACAGCGCTCAATGACGATATCGAACTTCGTCAAGGCTTGTGAGGCTTGCCAATTCCATGCCAAGCAGATCCACCAGCCAGCCAGGAGTGCGCAAACCATCCCCCTCACTTGGCCATTCGCGGTCTGGGGGCTGGACATTCTGGGCCCTTTTCCTCGGGCGTCGGGGGGGCTATCGCTACCTCTACATCGCCGTGGACAAATTCACCAAGTGTGCGGAAGTCGAGGCCGTCCGCGCCATCCCCGCTGGTTCTGCGGTCAAGTTCATCAAGGGCATCGTGAGCCGGTTCGGAGTGCCGAACCGCATCATCACCGACAACGGTTCGCAGTTCACCAGTAACCTTTTTAAAACGTACTGCGCTAACCTTGGGACGCAGATATGCTATGCTTCGGTGGCGCACCCCCGCAGCAATGGACAGGCCGAGTGGGCCAACGCAGAGGTCCTGAGAGGCCTCAAGACCAGGACGTTCAAGAAGAAACTGGAAGCCTGCGGCAGAGGCTGGTATGACGAGCTCCCGTCCGTGTTGTGGTCCATCCGCACAACCGCAACCAAGCCAACTGGAGAGACCCCCTCCTTCCTGGTCTATGGAGCCGAAGCGGTCCTCCCTCACGAGGTCAAGCGTCTATCCGCGCGGGTCCTGGCGTTTGATGAAACGCTGCAGGACGCCATGCGGGGGACGACCCTTGTGATGGGGGAGGAGCGCCGTCGAGAAGCTGCGCTGCGAGCGGCAAGGCCTGGCTCCGTGCACTTGGAGACTCAAGAGGGAGTGCCTATACAGAACGCGTGGAACATCCAGCACCTCCGGAGGTTTTACCCCTAAAAGGCCCAGAGCCTGTGAAGAAGGCGAATGCCTGTGAAGCTCATCTTTTTGGAAAAGGCCCAGAGCCTGTGAAGAAGGCGAATGCCTGTGAAGCTCATTCTTTTTGGAAAAGTCCCAGAGCCCGTGAAGAAGGCGAATGCGTATGAAGCTCATTCTTTTTGGAAAAGGCCCAGAGCCTGTGCAGAAGGTGAATGCCTGTGAAGCTCATTCTTTTTGGAAAAGGCCCAGAGCCTGTGAAGAAGGCGAATGCCTATGAAGCTCATTCTTTTTGGAAAAGGCCCAGAGCCTGTGAAGAAGGCGAATGCCTGTGAAGCTCATTCTTTTTGGAAAAGGCCCAGAGCCTGTGAAGAAGGCAAACGCCTGTGAAGCTGTCGCGTTCTGGAAAAAGGCCAAGATCTGGGAATACCAACTATACCTTGCTCCATCAAAAGAAACTATGTGAAAACTGCTTTATGTGATTTAGGAGCTGGTGTTAGTGTTATGCCTTTCTATTTATATAAAAGTCTTGATTTGAACAAACTCACACCTACTGAAATATCTTTGCAAATGGCTGATGAATCAACTGCCATACCTATCGGTATTTGTGAGGATGTGCTTGTTGTTGTTGCTAATGTTACTATCTTGGCTGACTTTGTTATACTTGAGATGCCCAAACGACAACATGTCGATTATGCTTGGTAGACCATTCTTGAATACTGCTGGGGCTGTTATTGATTGCAATAAAAGCAAGGTCACTTTTCATATCAATGGTAATGAACATACAATGCACTTTCCGAAGAAACAATTCCAAGTGAATGGTATTACTGTTATTGAAAAATCTTCGACAATCACTATTGGAAGTTTTCAACTACATCTACTTACTGCCAAAAAGAAATATTAAATGCTTATTGTTGGGGACATTCATATCCCCGTTGAGGTAACTTAGTGATTTACGAAAGTTCTTCGGTTTCATGCTAATCGGAAGTGGTTGTTAATAAGACTTGACCAACCTTATTAATGGATCATTTTTTAGAGGTATGAAGTGATGAATTCAGTGAGCTCTACCTTCTGTCCCTACCTTTTGTTTTCTGTTTTTACTAGTTGAATAAAATAAAATGTCATGTTTTGTCTGTTTTCTGAATTTCCCATGCAATAAAAAAATGACCCAAAAATAGAAGTTCTCAGAATGCTCTGAAATTTTAATACGATTTTTTCTGAATATTAAGAATTTTTGGTGCAAATAATATCGGAGGGAGGTGCACTAAGTGGGCACAACCCACCTGGGTGCGCCAGGACCCCCATGCGCCCCTGGTGGGTTGTGGTCCCCACGTGGCCCCTCTCACTTATCTCTTCGTCCCATATCATCACCTACCTCCATAAAAAATCACCATTGCTCTCTCTCTCTCTCTCTCTCTCTCTCTCTCTCTCTCTCTCTCTCTCTCTCGTGTTCTTGCTCTCAAACCCGCGGATTTCGATCTCTTTGCTTGAAGCTCCATTTCTGAAACTGTTTCGGGGGATTGTTGCTTGGTATGTGACTCCTCTATTGGCCCAATTAGTTTTTGCTTTAGTGGTTTATATTTAGAATAATTAGTTACTCTTGGTGCCACTGCAGATGAGCTTGCATGTTGAATTCTTAAGAATTCTAAGTAGTTTGAATGCTTGATATGGCCTCTATGCATACCTATGAGTAGTTGCTACCAATCTTATAAATTTTTGTCGAGAAAATTTTCGTGGACTAAAAATTTCAAAATTATGTTCATAGGAAAAAGATGAGTATGTTTAGGAAGTTTGCTTCCAAGAAGAACTCTACGGGAGTTATTGGGGAGTCACCTGACAGTGGTCTCCATGCCCGTAGAATGGTGGAGGTACGGCCGTGCGAATGGCCGCATAACCCGTTCTTGGAAGGGGGCGAAATCCTTCAAGAGTTTGCACAATATGCTGCTAATGCCGGCCTCACCGACTTCATCACAGCTGAATGTGAACAGTATAATATTCTCACAAATTCCTTTGTGCAAAGTTTTCATTTATTAGTTAGGAATAAGCCACCCGAGGTGCAATTCTATTTATATGACGAACCCCATCAGATACCGCTTACTGATTTGTGACATATGCTTGCTCCCTTCTGATGGTGGTTTAGTAGAACCTAGGCCAGCGGAGTTTGATGGTTTTTACCACACTCTGACAGTGGGGGATGAGAGAGGGATGTCAAGTGTCACCGCCACTGGCTTACACTTTCCTACTGTGCATTATTTTGCTCCATTCATTACGAAGTGGTTGGTTGCTAGAGAGAAGGTAGGTGCACTCAGTGCCCCAGACTATGCTGTTTTACGCCATGCACTATACGGCGACAACACTTATAGCTTGGGAGCTATTGTGGCATGTCACCTCCACATTAATAGATCCAAGGGTGAAATACATGGTGGCATTTATGCTACTCGCCTAGCGAGTCACTTTAATGTCCAGCTACGCCAGCATGATTATCCCTTGCCCAAGGTTTACCTAGATCGTGCGGCTATTGCACACCACCACTTCATTGATACCGAGAACACCACTATGGATAATCCTTATAACTTGGTCTTTAGTGAGAGTACCTGTGATGTTATTCCTTTGCCTGCACCTACTTAGTTTGATCCTAATGCCAGGGGTGGATACATGATTATTCCTGAGGACATCGTCGCCTACCGGAACAACCTAGCTATAGCACAGGCGAATCCTCAGTAGTGGGATCCTTAGGTGCCCGCTCCCCAACACTTCAACATGGGACCTGAAGGCTTCTTTGAGTGGTGATTACCAAGTTAGGCCAAAAGCCTAAGCTTGGGGGAGTACGTATTTCCACCGACGTTACATTCATGCTCACATATTTCATTCCAGTTGTCGGTGTCCACACTCTTTCATTGTATTATCCATGCTAAATTTATTTTCTCGCTTCTTCTTGTGTGTTTGAAAAACTTTGAGAAAATCCAAAAATATATTTCCTGCCTCTTTTCGGTTTTCTTCCTAGTTTAGATTGTAGTACTAAAAAGAAAACCCAAAAAGATTTACTTGTTCTTCTTTTTCTTATTGGGAGTTTTCCTGTGTAAATAGTTTTTCTCGTTTTTTGTTTTTCTTTCTTTAAGTTGCTTTCTTTCAGAAAAACCAAAAACTCTAAAAATATTTCAGTGTGTTTCTCTGAATTTATTTTCCCTTTTTATTGAGTCATACCGAGGAGAAGACCACGATGAAAATGTTGAGTGGCTCTCATATGCATTATTGTTGATCTAACAAAGAGCCCTTATTATTTTTTTCTCTTGTTGAACAAAATGTTTGCAGATGCCAGCTTAGTCCACTCAAGGCGCACCCAGGTGGGTTGTCCCCACCTGGTGGCCCCGCAGACCCGGAAACCGACGCTATAAATCACATATTTCCAGAAGAAAATCAGGGAGAAAGAATTATCGCGTTTCATGAGATGGAGCCACCGCCACCTCCTGTTCTTCATCGGGAGGCCAGATGTGGAGTCCGTTTGGGGCTCCGGAGAGGGGGATCTTCGATCTTCATCATCACCAACCCTTCTCCATCGCCAATTCCATGATGCTCCCCACCGGGAGTGAGTAATTCCTTCATAGGCTCGCTGGTCGGTGAGGAGTTAGATGAGATTCATAATGTAATCGAGTTAGTTTTGTTAGGGCTTGATCCCTAGTATCCATTATGTTCTAAGGTTGATGTTGCTATGACTTTGCCATGCTTAATGCTTGTCACTTTGGGCCCAGGTGCCATGATTTCAGATCTGAGCCGTTTATGTTATCACCATTATATCTATGTTCTAGATCCGATCTTGCAAGTTATAGTCACCTACTACGTGTTATGATCCGGCAACCCCGGAGTGACAATAGTCGGGTCCACTCCCGATGATGACCGTAGTTTCAGGATTCATGTATTGACCGTGTGCTAATGCTTTGTTCCGTTTCTCTATTAAAAGGAGGCCTTAATATCCCTTAGTTTCCAATAGGACCCCGCTGCCACGGGAGGGTAGGACAAAAGATGTCATGCAAGTTCTTTCCATAAGCACGTATGACTATTTATGGAATACATGCCTACATTATATTTATGAACTGGAGCTAGTGTCGTTCGCCCTAGGTTATGACTATTATATGATGAATATCATCCAACGAATTCACCGATCCAATGCCTACGAATTTCTCTTATATTGTTCTTGCTAAGTTACTATTGCTATTGTCAATGTTGCACTTGCTACAAAATCATTGCTATCACTGTTATCGTTACTATTGTTGTTTCTACTACTATCAAAACTATCATACTACTTTGCTACTAATCACTTTGCTGCAGATAATTAATCTCCATGTGTGGTTGAATTGACAAATCAGCTGCTAATACCCACAAATATTCTTTGGCTCCCCTTGTGTCGAATCAATAAATTTGGGTTGAATACTCTACCTTCGAAAACTGTTGCGATCCCCTATACTTGTGGAATATTAGTGGCCTGTTTGAGATACATGATATATCGCAACAAATGAAATTACACATACAAAACAAATTCAATAACAACAAAAGGCTGGTTGGCATAAAATTGATAGCACGAGCAGATAAATGCACCACCAGAAGCTCAGAAGCACAAATCATTTGACCTTACTGGTAGGGTTTCATGTTGTAAAAATCTGGTGGAGCACCGTAATCTTTGTCTTCTTTTCCCATGTGCAATTGAACAATGAAGCAAATGTCTAATATTCTGATTTCAAAATCACACGTATCTTGTTTAAAATGGTCTATCTTTGTGTGCTCTTGTTCCAAATGGTCTTAGTTAGGGATTGAACTTGTGTCTGGAGCACATATATACCATTTTGTCGAGATCTTGTTCATGAGGTGTCTTCGACAAGGTTACCTAACAACCAACCCCGTATTACGTAGGAAGGTGCTTTTGGCACTGTTGTATTTGGGTTTCTTAATTTTAGACTTTGGATAAATCCACCCAATCCAGTGGGATTGGCACCCAAATTTTGGATGGGAGGAGTGACATGAGCATCGCCGCAAATGGTGTGCCGTCCACTATAGTGATAGATACACCATCGAGGTCAACAATCCAGTGATAGATACACCATCAATCCGAGCTTGTAGATTATTCCATGTTCGGCTATTTTATTAGCTAAGTCCTCAGAGCTAAATATCTTTTCAACTTTCGATAGTACATCACCTAGCTCTGATGTCCTAGCAACCTCCTTCTCCACGAGGTTCTAATACCAATTGAAAGAATTGAGATGGACCTAGAGGGGGTGAATAGGTACAATTACAATTTTTAATTACTTTTAGCAATTTTAGGCTATATGCAGAATATGAAAGTGAGCCCAATAATCATAAAGGCGACTCTAGTGTTAGCAATATAATGAACAACAAAAAGATGATAAACAAGTAGAGGACAAGGAGACAAAGTAACCACAAGTAAGGAACTAGGGTTAGGGATAATCAAAACTCCATAGACGAGGATGTATCCCGATGTTCACTTCCTTGGAGGGAAGCTAGTCACCGTCGGAGGGATGGGTGTTACCACGAAGGCTCACCCAATTCTCCTTAAGATATCACAACGAATGTGATTCTCAACCACTAGTTGTAGACCTTGAGGCAGCCTCCAAGCCTTCCCAAAATTTTCGGTGTGAATCGAAATAACCGACTCCTCACCGGAGCACTCCCACCGCCTAGGAGTCCCCAACCTCCAAGAATAACAAGATCGAAGGGGAAAAGCTCAAGACAAATTCAAATCACGAATCCCTTTGGTCAAGAGTTGGGGAAGAAGTAGATCTATCACTTGGCGGAATATCTCTCTGGGATCTAAGATTTGGTGCAAGAGACAATGAGAGGGAGCACTTGTGTGTTCTAGGGTTTATTCAAAATGAGTGGTCAACCCTCTACTGAAGTGTTAGAGGGGTATCTATAATGGAGTCCTAGAATTATCCATTTGAGAGCAAGTGATAGTGTGGAGGATGTCCGGATATAAGTCCGGTTGTCCGCCCCCTCGATTTGTGTACACATAGGCTATAGAGTATTTGCTCAGATAGAGGACCCGGGCATCCGTCAGGAAGCCCGAACATCCCACCAGGCATCGATAGCCCATACATCCGGGCATGAAACTGGGTATCCAGCAATAGCGGCACAAGCTACTAGAAGTTTGCCAGATTTCTAGCCAAGGGCCAGGACATCCGACCTAGTGAGACTCCAAACATCCGACCAAGAGCTCGCACATCCGGCAAAGTAGCTAAAGCCGAGACATTTGGTCGAGGGCCCGAACATCCGACATGTTCACAGAAGCTATTGATGTCTGGTCAGAGTTTTGGCCAGAGGTCCGAACATCTGGCCATATATACTTGTGCATCCATTTCGCATAAGTCATGTGGGTATTTGGTAAGGTATATGGCCTTGGATATTTACGAACCCCATTGATCCCCTCTTAATAGTGCATGATCCCTATACTCAAGAGCGAAACGAGAAAAGCTATGTTTTAATATTGTTGATCTCCTTTCTTGAGCTATATTCATTTCAATGGGTCCATGATCCACACACAATATTCGCATGGGGACTAAAACCTGTGATACACTTAGGAAACATAATTAGTCCCTTAAATATGTATTGTCATCAACATCAACATATGGTTTGAGGGTATGATTGTACTTTCAACTACTCACACATGATAATCGGAGCAAGAAAGTTGAGGTAGATAACTTTGACAACAATTTCCCCCTTCCGGCGGACTACGAGAGGACTCCAGATTAGATTGTCTTTGTACTGCTATGAACACATAGTTCAGTGGATGGATTACTCGCATCTCATCATGGGAGTAGCGATTGATGTAGAAGAAGAAGGCAATAGAACTTCCCTTGGCAGAGTGTCGGAATGTGAATTAGAGATGAGTTCTGCCTCAGATCGCAAGCTTGCAACGATGGAAAAAAATACATAATAAATATGTTACGACTCACGAGGTATATGTAAGTGTCGAGGCAAAGGTAGGAAACAAGGGGACCTCTTGTGACATTTCCGCTTAATAGGAATAATAACTATTCATAAAAATAAGGTGGACCTTATTTCAGAGAGCCCAAGTGAAAGGAATCTCAAAGTTAAGCGTGCTTGGCTTGGAGCTATTTAAGGATGGGTGACCGACTAGGAAGTTGATCTCAGTTGCGCACGAGTGGGGACAAAATGCGCAGAAAAGAGTAGTGTTGGTTTGTAGGACCAGTCTAAATCCGGATGTAACACCCTGGACTCGCTGGGTTTGGCCGAGGCGTTACTGAAGGAAATATGCCCTAGAGGCAATAATAAAGTTATTATTTATTTCCTTATATCATGATAAATGTTTAGTATTCATGCTAGAATTTTATTAACCGGAAACATAATACATGTGTGAATACATAGACAAACAGAGTGTCACTAGTATGCCTCTACTTGACTAGCTCGTTAATCGAAGATGGTTATGTTTCCTAACCATAGACATGAGTTGTCATTTGATTAACGGGATCACATCATTAGGAGAATGATGTGATTGACTTGACACATTCCGTTAGCTTAGCACTTGATCGTTTAGTATGTTGCTATTGCTTTCTTCATGACTTATACATGTTCCTATGACTATGAGATTATGCAACTCCGTTTACGGAGGAACACTTTGTGTGCTACCAAACGTCACAACATAACTGGGTGATTATAAAGGTGCTCTACAGGTGTCTCCAAAGGTACTTGTTGGGTTGGCGTATTTCGAGATTAGGATTTGTCACTCCGACTTTCGGAGAGGTATCTCTGGGCCCACTCGGTAATGCACATCACTATAAGCCTTGCAAGCATTGCAACTAATGAGTTAGTTGTGGGATGATGTATTACGGAACGAGTAAAGAGACTTGCCGGTAACGAGATTGAACTAGGTATTGAGATACCGACGATCGAATCTCGGGCAAGTAACATACCGATGACAAAGGGAACAACGTATGTTGTTATGCGTTTTGACCGATAAAGATCTTCGTAGAACATGTGAAAGCCAATATGAGCATCCAAGTTCCGCTATTGGTTATTGACCGGAGACGTGTCTCGGTCATGTCTACATTGTTCTCGAACCCGTAGGGTCCGCACGCTTAACGTTTCGATGACAGTTTTATTATGAGTTTATATGTTTTGATGTACCGAAGGTTGTTCAGAGTCCCGGATGTGATCATGGACATGACGAGGAGTCTCGAAATGGTCGATACATGAAGATTGATATATTGGAAGCCTATGTTTGGATATCGGAAGTGTTCCGGGTGAAATCGGGATTTTACCGGAGTACCGGGAGGTTACCGGAACCCCCCGGAACTTAATGGGCCTTAGTGGGCTGAGCTGGAAGAGAGGAGAGGCGTCTAGGCTGGGCCGCGCGCCCCTCCCCCAGTCCGAATAGGACAAGGAAAGTGGGGCGGCGCCCCCCTTCCTTCTTCTCCTCCACTCTTTCCCCCTCCCAAGTCCTAATCCTACTAGGAGAAGGGGGAGGGGGGAGTCCTACTCCCGGTGGGAGTAGGACTCCTCCCGGCGCGCCTCTCCCTTGGCTGGCCGCATCCCCCTTGCTCCTTTATATACGGGGGCAAGGGGGCACACCATAGACACAACAATTGATCGTTTGATCTTTTAGCCGTGTGCGGTGCCCCCCTCCACCATAGTCCACCTCGATACATCAGAAGCGGTGCTTAGGCGAAGCCCTGCGTCGGTAGAACATCATCATCGTCACCACGCCGTCATGCTGACGAAACTCTCCCTCAACACTCGGCTGGATCGGAGTTCGAGGGACGTCATCGGGCTGAACGTGTGCTGAACTCAGAGGTGTCGTACGTTCGGTACTTGATCGGTCGGATCGTGAAGACGTATGACTACATCAACCGCGTTGTGCTAAAGCTTCCGCTTTCGGTCTACGAGGGTACGTGGACAACACTCCCCCCTCTCGTTGCTATGCATCACCATGATCTTGTGTGTGCGTAGGAATTTTTTTGAAATCACTACGTTCCCCAACAGTGGCATCCGAGCTAGGTTTTATGCGTAGATGTCATATGCATGAGTAGAACACAAGTGAGTTGTGGGCGATATAAGTGATACTGCTTACCAGCATGTCATACTTTGGTTCGGCGGTATTTTTGGATGAAGCGGTCCGGACCGACAATACGCGTACGCTTACGCAAGACTGGTTCTACCGACGTGCTTTGCACATAGGTGGCTGGCGGGTGTCAGTTTCTCCAACTTTAGTTGAACCGAGTGTGGCTACGCCCGGTCCTTGCGAAGGTTAAAACAGCACCAACTTGACAAACTATCGTTGTGGTTTTGATGCGTAGGTAAGAACGGTTCTTGCTAAGCCCGTAGCAGCCACGTAAAACTTGCAACAACAAAGTAGAGGACGTCTAACTTGTTTTTGCAGGGCATGTTGTGATGTGATATGGTCAAGACGTGATGAGATATAAGTTGTTGTATGAGATGATCATGTTTTGTTGAAGTTATCTAACTGGCAAAATCCTTATGGTTGTCTCTTTATTGCATAAGATGCAAGCGCCAAATAATTGCTTTACTTTATCACTATGCGATAGCAATAGTTGCAAGAGCAATTGTTGGCGAGACGACCATGTGACGACACATTGATATAGATCAAGATGATGGAGATCAAAGGCACAAGATGATTATGGCCATATCATGTCACATATTTTGATTGCATGTGATGTTTATCTTTTATACATCTTATTTTGCTTAGTTCGGCAGTAGCTTTATAAGATGATCTCTCACTAAATTATCAAGGTATAAGTGTTCTCCCTGAGTATGCACCATTGCGAAAGTTCTTCGTGCTGAGACACCACGTGATGATCGGGTGTGATAGGCTCTACATTCAAATACAACAGGTGCAAAATAGTTGCACACGCGGAATACTCAGGTTAAACTTGACGAGCCTAGCATATAACAGATATGGCCTCGGAACACGGAGACCGAAAGGTCGAGCGTGAATCATATATTAGATATGATCAACATAGTGATGTTCACCGTTGAAACTACTCCATCTCACGTGATGATCGGACATGGTTTAGTTGATATGGATCACGTGATCACTTAGAGGATTAGAGGGATATCTATCTAAGTGGGAGTTCTTAAGTAATATGATTAATTGAACTTTAATTTATCATGAACTTAGTCCTGGTAGTATTAGCATATCTATGTTGTAGATCAATAGCTCGCGTTGTTGCTCCCCATTTATATTTTGATATGTTCCTAGAGAAAAATAAGTTAAAAAATGTTAGTAGCAATGATGCGAACTTGGTCCGTGATCTGAGGATAAACCTCATTGCTGCACAGAAGAATTATGTCCTTGATGCACCGCTAGGTGACAGACCTATTGTAGGAATGTATGCGCACGTTATGAACGTTTGGCTAGCTCAATATGATGACTACTTGATAGTTTAGTGCGCCATGCTTAACGGCTTAGAATCGGGACTTCAAAGACGTTTTGAATGTCATGGACCATATGAGATGTTCCAGGAGTTGAAGTTAATATTTCAAGCAAATACCCGAGTTGAGAGATATGAAGTCTCCAACAAGTTCTATAGCTAAAAAGATGGAGGAGAATAGCTCAAGCAGTGAGCATGTGCTCAGATTGTATGGGTACTACAATCACTTGAATCAAGTGGGAGTTAATCTTCCAGATAAGATAGTGATTGACAGAGTTCTCTAGTCACTATCACCAAGTTACTAGAACTTAGTGATGAACTATAATATGCAAGGGATAACAGAAACGATTCCCAAGCTCTTTGTGATGCTGAAATCGACGAAGGTAGAAATCAATAAAAACATCAAGTGTTGATGGTTGACAAGACCACTAGTTTCAAGAAAAGGGCAAAGGGAAGAAGGGGAACTTCAAGAAGAACGACAAGCGAGTTGCTGCTCAAGTGGAGAAGCCCAAGTCTGGACCTAAGCCTGAGACTGAGTGCTTCTACTGCAAAGGAACTGGTCACTGGAAGCGGAACTACCACAAGTATTTGGCGGATAAGAAGGATGTCAAAGTGAACAAAGGTATATTTAATATACATGTTATTGATGTGTACTTTACTAGTGTTTATAGCAACCCCTCAGTATTTGATACTAGTTCAGTTGCTAAGATTAGTAACTCGAAACGGGAGTTGCAGAATAAACAGAGACTAGTTAAGGGTTAAGTGACGATGTGTGTTGGAAGTGGTTCCAAGATTGATATGATCGTCATCGCAGACTCCCTATACTTTCGGGATTAGTATTGAACCTAAATAAGTGTTATTTGGTGTTTGCGTTGAGCATGAATATGATTTGATCATGTTTATTGCAATACGATTATTCATTTAAGTTAGAGAACAATTGTTATTCTGTTTACATGAATAAAAACCTTCTATGGTCATACACACCAACGAAAATGGTTTGTTGGATCTCGATCATAGTGATACACATATTCATAATATTGAAGCCAAAATATGCAAAGTTAATAATGATAATGCAACTTATTTGTGGCACTGCCGTTTAGGTCATATTGGTGTGAAGCGCATGAAGAAACTCCATGCTGATGGGATTTTGGAATCACTTGATGCTTGTGAACCATGCCTTATGGGCAACATGACTAAAACTCCGTTCTCCGGAACAATGGAGCAAGCAACTGGCTTATTGGAAATAATACATACTGATGTATGCGATCCGATGAGTGTTGAGGCTCGCGACGGGTATCGTTATTTTCTGACCTTCATAGATGATTTGAGCAGATATGGGTATATCTACTTGATGAAACATAAGTCTGAAACATTTGAAAAGTTTAAAGAATTTCAGAGTGAAGTGGAAAATCATCGTGACAAGAAAATAAAGTTTCTACGATCTGATCGCGGAGACAAATATTTGAGTTACGAGTTTGGTCTTCAATTAAAACAATGTGGAATAGTTTCACAAATTCGTGCCACCTGGAACACCACAACATAATGGTGTGTCCGAACATCATAACCGTACTTTATTGGATATAGTGCAATCTATGATGTCTCTTACCGATTTACCACAATCGTTTTGGGGTTATGCATTAGAGACAACTACATTCACGTTAAATTGGGCACCATCAAAATCCGTTGAGACGACGCCTTATGAACTGTGGTTTGGCTAGAAACCAAAGTTGTCGTTTCTTAAAGTTTGGGGCTACAATGCTTATATGAAAAAGTTTCATCCTGATAAGCTCGAACCCAAATCGGAGAAATGTGTCTTCATAGGATACCCAAAGGAGACTGTTGGGTACACCTTCTATCACAAATCCAAAGGCAAGACTTTTGTTGCTAAATTCAGAGTTTTTCTAGAGAAGGAGTTTCTCTCGAAAGAAGTGAATGGGAGGAAAGTAGAACTTGATGAGGTAACTGTACCTACTCCCTTATTGGAAAGTAGTTCATCGCAAAAAACCGGTTTTTGCGACACCTACACCAATTAGTGAGGAAGTTAATGATGATGATCATGAAACTTCAGATCAAGTTGTTACTGAACCTCGTAGGTCAACCAGAGTAAGATCCGCACTGCAGTGGTACAGTAATCCTGTTACGGAAGTCATGTTACTTGACCATGACGAACCTACGAACTATGAAGAAGCGATGGTGAGCCCAGATTCCGCGAAATGGCTTGAGGCCATGAAATCTGAGATGGGATCCATGTATGAGAACAAAGTGTGGACTTTGGTTGACTTGCCTGATGATCGGCAAGCAATTGAGAATAAATGGATCTTCAAGAAGAAGATTGACGCTGACGGTAATGTTACTGTCTACAAAGCTCGACTTGTCGCGAAAGGTTTTAGACAAGTTCAAGGGATTGACTACGATGAGACCTTCTCACCCGTAGCGATGCTTAAGTCTGTCCGAATCATGTTAGCAATTGCCGCATTTTATGATTATGAAATTTGGCAAATGGATGTCAAAACTGCATTCCTGAATGGATTTCTAGAAGAAGAGTTGTATATGATGCAACCAGAAGGTTTTGTCGATCCAAAGGGAGCTAACAAAGTGTGCAAGCTCCAATGATCCATTTATGGACTGGTGCAAGCCTATCGGAGTTGGAATAAACGCTTTGATAGTGTGATCAAAGCATTTGGTTTTGTACAGACTTTTGGAGAAGCCTGTATTTACAAGAAAGTGAGTGGGAGCTCTGTAGCATTTCTGATATTATATGTGGATGACATATTGCTGATTGGAAATGATATAAAATTTCTGAATAGCATAAATGGATACTTGAATAAGAGTTTTTCAATGAAAGACCTCGGTGAAGCTGCTTACATATTGGGCATCAAGATCTATAGAGATAGATCAAGACGCTTAATTGGACTTTCACAAAGCACATACCTTGACAAAGTTTTGAAGAAGTTCAAAATGGACCAAGCAAAGAAAGGATTCTTGCCTGTGTTACAAGGTGTGAAATTGAGTAAGACTCAAAGCCCGACCACGGCAGAAGATAGAAAGAGAATGAAAGTCATTCCCTATGCCTCATCCATAGGTTCTATAAAGTACTAGATAACACCCCGCGCGTTGCTGCGGAATGTATGCATCCATAAAATTTATGAATTATTGGAAGCTAATTAGGAAATAATAGGAAAGATTGTCACACTGAAGCAAATATCCTATGTTCGTTACAAATACACTAATCGATTAGAATGGTAGAAGATACAATGCATTCACTAATGTATCATATACATGCATACAACACACTAATTGATTAACTTTACTACCAGGTTCGGCAAAAATACAAAAAATACAAATCTCTACTCTCCCAAGGTGATAATTGCCAAGGAGAAACTCAACACGGATACAGAGAACAACTATATGTGACATTCATGAACGAATTCGTGCACAAATAGATCAGAAAATAGATTATTCATGCCAATGGAATATACCAAAATTACTTTTATCAATTCAGCGATACATATAGACCGAGGTATAACAAACCTGAAGGCGAAGAGTTGTTGATCGGTCATTCAAAAAACCATTTATTTACTTCTTTGATCTTCTCCCTCTAGATTTCGAAAAGGATCAAAGTGATTACGCTATAGATAGGAACAATATATGAAGGATTTGCTATGGTACAGAGAACTAATGAGAGTTCCTAATTACAACTAAAGGTTATCACTCTGCCGGTAACTAATTCTAAAATTTGGTAGCATAATTAATTACTAATTTCTGGTACAATCTGTAGTGTAGTCTGTAAGAAGCTGAATATGTGATTAACCATGTAGCATGTGAGGTCGTCTCATAAGGAAATTTTCAAACAAATAACAGATGGGTTTGCAACTTCCATATGTGAGCTGCATACGACGAATTTGTCCATAACATCAGGCCTCTGCATATCAAGAGAAAGGAATATGGGCAAAAAAATTATTTATTAATATGAACAAAAATGCATTTTTATATTTTTGCTGTTATCAAAAGATATAATGTGCATTATCTATTACCCTCCTAATAACATATAGAGTATATAATTTAATTAAATATATGTGTGCGTACCAATTTGACAGAATCCGTAGACTAAAACTCACATGAATCTGAGAAGGGGAAGCGAAGAACTGGACATCTGACCTAAAAGGACCATCTGTCCGCGTACCTTTGTTTGGAGGCCACTTGCACGGCAAAAATCAGTTGCGTATATTGAGTGGATGGGAACATTGCCTGCATCATTGCATGCGTTGTGGGCGTCCGACACCGATGCATGCATAGACCAAGCAATCATGACGGTTAATCACCTGCACTGTAGCCAAGAGAAGCTGCAGAGGCTGCGGCATGTAGCGAACCCCGTTCTCCTTCTGATACAATCCTCAATTCCTCACCCGCCTTTACCATGGACGACCTCTCACATCTGCCAGATGGTGTGCTCGTGGAGATCCTCGTCCGCCTGCCGGCCTGATACATCGCCGCGTGGTGTGCAGGAGCTGGCGCGCTCTGCCATACCCCATCGAAACATCAACTGCACCGGCTCACAAACAAATAAAGGTAGGTGTCACCATGTGAAGAACCAACAACAGAGGCAAAATAAAAAGATCATACGCTTCAATTTTACAGTGGAGGACCGGAAGAGGAGACGACCCATGAAGGGCCTCTTGATTTCCATGCGGCAGGGCCATGCCACGAAAACAACCTTTATCTACTGTAGATCGTAGTGGAGAGGTAAGGGACCAGCTTTATATAGCAGCGTCTGTTCGGTTGCCTAGATCGTAACTGATCGAAGGAAGCGCCTCATGCAGGGGAAGGGACATGGGACGGGAAGGACGAAGCAAGCCACTCGATGGTGGGGAACGGAGTAGGAAGGGAATCACAGGGGTTGCCTTGAATTGGGTGGCTATCCATAATGCATGACTTGATTTTTGTTTTGACTTCTGACTGTTCGCTTGGTTCACCAGGAAAAGCTAGCTGCGACTACTAAATAGAAATTGATTCACACGATTTTATTGTAAAACAAATAGCAAAACGATGACGTGGTAGGGCTGCTGAGGTGGATAGGTTACATGTTAAAAGAAATATGACAGTGGGGATGAACTATTTAAGTATTATAGATGCCATGCTGTGTACCAGATCTATTGCATATCCTACCACTAAGTTTGGCAAGGGAGTGCAATAGTGATCTAGGTGTAGATCAATGGACAACGGTCAAAATTATCCTTAATGGAATAAGGATATGTTTCTCGATTATGGAAGTGACAAAAGGTTCGTCGTAAAGGGTTACGTCGATGCAAGTTTTGACACTAATCTAGATGACTCTAAGTCTCAGTCTAGATACATATTGAAAGTGGGAGCAATTAGCTAGAGTAGCTCCATGCAGAGCATTGTAGACATAGAAATTTGCAAAATACTTACGGATCTGAATGTGACAGACCCGTTGACTAAAATTATCTCACAAGAAAAACATGATCACACCTTAGTACTCTTTGGGTGTTAATCACATAGCGATGTGAACTAGATTACTGACTCTAGTAAACCCTTTGGGTGTTGGTCACATGTCGATGTGAACTATGGGTGTTAACCACATAAAGATGTGAACTATTGATGTTAAATCACATGGCGATGTGAACTAGATTATTGACTCTAGTGCAAGTGGGAGACTGAAGGAAATATTGCCCTAGAGGCAATAATAAAGTTATTATTTATTTCCTTATATCATGATAAATGTTTATTATTCATGCTAGAATTGTATTAGCCGGAAACATAATACATGTGTGAATATATAGACAAACAGAGTGTCACTAGTATGCTTCTACTTGACTAGCTCGTTAATCGAAGATGGTTATGTTTGCTAACCATAGACATGAGTTGTCATTTGATTAATGGGATCACATCATTAGGAGAATAATGTGATTGACTTGACACATTCCGTTAGCTTAGCACTTGATCGTTTAGTATGTTGCTATTGCTTTCTTCATGACTTATACATGTTCCTATGACTATGATATTATGCAACTCCCGTTTACCGGAGGAACACTTTGTGTGCTACCAAACGTCACAACATAACTGGGTGATTATAAAAGTTCTCTACAGGTGTCTCCGAAGGTACTTGTTGGGTTGGCGTATTTCAAGATTATGATTTGTCACTCCGATTGTCGGAGAGGTATCTCTAGGCCCACTCGGTAATGCACATCACTATAAGACTTGCAAGCATTGCAACTAATGAGTTAGTTGAGGGATGATGTATTACGGAACGAGTAAAGAGACTTGCCGGTAACGAGATTGAACTAGGTATTGAGATACCGACGATCGAATCTCGGGCAAGTAACATACCTATGACAAAGGGAACAACGTATGTTTTTATGCGGTTTGACCGATAAAGATCGTAGAATATGTGGGAGCCAATATGAGCATCCAGGTTCCGCTATTGGTTATTGACCAGAGACGTGTCTCGGTCATGTCTACATTGTTCTCGAACCCGTAGGGTCCGCACGCTTAACGTTTCGATGACAGTTTTATTATGAGTTTATATGTTTTGATGTACTGAAGGTTGTTCGGAGTCCCGGATGTGATCACGGACATGACGAGGAGTCTCGAAATGGTCGAGACATGAAGATTGATATATTGGAAGCCTATGTTTGGATATCGGAAGTGTTCCGGGTGAAATAGGAATTTTACCTGAGTACCGGGAGGTTACCGGAAACCCCGGGAACTTAATGGGCCTTAGTGGGCCTAGGTGGAAGAGAGGAGAGGCGGCTAGAGCTGGGCCGCGCGCTCCTCCCCCAGTCCGAATAGGACAAGGAGAGGGGGGCGGCGCCCCCCTTCCTTCTTCTCCTCCACTCCTTCCCCCTCCCAAGTCCTAATCCAACTAGGAAAAGGGGGGGGGGGGGGTCCTACTCCCGGTGTGAGTAGGACTCCTCCGGGCACGCCTCTCCCTTGGCCGGCCGCTCCTCCCTTGCTCCTTTATATACGGGGGCAAGGGGGCACCCCATAGACACAACAATTGATCGTTTGATCTTTTAGCCGTGTGCGGTGCCCCCTCCACCATAGTCCACCTCGATACATCAGAAGCGGTGCTTAGGCGAAGCCTGCGTCGGTAGAACATCATCATCGCTCACCACGCCGCCGCCGTCTTGTGAAACTCTCCCTCAACACTCGGCTGGATCGGGGTTCGAGGGACGCCATCGGGCTGAACTTGTGCTGAACTCGGAGGTGCCGTATGCTCGGTACTTGATCGGTCGGATCGTGAAGACGTACGACTACATCAACCGCGTTGTGCTAACGCTTCCGCTTTCGGTCTACAAGGGTACATGGACAACACTCTCCCCTCTCGTTGCTATGCATCACCATGATCTTGCATGTGCGTAGATTTTTTTTTTGAAATTACTACGTTCCCCAACAGTTACACCATTGTGGATCTCTACCACCGTAGCGAGGCGGCCCAAGGAGGGGGGGGGGGGCATGGGGGACCCATGTGGGCCCATAGGGCTCCTCCCATGTTGTGATTTGGCAGGTGTCTTAGGTCCCACATTTCTTGTACCGACGTATTTTATTTTATTTCGATTTTATAACTTTGTAATTTTTGGCAAATATAGACACGAAGATAGAAAACTGGCTTTTCTCACACTCTGCTAATATCTTAGTCCAAAAGATCATAAAATAGTACTCCCTCCGTTTTTATTTGCTTTGCATATTAGGTTTGATTGAGGTCGAACTTCGTAAAGTTTGACCAAGTATATAGAAAAAATATAAACATTTACCATATAACATATCTATATGATGTGAAAGTACATTCAATAATAAATTTAATGGTATTGATTTGTTATTGTATATGTCAATATTTTTGTTTATAAATTTTGTCAAAACTTACAAAGCTTAACTTTGATCAAAGCTAATACGCAGACTAAATAAAAATGGAGGGAGTATAAGATGTTTTTTGACACTGGACTCTAAAAACACCTTATAAAATGGACTCTAAAAGTGTCTTATAAAAAGTTATATAGGGAGTACATGTTATGACAAGAAATATAGCATGAAAATGATCCAGCTCTCATCTGCAGCAAAAAATAAAATAAAATCTGGCACTAATGGTCATATATTCTTGTATATCTCATAAAAAAAGGGCATTGTCGTCTGATAAAGATTGCAATCCAAGGGCAGAGGTCACCCTCTTTGACTGTCAGACGACCAAGCAGCTTCTTGTTGCTTAGCTGGTCAACTTCGCATTGGGCATTAGCTCTCGAGCTGTACCATAATCCTGTAGGATGAAGATCATAAGCTGCCTGGTCTCCTCTTGACCTGCTCCGCGCAGCGTCCCGTAGCCTGGCTAGGGCGTCGCTGTCCGACGTCTCTTCCGGGAGTCACCGTAGTACATCAATGCACACGCTTCCGCGGTCTATGTTTATTGCAGGTTCTGGAACAACTCAACTCGCACTACCTGTATCAACTTTGCATCACACTATACATACATGAGACGACGTGTTGACACGACCGGAGGCAGATCCCGAACATTTCTAGTAGAGAAAGCAACACCAGTCAACCTTCGTAATAATTTTTCTTGTACGTACCTGCATCTACCATATGCCACAAGACGCACCCGTCAACCTAAATCAAGGACGAAGAAAATCAATCTGTGGGCCCGTTTCGTGGACCAGCATAATCAAATGCCCCTACCGTTGACAATTGTGATCAGCGTAAAAAGATCTCCGAACGTGAACATAGTTTGACACGAAGGTGAATGCAATGCAACGTCTTCGCCTAAGAGCATCGCTCCTTCGGTTTGTAGGAATCTTGTATGAGTTTTATAGGATAGATTTTTCAAAGGAAATTTTTTTATGAAGCCCTTTGGTTTGTAGGAATGAATTCCTATTCCTATGTAGTATATGATTCAATCCTTCACATTTTAAAGAAAAAAATATTAGCCTAAACTTAATGGAAAAATTCCTATCCTATGCATCAAATGACATCTCTTTCTTTATAAGAATTGAGATGCATGTCATATCATTTTTCATAAAGTTCCTATTCCTATAATATTCCTATCCTATGAACTAAGGAAGGCCAGGTTTAGAGGAAGTTGGACAAAAGAAGCACTCCAAGTGATCCCATAATAAACATGATTTCTTTAGGGATTCGGTGTAATCCGCCCAACGTCCTAAATATTTTAGAGACGACCCTTCCCATAAAATGCCACAGCAGCGCGCCGTCGCCACACCCACAGCGCCGCTGTGCTGCCATCGCTGACCGCTGACCACCTGCCTGACCGTCGCGGCTGACCACCTCGTCCGCTGTACGCCGCGGCCGAAGCGTGGCACCGGTGTCGCGTTACCGCAAAAAATCACTTTTAGAGAAGTTTTTTCGAAAACTTGGAAAATACCTCACCTTTGAACTTTCCCTAGGTTATATGGGCACCCCTTAAACCACTTTTACGGTGAGTTAACTCACAGTAATTGTTGGAGACACCATAGTCTGCTCCGGTAAGTTAACTCATAGTAATTGTTGGAGATGGTCTAACCTAGACGTCATAGTCTGCTCCGGAGAGAGAGAAAAAGAGAGTGATCCAGCGATGTCTCTTAGTAGGAATAATGTTTTCATGTTTTATCATCGTTCTGATGGTGCGTCTAGCATCGTCAAAGTGCATGTGGAGGTGCATCTTTCTCGGATCTCGCAGGATTCGGTAGGTGCTGGTCTTTGGTGGATCTGTTTGGATCCGGTCTTCGTTCGTCTTCGTTTGAGTGTTTACAAGCTCGATCCTTCTGATCTACGACTTTCTTCATCAGTGATGATTGTTGCTCTGGTGCGCTGGTCCTATGAAGCTTTACCATGACGACTTCCTGACTGTTTACTACAACAAGGTTTGTCTGGCCCCAGTTAGGGAGGGGCGATGACGGCAGCGCGCCTTTGGCTCGCTCCAGTGCTTGTAGTCGTCGCTATGCGGTCCACGAACATGTTTGTAATTTTTATTACATCTGTTGTACTTGGTACTACCATGATTGAAATTGAACAGATTGGAAGATTCTTGAAAAAATATATTTTATTTTAGAATTGCCTTGTAAATGTTGGATTCGTTTAATACAGTCTCTGAACGTGAAAAAAGAAGATGAAATGGAACCTCTGAACGATTACGTAGTTGGCTGACGTTGGCAGAGCAGCGTCCGTCTATAAAACTAGCTCCACCAATATCGCTAGGTACTCCACAAACTGATCACCTCCATAGGATATTTTCCTGGCTACATCTCAGCTCAAAAAAATCCACTCTCTGTAACCTCCTGCGACTCACGAGATCCGGATGGCATTTCAGCAAGAGGCCGTAGGAAAGCTATGGGAGGAGCTCGGCCACGGCTACAATCTCAGCGCCAAGCTTCTGGCTTTGCTCAGCCAACCCGGTCACCTCCTCGATAGCCATGGCCAGGAGATGGCTGTGGCCATAAGCCAAGAGCTTTCTCAGGTGTTCAGGGCGTCTCTGTCGATGCTCAACCCCGGCAACAGTGGTAGGGTGGTGGAAGGCAGGGCGACAGCGCCCGAGGCTGCGATCATGGAGGGTAGCATCAGCCAGGCCACTCCGGCGATCATCAGGTTCACTGCTGATTTACTAACACTGATCCATCTCGATTAGCACTTTCCTGGTTAGTTGTTTGTTCTGGCTGCTTCTTTACTCTGTTGTTTCCATGAACCAATTTAGTGGAGAAGAAGTTACTCCCCCAAGAATAGGTAAAGAAGAGGAGATTACAGCCGAGCCTTACAAGGATGGTTACAAATGGAAAAAATATGGGCAAAAGAACATTAAGAACAGGAAGTTTGCAAGGTGAAGTGGTTTTCTTGATGCGAGTTCTCCTATTTATCCGCAAATATCATGCATGGTTCTTACCCCAACTGTAGCCAAATCACAAAGCCATTTACTTTTTTTGTTTAATACATCACGAACAAGAACTAATACAAATAATGGTGCACATACATTGTTGGAAGAATTGTATATAAGTGTTTGAGCAATGGTTATATGTAGAAACATAAGGAGATTCCACACGTTAAGACTATGAGATACATTTTCAATACATATGAAAAAGTCAAGACCAAACTCTAATTATTTTTTTACTGCAAATAGTTTTATAAATACCCCATTCATATCATAGAAGGCCAGCACTTTTGGATGAGGTGTGAACTAAGATAAATTTCAGGGGCTGGATCTATAGCTAATTAATTTCAAATAGGGCATTGATTTATGTATTTGATTTATGGACCAAGAGTGAATCAGAATCATCTTTTCTTTCTGCAAAGTGAATTAGAATCATCTCGCTAGAGATAACATGCCCTTTCAATGTATTATCCTTCATTTATTTATAAAAAAATAAGTAAAAATAAAATAAAACAGTAGCGTTAAAAACACTTTGTAGTCCTTTTTCATATGTTGCCAATGGTTATGGAATTTCGTGGAGATACAGAACATAACACCCCTGCCTGCGCAAATCTCATTATCTTAGGTATTTCTTGAAAAAAAATTCAACCTACAATTCCATAAACTTGTGTTCGTTTATATTTCCGCCAAATGCATTAATTGAGAGAACTCACACACTCATGTGTGATAGAGAAAAAATGATTCAGATCCGAATATGCCATCGAAGTTTACTCATTTACTCCCAATGTGCAAATATTTCTTTATTGAGGTCGAAGCTTGTCAGTTTTCTAGAAACCTTAAGATCACCCTTTCTCGTAACGGATATAGGTATAAGTGGGAAATTTCTCATATTTTAAACCATGTTGAGTGGTTTCAAAATACAAACAAAAGCTATCAAAGTACATACTTAATGATGCTGAAATGTTGCCAGAATGTTGTTGAAATACTGAGAGTAAAATGGTATTTTCAACCCACAGCAGTATATTTGTTAGTGATTTAACAGTCAATAAGCTGTCAACCAACAAAAGGTACATGGGAAATCAAGACACAAAAAACGCTTCCTTTTTGCGATGGATTTGCTTACCCGGAATAAGTATGTAGCAAATGAACATGCATGCATGTGCCTTATTTTCGGCCTCGCATGGTAGCTAGACTGGTCACCTACGTCCTAGGAGCTGCAACATGGTGTCCAAGCCACCTCAGAGCAATGAATTTGCTAGTCTGCCAATCTGAGTGAGTACAATGGAATCTAAACTCAGCAAGCAAGTTGCATGAATCGCTTTCAGGAACTAATGACATGCATGCGCCATGCCAACGACTTGCCCAAAAACGTCAAGCTAGCTAATTAAGCTCGTGAACAGCGTCCCGGTGTCCAAAAAAGGATGGTACCTGTAGATACAGTACAATAATTTCGATTGGGACCAGGCAATAATTTCGGCACATCCTCGTCGTCAGTTCCTCACATTCGTGTACCCGTACGTTCTTTGCGTGGCCCAGCTGATCGACCGACTCTCTACCTGTATATGCAGGTTGTACTTCCGATGTATGCATAGCCATGAGCGCGGCTGCAGGGCGAAGAAGCAGGTGCAGCAGCAGGATAGCAGCATCGGCAGTCCTCCATTGTTCAAGGTCACCTACCTGAACGAGCACACGTGCCACCAAGTGTTTCCCAACGTGAACATCACCAATGCAAATTTACCCTCGACGAGCACTACGACAAGGAACGACGCCGACTTTGATCCTGCCCGCCGCCACCTCCACGTCGGCGGGAACGGCGAGTTAGAGGACAGAATCATGACCTCGACCTTCAGCACGGTCATCGGCGGAGCTGCCCCTGCTGCTCCGTCGTTGTCGCCCTTGCCGTCGCCGCCTCCCGTGGAAGCAAGCCCGAGCGATCCGGCGTCGTACGACACGGGTGGCCGACAGTCGCCGAGCCTGCTGGACTTGAGCATGTGCTTGGACGAGATGTATTTCTCGTGCGGTTCGCCATTTCCTCCGGTCGAGGCACCCGCAGCTCCATGGTCGTTGTTGTCCTTGCCGCCGCCGCCGCCACCCATGGAAGCGAGCTCGATTAATCCGGCCGCATACATGCCGTCCCGCGGTGGACACTCACTGAGCCTGGACGCGATGACGATGGCGGAGATTTTTCTCTGGAGCAGCCCGCTATTTTCTCCACGTTGAGGCAGCTGCAGCGCAGCCAATCAGCCACGACGCCCAACGCTGTCGCCGGCTGGTTCATGGACACAGCGTCAGCATGGCCAGAGTACAAGCGAGCAGTGAGTGGTACAAGCAAAACATACAGTAATTAGTGATTAGTTACATGGAAGGGACGTGCATCTCCGTGTGAAATTTAGTGGTAATATGCAGTGAGTTCAGATACAGATCTTGTTCAGACGCACGGCTTAAACGGCGACTCATATAGTCTGTAACTAGCTAGTAAGTAGCTAGCTAGCTAGGGTGTCCTGCTTTACTTTAGTGATGAAACCTTTACTTTCGTGATGAAACTTGATGTTGATGAATTCAACTTGTGAGAATTGAGCAGTATGCCTGTAGCTAGCATGCAGTTTGGGTCCACCGCATGTGTCCACATCCTGGGATTTCGAGGAACATTCGCCATAGTTCGGTATTGTTGAATGTTGATACAGTTCGATACTGTTGATTATAAGTTTGGTTATAGTATATTCTAGTTGTGTGCGTCATTTTCAATTTTTTTCAACAACAGGAATATATTAATATCAAGATGATATCAATTATACCCAGCCTCTTCAACAACATAATATCCAAAGCAAGTCTAGACGTCACATATGCACACAACCAAAAAATAGAAGAAGAAAAAGGAAAAGAAAGGCCCCGTCGAAACAAAGAAAGGCTCGCACCAGCAAGAGCACCACCAATGATGGCAACACCTAGACTCCAAAAAAGATTCTTCAAAAACGACACCTTTGGAAGAGAGATGCTACACTTACGATTGTTATGTATCTTACGTAGGATCCGACAATGGTAGTTTTCTACTAGGCCTTATTTGGGGACACGGGCCCACCCTGAAATTTAGGGGGGGGGGGGCAGTTTAGTTAGGGCGAATTGAATTTACGTAAGGTTTCGTAAGTCATCATGTAGGTGTAGCATTATTGCCTTCAGAAAGGTTATAGTGCACAAACACCATTGGCGTCCGGTCCAATCATCATAGTCAGATCCAGTGTTCTCATCCTGGAGAAGGTCAAATTTCCAAACAATGCCTTCAATAAGGAAACGACTAGCAAGCCGCCATTGCCAGGTAAAAGACCTAGGGTTTTCACCCCGGAAACTGAGACAGCCAAGAACGAAGTCTGCCGATGTCACTGCCCCACTCGTCGAGATTACTGCTGCAAAACTCCAATCGTCCGACACACAAACTTCTTCCGATCTCTCCCATTCAGTCTTCTTCTTATATCACCACCATTACAAAGAAGTCTCACATAGTATAAGTGTGTAGAAACTTTGGGCTTCGATCGATCTTGACATACCCACCTCCGTTAATCTGTGGCAGATGAGGTGGATAATGCGATGTGGCGGCGCCGCCGCTTGTACCTCGTCACGTTGATCCGTGTGCAGCGCCGAAGATCTCGGGTAATGGCGAGAAAACGGTACCAGACAAGGAACATCGGCGGGCAGCCGCGGATGTCATCATGCCCCTTGCCTCACTCTGGACAACCAGAGCTGGAGGGGCAGATGCCTCAGCAGATTGTGACCGAACAACGTTGTCCACGCCGTGATCGGTGCCACAATCTTGGCCATGTTGTCTCAGCAGATCAGATCAGATCGACAAAGGATGTAGGGATATGAGGTTGAGCAAGGGCGAGGGGAAAAAGGAAGGAAAAACCAAGGACAGCCTCCTCCGGCGGCAGCAGGGATAGGGTAAGAGGTAAGGGAGGGACCGCCAGCGGCTGCAGGTTGGGTTCCCCCGTGTCGCCCGATTGAGGACGACGCGGGGTCGAGAGGTGGGTACGCATCATTTTCATTTCGGTCTTGATATTCTTTGTCATGGCTTGTTTGAGAGGAACTAGACCGTGCGAGACCGAGCGTTTGATGAAGGGTAAACTCTAAATGTATCATGAGACCACAATATTCAGAAAGTCATGAAACGGAGAAAATCAAAATGATAACAGTGTGAGTGGTGGCATGGATAAATTATCGGGCACAAGAGAAGTTGTTCTTAGACTTTCTTCGTCGTGTTGAAGTTGAACTGAGTTGTGTTGAGCTTATTTATTTACTTGGTAAGCAAAGAAGCCATGAAGCAGTAAGGATGTGAATGAACCTTGGACGACAATGGGGGATTTAATTGAAACCATGTGGCAAACTGAACATTTCGTGTTCCCGAAGATCGGAAGGGCAAATGGCTAGGTTCAGTGATATTTATATTTTTGCAAGGGCATCTCCAAAGCGGACACAATGTTCGAACCACTTTTGCCATCCAACGAGGATCCTTATGTGTCCATTTAGGGCATCTCCAATGCCGACCCTCAAACCATCTGCAACTGTCCGGATCGCACGGTCTAGACGTGTTGTGCCATCCAACACGGACCTATATAGGTCCGCTCGGCGGTCCAGGCCGCTGCCACATCCGCTTCTTGTTGCCCAGGCCCACCATTAACCCCCTCACTAGCCCGTGCGCGCTTCCCGCCTGAAACAGTCAGCGTCGTTCCAGAGAGTCAATGCCGCATTCATGCCTGACAAGAGTGGACGCGACCTCTCACTGCTACCAGCATTGAAGCGGCGCGTTGGCTGCGCCGCTTCCCGGTGCAGGCGACTGTTCCATGTCAAATGACACCCCATCAATCCATTGCCCTACATTAATGATATGCGGTTGCCGAGGAACCTACTCCAGCGCCACCCGTTCGTCCGTCTGCCGCCCACCATTAAGCACACTGCCTCAGCCCATTGCCATCCGCCCACTATATAAACTCCAGGCCCAGCCATAGCCCTAGTCATCCTCCTCCGATCCCTTTCTCCTCTCCGCACTACGCCTGCCATGGCCTCATCACACTCCAAATCCCTCTGGGACACCCTCTCCTCGGAGCAGAAGAAGGAGATGACCGGCTATTTCTACCGACTGGCAGGTCGGCCAGCAGACGGAGGACGATGACGCCACAATGGAGGATGAGTCGGTGCCACCCACCACACCGGTGCATGCCAGCCTCACCATCAGCGAGGCCCATGCACACTACACAGACATGTTGCGACAGAAGTAGGAGGCCAAGATCCTGTTGGGGAACGCGGTATTTCAAAATATTTACCTACGGTCACGCAAGATCTATCTAGGAGATGCATAGCAACGAGCGGGGAGAGTGTGTCCACGTACCCTCGTAGACCAACCGATCCAAGCACCGAACGTACGGCACCTCCGCGTTCAGCACACGTTCAGCTCGATGACGTCCCTCGAGCTCTTGATCCAGTTGAGGCCGAGGGAGAGTTCCGTCAGCGCGACGGCGTGGTGACGGTTATGACGAAGTTACCGGCGCAGGGCTTCTCCTATGCACCACGACGATATGACCGAGGAGTGTAACTGTGGAGGGGGGCAACGCACACGACAAAGAGATTGTCTATTGTGCTATTGGGGTGCCCCCTGGCCACGTATATAAAGGAGGGAGGGAGAGAGGAGGCCGACCAGGTAGGGCCCGCCAAGGGGGAGTCCTACTTGGACTCCTAGTCCAAGTAGGATTCGCCCCCCCTTTTCCTTTCTTCCACCAGAGGGAAAGGGAAGGGAGAGAGAGGGAGAAGGAAAGAGGGGGCCCGACCCCCTCCCCTAGTCCAATTCGGTTTTGGCAAGGGGGAGGGGGGCGCCCCTCTGACGTGGCCTCTCTCCTCTCCTCCAATAAGGCCCAATAGGCCTAATACTTCTCCCGGGGGGTTCCGTTAACCTCGTGGTACTCCGGAAAAAATGCTCGAACCACTCGGAACCATTTCGATGTCCGAATGCAACCTTCCAATATATGAATATTTACATCTCGATCATTTCGAGACTCCTCGTCATGTTCGTGATCTCATCCGGGACTTTGACCAATCTTCGGTCATCAAGTCACATAAATCATAATACAAATCGTCATCGAACGTTAAGCGTGCGGACCCTACGGGTACGAGAACTATGTAGACATCACCGAGCCACATCTCTAGTCAATAACCGGAACCTGGATGCTCATATTGGCTCCTACATATTCTACGAAGATCTTTATCGGTCAAACCGCATAACAACATACATTGTTCCCTTTGTCATCAGTATGTTACTTGCCCGAGATTCGATTGTCAGTATCACGATACCTAGTTCAATCTCGTTACTGGAAAGTCTCTTTACTCGTTCTGTAATGCATCATCCCATAACTAACTCATTAGTCACATTACTTGCAAGGCTTATAGTGCTGACCATTACCGAGAGGGCCCGGAGATACCTCTCCGATACACGGAGTGACAAATCCTAATCTTGATCTATGCCAACTCAACAAACACCATCAGAGACACCTGTAGAGCATCTTTATAATCACCAAGTTACGTTGTGACGTTTGATAGCACACAAGGTGTTCCTCCGGTATTTGGGAGTTGCATAATCTCATAGTCAGAGGAACATGTATAAGTCATGATGAAAGCAATAGCAATAAAACTAAAAGATCATTAATGCTAAGCTAACGGATGGGTCTTGTCCATCACATCATTCTCTAATGATGTGATCCCGTTCATCAAATGACAACACATGTCTATGGTTAGGAAACTTAACCATCTTTGATTAACGAGCTAGTCTAGTAGAGGCATACTAGGGACACTTTGTTTGTCTATGTATTCACACATGCACTAAGTTTCCGGTTAATACAATTCTAACATGAATAATAAACCATTTATCATGATATAAGGAAATATAATTAACAACTTTGTTATTGCCTCTAGGGCATATTTCCTTCAGTCTACCACTTGCACTAGAGTCAATAATCTAGATTTCATAGTAATGATTCAAACACCCATGGAGTCGTGGTGCTGAGCATGTTTTGCTCGTGAGAGAGGCTTAGTCAACGGGTCTGCAACATTCAGATCTGTATGTATCTTGCAAATCTCTATGTCTCCCACCTTGACTTGATCGCAGATGGAATTGAAGCGTCTCTTGATGTGTTTGGTTCTCTTGTGAAATCTGGATTCTTTCGCCAAGGCTATTGCTCCAGTATTGTCACAAAAGATTTTCATTGGACCCGATGCACTAGGTATGACACCTAGATCGGATATGAACTCCTTCATCCATACTCCTTCATTTGCTGCTTCTGAAGCAGCTATGTACTCCACTTCACACGTAGATCCCGCCACGACGCTTTTCTTGGAACCGCACCAACTGACAGCTCCACCATTCAATATAAATACGTATCCGGTTTGTGACTTAGAGTCATTCAGATAAGTGTCAAATCTTGCATTGACGTAACCATTTACGATGAGCTCTTTGTCACCTCCATAAATAAGAAACATATCCTTAGTCCTCTTCAGGTATTTCAGGATGTTCTTGACCGTTGTCCAGTGATCCACTCCTGGACTACTTTGGTACCTCCCTGCTAAACTAATAACAAGGCACACATCAGGTCTGGTGCACAGCATTGCATAAATGATAGAACCAATGGCTGAAGCATAGGGAATGACTTCCATGTTCTCTCTATCTTCTGCTGTGGTCGGGCATTGAGTCTGACTCAAGTTCACACCTTGTAATACAGGCAAGAGCCCTTTCTTTGACTGATCCATTTTTAATTTCTTCAAAACTTTATCAAGGTATGTGCTTTGTGAAAGTCCAATTAAGCGTCTTGATATATCTCTATAGATCTTGATGCCCAATATATAAGCAACTTCACCGAGGTCTTTCATTGAAAAATTCTTATTCAAGTATCCTTTTATGCTATTCAGAATTCAGATCATTTACGATCAACAATATGTCATCCACATATAATATCGTAAATGCTACAGAGCTCCCACTCACTTTCTTGTAAATACAGGCTTCTCCAAAAGTCTGTATAAAACCATATGCTTTGATCACACTATCAAAGTGTATATTCCAACTCCGAGAGGCTTGCACCAGTCCATAAATGGATCGCTCGAGCTTGCACAGTTTGTTAGCACCTATTGGATTGTCAAAACCTTCTGGTTGCATCATATACAACTCTTCTTTAAGATATCCATTAAGGAATGTAGTTTTGACATCCATTTGCCAAATTTCATAATCATAAAATGCGGCAATTGCTAACATGATTCGGACAGACTTAAGCATCGCTACAGGTGAGATGGTCTCATCGTAGTCAACTCCTTGAACTTGTCAAAAACCTTTCACAACAAGTCGAGCTTTGTAGATGAACATTACCTTCAAAGATCGCCTTCTTCTTGAAGATCCATTTATTCTCTATTGCTTGCCGATCATCAAGCAAGTCAACCAAAGTCCATACTTTGTTCTCATACATGGATCCCATCTCAGATTTCATGGCCTCAAGCCATTTCGCGGAATCCGGGCTCATCATCGCTTCCTCATAGTTCGTAGGTTCGTCATGGTCAAGTAACATGACTTCCAGAACAGGATTACCATACCACACTGGTGAGGATCTTACTCTGGTTGACCTACGAGGTTCGGTAATAACTTGATCTGAAGCTTCATGATCATCATCATTAGCTTCCTCACTGATTGGTGTAGGAATCACTTGAACTGATTTCTATGATGAACTACTTTCCAATAAGGGAGCAGGTACAATTACCTCACCAAGTTCTACTTTCCTCCCACTCACTTCTTTCGAGAGAAACTCCTTCTCTAGAAAGGATCCATTCTTAGCAACGAATATCTTGCCTTCAGATCTACGATACAAGGTGTACCCAACAGTCTCCTTTGGGTATCCTATGAAGACAAATTTCTCCGATTTGGGTTCGAGCTTATTAGGTTGAAGCTTTTTCACATAAGCATCACAACCCCAAACTTTAAGAAACAACAACTTGGGTTTCTTGCCAAACCACAGTTCATATGTTGTCATCTCAACGGATTTAGATGGTGCCCTATTTAACGTGAATGCAGCCATCTCTAAAGCATAACCCCAAAATGATATCGGTAAATCGGTAAGAGACATCATAGATCGCACCATATCTAATAAAGTACAGTTACGACGTTCAGACACACCATTACGCTGTGGTGTTCCAGGTGGCGTGAGTTGCGAAACTATTCTGCACTGTTTCAAATGAAGACCAAACTCATAACTCAAATATTCACCTCCACGATCAGATCGTAGAAACTTTATTTTCTTGTTACGATTATTTTCCACTTCACTCTGAAATTCTTTGAACTTTTCAAATGTTTCAGAATTATGTTTCATCAAGTAGATATACCCATATCTGCTCAAATCATCTCTGAAGCTCAGAAAATAACGATACCCACCACGAGCCTCAACACTCATTGGACCGCATAAATCATTATGTGTTATTTGAAGGAAATATGCCCTAGAGGCAATAATAAAGTTATTATTTATTTCCTTATATCATGATAAATGTTTATTATTCATGCTAGAATTGTATTAACAGGAAACATAATACATGTGTGAATACATAAACCTACAGAGTGTCACTAGTATGCCTCTACTTGACTAGCTCGTTAATCAAAGATGGTTGTGTTTCCTAACCATGAACAAGGAGTTGTTATTTGATTAACGGGATCACATCATTGGTTGAATGATCTGATTGACATGACCCATTCCATTAGCATAGCACCTGATCGTATAGTTTGTTGCTAGTGCTTTTCTTCATGACTTATACATGTTCCTATGACTATGAGATTATGCAACTCCGTTTGCACGAGGAACACTTTGGTGCTACCAAACGTCACAACGTAATCGGGTGATTATAAAGGTACATTACAGGTGTCTCCGAAGGTACTTGTTGGGTTGGCATATTTCGAGATTAGGATTTGTCACTCCGATTGTCGGAGAGGTATCTCTGGCCCTCTCGGTAATGCACATCACATAAGCCTTGCAAGCATTGCAACTAATGAGTTAGTTGTGAGATGATGTATTACGGAACGAGTAAAGAGACTTGCCGGTAACGAGATTGAACTAGGTATTGGATACCGACGATCGAATCTCGGGCAAGTAACATACCGATGACAAAGGGAACAACGTATGTTGTTATGCGGTCTGACCGATAAAGATCTTCGTAGAATATGTAGGAGCCAATATGGGCATCCAGGTCCCGCTATTGGTTATTGACAGGAGAGGTGTCTCGGTCATGTCTACATAGTTCTCGAACCCGTAGGGTCCGTGACGCTTAACGCTTCGATGATGCTTACTATGAGTTGTTATGATGTTTCTGTACCGAAGGTTGTTCGAGTCCGGATGAGATCACGGACGTGACGAGGAGTCTCGAAATGGTCGAGACATAAAGATTCATATATTGGAAGTCTATGTTTGGACATCGGAAGTGTTCCGGTGAAATTGGGAATTTTACCAAGCACCGGAGGTTACGGAACCCCGGAATGCTAATGGGCCAACATGGGCCTTAGTGGAAAGGAGAGAAGGGGCCCAAGTGCTGGCGCACCTTCCCCCTTCCCTAGTCCTATTAGGACTAGGAGAAGGGGCGCCTCTCTCTCCCTTCCCACTTGGGGAAACCTAGTTGGACTAGGATTGGGGGGGGGAATCCTACTCCCAGTAGGAGTAGGACACCCCTGGCGCACCAAACCTTGGCCGGCCAGCCCCTCCCCTTCCCTCCTTTATATACAGGGGCAGAGGGCACCCCATGACACACAAGTTGATCCTTGAGATCTTTCCTTAGCCGTGCGGTGCCCCTTCCACCATATTACACCTCGAGAATATCAGAAGCGGAGCTTAGGCGAAGCCTGCGTCGGTGGAACATCATCATCGTCACCACGCCGTCGCGTCGATTTAAACTCTCCTCAACACTCGGCTGGATCGGAGTTCTAGGGACGCCATCGAGCTGAACGTGTGCAGAACTCGGAGGTGCCGTGACGCTCGGTACTTGGATCGGTTGGATCGTGAAGAAGTACGACTACTTCCTCTACGTTGCGTCAACGCTGCTGCTTGGTCTACGAGGGTACGTAGACAACACTCTCATCTCGTTGCTATGCATCACCATGGTCTTGCGTGATTGTAGGAAAATTTTGAAATTACTACGTTCCCCAACAGTGGTATCAGAGCCTAGGTTTTTATGGTTTGATCATATGCACGAGTAGAACACAAGTGAGTTGTGGACGATACAAGTCATACTACCTACCAGCATGTCATACTTTGGTTCAGCGGTATTGTTGGAAAGACGATCCAGACCAACCTTACGCGTACTCTTCCACGCGAGACCGGTTCCCTCGGCGTGCTTTGCACATAGATGGCTTGTGGAAGACTGTCTCTCCAACTTTAGTTGAACTGAGTGCATACGCCCGTCCTTGAGAAGGTTAAACGGAGTCTATTTGACGAAGTATCGTTGTGGTTTTGATGCGTAGGTGAGATTGGTTCTTGCTTAAGCCCGTAGCAGCCACGTAAAATTTGCAACAACAAAGTAGAGGACGTCTAACTTGTTTTTGCAGGGCATGTTGTGATGTGATATGGTCAAGACGTGATGCTATATTTTATTGTATGAGATGATCATGTTTTGTAACCGAAGTTATCGGCAATCGGCAGGAGCCATATGGTTGTCGCTTTATTGTATGCAATGCAATCGCTTGTAATGCTTTACTTTATCACTAAGCGGTAGCGATAGTCGTAGAAGCATAAGTTTGGCGAGACGACAACGATGCTACGATGGAGATCAAGGTGTCGCTACCGGTGACGATGGTGATCATGACGGTGCTTCGGAGATGGAGATCACAAGCACAAGATGATGATGGCCATATCATATCACTTATATTTGATTGCATGTGATGTTAATCCTTTATGCATCTTATCTTGCTTTGATTGACGGTAGCATTATAAGATGATCCCTTACTAAATTATCAAGAAGTGTTCTCCCGAGTATGCACCGTTGCGAAAGTTCTTCGTCTTTGAGACACCACGTGATGATCGGGTGTGATAGGCTCTACGTTCAAATACAACGGGTGCAAAACAGTTGCACACGCAGAATACTCAGGTTATACTTGACGAGCTATGCATATAAGATATGACCTCGGAACACAGAGACCGAAAGGTCGGCGTGAATCATATAGTAGATATGATAAACATATTGATGTTCACCATTGAAACTACACCATCACACGTGATGATCGGTCCTGGTGTAGTTGATATGGATCACGCAATCGCTACGAGACTTGGAGGGATATTTTTCTAAGAGGGAGTTCTTAAGTAATATGATTAATTGAACTTAAATTTATCATGAACTTAGTACCGATAGTATCTTGCTTGTCTATGATGTGTAGATAGATGGCTCGTCTTTGTTGTTCCGTTGAATTTTAATGCGTTCCTTGAGAAAGCAAAGTTGAAAGATGATGGCAGCAATTACGGACTGGGTCCGTAATTTGAGGATTATCCTTATTGCTGCACGGAAGAATTACGTCCTGGAAGCACCGTTAGGTGCCGTGCCTGGTGCAAGGGCTGCGCCGAAGTTGTGAACGTCTGGCAAAGCAAAGGCGATGACTACTCTATAGTTCAGTGTGCCATGCTTTACGGCTTAGAACCGGGACTTCAACGTCGTTTTGAACACCATGGAGCATATGAGATGTTCCAGGAGTTGAAGTTAATATTCCAAGCGAATGCCCGGATTGAGAGATATGAAGTCTCCAATAAGTTCTATAGCTGTAAGATGGAGGAGAACGGTTACGTCGGTGAGCATATACTCGTAATGTCCGGATATAACAATCACTTGATTCAACCGGGAGTTAATCTTCCGGATGATTGCGTCATTGATGTAATTCTCCAATCATCGCCACCAAGCTACAAGAGCTTCGTGATGAACTATAATATGCAAGGGATGACCAAAACAATGCCCGAGCTCTTGGCGATCTTTGAAAGTCATGGAGGTAGAAATCAAAAAGGAGCATCAAGTGTTGATGGTTAACAAAACCACTAGTTTCAAGAAAAGGGCAAAGGAAAGAAAAGGAAACTTCAAAAGAACGGCAAGCAAGTTCTTGATCAAGAGAAGAAACCCAAGTCTGGTCCTAAGCCTGAAACTGAGTGCTTCTATTGCAAGCAGGCTGGTCACTGGAAGCGGAACTGCCCCAAGTATTTGGCGGATAAGAAGGATGGCAAGGTTAACAAAGGTATATGTGATATACATGTTGTTGATGTGTACCTTACTAATACTCGCAGTAGCACTGGTATTTGATACTGGTTACATTGCTAATATTTGCAACTCAAAGCAGGGGCTACGGATTAAGCGAAGATTGGCTAAGGACGAGGTGACGGCGCGCTGGGGAAATGGTTCCAAAGTCGATGTGATCGCAATCGGCACGCTACCTCTACATCTACCTTCGGGATTAGTATTAGACCTAAATAATTGTTATTTAGTGCCGGCGTTGAGCATGAACATTATATCTGGATCTTGTTTGATGCGAGACGGTTATTCATTTAAATCGAGAGAATAATGGTTGTTCTATTTATATGAATAATATCTTTTATGGTCATGAACCATTGAAGAATGGTTTGTTTTTACTTAATCTCGATAGTAGTGATACACATATTCATAATTTTGAATACAAAAGATGTAGAGTTGATAATGATAGTGCAACTTATTTGTGGCAATTGCCGTTTAGGTCATATCGATTGTAAAGCGCATGAAGAAACTCCATCTTGATGGACTTTTGGAGTCACTTGATTATGAATCACTTGGCACTTGCGAACCGTGCCTTATGGGCAAGATGACTAAAACACCGTTCTCCGGAACTATGGAGAGAGCAACAGATTTATTGGAAATCATACATACCGATGTATGTGGTCCAATGAATGTTGAGGCTCGTGGCGGATATCGTTATTTTCTCACCTTCACAGATGATTTGAGCAGATATGGGTATATCTACTTAATGAAACACAAGTCTGAAACATTTGAAAAGTTCAAAGAATTTCAGAGTGAAGTGGAAAATCATCGTAAAAAGAAAATAAAGTTTCTACGATCTGATCGTGGAGGAGAATATTTGAGTTACGAGTTTGGCCTACATTTGAAACAATGCGGAATAGTTTCGCAACTTACGCCACCGGAACACCACAACGTAATGGTGTGTCCGAACGTCGTAATCGTACTTTATTAGATATGGTGCGATCTATGATGTCTCTTCTTGATTTACCGCTATCGTTTTGGGGTTATGCTTTAGAGACGGCTACATTCACTTTAAATAGGGCACCATCTAAATCCGTTGAGACGATGCCTTATGAACTGTGGTTTGGCAAGAAACCAAAGTTGTCGTTTCTGAAAGTTTGGGGCTGTGATGCTTATGTGAAAAAGCTTCAACCTGATAAGCTCGAACCCAAATCGGAGAAATGTGTCTTCATAGGATACCCAAAGGAGACTGTTGGGTACACCTTCTATCACAGATCCGAAGGCAAGATTTTTGTTGCTAAATTCGGAAACTTTTGGAGAAAGAGTTTCTCTCGATATAAGTGAGTGGGAGGAATGTAGATATTGATGAGATATCTGTATCTACTCCCTTATTGAGAAGTAGTACATCACAGAAATCAGTTTCCGTGACACCTACACCAAATAGGGAGGAAGCTAATGATGATGATCATGAAACTTCAGATCAAGTTTCTACAGAACTTCGTAGATCAACTAGAGCAAGATCCGCACCAGTGTGGTACGGTAATCCTATTACGGAAGTCATGTTCTTTGGAACATGATGAACCTACGAACTATGAAGAAGCGATGGTGAGCCCAGATTCCACAAAATGGCTTGAGGCCATGAAATCTGAGATGGGATCCATGTATGAGAACAAAGTGTGGACTTTGGTTGACTTGCCCGATGATCGGCAAGCAATTGAGAATAAATGGATCTTCAAGAAGAAGACCGACGCTGATGGTAATGTTATCGTCTATAAAGCTCGACTTGTTGCAAAAGGTTTTCGACAAGTTCAAGGGATTGACTACGATGAGACCTTCTCACCCGTAGCGATGCTTAAGTCCGTCCGAATCATGTTAGCAATTGCCGCACTTTATGATTATGAAATTTGGCAAATGGATGTTAAAACTGCATTCCTGAATGGATTTCTGGAAGAAGAGTTGTATATGATGCAACCAGAAGGTTTTGTCGATCCAAAGGGAGCTAACAAAGTGTGCAAGCTCCAGCGATCCATTTATGGACTGGTGCAAGCCTCTCGGAGTTGGAATAAACGTTTTGATAGTGTGATCAAAGCATTTGGTTTTATATAGACTTTTGGAGAAGCCTGTATTTACAAGAAAGTGAGTGGGAGCTCTGTAGCATTTCGATATTATATGTGGATGACATATTACCGATCGGAAATGATATAGAATTCTGGATAGCATAAAGGGATACTTGAATAAGAGTTTTTCGATGAAAGACCTCGGTGAAGCTGCTTACATATTGGGCATTAAGATCTATAGAGATAGATCAAGACGCTTAATAGGACTTTCACAAAGCACATACCTTGATAAAGTTTTGAAAAAGTTCAAAATGGATCAGGCAAAGAAAGGGTTCTTGCCGGTGTTACAAGGTGTGAAGTTGAGTAAGACTCAATGCCCGACCACCGCAGAAGATAGAGAGAAAATGAAAGATGTTCTCTATGCTTCAGCCATAGGCTCTATCATGTATGCAATGCTGTGTACCAGACCTGATGTGTGCCTTCTTTGTCGTAAGTTTGGCGTGCAGTACCAAAGTAATCCAGAGTGGATCATCGGACAGCGGTCAAGAACATCCTTAAGTACTTGAGAAGGACTAAGGATATGTTTCTCATTTATGGCGGTGACAAAGAACTCGTCAGAACGGTTACGTCGTAAGCTTTGACATCGATCCGGACGATTCTAAATCGCAAACCGGATACGTATTTACATTAAACGGAGGAGCTGTCGGTTGGTGCAGTTCCAAACAAAGCGCCGTGGCGGGATCTACATGTGAAGTTGAGTACATAGCTGCTTCGAAGCAGCTAATGAAGGAGTCTGGATGAAGGAGTTCATAACCGATCTAGGTGTTGTACCTAGTGTATCGGGTCCAATGAAAATCTTTTGTGACAATACTTGGTGCAATTGCCTTGGCAAAGGAATCCAGATTTCACAAGAGAACCAAGCACATCAAAAGACGCTTCAACTCCATCCGGATTTGGTCCGGTGGGAGACATAGAGATATGCAAGATACATACGGATCTGAATGTTGCAGAACCCGCTGACTAAGCCTCTTCCACGAGCAAAACATGATCAGCACCAAGACTCCATGGGTGTTAGAATCATTCTTGTGTAATCTAGATTATTGACTCTAGTGCAAGTGGGAGATGAAGGAAATATGCCCTAGAGGCAATAATAAAGTTATTATTTATTTCCTTATATCATGATAAATGTTTATTATTCATGCTAGAATTGTATTAACAGGAAACATAATACATGTGTGAATACATAAACCTACAGAGTGTCACTAGTATGCCTCTACTTGACTAGCTCGTTAATCAAAGATGGTTGTGTTTCCTAACCATGAACAAGGAGTTGTTATTTGATTAACGGGATCACATCATTGGTTGAATGATCTGATTGACATGACCCATTCCATTAGCATAGCACCTGATCGTATAGTTTGTTGCTAGTGCTTTTCTTCATGACTTATACATGTTCCTATGACTATGAGATTATGCAACTCCCGTTTGCACGAGGAACACTTTGGGTGCTACCAAACGTCACAACGAATCGGGTGATTATAAAGGTACATTACAGGTGTCTCCGAAGGTACATGTTGGGTTGGCATATTTCGAGATTAGGATTTGTCACTCCGATTGTCGGAGAGGTATCTCTGGGCCCTCTCGGTAATGCACATCACATAAGCCTTGCAAGCATTGCAACTAATGAGTTAGTTGTGAGATGATGTATTACGGAACGAGTAAAGAGACTTGCAGGTAACGAGATTGAACTAGGTATTGGATACCGACGATCGAATCTCGGGCAAGTAACATACCGATGACAAAGGGAACAACGATGTTGTTATGCGCGGTCTGACCGATAAAGATCTTCGTAGAATATGTAGGAGCCAATATGGGCATCCAGGTCCCGCTATTGGTTATTGACAGGAGAGGTGTCTCGGTCATGTCTACATAGTTCTCGAACCCGTAGGGTCCGCACGCTTAACGTTTCGATGGCGATTACTATGAGTTGTTATGATGTTTCTGTACCGAAGGTTGTTCGAGTCCCGGATGAGATCACGGACGTGACGAGGAGTCTCGAAATGGTCGAGACATAAAGATTCATATATTGGAAGTCTATGTTTGGACATCGGAAGTGTTCGGGTGAAATTGGGAATTTTACCAAGCAGGGAGGTTACTGGAACCCCGGAATGCTAATGGGCCAACATGGGCCTTAGTGGAAAGGAGAGAAGGGGCCCAAGTGCTGGCGCACCTTCCCCTTCCCTAGTCCTATTAGGACTAGGAGAAGGCGCCTCTCTCTCCCTTCCCACTTGGGGAAACCTAGTTGGACTAGGATTGGGGAATCCTACTCCAAAGAGGAGTAGGACACCCTGGCGCACCAAACCTTGGCCGGCCAGCCCCTCCCTTCCCTCCTTTATATATGAGGCAGAGGGCACCCCATGACACACAAGTTGATCCTTGAGATCTTTCCTTAGCCGTGCGGTGCCCCTTCCACCATATTACACCTCGAGAATATCAGAGCGGAGCTTAGGCGAAGCCTGCGTCGGTGGAACATCATCATCGTCACCACGCCGTCAGGTCGATTTAAACTCTCCTCAACACTCGGCTGGATCGGAGTTCGAGGGACGCCATCGAGCTGAACGTGTGCAGAACTCGGAGGTGCCGACGTTCGGTACTTGGATCGGTTGGATCGTGAAGAAGTACGACTACTTCCTCTACGTTGCGTCAACGCTTCCGTTGCTGGTCTACGAGGGTACGTAGACAACACTCTCATCTCGTTGCTATGCATCACCATGGTCTTGCGTGATCGTAGGAAAATTTTGAAATTACTACGTTCCCCAACATTATTGCCAACAAGTCTGTTGCTCGCTCCATTGTTCCGGAGAACGGAGTCTTAGTCATCTTGCCCATGAGGCATGGTTCGCAAGCATCAAGTGATTCCAAAAGCCCATCAGCATGGAGTTTATTCATGCGCTTTACACCAATATGACCTAAACGGAGTGCCACAAATAAGTTGCACTATAATTATTAAACTCATAGCTTTTGGCTTCAATACTATGATTATGTGTATCACTACTATCAAGATTAAACAAAAATAGACCACTCATCAAGGGTGCATGACCATAAAAGATATTACTCATATAAATAGAACAACCATTATTCTCTGATTTAAATGAACAACTGTCTCGCATCAAACAAGATCCATATATAATGTTCATGCTTAACGCTGGCACCAAATAACAATTATTCAGGCCTGAAACTAATCTCGAAGGTAGATGTAGAGGCGGCGTGCCGACGGCGATCACATCGACTTTGGAACCATTTCCCACGCGCATCGTCACCTCGTCCTTAGCCAATCTTCGCTTAATCCGTAGCCCCTGTTTCGAGTTGCAAATATGAGCAACCGACTAGTATCAAATACCCAGGCGCTACTATGAGCATTAGTAAGGTACACATCAATAACATGTATATCAAATATACCTTTCACTTTGCCATCCTTCTTATCTGCCAAATACTTGGGGCAGTTCCGCTTCCAGTGACCAGTCCCTTTGCAGTGGAAGCACTCAATCTTAGGCTTAGGTCCAGACTTGGGCTTCTTCACTAGAGCAGCAACTTGCTTTTTGTTCTTCTTGAAGTTCCCCTTCTTCCCTTTGCCCATTTTCTTGAAACTAGTGGTCTTGTTAACCATCAAACTTGATGCTCCTTCTTGATTTCTACATCTGCAGGCTTTAGCATTGCCAAGAGCTCGGGAATTGTCTTATCCATCCCTTGCATATTATAGTTCATCACGAAGCTTTTGTAGATTGGTGGCAGTGATTGAAGAACCCTGTCAATGACACTATCATCAGGAAGATTAACTCCCAGTTGAGTCAAGTGGTTGTGGTACCCAGACATTCTGAGTATGTGTTCACTGACAAAACTATTCTCCTCCATTTTGCAGCTGTAGAACTTATTGGAGACTTCATATCTCTCAATCCGGGCATTTGCTTTAAATATTAGCTTCAACTCCTGGAACATCTCATATGCTCCATGACGTTCAAAATGTCGTTGAAGTCCCGGTTCTAAGCCGTAAAGCATGGCACACTGAACTATCGAGTAGTCATCAGCTTTGCTCTGCCAGATGTTCATAACATCTGGAGTTGCTCCTGCAGCGTGTCTTGCACCTAGCGGTGCTTCCAGGACATAATTCTTCTGTGCAGCAATGAGGATAATCCTGAAGTTATGGACCCAGTCCGTGTAGTTGCTACCATCATCTTTCAACTTAGCTTTCTCTAGGAATGCATTAAAATTCAAAGGAACGGTAGCACGGGCCATTGATCTACACCAACATAGACATGCAAAATACTACCAGGTACTAAGTTCATGATAAATTAAAGTTCAATTAATCATATTACTTAAGAACTCCCACTTAGATAGACATCCCTCTAGTCATCTGAATGATCACGTGATCCATATCAACTAAACCATGTTTGATCATCACGTGAGATGGAGTAGCTTTAAATGGTTAACATCACTATGTTGATCATATCTACTATATGATTCACGCTCGACCTTTCGGTCTCAGTGTTCCGAGGCCATATCTGCATATGCTAGGCTCGTCAAGTTTAACCTGAGCATTCTGCGTGTGCAAAACTGGCTTGCACCCGTTGTATGTGAACGCAGAGCTTATCACACCCAATCATCACGTGGTGTATCGACACGATGAACTGTAGCAACGGTGCATACTCAGGGAGAACACCTATACCTTGAAATTTAGTGAGAGATCATCTTATAATGCTACTGCCATACTAAGCAAAATAAGATGCATAAAGGATAAAGATAACATGCAATCAGAATAAGTGATATGATATGGCCATCATCGTCTTGTGCCTTTGATCTCCATCTCCAAAGCACCGTCATGATAACCATCGTCACCGGCTTGACACCTTGATCTTCATCGAAGCATTGTTGTTGTCTCGCCAACAATTGCTTCTACGACTATCGCTACCTCTTAGTGATAAAGTAAAGCAATTACATGGCGATTGCATTTCATACAATAAAGCAACAACCATATGGCTCCTGCCAGTTGCCGATAACTGTTACAAAACATGATCTTCTCATACAACAAATTATATATCATCACGTCTTGACCATATCACATCATAGCAACCCCTGCAAAAACAAGTTAGACGTCCTCTACTTTGTTGTTGCATGTTTTACGTGGCTGCTACGGGCTTCTAGCAAGAACCGTTCTTACCTACGCATCAAAACCACAATGATTTTTTGTCAAGTGTGTTGTTTTTACCTTCAACAAGGACCGGGCGTAGTCAAACTTGATTCAACTAAAGTTGGAGAAACAGACACCAGCTAGTCACCTGTGTGCAAAGCACGTCGGTAGAACCAATCTCATGAACGAGGTCATGTAATGTCGGTCCGGGCCGCTTCATCCAACAATACCGCTGAATCAAAGTAAGGCGTTGCTGGTAAGCAGTATGACTATTATCGCCCACAACTCATTGTGTTCTACTCGTGCATATAACATCTACGCATAGACCTAGCTCGGATGCCACTATTGGGGAGCGCAGTATTTCAAAATTTTTACCTATGATCACGCAAGATCTATCTAGGAGATGCATAGCAACAAGCGGGGAGAGTGTGTCCATGTACCCTCATAGAACGAAAGCGGAGGCGTTTAGTAACGCAATTGATATAGTCGAACATCTTCACGATCCAACTGATCCAAGCACCGAACGTACGGCACCTCCGCGTTCAGCACACGTTAAGCTCGATGACGTCCCTCGAGCTCTTGATCCAGTTGAGGCCAAGGGAGAGTTCCGTCAGTACGACGGCGTGGTGACGGTGATGACGAAGTTATCGGCATAGGGCTTCGCCTAAGCACTACGACGATTTGATCGAGGTGTGTAACTGTGGAGGGGGGCACCGCACACGGCTAAGAGATTGTCTGTTGTGCTATTGGGGTGCCCCCTGGCCACTTATATAAAGGAGAGGGGGGCCGGCCCCCTCCCCTAGTCCAATTCGGTTTGGGCAAGGGGGGGGGGCGCCCCTCTCACGTGGTCTCTCTCCTCTCCTCCAATAAGGCCCAATAGGCTCAATACTTCTCCCGAGGGGTTCCGGTAACCTCCCGGTACTCCGGAAAAATGCCTGAACCACTCGGAACTATTCCGATGTCCGAATGCAACCTTCCTATATATGAATATTTACCTCTCGACCATTTCGAGACTCATCGTCATGTTCGTGATCTCATCCGAGACTACGAACAATCTTCGGTCATCAAATCACATGACTCATAATACAAATCGTCATCGAACATTAAGCGTGCAGACCCTACGGGTTCGAGAACTATGTAGACATGACCGAGACACTTCTCCAGTCAATAACCAATAGCGGAACCTGGATGCTCATATTGGCTCCTACATATTCTACGAAAATCTTTATCGGTCAAACCGCATAACGACATACGTTGTTCCCTTTTTCATCGGTATGTTACTTGCCCGAGATTCGATCGTCGGTATCACCATACCTACTTCAATCTCGTTACTGGTAAGTCTCTTTACTTTTCCGTAATGCATCATCCCGTAACTAACCCATTAGTCACATTGCTTCCAAGGCTTATAGTGATGATCATTACCGAGAGGGCCCAGAGATACCTCTCCGATACACGGAGTGACAAATCCTAATCTCGATCTATGCCAACTGAACAAACACCATCGGAGACACCTGTAGAGCATCTTTATAATCACCCGATTACGTTACGACGTTTGATAGCACACAAGGTGTTCCTCCGGTATTCGGGAGTTGCATAATCTCATAGTCAGAGGAACATGTATAAGTCATGATGAAAGCAATAGCAATAAAACTAAACGATCACTAATGCTAAGCTAACGGATGGGTCTTGTCCATCACATCATTCTCTAATGATGTGATCATGTTCATCAAATGACAACACATGTCTATGGTCAGGAAACTTAACCATCTTTGATTAACGAGCTAGTCTAATAGAGGCATACTAGGGACACTCTATTTGTCTATGTATTCACACATGTACTAAGTTTCCGGTTAATACAATTCTAGCATGAATAATAAACATTTATCATGATATAAGGAAATATAAATAACAACTTTATTATTGCCTCTAGGGCATATTTCCTTCAGTTCTGACAGGTGCAAGCCAACCAGGCCTACAACCTCGGCCTCCTCGAGGAGCACCTGTATGCGGAGGAGAAACTCACGGCTAGAACGACAATCATACGGACGTGGACGTGGAGGAGTAGAAGGCATTGGTCGACTCCTACTCCTCCACCCGCGACATTCGCCACAACCGTTGGCAAATCTCCTTCATCAGGCGGAATTGGACATCGCCTACAAGGAGTTCGAGGAGGCGGAGGATGAGGTGTGTGGCAAGAGTGACAACGAGGAGGAGATCGCCAGCTCCGCCTAGGCCTTGCCCCGCTGCGACGACCATGAAGTCGGCACATCAGCTGGCACGACCGGTAGCGTGGAATAGTAGTGCATCATAGGTCCCCGCCATTACGGTCCCAAGAAGGGCACCGCTGCTCCCCTCCCATTGAAGCCAAGATAGGTGGGCTGAACATCGAAGGTTGATTAGCCGCTTATTGGCGACGTGGAGGTGGACAGCTTCACTTCCCAGTGCTACGGAGCCGGACGTTACGGAGGCGGAGTTGGGGAATGCTGAGGTAGAACCTGATTGCTGCTAACTGCGTTGGTATTTCCCCAAAGAGGAGAGGATGATATAGAACAACAACGGTAAGTATTTCCCTTAGTTATGAAACCAAGGTATCAATCCAGTAGGAGGATCCACCAAACTATGTAAGCAGTACCTTCACACAAATAACAAAAACTTGCAACCCAACGCGTAAGAGGGGTTGTCAATCCCTCCTTCGTATTGAGATAGATTAAATTGTATGAGATTGCATAAATAGATCTAACAAAAACACAAAATAAAAGAAGTAAAGAAAAAGTGCAGCAAGGTATTTTTGGATTAATAGATCTGAAAGAATATGATAGGAAATAGACCCAGAGGCCGAGATTTCACTAGAGGCTTGTCTCAAAAAAATAGCATAAGGTGGGTAAACAAATTACTATTGGGCAATTGATAGAAGAGCAAATAATTATGACGATATCCATGGCAATGATCATGTATATAGGCATCACGTCCAAGATTAGTAGACCGACTCATTCCTGCATCTACTACTATTACTCCACACATCGACCACTATCCAGCATGCATCTTGTGTATTAAGTTCATGGAGAAACAGAATAATGCAATAAGAACGATGACATGGTGTAGACAAGATCTATTCATGTAGGAATAGAACCCATCTTTTTATCCTTAATGGCAACGATACATGCGTGCCTCGCTACCCCTTCTGTCACTGGGTGAGGACACCTTAAGATCCTACCCATCACAAAGCACCTCTTCCCATTGCAAGAAAAATCAATCTAGTTGGCCAAACCAAACCAAAGTTTCGGGGAAGAAATACGAGGATATAACAATCATGCATAATAGAGTCCAACAAAGACTCAAATAATATTCATTGATAGATCTAATCATAAGATCGCAATTCATCAGATCCCAACAAACACACCGCAAAAAAAGAGTTACATCAAATAGATCTGCAAGAACATCGAGGAGGACATTGTATTGAAGATCAAAAAGAGAGAAGAAGCCATCTAGCTACTTCCTACGGACCCATAGGTTTGTGGTAAACTACTCACGCATCATCGGAGGGGCAAGGGTGTTGATGAAGAACCCCTCCAGCAAGCTGCTGGAAAAGGCCTCTAGATTGGATCTCGTTGCTTTGGAACTTGTAGCGGTGGAAACTCTAATCTCTCTGCTCCACTAGGGTTTTCGGGATTTTAGAGTATTTATAGAGCTGATAGGCGGTGGAGAGGGGGCATGTGGGCCCCACTACCCATCAGGGCGCGCTAGGGGCCTCTAGCGCGCCCTGGTGCCTTGTGGGCGCCACGGGCCTCCCCTCGGGCACTCTTGGCTCCCAAGTTGTCTTTTGTCCAGAAAAAACCACTAAAAAGTTTCGTGGCATTTGGAACTCGTTTGCTAATGATATTTTGCGAAGTAAAAAACAAGCAAAAACAGCAACTGGCACTAGGCACTATGTCAATACGTTAGTCCCGAAAACGATATAAAGTTGCTATAAAATGAATATAAAACATCCAATATTGATAATATAATAGCATGGAATAACAAAAAAGTATAGATACGTTGAAGACGTATCAGCATCCCCAAGCTTAATTCCTCTTCGTCCTTGAGTAGGTAAATGATAAAAACAGAATTTTTGATGTGGAATGTTGCCTAACATGTTCATATCATAAACTTTTATTTTGTAGCATGGACATTTGGACTTTTAGATGATTGAAAGCAATAGTATATACTTGACATGAAGACATCAATACTCAAGCATATCGGCAAGAAACCATGTCATTCAAAATATCAATGCTAAAGAAAGCTATCCCTAGCCCATTATGCTCAATCATTGATCCATTCAAGAAACACACTTAAATATTAACTATGCCCAATGCACAAGCATGATAATAGTGTTCCCTAGTTGGTGCTTTATAAGAGAAGATGGAGACTCAATAAAAATAGAAGTTGCATAAAGTAAATCGATAGGCCCTTCAGATAGGGAAGAAGAGATTTGTAGAGGTGCGAGCTCAAGGCTTAAATTGATAGATAAAATTATTTTGAGTGGCATGCTTTTCCCTTCAAATCTAAAATGACCAAAACTCCCAATACTTTCCATGCTAGATAGATCATAGGCTGTTCCCAAACAGAAAATAAAGTTTATCCTTTTTCCACCATTCTTTCACAATCCATGGGTAGCCGTATCCATGGTGCCTTCCATACCAACACTTTCCAAGGAATTTATTATTGAAAAGCATAATTTTTTTTGCATTTCGGGACTGGGCATCCCTATTACCTTTGCCACACTCTCGTGCAGTGACAAGTGAACACACACTATCTTGAGAATAAAATATCTAGCACTGAAAATATTCGCCACCCCCTGTCACTTCATGAGCGGTACGGGCACACAAAAGGGAAATTTGTTTTGAACATTAGAGTTAGCACATACAATTTTTTTGAACGTCACGGAAATACCGCATATAGGTAGGTATGGTGGACTCATTTGGCACAACTTTGGGTTTAAGGATTTGGTTGCACAAGTAGTATTCCCACTTAGTACAAATGAAGGCTAGCAAATAGATTGAGAAGCGACCAGCCAAGAAACAAAAACGATCATAAAAGAGTATAAGCATAACTAACGCCGAATAATGCACCATAAGTAGGATGTAACTTCATTGCATAACTATTGACTTTTGTGCTTGCATAGGGAATCACAAACCTTAACACCAATATTCTTACTAAGGCATACTTACTCATTAACATGACTCACATATTATCATCATCATATCTCAAAACTATTGCAAGGAATCGAGTTTTTAATATCCAATGATCTTCATGAAAGTATTATCATACCCCTCTTGAATATCTATCACTTTGGGACTAATTTCATACGTTACCATTGCTACTAACAAAGATCTCAAACAAATCTAAGTGAAGAACAAGAGCACATATTTCTTCAAAATAATTTTCATCTCTCAAAATAATATGAGTGAAGCAATGAGAGGAAATTTCTTCAAAATTAAAACACCACCATGCTAAAAAAGATATAAGTGAAGGACTAGAGCAATTCCATAGCTCAAAATATTTAAGAGAAGCACATAGAGCAATTCTAACAAATCATGGCATCATTATGGCTCTCTCAAATAGGTGTGTCCAGCAAGGATGATTGTGACAAACTAAAAAGCAAAACAATCAAAGACTCATATAATAGAAGAAGCTCCATGCAAAACTCATGATATGTGACAAATAAAAATATAGTCCATGTAAAATTACCGATGGTCGTTAGAAGAAAGAGGGGGTGCCTTCCGGGGCATCCCCAAGCTTAGTTGCTTGGTACTTCTTGAGTATTACCTTGGGGTGCCATGGGCGTCCCCACGTTTAGGCTCTTTTCACTCCTTATTCCTTCATACATCGTGATCTCACCCAAAACTTGAAAATTTCAATCACACAAAACTTAACAAAAATCCTCACGAGATTCGTTAGTATAATAAAGCCAATCACCACTTTAAGTACTGTTGCAAACCCATTCATATTTTATTATTGCATTATACCTACTGTAATCTAACTTTACCATGGCTTATACCCCTCGATACAATCCATAGATTCATCAAAATAAGCACACAATGCAACGAAAGCAGAATCTATCAAAAACAGAACAGTCTGTAGCAATCTGAACATTGACCATACTTCTGTAACTCCAAAAATTCTGAAAAAGTAGGACAACGTGGGAAATTTTTATATCAATCTTGTGTAACAAATTCAGAGCAAAAACACGTTTATGTGATTTTTGAAAATTCTGCTACTAGGCGCAAAACTTTCTGTTTTCCAACAAGATCAAATCAACTATCTCCCAACATGATCCTAAAGGCTTTACTTGGCACAAACACTAATTAAAACACAAAAACACACTCTAATCAGAGGAATAATTGTATCTACTCACAAAAACATAAAGAAAAGGAGAAAAATAAATTTTATTCATTGGGTTGCCTCCCAATAAGCACTATTGTTTTATGCCCTTAGCTAGGCATAAGATTTCAATGATGCTCACATGAAATATAGTAATTGAAACACGAAGAGAGCATCATGTAGCATATGAAAAACGCATTTAAGTCTATCATACTTCCTATGCATAGGCATTTTATAGGCAAACAAATTATCAAGACAAGAATTTTCTAGCATATGCAAGGTGGAAGAACAAAACATTGACGATCTCAACATAGCGAGAGTAATTTAGTAACATGAAAATTTCTACCACAATATTTTCCTCCCTCATAATGATTACATGTAGGATCATAATCAAATTCAACAATATAGCTATCCTATAAAATTTTCTCTTCATGATCAACATGCATAAATGTTTTATAATCTTCCAAGATAGTGGGATTAATATCAACTAAAGTCATGGCCTCTCCAAACCCACTTTAATCAAAAAATTCACAAGATTGATAATTCTCCAAAGTAGTGGGATAATTAATACCTAAAGTTGACAATCTTCCAATACCACTTCCAATATTATTGCAAACATTATTATTAGTATCATATTCATCATGCGGCTTAAATAAATTTTCAAGATCATAAGAAGCATCACCCCAATCATGATCAATACAAAAGTAGTGCACATACAAAATTAGCATCCCCAAGCATGGGGTCTTGCAATTTATAATAACACCATTGCAATCATGCTTTTAATTCAAGGAGCTATCGTGAACAACTTCATAAATTTCCTCGTTTAGCACTTCATCACAATCTTCAGAGTCACGAATTTCAAGCAACACTTCATAAAGATAATCTAGTGTACTTAACTCACTAGCAGTTGGTTCATCATAATTGGATCCTTTGAAAATATTAGCAAGTGGATATCCATAACAATAGATTTTTAGCAAGTGAAGATGCAAGCAAATAGAAGACACATGGCAACACCAGCAAAGGTAGCAAACAAGCGAAGAGGCAAACGAAAAATATTTTTGTATTTTTGCAAAAAACGTTCTAGAAGTGGGGGAAATGAAAATGAGAGGCAAATGGAAAATAAAGTAAATTGCAAGGAGATGAGATTTGTGGTTGTGTACCTGATAGATCTAGAATTGACCCTCCCGACAACAGCGATAGAAATTGTTCTTGATTGCTGCTAACTGTGTTGGTATTTCTCTTGGGGAACGTAGTGATAATACAATTTTTTTCCTACGTGTCACCAAGATCAATCTAGGAGATGCTAGCAAGGAGAGAGAGGGAGTGCATCTTCATACCCTTGAAGATCGCTAAGCGGAAGCGTTACAAGAACGCGGTTGATGGAGTCGTACTCGCGGCGATTCAAATCGCGGAAGATCCGATCCAAGCGCCGAACGGACGGCGTCTCCACATTCAACACACGTACAGCCCGGGGACGTCCCGTCCCTGTTGATCCATCAAGGAGAGAGGAGAGGTTGAGGGAGAGCTCCGGCAGCATGACGGCGTGGTGGTGGAGCTTGCGGTTCTCCGGCAGGGCTTTGCCAAGCACTACGGAGGAGGAGGAGTTGGAGTGTGGAAGGGCTGCGCGAGGGGAAGGGTGCGGCTGCCCTCCCGCCCCCCCACTATTTATAGGGTGAAGGGGAGAGTGGTACGGCCCCCTAGATGCATCTAGAGGGGGGGCTAGGAGGGGGGGGTACTTGCCCCCCAAGCAGGTGGGAGCCGCCCCCACCCACTAGGGTTTCCAACCCTAGGTGCCTTGGGTCCTTGGGGGGGGGGGCGCACCAGCCCACTAAGGGGCTGGTCCCCACCCATATTCAGCACACTAAGTCCTCCGGGGCAGGTGGCCCTACCCGGTGGACCCCCGGACACCTTTCGGTGGTCCCGGTACAATACCGATAACCCCGAAACTATTCCGGCGACTGAAACTGGACTTACCATATATAAATCTTCACCTCCGAACCATTCCAGAACTCCTCGTGACGTCCGGGATCTCATCCGGGACTCCGATCAACTTTCGGTAACCACATACAATTTCCCATAACAACTCTAGCGTCACTGAACCTTAAGTGTGTAGACCCTACGGGTTCGGGAACCATGCAGACATGACCGAGACATCTCTCCGGCCAATAACAAATAGCGGGATCTGGATACCCATATTGGCTCCCACATGTTCCACGGTGATCTCATCGGATGAACCACGATGTCGGGGATTCAATCAATCCCGTATACAATTTCCTTTGTCCATCGGTATGTTACTTGCCCGAGATTCAATCGTCGGTATCCCTATACCTTGTTCAATCTCTTTACCGGCAAGTTTCTTTACTCTTTCTGTAATGCGTGATCCCCTGGATAACTCCTTAGTCACATTGAGCTCATTATGATGATGCATTACCGAGTGGGCCCAGAGATACCTCTCCGTCATACGGAGTGACAATCCCAGTCTTGATTCGTGCCATCCCAACAGACACTCTCGAAGATACCTATAGTGCACCTTTATAGCCACCCAGTTACGTGTGATGTTTGATACACCCAAAGCATTCCCACGACATCAGGGAGTTGAATAATCTCATGGTCTAAGGAAATGATACTAGACATTAGAAAAGCTCTAGCAAATGAACTACACGATCTTGTGCTATGCTTAGGACTGAGTCTTGTCCATCACATCATTCTCCTAATGATGTGATCACGTTATCAACGACATCCAATGTCCATTGTTAGGAAACCACAACCATCTATTGATCCACGAGCTAGTCAACTAGAGACTTACTAGGGACATGTTGTGGTCTATGTATTCACACATGTATTACGGTTTTCGGTTTATACAATTATAGCATGAACAATAGACAATTATAATGAACAAGGAAATATAACAATAACCACTTTGTATTATTGCCTCTAGGGCATATTTCCAACAGTCTCCCACTTGCACTAGAGTCAATAATCTAGTTACATTGTGATGAATCGAACACCCATAGAGTTTTGGTGTTGATCATGTTTTGCTCGTGAAAGCGGTTTAGTCAACGGATCTGCGACATTCAGATCCGTATGTACTTTACAAATATCTATGTCTCCATCTTGAATATATTCACGAATGGAGTTGAAGCGACGCTTGATGTGCTTGGTCTTCTTGTGAAACCTGGGCTCCTTGGCAATGGAAATAGCTCCAGTGTTGTCACAGAAGAGAGTCATCGGGCCCGATGCATTGGGAATCACTCCTAGGTCGGTGATAAACTCCTTCATCCAGACTCCTTCCTACGCTGTTTCCGAAGAACCTATGTACTCCGCTTCACATGTATATCTTGCCACGACGCTTTGCTTGCAACTGCACCAGCTGACTGCCCCACCATTCAAAATATACACGTATCCGGTTTGTGACTTGGAGTCGTCCAGATCTGTGTCGAAGCTAGCATCGACGTAACCCTTTACGATGAGCTCTTCATCACCTCCATTAACGAGAAACATATCCTTAGTCCTTTTCAGGTACTTCAGGATATTCTTGACCGCTGTCCAGTGTTCCACTCCTTTGGTACCACTACTGCAGGATGTTGCTAACGTGACACTACGATCAGAGACCCTTCGACGAAACTGTGTGCGATGCAATAATCGCAAACGATGGTGTATAAGAACCGTCAAAAAAGGTGCAAAACGTTTGCGATGGTGGAGCCATCAAACACGGTTTAGATTTTAGTTGCGTGTGTGATCCAAGGCATACGGTTCAGTCCAATGAACTGTTTATGGCGAGGCGGAACAAAAGAAATGGGCAGCCTGATGAAGGCGTGTGCGATATAGAGCATACGGTTCACTCGGATGAACTGTTTGTGATTTGGAAACACAAAAGAAACGATCAGCCTGATCAAGGTGTGTGTGATTGAGGGCATACGCCTCAGAAGGATTAACTAGGCAACAGAACATAAACGGGTCAGCCAGATCAAAGTATCTACGATTGATGGCATACACTTCACATGGATGAACTATTTACGATTAGCCACAACAAACTGAAATAGTTAGAAAGATCAACGTGTCAGCGCTAGATGGGCACACACATTCTAATTAAAAGAAGCGTGCGCGATGGTAATAACGAGCACGCACGGTTATTGGAACATGATGTGTGCTGACATAGCCTATTGCAGTGCACCCTATGGTGCAAACGCCATGTACGCGGCCGAGAAGGCATACGTGCCCACGTTACGGCTTTTGGGAATAGTGCCGCCTTATAACCGTCAGTAAATTTTGAGCATGCGTCCCGTCACAATAGTTTTTAGAAGAACATGGAGGCCGCGTCCCTTCACATTCCAAATTGCAAACCTGTTCACACCGATCAAAACCTAAACGGTTTCCCACTTAGGAGTGTATTACTACTCGGTTATAAATACTACTACTCCAAGATGACTGCACATTCCTCCTCAACTCGTCATCCACAAAAACAAACAAGTCCTTCATCATTGTTCCCTTGCGTCTGCCATGGCCAGCGTGAGTTCTGGGTCGAGAGATTGCCACCAGGGAGAGGCGAGCCTGGAGGAAGCACGAGAGATGCCTCGCCTCGCCGTGAAAGCAGCCAACATGTCCCGCCGCGCGGCCGTAGTAGCAGAGAGGTCTCGCCGCACCGCCGAAGTAACACGAAGGTCCCGCCGCACCGTTGATGCAACAGACTAGTCCGGCCGCGCCGCGGAAGCAGAAGAGATGTCCCGCCATGCCGCGAATGCAGCAGAGATGTCCTCCAGCTGCGGCGGCTCGGGAAAATGCCTCGGGCAGGCGGGGACTCTTACAGGCGCATGCGTGCCCTCGTCCTTAGGCAAATGGATCAGATCTCCAGCTGGGCGAGGTTGCAGGATGACCTGAAAGCCTTGTTTGAACAGTCTACCGGCATCATCCGACAACTAAATGAGAGCAACGCGAAGCTCCAGGACGAGCGCGACCTACTGAGGGCGAAGATTGTCAGAAGTGCGGAGCAGCAGGAGGAGACCACTGCCTTGTTGAAGAGGACCGGCGTCATCGTCGAGAAACTTCTGGGACGAGAATTCCATGCTGCGCATTGAGCATGTAAGGCTGGTGGAGGAATCCGTGGATGCTCTCAAGCAGCATCTTGAGGACAAGAGAGAGCTCATCGCCGCTCGCCGCGGAGACTAGTTCCCGCGGCCTGTAGCAACGCATCAATAAAGTAGAGATCAGTGAGCCAAATCGTTGTTTTCCTTCTTCTTTTGCCCTTGTGTATTTCGGGCGTTGCCACATGTGGGCTTTTTTAATTATATTCCTAAATATGTAAGACACTTATTATCCACTGGCATCGTCCTTGTATTCATCATGCTTGCTATAAGTCACAGTCGATGCTATATAGGTCCGTCGGATCTTACATCAAGATCCGTGCAAAACTTTCTTTTCAGATTTTCATTTTTCTCTCTTAAATTTCAGTCCAGTGAGACATATAGCCACGCCAGTAGAACAGGTGCTTGATACGTATCCAACATATCTATAATTTTGATTGCTCCATGCTACTTTATCTATTGTTTTGGACTATAATGGGCTTTATTTTCCACTTTTATATTATTTTTGGGACTAACCTATTAACCGGAGGCCCAGCCTAGAATTGCTGTTTTTTTGCCTATTTCAGTGTTTTGAAGAAACGGAATATCAAACAGAGTCCAAATGGAATGAAACCTTCGGGAATGTGATTTTCTCACCGAACTTGATACAGGAGACTTGGAGCCTACTCCAAGGAGTGCCAGAGGCGGTCACGAGGGTGGGGGGCACGCCCCTCCCCCCTGGGCGCGCCCCCTGCCTCGTGGGCCCCCTGACACTCCACCGACGTACTCCTTCCTCCTATATATACCTACGTACCCCCAACAGATCAGAAAGGGAGCCAAAAACCTAATTCCACCGCCGTACCTTCCTGTATCCACGAGATCCCATCTTGGGGCCTGTTAGGAGCTCACGGGAGGGCATCCACCACGGAGGGCTTCTACATCAACACCATAGCCCCTCCGATGAAGTGTGACTAGTTTACTTCAGACCTTGGGTCCATAGTTAGTAGCTAGATGGCTTCTTCTCTCTTTTTGGATCTCAATACAATGTTCTCCCCCTCTCTCGTGGAGATCTATTCGATGTAATCTTCTTTTTGCGGTGTGTTTGTTGAGACCGTTGAATTGTGGGTTTATGATCCAGCTTATCTATGGAAAATATTTGATTCTTCTCTGAATTCTTTTATGTATGATTAAGTTATCTTTGCAAGGCTCTTCGAATTATCCATTTGGTTTGGCCAACTAGATTAGTAGTTCTTGCAATGGGAGAAGTGCTTAGCTTTGGGTTCAATCTTGCGGTGTCCTTACCCAAAGGATGTAAAGGGTTGCAAGGCACGTATTGTATTGTTGCCATCGAGGATAACAAGATGGGGCATTTATCATATTGCATGAATTTATTCCTCTACATCATGTCATCTTGCTTAAGGCGTTACTCTGTTTTAACTTAATACTCTAGATGCATGCTGGATAGCGGTCGATGAGTGGAGTAACAGTAGTAGATGCATAATCATTTTGGTCTACTTTTGACGGACGTGATGCCTATATACATGATCATTGCCTGGATAACCTCATAACTATGCTCAATTCTGTCAATTGCTCAACAGTAATTTGTTTACCCACCGTAGAATACTTATGCTCTTGAGAGAAGCCACTAGTGAAACCTATGGCCCCCGGGTCTATTCTCATCATATCAATCTCCATCACTTTATTTACTTGGTTTGCTTTTACTTTTACTTTGCATCTTTATACCAAAAATACCAAAAATATTATCTCTATCAGATCTCACTCTCGTAAGTGACCGTGAAGGGATTGACAACCCCTAAGCGTTGGTTGCGAGTAGCTATCATTTTGTGCAGGTACGAGGGACTTGCGCGTAGTCTCCTATTGGATTGATACCTTGGTTCTCAAAAACTGAGGGAAATAGTTATGCTACTGTGCTGCATCATCCTCTCGTCTTCGGGGAAATCCAATGCAAGCTCGAGACGTAGCAAGAAGAATTTCTGGCGCCGTTGCCGGGGAGGCTTACGCAAAAGTCAACATACCAAGTACCCATCACAATCCCTATCTCCCACATTACATTATTTGCCAGTTGCCTCTTGTTTTCCTCTCCACCACTTCACCCTTGCCGTTTTGTTCGCCCTCTCTTTCCCAATCTCCTCCTCTTTTTCCTTTTGCCTTTTGTTTGCTTGTGTGTTAGTTTGCTTGTTGGTCGTAATGGCCCTACCTAAATCTGGTGATCTTCACCTAAAAAGGCTAGAGGAGATCGAAAACAATGTCAAGAAGTTTATGGTTTTGCAATTTGAGCATAATAATTTCTTTAGAAACGAGCTTAAGGAACAAAATAGTTTTATGAGTTATATGAATAAGGAGCTCGATGATATGTCCAAAGAATTTGATGGTATAAGAGCCCAAATCGCTCTTCTTGAAAAAATGACCGCTGAAATTTCGGATATGCAAGCTACCTTAGTCAATAAGATGGCCGCTAAACCGAATTCCTATGAAAATCAAGATGAAGATCTAAAAGTTATTGATACGTCCCCTATTAAATCTTTGATTTGCAATATGAATCCTGATGAAACTGAATATGATCTTCCTTTACCTAGAAGGCATTCTAAGAATTCTGAATTTTTAGATCTTGATGATGAAATTGATAAAAGTGGGATTGAAAGAAATAAAAACCGAGATATTGCCAAACCCACTATATTGGATCTCAAGGAATTTAATTATGAAAATTGCTCTTTAATTGATTGTATTTCCTTGTTGCAATCCGTGTTAAATTCTCCTCTTGCTTATAGTCAAAATAAGGCTTTTACCGAACACATTGTTGATGCCTTGATGCAATCTTATGAAGAAAAGCTTGAGTTGAAAATTTCTATCCCTAGGAAACTCCATGATGAGTGGTAACCTACTATTAAAATTAAAATTAAAAATTATGAGTTTCATGCTTTGTGTGATTTGGGTGCTAGTGTCTCTACTATTCCCAAAACTTTGTGTGATTTGCTAGATTTCCGTGATTTTGATGATTGCTCTCTAAACTTGCATCTTATGGATTCCACTATTAAAAAGCCTATGGGAAGAATTAATGATGTTATTATTGTTGCAAATAGGAATTATGTGCCCGTAGATTTTATCGTTCTTGATATAGATTGCAATCCTTCATGTCCTATTATTCTTGGTAGACCTTTCCTTAGAACGATTGGTGAAATTATTGATATGAAGGAATGGAATATTAGATTCCAATTTCCATTAAAGAAAGGCATGTAACACTTTCCTAGAAAGAAAATAAAATTACCATATGAATCTATCATGAGAGCCACTTATGGATTGCCTACCAAAGATGACAATACCTAGATCTATCCTTGTTTTTATGCCTAGCTAGGGGCGTTAAACGATAGCGCTTGTTGGGAGGAAACCCAATTTTATTTTTAGTTTTTTGTTTTTGGTTCTGTTTAGGAATAAAATAATCCATCTATACTCTGTTTAGATGTGATTTTATCTTTTAATTAGTGTTTGTGCCAAGTTGGACCTATTGGATCTTCTTGGATGATAGTTATTTGATCTTGCTGTAATTTCCAGAATCTTTGTGCTCAGTGCCCGAATTGTTAAAAATCACCAGAACGTGATAAAATACTGATTCCAATTGCTGCTGATCAATAAACAAAATTTCCAGCTCTTCTAATTTTGGTAGAATTGTTTGGGTTCCATAAGTTTGCGTTAGTTACAGATTACTACAGACTGTTCTGTTTTTGACATATTCTGTTTTGCGTGTGTTGTTTGCTTATTTTGATGAATCTATGGCTAGTAAAATAATTTATGAACCATAGAGAAGTTGGAATACACTAGGTTTAACACCAATATAAATAAATAATGAGTTAATTACTGTACTTTAAAGTAGTCTTTTGTTTTCTTTCTCTAACGGAGCTCACGAGATTTCTATTGAGTTTCATGTTGTGAAGTTTTCAAGTTTTGGGTGAATTCTTTTGATGGATTATGGAACAAGGAGTGGCAAGAGCCTAAGCTTGGGGATGCCCATGGCACCCCAAGATAATCCAAGGACACCAAAAGTCAAAGCTTGGGGATGCCGGAAGGCATCCCCTCTTTCGTCCACTTCCATCGGTAATTTACTTGGAGCTATATTTTTATTCACCAACATGATGTGTTTTGCTTGGAGCGTCTTGTATTATTTGAGTCTTTGCTTGCTAGTTTAGCACAATCATACTTTCTGTACACACCTTTTGAGAGAGCCATATATGAATTGAAATTTGATAGAATACTCTATGTGCTTCACTTATATCTTTTGAGCTTGATAATTTGCTCATAGTGCTTCACTTATATCTTTTTGAGCGTGATAATTTTTGCTCTAGTGCTTCACTTAGATCTTTTAGAGCACGGTGGTGGATTTATTTTAAAGAAACTTGATCTCTCATGCTTCACTTAGATTATTTTGAGAGTCGTTAATAGCATGGTAATTTGCTTAATGTTAATATACTTGGTGTTCAAGATATGTGAAACTTTCTTTTGAGTGCGTTGAATACTAAGATAAGTTTGATGCTTGATAATTGTTTTGAGATATGGAGGTAATAATATCAAAGTCATGCTAGTTGAGTAGTTGTGAATTTGAGAAATTCTTGTGTTGAAGTTTGTAAGTCCCGTAGCATGCACGTATGGTTAAAGTTGTGTAACAAATTTGAAGCATGAAGTGTACCTGGCTTGTGCGTCCTTATGAGTGGCGGTCGGGGACGAGCGATGGTCTTTTCCTACCAATCTATCCCCCTAGGAGCATGCGCGTAGTACTTGAATTTTTGATGACTTCTAAATTTTTGCAATAAGTATATGAGTTCTTTTGATTAATGTTGAGTCCATGGATTATACGCACTCTTACCTTTCCGCCATTGCGAGCCTCTTCGGTACCATGCATTGCCCTTTCTCACATTGAGAGTTGGCGCAAACTTTGCCGGTGCATCCAAACCCCGTGATATGATACGCTCTATCACACATAAACCTCCTTATATCTTCCTCAAAACAGCCACTATACCTACCTATTATGGCATTTCCATAGCCATGCCGAGATATATTGCCATGCAACTTTCCACCGTTCCGTTCATCATTATTATGACATACATTACTTTTGTCATATTGCCATTGCATGATCATGTAGTTGACATTGTATTTGTGGCAAAGCCACCATGCATTATTTTCATACATGTCACTCTTGATTCATTGCACCATCCTGGTACACCGTCGGAGGCATTCATATAGAGTCATACCTTGTTCTAGTTTCGAGTTGTAATCCTCATGTTGTAATCAATAGAAGTGTGATGATCATCATTATTAGACCATTGCCCAAAAAAAGAGAAAGGCCAAAAAAAAGAAAGGCCCAAAAAAAAAGAAAGGAAAAGAAAAGGGCAATGCTACTATCTCTTTTTCCACACTTGTGCTTCAAAGTAGCACCTCGTTCTTCATGTAGTGAGTCTCATATATTGTGCTTCAAAGTAGCACCATGTTTTTCATATAGTGAGTCTCATAAGTTGTCTTTTCCATACTAGTGGGAATTTTTCATTATAGAACTTGGCTTGTATATTCCTACGATGGGCTTCCTCAAATGCCCTAGGTCTTCATGAGCAAGCAAGTTGGATGCACACCCACTAGTTTTCTTTTGTTGAGCATTCATAGCTCTAGTGCATCCGTTGCATGGCAATCCCTACTCCTCATGTTGACATCAATTGATGGGCATCTCCATAGCCCATTGATTAGCCTCGTCAACGTGAGACTTTCTCCTTTTTTGTCTTCTCCACACAATCCCCATAATCATATTCTATTCCACCCATAGTGCTATATCCATGGCTCACGCTCATGTATTGCGTGAAGGTTGAAAAAGTTTGAGATTATTTAAGTATGAAACAATTTCTTGGCTTGTCATCGAGGGTATAGAAGTTGGGAACATCTTTGTGTGACGAAAATGAAGCATAGCCTAACTATATGATTTTGTAGGGATGAACTTTCTTTGGCCATGTTATTTTGAGATGACATAATTATTTTGATTAGTATGCTTGAAGTATTATTATTTTTATGTCAATATGAACTTTTGTCTTGAATCTTTCGGATCTGAATATTCATATCACGATTAAGAAGATTTACATTGAAATTATGCCACAGTATCACTCCGCATAAAAAATTCTCCTTTTATCATTTACCTACTCGAGGACGAGCAGGAATTAAGCTTGGGCATGCCTGATACGTCTCCAACGTATCTATAATTTTTGATTGTCCGTGCTACTTTATCTATTGTTTTGGACTATAATGGGCTTTATTTTCCACTTTTATATTATTTTTGGGACTAACCTATTAATCGGAGGCCCAGCCCAGAATTGCTGATTTTTGCCTATTTCAGTGTTTCGAAGAAACGGAATATCAAACGGAGTCCAAACGGAATGAAACCTTCGGGAACGTGATTTTCTCACCGAACGTGATCCAGGAGACTTGGACCCTACTCCAAAGAGTGCCAGAGGCGGTCACGAGGGTGGGGGGCGCGCCCCTCCCCCTTGGGCGCGCCCCCTGCCTCGTGGGCCCCCTGAAGCTCCACCGACGTACTCCTTCCTCCTATATATACCTACATACCCCCAACAGATCAGAAAGGGAGCCAAAAACCTAATGCCACCGCCGTACCTTCCTTTATCCACGAGATCCCATCTTGGGGCCTATTCCGGAGCTCCGCCGGAGGGGGCATCCACCATGGAGGGCTTCTACATCAACACCATAGCCCCTCCGATGAAGTGTGAGTAGTTTACTTCAGACCTTCGGGTCCATAGTTAGTAGCTAGATGGCTTCTTCTCTCTTTTTGGATCTCAATACAATGTTCTCCCCCTCTCTCGTGGAGATCTATTCGATGTAATCTTCTTTTTGCGGTGTTTTTGTTGAGAGCGATGAATTATGGGTTTATGATCCAGCTTATCTATGGAAAATATTTGATTCTTCTCTGAATTCTTTTATGTATGATTAAGTTATCTTTGCAAGTCTCTTCGAATTATCCGTTTGGTTTGGCCAACTAGATTTGTAGTTCTTGCAATGGGAGAAGTGCTTAGCTTTGTTTTAAATCTTGCGGTGTCCTTACCCAAAGGATGTAAAAGGGTTGCAAGGCACGTATTGTATTGTTGCCATCGAGGATAACAAGATGGGGTATTTACCATATTGCATGAATTTATTCCTCTCCATCATGTCATCTTGCTTAAGGCGTTACTCTGTTTTAACTTAATACTCTAGATGCATCTTTGGATAGCGGTCGATGAGTGGAGTAATAGTAGTAGATGCAGAATCATTTCGGTCTACTTGTCACGGACGTGATGCCTATATACATGATCATTGCCTGGACAACCTCATAACTATGCTCAATTCTATCAATTGCTCAACAGTAATTTGTTCACCCACCGTTGAATACTTATGCTCTTGAGAGAAGCCAGTAGTGAAACCTATGGCCCCCGGGTCTATTCTCATCATATCAATCTCCATTACTTTATTTACTTGCTTTGCTTTTACTTTTACTTTGCATCTTTATACCAAAAATACCAAAAATATTATCTCTATCAGATCTCACTCTCGTAAGTGACCGTGAAGGGATTGACAACCCGTAAGCGTTGGTTGCGAGTAGCTATCGTTTTGTGCAGGTACGAGGGACTTGCGCGTAGTCTCCTACTGGATTGATACATTGGTTCTCAAAAACTGAGGGAAATACTTACGCCATCTTGTGCTGCATCATCCTCTCCTCTTCAGGGAAATCCAACGCAAGCTCGAGAGGTAGCAGTGCTCGGGCGCCATTAATGGAAAAGTTGGGAGGGGGTGCGCGGCGGGTAGTGGTCAAAGGGCTCTCCTCCCGATGAGCACGCGCCGGGGTCTGATCGCACGCCTCCCGTACTCAAATAGCTACCCCGCACAGCACCTCCTAGCCAATAAAAAAGGGACGCCTGGCGGCACGTAATTGTTAAGTAGAACCCCCACGGTTTCAATAATACTTGTGTTTCCGATTTGTAACGTGACATTAGTTGTTCCAAAATGACTTTGTTGATTGTTAATGTGTGCGCCTTCGCAAATCGGACAGAAAAATTACCACAACATGTTGGTGCCATGTCATGACACCATGGTAAGTTTCATGATTTTTAGGCGTGTTTTGGATTTACAGGAATTAAAAAACCAAGTTTCTCGATCTTTCCGGCCGAGCCACGACGCCCAGATGTTTGAATTTCATTCCCATCTCTTACATAGGACCTAGAAATTCACCCAAGGACACACATGTGATTTTTCAAACAACTTTAGTGCACTGGAGCTTGTGCTTGTAGTTCAAATTTGAATTATGCACATTAAATGCGCAAAAACACAATTAATGTATAAAAAGGCTAAACAAACCCGGAATAATTCCAAAATTAAGCAAAATACTTCTATTTTGTATAATCTGCCTGTGTGAAAAAATTAAGGCGGGAGAAGGCAGTGTACGTATGTCGTTTCGCACATGGAGGTGACACGTTCCCACTCGGAACCACGAGCCTTGTTGAGGGAAGCTCTGGTTTGCAAGAAGCTTACACCAAAGCTTGTCCCAATTCTGCCAAAAAAATTACCGCAGCATGTTGGTGCCATGTCATGACATCATGGTAAGTTTCATGATTTTCAGGCGTGTTTTGGATTTACAGGAATTAAAAAACCAAGTTTCTCAATCTTTCCGGCCGAGCCACGACACCTAGATGTTTGAATTTCATTCCCATCTCTTGCATGGGACCTATAAATTCACCCAAGGACACACATGTGATATTTCAACCAACTTTGGTGCACTGGAGCATGTGCTTGTAGTTCAAATTTGAATTATGCACATTAAATGCACATAAACTCAATTAATGTATAAAGAAGGCCAAACGAACCTGGAATAATTCCAAAATTTAGCACGATACTTCTATTTGGTCTAATCTGCCTGTGTGAAAAATTAAGGCGGGAGAAGGCAGTGTACATATGTCGTTTCGCACACGGAGGTGACACGTTCCCTCTCGGAACCACGAGCCTTCTTGAGGGAAGCTCCGGTTTGCAAGAAGCTTACACCAAAGCTTGTCCCAATTCGCCAAAAAACTACCCCAGCATGTTGCTGCCATGTCATGACACCATGGCAAGTTTCATGATTTTCAGGCGTGTTTTGGATTTACAAGAATTAAAAAACCAACTTTCTTAATCTTTCGGCCGAGCCACGATGCCCGGATGTTTGAATTTCATTCCCATTTACGGCATGGGAACTATAAATTCTCCCAAGGACACACATGTGATTTTTCAACCAACTTTGGTGCACTGGAGCATGTGCTTGTAATTCAAATTTGAATTATGCACATTAAATGCGCATAAACTCAATTAATGTATAAAAAAGGACAAACGAACCCGAATAATTCCAAAATTTAGCACGATACCTCTATTTGGTCTATTTGCCAGTGTGAAAAATTTAAGTCGGGAGAAGGCAGTGTATGTATGTAATTTCGCACACAGAGGTGACACGTTCCCTCTCGGAACCACGAGCCTTCTTGAGGGAAGCTCCAGTATGCAAGAAGCTTACACCAAAGCTTATCCCAATTTGGCCAAAAAAATTACCGCAGCATGTTGGTGCCATGTTATGACACCATGCCAAGTTTCATAATTTTCAGGGCGTGCTTTGGATTTACAGGAATTAAAAACCAAGTTTCTCAATCTTTCCTACGAGCCACGACGCCCAGATGTTTGAATTTCATTCCCGTTTCTTGCATGGGACCTATAAATTCACCCAAGGACACACATATGATTTTTCAACCAACTTTGGTGCACTGGAGCATGTGCTTGTAGTTCAAATTTGTATTATGCACATTAAATGCGCAGAAAGTCCATTAATGTATAAAGAAGGCCAAACGAACCCGGAATAATTCCAAATTTTAGCACGATACTTCGTTCTGGTCTAATCTGCATGTGTAAAAAAATTAAGGCGGGAGAAGGAAGTGTACGTATCTCGTTTCGCACACGGAGGTGACATGTTCCCTCTCGGAACCACGAGCCTTCTTGAGGGAAGCTCCGGTTTGCAAGAAGCTTACACCAAAGCTTGTCCCAATTCGGCCAAAAAATTTACCGCAGCATGTTGGTGCCATGTCATGACACCATGCCAAGTTTCATGATTTTCTAGCGTGTTTTGGATTTACAGAAATTAAAAAACCAAGTTTCTCAATCTTTCCGGCCGAGCCACGATTCCCAGATGTTTGAATTTCATTCCCATTTCTTCCATGGGACCTATAAATTCACCCAAAGACACACATGCGATTTTTCAACCAACTTTGGTGCACTGGCACATGTGCTTGTAGTTCAAATTTGAATTATGCACATTAAATGCCCAGAAACTCAATTAATGTATAAAAATGCCAAATGAATCCAGAATAATTCCAAAATTTAGCACGATACTTCTACATGGTCTAATCTGCCAGTGTACAAAAATTAAGGCGGGAGAAGGCAGTGTACGTATTTCGTTTCGCACACGGAGGTGACACGTTCCCTCTCGAAACCAAGAGCCTTCTTGAGGGAAGCTCCGGTTTGCAAGAAGCTTGCACCAAAGCTTGTCCCAATTCAGCCAAAAATTTTACTGCAGCATGTTAGTGCAATGTCATGACACCATGCCAAGTTTCATGATTTTCAGCCGTGTTTTGGATTTATAGGAATTTAAAAACCAAGTTTCTCAATCATTCCGGCCAAGCCACGACGCCCAGATGTTTGAATTTCATTCCCATTTCTTGCATGGGACCTATAAATTCATCCAAAGACACACATGTGATTTTTCAAAAAACTTTGGTGCATTGGAGCATGTGCTTGTAGTTCAAATTTGAATTATGCACATAAAATGCCCAGAAACTCAATTAATGCATAAAAATGCCAAACAAACCCGGAATAATTCCAAATTTAAACACGACACTCATGTACTAGTTACGTAAATGTTCTAGCAATTGAAACACCATCCTTTCCCTCCGTAACACCATTTTGTCTTTCAAAGCATAATGAAAAAATCAGGTATACCACAAACATTTTACTAGAAAGAATCATGTGGGATGTGATATAAAATATCTTGGCATACCATCTTGTCTGGCTTACGCAGGAAGCTTCGTTGTCTACAGTCCACCGCTCCCGCTTGAACCACACTTGCGCGCCAGTTTCTCGCGGCACCGAGTGATATTTTTTTGCCACCGCGGTAATATCTATCTCCCCACCCCCTCCCTCGTACCAAAAGCCTCATTTCCACTGTTCCTCTTTGCTTTCCAAGTTCAAACCTTCACTGCTGCTTACTGGCAGCCCAGTCTCCTCACCGTGACCCTTCTTCTTGCAGCGCCGCCTCCTCACTAGCTACCCTTCTTCTTGCAGCGCCGCCTCCTCACCGGGCGACCCTTCTTCTTCTTCTGCGGCCTCCTCACCGCTGACCCTTCCTCTTGCTGCGCGGCCTCGTCGATATGGTCAGGTAATCCACACCCCACCCACACCATCCTCCTCCTTTCCCGTCCCACATGCCTCAACCGACGGAGCAACACCTTCCACCAAAATCACTGCCCCCTCCTCCAATTAAGCACCGCCCACAGCCATTTTGCACGCAGTATAACATGGAGCTCAGTAGCATGCGGCCGCACGCGCGAACGAGGTCGCTATGGCTGCCATGCGTGTTGACCGCCAGATCTTGGAGGAGCACCTCGTCTTCGAGGCCACCGTCGACACCTCCACGCGGGTGTCTACTTTAAAATACAGTTCGTGATGTTTTCTCGAGGCCACCGCCAGTGCCTTCTAGTGATTTGTCCTTTGTAATGTTAATATGCAATCTGATGTTCAATTAATAGTTTGGTCCTTTGAAATGTAATGTTCAGTTAGCACTTTGGTCCAACAATTGCTACATTTCGTAGTACTGGTCTCAAGCATTCTTTGTTTTGTTAACTGTCTTATCTTCTAGTACATGTTTCTATTCTGCAATGTTGTGCTCAGTTGACTATTTTGGTTTATTTGGTCTGCTGTCCATTTAACTGTTTGGTTCAGTTCTGCAATTTGATTTTCATTTGCTATGGGTACAATTTTGTATTGTTATGCATGTGACACCAATCAAATTTGGTTGTACTCAATACATATTCTACTGATAGTATGGCAACTCTCAGTTAACCTGATCAAGATCTTCCTTATGTGTGTTGCAGGGAAACAATGGGAGACACTGCGGTTTACCATCGAGGTTTGTTCAAGTAGGGTCCTTTGGCTAATAGCACATTATTGTGTAGTTGTAGGAATCATTCTAATATTTAGGTTTCTTACAATTTGGTCTTGCACATGTAGGTCCTGCTGTCAGAGGCTTAGACCCACTATTCAACCCATTTTGCATATGGGGAAATGAGATGTCCATGAATATCAGTCAAGTCAAGAAACTAAGAAAGATTGTTAGGATGAAGAAACTTGCGACGAATAACAGCAAGATCTTTGTTTGCACAATGAAGAAGACATCAGTCAACTATAGGATGGTACCAACTCTTTTACCTTGTTTTTACCCCTTGCGCCATTTCAAAATTTACAACAACGATTTATGCATAGCTTTGTTTTCAGTACTTTTCAAAGCAGTTCACCGATGATTACCTCTCAAACCACTTGCATGGTCAAGAGGCGAGGAAGTTATTCATTCAACACCCACGGTACAATATTGAAGTCTTGCTGAAGAGGACGAAGGTTGGGCGGCAATTACCTGTAGCCACTAGCCTAAAGTTGCAAGGACATTCAACATCACTTAAGGCTCAATATTTGCCTTCCGCTTCTGCAGTTTCCTAGATGAGATTCATCTATCTATTTACCGTGTATGATGCTACTTTCCAAGGTTTTTGATGCTGCATGTGAACTTGGTGCTGTTGTGTAATGGCGAATGGCGAGTGCGAAGCTATCTGATGTAATTCGATTATGAAATCCTGGTTGCTTTTATACGGATATGAAATATATGTCGTGTTTTATAAGAAATATCAGTTTGATTAGTACATGGATTATCAATAATAGGCTAATTACCCTGCTTATTGGGGTTTTCTATTGCAGATGGTTACTCAGACAGCACCGTGGGCGATGAACTCAAACAACCCGCACGGTTTCTAGAAAGTAGGCGTGTTCGATCAACTATCAATGACACACGACTTCCGGCAGCGAACTGTTTGCGTTAGGCCACCTTGCACAAACGTTTCCACACAAAGAACTGTGTGTGATATACATACCTACAGAAATGTTTTTCTGGGATTCACCGTGTGGGATGTACATACGTACGGAAATGATTTTCTGGGATTCACCGTGTGGGATGTACACACCTATGAAAATGATTGGGTTTCGATGCCTTGCCCAATTGCACACGGCCCCAACCTGGGTCCCAGGAGGGCCTATCCCCGACGATTTCTGGGTTGTGTGGGAAGGACCCCCCTATCGCCCACACTCACTTGGCGACGGTTCCAAATGCCGTCACGAAAAGGGGTTAAAAACCATTTGTTTAGCACGTCATTGTACCAGTGTACCTCCCTACCAAACTTATGGCAAGGTTCACATCAGGTCTGGTACACAGCATGGCATACATAATAGAGCCTATGGCTGAGGCATAGGGGATGATACTCATATTTTCTCTTTATTCTGCCGAGGTCGAGCGTTGAGCTGCGCTCAATCTCACACCTTGCAGCATAGGCAAGAACCCCTTCTTGGACTGATCCATATTGAACTTCTTCAATATCTTGTCAAGGTATGTGCTTTGTGAAAGACCAATGAGGCGTCGCGATCTATCTCTATAGATCTTGATGCCTAATATGTAAGCAGCTTCTCCAAGGTCCTTCATTGAAAAACACTTATTCAAGTAGGCCTTTCTGCTTTCCAAAAGTTCTATATCATTTCCCATCAACAGTATGTCATCCACATATAAAATGAGAAATCCTACAGAGCTCCCACTCACTTTCTTGTAAATACAAGCTTCTCCATAAGTCTGTATAAACCCAAACGCTTTGATCATTTCATCAAAGCAAATGTTCCAACTCCGAGATGCTTGCACCGGCCCATAGATGGAGCGCTGGAGCTTGCATACTTTGTGAGCATTCTTAGGATCGACAAAACCTTCTGGCTGCATCATATACAATTCTTCCTTCAGGAAATCATGAAGGAATGCCGTTTTGACGTCCATTTACCAGATCCCATAATCATAGAATGCGGCAATTGCTAACATGATTCGGACGGACTTCAGCTTCCCTACGGGTGAGAAGGTCTCATCGTAGTCAACCCCTTGAACTTGTCGATAACCCTTAGCGACAAGCCGAGCCTTATTGACAGTCATATTACCATCCACGTCAGTCTTCATCTTAAAGATCCACTTATTCTCTATGGCTTGCTGATCATTGGGAAGTCCGTCAAAGTCCATACTTTGTTTTCATACATGGATCCTATCTCGGATTTCATGGCTTCAAGCCATTTGTTGCAACTCGGGCCCGCCATCGCTTCTTCATAGTTCGAAGGTTCAGTGTTGTCTAACAACATGATTTCCAGGACAGGGTTGTCGTACCACTCTGGTGCGGACGTGTCCTCTGGACCTACGAAGTTCAGTAGCAACTTGGCCCGAAGTTTCATGATCATCATCATTAACTTCCTCTCTAGTCGGTGCAGGCACCACAGAAATATCTTCCTGAGCTGCGCTACTCTCATGTTCAAGAGGGGTACCTCGTCAAGATCTACTTTCCTCCCACTTAGTTCTTTCGAGAGAAACTCTTTCTCTAGAAAGGATCCAATCTTGGCAACAAAGATATCGCCTTTCGATCTGAGGTAGAAGATATACCCAATAGTTTCCTTAGGGTATCCTATGAAGACGCACTTTGCCGATTTGGGTTCGAACTTTTCAGGTTGAACTTTCTTGACATAAGCATCACATCCCTAAACTTTCAGAAATGACAGCTTAGGTTTCTTCCCAAACTGTCGGATTTCGGGTTCCGGCAGACCCTTGAGGTTCGAACACTGGGGTGCGCGCGGAGATCCAACCCTCCACCGTCTCGCACCTCGTCGAATCGCTGGGACCTAAACTACTAAACGGGACAGCACAAGAGACACGAGATGTATACTGGTTCGGGCCACCATTGTGATGTAATACCCTACTCCAGTGTGTGGTGTGGTGGATTGCCTCTTGGGCTGATGAGGAACAATACAAGGAAGAACAGCCTCGTGAGGGTCTGTTCTTGGCGGGTGCGATGAACTGCTAGGTGGTGTTGATCGCTCTAGCTACCGGTTTCTTGATGAGGATTCGGATCCCCACTGGGGTGGCTACTCCTATTTATAGGCGAAGGCCTGGGCCTCTTCCCAAATATTGAGCGGGAAGGGCGCCAACAATTAGCCATTTTGAAGGGGAACAGCGGGTACACTTATCCCGACTAAAGTTGGTCCTCGCTTTGCCAAAGGCTCTGGTGATGGCCTTTGCTTGGGCTCCACAATGACTCCCTTCCTGCCGTTGGGCTGGTCTTGGTCTCGTTGCACCGAAATGGATGTCTTTGCTTGATACTCTCGCCTGCGCTTGCTCCCTTTGCACCAAAGAGGAAGAGAGGACACTGCGCGGGATGGCGCCCGACTGGCGCCCTTGGTCGCCATTATGGCTTATGCCACGGGCACCTCGCGAGGTACCCTGCCTTGAAATCTCCGCCTCCTCATGAGCCACCTGACGAGGCCGTGCTCGAGGAAGCTCCTTGTCGTCCGCCTCAAGAAGGCTTGGCCCCTCGCGAGGGTCTTGAGCTTGCGTTGATGAAGATGGGCCGTCTTGGGCCTCCTTCGAGCCACGCCGCAGCCGCAGGCGAGCAAGTCTGGGGACCCCGTTCCCGAACGCCGACAAGAGCCCGGCTCACGGGCGCCCGAACTTGGCCGGGCAGAGAGGCGAAGGGCAAGTGTGAGCGTCAGGGCCCTAACAGCTCATGGCCTTGGGCGACGCGTGGCGGTTGATTGGACGCATGCGCACTGCTTCCCCACGATTCCTCGGTAACCACCCGGATTCGACAAGTCCCTGCATGCAGAGTCGGTCATGATTACCAGTGATCGTGGAGGCCGACGATTGGCCTTCCCCGGCTATAAGTACGGAACGGCGCGTGCCCTTCCAGTCTATCCTTTCTTGTCTCTCCTTCTTCTCCATGGCTCCACCAAGGAAGTTCTCGGCCGCAGAGAAGGGGAAGGGCCGTCAGGTCGAGTCTTCCTCTCCTCCGCCTAAGCGTGGTCGAGGTCGCCCTCGCAAGCATCCCGTGGCCTCCACGGCGGTCCCCCGCGGTCGTGGGGGAGGCTCTCAGCGTGGCGACGAGCGGCTGGCCATGGTCGGAGGGCGTGCCCCGGCCGCGCGTCCCCCGAGGCCGCGCCTCCATGCTGCTGAAGCGCTGCCGGAGTTCATGGTGTGGGCAGAGGAGCCGTCCGGCATCCGGCTTCAGCTCCCGCGCTTCCTCCTGGGTGAGCTCCCAGCTGGCGCCCTGGGTGGCCTCTGGCTCCAGGCGGATGGCTGCTGCAGCCGGGCTTCATGGGCTTCTCTGGAGGTCTACTCTGAGGGAACACATTCACGACCAGCTTCGGCAGCGTTCGCTCGTCTTGGCGTGGTCTTCGGCCTTTGGTGCTCCCTGCACTTCAAGTACGACGGCGACGCCCACCCTCTACGTGAGGATGTTCGGGGAAGACGGTCGCCGCATGGGGTGCTGCCCTGAAGACAACGACCGCGGCCGAGGACTCAGCCCCGGCGTGGATGGAGAGGGCAGCGCGCGGGCGGCTGGCGATGCCCGTGACTCCTCAAGCTTCACCAGCTCTTCTTTGGGTGGTGATTCTTCCAAAGAATGTCGCGGCCAGCCCCCACGCCGCTACCGCTTGGGGGTGGCAGCGGGTCCGCTCACTGCCGCGCCACGGTGAAGCGCGAGAGGGAGTCCACCTGAGCTCCGGAGACGGCTCGAGCCTTCCAAGAGGGCTGGCACGGGGCGTGCTTCACCTGCTTTTGTCCTTTTCCTTTCTTTTCTCCCCGCAAAAAGACAACAATGTGTGGCCCGTGGGCGCGTTTAGGTTAACACCGTTAATTATTGTACTGCTTTTGTTATCCACGATCATTGTTCCTACATTGTACGCCCATTCGCAAGTGAACTCCAGCCGTGGCCGCGGGGGCGACCGATCCAGGCCCCGTGTTCGCGTTGTGCTGCCCGTGAGGCATGGTCAGGAGGCGTGCTCCAGCTGTGGACCAGGGCCATGAAAACTTGAGCGATAGGGGTAGGAACGCTCGCGAGGGCTCCCGAGGCTTCTGCCTCGCGAGTCCCCATGCAAGAGAAATCGAGGCAGGAGAGCGAAAAAGATCGAAGAACCACATACCAAAATATGGCGATAGTTTCGATAAAAACTCCAAATGGGAATAACTAGCCAACTGCAGAAAGCAAATGAAAAAGCCGCGTCCGGCACCTAGTCTAGTCTTCAACGTCTTCTCACCAGCGCGGAGCTAAGTGCTGCCACTGGGCGTGGGAGGGAGCCCCTGGGCCTGAGGCCGGCACTCCTGAGACTCCGGGGCGTGTACAGCCCCAACTCACTATTACGTGAGAGTGTCACGGGCGGCGAGTTTCACTAGGCGTTGGCCCTCTTCACAGGCTCCGGGCCTTTCTTCTGGGAGGCAAGCTTCACGGGCGTTGGCCCTCTTCACGGGCTCCGGGCCCTTTCCAGAACGCGACACCTTCACAGGCGTTCGCCTTCTTCTTCATGTGCTCTGGCCTTTCTTACGGAAGCAAGCTTCACGGGCGTTGGCCCTCTTCACGGGCTCCGGCCCTTTCCGTAACGCGACAGCTTCACAGCGCTCGCCTTCTTCACAGTGCTCTGGGCCTTTCTCGAAAAGATGAGCTTCACGGGCATTCGCCTTCTTCACGAACCTTGGGCCTTTTCCAAAAGGATGAGCTTCACAGGGCATTCGCCTTCTTCACGAACCTTTGGACCTTTTCCAAAAGAATGAGCTTCACAGCATTCGCCTTCTTCACGAGCCTTTGGGCCGTTTTAGGGGTAAAACCTCCGGAGGTGCTGGATGTTCCACACGTTCTGTATAGGTACTCCCTCTTGAGTCTCCAAGCGCACGGAGCCGGGCCTCGAAACATGAACAACCTTGAACGGGCCCTCCCACATGGGAGAGAGCTTATGCGATCCTTCCCCGGAGAGGACCCGTCGAGCACGAGGTCCCCTACCTCGAGAGTTCTGGGCGGATGTTGCGGCAGTGGTATCGCCGGAGTGCCTGCTGGTACCTTGCCGCTCGCAGCGCAGCTTCTCGACGGCGCTCCTCCCCCAGCACGAGGGCCGTCGCCTGCATGGCGTCCTGCAGCGTTTCATCGAACACCAGGACCCGCGCGGATTGACGCTTGACCTCGTGAGGGAGGACCGATTCGGCTCCGTAGACCAGGAAGAAGGGGGTCTCTCCAGTTGGCTTGGTTGCGGTTGTGCGGATGGACCACAACACGGACGGAAGCTCGTCATACCAGCCTCTGCCGCAGGCCTCCAGTTTCTTCTTGAACGTCCTGGTCTTGAGGCCTCTCAGGACCTCTGCGTTGGCCCGCTCGGCCTGTCCATTGCTGCGGGGGTGCGCCACCGAAGCGTAGCATATCTGCGTCCCAAGGTTAGGGCAGTACGTTTTAAAAAGGTTACTGGTGAACTCCGAACCTTTGTTGGTGATGATGCGGTTCGGCACTCTGAACCGGCTCACGATGCCCTTAATGAACTTGACCGTAGAACCAGCGGGGATGGTGCGGACAACCTCGACTTTGGCCCACTTGGTGAATTTGTCCACGACGACGTAGAGGTAGCGATAGCCCCCTGGCGCCCGAGGAAAAGGGCCCAGGATGTCCAGCCCCTAGACCGCGAATGGCCAAGTGAGGGGGATGGTTTGCACCTCCTGGCCGGCTGGTGGATATGCTTGGCATGGAATTGGCAAGCCTCGCAAGCCTTCACGAGTTCAACAGCGTCATTGAGCCTTGATGGGCCAATAGAAACCGCTATGAACGCCTTGCCGACGAGGGCCCGTGACCGAATGGTGCCTACAATCTCCACCATGTATTTACGCCAGCAGTTCCTTCCCTGTTCCTCGGTGATGCAGCGCGAGGATACGTCGTTCGATCGTTTCGGTAGAGCTCTCCATCCATGATCTTTGTATGCCGTGGCTTGCCGCGCCACGCCTTCTGCCTCCTCCTCCTTCTCCGCAAAGTTCCATGCGTTAAGTAACTCTTGAGCTCCGTGATCCAGCACCCCTCTTGAGGTTCCATCGTTAGGAGCAGGCGTGCTCCTGAGGCCGGGCCACAGGCTGGGGCTCCCGAGGCAGGTGGCTGAGGGAGCTCCACCCGAGGCTGTGCTGTGCTTGATAACGGCGGCAGGGCTGAGGGCTTGAAGAGCCGTTCCTCAAAGACGCCCGGCTCCTGGGGTAACCTCCAGGAGGCTCGTTTGGCGATGTCGTCGGCCTCTTGATTGGTGCCATGAGGCACGTGGCTGCAGCTCCAATCCCAGGCTGTTTCTCCATCCTGCGGACCTCCGCAAGGTAAGCCTCCATGTGTTCATCCCTTGGCTCGTACACCTTGTTGGAGAAATTGACGAGGAGCTGCGAATCGCCCTTGATGGTAAGGCGCTTCACCCCCAGGGCAGCGGCAGCCTTCAGACCCGCTATCAGCCCCTCGTATTCTGCTATATTGTTGGAGACCTTCTCGCCCTGCTGGAAACAGAGCTGCACGGCATAGTAGAGCTTGTCCTGAGCGGGAGATATGAGCACCGCCCCAGCGCCTGTCTCGGAGAACGCCCGTCAAGTACATGACCCAACCTTCGGGCGCCGCTTCGGGAGAGGGATCGATCCTCGCCCCGAGGCCCGTGCTTCTGTCCATTCGCCACGAAATCTGCCAGCGGCCCCTTGATGACTCTAGTTGTCTTTGAACTCGAGCTGGAATGCTTGCAGCTCAATGTTCCACTCGGCGAACCTTCCGCCGAGTTGGGGCTCCTGAGCACCCTCTCCAGGGGGTATGCCGAGACAACCTTGATTGGATGACCCTGGAAGTAGTGCCGCAGCTTGCGCGAAGCCACCAACAACGCGAGGAGGAGCTTCTGCGGCATGGGGTACCGTGCCCTCGCATCCCGTAACACTGTGCTGAAGAAGTACACCGGGTGCTCGACGAGGCTAGGGGCGTCGGTGCTGGTGGCGTCTTCCGGAAGCTGTGGTGCCTCCCGAGGTGACGGCGCCTCCAGCAGCTGGGTGATTGGATGGAGGGCCTCTCCGCCCTTGGTGTGCTTTGCTGCGACGGTGATCTTCTTCCGCTATGGTCCGGCTTCATGAGTTCCTTCGATTCGCCTTGCCTTAGCTCGGGTGGCCGCTGTGGTCTTGGCTCGACGCCTCCCTAATCGCCACCAGGGGCTGCGCCAGTGAGTAGGGAGTGGCGGCGAGGTAGAGTACCAAGGGCTCTGAGGGCGCAGGGCCACCATCACTTTGGAGGGCTGGTCGGGTACCTCTTGAGGTCTTGAACAGCTTTGTCGGCCTCTTCATTCCATTCAAGGGCCCTTTTTCTTCATCGGTGGAAGAAAGGCAGCGCCGCTCCCCCAATCGGGAGATGAACGGCCCAGCGTCGTGACGCGCCCCGTGAGATTCTGCATTTCCCTGAGGGTCTTTGGTGGGCTCATGTCCTCAACTGCCTTGACCTTTTCTGGGTTGGCCTCGATGCCTCGGTGGGACATGAGGAAACCCAGGAGCTTGCCCGAGGGAACTCCAAACACACACTTCTCCGGGTTGAGTCGCAGGCTCACTGCATTGAGGCTTGCGAAGGTTTCTTCCAGGTCTTGTATCAAGGTCTTGGCCTCGCGATACTTCACCATGATGTCATCGACGTAAGCCTCCACATTCTTCTCGAGTTGTGGGCCCAAGGTTATGTGCATGAGCCACTGGAAGGTTGCCCCCGCGTTGCGCAGCCCGAATGGCATGCATGTATAGCAGTACACTCCACACGGGGTTAAGAAGGCCGTCTTTTCCACGTCTTCCACCGCCATCTTGATCTGGTGATACCCGGAAAAAGCGTCCAAGAAGCATAACAGGTCACACTCAGCGGTGGAATCGACGATCTGGTCGATGCGAGGGAGCGGGAAGGGATCCTGCGGGCATGCTTTGTTGAGGTTGGTGAAGTCGACACACATGCGCTCCTTTCCTCCCTTCTTTGGCACCACCATGGGGTTGGCCAGCCAATCTGGGTATCGGACCTCGCGAATAACCCCCGCGGCTTCTAGCTTGCGGGTCTCTTGGACGATGAAGGTCTGCTTTTGGTGGACCTGCCTTCTATACGCTTCACGGGGCCTTGACGTTGGGGCACATGTTGAGGTGGTGCTCGACACGCCCCGTGGGATCCCCGCCAGCAGATCGGGCTCCCAGGCGAACACCTTCTTGTTCGCACGCAGGAACTTGACCAGGGCTTCCTCCTGGTCGGGCTCGAGGTTGGCGCCTATGGTGAAGGTGGCGATTGTGGACCCGTCCTCGTCGGCTGTATCTCGCTTGGTCTCCGCCTTGTCTTGAGTGAACAACTGCTTCTTCTTGGTCGGCGCAGCCCCCTTGGGTTTGAGGGCTTCCGCATCGAGGGCTGCACTGCGGCCGCCGTCTTGAGGGCGAGCTCGAGCGCCGCCAAGACCTTCGGTATCCCCGGGCACGGTGAGGACGCCGCGGCTCCCGGGCATCTTCATGAGGTTGTACCCCGGGTGGGCTGCAGCCATGAATTTGGCCAATGCTGGATAGCCAAGGATGGCATTGTAGGGGAGGCCGATGGGGCGGCGTCGAAGTCGACCAGTTCCGCGCGGAAGTTGTCGAGGTGCCGAAGGTCACCGGAAGCCGGATTTGCCCCAAGGAGCTGGATGACCCTCCTCCCACGCCTCAAAAGGCCGGCTGGGCCGCAGCCGCTCCCTGGGTATGCAGAGGAGGTTGAAGGCCTCGACTGAGAGTACGTTGAGGCCGGCGCCGCTGTCGATGAGGGTCCTGGTGACGGGAACCTGGCAGATGGTGGGTGTGCAGAGCATGGGGAGAGCATCCGAGCCGGCCGAGTTGGTGGGGTGGTCCCGAGAGTCGAAGGTCAGCTCGGCCGACGGCTCCGTCCGGCCCGAGGGAGCCCCCTGCCGCGTGGAGGCGGCGCCGACCCGTCGGACGAATGTCTTGACATGGCGGCTGGAAGGCGGCACCTGCGAGCCGCCCAAGAGGGCCGCGACGACCGGAGGAACCGGCGCGACGGGGCGGGTGACGAGGAAGCTGCGCGGCTCCTCCCCAGAGGTCGCCGAGGAGCGCAGGGACGATGCTTGCTGCCCGTTCCCCGCCGGGCCGGTGGTGGTGTTGACAGCGGGCGGTGAGGAACGACGAGGGCGCCCGCCGTCAGAAGCCATCCAAGCGACATGGGAGGCGAGGGCGGCTTGGCGCTCGGCGCGAGCCCGACGAGCGTCAGACATGGTTGCGGTGGTCGGGGAAGAACGAGGCGACGGAAGGCAGATTCCGGCATACCCCTACCTGGCGCGCCAAATGGCGGATTTCGGGTTCCGGCAGACCCTTGAGGTTCGAACACTGGGGTGCGCGCGGAGATCCAACCCACCACTGTCTCGCACCTCGTCGAATCGCTGGGACCTAAACTACTAAGCGGGACAGCAAAAGAGACACGAGATTTATACTGGTTCGGGCTACCATTGTGGTGTAATACCCTACTCCAGTGTGTGATGTGGTGGATTGCCTCTTGGGCTGATGAGGAACAATACGAGGAAGAACAACCTCGTGAGGGTCTGTTCTTGGCGGGTGCGATGAACTGCTAGGTGGTGTTCAGTCGCTCTAGCTACCGGTTTCTTGATGAGGATTCGGATCCCCCGCCCTGGGGGTGGCTACTTCTATTTATAGGCGAAGGCCCTGGGCCTCTTCCCAAATATTGAGCGGGAAGGGCGCCAACAATTGGCCATTTTGAAGGGGAACACCGGGTACACTTATCCTGACTAAAGTTGGTCCTCGCCTGCCAAAGGCTCTGGTGATGACGCCTGCTTGGGCTCCACAATGACTCCCTTCCTGCCGTTGGGCTGGTCTTGGTCTCTTTGCACCTAAATGGATGCCTTTGCTTTGATACTCTCGCCTGCGCTTGCTCCCTTTGCACCAAAGAGGAAGGGAGGACAACATGCAGGCTGGGCGCTCGGGCGCCCTTGGTCGTCATGGCTTGCGTCACGGGCACCTCGCGAGGTACCCTGCCTTGAACTCTCCGCCTCCTCATGAGCCAGCCTGACGAGGCCGTGCATGAGGAAGCTCCTTGTCATCCGCCCCGCGAGGCTTGGCCCCTCGCGAGGGTCTTGAGCTTGCGTTGATGAAGATGGGCTGTGCTGGGCCTCCTTCGAGCCACGCCGCAGGCCGCAGGCAGGCAAGTCTGGGGACCCCCGTTCCCAAAACACCGACACAAACCATAATTCATATGGTGTCGTCTCAACGGATTTAGATGGTGCCCTATTTAAAGTGAATGCGACAGTCTCTAAAGCATAACCCCAAAATGATAGCGGTAGATCGGTAGGAGACATCATAGATCGCACCATATCCAATAGAGTGCGATTATGACGTTCAGACACACCATTAGGCTGAGGTGTTCCAGGCGGCGTGAGTTGTGAAACAATTCCACATTTCCTTAAGTGTGTGCCAAACTCGTGACTCAAGTATTCTCCTCCACGATCTGATTGTAAGAACTTTATTTTCTTGTCACATTGATTCTCTACCTCGCTCTGAAATTCCTTGAACTTTTCAAAGGTCCCAGACTTATGTTTTATTAAGTAGACATACCCATATCTACTTAAGTCATCAGTGAGGGTGAGAACATAATGATAGCCATCGCGAGCCTCAATGCTCATTGGACCGCATACATCAGTATGTATTATTTCCAACAAGTTGGTTGCTCGCTCCATTGTTCCAGGAGGCATGGTTCGCACGTGTCAAATGATTCATAATCAAGAGACTCCAAAATTCCATCTGCATGGAGTTTCTTCATGCGTTTGACACCAATGTGACCAAGGCGGCAGTGCCACAAGTATGTGGGACTATCATTATCAACCTTACATCTTTTGGCATTCACACTATGAATATGTGTAACATCACGTTCCAGATTCAACATAAATAAACCATTGACCAGCGGGGCATCACGATAAAACATATCTCTCATACAAATAGAACAACGATTATTCTCGGATTTAAATGAGTAGTCATCTCGCATTAAACGAGATCCAGATACAATGTTCATGCTCAAAGCTGGCACTAAATAACAATTATTGAGGTTAAAAACTAATCCCGAAGGTAAATGTAGAGGTAGCGTGCTGACGGAGATCACGTCGACCTTGGAACCATTCCCGACGCGCATCGTCACCTCATCCTTCGCCAGTCTCCGCTTATTCTGCAGCTCCTGTTTTGAGTTACAAATGTGAGCAACCGCACATGTATCAAATACCCAGGAGCTACTACGAGCTACCGGTAAGGTACGCATCAATAACATGTATATCAGATATACCTTTGGCGTTGCCGTCCTTCTTATCCGCTAAGTACTTGGGACAGTTCCGCTTCCAGTGACCATTTCCCTTGCAATAAAAGCACTCAGTCTCAGGCTTGGTTCCATTCTTTGGATTCTTCCCGGCAACTGACTTACTGGGCGCGACAACTCCCTTTTCGTCCTTCTTGAAGTACTTATTCCCCTTGCCTTTCTTGAAACTAGTGGTCTTATTCACCATCAACACTTGATGTTCCTTTTTGATCTCCACCTCCGTTGATTTCAGCATTGAATATAACTCAGGAATGGACTTCTCCATCCCTTGCATATTGTAGTTCATCACATAGCTCTTATAGCTTGGTGGAAGCGACTGGAGGATTCTTTCAATGACCGAGTCATCTGGAAGATTAACTCCCAGCTGAGACAAGCAGTTGTGCAACCTAGACATTTTGAGTAGATGCTCGCTGACAGAACTGTTTTCCTCCATCTTACAACTTAGAACTTGTCAGAGACTTTATATCTCTCGACACAGGCATGAGCTTGGAAAATCATTTTCAGCTCTTGGAACATCTCATATGCTCCGTGTTTCTCAAAACACTTTTGGAGCCCCGGTTCTAAGCTATAAAGCATTCCACACTGAACCAGGGAGTAATCATCACTACTAGACTGCCAGGCGTTCATAAAGTCTTGAGTTGCTGGGAAAATGGGTGCGTCACCTAGCGGTGCTTCAAGGACATATGCTTTCTTGGCAGCTATGAGGATGATCCTCAAGTTAAATTCTTGTCGGGAACGGGGTACCCAGACTTGCTCGCCTGCAGCCTGCGGGCGTGGCTCAAGGGGTGGCCCAAAGACGGCCCATCTTCATCGCACAAGCTCAAGACACTACATGAGGGCCAAGCCTGCTGAGGCGGACGACAGGAAGCTTCCTCGAGCACGGCCTCGTCAGTGGCTCGCGAGGAGGCGGAGAGATCAAGGCGGGTACCTCACGAGGTGCCCATGACGCAAGCCATGACGACCAAGGCGCCAAAGGGCGGGCGCCAGCCAGCAGTTGTCCTCCTTTCCTCTTTGCTGCAAAGGGAGCAAGCGCAGCAAGAGCATCAAGCAAAGGCATCCGCTTTGGTGCAACAAGACCAAGAAATCATAGCGGCACGAAGGAAGTCATCGTGGAGCCCAAGCTGGCGTCACCACCAGAGCCTTTGACAGGCGAGGACCAACTTTAGTCATGATAAGTGTACTAGATGTTCCCCTTCAAAATGGCCAATTGTTGGCGCACTTCCCGCTCAATATTTTGGAAGAGCCCAGGGCCTCTGCCTATAAATAGGACTATGCTCCCACAGGGTAGAGAGATCTGGCATCCAGGAGAGAGGATCCAGCACCTTGAATCAACAGAGAGAGAGAGAGAGCGGCTGAACTCCCACTAGCAGTTCATCGCACCAACCAAGAACAGACCCTCGCGAGGCTGTTCTTCCTTGTATTGTTCATCATCATCAGCCCAAGAGGCAATCCACCACACCACAAACTAGAGTAGGGTATTAAACCACAATGGTGGCCCGAACTAGTATAAACCCAGTGTCTCTTGTGTTGTTCCTTTCATAGCTTAGATCCTAGTGAGGCGGCGAGGTGCAGGTAGGTAGAGGGCGAGATCTCCGCGCACCCCACCTGCTCGAACCTAGAGGGTTCTGCTGAACCCGAAATCCGGCGATTCTGGACCCAATCCGTATAGTTGCTACCATCGTCTTTCAGCTTGGTTTTCTCTAGGAATGCATTGAAGTTGAAGGCAACATTAGCATGTGCCATAGGATCAACAAGATAGATTGTAAAGACAATTTTACATTAAGTTCATGATAATTAAGTTCATCTAATCAATTTATTTAATGAACTCCCACTCAGATAGACATCCCTCTAGTCATCTAAGTGATACATGATCCGAATCGACTAGGCCGTGTCCGATCATCACGTGAGACGGACTAGTCATCAACGGTGAACATCTCCATGTTAATCGCATCTACTATACGACTCATGTTCGACCTTTCGGTTTCTCGTGTTCCGAGGACATGTATATACATGCTAGGCTCGTCAAATCAACCTAAGTGTTTCGCATGTGTAAATTTGGCTTACACCTGTTGTATGCGAACGTTAGAATCTATCACACCCGATCATCACGTGGTGCTTCGAAACAATGAACCTTCGCAACGGTGCACACTTAGGGGGAAGACATTTCTTGAATTTTTTTAGTGAGGGATCATCTTATTTATGCTACCGTCGTTATAAGCAAATAAGATGTAAACTTGATAAACATCACATGCAAATCATAAAGTGACATGATATGGCCAATATCATCTTGCGCCTTTGATCTCCATCTTCGAGGCGCGTCATAATCACCATCGTCACCGGCATGATACCATGATCTCCATCATCATGATCTCCATCAACGTGTCTTCATGAAGTTGTCTCGCCAACTATTACTTCTACTACTATGGCTAATGATTAGCAATAAAGTAAAGTAATTACATGGCATTTACATTGACTCGCAGGTCATACAATAAATTAAGACAACTCCTATGGCTCCTGCCGGTTGTCATACTCATCGACATGCAAGTCATGATTCCTATTACAAGAACATGATCAATCTCATACATCACATATATAATTCATCACATCCTTTTGGACATATCACATCACATAGCATACCCTGCAAAAATAAGTTAGACGTCCTCTAATTGTTGTTGCATGTTCTACGTGGCTGCTATGGGTTTGTAGCAAGAATGTTTCTTACCTACGCAAAATCCACAACGGTGATATGCCAATTGCTATTTACCCTTCTTAAGGACCCTCTTCATCGAATCCGATCCGACTAAAGTGGGAGAGACAGACACCCGCTAGCCACCTTATGCAACAAGTGCATGTCACCGATGGAACTCCGTGCCACGTAAGCATACGTGTAAGGTCGGTCCGGCGGCTTCATCCCACAATGCCGCCGAATCAATATAGGAGTAGTAATTGTAAGCAAATTGAACAAATCATCACCCACAACTACTTGTGTTCTACTCGTGCATAGAATCTACGCATAGACCTAGCTCATGATGCCACTATTGGGGAACGTAGTAATAATACAAAAAATTTCCTACGTGTCACCAAGATCAATCTAGGAGATGCTAGCAACGAGAGAGAGGGAGTGCATCTTCATACCCTTGAAGATTGCTAAACGGAAGCGTTACAAGAACGCGGTTGATGGAGTCGCATTTCATGGCGATTCAAATCGCGGAAGATCCGATCCAAGCCCCGAACGGACCGCACCTCCGCGTTCAACACATGTACAACCCGGGGACGTCTCCTCCTTCTTGATCCAGCAAGGGGAGATGAGAGGTTGAGGGAGAGCTCCGACAACACGACGGCGTGGTGGAGGAGCTTGTGGTTCTCCGACAGGACTTCGCCAAGCACTACGGAGGAGGAGGAGGAGTTGGAGGGTGGAAGGGCTGCACCAGGGAAAGGGTGCGGCTGCCCTCCCACCCCCCACTATTTATAGGGTGAAGGGGAGAGGGGGACACCCCCCTAGATGCATCTAGAGGGGGGAGGGGGGCGGAGGTCAGGTGGGGTAGACTTGCCCCCAAGCAGGTGGGAGGCGCCCCCACCCCCTAGGGTTTCCAACCCTAGGCGCCTTGGAACCTTGGGGGGGTGCACCAGCCCACCAAGGGGCTGGTCCCCACCCATATTCAGCGCACTAAGTCCTCCGGGGCAGGTGGCCCTACCCGGTGGACCCCCGGACACATTTTGGTGGTCCCGGTAAAATACCGATAACCCCTGAAACTATTCCGGCGACTGAAACTGGACTTCCCATATATAAATCTTCACCTTCGGACCATTCTGGAACTCCTCATGACATCCGGGATCTCATCCGGGACTCTGATCAACTTTTGTTAACCACATACAATTTCCCAAAACAACTCTAGCGTCACCGAACCTTAAGTGTGTAGACCTTACGGGTTCGGGAACCATGCAGACATGACCGAGACATCTCTTCGACCAATAACCAATAGCGGGATCTGGATACCCATATTGTCTCCCATATGTTCCACGATGATCTCATCGGATGAAACACGATGTCGGGGATTCAATCAATCCCGTATACAATTCCCTTTGTCCATCGGTATGTTACTTGCCCGAGATTCGATCGTTGGTATCCATATACGTTGTTCAATCTCGTTACCGGCAAGTTTCTTTACTCGTTCCGTAACGCATGATCCCGTGGCTAACTCCTTGATAACCCACAAGTATAGGGAATCGCAACAATTTTCGATAAGTAGGAGTGTCGAACCCAACGAGGAGCTAAAGGTAGAACAAATATTCCCTCAAGTTCTATCGACCATCGATACAACTCTATGCACGCTTACGTTCGCTTTACCGGAAACAAGTATGAAACTAGAAGTACTTTGTAGGTGTTTTGGATAGGTTGCAAGGTAATAAAGAGCGCGTAAATAAAAGCTAGGGGCTGCTTAGATAAAGACACAACTAAATTAGTTTTAGTAAAGAGCTTTTTGTTACGAGAAAGTTATTTGTCCCTAGGCAGTCGATAACTAGACCGGTAATCATTATTGCAATTTTATTTGAGGAGAAGCATAAGCTAACATACTTTCTCTACTTGGATCATATGCACTTATGATTGGACCTCTAGCAAGCATCCGGAACTACTAAAGATCATTAAGGTAAAAGCCAACCATGGCATTAAAGTATCAAGTCCCCTTTATCCCATATGCAAACAACCTACTTACTCGGGTCTGTGCTTCTGTCACTCACGCCACACACCATAAGAAAATCATAAACATATTGCAAACCTTACAGCGGGAATCCCTCATGCTTGCGCGACACGGAGAGCACCATAGGAGAGAACCAATAATAAAACATGCAAATCAAACCAATCTTCATCATCAAATAGCCCATAGGACAAAACATATCTACTCAAACATCATAGGATAGCCATACAACATTGGAAAATAATATATAGCATTGAGCACCATGTTTAAGTAGAGATTACAGCGGTTAAGAGAGAGGTCACACCGCTGCATAGAGGGGGGAAGAGTTGGTGATGATGGCGGTGAAGTTGTTGGTGAAGATTGCGGTAATGATGATGGCCCCCGGTGGCACTCCGGCGCCACCGGAAGCGAGGGAGAGAGAGCCCCCTCCTTCTTCTTCCTTGACCTCCTCCCTAGATGGGAGAAGGGTTTCCCCTCTGGTCCTTGGCCTCCATGCCGTGGGAGGGGCGAGAGCCCCTCCGAGATTCGATCTGTCTCTCTATGTTTCTGCGTTCTCTCGGCTGCCCTTTCACTGTTTCGTATATATATGGAGATCCGTAACTCCGATTGGACTGAAACCTTCGCCGTGATTTTTTAACCAAAAATTAGCTTTCTTGCAGCTGAAGAAGGGCATCAACCGCCTTACGGGTGGCCCACGAGGGTCAGGGGCGCGCCTGTGGGCAAGCGCTACTGCCGGTGTCAAAACCGGCGGATCTCAGGTAGGGGGTCCCGAACTATGCGTCTAGGCAGATGGTAACAGGAGACAAGGGACACGATGTTTTTACCCAGGTTCGGGCCCTCTCGATGGAGGTAAAACCCTACTCGTTATACGGACGAGTCCGACGTGCAGATTGTTGTTCGTCCACGAGTAGATCTACCACGAGATCAGAGAGGCTAAACCCTAGAAGCTAGCCTATGGTATGATTGTTGTTCGTCCTACGGACTAAAACCCGCCGGTTTATATAGACACCAGAGAGGGCTAGGTTTACACAGAGTTGGTTACAATGGGAGGAGATCTACATATCCGTATCGCCAAGCTTGCCTTCCACGCCAAGGAAATTCCCATCCGGACACCGGACGAAGTCTTCAATCTTGTATCTTCATAGTCCAGGAGTCCGGCCAAAGGTTATAGTGCGGCCATCCGGACACCCCCTAATCCAGGACTCCCTCAGTAGCCTCTGAACCAGGCTTCAATGACGACGAGTCCGACGCGCAGATTGTCTTCGGCATTGCAAGGCTAGTTCCTCCTCCGAATACTTCATAGAAGATTTTGAACACAAGGATAGTGTCCGGCTCTGCAAAATAAGTTCCACATACCACCGCAGCATGACATCACACCACGGCCAAGCCTTTATTCGAATCATTTTTACTGTCCCACCTCAGCGCACTTAGCGAGGCGGTTTCCTTGGCATGTCTTGTCGAAGCAGAGATCGTGTCCCCTTATTCCGGGATTCTCATCAATACGGGCGTGGGTAACCCAACCGTGCCATTAATTACAGCGCTTGGGAGATAAGCGGGTTTTACCAGGCTGATGGGGACGTGCAGTCTCGTCCGCCCATATAAGGGGATAAGGATCCACCTTTTTCATCTACGCCTTCTTCCTCCTTTGCTTATCCATTTTCGCGCACTCGAGCTCCAACGCCCAAGTCCGCACTTCCCACCTCAACCTTCTCCAGCCATGTCCGGAGCGGGAGGCAGGTGGATGGCTTCCTCCGTCATGGAGGGGCACATCAAAAAGTTGAGGAAAGTCGGATACTTGTCCAACGACATCGCGCACAGGCTTCCAGACAAGGGGCAACTCATCCCCACCCCCAGGCCCCATGAGAGGGTGGTGTTCCTCACCCATTTCCTCCGCGGACTAGGTTTCCCACTTAACCCATTTGTCCGGGGGCTCATGTTCTACTACAGCCTGGATTTCCACGATCTGGCCCCGAACTTCATCCTCAACATCTCGGCGTTCATCGTCAGGTGCGAGGCCTTCCTTTGCATCCAGCCCCACTTCGCTTATGGCTGAAGACCTTCAATGTCAAGCCGAAGGTAGTGGGCGGCCGCCAAGCGAGTGCAGAGGGTGCCATGGTGGGCAAGATGCCCAACGTCCTATGGCTCGAGGGCTCCTTCGTGGAGACCATAAAGGGGTGGCAATCGGGGTGGTTCTACATCACCGAGCCGCGCGTGACCCTAAATGGGCAGCGGCCCCGAATTCGGACCGCTTCCCTACACGGCTCACCTCCCGGAAAGAGACGGGCCTGTCGTGGGTAATTCGGAAGAGCTGACCGGACGCCAAACCTATGTCCAAAACCTAGTGAACAAGAAGCTCAAACTTGTCAACGTAGTCCAGGTCATGCTCATCCGCCGGATCCTCCCGTGCCAACAACGAGCTTTCAGCTTGTGGGAGTTTGATCCGACACAACACCGAACTCGAAAGGTGCTCTTCGACACTCACGCACGAAGACGCCTGGAAGGTACTGTTCAAGGGCGTCGAGTATCCCGAATTCGCTACCGAGGATCGCGGATTCAGCGCGCAGCATCAAGCCAACGCGGTAAGCTATTTTACCCTTTACGGGATACTTGTTTTTCATAGTTTGACTCTATGCGGGATCTAAACTCCCCTTCCTTTGACAGGATTGGCAGAAGACGTCCGGGCATATTGACTATCCGGCTCCCTTGCCAGAAGACCCAGCAGACACCCGCTTGACGGGGCTGCTGGTTCCGGCACCTTATGTGATGCCGGAGAAAAAGGCCAAGAAGAAGGCCACGGGAACTCGAAAGAGTTCCCGGCGCCTGGTGGTGTCAGACTCATCGTCCGATGACTCCGAGGCGGACTCCTCTCGCGAAAACGAGGAGGAGGAAAAAGAGGTCTCTCCCCCAGCGGGAGGAGAGAAGAAAAGGAAGGCCGCCCCAACTCGGGGGGCCGGAGGGTCCAAGAAGGGAAGGACCCTTCCTCCGGACTACTCCACCAACGCCGACGACGGCGAAGAGGAGTGGCCATCCAGGGCCAAGCCCCTGGCAAAATCGTAAGTATCCGGATACCGTAATAACTCATGTCGTTCCTTTGTTGCACAAGACCTTCGACGCCGAATATAATCATGCAGTACGCCCAAGGCCGGGCTCGATGCTTCGTCGAGCGGCTCCTTGGGTTCGTCGGATGTGAATAGCACTTCACTTCCGACCGCCTCCTCTCCTCGCGCTGCGGATGATGCCGAGGTGGAGTACCAAAAGGGTCCAAGCCAGGAGGAGGTGGTCCTGGAGGCGCCGCAAGGCGACCTCCCGGACTCCAGGCGTAAAGGGGACAAAAACCCCAAGGGCTCGAAGTCCGGCCCTAGGCCCGACACCGCACCGGAAGCTTCAGTGGTTCCGGAGTCCGGCAGGCGCCCCCCTAGTAAGGAGGGCAAGCCTACGATGCCGGTGGCCTCCGTCCAACCGGAGGCACCGGATAATTTGCTGGAGGTGCTTAACGGCGCCTCCATCGACGAGGAACACCGCACTATTATGAGTGCGGTGATCCAGAAGGTTCAGTTCACCAAGAGCGGGCTGACGGAAGCCTGTGCCAGCCTTCTAACAGGCTTTGAGGTATGTATTTGAGATATGTAAAAATATTACCGCATAGACAGTAGCCCATGATGCTCAGTTTGGTGTTCGGAAAGAAAAGCCGAACTGAGGATCAAAAAGATATACGCAGGAGTCTAACATAAGTATGTCAATATGGGAATGCAGGCTGTGCTGCTGACCTCTGCCGCACTGACTGCGGAGGTCGATGCATTGAAGCAGAGCCTCGAGCGGTCCGAGAACGAGCTCGACCTTGCCAAGAAGCAACTCGACGACAAGGAAGGTAAGTAATACCTTATTTAAGTATATAAAAAGATGTGGTTGCAAAAAATGACAGGATCAGCGTGAGTATTACAGGGGCCACACCGAGGTGGCGACCCTGAAGGAAGCACTGTCCAAGGCCGAAGACAAGGCGGCCATGGAGCGCACCGAGCGAGAGAAGCAGGAGGTGTGGGTGGCGGAGGTGCAGCAAGAGCTCCAGGCTCTCATGGAAAAACACGAGAGTTTGGAGCTTGACTCAAAGACTCAAGAGTCCGAGCTTGCCTCGGCCCTTGAGAGTGCCAAGTCTGCTAAGGCCGAAGCCCAAAAATCCCTCCAGGAAATTGAGGCGATGAAGAAGATAGCGGCGGGTAAGGCATTCTTTATGCAAAGCAAGCACGTGAAAGTGAATTACTTGTTACTTACCCGAGTGCGGAGCTCTCCAGGAGCATTCGCAGATCTTCCCCGGAGTGTGTCCGATGCTGCCGCATTCTATCGAGCCGAAGAGGGGAACTCGACGGAGAAGGTGTTCTGGTATCAGTATGCTGAGGCCGGACACCCGGTGCCCTTGAGCGACCAACTGAAGCAGCTGGTCGAGCTCCATAAGGTGGCCGAACAGGCCATGAAGGGTCTCATAGTCCGGCTGTGGCCTGGGGAAGCCATGCCTGGGAGCTACTTCGGGCTGATGAGGCGGCTGGTGGATGCCTGTCCATGGCTTGAAGTCATCAAGCGCTCCGTATGCATCCAAGGTGCCAGTAGGGCCCTTGCCCATGCTAAAGTGCACTGGGGCAAGATGGACGCTGAGAAGCTTGTGACGGACGGACCACTGCCGGGCAAGGAGCATTGCAAGCCCGAGATGTATTATGAGGGCGTCCTGAAGGGTGCCCGCCTTTATAGCGTATGAATGCTCCAAAGATGCAATTTTGAGTAAACTTCGCATTTGTGATCCTCAGACGCTGAAAACTTGTTCATATGCGCTAAGCAACGCTTTTGAATTTAAAATATTACCTTCAGGCGGCCGTTTATTAAAATTGAGAGATGGCGAGTCGTAAACCTGCCCCCATGCCATGAAGTGCTGGGGTGTTCGGGATAAACTTGAGCGCTCTTTTTGCCATTCTTGGGTCCTTCGAGGGAGGCGCTCAACACAACGAACAAGGCAATCGGACTATAATGCTTGAACACTCTCACTTAGCCATAGAATTCTATAATTTTAAATTTCGGTGAAGCCCCTAGTATTCGGAAGACCGAGTTCGGGGCACTATCCACGCCTAGGCCGGACAAAGCCGACTCCTCGCTCTAAGCGGCATAAGTCTTTAGGGACTTGAAAATCTCTCGAACAGCGACCAGCTCTCGCACTATCATGACGGTCAGTTTTAGCTTTCTCCACTGAGGTGCTTAGCCCAGCTCAACCGAGGCACAATCGCAGTGGTTCTCCCAGCGCTACCTTAGCCGATATAGCGGAACGTAAGGTACCAAAACATGGGAGCCGGGCAAACCCAACTATTGACCCAAGACATGATTCGGAGCCGATGCATATAATGTTATAAGTTCGGGGTGCCAGATTGCTCGAAAGTGTTTGGACTTCTCACACCATATTCTGGGGTACATAAGCCCCTGGTGTATTGGCCGTACCAAAGTGTACGGTTGCATAATGTCATAACTAAACATATTTTCATAAAAAGGAATGCAATAATAGACTATAGCTATGTATTGTTTATTCGAAAAGTCTGTGGTAAAAGCAGAACAATACAAATAGTGTGATAAGCAAGAGATGGGACTATTTGACATGTCCCCCTCCAGGGGCGAGCTGCGGGATGATATGTGAAACAAGTATACTGCTCGTTATAGAGATCACCTGGACACTCGATGTAGCTTTTTGCCTCCCTGGCTGTTGCATCGTGTGTTCGGCGATTGTACTGCCGGACAGGCCTTCCGGAAAGTGGAGTCCTGAAAGTAAGAAAAAAAGAATGTACGCGTAGTACTGGTTTCGCAATTTCGCGAGGGCTGGGGTTGGGGCCGCATTGCTACGCTTGCTCGGAACGTGCCAGGCGGTCTTGTTGTAGGTTACTCCGGGCGCGCTTGACGGTGTCCGAACGTTTAATAGTCGGACTGGAGAATTGCCTTGAGAGGCTGCTTTGTACTTCCGCCGCGAGGGCCGCCGTATGCTCCTCCGTTCCGAGAGAGTGTTCAGTGTTTCCGTTGACCATAATGACTCCTCGAGGGCCTGGCATCTTGAGCTTGAGGTATGCATAGTGCGGCACCGCATTGAACTTTGCAAATGCGGTTCGTCCGAGCAAAGGCATGATAGCCATCATGAACGGGACTATGTCGAAGATTAAATCCTCGCCGAAATTATCCAGGGATCCGAAGACCACCTCAAGTGTAACCGAGCCTGCATAGTTGGCCTCTACACTGGTATGACGCCTTTAAAGGTCGTCTTTGTGGGTTTAATCCTTGAGGATCTATGCCCATTTTTACATCTGTATCCTCGATAAAGCGAGTTCAGCTTTGCCGCCGTCCATAAGGACTCTAGTGAGGTGAGTCAATGATTGGGTTTAGAACCAATGTGGCGAATCCGCCATGGCAGATGCTAGTGGGGTGGTCCCTTCGATCAAAAGTGATCGGGCAGGAGGACCACGGGTTGAACTTTGGGGCGACTGGCCCCAATGCATATCGCCCCTCGAGTGCATGCTTCCGCCTCCCTTTTGGGGATGTGGGTTGCGTATATCATGTTCACCGTCCGCACTTGTGGGGGAAGCCCTTCTTTCCCATATTGTTCGGGCGGCCGGGCTCCTCCTCGCCATCGCTATGCAGCCCTTGTCTCGCTTTTCGCCCTTAACTTGCTCGCTCGCTTGAACACCCAACAATCCCTGTTGGTGTGATTGGCTGGTTTTTCGGGGTGCCGTGTATCCGCACGAGCGATCGAGTATTCGGTCCAAACCGGATGGGCCCGAGTATTTCTTTTAAATGGCTTTTTCCACGACCGGTTTAGAGCCTCCGAATCCGGCGTTAATCGCCAGATCCTCAGCATTGTCGCCGCACGCGGCGCTTTGTGCTTGTTGCGACGCCGACCTGCCATTGTTGTCCTTGGTATCCGAATTACGGGGCTCTTGGTCATGTTATTACTACGAGCTAGCCAGCTGTCTTCTCCCGCGCAAAAGCGGGTCATGAGTGTTGTGAGGGCTGCCATGGATTTCGTCTTTTCATGTCCTAGGTGCCGGGCAAGCCATGAAGGAAAAATGCCCTAGAGGCAATAATAAAGTTATTATTTATTTCCTTATGCCATGATAAATGTTTATTATTCATGCTAGAATTGTATTAACCGGAAACATAATACATGTGTGAATACATAGACAAACAGATAGTCACTAGTATGCCTCTCTTGGACTAGCTCAATAATCAAAGATGGTTGTGTTTCCTAACCATAGACATGTGTTGTCATTTGATTAATGAGATCACCTCATTAGGAGAATGATGTGATTGACATGACCCATTCCGTTAGCTTAGCACTTGATCGTTTAGTATATTGCTAATGCTTTCTTCATGACCTATACATGTTCCTATAACTATGAGATCATGCAACTCCCATTTACCGGAGGAACACTTTGGGTACTACCAAACGTCACAACGTAACTGGGTGATTATAAAGGAGTACTACAGGTGTCTCCAAAGGTACTTGTTGGGTTGGCGTATTTCGAGATTAGGTTTTGTCACTCCGATTGTCGGAGAGGTATCTCTGGGCCTTCTCGGTAATACACATCACATAAGCCTTGCAAAGCATTACAACTAATGAGTTAGTTGTGAGATGATGTATTATGGAACGAGTAAAGAGACTTACTGCAACTAGATTGAACTAGGTATTGGATACCGACGATCGAATCTCGGGTAAGTAACATACCGATGACAAAGGGAACAGCATTATGTCGTTATGCGGTTTGACCGATAAAGATCTTCAGAGAATATGTAGGAACCAATATGGGCATCCAGGTTCCGCTTATTGGTTATTGACCGAGAATGGTTCTAGGTCATGTCTACATAGTTCTCGAACCCGTAGGGTCCGCACGCTTAACGCTTCGGCGACAGTTCATAATGAGTTTATAAGTTTTGATGTACGAAGGTTGTTCGAGTCCCGGATGTGATCACGGACATGACGAGGAGTCTCGAAATGGTCGAGACATAAAGATTGATATATTGGAAGCCTATGTTTGGACTTGGAAGGGTTCCGGATGAAAACAGAAGTTACCGAACACCGGGGTTACGAAACCCCGGGGTTTATGGGCCTTGATGGGCCATAAGAGAGAAAAGGAAGGGCCGGCCAGGCAGGCCGCGCGCCCCTCCCCCTCTAGTCCGAATAGGACAAGGAGAGGGGGCGCCTCTTCCCTCTTTCCTCCTCCAATCCTATTCCAACTAGGAAGGGGGGAGTCCTACTCGGTGGGAGTAGGACTCCTCCAGCGCCTTCTTTGGGCTGGCCGCACCCTCCCTTGCTCCTTTATATACGGGGCAGGGGGCACCCCATGACACACACAAGTTGATCTACGGATCGTTCCTTAGCCGTGCAGCGGTGCCCCTCCACCATATTCCACTTCGGTCATATTGTCGCGGTGCTTAGGCGAAGCCTCGCGCCGGAGAAGTCATATCGTCATGAGCTTAGGCGGCCCCTGCGTCGGTGGAGCATCATCATCGCTACCACGCTGCCGCGGTCGACGGAACTCATCCCCGACACTTTGCTGGATCGGAGTCCGGGATCGCCATCGAGCTGAATGTGCTGAACACGGAGGTGCCGTACGCTCGGTACTTGGATCGGTCGGATCGTGAAGACGACGACTACATCATCAACCGCGTTGTTATAACGCTTCCGCCACGGTCTCACGAGGGTACATGGACAGACACTCTCCCTCTCGTTGCTATGCCATCACCATGGTCTTGCGTGTGCGTAGGGAAATTTTTGAAATTACTACGTTCCCCAACAAAGTGGCATCCGAGCCTGGTTTTATGCGTTGATGTCATATGCACGAGTAGAACACAAGTGAGTTGTGGGCGATATAAGTCATACCGCTTACCAGCATGTCATACTTTGGTTCGGCGGTATTGTGAGATGAAGCGGCCCGGACCGACATTACGCCAGACGCTTTACGCGAGACTGGTTTCACCGCCCGAGCACTCGTTGCTTAAAGGTGACGGCGGGTGTCTGCCTCTCTCACTTTAGTTGAACCGAAAAGGCTACGCCGGTCCTTGCGAAGGTTAAAACAGCACCAACTTGACAAACTATCGTTGTGGTTTTGATGCGTAGGTAAGAACGGTTCTTGCTCAGCCCGTAGCAGCCACGTAAAACTTGCAACAACAAAGTAGAGGACGCCTAACTTGTTTTTGCAGGGCATGTTGTGATGTGATGTGGTCAAGACGTGATGCTATATTTTATTGTATGAGATGATCATGTTTTGTAACCGAGTTATCGGCAATCGGCAGGAGCCATATGGTTGTCGCTTATTGTATGAAATGCAAACGCCATGTAATTGCTTTACTTTATCACTAAGCAGTAGCGATAGTCGTGAGAAGCAATAGTTGGCGAGACGACAACGATGCTACGATGGAGATCAAGGTGTCGCTACCGGTGACGATGGTGATCATGACGGTGCTTCGACGATGGAGATCACAAGCACAAGATGATGATGACCATATCATATCACTTATATTGATTGCATGTGATGTTTATCCTTTATGCATCTTATCTTGCTTTGATTGACGGTAGCATTATAAGATGATCTCTCACTAATAATTATCAAGAAGTGTTCTCCCTGAGTATGCACCGTTGCCAAAGTTCAGAGTACCTGCACACCACGTGATGATCGGGTGTGATAAGTTCTACGTCCATCTACAACGGGTGCAAAACAGTTGCACACGCCGAATACTCAGGTTAAACTTGACGAGCCTAGCATATAACAGATATGGCCTCGGAACACAGAGACCGAAAGGTCGAGCGTGAATCATATAGTAGATATGATCAACATAGTGATGTTCACCATTGAAACTACTCCATCTCACGTGATGATCGGACATGGTTTAGTAGATTTGGATCACGTAATCACTTAGATAACTAGAGAGATGTCTGTCTGAGTGGGAGGTTTTAATATGATTAATTAAACTTAAATTTATCATGAACTTAGTACCTGATAGTATTTTTGCTTGTCTATGTTTACTGTAGATAGATGGCTCGCCGTTGTTCCGTTGAATTTTAATGCGTTCCTTGAGAAAGCAAAGTTGAAAGATGATGGTAGCAATTACACGATCGGGTCCGTAATTTGAGGATTATCCTCATTGTTGCCTGAAGAATTACGCCCTGGAAGCACCGGCCGGGTGCCGTGCTGTCAGAGCTGCGCCAAGTTTTGAACGTCTGGCGAGCAAAAGCTGATGACTACTCGATAGTTCGGTGTGCCATGCTTACGGCTTAGAACCGGGTCTTCAACGACGCTTTTGAACGTCATGGAGCATATGAGATGTTCCAGGAGTTGAAGTTAATATTTCAAGCAAATGCCCGTATTGAGAGATATGAAGTCTCCAATAAGTTCTATAGCTGCAAGATGGAGGAGAATAGTTCTCAGTGAACATATACTCAAAATGTCTGGGTATAATAATCACTTGATTCAATTGGGAGTTACTCTTCCGGATGATAGTGTCATTGACAGAATTCTCCAATCAACGCCACCGAGCTACAAGAGCTTCGTGATGAACTATAATATGCAAGGGATGACCAAAACAATTCCCGAGCTCTTCGCAATGCCGAAAGTCATGGAGGTAGAAATCAAGAAAGAGCATCAAGTGTTGATGGTCAAAAGACCACTAGTTTCAAGAAAAGGGCAAAGGAAAGAAGAAGGAAACTTCAAAAAGAACAGCAAGAAAGTTGCTGCTCAAGAGAAGAAACCCAAGTCTGGACCTAAGCCTGAAACTGAGTGTTTTTACTGCAAGCGATCGGACAATCGGAAGCGGAACTGCCCCAAGTATTTGGCGGATAAGAAGGATGGCAAGGTGAACAAAGGTATATGTGATATACATGTTATTGATGTGTACCTTACTAGAGCTCGTAGTAGCACTTTTGGGTATTTGATACTGGTTACATTGCTAATATTTGCAACTTTCGAAACAGGGACTACGGAATAGACGAGCACCGCAAAGGACGAGGTGACGGCGCGCTGTGGGAAACGGGTTCCAAAGTCAATGTGATCGCGGTCGGCACGCTACCTCTACATCTACCTTCGGGATTAGTTTTAGACCTAAATAATTGTTATTTGGTGCGGTGTTGAGCATGAACATTATATCTGGATCTTGTTTGATGCGAGACGGTTATTCATTTAAATCAGAGAATAATGGTTGTTCTATTTATATGAGTAATATCTTTTATGGTCACGCACCCTTGAAGAATGGTCTATTTTTACTGAATCTCGATAGTAGTAATACACATATTCATAGTGTTGAAACCAAAAGATGCAGAGTTGATAATGATAATGCAACTTATTTGTGGCACTGCCGTTTAGGTCATATCGGTGTAAAACGCATGAAGAAACTCCATACTGAGGGGCTTCTGGAATCACTTGATTATGAATCACTTGGTACTTGCGAACCGTGCCTCATGGGTAAGATGACAAAAACGCCGTTCTCCGGAACTATGGAGCGAGCAACTGATTTGTTGGAAATCATACATACTGATGTTTGTGGTCCAATGAATGTTGAGGCACGCGGCGGTATCGTTATTTTCTCACCTTCACAGATGATTTGAGCAGATATGGGTATATCTACTTAATGAAACACAAATCAAAACATTTGAAAAGTTCAAAGAATTTCAGAGTGAAGTGGAAAATCATCGTAACAAGAAAATAAAGTTTCTACGATCTGATCGTGGAGGAGAATATTTGAGTTACGAGTTTGGTTTACATTTGAAACAATGTGGAATAGTTTCAAGCAACTCACGCCACCCGGAACACCACAGAGAAATGGTGTGTCCGAACGTCAGAATCGTACTTTACTTGATATGGTGCGATCTATGATGTCTCTTACTGATTTACCGCTATCGTTTTGGGGATATGCTTTAGAGACGGCCGCATTCACGTTAAATATGGCACCATCTAAATCCGTTGAGACGACACCGTATGAACTATGGTTTGGCAAGAAACCAAAGTTGTCGTTTCTTAAAGTTTGGGGCTGCGATGCTTATGTGAAGAAAGTTCAACCAGATAAGCTCGAACCCAAATCGGAGAAATGTGTCTTCATAGGATACCCAAAGGAAACTGTTGGGTACACTTTCTATCACAGATCTGAAGGCAAGATTTTCGTTGCTAAATTCGGATCCTTTCTAGAGAAGGAGTTTCTCTCGAAAGAAGTGAGTAGGAGGAAAGTAGAACTTGATGAGATATCTATATCTGCTCCCTTATTGGAAAGTAGTTCATCACAAGAAACGGTTCCTGTGACAACTACACCAATTAGTGAGGAAACTAATGATGATGATCATGAAGCTTCAGATCAAGTTACTACTGAACCGTGAGGGTCATCCAGAGTAAAATACGCACTGCAGTGGTACGGTAATCCTATTCGGAAGTCATGTTACTTGACCATGGCGAACCTACAAACTATGAAGAAGCGATGGTGAGCACAGATTCCAGGAAATGGCTGGAAGCCATGAAATCTGAGATGGGATCCATGTATGAGAACAAAGTATGGACTTTGGTTGACTTGCCCGATGGTCGGCAAGCCATTGAGAATAAATGGATCTTTAAGAAGAAGACCGACGCCGATGGTAATATAACTGTCTACAAAGCTCGACTTGTTGCGAAAGGTTTTCGACAAGTTCAAGGGTTGACTACGATGAGACTTTCTCACCCGTAGCGATGCTTAAGTCTGTCCGAATCATGTTAGCAATTGCGCATTTTATGATTATGAAATTTGGCAAATGGATGTAAAAACTGCATTCTTGAATGGATTTCTAGAAGAAGAGTTGTATATGATGCAACAGAAGGTTTTGTCGATCCAAAGGGTACTAACAAAGTGTGCAAGCTCCAAATGATCAATTTATGGTCCGGTGCAAGCCTCTCGGAGTTGGAATAAACGCTTTGATAGTGTGATCAAAGCATATGGTTTTATCTGAGACTTTGGAGAAGCTTTGTATTTACAAGAAAGTGAGTGGGAGCTCTGTAGCATTTACGATATTATATGTGGACGACATATTATTGTTTGGAAATGATATTGAATTTCTGGATAGCATAATAGGATACTTGAATAAAAGTTTTTCAATGATAGACCTCGGTGAAGCTGCTTACATATTGGGCATCAAAGATCTATAGAGATAGATCAAGACGGCTTAATTGGACTTTCACAAAGCACATACCTTGATAAAGTTTTGAAGAAGTTCAAAATGGATCAGTGCAAAGAAAGGTTTTTACCTGTATTACATAAGGTGTAAGATTGAGTCGACTCAATGCCCGACCAACGCAGAAGATAGAGAGAAAATGAAAGATGTTCCCTATGCTTCAGCCATAGGCTCTATCATGTATGCAATGCTGTGTACCAGACCGACGTATGCTTAGGCGTAAGCTTGGCAGGAAGGTACCAAAGTAATCCAGGAGTGGATCCTTTGGACAGCGGTCAAGAACATCTGAAATACACGAAAAGGACTAAGGATATGTTTCTCGTATATGGAGGTGACAAAGAGCTAGTCGTAAATGGTTACGTCGATGTAAGCTTTGACAATCGATCCGGACGATTCTAAATCGCAAACCGGATACGTGTTTTTATTAAACGGTGGAGCTGTCGGTTGGTGCAGTTCTAAACAAAGCGCCGTGGCGGGATCTACATGTGAAGCGGAGTACATAGCTGCTTCGAAGCGGCAAATGAAGGAGTCTGGATGAAAGAGTTCATTTCCGATCTAGGTGTCATACCTAGTGCATCGGGACCGATGAAGATCTTACGTGACAATATCGTGCAATTGCCTTGGCAAAGGAATCCAGATTTCACAAGAGGACCAAGCATATCAAGAGACGCTTCAATTCCATTCGGGACCAAGTCCAAGTGGGAGACATAGAGATTTGCAAAATACATACGGATCTGAATGTTGCAGACCCGTTGACTAAGCCTCTTCCATGAGCAAAACATGATCAGCACCAAGACTCCATGGATGTTAGAATCATTACTGTGTAATCTAGATTATTGACTCTAGTGCAAGTGGGAGACTGAAGGAAAAATGCCCTAGAGGCAATAATAAAGTTATTATTTATTTCCTTATACCATGATAAATGTTTATTATTCATGCTAGAATTGTATTAACCGGAAACATAATACATGTGTGAATACATAGACAAACAGATAGTCACTAGTATGCCTCTACTGGACTAGCTCATTAATCGAAGATGGTTGTGTTTCCTAACCATAGACATGTGTTGTCATTTGATTAATGAGATCACCTCATTAGGAGAATGATGTGATTGACATGACCCATTCCGTTAGCTTAGCACTTGATCGCTTTAGTATATTGCTAATGCTTTCTTCATGACCTATACATGTTCCTATAACTATGAGATCATGCAACTCCTGCCACCGGAGGAACACTTTAGGTACTACCAAACGTCACAACGTAATCGGGTGATTATAAAGGAGTACTACAGGTGTCTCCAAAGGTACTTGTTGGGTTGGCGTATTTCGAGATTAGGTTTTGTCACTCCGATTGTCGGAGAGGTATCTTCGGGCCTTCTCGGTAATACACATCACATAAGCCTTGCAAGCATTACAACTAATGAGTTAGTTGTGAGATGATGTATTACGGAACGAGTAAAGAGACTTACCGGTAACGAGATTGAACTAGGTATTGGATACCGACGATCGAATCTCGGGTAAGTAACATACCGATGACAAAGGGAACAACGTATGTCGTTATGCGGTTTGATCGATAAAGATCTTCGTAGAATATGTAGGAACCAATATGGGCATCCAGGTTCCGCTATTGGTTATTGACCGAGAATGGTTCTAGGTCATGTCTACATAGTTCTCGAACCCGTAGGGTCCGTGACGCTTAACGCTTCGATGACAGTTCATAATGAGTTTATAAGTTTTGATGTACGAAGGTTGTTCGAGTCCCGGATGTGATCACGGACATGACGAGGAGTCTCGAAATGGTCGAGACATAAAGATTGATATATTGGAAGCCTATGTTTGGACTTGGAAGGGTTCGGATGAAAACAGGAAGTTACCGAACACCGGGGTTACGGAAACCCCGGGGTTTATGGGCCTTGATGGGCCATAAGAGAGAAGAGGAAGGGCGGCCAGCAGGCCGCGCCCTCCCCTCTAGTCCGAATAGGACAAGGAGAGGGGGGGCGGCGCCCCCTTCCCTCTTCCCCCCTCCTCCAATCCTATTCCAACTAGGAAAGGGGGGGGAGTCCTACTCCCGGTGGGAGTAGGACTCCTCCAGGCGCGCCCCCCTTGGGCTGGCCGCACCCCTCCCTTGCTCCTTTATATACGGGGGCAGGGGGGCACCCCATGACACGCAAGTTGATCTACGGATCGTTCCTTAGCCGTGTGCGGTGCCCCCCTCCACCATATTCTAGTTCGGTCATATTGTCGCGGTGCTTAGGCGAAGCCCTGCGTCGGAGAAGTCATATCGTCGCGGAGCTTAGGCGAAGCCCTGCGTCGGTGGAGCATCATCATCGTCACCACGCTGGGTCGTCTTGTGGAACTCATCCTCGACACTTTGCTGGATCGGAGTCCGGGATCGTCATCGAGCTGAACGTGTGCTGAACACGGAGGTGCCGTACGTTCGGTACTTGGATCGGTCGGATCGTGAAGACGTACGACTACATCAACCGCATTGTTATAACGCTTCCGCTTACGGTCTACGAGGGTACGTGGACAGACACTCTCCCCTCTCGTTGCTATGCCATCACCATGGTCTTGCGTGTGCGTAGGAAATTTTTTGAAATTACTACGTTCCCCAACAAGCCACTCGTCACGGATGTTATGTTTGAAGGCTACAAGGGCCTCTGCGTCCGGACAATCGACTTTTTGATTTTTCTTGGTTAGGAATCGTGTCCAGTATTGTCTGGCCGATTCCTCTGGCTGCTGAATTATGTGGCTTAGGTCATCGACGTCTGGTGGTCGCACATAGGTGCCCTGGAAATTGTCGAGGAATGCAGCTTCCAGGTCCTCCCAACAACCAATTGATTCTGCTGGCAAGCTGTTAAGCCAATGCCGAGCTGGTCCTTTAAGCTTGAGTGGGAGGTATTTGATGGCGTGTAGATCATCCTCAAGGGCCATGTGGATATGAAGGAGATAATCCTCGATCCATACCGCAGGATCTGTTGTGCCATCGTATGATTCGATGTTTACGGGTTTGAAACCCTCGGGATTTGATGATCCATTACTTCATCCGTGAAGCATAGTGGGTGTGCGGCGCCTGCATCCGGGCTATATCACGCACGTAGCTCAAACGAGCTTTGTCTACTTTGTTCGGCCCGGCCGGATTTACCATATCCGGCATGACGGTTATCATTACGTGTCGTGGGGCGCCCACGCGATCCATAGATCGATCTTGTTTGCCTTGCCTTGTCCTCCAATATTTCTCGCAGGTCTGGCGCATTTCCCCATACATTGGTATTCTTTGAGCAACTCCGGGGTGCGGCTTGAGTGGAGGGCCGAGAGGCCTCTCTGTCGCGGCCACGAGGTGGCCGGTCGGCCACATCATGCGCTGGTGATGTAGGTCTAGGTGCTTGCTCCTCTAATCGAGGTAGCAGCCTGCGTTTTGGGTAGCTCTTGGAGGGTCGTTCGAGTTCATACTCTTCGGCCGCAAGGACTTCAGTCCATCTGTCGGCTAGCAAGTCTTGGTCAGCTCTAAGCTGTTGCTGTTTTTTCTTGAGGCTGCTCGCTGTGGCCATAAGCCTGCGTTTGAAACGCTCTTGTTCGACGGGATCCTCGTGCACGACAAATTCGTCATCGCCGAGGCTTGCCTCGTCTTTGGAGGGAGGCATGTAATTATCGCCCTCTACCTCTGTGGTTCCGCCGCTCTCTCATGAGGGCTGGTTTCTCCATCCTCCCGCGCTGAATCCTCTTTGGAGGGGTTGTCTTCGACCTGTCCGGGTGTTATTATCTCCCGTGCGGAATCACCGCTTTTGCTCTGGCGGGATTTAGAGCGGCGCGCCACGACACCGGCGCTTAGGATGCTTCTTGGAGGGGTCATCCTCCGTTGTTCCATCGCCGTTCCCTTCTTTTGGGGTGTCCACCATGTATATGTCATACGACGAGGTGGCCTTCCTGTGCCATGTAGGCGCTGGTTCTTGGTCGTCTCCTGCATCGGTGTCCATACCATCAATGTCTTCGGAGTCGAAGTCGAGCATGTCGGTTAAATCATCGACAGTGGCTACGAAGTGGGTGGTGGGTGGGCTTTGAATTTCTTCGTCGTCTGCATCCCAACCTTGCTGACCATAGTCCGGCCAGGGCTCTCCTGATAAAGAGAGAGACTTTAGCGAATTTAGGATGTCGCCGAAGGGCAAGTGCTGAAAGATGTCCGCGGTGGCAAACTCCATGATCAATGCCCAATCAGATTCGATTGGCAGGGGCGCAGAAGGTTCGAAGTACAGAGAGGAGTCCGGCACCTTGGATCCGCGAGCTTCGCAAAGGACAAGGCTGGTATTCGGCTCGATCGCCATAGAGATTGCAGCCCCCGAGGCGGCGTCCAGCCACCCGTCCTCGATTGGCGCAGTCGGCTCTGATCTAAGGGTCGGAGCGGACATCGGCGCGCCTCTGTGGCACCGTTCGTGGCAGAGCTAGATCATGCCCAGCGTGACAGTGCGGCGCGCTTGGCTGTGGCTCGAACCCATCGAAGATCAAGTCTCCATGGACGTCAGCCGTGTAGTTCAAACTTCCAAATCTGACCTGATGGCCAGGGGCGTATGTCGGCGTTCTGGGAACGATGGTCCCCAGACTTGCCTGCCTGCGGCCTGCGGCGTGGCTCAAAGGAGGCCCAGGACAGCCCATCTTCATCAACGCAAGCTCAAGACCCTCGCGGGGCGGACGACGAGGAGCTTCCTCAGGCACGGCCTCGTCAGGCTGGCTCATGAGGAGGCGGAGAGTTCAAGGCAGGGTACCTCGCGAGGTGCCCATGACGCAAGCCATGACGACCAATGGCGCCAGTCGGGCGCCAGCCCGCACGGTGTCCATTTCGGTGCAACAAGACCAAGACCAGCCCAACGGCTGGAAGGGAGTCATCGTGGAGCCCAAGCATGCGTCATCACCAGAGCCTTTGGCAGGCGAGGACCAACTTTAGTTGGGATAAGTGTACCCGCTGTTCCCCTTCAAAATGGCCAAATGTTGGCGCCCTTCCCGCTCAATATTTGGGAAGAGGCCCAGGGCCTTCGCCTATAAATAGGAGTAGCCACATTCAGAGTAGGGGAGAGAGGCATCTAGATCTGGCATCCGGAGAAAGACAGAGATCCGATCCTCAAGCTAGAGCAACGGAACACCACCTAGAAGTTCATCACACCCACCAAGAACAAAGCCTCGCGAGGCTGTTCTTCCCTGTACTATTCTTCATCAGACCAAGAGGCAATCCACCACACCACAAACTAGAGTAGGGTATTACACCATAACGGTGGCCCGAACTGATATAAATCTCGTGTCTCTTGTGCTGTTCCGTTTAGTAGTTTAGGTCCCTGCGATTCGGCGAGGTGCGAGACGGTGGAGGGTTGGATCTCCGCGCACCCCAGTGTTCGAACCTCAAGGGTATGCCGGAACCCGAAATCCGACATTTGGCGCGCCAGTTAGGGGTGCGCCGGAATCTTCCTTTCGTCGCCTCGTTCTTTCCCGACCACCGCAACCATGTTAGACGCGTTGGGCTCAAGGCCGAGTGCCGTGCCGCCCTTCGCCTCCCATGTCGCCGGACGGCTTCCGGCGGCGGCGCCCTCGCCGTTCCTCACCGCCGCCGTCAACACCGCCACCAGCCCGGCAGAGACGGGCAGCAAGCATCGTCCTGCGCTCCTCGGTGACCTCGGGGAGGCCGCTGCTTCCTCGTCACCCGCCCGTCGCGCCCGGTTCCTCCGCCGTCGCGGCCCTCCTAGGCGGCTCGCAGCGCCGCCTTCCAGCCCGCCACGTCAAGACATTAAATCCGCCAGGTCGCGCCGCCTCACGCGGCAGGGGCTCTCAGCCGGACGGAGCCGTCCGCCGGGCTGACCTTCGACTCTCAAGACCACCCCACCAACTCGGCCGGCTCGGGTGCGCTCCCCATGCTCTGCACACCCACCATCTGCCAGGTTGCCGTCACCGGGACCCTCATCAACGGCGGCGCCGGCCTCAACGTACTCTCAGGCGAGGCCTTCAACCTCCTCGATACCAGGAGGCGGCTGCAGCCCAGCCCGGCCTTTTTTCAAGGAGAGGAGGAGGGTCATCCAGCTCCTTGGGGCAAATCCGGCTTCCGGTGACCTTCGGCACCTACGACAACTTCCGCATGGAACTGGTCGACTTCGACATCGCCCCCATCGGCCTCCCCTACAATGCCATCCTTGGCTATCCAGCATTGGCCAAATTCATGGCCGCAACCCACCCGGGGTACAACCTCATGAAGATGCCCGGGAGAAGCGGCGTCCTCACCGTGCCCGGGGATACCGAAGGTGCTTGTGAGCGCCAGCTCACCCTCAAGACGGCGCCTTGTGCAGCCCGCTGATGCGAAGCCCCAAGCCCAAGGGCTGCGCCGACCAAGAAGAAGCAGTTGTTCACTCAAGACAAGGCGGAGACCAAGCAGATACCTGTCGACGAGGACGGGTCCACAAATGCCACCTTCACCATAGGCGCCAACCTCGAACCCGAACAGGAGGAAGCTCTTGTCAAATTCCTGCGTGCGAACAAGAAGCTGTTCGCTTGGGAGCCCAATCAGCTGGCGGGGATTCCACGGGGCGTAATCGAGCACCATCTCAACGTGTGCCCCAACGTGCGTCCAGTGAAGCAGAAAGCGAGAAGGCAGTCCACTGAAAAGCAGGCCTTCATCGTCCAAGACCACGGCGGCCACCCGAGCTAAGGCAAGACCGAATCAGAAGGAACTAGCAGAAGCCAGCACCGCAATGGAAGAAGATCAGCCGTCGCAGCAGAGCGCACCAAGGGCGGGGGAGGACCCCATCCGAGCACTCAGCTTCCGGAGACGCCGTGGCCTCGGGAGGCACCATAGCTTCCGGAAGACACCACCAGCACCGACGCCCCTAACCTCGTCGAGCACCCGGTGTACTTCGTCAGCACCGTGTTACGTGATGCGAGGGCACGGTACCCCATGCCGCAGAAGCTCCGCCTCGCGCTGTTGGTGGCTTCGCAAGCTGCGGCACTACTTCCAGGGTCATCCAATCAAGGTTGTCTCGGCATACCCCCTGGAGAGGGTGCTCAGGAGCCCCAACTCGGCCGGGAGGGTCGCCGAGTGGAACATTGAGCTGCAAGCATTCCAGCTCGAGTTCAGTACAACCAAAGTCATCAAAGGGGCATGCTGGCAGATTTCGTGGCCGAATGGATGAAGCACCGGGCCTCGGGGCGGCGAGGATCGGTCCCTCTCCCGAGAAGCGGCGTTGAAGGTTGGGTCATGTACTTTCGGAGCGTTCTCCAGACAGGGCAGGGGGCTGGGGCGGTGCTCATATCTCACGCCAGGACAAGCTCTACTATGCCGTGCAGCTCTTGTTTCCGGCATGGCGAGAAGGTCTCCAACAATATAGCAGAATCTGAAGGGGCTGAGAAGGGTCCGAAGGCTGCCGCTGCCCTGGGGGTAAAGCGCCTTACCATCAAGGGCGATTCGCAGCTCCTCGTCAATTTCTCCAACCCGGTGTACGAGCCGAGAGATGAACACATGGAGGCCTACCTTGCGGAGGTCCGCAGGATGGAGAAACAGTTACGGGGGTTGAGCTGCAGCACGTGCCCTGCGGCACCAATCAAGAGGCCGACGACATCGCCAAACGAGCCTCCAGGAGGTTACCCCAGGAGCCGGGCGTCTTTGAGGAACGGCTCTTCAAGCCCTCAGCCCTGCCGCCGTTATCAAGCACAGCACAGCCTCGGGAGGAGCTCCCTCAGCCACCTGCCTCGGGAGCCCCAGCCTGTGGCCCGGCCTCAGGAGCACGCCTGCTCCTAACGATGGAACCTCAAGAGGAGTGCTGGATCACGGAGCTCAAGAGTTACTTAACGCGTGGGACTTTGCCGGAGAAGGAGGAGGAGGCAGAGCGTGTGGCGCGGCAAGCCACGACATACAGCATCGTGGATGGAGAGCTCTACTGGAAATGACCGAACGACGTATCCTCGCTACCGGATCACCAGGAACAGGGAAGGAATTGGCAGCAGATATACATGGCGGAGATTGCGGGCACCATTCGTCGTAAATCACGGACCCTCGTCGGCAAGGTGTTCATAGCGGTTTCTATTGGCCCAGCGCTCAATGACGATATCGAACTTCGTCAAGGCTTGCGAGGCTTGCCAATTCCATGCCAAGCAGATCCACCCGGCCAGGAGGGAAGTGCAAACCATCCCCTCACTTGGCCATTCGCGTCCTGGGGGCTGGACATTACAGGCCCTTTTCCTCGGGCGCCGGGGGGCTATCGCTACCTCTACATCGCCGTGGACAAATTCACCAAGTGTGCCGAAGTCGAGGCCGTCCGCGCCATCCCCGCTGGTTCTGCGGTCAAGTTCATCAATGGCATCGTGAGCCGGTTCAGAGTGCCGAACCGCATCATCACCGACAACGGTTCATAGTTCACCAGTAAGCTTTTTAAAACGTACTGCTAAACCTTGGGACGCAGATATGCTATGCTTCGGTGGCGCACCCCCGCAGCAATGGACAGGCCGAGTGGGCCAACGCAGAGGTCCTGAGAGGCCTCAAGACCAGGACGTTCAAGAAGAAACTGGAAGCTCGCGGGCAGAGGCTGGTATGACGAGCTTCCGTCCGTGTTGTGGTCCATCCGCACAACCGCAACCAAGCCAACTGGAGAGACCCCCTCCTTCCTGGTCTATGGAGCCGAAGCGGTCCTCCCTCACGAGGTCAAGCGTCGATCCGCGCGGGTCCTGGCGTTTGATGAAACGCTGTAGGACGCCATGCGGGGGACGACCCTTGTGCTGGGGGAGGAGCGCCGTCGAGAAGCTGCGCTGCGAGCGGCAAGGCCTTGCTCCGTGCGCTTGGAGACTCGAGAGGCAGTGCCTATACAGAACGCGTGGAACATCCAGCACCTCCGGAGGTTTTACCCCTAAAAGGCCCAGAGCCTGTGAAGAAGGCGAATGCCTGTGAAGCTCATCTTTTTGGAAAAGGCCCAGAGCCTGTGAAGAAGGCGAATGCCTGTGAAGCTCATTCTTTTGGAAAAGGCCCAGAGCCTGTGAAGAAGGCGAATGCCTGTGAAGCTCATCTTTTTGGAAAAGGCCCAGTGCCTGTGAAGAAGACGAATGCCTGTGAAGCTCATTCTTTTTGGAAAAGGCCCAGAGCCTGTGAAGAAGGCGAATGTCTGTGAAGCTCATCCTTTTGGAAAAGGCCCAGAGCATGTGAAGAAGGCGAATGCCTGTGAAGCTCATTCTTTTTGGAAAAGGCCCAGAGCCTGTGAAGAAGGCGAATGCCTGTGAAGCTCATTCTTTTGGAAAAAGGCCCAGAGCGTGAAGAAGGCAACGCCTGTGAAGTCGCTGCTCGAAAAGGCCCGGAGCCTGTGAAGAGGGCAAACGCCCGTGAAGCTTGCTTCCCCGAAGAAAGGCCAGGAGCCTCTAAAGAGGGCCAACGCCTGTGAAGCTCGCCGCCCGTGACACTCTCACGTAATAATGAGTTGGGGCTGTACACGCCCCGGAGTCTCAGGAGTGCCGGCCTCAGGCCCTAGGGCTCCCTCCCACGCCCAGTGGCAGCACTTAGCTCCGCGCTGGTGAGAAGACGTCGAAGACTAGACTAGGTGCCGGACGCGGCTTTTCCATTTGCTTTCTGCAGTTGACTACTTATTCCCATTTGGAGTTTTTATCGAAACTATCGCCTTCTTTTGGTTCGTGGTTCCTCGATCTTTTTCGCTCTCCTGCCTCGATTTCTCTTGCGTGGGGACTCATGAGGCGAGAGGCCTCGGAGCCCCACGAGCGTTCCTGCCCCTATTGCTCAAGTTTTCACGGCCCTGGTCCACAGCTGGAGCACCCCTCCTGACCATGCCTCACGGGCAGCACAACGCGACCACGGGGCCTGGAGCGGTCGCCTCAAGGCCGCTGGGCTGGAGTTCACTTATTAATGGGCGCTGTAAAGGAACAGCATGCAGGATAACAAAAGCAGTACAATAATTAACGGCGTTAACCTAAAATGCGCCCCCACGGGGCCACACATTGTTGCCTTTTTTGCGCAGGAGAAAAGAAAGGAAAAGGACAGGAGCAGGTGAAGCACGCCCCGTGCCGGCTCTCTTGGAAGGCTCGAGCCGCCTCCCGAGCTCAGGCGGACTCCTCTCGCCAGGCATGGCGGCAAGCGGACCCGCTGCCACCCCCCAAGCGAGGCGGCGTGGGGGCTGGCAGCGACATTCGGAAGAATCACCATCCGAAAAAGAGCTGGTGAAGCATGAGGATACGCGGGCATCGCCAGCCGCCCGCGCACTGCCCTCTCCACCCACGCCGGGGCTGAGTCCTCGGTCGCGGTCATCGTCTTCAGGGCAGCACCCCATGTGACGACCTTCTTCCCCGAACACCCTCACGTAGAGGGTGGCGTCGCCGTCGTACTTGAAGTGTAGGGAGCACCGGCGGCGAAGACCACGCGCGCGAGCGAACGTCTGCCAGCCGCGGGTCAGGAACAGGTTCCCTGCAGCAGAGACCTCCAGAGAAGCCCACGAAGCCCGGCTGCAGCAGCCATCCTCCTGGAGCCAGAGGCCACTTAGGGCGCCATCTGGGAGCTCACCCAGGAGGAAGCTCGGGAGCTGAAGCCGGACGCCAGACGGCTCCTCCGCCCTCACCATGAACTCCGGCAGCGCTTCAGCAGCATGGAGGCGCGGCCTCGGGGGACGCGCGGCCGGGGCACGCCCTCCGACCATGGCCAGCCGCTCGTTGCCACGCTGAGAGCCTCCCCCACGACCGCGGGGGACCGCCGTGGAGGCCACAGGATGCTTGCGAGGTCGACCTCGACCACGCTTAGGCGGAGGAGAGGAAGACTCGACCTGACGGCCCTTCCCCTTCTCTGCGGCCGAGAACTTCCTTGGTGGAGCCATGGAGAAGAAGGACAGACAAGAAAGGATAGACCGGAAGGGAGCTCGCCGTTCCGTACTTATAGCCTGCGAAGGCCAACCGCCGGCCTCCACGATCACCGGTAATCATGACCAAATCTGCATGCAGGGACTTGTCGAATCCGGGTGGTTACCAAGGCATCGTGGGGAAGCAGTGCACATGCGTCCAATCAACCGCCACGCGGCGCCCAAGGCCGCAGGCTGTTAGGTCCCGCGACGCTTCGCACTTGCCCTTTCGCCTCTCTGCTCGGCCAAGTTCGGGCGCGCCGTGGGCGCGAGGGCTACTGTCGGCGTTCTGGGAACGGGGGTCCCCAAACTTGCCTGCCTGCGGCCCGCGGCGTGGCTCAAAGGAGGCCCAGGACAGCCCATCTTCATCAACGCAAGCTCAAGACCCTCGCGAGGGGCCAGATTGCTGGGCGGACAACGAGGAGCTTCTCGTGCACGGCCTCGTCAGGCTGGCTCATGAGGAGGCGGAGAGTTCAAGGCAGGGTACCTCGCGAGGTGCCCATGACGCAAGCCATGACGACCAAGGGCGCCAGTCGGGCGCCAGCCCGCGCGGTGTCCTCCTTTCCTCTTTGGTGCAAAGGGAGCAAGCGCAGGCAAGAGCATCAAGCAAAGGCGTCCATTTCGGTGCAACAAGACCAAGACCAGCCCAACGGCTGGAAGGGAGTCATCGTGGAGCCCAAGCAGGCGTCATCACCAGAGCCTTTGGCAGGCGAGGACCAACTTTAGTCGGGATAAGTGTACCCGCTGTTCCCCTTCAAAATGGCCAAATGTTGGCGCCCTTCCCGCTCAATATTTGGGAAGAGGCCCAGGGCCTTCGCCTATAAATAGGAGTAGCCACACTCAGAGTAGGGGAGAGAGGCATCTAGATCTGGCATCCGGAGAAAGACAGAGACCCGATCCTCAAGCTAGAGCAACGGAACACCACCTAGTAGTTCATCACACCCACCAAGAACAGAGCCTCGCGAGGCTGTTCTTCCCTGTACTGTTCTTCATCAGACCAAGAGGCAATCCACCACACCACAAACTAGAGTAGGGTATTACACCATAACGGTGGCCCGAACTAGTATAAATCTCGTGTCTCTTGTGCTGTTCCGTTTAGTAGTTTAGGTCCCTGCGATTCGGCGAGGTGCGAGATGGTGGAGGGTTGGATCTCCGCGCGCACCCCAGTGTTCAAACCTCAAGGGTCTGCCGGAACCCGAAATCCGACAGCGTAGCTTTCGATCTGCTCCAGATGGCCAAGGGAATTGGCTCGCAGTGCAAAGCCGCCGAATACGAAGATCTGTCCGGGGAGAAAAGTCTCACCCTGGACCGCATCGTTGTTGATGATCGGAGGAGCCATCGGGCCTAAATATAACGACACAGAGGAACTCTCAATGAAAGAACCAATGTCGGTGTCAAAAACCGGCGGATCTCGGGTAGGGGGTCCCGAACTGTGCGTCTAGGCAGATGGTAACAGGAGACAAGGGACACTATGTTTTTACCCAGGTTCGGGCCCTCTCGATGGAGGTAAAACCCTACGCCTACTTGATTAATATTGATGATATGGGTAGTACAACAGTAGATCTACCACGAGATCAGAGAGGCTAAACCCTAGAAGCTAGCCTATGGTATGATTGTTGTTTGTCCTACAGACTAAAACCCTCTGGTTTATATAGACACCAGAGAGGGCTAGGGTTACACAAAGTCGGTTACAATGGGAGGAGATCTACATATCCGTATCGCCACGCTTGCCTTCCACTCCATGGAAATTCCCATCCGGACACGGGACGAAGTCTTCAATCTTGTATCTTCCTAGTCCAGGAGTCCGGCCAAAGGTTATAGTCTGGCCATCCGGACACCCCCTAATCCAGGACTCCCTCAGCGCCCCCTGCCTCGTGGCCACCTCGGGCACTGTCTCGCATTGAACTTTCTCCCAAATTTTCCAAATATTCCAAAAATAAGCTCCGTCCATTTTTATCCCGTTTGGATTCCGTTTGATATGGGGTTTCTGCGAAACATAAAACATGCAACAAATAGGAACTGGCACTGGGCACTAGATCAATATGTTAGTCCCAAAAAAAAGTATAAAAAGTTGCCAAAAAGTATATGAAAGTTGAATAATATTGGCATGGAACAATCAAAAATTATAGATACAACGGAGACGTATAAGCATCCCCAAGCTTAATTCCTGCTCGTCCTCGAGTAGGTAAATGATAAAAAAGGTAATTTTTAATGTGGAATGCTACCTAGAATAATCTTGATCATATGTCTAATCATGGCATGAATATTAAGACACGAGTGATTCAAAGCAGTAGTCTATCCTTTGACATAAAAACAATAATACTTCAAGCTTACTAATAAAGCAATCATGTCTTTTCAAAATAACATGGCCAAAGAAAGTTATCCTACAAAATCATATAGTCTGGCTATGCTCCATCTTCACCACACAAAGTATTCAAATCATGCACAACCCCGATGACAAGCCAAGCAATTGTTTCATACTTTTGACGTTTCTCAAACCTTTTCAACTTTCACGCAATACATGAGCGTGAGCCATGGACATAGCACTATAGGTGGAATAGAATACGATGATGGGGTTATGTGGAGAAGACAGAAAAGGAGAAAGTCTCACATCGACGCGGCTAATCAACGGGCTATGGAGATGCCCATCAAGTGATGTCAATGTGAGGAGTAGGGATTGCCATGCAACGGATGCACTAGAGCAATAAGTGTATGAAAGCTAAAACTGAAACTAAGTTGGTGTGCATCCAACTTGCTTGCTCATGAAGCCCTATGGCATTTGAGGAAGCCTATCGTTGGAATATACAAGCCAAGTTCTATAATGAAAATTCCCACTAGTATATAAAAGTGATAACTCAAGAGACTCTCTATATGAAGAACATGGAGCTACTTTGAAGCACAAGTGTGGTAAAAGGATAGTAACATTGCCCCTTCTCTCTTTTTCTCTCATTTTTTATTTTTTTTATTTTTTTGGGCCTTCTCTTTTTTTTTTTGGCCTTTCTCTTTTTTTTTCGTCCGGAGTCTCATCCCGACTTGTGGGGGAATCATAGTTTCCATCATCCTTTCCTCACTAGGGCAATGCTCTAATAATGATGATCATCACACTTTTATTTACTTATAACTCAGTATTACAACTCGATATCTAGAACAAAGATATGACTCTATATGAATGCTTCCGACGGTGTACCGGGATGTGCAATGATCTAGCGTAGCATTGACATCAAAAAAAGGACAAGCCATGAAAACATCATGCTAGCTATATTACGATCATGCAAAGCAATATGACAATAAATGCTCAAGTCATGTATATGATGATGATGGAAGTTGCATGGCAATATATCTCGGAATGGCTATGGAAATGCCATGATAGGTAGGTATGGTGGCTGTTTTGAGGAAGATATAATGAGGCTTATGTGCGCATCGAGCGATATCATATCACGGGGTTTGGATGCATCGCTGAAGTTTGCACCAACTCTCGAGGTGAGAAAGGGCAATGCACTGCATCAAGAGGCTAGCAATGATGGAAGGGTGAGAGTGCGATAATCCATGGACTCAACATTAGTCATAAAGAATTCACATACTTATTGCAAAAATCTATTAGTTATCGAAACAAAGTACTACGCGCATGCTCCTAGGGGGATAGATTGGTAGGAAAATACCATCGCTCGTCCCCGACCGCCACTCATAAGGAAGACAATCAATAAATAAATCATGCTCCGACTTCATCACATAACGGTTCACCATACGTGCATGCTACGGGACTTGCAAACCTCAACACAAGTATTTCTCAATTTCACAATTACTCAACTAGGACGACTCTAATATCACCACCTTTATATCGCAAAACTATTGCAAGGAATCAAACATATCATATTCAGTGATCTACAAGTTTTATGTAGGGTTTTATGACTAACCATGTGAATGACTAGTTCCTGTCATCTCTCTAGATAGATATAAGTGAAGCACGAGAGTTTAATTATTTCTACAAAAGATATGCCCATGCTCTAACAAATATTAGTGAAGCAAAAGAGCATTCTACAAATGACGGTTGTCTATGTAAAGAGAAACAGGCAATCCAAGCTTCAAATGATATAAGTGAAGCACATGAAGCATTCTATAAAGCCATAATCAAAAGATATAAGTGAAGTGCAATGAACATTCTATAAATCAACCAAGTACTATCTCATACCAGCATGGTGCGTAAAAGAAAAATGAAAATTAAATGCAAAAGACGCTCCAAGATTGCACATATCGCAAGAATGAAATGAATCCGAAAACATACCGATACTTGTTGAAGAAAGAGGGGATGCCTTCCGGGGCATCCCCAAGCTTAGACGCTTGAGTCTCCTTGAGTATTTACTTGGGGTGTCTTGGGCATCCCCAAGCTTGAGCTCTTTCCTCTCTTCCCTCTTCTCACATCGAAACCTTCTCGATCATTGAACACTTCATCCACACAAAACTTCAACAGAAAACTCGATAAGATCCGTTAGTATAATAAAGCAAATCACTACTCTAAGTACTGTTGCAAACCAATTCATATTTTGTTTTTGCATTGTGTCTACTGTAATATAGATTTTCATGGCTCAATCCACTGATATAAATCAATAGTTTCATCAAAACAAGCAAACTATGCATCAAAAACAGAATCTGTCTAAAACAGAACAGTCTGTAATAATCTGAACATTAACCATACTTCTGATACTTGAAAAATTCTGAAAAATTAGAAAAAATAAACAATTTGTATGGAAAGACATTTCAAAAATAATCAGAACCATTTGAATTTCCAGTAAAAAATTAAAAATCGCGTACTACAGCCAAAGTTTCTGTCCTGCACCGCACAAACCAACATGTATTGTAAACATCCTAAAGGCAAACCTTGGCACATTATTTTTATAATATAATGGAATTGTACAAGGGGATAATTATTTTTGTTGAATAGTTTCTGTAATCAAGATTCACAAAGTTGCCGTGAGCATGAACAAAGTTCAAGGATCTCTCCCACTTCAACAATGCTTGTCTTTCTCACTTTCACTTTCCTTTTTGAAAAGTTTTGGGTTCCCCTCTTTATTTTTGTTGTTTTTAAACTATATGAAAGCACTCAACAGAAATAAACGACTCTCTAAAACTTCCGGGTTGTCTCCCTGGCAGCGCTTTCTTTAAAGCCATTAAGCTAGGCATATAGTGCTCAAGTAGTGAATCCACCCGGATCCCAAGGTATATCAAAGCCAATTTTAATTAACAATGATTTAGAATTTAGTAGTGAGCACAAAGCAACATATATCATGCAACAACAAAGTCTAACTCTCTTCCTATGCATCGGCATGTCATAAAAGAACAATTCATGCACACATAGTAAAGGCCAATGCATAGTATAAATAGTTTCTTGCAATTTTATCGTAGGGAAACATAGAGAGGTGGAGATATAGTTCCTCTCTCATAATAATTGCAAGTAGGAGCAGCAAGCACATACATATTATATCTATCAAAATCATCATGTGCAACGGTAAAAGGCAACCCATCAATATAATCCTTAATAAGTGCAAACTTCTCCGATATAGTGTAGTCGGGAGAATTCAAAAGATAATAGGACTATCATGCGTGGGTGCAATAGCAACAATTTCATGTTTAACATAAGGAACTATAGCAAGTTCATCTCCATAAGCATAATTCATATTGGCATCTTGGCCACAAGCATAGCAAGCATCATCAAAAAGGTATATTTCAAGAGAATCAACAGGATCATAACAATCATCATAGCAATCATCCTTCGGTAAGCACGAAGGGAAATTAAACAATGTATGAGTTGAAGAGTTACTCTCATTAAAAGGTGGGCACGGGTAGCTAATCCGCTCTTCCTCCTTTTGTTCTTTGCTCTCCTCATCATCCTTTTCATCCAATGAGCTCACAGTTTCATCAACTTCTTCTTCCATAGATTCCTGCAAAATATTAGTCTCTTAATGGACAGCGGAGACTTTCTCAATAAGTGCATTAATATCGTAATTGTATTCATAATTCTCATAAAAATATTTAAGGATAGCTAAATTTTCAGGTCTATAAACCGAATCATCAAAATCTTCAAACTCTTTAGACATAGATTCAATTTCATAAGCACCCATAAAGGCAACAAATTCTTCTATTTGTTCCACATCATAGTAATCATATATACCATTAGCATAGGAAGCTAAGGTTTTATTATCATTAAATTTGCATGAAAAGGGAAGGTGTGGAGCCTTCATCCTAGAGCAACAAGTATAATCATATCTCAAGCATAGTTGCCTAGCATACCACTTCAACATATAAATTTGATCCCATAATAATTTCCCTTTTTGAGTTAAGTGATAATCCCTAAAGTATTCACGTTGATCCAACGTTACTCCCATTACCAAATTGAATGAGGTATTCTCAGGATTATCAAAATGGTACATAATATTTTTCACATATTGAGCATCGAGGGTTTTAGGAGGTTCCTCATCTCCATGAGTAGCAAGTACACCTAATTTTTTTGGTATTTCGTGTTCCATATCCATAAGTAAAGATAGAGAACAACTAAGAACAGCAAATAAAAATTACTTAGTGATAAAGCAAACAAGCACACATGAGAATATTCACCCCACGCTATTGCTCCCCGGCAACGGCACCAGAAAAAGGTCTTGATAACCCACACGTATAGGGGATCGCAATAGTTTTCGAAAAGTAGGAGTGTCGAACCGAACGAGGAGCTAAAGGTAGAACAAATATTCCCTCAAGTTCAATCGACCACTGTCGGTGTCAAAACCGGCGGATCTCGGGTAGGGGGTCCCGAACTGTGCGTCTAGGCGGATGGTAACAGGAGACAAGGGGCACGATGTTTTTACCCAGGTTCAGGTCCTCTCGATGGAGGTAAAACCCTACTCCTGCTTGATTAATATTGATGATATGGGTAGTACAAGAGTAGATCTACCACGAGATTAGAGAGGCTAAACCCTAGAAGCTAGCCTATGGTATGATTGTTGTTCGTCCCCACGGACTAAAACCCTCCGGTTTATATAGACACCGGAGAGGGCTAGGGTTACACAGTAGTCGGTTACAATGGGAGGAGATCTACATATCCAGACGCCAAGCTTGCCTTCCACGCCAAGGAAAGTCCATCCGGACACGGGATGAAGTCTTCAATCTTGTATCTTCATAGTCCAGGAGTCCGGCCAAAGGTTGTAGTCCGGCCATCCGGACACCCACTAATCCAGGAATCCCTCTGTAGCCCCCGAACCAGGCTTCAATGACGATGAGTCCGGCACGCAGATTGTCTTCGGCATTGCAAGGCGGGTTCTTCTCCAAATTTTGTGTACTTGTTGAATATTGTCCGGCTTCTCGTGAATATTGCGCTCCTTGGCTTCCACGCCCAATAATGGCCATCTTCCACGTGTCAAACGAATGCGAAAAGCCAGGGTGTTTTTACATTTACCCCCCTAGCTGCGTAAATGAGCTGCCTAGAAAAGATACGAGGATTTAGATCCGAATCACACCATCTTCCCTCCGCGAGCATTCATCGGAGCGCATCCGACAGAGATCCGTTCCATCATGGCCAGTCGATGCAACTCCTGTTCTCGCCCTCCTAGCCCTCAGCCTAGAGGTTGGGAGAGATTTTCCATCCCGCACAGCGAGCTAGTGACGCTCCAAACCAAGGGATTCCTTCCCCCAGCCTTCATGGTCCCGGTTTGAGCCGGACTTGCCACCTATAATGGCGGAGAGCAAGCGGAGAGCGTCCCCAGTCCCTCCAAAGGAGAGCGGGTATTCCTTGTCCCTTATCTGATAAGAGGGATCGGATTTCCAATTCATCCGTTTCTCCGGGGCTCCTCGGAGTTCTACGGCCTCCAGTTGCACAACCTTACGCCGCCTCCATATTGCATATTGAGGGCTTCAGAGCCCTTTGCGAGCTGTTTTGTGCATCAAGCTCATTTCGCTACTGTGGAAGAAGTTGTTACGCCTTGTGCCCCGCTCGTGGAGGGTTTGATATATCAAGTGGGCGGAGCCGAGCTATGGCGCATGCCGGGACCGGATATCTATCCGGAACCCCAAGGAAGGCGTCCGAAGACTGGCCTTCAGAATGGTTTTATATAGAAGATGTCCCCTTGCTGGACCCTGTTCAGATCGGCCTCCCTGAGTTCAATAATGCTCCTTTGAATAAGCGCCTAAGCTGGCGTCCACGAAGCCCTCAGAGGGAAAATGACAAGGACGTCCTTTACCTGATGAGCCGGATAAGGTTGTTAGCTCATTCCGGACTGACCATGGTCGGGGTCATGGGCACATGCATTATCCGGGGGGTGCAGCCGCTTCAGTATAGAGGCCACCCCATGTGGGATTTCAACGGGGAGGATGATGCCACCCGCTGCGGCCGTAAGGGGCCGGGATCAGTTGCCGCTCTGACGAAGATCTTGTCCGCATTGTACAAGGGAGAAGAGGAGGAGTTCCTCCGGTCAATCCATAGGGCGGATTTTCTATGAACAATCCTCCAAGCTGGGTAAGCGGACACTTCTTTTTGCCCATCCGTTCCATATTCCCATAGTTAAGTACCTTATCTTGTGATTTCGACGCAGGAATTGCGCCGGGCCATAAAGGATATAAACAGCCCTCCTCCACAACCCGAGGATCCGGAACGATCCCTCGATCCGGCCTCCCAAGAGGATCCGGACATATTCGTGGAGCTGATCGATAGGGTATTTCACCAACTGAGCATCGACAATGCCTTGGTGGCTATTACAACAGATGATCCTGGACTGCTCCCCGCCTCACAAGTAATCGAGACCGAAGTCCTGATACTTCGAAGATGATCCATCCGTGCTTATTTTTTATCACCGTATACCAATGGTGTTTCGCAGGGGAGGATCTCGAGGCGGAATACCGAGCCTACGACGACTAGACAACAGGGGACCGCGAGGGCGGGTAGGCTAAAAAGACACGTAGTCCGGGTCAAGGCACCAGCGCAGCAGTAAGGCGTGCTACCTTATTCCAAGGTATTATTCTTACGATGCATACTAACGCCCGTGCTCTCCTTTTTTAGGAAAAAGAGGGCTCGCCGGACTATATCCGGAGAGATTGCCAATCGAGCCTCCACCAGCCAGGCTCCAAAGCCAGGTCCAGAAGCAGAGGCGAACACGAGGCGTGTGTCGAACGCTCCTCCGACAAAGGATGTAGACAGACTGTCCGCCACCAATTCCGAGGTGGAGAGTGCCATGAATCACAGGCGTCACCGAACAGTTCTTCGTGACACTTGTTTCTCCCAAGAGGCATTGGATGCCTTCAATTCGGGAGATGCGTACCTCCGTGCCGCTCAAAATGGTCTAGCCAGAGCCACGGAGCAGTATGTGAAAGACATACGGGTGAGAAAATTTGATGGTTATATATGTCAGTAGCCCCCGAGACTTGAAACAGTTAAAATAATTGATTTAAGGATCATTTGTTATGCAGGATCTTACAAAAAAGAATACCCAACTGTCCCAGGAGCTGGAAGAGTGCAAAGCCCAACTTGAGGCGCACTAGTCGCGGTAGGGGAGGCCAAGGAGACCCCCTCTGGTAATATACGCTTCGAAAGATAAGTATATTGTGAAGTGCGGCGTGTGTGCAAATCTGACCATATCATTGCAGATGGCGCCGGAGTAGATCCGGACAAGCAACAACTCTTGTGCCGGTTAAAGGCTGGCGAGAGCGTGCTTACGAGGGTGAGGCAGGAGAAGAATAATCTCCAAGATGCCAACACCCAGCTGGGCGAGGAACTAAAGGAAGTGCGTGCCCAGCTGTCGGACTCCGTGAGGGAGAATCGACGGCTTCGACGCGGCATTTTTATTAAGTGCTTGAACGAACTTTGAAAAAGAGTTCGGCGAGGAAGTCGACTAACAGAGTTATGTCTGTAGGTATGCTCACAGTGTCGCCCCGCAGAGGAAATGCCCGGTTCTACGGGTGACCTTCTTCCCGAAGTCTTACAACCGCATTTAACGAAGTTCGGCAGGTGATGAAAGGCGTCGCCTGTGTCTTGTGGCTATCTGTCTCCATGCCCAAGGCCTTGGAGAGCTTGCAGAGATGCTTATGAGCGCGCGGCGCTCCGATTATGGAAGATATCGGCCTGCCGTCAAGGTGCTGTGGAGGCTCGGGCCATGGTGAAGACGCGGTACACGAAGGTTGACCCAAACCACATGGCCGAGGTCGGACCTGTGGGGCCGATGGGAAGGAGATCCTCGTGAGCTTAGTGTATGTCCAAGTAGAGTTGGTCATTAAATATTCCCAACATGACTGTAAACTAGACAGCCTGTTGGATGGTATTGAAGAGGAATATGCTCTACCAAATTGACTATGTAATTTAAGATGACATGTAAAATGCCTTCTAGCCGGATTGTAGATCGCTTGTCATGGCGGATCTTTTCGCTTCAGCCTCGGGACCCGATAGTCCTGAGTGTGTCCGAATACCCTCCAGTTATGTAGGAACCGGGGCATGCATGGAGACCAAAGCGAGGGGTCAATAGTGCTTGAACAGACGAAAGTGCCCAACTAGTTATGTTATATTACATGGTTAGTAAGAAACATCTTCCAGGAGAATAGTTCCGTTAGGGGTTCCTTTCGGGAGGCATGCCCTAAAGTGCATGTCCGGACCGCGAAAAAAGCGTAAAAGCATCTGGGGCAGATAAATAAACAAATGAGAAATCATCTTTAGTTCATCGATCGAATATTCCCTTAAGAACGCTTAGCTTTCGGCTTCACCTACCGAGGTACACATCCGCTGACCCGGCAGTAATAATCGAGAGGTACTCCTTTACCGCCTAGCCGAACAACTGGAACGTAGGGGTAAGCATGTGAGCCAGCAACACAGCTTGGCCAAAACTTAAGTCATTTCGATGCTTATAATGGTGAATAAAAGGTACATGCGGAAGTGTGACACATGTGTTGGGCATGAAGCCCGTATAAATAAGCTTCTGTTATGGAAGCCCCCAGGTATAATGAGCGCGGATAGTGCGTCAATTGTGTGCGAACAAGGGGCGAACAAGCCCTTAAGGCTGTAAGGGAAAGGGAGGGAGAAGGAGAGAAATGTAAGACAATTAATGTGTAAAAAATAGACAGAGGAAGGAGACGAACACAGAGTCTGGTGCTAGGCGTAGAATCTTCGGAGACGGGCTGCGTTCCATGGGTTCGGCTCGAGTCGGTTATCCGATGCATCTCGCAGACCAGCACGCTCCACCTGTCAGGACTTGGTCAATAATAAAGGGACCTTCCCATTTGGGCTTGAGTTTGTCCTTTTTCTTGTCCGGCAGGCGTAGAACTAACTCGCCAACATTGTAAGTTTTGGCCCGTACTTCTCTGCTTTGATATGTCATCAAAACTGTCCTGCCGATCGAGTTTGGCTTCTCTTTCTTCGTACATGCACATGCGAGGTGAGTCATGAATTATGTCGCAGGGCAGAACTGCCTCTGCGCCGTATACCATAAAGAATGGTGTGAATCCGGTTGTGCGATTCGGCGTGGTCCGTAGCCCCCAGAGTACGGAGTCAAGCTCCTCTACCCAGTGCGTGTTAGATTCCTTGAGGGACCGCACTAATCTGGGTTTGATGCCGCTCATGATTAGACCATTTGCTCGCTCGACTTGACCGTTAGTTTGTTGGTGATAGACTGAAGCATAGTCGAGCTTAATGCCCATGTTTTTGCACCAGAGTTTGACCTCGTCGGCGGTAAAGTTCGTGCCGTTATCTGTGATGATGATGTGGGGGACGCCGTAACGGTGTACGACCCCTGATATGAAGTCTATCACCGGTCCGGATTCAGCCGTCTTAACAGGCTTGGCCTCTATCCATTTGGTGGATTTATCCACCATGACAAGTAGGTATTTTTGCTTGTGGGTTCCCCTTTAAGGGTCCTACCATGTCAAGCCCCTGCATCGCGAAGGGCCAGGTGATGGGTATAGTTTGGAGGGCGGTGGGTGGCATATGGCTTTGGTTAGCAAAGAGCTGGCAACCGACGCATCGTTGGACTAAGTCCTGAGCATCTGTCCGGGCCGTCGGCCAGTAAAATCCTGTACGGAAGGCCTTGCTTACAAGGGCCCGGGCTGTGACATGGTGCCCGCCGAGTCCGGCATGAATTTCAGCCAGAAAATTCCGCCCTTCCTCTTTGGAGATACACCTTTGAAGGACTCTGGTGGTGCTTTTCTTATAAAGCTCCCCCTCATGAACTTTATAGGCTTTAGATCGCCGCATTATGCAGCGTGTCTCGTTTTGGTCCTCGGGAATTTCCTGCCTGGTTAGGTAGGCTTGGAATGGTTCCGTCCACGGGGCAATGACTGCCATTATTACGTGGGCTGAAGATGTTACTTCGTTGGCAGAGCCTCCAGTTGTTTCAGAATGTTCTGTGTCGGGCAGTGCGGCTGGGTCCGGGCTGTTATTTCCGGACTCCCCTTCCCATAATACGGATGGCTTGAACAGCCTCTCTAAGAATATATTGGGGGGGGGGGCTGCATCGCACTTTGCGCCAATGCGTGCCAAGACGTCGGCTGCCTGATTGTTTTCCCGAGCTATATGGTGAAATTCGAGCCCTTCGAACCGAGCTGACATTTTTAGGACGGCGTTGCGATAAGCTGCCATTTCCGGATCCTTGGCATCAAAGTCTCCATTTATTTGGGATATCTCGAGGTTCGAATCCCCGCGCACCTCTAGGCGTTGAATGCCCATGGAGACTGCCATCCGGAGACCATCTAGAAGGGCCTCGTATTCGGCTGCGTTGTTGGAGTCCGTATACATTATCTGGAGTACGTATTGAACTGTATCTCCTGTTGGGGACGTCAGAACGACGCCAGCCCCCAGACCAGCCAACGTTTTGGAGCCGTCGAAGTGCATGATCCAGTTGGAATATGTGCCGTACCCTTTAGGGAGTTCGGCTTCAGTCCATTCGGCAACGAAGTCGGCCAAAACTTGCGACTTAATAGCTCGCCGCGACTTATATGTTATGTCGAACAGGAGGAGCTTAATGGCCCATTTGGCAATCCGGCCCGTCGCGTCGCGGTTGTTTATAATGTCGTTAAGAGGTACTTCGGAGGCTACTGTTATCGAACACTCTTGAAAGTAGTGTCGCAGCTTCCGAGATGCCATAAACACCGCGTACGCTATCTTTTGATAATGCGGATACCGTGACTTGCATGGAGTGAGGACAGTGGACACGTAGTAAACTAGTTTTTGAAGGGGGAACTTGTGTCTGTCCGTTTCTCGTTCGACAACGAGCACCGCGCTTACAACTTGATGAGTTGCCGCGATGTATAATAGCATTGGTTTGCCCATGTTAGGCGCGGCCAGGACCGGGTTTGTTGCCAATATGGTTTTTATTTCTTCGAGTCCGGCCGTGGCGGCATCCGTCCACTCGAAGTGTTCGGTGTGCCGGAGGAGGCGATAAAGGGTAATGCCTTTTCTCCTGCGGGACATAAAGCGGCTTAGAGCCGCCACGCATCCAGTCAATTTTTGTATTTGTTTGATGTCCTTTGGGATATCCAATTGTGACAGAGCTCGGATCTTGGCTGGGTTTGCTTCAATTCCTCTACCTATCGGTGTAGTGAAAACCAGGGCTACACTAACCGCCGGGCATGGGCCACGACTGTATGTAATTACACTAAAGAGGATCCATCTTCGCCGACAAGCGCTACATCGGCAAGCAAGACTCAAGCCACCTTCCCGGCAAGGAGCATCCTGCCATGCCAGTGAGGACAGATACAAGGCAAAAGAAGCAGCCAAGCCTGAGAACCAGAAGACAAGACGACCGCAAGGCTCCTTGCCGAGGATGCCCACGAGGCCCCGGCAAGGCCCCTTGCCGAAGACGGCCGCAAGGCCCCGGCAAGCCTCTTGCTGAGGGCGCTCACAAGGCACCGGCAAGACCCTTGCCGGGAATATATGCAAGACTGCGACAAGCCCTTGCCAAGAACACCCGTAGGGCCACCATCAAGCCCACGCCAATCAAACCTCCACCACCGTTCGCATGCAGCTGCCGACCCAACCCGGTTGGGCGGGTGCACTGGCGGCAAGCGGATCTTCGTGGAGACCCACCACTGCGCCACCTCAGCTGCCTGCCTATCTACATGGAACCAGGGGCATCGCTAGCCAGGGCGCGTGTCGACACGAAAGGGAGCAGCGACGGATGAGACAGGGCTCTCCCCCGCCCCCGATAAAGCAAGGACACCTAAGCAAGACGCATTAAAGGCGCCTTGTCATGTAATGCGAGGGATAAACTCGCATCACTGTACCCTTTCCACCTCCTGTGCCATCGTGGCAACCCCTTTCCCTATAAAAGGAGGCCCAAAGGCGACCAAGAGGGGGATTCGCTTTTGGAGCTCCTCACGCCCCATTGCTAGTTCAAGAACACAGATAAACAAACCACCAAGCAGGAGTAGGGTTTTACGCATCCTCGCGTCCGAACCTCGGATAAAGAAACCGTGTGCTATCTGTTTGATCCGCTCTTCTCACGACCCGCACCAATGACCGTAGTAGGGATTCTTGTGATCCCATAGGTGTCGTTCCCACCGACATCTTTGGCGCGCCCGGTAGAAGCGCAATTGTGCGAATCCGGTCTAGTGATTGACCGGCTGTTCTTCATCGCCATGGCTCATAAGAAGTAGGCGCCCAAAAGAACGACGCCAAGGCAGCAATGTAAAAGCTAAGTCATGCGAAACTTTAGATATTTCCTTTTATATAAGGTTATTCCTTGGAGATCTCGTTCTTTGTATGGAAAACCTGCACGCAAAGGGGCTCTCCCGCAATTGGCAACGCCCTTGTTCTGTTTCGAGTCCGCTCAACAGCTCAAGCGGCTGCGTCGAGAGTGGCAGGGTAGCCTTCCGCAATTGCCAACGCTCTCAATTCTGACTCAAGTGAAGTTCGACAGCTCGAGCGGCCGCGTTAAGGGCGGTAAGGTGGTTCGCCCGGCAGCAAGCACACCCGGCAGTCCATTGGGGATCCGTCCCCAAGACGCCGCCCTGGGTTTATGCGCTGGCAAGCCTACCCGATAAACGTAGGGTGGATGTACAAAGAGAGGTTGAACAGGAAGATAACATGCACTATTTATTTGAGATTTTTGCATAGACCTGTATGCCAAGGAACCTTCTCGGGGTTAGTTGTGCTCCATGTTGCCCCGAGTCCGCTCAGAAACTTGTGCGGTTGCGCTAGAGCCAAGAAGGTAAACCTTTCCGGGAGGCGACGTTCCCGAATAGCCGCTAAGGGCCCATTCCCTCAAGCACTGCTGGCTGGATCGTACGCACCGGAAAGCATTCCGGCAGTATAGGGAATATGTAGCAGAAGTCAAAATTTACAAGTGAGTTAAGTGCACTTGGATGCTAATCACTTGTCATGTTTAAACACAGTTATGGCCCGGGGGCTGGCAATGCCCTTAGGACCAATCTTCTTGGTGTCAAGAATGACGAAGTTCTTCGCCATAAGCCTTTCCGGTAGCGATCTTGCCGGGAGCCGGTCTCAAGAACAACAAAGTTCTTCGCCATAAGTCTTCCCGACGACGATCTTGCCAGGGGCCGGTGTCGAGGGCGACGAAGTTCTTCGCCATAAGCCTTCCCAGCGGTGTCGAGAACTCCGGAGTTCTCCACTGAAATCGGGCATCGAGAACGTCAAAGTTCTCGGCTGAAGATAAAAGCCTTCCCGACAACAAGCTTGCCGGAAGCCGGCATCAAGAACGTGAAAGTTCTCTGCTGAAGATAAAAGCCTTCTTGGCGACGAGCTTGCCGGAAGCCGGCATCGAGAACGTCAAAGTTCTCTGTTGAAGATAAAAGCCTTCCTGGCGACAAGCTTGCCGGAAGCCGGCGTCGAGAATGTCAAAAGTCTCCGCGAGAAACATAAGACTTCCTGGCAACAGCCTTCTTTGCCGGGAGCAAGAAAGGAAACAAAACCACACTCTAGCATCGAGATCTATAGAGTTCTTCGCGGAAAATTTCCATGGAAGTAGGCTCGGGGGCTGGCAGCTCCTTTGAGTGCAACAACAGCCGTGACACATGCCAAGCTTGGTCCCGTCTCCAGCATCGAATTCACGAAGTTCTCCGCTACAGCCGGGCCCGAGGGCTACTGTCGGTGTAGTGAAAACCAGGGCTACACTAACCGCCGGGCATGGGCCACGACTGTATGCAATTACACTAAAGAGGATCCATCTTCGCCGACAAGCGCTACATCGGCAAGCAAGACTCAAGCCACCTTCCCGGCAAGGAGCATCCTGCCCTGCCAGGAAGGACAGATAGAAGGCAAAAAGAAGCAGCCAAGCCTGAGAAACAGAAGACAAGACGACCGCAAGGCTCCTTGCCGAGGATGCCCACGAGGCCCCGGCAAGGCCCCTTGCCGAAGACGGCCGCAAGGCCCCGGCAAGCCTCTTGCCGAGGGCGCTCACAAGGCCCCAGCAAGACCCTTCCCGGGAAGATACGCAAGACCGCGACAAGCCCTTGCCAAGAACACCCGTAGGGCCACCATCAGGCCCACGCCAATCAAACCTCCACCACCGTTCGCATGCAGCTGCCGACTCAAGCAGTTGGGTAGGCACCTGCGTGGCGGCAAGAGGATCTTCGTGGAGACCCACCACTACGCCACCTCAGCTGCCTGCCTGCCTACATGGCACCACGGGCATCGCTGGCCAGGGCGCGTGTCGACACGAAAGGGAGCGGCAACGGACGAGACAGGGCTCTCCCCCGTCCCCGATAAAGCAAGGACACCTAAGCAAGACGCATTAAAGGCACCTTGTCATGTAATGCGAGGGATAAACTCGCATCACTGTACCCTTTCCACCTCCTGTGTGCCCTTGTGGCGACCCCTTTCCCTATAAAAGGAGGCCCAAGGCGACCAGGAGGGGGATTCGGCTTTTTGGAGCTCCTCACACCCCATTGCTAGTTCAAGAACACAGATAAACAAACCACCAAAGCAGGAGTAGGGATTTACGCATCCTCGCGGCCCGAACCTGGATAAAGAAACCGTGTGCTATATGTTTGATCCGCTCTTCTCACGACCCCGCGCCCCACGATCGTAGTAGGGATTCTTGTGATCCCATAGGTGTCGTTCCCACCGACACTACCGGATACAATGAAGCCCAAGAGATTTCCGGCTGGTACGCCAAAGGCGCATTTTTCCGGGTTAAGCTTGATGTCATATGTTCGGAGGTTATCGAATGTGAGCCTCAAGTCGTCTACTAGAGTTTTGACATGCTTGGTTTTGACGACCACATCATCTACGTATGCCTCCACTATTTTGCCGATCTGGTTTGCCAGACATGTCTGAATCATGCGCTGATATGTTGCGCCGGCGTTTTTGAGCCCGAAGGGCATTGTGTTGAAGCAGAATGGGCCGTATGGGGTGATGAATGCCGTTGCGGCTTGGTCAGGCTCTGCCATCTTAATTTGATGGTAGCCGAAGTATGCGTCGAGGAAACACAATGAATCGTGTCCTGCGGTAGCGTTGATAATTTGATCGATGCGGGGAGGGGGAAGGGATCCTTTGGACAAGCCTTGTTGAGGTCCTTGAAATCGACGCATAGGTGCCAGGATTTGTCCTTCTTTGGTACCATCACCAGGTTTGCTAGCCAGTCCGGATATTTTATATCTCTGATGAATCTGGCCTCCAATAGTTTGGCTAGCTCCTCTCCCATGGCTTGTCTCTTGGGTTCGGAGAAACGCCGAAGAGCCTGCTGTTCGCTTGAATCCTTTTAGGATGTTTAGGCTGTGCTCGGCCAGCCGGCGTGGGACTCCTGGCATGTCTGAAGGGTGCCAGGCAAAAATATCCCAATTTTCGCGTAGGAATTCTCGTAGTGCGGCGTCTATATCAGGGTTTAATTGCGCCCCGATGGAGGCCGTTTTTAGGGTCCGTTGGATGGACTTGGAATTTGACTATTTCGTCCGCCGGTTTAAAGGAGGTGGACTTGGATCTTTTATCGAGTATCACGTCGTCCCTGTTCACCGTGGAGCACAGCGCAGTCAGTTCCTCGGCCTCTAGGGCTTCGGATAGTGCCTCAAGGGACAGTGCGGCTGTCTTATATTCGGCGCGGAGTGCTATGTCTGGTCACTAGCAAGAGTGATGATTCCGTTGGGCCCGGGCATTTTGAGCTTCATGTACCCGTAATGGGGTATAGCTTGAAAAATTGTGAATGCCTCTCGCCCTAATAGAGTGTGGTATCCGCTGCTGAACGGGGCCACTTGGAACGTGACCTCCTCTGACCTGTAATTATCGGCATGCCCAGCACCACAACGAGTGTGATTTTTCCTGTACAGCACGCTTCCCGACTGGGGATTATTCCCCTAAAGGTTGTACTGCTTCGCTCAATGCGACTCCAGTCTATTTCCATTTTTCGAAGGGTTTCCTCGTAAATGAGGTTCAATCCGCTGCCACCGTCCATGAGTACCTTGGTAAGGCGAAAGCCGTCCACTATTGGACCGAGGACCAATGCGGTGGTGCTCGGGCTGTTCGAATTTGGGTTCATCACCGGCATTAAAGGTAATAGCCGTGTCACTCCATGGGTTTATCATTGCTACTTGGTAGACTTCGCAAGGCCGCTGGAGTGTTCAAGCTTCCGCATATTATTTGATGTGAAAGTCTCGAAGACTGTTAATACCGTACTGGTATCCCTGGGCTGGTGCTCTGTGGACTCTGGGGTTAGAAGCTCGTCGCCACTTTTGGCCACCTGCCGGAGTATCCAACATGCTCTAAGGCTATGAGTTGGTGTGCCGCCCTCTGTAGTATGGATTTTACAGGGTCCATTGAGCCATCCCTCCAGTACGGTTCCATGCCCTATAGGGGTTTTTGGTTTTTTGGTGTTTAACCCGGGTGACTGGCGATAATGCACCCTTTTATTTCGGACGGGGTTTGTATTCAGGGCCGGATTGTCCCAAAATCTTAATTCGGTTTTGCAGGCGCTTTCCGTCGCATAGTACTTTCGTACTATGGACGCCAAGTTAGCAAAGCGTGTAATTTCACGGCGACCTATGGCGTTGAGGATTCCCTTGTCTGTGCAATTATTGCAGAAGAATGAAATTTTGTCTTCCTCGCGGCAGTCCTTTATCCTGTTCATAGCCAGGAGGAATCTGGCCCAGTAATGATGTATTGTTTCCTCGGGCTCTTTCCTCATTTTGGATAGTTCGCATATGTTCGGGTGGGTGGGTGGAATTAAATCCGAAACCTCACCCAATCTGAGACTCAAGGGCCAAGGAGTTTCCGAACTCGGAAGTTTGCATTCTTGGATGTTGTCCATTTAATCTAGCCCATTGCCTGACTCTAAGTTCAGGTCTTGAGTGACGTCCTCCCCTCCGCGGGTATCTGGCTTGGAGGGATCGGGAATCCGGACATAGCTAGTCCTTAAGATAGATGAAGGGTCGCCGCATTGTTCCTCCACCACAGCAACGTGATGGGTGACATGGGGAGAGTTAATCTCTCTCAGATCGGGTTTAGGCCCAATCTGATCGTAGTCTGTAGCGACTCCCAGGGCGGCGATGCGATCCAGGAGCTCGTTTAAGGAAGAGAGCTCCGTCGGATCTAACTTCTCGGTGAGTTCCGAGTTGACGTGAAGATTGCTTTCGATGACCCGAGAAGTCATCGTCGGTGCGGCGGCCGAACAGGCGGTCATAAGAAAATTGCCTAGACGGAGAGCTTGGCCGATAGCCAAAGCTCCTTTAGCAACAGTGCCGTCTTTAAAGACGGGATGAGGCATCCTTCCTGATGGCAACGACACAGAGGAACTCTCAATGAAAGCACCAATGTCGGTGTCAAAACTGGCGGATCTCGGGTAGGGGGTCCCGAATCGTGCGTCTAGGCGGATGGTAACAGGAGACAAGGGACACGATGTTTTTACCCAGGTTCGGGCCCTCTCGATGGAGGTAAAACCGTACTCCTGCTTGATTAATATTGATGATATGGGTAGTACAAGAGTAGATCTACCACGAGATCAGAGAGGCTAAACCCTAGAGGCTAGCCTATGGTATGATTGTTGTTCGTCCTACGGACTAAAACCCTCCGGTTTATATAGACACCAGAGAGGGCTAGGGTTACACAGAGTCGGTTACAATGGGAGGAGATCTACATATCCGTATCGCCAAGCTTGCCTTCCACGCCAAGGAAAGTCTCATCCGGACACGGGACGAAGTCTCCAATCTTGTATCTTCATAGTCCAGGAGTCCGGCCAAAGGTTATAGTCCGGCCATCCGGACACCCCCTAATCCAGGACTCCCTCAACCACAAATACAACTCTACGCGCGCTTGACGTTTGCTTTACCGGAAACAAGTATGAAACTAGAAGTACTTTGTAGGTGTTTTGGATAGGTTGCAAGGTAATAAAGAGCGCGTAAATAAAATCTAGGGGCTGCTTAGATAAATACACAACTAAATTAGTTTTAGTAAAGAGCTTTTTGTTACGAGAAAGTTATTTGTCCCTAGGCAATCGATAACTAGACCGGTAATCATTATTGCAATTTTATTTGAGGGACAGGCATAAGCTAACATACTTTCTCTACTTGCATCATATGCACTTATGATTGGAACTCTAGCAAGCATCCGAAACTACTAAAGATCATTAAGGTAAAACTCAACCATAGCATTAAAGTACCAAGTCCACTTTATCCCATACGCAAACAACCTACTTACTCGGGTCTGTGCTTCTGTCACTCACGCCACCCACCATAAGCAAATCATGAACATATTGCAAACCCTACAACGGGAATCCCTCACGCTTGCGACACGGAGAGCACCATAGGACAGCACCAATAATAAAACATGCAAATCAAACCAATCTTGATCATCAAATAGCCCATAGGACAAAACAGATCTACTCAAACATCATAGGATAGCCATACATCATTGGGAAATAATATATAGCGTTGAGCACCATGTTTAAGTAGAGATTACAGCGGGTAAGAGAGAGGTTACACCACTGCATAGAGGGGGAAGAGTTGGTGATGATGGCGGTGAAGTTGTTGGTGAAGATTGCATTGATGATGATGGCCCCCGGTGGCACTCCGGCGCCACCGGAAGCGATGGAGAGAGAGCCCCCTCCTTCTTCTTCCTTGAACTCCTCGCTAGATGGGAGAAGGGTTTCCCCTCTCGTCCTTGGCCTCCATGACGTGGGAGGGGTGAGAGCCCCTCCGAGATTGGATCTGTCTCTCTCTGTTTCTGCATTCTCTCTGCTGCCCTTTCACCGTTTCGTATATATATGGAGATCCGTATATCCGATTGGACTGAAACTTTCGCCGTGATTTTTTACCAAAATTTAGCTTTCTTGCGGCCGAAGAAGGGCTTCAACCGCCTTACGCGTGGCCCATGAGGGTCAGGGGCGCGCCCAGGGGGGGGCAGGCGCGCCCCTGCCTCGTGGCCACCTCGGGCACCGTCTCGCGTTGATATTTCTCCCATATTTCCCGAATATTCCAAAAATAAGCTCTGTCCGTTTTTATCCCATTTGTATTCCGTTTGATATGGGGTTTCTGCGAAACATAAAACATGCAACAAACAGAACTGCATCGGGCCTTTGGATCAATATGTTAGTCCCAAAAATAGTATAAAAAGTTGCCAAAAAGTATATCAAAGTTGAATAATATTGGCATGGAACAATAAAAAATTATAGATACATCGGAGACGTATCACTCCCTAGTCACATTGAGCTCATTATGATGATGCATTACCGAGTGGGCCCAGAGATACCTCTCCGCCATACAGAGTGACAAATCCAGTCTCGATTCGTGCCAACCCAACAGACACTCTCGGAGATACCTGTAGTGCACCTTTATAGCCACCCAATTACGTTCTGACGTTTGATACACCCAAAGCATTCCTACGACATCCGGGAGTTGCACAATCTCATGGTCTAAGGAAATGATACTTGACATTAGAAAAGCTCTAGCAAATGAACTACACGATCTTGTGCTATGCTTAGGATTGGGTCTTGTCCATAACATCTCCTAATGATGTGATCTCGTTATCAACAACATCCAGTGTCCATGGTTAAACCACAACCATCTATCGTTCAACGAGCTAGTCAACTAGAGGCTTACTAGGGACATGTTGTGGTCTTTGTATTCACACATGTATTATGATTTTCGGTTAATACAATTATGGCATGAACAATAGACAATTATCATGAACAAGGAAATATAATAATAACCACTGTATTATTGCCTCTAGGGCATATTTCCAACAATTTCCCCGAAGAGGAGAGGATGATGCAACACAGCAACGGTAAGTATTTCCCTCAGTTATGAAACCAAGATATCAATCCAGTAGGAGGATCCACCAAACTATGTAGGCAATACCTTCACACAAATAACAAAAACTTGTAACCCAACGCGTAAGAGGGGTTGTCAATCCCTCCTCGGTATATATATTAAATTGTATAAGATTGGATAAATAGATCTGACAAAAACAAAAAATAAAAGAAGTAAAGAAAAAGTGCAGCAAGATATTTTTGGATTTTTGGAATAATAGATCTGAAAATAATATGATAGGAAATAGACCCGAGGGCCGTATATTTCACTAGAGGCTTCTCTAAAGAAAATAGCATATGGTGGGTAAACAAATTACTATTGGGCAATTGACGAAGAGCAAATAATTATGACGATATCCAAGGCAATGATCATGTATATAGGCATCACATCCAAGATTAGTAGACCGACTCCTGCCTGCATCTACTACTATTACTCCACACATTGACCGCTATCCAGCATGCATCTAGTGTATTAAATTCATGGAGAAATAGAGTAATGCATAAGAACAATGACATGATGTAGACAAGTATATTCATGTAGGAATAGACCCCATATTTTAATCCTTAATGGCAATGATACATGCATGCCTCGCTACCCCTTCTGTCACTGGGTGAGGACACCGCAAGATCGAACCTATCAAAAAGCACCTCTTCCCATTGGAAGAAAAATCAATCTAGTTGCCCAAACCAACCCAAAGTTTCAAAGAAGAAAACGAGGCTATAACAATCATGCATAAGAGATTGCAACAAAGGCTCAAATAATATTCATAGATAGATACGACAATAAACTCGCAATTCATCGGATCCCAACAAACATACCTCAAAAAAGAGTTACATCAAATAGATCTTCAAGAACATCGAGGAGAACATTGTATTGAAGATCAAAAAGAGAGAAGAAGCCATCTAGCTACTGCCTACGGACCCGTAGGTATGTGGTAGACTACTCACGCGTCATCGGAGGGGCAAGGGTGTTGATGAACAACCCCTCCGTGATTGTTGACCCCTCTGCCAAAGGTGCCAGAGAAGGCCTCTAGATTGGATCTCATGGTTCTGGAACTTGCGGCGGCGGAAACTCCGATCTCTCTGCTCCCCTAGGTTTTTTGGGATTTTAGAGTATTTATAGAGTTGATAGGCAGTGGAGAGGGACCCTGTGGGCTCCACTACCCACCAGGGCGCGTGATGACCCACAAGTATAGGGGATCAATTGTAGATCTTTTCGATAAGTAGGAGTGTCGAATCCAACGAGGAGCAGAAGGAAATGACAAGTAGTTTCCAGTAAGGTAATGTGTGTAGGTGCTGAAACTGTAAGTAGCAAGTAGTTTGATAGCAAGATAATTTGTAACGAGCAAGTAACGATAGTAGCAATAAGCATGCAGCAAGGTAGCCCAATCCTCTTGAAGCAAAGGACAGGCCAAAACGGTCTCTTATGATAAGCAAAGCGTTCTTGAGGGTACACAGGAATTTCATCTAGTCACTTTCATCATGTTGGTTTGATTTGTGTTTGCTACTTTGATAATTTGATATGTGGGTGGATCGGTGCTTAGGTGCTGTTCTTTACTTGAACAAACATCCTACTTATGATTAACCCTCCCGCAAGCATCCGCAACTTTGAGAAAAGTATTAAGGATAAATCCTAACCATAGCATTAAACTCTAGGATCTAATCGGTCCCTTGTGGAATAGTGCATAAACTGGGGTTTAAGTTTCTGTCACTCTCGCAACCCACCATCTATTTACTACTCCACAATGCATTCCCTTAGGCCCAAATATGGTGAAGTGTCATGTAGTCAACGTTCACATGACACCACTAAGGGAATCACAACATACATACTATCTAAATATCGAACACATATCAAGTTCACATGATTACTTGCAACATGATTTATCCGTGACCTCCAGAACAAAAGTAACTACTCACAAACAACAAACATGATGCTTGCGAGAGTGACAGATCGGAACATATAATCTTCCACCAAATGAACCATATAGTAATCAACTACAAGATGTAATCAACACTACTAGTCACCCCCTAGCAACAATCTATAGTTCCGGTAAAAAGATTTAATACAAGAGATGAACTAGGATTTGAGATGAGATGGTGCTGGTGAAGATGTTGACGGATATTGCCCTCCCCAAGATGGGAGAGTTGTTGGTGATGATGATGACGATGATTTCCCCCTCGGGAGGGAAGTTCCCCCGGCAGAATCGCTCCAACGGAGGGCAAAAGTGCTCCTGCCCAAGTTCCGCCTCGAGACAGCGGCGCTCCATCCCGAAAGTCTTCTTCTTATTTTTTTCTAGGTCAAAATCACTTATATACCAGAAGATGGGCATCGGAGGTGGGCCGAGGAGGGGGGCCTGGCGCGCCTAGGTGGGTTGTGCCCACCTGGTGGCGCCCCCCTATGGTGTTTATTGGCTCCAATATTTCTTAATATTCAAAAAAATCATCATAGAGTTTCAGCACATTTGGATTTGTGCAGGATAGGTGGCCTGATGTAGCATTTTCAGGTCCAGTTTTCCAGGTGCCGGAATTCTCCCTCTGTGTGTACCTTGCAAATTATGAGAGAAAAGGCATTAGAATTACTCCAAAAAGCATTATTATGGATAAAAGCATTATAAATAACAGTAAGAAAACATGATGCAAAATGGACGTATCAACTCCCCCAAGCTTAGACCTCGCTTGTCCTCAATTGAAAACCGAAATAAAAAAACATGTCCACATGCTTTGAGAGAGAGAGGTGTCGATAAAAACAAAATACGAACATAGAAGCTTCATGTTGATTATTATAATAGCAACAAATTTAAACATAATACTTTTATCATACACTTCCCATGAATAAGTAACAGTTCATCACACAATCGAAGTATAAAGCAAAACCTCTATTAGAAACCCACAAACTATGTTCTCAGTCAACTTTGCAACTACAATTCATCATCTTTTCAGGAAGGGTCACGTGTCGGAGCCTTTTAAGAAAGTCCACATACTCAACCATCATATAGTCTTCTATGATTGCTAACACTCACCTTGTACACATGAGAAAAACGTTTCAACCAGACACATAGAAAGAAGGGGCTTATAGTTTCGCCTCCCAACATACTCACCTCAAGGGTGATGTCAACAATAATAACTCATGCTATCTATATTCAACTGTACATATGTGCCTAGATCTTTCCTCAACACATGATGCTTGCCAAAAGAGAAAATAAAAAGGAATATAAGGAAAACTTTGACTCTTTGCATAAAAGTAAATACATAAAAGTAAAAGATAGGCCCTTCGCAGAGGGAAGCAGAGGTTGCCATGTGCTTATTTGTTTGCATTAGTGCAATAGAACGTCTCATTGTATTGCCCCTTAAGATGACAACCTTTATTATGCAGTCTGTCGCTTTTATTCTTTGTCATCCAAGTTCGTACAACGCTCAATTTTCTCTTGCACTAAATGATCTCACATATTTAGAAGCAATTTTTATTGCCTTTTGCACCGATGACAACTTACTTTATGGATCTTGTTCAATCCCTAGGTAGGTAAAATAAGATTTGGGTTTAAGGGTTTTTGGATGCAGAAGTAGTATCTCTACTTAGTGCGGAATTTTAGGCTAGCAAAGATAGGGGCAAGCACCACATGTTAAAGGATCTATGACAATATGACTTCTATGTGAATATAAACATACATAAACTATTACGTTGTCTTCCTTGTTCAACATCAACAATTTTGGCACATAATATTTTGATGAGGGCTCACAATCACAAAAGATTTCTAGGATGGTATATTTATATGTGAATCTTCCCTTCCCTTATTAATTCTTTCATGAGTTGCATCACTGACCAATGCTATGCTTGTCAATCTCTAATAAAATTTTCTTACCTATACTTTTCCTTATGTGGTGCTATCGCCTACCATAGAGTTTGCTTTCTTTCTCATTTACCTATACTTGTCAATCTCTAATAAAATTAAACGGCAAAAACTCGAACTAACTTTATTATATAACTTGCACATGATAACAATGATAGATCACTAAGCAAACTCTCAAAGAAGAAAAGATCAAACTAACTTTTATTCATCTAAGCAAAGGATTGAACTAAGATAAGTAAAAGGAAAAGGATAGTGGGATGATACGATATCGAGGCACCTCCCCAAATCTTGGCGGAAGCCAAGGGGAGTGCCCATACCCGATACTCAGTTCTCCTTTGGTGGTGTCTGTAGGCTCCGCCCGCTTCATCTGGATCCTCATCATCCAAGCATCTTCTTCCATGGGTTTGGAGGAGCAGGAAGACATGATACCTAGCTTGACAAATCTGACCAGAAACAACAAGAAAAGAGACAGAGGATTTTCTCCGCGATACGGTGATTAACAGGTTCGGGAAGTATATATAGATTTTTTATCTTGGAGGACAAGCACACGGAAGAAAAACAGAGTACGGGAGGTGTCCCGGGTGGGCACAACCCACCTGGGCACGCCAGGCATGCCTGGCGCACCCTGGTGTCTTGTGCCCACCAGGGGACACTTCCTGGGAGTTTCTTTATTTCCAAAATTCTAAATTATTCCAAAACTGTCAAAAAATATTATTGCAGATTTTTCGGAGTCTGTTTACTTACCGTACAACGTAACTCCTTATTTTGACGATTATGGAGTATTCCAGAAGGACTCTTTTATGTGTTCTTCCGATGTAAAAGTTTGGACAATATTGCTTTCAACATTAATAGGCGTACACTACTAGGGAAAACCTTATACACAGAACTTTAGCAGTAGCGCTTGTCAAAAAAGCACGCTAGTGCTAACTAGCAGTAGCGCGTTGGCTAAAACAGCGCTACAGATACATATGTAGTAGTAGCGCGTCTAACGATAAAAGCGCTACTACTAAAATTCCCACTGCTAAGCCGATAGGCTACACATAGTAGTAGCGATCTTATAGAAACAGCGCTACCGCTACTAGTTTTGCAGCAGCGCGTTTACGTAGAAAGGCGCTACTGCTAACGAAAATAAAATAAAAATGGAATGCAAATAGAAAAGTAAATGAAAATGAAAGAAATAGAAAAAGGAGAAAGAAAAAAATGTAAAGAAAAATAAATGAAAAAGGGAGAAAAAGAGAAAGGAATAGCAGCAGCGCATGTTCTGAAACACGCTATAGCTAGCTTAGCAGCAGCGCACTTCCTGTAACGCGCTACTGATACTTTTGACTTAACCGTGCCGTTCGTTCTTCCCCACGTCCACTTCCCCCAATTCCCAACTCCTCCGTTGTCGCTGCCGTCGTCGCCCTGCATCGGCGTCGGCCGCCGCGCGCTCTCCCGTCGCTCTCAGCACACCCTCGACGCCGCCCCGACCCCGACCTCGACGCTACCCCCGACCCCGACCTCGACGCCGCCTCCGAACCCAACCTCGACGCTACCCTCCGCCGCGCGCCTGAGCCCGACCTCGACCTCGACGCCGCGTGCCCCTCCCTTGCCGCAGGCACCCGAGGTGAGCACGCCTCCTCCTCCCCCTCCCCTACCTCTGCCTAGCTAAAGTTCCTAGGGTTCTTCAAATTTTAGATTGCATCAAATTATTTAGGATTCATCAAATTAGATGATAATTAGGGCAATAGTTCCTAGGTACTATTTAGTTAGTAAGAACTAGGGCAGCAGTGTTTAATAGAATTAGTAAGAAATTTAATAGAACTAGTTGAACTAGTTTTTTAGTAAGAACTAGTTGAATTAATAGAACAAGTGCATTTTTAGTAAGAAAATTAATATAACTAGTTGAACTAGTTTATTTTTAGTAAGAACTAGTTTATTTTTATTTATAATAAGTTTATTTTTAGTAAGAACTAGTTGAATTAATAGAACTAGTTGAACATGTCACATTTGTTGTTATTTTTTTAGTTAAATCAATTATTCCCGCATCGACGTCGACGATGCCTATCCCGCATCCTCGTCGTTGACTCGGCGGAGGACACCTGCTTGACAATATGGGCCATGTCCGGGACTGGGCTCCGCCGGGCTGTTACTGGGAGGTGCTACCTACCGGGGGCGCAGCTTGGTGAGGAGCCAGCCCGTCGTTGTCTCGAACCTTCTTTGGTGGCGGTTGCGTGGGCCAGTGACGGTGCAGAGGCTTGAGGACCCCGCGGAGGTGGTACGTTACCGTGTCAGCAAGGAAGACGCGCACATCCGCGCTACTTGGTTGCGTTTGAGCACAGGTTCTCTAATACCTGGCAGGTTCTCCAGGGATCTCACTGGAGCTATGATCCTGTGATGGTTCCTTCTCTTTGGGTGTCCACCGCACGCGCCGATACCCGTCGGTCGCTAGGGTTTTAGTTGTATTAGTGATGTTATATGTATGATACTATTCTGGATGTATTATTAATAATATTAGATTATGTACGGACGCAAGAGATGATTTACTTTTTATTATTGAATGCATGCTAATTTGAATACTTATTTATTTTACGATTTGGTTTTTCTTATTGAATGCTCAAATTGGAGAAGTACTCCTATTTTGAATGCTCAAATTGAACCCTACTATGCAAGGCGTATGCATTTGATTAGTTGATAGCTTATAGGGTTTTTGTTTTTGCAGAAATATAAGAGCCCCTCCATCAGCCCCGCCGTCGTCCCCGTCACTGACCCCCTCCGACCTCGAGGTGAGACCAGCCAAATCTCCATGTCAATATGAGTCCTATAAGATATGATGTAGATAAAAACATGTATATCTTGTGTTTCTCAAATATGATATGTGGTTGCCCAAGTGGCCGGTCATGTTTGCAGGTTACACCTCCGAGTGGCCTATGTTTTGCCGGATTGTTGATTAATTTCCGTTCCAGCAAATTTCAGGCGCTCGATATGTCCTTTTTTAGCAAAGGTCATGCCAGAATTTTCCGCGAATTTTGGCATGACTTGTGCTATAATATGTAGGAAATATTAAGTGGCTTGGATTTTCTAGAAAGATAATTAAACGATATTTCGGGTTGACTTTAAGTATGTCGAGGCTCCACCATATATGAGAGGATGAATAATCCCGACTGTTGTCGTGGGGGTCGTTTCTCCTTCTTCTCCTTGTGCTAGACCTTTGTTATGCACTAGGGGAAGGAGGAGTAATGACCACCACCGATGGTCAAAAATGTCAGAGAGGAATCAGTGAGGGAGAGTCTCCACCATATATGAGAGGACGAAGAATCCCGGCTGTTGTCATGGGGGTCGCTTCTCCTTCGTTCCCGTGTGCGGTGTAATGCACTCGGGCACAAATTGGGAAGCACTTTGCAAGATGTATGGTTTTTATGAGGATATGCTTCTCACCATGGATCTTGGTGATCCTGACATCGAGCAAGACAATATGGACATTCGGGACCTTGTTGATACGCTTCCAATTCTACCGCTATGTGAGTTTCTCAAACATAGTTATTAGCTAATTTATATTGTTTATTTCAAAATAGTTGACAGCTTATTTTCATTCTTCAAACAATGTGCGGAAGATGGTAGACATAACCTACTACACCGATGGCTCCGAATTAACTTATCATGAGAAAAATCATCTGATCGCATTTTGTACTGAACTTGAGAATTACAATACCTATGTCGGGGAGGCTGATCTGGCCAACGAACACCTATGGGACCGGCGGACCGAGCCCCTTTCGGTTCGGCGGGGGGCGGAGGTCGCACGAAGAGCAGATCGAGGCGAAGCACACGAGCAGTTTACCCAGCTTCGGAGCTCTCGGAGAGATAACACTCCTACTGCTGCATGTCTGGGTGTATTGAGTTCTTGCTCAGAGCGCTGAGTGCTACTGATACACACAAGCTGCTAACGAGATCGAGCGTGAGTGTTCTCTGCTTCAACCTCTCGAACTTCCCTCTCCCCTCTCTACGTTGCGCATGGGCGTCCTTTTATATGCTAAAGGGTCTCCGGCTGTGGCAACGTAGACAAGGGTAAAAATAGAAAAGGAGTGGTTGGTACAGCTACCTGTACAGTGTACAGTGTATCATACCTAACCCTGACAGCAGGGGACAAAGGCATTAAATGTCCATCTACGTCGCCCTAACAGTGCAAACAGGGACCGTCAGGGGCACCACCGCTTGCCACGATGGCAATCTTGTCAGCGCCGCTTACATCACCAGCGCTCACCGTCACATGGTCTCTTGCCACGCTACCGGAAAGGTCCCAGGCGACACGTTAGTCGATGTGCCGGAGCGCAGTACAGAGTGGTGGTCTGTCATGCAAGCGCCTTTGCCACGGTTGTTGTCTTGTCGCGTCCGGAAGCTTGTCGCTCATCGGGCCTTCCGGCAAGCTCCTCTTGCCGGGCCTTGTCTCCTAGGTGCCTTGGGTGGCCTTCCGGCAAACTCCTCTTGCCGGGCCTTGTCTCCTTGGCTTGAATACTTTGTTCTTGAATGGCTCCAAAGGAACCACGGAGGACCTTGGCGGTCACCCGGTAAGCCTTGCCGGAGGGCTGCAAATCGCCTCGCACAAGTTCGGGATACTAGGGTACCCCTACTCTAGTACACCGCAGAGCCCGGACTGGGCCACACGGTGCCGAAGGCTGTTGGGCCAGGCCCAAAACAGGCACGGGCATTTGTAGTTCTTGACTTGTTGCTTTGTCTTGTATCTGATTTACTTCACTCTGAACCCATTCCTTTCGTGAATGGCCCGAGAGCGTCGAAGAGAGCCAAGGCCCCGGTGATTGTCATCGAGGACGAACCCACCATGACAGCAGGAGGCGCGTCTGAGACCACCTTGCCGGACGCTGCAACTCTTCCTCAAAGCAGCCCTCAGCGCAGCCCCAGGTAATAAGTATATGGTTTACTTCCTGCTGTTAGGCGTGCATGGGTGCCCTTTCTTTGCTGATATCTGACTGCTGATTTGTGTAGGAGCAGAGCAGCCTTACCAGGAGTGCCCTGAAGCAGCTCCTGACATGCCTTCTGCTTCAACTGCACCGCCAAGGGAGGATTCCCCGGCAAGGGAGCGTTCTTCGGCAAGGGAGACTTCTCCAGCGAGGGGCAGTTCTCCGGCAAGGGACAACTCTCCGGCAAGGGACAGCACCAGCGATCCTCAGTGGCGGAGACCATGATCAGAGACCCTAGCACAGGTAATCCTCTTGCTTGAAAACTTTCCTTGTGTTCTTATTCTTTTGATTTTCTTTTTGAATATTTGCTTGACTTTTCTTCATTTTCCGGGCGCCAGATCCATCCGCCACAGAGCCAATGGAGACCGAGGCCGCCGGCGAGGAGGACGCGCGCGGCAATACTGACGACGCCGCTGCCCTCGGAGAAGAAGCTGGCGCTGACGAGCCCGCCGGCGAAGAGGCTGCCAAAGCCGCCGCCGCAGAGCCGGGCGAGGGGTCCCGATCGTGACCGACGGCGCCGAGGCCGCAGGAGCGCCTGGCGCTATGCCGACCGCCGATCCCTCTGCCGCTACGGCAGCGTCGGGCTACGAAGAGCCCCAGCCCGGCGCTTATTTGAAGGCCGGCGATGGCGTCTTCATCAAGCTCCCATGGGCGTCGAGCTCCAGGGCACCGGCCGAAGGAGAAACTTTTGATGAAGAGCTGCTCGCCTCCGCTCCTCAAGTCCTTGCCGCCGGATGCTGATGTGGAAGCGCTCAAGACCCTTGTCGCACCCATCGTGGACAGGGTGAGTGGGATCAAGAGGGTTGAGGGCGATCGCGTAGATTAGGCCGCCCGCTTTCTCTTTTTCTTTCCGCTGCTGGTCATGTTATGAGAACAGTCTATTAGAGCTGCGACAAGCTATCTTGTAATATAACTCTATTTCAGGTAGCAATTGCTATGTTATTTCCTTTACTTGGTTCCTTCCTTTGTATGTTTTTGCCCTACGCTTTTAGGGAACTTGTTGGCGCAGGCACTGGGTCATGAGCGCCGAAAAGTGGACGTCAATGCCGTCAAGGCGGTGCCGCTACCGACAAGAAACCTTGTCGCAACTAGTTGCAGCTCACTTAAGTTGTTGAGCGGACTCGAAACAAAGTAAGGGCGCAATCGCAGCTCACTTAAGTTGTTGAGCAGACTCGAAACAAAGTGAGGGCGCAATCGCAGCTCACTTAAGTTGTTGAGCGAACTCGAAACAAAGTAAGGGCAACTAGCTACGAGTTGGTTCCTCCACAAGATGTGTTTTCCATACAAAGTATGGTCGCTCGAGGAAGATAACTTAAAAATTTTAAAACTGATTGCTCAAACTTTAGCAACTTAGCTTTTCATCGCTGCTTGCTTCCCGGTAAGGCTAGACTTCCTTGAGCGACGCTTGGTCCACACCACTTCCTTGAGCGACGCTTGGTCCACACCATTATCTTCTCCTTTCCCCCCGGCAAACTTGTGGGCGAGGGAACCTTCCTTTCTTTGAGAAAAAGAAAGAAGAGAAAATAAAGATATGGAGCCTTATGGCTCGCTATTGCTTACTGTGGGTAGGTGCTGCACAAAGTGTCGATAACGCATGCAAAAATAGAAGTAGAAAGCATGAAATTGACAAGATGTGCTAAGCACATGAGCTTCGATTATGCACGGGTCTGCGCCCGGCTTTGTACAAAGGATTACATGCAACATCGGCAAGACTTGTACAAAAGGTGGTTGCGGAACAGGTTCCGGCAACCGCGCTTCTGAGTAAAACTTACGAAGATGCTCAATGTTCCAGGAGTTGCTCACCGGAATGCCATCTTCGGTCTCAAAGGCGGACAGCCAGAGCCTAGTGACTGCTTTCACCGGTAAGGGCCTTCCCACTTCAAGCGCCAACTTGTTGGAATTCTTGGCGGACTGAACGCAGCTGAAGAACAAGGTCGCCTTCCTCGACACTTCGGCATTAACTTTGCGGCTATGGTAGCGGCGCAAAGCTTGCCGGTATCGAGCAGCTCGTGCAAAGAGCTCAAGACGATCCTCCTCAAGGAGCAGCGCGTCATCTTGTCGCGAATCGTTCTTGCTCAAGCTCATCATTAGCGAGCATTCGAGGTGATCCGTATACGAAGTTCCGTGGGGAGAACTGCCTCTGCTCCATAGACTAGAGCGAAGGTGTCTCGCCGATGGCTCGATTTGGCGTCGTCTGATCGACCAAAGAACCACCGCACATCTCGCTGCTGCGGGAACATTCGCTTCCACGGCGAGAACCTGCGGCTCAGCCGGAGCTTGACGTTCCCCGGCAAGTTTGCCAAAGCAAAACTTGTCGGGAGCGTCTGCTTCAACGGAACAAACCCTAGGGCTTGCCGGAGCAGACTGCTCCTCAACACTTGCCGGAGGAGCTCGATGGTGCGTCCTCGACGGTAGCGCAGCACTCCGAAGAGGTGCGCTTGCTGGAGTGGGCATCAGAGCTCTTGCCGGACTTGGAGCGTCTGCTTCAACGGAACAAACCCTAGGGCTTGCTGGAGCAGACTGCTCCTCAAGACTTGCCGGTGGAGCTCGATGGTGCGTCCTCGACGGTAGCGCAGCACTCAAGAGGTGCGCTTGCCGGAGTGGGCATCGAGCTCTTGCACGACTTGGAGCGTCGCTTCAACGGAACAAACCCTAGGGCTTGCTGGAGCAGATCGCTCCTCAAAGACTTGCCGGTGGAGCTCGATGGTGCGTCCTCGATGGTAGCGCAGCTCTCCGAAGAGGTGCGCTTGCCGGAGTGGGCATCAGAGCTCTTGCCGGACTTGGTCTTCTTCTTCGCCTGCTTCAGTATTCTCTCCGGGGAGTCTCCTCCCTTCCACAGCACGTGCACACTTGTCGGCCAGGGCATATAGCTCACTGACGTCTCTGATCTTGCACATCGCCATCTCCTCTCGCATCCTGCGGTTTCGCACGTTCTGATGGAACATGCTGATTACCGCGGGCAGGGTGGACATCTGGGATGTTGTCTTTGTCTGTGGCTGAATCTCTGGATGTACTTGTGCATGGGCTCTCCTTCCTTCTGGGCGAGTAGGTGAAGGTCGCTTTCTTGGCCATGGGGCTTGTGGCCGCCTGTAAAGGTGCCGACAAACTGATGGCATAGATCTGCCCAAGAGGATATGGAGTTGTCCGGCAAGTGCATGAGCCAGGATCTGACATTGGGCTTGAGCACCAGCGGGAAGTAGTTGGCCAGGATCTTGTCGTCTCGCCCCCCGGCAGCTTGCACCGCGATGGTGTAGATGCTGAGGAACTCCGACGGATGCGTCTTGCCGTCGTACTTCTCTGGTACGTATGGCTTGAAATTCTTCTTGCTGAGCCACTGGACTTGCCGCGGCTCACGAGTGAACGCAGGGCAACCTACCGTCTGACGCAAGTCGCTCGTTCTCCGGGCGCATGCATGTCGACGGAGGGCCCAGCGCTGGTGGGATTGATGCCGCTTCTTCGGGCGCCGGCGCGAAGTTTGAGCGTCTTCTTGCTGTCGTTCGTGAAGAACTTGGCACTGATCGCGACGAGCTCGTGGATCCGATGATGCGGTGGAGTCGCTGTCGAGGTGGATCCAACGAGTCGGCGATCTTGGCCTTAGGGGCGGAGTGTGCATGGTGGTTGCACCCCCACCGGTTTCGTCGCCACCGACACGTGTTTGGCAGTCCTGCCGCGGCAGTGATGCACTCGGCTGCCGCGGAGCGTCGCTGTTGGCAAAGCCGATGAGACTCTGAATGGTGGCCCTGCATTCATCGACCTTGTCGGCTATTGGAGGGTAATCCAGGAGCAGTTGATCTCTCGCCAAAGCTTCTGCTAGAGTGGTGGGTGGCAGTGGTGAACGGCGCGAGGAGCGGGATATGCTCGGACTTCTAACTATGTTAGAAGGAGCAGTATCCCGCCCAGCGACCGTGTTTCGCTTATGCGCCAAAGATGTTGGCGTGCATGCTGGTCTTGAGCATCCCGAGATCCACCAACTCGATCTTGGTCCAACGAGTGTATGGCGTTGTGAATACCATGACGCTGTCGGTCCCGCGCCTCCTAAGATGGGCGCGGTGCATGTACGGACGCCGAGGTCTGCGCAGCCTTGTCCTTGGACTTGGCCGCACCGTGGGCTCCCCCGTCGACGTCCATTCTTCCGCTGGCGTCTACCCCACCACCCGTTTGCTCCGGTGGTGGTGGGTTCGACGCAGGCGGAACATCTGCCGCCAAAGCCTTCTTCTTCGGTGGCATCTCGATGAAGATGATGAAAATCTAGCTCGTGTGGACGCCGGATCAGGTTCACACAATCTCGACGGCCCCTACCTGGCGCGCCAAAGATGTCGGGGAGGCTGATCTGGCCCACGAACACCTATGGGACCGGCGGACCGAGCCCCTTTCGGTTCGGCGGGGGGCGGAGGTCGCACGAAGAGCAGATTGAGGCGAAGCACACGAGCAGTTTACCCAGCTTCGGAGCTCTCCGGAGAGATAACACTCCTACTGCTGCATGTCTGGGTGTATTGAGTTCTTGCTCAGGAGCGCTGAGTGCTACAGTACACACAAGCTGCTAACGAGACTGAGCGTGAGTGTTCTCTGGCTTCGAACCTCTCGAACTTCCCTCTCCCCCTCTCTACGTTGCGCATGGGCCTCCTTTTATATGCTAAAGGGGTCTCCGACAGGTGGCAACGTAGACAAGGGTAAAAATAGAAAAGGAGTGGTTGGTACAGCTACTTGTACAGTGTATCATACCTAACCCTGACGGCAGGGGACAAAGGCATTAAATGCCCGTCTACGTCGCCCTAACAGTGCAGAAAGGGACCGCTGGGGGCGCCACCGCTTGCCACGATGGCAATCTTGTCGGGCCGCGCTTGCCACCAGCGCTCCGGGTCAAGACGGTCTCTTCCCACGCGCGCCTGGAAAGGTCCTAGGGCGACACATTATTGGATGTGCTGGAGCGCAGGTACAGAGTGGTGGTCTGCCGCGGCAAGCGCCTTGCCGCGGTTGTTGTCTTGTCGCGTCCGGAAGCTTGTTGCTCACCGGGCCTTCCCGGCAAGCTCCTCTTGCCGGGGCCTTGTCTCCTAGGTGCCTTGGGTGGCCTTCCCGGCAAGCTCCTCTTGCCGGGGTCTTGTCTCCTTGGCTCGAATACTTTGTTCTTGAATGGCTCCAAAGGAACCACGGAGGACCTTGGCGGTCACCCGGTAAGCCTTGCCGCGGAGGGCTGCAACTGCCCGTGCACAAGTTCGGGATACTAGGGTACCCCTACTCTAGTACACCGACAACCTATTATTAAACTCCTCCACATTATGGTCAATACGTGCCACTAGTGCACGTGTTGAACCACGGTAACATCCATGGAGATGCGATGGTAACATTTTTTACTATTATGACATCCGTGCATCTTTTGCGTACTTCTAAAACTGAACTACATTGCTAACTACGAAGTTATTACTATGTTTTTCAACAGAAAATCCTGAAGGATTGTGTGCGTCATCTAATGTATTAGAATGGTTGCCTTGATGTTTTGAACATACAACCAGGTCATCCTATGAATCTCACCTGTCCATATCAGATTTATAAAACCGGTGAACACATGGTAATCAAAGAATGGAAAAAAATGTATGGACAGTTGTAAGGAGGTTCTTGGAAGCAACATTGTGTGAAAGGCCAGAATTGGAAATAGGATAATCTCCATTCTCCATAATGGAGAGTCAGGGGCTATCTTGTTTTATGCTATTTTACCTAAGAGAATATAGTAGGTCCTAAGAGAATGTAGTAGGTCCTATGAGGTACACTGTTTATTATGTGGTACAATGTGTTAGAGTTGATGATGAGGAGTAGTTGTGATTATGACTAGTGACCAACTTGCTACGTGATGTCTCATTGATGAAAACGATGATCATGAGGAGGTGTTATATGACAATGATGTATCATGATGATAAGTTGTTAATGATATGATGATGATATTTATTATATCACTGGGTGAAAGAACCGCAGATTAGTTTCAAGTGGATGTCCATCCACTTGAGACTAGTCCACGGTTCTTTCATCCAGTGATGTAATAACTCATTATGATGTAAAAACAATCTCTAAATTGCTACTGTATGAAAACTTGTATAAAGGTGTATGAATACAACATGAAATAAATAAGAAGTAAAAAACGGAATAATAGTAGTAGCGCGGGCTGGGAGGGGCGCTACTAGTAATTACCAGTAGCACTCTTTGGAGAAAGCGCTACTACTAAGTCGATATAGCAGTAACGTGGGTTAACCCACACTACTGCTTAGCTTTTTAGTCAGATCGCACCAAAGAGCGCTCACCTTGCGCCATCGATAGTCCTAAAACACACGCTACTACTAGGCTTTTCCCTAGTAGTGGTACCTGAGATGTAATGCTTTATACGTTGCCCGTTGACAACCTTCGGGTTAGTGCCTTCAAAATTATTTATTTTGATGGCACCGGACCGGTAAACCTCCTCAATGACATATGGGCCTTCCCATTTCGAGAGGAGCTTCCCTGCAAAAAATCTAAAATGAGAGTTGTACAAAAGAACATATTCTCCGACTTTGAACTCATGCTTTTGGATTCTTTTGTCATGCCATCTTTTAACCTTCTCTTTGAATAACTTTGCATTTTCATAAGCTTGGGTTCTCCAATCATCTAATGAGCTTATATCAAATAGCCTCTTTTCACCAGCAAATTTTTAAATCATAGTTGAGTTCTTTAACTGCCCAGTATGCTTTATGTTCTAACTCAAGAGGCAGATGACAAGCTTTTCCATAAACCATTTTATGAGACATACCCATAGGATTTTTATAAGCTGTTCTATAAGCCCAAAGTGCATCATCTAATTTCCAAGACCAATTCTTCCTGGACCTATTAACAGTCTTTTGCAAAATTAATTTTATTTCTCTATTTCTAAGTTCAACTTGACCACTAGACTGAGGATGATAAGGTGATGCAATTCTATGGTTAACATCATACTTATCAAGCATCTTATGAAAAGCACCATGAATGAACTGTGAACCACCATCAGTCATTAAATATCTAGGGACTCCAAACCTTGGGAAAATAACTTCCTTAAGCATTTTAATAGAGGTGTTGTGATCAGCACTACTAGTTGGAATAGCTTCTACCCATTTAGTAACATAATCAACAAAGAACCAAAATATGTGTATACCCATTAGAGGAAGGAAAAGGTCCCATGTAATCAAATCCCCAAACATCAAATGGTTCAACAACAAGTGAATAATTCATAGGCATTTCTTGACGCTTACTGATATTACCTATTCTTTGGCATTCATCACATGATGAGACATACTTACGAGCATCCTTGAAAAGAGTAGGACAATAAAATCCAGATTGCAATACCTTATGAGCAGTTATATCTCCAGCATGATGCCCTCCATAAGGTTCGGAGTGACATTTCCGTAGAATTTGTCCCTGTTCATGCTCAGGTACATAATGTCTAATAATCAACCATCTACTAATTCTTTATAAAGATGTGGGTCATCCCAAAAGTAATGTCTTAAATCGTAGAAGAATTTTTTCTTTTGTTGGTAAGCAAAGCTATGTGGTAAATATTTAGCAAAAATCTAATTATCAAAGTCAGCATACCAGAGAGTACTATTAGCAACATTTATTGCAGCTAACTGCTCATCAGGAAAACTATCATTAATAGGAAGTGGGTCATCAAGAACATTTTCAAGCCTAGGCAAGTTATCAGCTACGGGGTTCTCAGCTCCTTTTCTATCAATAATATGCAAATCAATTCTTGTAACAAGAGGACCCAACGAATAAGTCTAGGTTTAGCATCTTTCTTTTCCATAAGATATTTAATAGCAGCATGGTCTGTGTGAACAGTTACTTTGGAATCAACAATATAAGGTCTAAACTTATCACAAGCAAACACCACTGCTAAGAATTCTTTTTCAGTAGTAGCATAATTTCTTTGAGCACTATCTAGAGTTTTACTAGCATAATGAATAGCATTCAATTTGTTATAAACTCTTTGTCCTAGAACAACACCAACAGCATAATTTCAAAAGGCAAGTTCCAATCAGGCGGTTGAATAATAGGTGCAGAAATTAAGGCTTTCTTGAGTGTTTCAAAGGCTTCTAAACAATCATCATAAAAAAAGGAATATCCTTTTGCAAAAGATTAGTAAGAGGCCTAGAAATTTTAGAAAAGTCCTTAATAAACCTCCTATAGAAACCAGCATGACCTAGGAAACTACGAATACCTTTGATGTCCTTAGGACATGGCATTTTCTCAATTGCATCAACCTTAGCTTGGTTCACTTCAATACCTCTTTCAAAAAATTTATGACCCAAGACAATGCCTTCATTAACCATAAAGTGGCACTTCTCCCAATTCAATACAAGATTTGTTTGTTCACATCTCTGCAAAACTCGATCAAGATTGCTTAAACAATCATCAAAAGACTTCCCATAAACAGAGAAGTCATCCATGAAAACCTCAACAATCTTTTCACAAAAGTCAGAGAATATAGCCATCATGCATCTTTGAAAGGTAGCAGGTGCATTACATAAACCGAATGGCATACATCTATAAGCATAGGTTCCAAAAGGATAAGTAAAAGTGGTCTTTTCTTGATCAGGTTGAGAAACAGGTATTTGTGAAAAGCCAGAATATCCATCAAGGAAGCGGAAGTGTGTGTGCTTAGATAATCTTTCAAGCATTTGATCAATAAAAGGCAAAGGGTAATGATCTTTTCTAGTATCTTTGTTTAATTTCCTAAAATCAATTAACATTCTATAGCCTGTAACAATTCTTTTTGGAATAAGTTCATTCTTATCATTAGGAACAACAGTAATACCTCCTTACTTAGGGACATAATGAACAAGACTTGCCTATCTACTATCAGCTATTGGATAAATTATACCTGCTTCCAGAAGTTTTAATATTTCCGTTCTTACCACCTCTTTCATCTTCAGATTTAACCGATGTTGGTGATCAACAACTTGTTTAGCATCAGGTCCCATATTAATTTTATGCTGAACTAGAGTGTGACTAATGCTTTTTAAATCATCAAGAGTATATCCAATAGCAGCTTGGTGCTTCCCTAGAACTTTAAATAATCTTTCTTCTTCATGTTCTGAAAGGCTAGCACTGATAATAACATGATATATCTTCTTTTCATCAAGATAAGCATATCTCAAAGTGTCTGGCAATTGTTTTAATTCAAACGCATGATCACCTTTAGGTGGAGGAGGACCTCCTAGAGTTTCAATAGGCAAATTTTGTTTAAGTAGAGGACGTTGTTCAAACAAAATATTATCTATTTCATTTCTTTCATGCATATGTAAATCATTTTCATGGTCTAGCAAGTATTGTTCTAAACGATCAGTAGGTGGCACAACAATAGAAGCAAGACCAATTAATTCATCCTTACTAGGCAATTCTTTTTCATGATGATTTCTACTAAACTTGGAAAAATTAAAATCATGAGACTCATCACCAAAGCTAACACCCACAGTTTGTTTTTGGCAATCTATCCTAGCATTAACTGTGTTCAAGAAAGGTCTACCAAAGATAATGGGGCAGAAGTCATCTTGTGGGGATCTAAGAACAAGAAAATCAGTAGGGTATTTTACTTTCCCACACAAGACTTCAACATCTCTAAAAATCCCACACAGTGATTTGGTGTCTCTAGTTGCAAGTTTAATAGTAACATCTATGTCTTCTAGCTCTGTAGGTGCTATGTCTTCCCTAATTTCTTGATATAACTTGTAAGGAATAGCACTCACACTAGCACCCATGTCACATAAACCATGATAACAGTGGTCTCTTATTTTAACTGAAATGATAGGCAGGCCAACAACTGGTCTATTTGTATCCCTTTTATCGGGTTTAGCAATTCTAGCAGCTTCTACACAGAAGGAAATAACATGCCCATCCACATCTTCTTCTAAGAGATCTGTAACCATGGCAATATTAGGTTCAACTATAATTTGTTCATCAGATTTAGGTGTTCTAACATAGCTTTTGTTAACCACAGTTGAAACTTTAGCATGTTCCTTTGTCCTAAAAGGAAAAGGGGGTTTCTCAATATAAGCAGTAGGAACAACATTATAAAGTAAAGTTTCCCCTTTAACTGGTACTGGATCTTTAATTTCATCTTTAATAGGTGGGTGATATTTAAACCACTTCTCTTTAGGGAGTTCAACATGAGTAGCAAATGATTCACGAAAGGAGGCTACATCTCAGTTTCAAGTCCATATTTAGTGCTAAACTTTTGAAAAGCATCGGTATCCATAAAAGATTTAACACAATCATACATAAGCTTTATACCTGACTCTTTACCTTCATCGAGTTCCCAATGTTCAGAGTTGCGTTTAATTCTTTCCACAAGATCCCATCGGAATTCAATAGTTTTCTTCATAAAAGAACCAACAAAAGAGGTATCCAGCATGGTTTGATCATTACGAGAAAGTCGAGCATAAAAGTTTTGAATAATAATTTCTCTTGAGAGCTCATGATTGGGGCATGAATATAACATCGACTTAAGCCTCCCCCAAGCTAGAGCAATACTTTCTCCTTCACGAGGCCAAAAATTATGTATATAATTCCGATCATGATGAACTAGATGCATAGGATAATTTTTTTGGTGGAACTCCAATTTCAAACGATTCCAGTTCCATCGTCCAATATCATCGCATAGCCAATACCATGCCAATGCTTTTCCCTTCAAAGATAAAGGGAAAACCTTTTTCATCACCTCATCTCCGGGTAAACCTGCAAGCTTGAACAATCCACAAATTTGTTCTACATGTATCAAGTGCATATCAGGATGTTCGGTTCCATCTCCTGCATAAGGATTAGCTAGAAGTTGTTCTATCATACCCGAAGGAATTTCATATTCAATATTTTCAGTAGGTGCAGTAGGTTGAGGGGCAATTAGTTGTGGTTCTGGATGAGCTGAAGATACCCCGCACAAACCCCTCAAAGGTTTGTTTTCCATAGTAACAAGTGACAATAAATTTCAGCACACTATATAAATGTTTCCTTACCAAAGGCGCTTCACTCCCCGGCAGCGGCTCTAGAAAATAGCCTTGATGACCCACAAGTATAGGGGATCAATTTTAGCTCTTTTCGATAAGTAGGAGTGTTGAACCCAACGAGGATCAAAAGGAAATGACAAGTAGTTTTCAGTAAGGTAATGTGTGCAGGTGCTAAAACTGTAAGTAGCAAGTAGTTTGATAGCAAGATAATTTGTAACGAGCAAGTAACGATAGTAGCAATAAGTATGCAGCAAGGTAGCCCAATCCTCTTGAAGCAAAGGACATGCCAAAATGGTCTCTTATGATAAGCAAAGCATTCTTGAGGCTACACGGGAATTTCATCTAGTGACTTTCATAATGTTGGTTTGATTTGTGTTCGCTACTTTGATAATTTGATATGTGGGTGGACCGGTGCTTAGGTGCTTTTTTTACTTGAACAAACCTCCTACTTATGATTAACCCTCCCGCAATCATCCACAACTACGGTAAAAGTATTAAGGATAAATCCTAACCATAACATTAAACTCTAGGATCCAATCGGCCCCTTACGGAATAGTGCATAAACTGGGGTTTAAGTTTCTGCCACTCTCGCGACCCACCATCTATTTACTACTCCACAATGTATTCCTTAGGCCCAAATATGGTGAAGTGTCATGTAGTCGACGTTCACATGACACCACTAAGGGAATCACAACATACATACTATCGAAATATCGAACACATATCAAATTCACATGATTACTTGCAACATGATTTATCCCATGACCTCAAGAACAAAAGTAACTACTCACAAAAAACAAACATGCTCATGATCAGAGGTGTAATATGCATCATGGATCTGAACATATAATCTTCCACCATAAACCATATAGTAATCAACTACAAGATGTAATCAACACTACTAGTCACCCCCTAGCAACTATTTGTAGTTCTGCTAACAAGATTGAATACAAGAGATGAACTAGGGTTTGAGATGAGATAGTGCTGGTGAAGATGTTGATGGAGATTGCCCTCCCCAAGATGGGAGAGTTGTTGGTGATGATGATGATGATGATTTCCCCCTCCGGAAGGGAAGTTCCCCCAGCAGAATCGCTCCGCCGGAGGGCAAAAGTGGTCCTGCCCAAGTTCTGCCTTGAGACGGCGGCGCTCCGTCCTGAAAGTCTTCTTCTTATTTTTTTCTCGGTCAAAATCACTTATATACCAGAAGATGGGCACCAGAGGTGGGCCGAGGAGTTCACAACTCACCACCTGGCGCCTGGCGCGCCCAGGTAGGTTGTGCCCACCTGGTGGCCCCCCTGTGGTGTTTATTGGCTCCAATATTTCTTAAATATTCCAAAAAAAATCCTCATGGAGTTTCAGCTCATTTGGAGTTGTGCAGAATAGGTGGCCTGACGTAACTTTTTCAGGTCCAGATTTCGAGCTATCAGAATTCCCCCTCTTTGTGTGTACCTTGCAAATTATGAGAGAAAAGGCATTAAAATTACTCCAAAAAGCATTATTATGGATATTATTTATAAATAACACTAAGAAAACATGATGCAAAAGGGACGTATCAGCACGCCAGGGGCCTCTGGCGTGCCCTGGTGCCTTGTGGGCCCCACGGGCCTCTCGTCGGGCACTTCCTTGGCTCCTAAGTTGTGTTCTGTCCAGAAAGGAATCAACAAAAAGTTTCATGGCATTTGGACTCCGTTTGGTACTGATATTTTGTGAAGTAAAAAACAAGCAAAAAAACAACAACTGGCACTGGGCACTATGTCAATAGGTTAGCCCCAAAAAAAGATATAAAGTTGCTATAAAATGAATATAAAACATTCAATATTGGTAATATAACAGCATGGAACAATAAAAAATTATAGATACATTGGAGATGTATCAGAACCGGAGAAGACGAAGGCAAGAGCTGGAGCTTTAGTTCTCAGGGCTCATGGCCACAAATGGGGAACGGGCACCGACAATCATTTGGATTAGGTTTACCGTAGGGTTTAGTGTGGTTTATATGAGAAATGTAATGGATTTCATCCAGTTTATATGAAAAATGTCCGATATGTCATGAATTTTGTTTGGTTCACATGAAGTTCGCCCTGTTTGAATGAATTTTGTCCACTTGATTCAAACGGTTGTTGAAATGTATGCGGGCAGCGTTGGATGGTCGGCTCCCGCATCCGTGTTTGTGGACTTGTCCCCCTGTCCGCGGACGGATGGCGGAGCAAATTTGCGGGTCAGCGCTGGAGATTCCCTTAGCAGTCCGAACGTACGGATTCCTGTATCCTAGTAACAGATATGGGGGAGTTTTGCCGGAGTCCGGACATCCATTTTACCAACACAAAGACTCCGCATAGTCCTCCTCTCTTTTCATGCATGGTCCCCATCTCCTCTCTCTCCTCCCAGCCGGAAACCACACCACATAACCGACCACTTTCATGGTCCCCCTCTACTATCTCTCCTCCCAAGCGGATTAATTGGTGAATAGCATTGGATGGCTCTCTCCCGAATCATGTCCGCGGACCATGTCCAGACATAAAAACGAACATTTACGGTGTCTATTTGCGGGTCAATGTTGGAGATGCCCCAATCTTCATGATATCGGATAAGAAGGAAAGCCCTGGACTTAATGACAATAAAAAGGATGGGCGGAAGAATGTTAAAGCCAGAATTAGTAGAGTTATGGCCTCTCCCTATTAGGGTGACATATTCAAAAAGACTCTGCTCACACATATTATTTCCTCGTGATTTGATCACTGTACCTTATTACAAACTATGAAGGCGCACCTGAAAGGAGAAGAATCTCAAGATTATTCTAGTATGAGGCCATGTGGGAGAGAAATGAGACGCTTTCAACTGAAGTTGACGAAGCTTGGAAGAAGAAGAATGTGCCAAATTCGGGTTTGCAGGGGGTTGCCTAGATTTAACTAATGTGAAGCGAGGCCTTCAGTACTAGAGCATTAAAAAAATTGGGTATATTACCAGGAAGGTGTAGTTCCTTTGGAAAAACACTCCAACTTATGGGACAGAGCTCGTTCGGCATAGAGCAATGAGCTGATTCATAGGAAGTCTCTTGAGCTAGATGAATATCTGGACAGAGAGGAAATCCTATCACGCCAAAGATCAAGAGTTACCTAGCTTCGATAGGGCGAACAAAATACAAAATATTTCCAGCAGAACGCAACTTGCCGACAAAAGAAAAATAAGTGAAGCAAGTTGTGTAGTACTGAAGGTAACTGGTGTTGGGAAAAGTAGTAGATAACAAATATTTTAGCCCCACGATCACGATCCAAGGAACACTATGAAGATGCATACAAGGTCAGGTTGAATCGTTACCAACTTTAAGTTGCAGCGGAAGAAGAGATGGTGTTCATCGTTGATGAAGTCCCTCGAACCAAAGAACGAAAGCACGACCTCTCTACGGATTGCAGGCGCACAGGCTTCACAATCCCGCAACACTTCACCATCCAGAGCTTTGCGTCAACGAAGTACTAGAGGAGGGACAAGAGAACCTCACGAGGTTTCTCTATTATGAGGAACTAGAGAACTAGAACTATATCAAGTCAAGAACAACATTAGAACTAGAGAAGGAGAGGGGGCGCCCGAGACAGTGGGAGAAACTTGTGTCTCTAGGGGCGCCTTCCCTCATGTGTATATATAGGTGTAGGGGAAAGAGACAGCTGACCTGGGGAGGTCCTCCCCTTGGTGCGCCCCAAGGGAGAGGGAGTCCCTCTTTCAATCCAATTCGGCCCCCAAAGCTTGTCCAACAAGCTAGGGGGCGCCATACTCTTACTGGGCCTATAGGCCCAATAACTCTCCCTTATTAGGCCTTATTGATATTTCTTTAGCTCATTTATATTAAATATATTCTAAAAGCCTCATAATCAATATTAGAACCATTTATCATTTATTTAACATCTTTGAAAAAAATCTACCTATATATCAATTCCTTGTTTTACCCGGTAAACCCCAAAATTCTTGTGGTAACCCGAAACGCTTCCAGTTTTTCTCGAAAATATTTCCTTTGTTCCCGATACTATTCCCAGAATATTTTCTCATAACCCTCACTCCACTAACACACCTTGGACATCCAGATTGATCCCTATGAATACCCATATGATATTCGAGTGAACCTTGCTTATCATATGCTATTCCCTTTGCTTTGCGATACTTTACAAAACTCGAGGTGAGATATATTGGTATCCTCTTTACTCATTCTCATGATCATTATACCGGTCTC